>CM067843.1:377345971-378735971 GCA_034509565.1 Triticum monococcum | reverse complement strand
GTATTGCTTGCCCCCCTCGTGTAGGCACGAAGGGAATCCTAAGCTATGAATGCATGCCCCCCACCGAGGTTCACCTAACAAAGTGCGAAGCAGCTAGCAGCCCCCCTCATGTCGGCACGAAGGGAATCCTAAGCTATGAATGCATGCCCCCTCGTGTTGGCACGAAGGGAATCCTAAGCTATGAATGCATGCCCCCCAACCGAGGTTCACCTAGCAAAGTATGAAGTAGCTAGAAGCCCCCCCTCGTGTCGGCACGAAGGGAATCCTAAGCTATGAATGCATGCCCCCCAATCGAGGTTCACCTAGCAAAGTGCGAAGCAGCAACCCCCACACACACAATTTCAGTCGGCAGGCCAAAGAGGCATCTCACCAAGATGGATCGTAAGACGGACCAAGAATAATCCACCTTTGTCGTACAACCTCTCTATTGTTGTTGGTCAAAGTGATGGACATCCATGCGACCCCAGAGATGGGCTAGCTCGCCAATAATCACGCAAGTAGCTAGTCCCCGAAGACAACCACTGCATGCACAATGGTTGTGTTTTTAAATACATGATGGAACAACTTTGATGTGGCACCATGATTTTGAACTAGAAATCCCCACACTGAGTGAGGTTTATTTGGTTGACGATGCCTATGTATGTTACACCACACTTCAAGCCGACGACGGGGATTCATGCATGCATGCGTGCATAGTATATGTGCTCAAACTTAATTAGGTCTGAATCTCACCATGACCTATACTACGATAACACGAACCAAAGGAAGAATCCGCCATGATAACCAATCTTGTTGTCAATCAAGGAGATCATGGATGCCCACGCGGGCCCACGAATATATAGGATTGTCGCCGATAACCACACGAGGGAGTGTATCGTTTGAAGACAACCACTACATGCATATGTATGAAGGTGATGCGTGCATGCATGTTTGAATACAATTTCACAACATTGTTGTGGCGCATGCGTCGAAAATCGTACAGTACCCACACAGAGTGAGATCGGTTCATGACGTGTCGTTGTACTAGCCACTTCAACTCGATGGGAGGGATTCATGCGTACACATGCATGTGTGTGTGCTCAAACTGTATCATGTCATCCCAGAGCGTGACCTATATATATACCGTATTACAAGCAAAAAAAGATCCCTCCTAAGTCAAATTAACCTCTCTCGTTGTCAGGCAAAAAGTAGTGATGGACCAAGCGGGCCCACAGATGGAACACATCGATATCGCTGATGACCGCGTAAGTGGGTGCGAGAGGACAACCACCATTGGTTTGCATGTCGGCCAAACATATGTTGAATACCCAAAATGCACAACTTTTATGTGCCACATGCCTCAAAAACCGTAAACCCCCCACACAGAGCGAGGTTCATGAAGCGTACTACATATGATGGTCCCCTTCCCCCTCTTCGACGCATACTATATGCCCCTACCGTAATACAACCCAAAAGGAATCCTCCTTTATGGTGAAATGAATTAACCTCTCCCGATATAGGTCAAAGTGATGCATGCATCGATGATGGCCTCATGGGCCCATAGATGGAAGCGTCACATGTGAGTGTCCTAGCTAGGATAACCACCGCCTGCATGCATGTGGGCCAAAGAGGTGTTGTATGATGTTTGAATAGCCAATTTCACAACTTTGATGTGGCACGTGCCTCGGAAGCCGAAAAGTCCCGACACTGAGTGAGGTGTACTTGTTCACGGACGCGTACGTATAGTATATTTTCTAGTCCCCTCCCACCTCTTCGACGCATACTATATAACACCATAACACCAACAAAAAAGATTCTACCTTGCTAGTCAAATTAACCTCACTGTCGGTTGTTCGTCAAAGTGATGGACGACGACCTCGCGGGCCCACAGAAAGCGTCACACGCGAGTATCGAGTGTCGTGTAGGACAACCATCGACTGTATGTGGCCAAAACATGTATCTATGAAAGGGTTGTGTAATGTTTTAAATAACGAATCCACGACTCTGATGTGGCACATGCCTAACAAAATGGCCAACCCACACGGTGGCTCACAACTCGTAGTGTACTATGAGCCACCCGCCGCCCCTAGACGCACACACCCGCACACACACTGTGAATCCACCGCAACTACCGTGCATGTTAAATTATCCCGCAGTGCACATATGTTACCAAAGGAGGGACGTTTTAATTTTGAAAAAATAGAGATCATTAAGACATTTTAGTACATTAGTTGATCAATTTTCTATGGGTATAATGTGCAAAAATCAAATTTGAGCTACATGCACACGTGATAGTGCACCTAAATGGATTGCAAAAACACATGTGTCTCACTGGGTGCATGTTTTACTACCCGTGCAAGAAATTTCAAACATTGAGAATCTTGATTTTTTAATTCTAGTACATCCAAAACTTATTTGAAGTTCATGAAACTTATGATGTTGTCATATGGACACCAATAAAAGTGGCATTGTACTTTATTTTTGTCAAATTTGAGACCAGTTTTGATGTAATTTTATCTGATTACAAACGGGAGATTATTCATAATTGGGAACCAATATCCCAAACGGATTATTTAATTGAACCGTGAACCAACAATGGATACACGCCATGCTTCGGTTAAGCAATAAAGCGGCATCATTAATCGTCCAAATAGAAAAACAATATACGTGCCACAACGCGACCCGTGTGCCATGCGAGCAGGCGTGAGTTGACGGGACACATGTGAGCAGTCCACCGTGCAGGCAGACCGGGAGGTGTGCGTGCAGGTGTGTGAATTGACGGAGGCGTGCTCGCTGCGCAGTGTCATCGGGAGGCATGCGACTAGCTATGTGAAACGACAATAGGCATGCCAGTAGTCCGGTGCGCAGGCTCACCGAGAGGCGAGCCCGCGGTTTGACCATCGCCCGCCTCTCTCCCACTACTCCATATTAACAGTGCGCCCGAGCGGCCGCCCCATCCTCGCCGCACACACAATCCTCTCTCCCCGCTTGCATCCTCGATGTCGCTCTTAGTCCTCAAAGCCGTCAGTGCATGAGGATGCCGCCGAAATGCCCCATCGGAGGGAGTGGCAATGCCGGGGCTACTGAAGCACCGGAGCACGACGTGGAGATGGAGACAGAGGTTGTTGTCACCGACGATGAGTTATTGCTGCACCCTGACATCGTCGACGGTGTCGAGCTTCCACAGCTAGAGGCGGAGTTCCACACCGACTCTAGTGATGACTCGGGCGACGACCACTCCGGCGACAACTTCGACGATGATGGACAACTGGTTAGTCATCTATACCCATTTATGTGTCAAATAGATTTAGGGTTTCTTTGGTTACTCCTGCCTCCCCATTTTTGGAATAGAAATCCTATGCTTATGTTTTCCCAATCCATGAAATCTGAGTAAGTTTCGTTAGACCCGTGTAGTGTATTGATTGTTTGAATGGTACAAGTGATAAGTCATTAGTTGTTTCATTTGTGCAAATGATTTCTGCTAGCAATCCGACTAGGGTTAGTGTTCGTGCTAATAATTCCTAGCCATGACTTGATAATTGATTTTGAATGACCTACATATGTTTGTGCCATTATTTTCTTCAAGATTGGTCTGTACATAGACGACTGTGCTTACAAATCGAACCATATTCTTTGGATATGTATGAGTAAATAGCCATAAATTCGTATTCCTACTTCACGGCATGTAAACATTGATTTGATGCCAAATTTGTTTTACTATTTGTATAGGTGTTGCCTGACAATATGGACAACGAGGATGAAGATGGCCAGAGGAGGTACATGGTGAAATATGGGATGGGCTTTAGGCCCATCTAGCAATTTCTAAAAATCTCTAAGGGCCTATTTGGGTTTATTGGCACTAGGTGTAGTGGGAAGTTTAGTCCCACCGCGCTAGTGGAGAAGAAGTTGGACCTCTTTATAAGGGATTGTCTTCCACATGCTATTGGAGCTTGAGAATAGAAGAGGCCCTGACGCACTCCTCCTCTGCAGCCAGCCTCGCCACGCCACGCCAGGTTTCTGAGCCGAGGAACCTCTTCAACACGCCTGGAGCAGGGAGCAGTGACCCGTCGGTGGTGAACTAGGTGGTCGAAGCACCTGGGACCGGAGCGCCGGTTCAGCCACGGCCAATGGACCCATGCTTGAGTAATACTCCGCCTCAGCATATTCTAACTCCTCCAGGTCATTATTCTAACCCGTTGGACAATATGATTGTTGCGGCAATGCGATTGGCGGCCCTACCGGTTGAAGGCGAGTCTCGGATGGCGATAGAGACACGGAGGGCCAAAGAATTTCTTCAGATAGTTGTGGCTTAGCAGGCGGCTTATTCTTACAGTCACGAGCGGATTCACTCAACCCCTCGTCCAAGCCGGAGTTACAATAGGCACATTGACTCACCGGCGGTTTCAAGTAGTGAACAGCGCCACAACCAACCTCGTGGACATGACCCGATGTGCGGTGGTGCCAATGCTCAGACTCTGGTGGATAAGGGCAGAGCGCATCGGCAGGCCGAGCTGGTGGCTCAGCAAGCGGCTCATCAACACTCTCTGGCTTATCTGTCAGCTTCGGTGGAAGCAAGCATGATCTCTAGAACCTTGGGTGTGCCATGTTTAGTGCCGGCTCTGCGTAACGAGCGATTACTCAAGGATTTCAAGGGTCCTCGCAAGGTTCCTAATTACACAGCAGATCAACCCCCTGAAGCTTGGATTGAAAGTTATGAGATGTCCATGGGGATGCTCGATGATAGCGATGTCGCATGTGCTAAGTATTTCACCATGATGTTGGATGGGCCGGCTCGCACTTGGTTGAAAGGGCTGCCCGCCAACTCCATTGGGTCATGGGCGGAGCTGAAGGCCCGTTTTATCCAAAATTTCAAAGACACATGCAAGAAGCCTATGTCAATCCTAGATTTGGATTCTTGTGTCCAAGGTGAAGGCGAGTCAACAACCCACTGGGTGCACCGGATCTCAACTATTATACACTCGTCAGACAGCATCAACATCGGCTCAGCGGTTTTGATGTTGGAGAAAAATTGTCATTTCTTTCCCCTCAAGCAGAAGCTTGGACGGCTTAAGCGCCACTGCTATGACGTGGGGGAGCTCATGGCAGCTCTTGTCAAGTATTCCGACTCTGATAGTACCAAGGACTCCGAGTCTGATGATGAAAAGCCGAGAAGGGAAAGAAGAGCGGCAACACGAAAGGGCAACAGTATAACCCAGCAAGCCAAGGTGGTAATGGTAAGCGTAAGGACGACGACAATTTAGACTTTGTGTCTAACACTAGTGCACGGAATAATAATCAGCGTCGCAAGGGAAGGCCGTCCCAGCCTGGAGGATCAAAATTTGACCTCGAAGCGGTGATGAATCAGCCTTGCCCGAGGCACGATACATGCGAGTAGCCGGCCACTCATCTGTGGAAGGATTGATTTATCATGAAGGAGTTCAAGGCTTCCAATATTTTTCAAAATAACCATGGCCCGAATGGCGGTTCAGGATCCGGCTCTCAGGAACCGGGCTTTGGTGGTGGTGGTTCAAATTCTGGATTCCAGGGCCAAGGAAATCAAGGTGGCTTTAATCAGTAGTCTGATCAAGGGAATCAGCAGCAGTCTGGTTATCAGAGTAATCCAAAGCAGTTGAATGGTGGACAGTACCATGTTTTCACCACAAGTTTATGCAAGCGGGATCAGAAGGTCCATAAAAGGGCAGTGAACGCGGTTGAGCCGGCAATTCCCCGTTACTTTCCATGGTCTGAACACCCTATTCTCTGGAGTCGTGAGGATCACTGGCCCCAGGTTGATAATCTGGGTCAGTTGGCGCTGGTGGTGGCACCTTAGGTCGGAGGGTACAAATTCACTAAGGTACTCATGGATGGGGGTAGTAGCATTAATATTATGTATTATGAAACTTTTCATCGTATGAGCTTGACTGACAAAGATCTTAAGCCGTCAAGAATTGTTTTTCATGGCGTGGTGCCTGGTAAGTCGGTGTATCCAGTGGGCAAAATATCTTTGGAAGTTGCCTTTGGATATGATCATGATTCTAGATCTGAGACATTGACTTTTGAGGTGGTTAAACTCAAAAGCCCTTATCATGCTCTGTTTGGGAGGCCAGCTTATGCTAAGTTCATGGCAAGGCCTTGTTATGTTTATTTGCAGCTTAAGATGTCGGGTCACAAGGGCACCATCATAGTGCATGGAAGCCGGAAGATAGCCTTCGACTGTGAGGAAGGCGATGTCGCTTATGCTGAGTCTGTCTGTGCAACAGAAGAATCGAAATTTTACAAGGATAATGTTGACCCGACGGACATGACATCTTTGAAGAAGCCAACCACAGAGCATGACCCCTGTTGAAGTATAAGTCGGCAGATGACACTAAGCTAGTTAATTTCGTTCCTGGCGATTCATCGAAGCAGTTCAGTATCGGTGCTAATCTGGATCCAAAATAGGAAAGCACGCTCATCGAGTTCATCCGTGAGAATCGGGACATCTTTGCATGGAAACCTTCAGACATGCGAGGTGTACCAAGGGAATTCGCTGAGCACACTCTAAAGATTGATCCGAAGTTCAAACCGGTCAAGCAATTCCTTCGCTGTTTCAATGAAGTGAGGCGCAAGGCCATTTGTGAAGAAGTAGCCTGGCTTTTGGCGGATGGGTTTATTGTTGAAGTTTTTCATCCAGAGTGGTTAGCTAACCCGGTGCTGGTACTTAAGAAAAACGGTACTTGGTGTATGTGTGTGGATTACATGGACTTAAACAAGGCTTGTCCGGCTGATCCCTTTGCTCTCCCCCGTATTGATCAGATCATTGATGCTACGGCGGGTTGTGAGCATTTGAGTTTTTTGGATGCTTATTCTGGTTATCATCAGATCAAGACGGCGGTTAAGGACCAAGAGAGGACAACCTTTATCACTCCCTTTGGAGCCTTTTGTTATGTCTCTATACCTTTTGGGCTCATGAGTGCCCAGGCGACTTACCAGCGGTGTGTGCAAAATTGCCTTCATGATCAGATTGGGTGTAATGTTCATGCTTATGTGGATGATATTGTGGTGAAATCCAGGAAGAAGGAAACATTGATAGATGACTTGAAAGAGACCTTTGATAATCTCCAGGTCTACAAGATGATGCTTAACCTCGCCAAGTGTGTCTTTGGCGTACCAGCAAGCAAGCTCTTAGGCTTTCTGGTTTCTGAACGGGATATCGAAGCTAACCCAGAAAAGATAAAGGCCATCACCTCGCTGGCTAAACCGGCATGTATTAATGATGTTCAGCGCCTGGCGGGTCGTATTGCGGCCTTAAGCCGGTTCATAAGCCGGCTGGGTGAAAAGGCTATTCCACTTTACCAGATGATGAAGAAGGCAAATCACTTGGTCTGGAGTGATGCTGCTGATCAGGCATTTGAGGCCTTGAAGAAATAGTTGGCTGAGCCGCAGGTTCTCACTGCTCCCATTGATAAAGAGCCTTTGTTGTTATATGTGCCTGCCAACAGCCGAGCCATCAGCGTGGCAATTGTGGTGGAAAGGAAAGAGTCGGGCAAGGAATATCTGGTTCAGAGGCTGGTTTACTACATCAGTGAGGTGCTCATTGATTCCAAGCAGACGTATCCGCATTGGCAGAAGCTTGTATATGGGGTGTTCATGGCTAGTTAAAAGCTCAAGCAATATTTTCTGGGTCATCCCATCACTGTGGTTAGTTCTGCTCCTTTAGGGGATATTATTCAAAATAGAGAAGTCGCAGGTCAGGTAGCCAAGTGGGCCATTGAGCTTGGACCCCATGGTTTGAAGTATATGCCTCGCACAACCATCAAGTCTCAAGCACTTGTGGATTTCATCAATGATTGGACAGAGTTGCAGATGCCTGAGGAGAAGCCGGATAGCACATATTGGACTATTCACTTCGATGGATCCAGGCAGTTGGAAGGCTCGGGGGCTGGAGTTATCTTGACTTCCCCACGAGGTGCTAAATTTTGTTATGTTTTAAGGTTGATGTTCCCTTGTACTAACAATGTAGCTGAGTATGATGCCTTGCTCCACGGTCTTCGGATGGCTAAGGAGATGAACTTAAGTCGGGTAAGGTGTTTTGGTGACTCATATTTGGTAGCCCAGCAAGTTTCTGGCACTTGGGATTCTAAAGACCCACTCATGGTGGCTTATTGCCGAGAGTTTGATGCTATTGCTGGTCATTTCAAGGTTTATCAAGTAGAGCATGTTGACTGAAGGAAAACAAGGCGGCTGATGCTTTGAGCCGGTTGGGATCCCAGCGTAAGCTGATGCCACCCCATTTTTTTCTTGATATTTTGCATAACCCTTCAGTCAAACTGCCTACAGAAGAAGATCTTGCTATTCCTGACCCGGAGGCGCAGCTGGTGGCAGCTCTTTATGCTATTCCTGATTGGACAGTTCCATATTTGGCATATATGACCCGGGGCGAGTTACCTGAAGATGAAACTTTGGCCAGGCAGATAACCCGGCGGTCGATGTCAATAACTATTGTCAATGGAGAGGTGCATCATCGCAGTGTTACGGGGGCGTTTCAACATTGTGTTTCCCCTAAGGAAGGCTGTGAGATCTTACGAGATATTTATGAAGGAGATTGTGGTCATCATGCCGGCTCTAAGTCTCTTGTAGCCAAGGCTTTCCGTCATGGATTTTATTGGCTAACGGCTCATGCTGATGCAGTAGATTTGGTCAGTAAATGTGATGGTTGTTAGAAATTCTAACGACGAGCTCATGTGCTGGTTCAAGAATTGAGGATGATTCCAATTGCTTGGACATTTGCAGTCTGGGGGCTTGATATGATTGGACCTTTCAAAAGGTCAAAGTATAGGAAGACCCACCTTTTGGTGGCGGTTGACAAATTTACGAAGTGGGTTGAAGCAGAGCCGGTTAGTAAGTGTGATGCGGCGACGATGGTTCAATTCATCAAAAAAGTGATTTTCTATTTTGGCTTTCCCCACAACATTATAACTAATAATGGCACTAATCTATCCAAAGGTGCTATGAAAGAGTTTTGTCAACAAGAGCATATTTGACTTGATGTATCATCAGTGGCTCAACCCCTAGTCCAATGGTCAAGCTGAGAGAGCCAATCAAGAAATTTTGAGGGGCATCAAGCCCTGGCTTATGGTCCCTTTGCAGAGGATGCTGGGCTGTTGGGTGGAGGAGTTACGCTCGGTATTATGGAGTATCAATACTACCCCCAATAGATCAACGGGTTACACACCTTTCTTTATGGTTTAGGGAGCAGAGGCGGTCCTCCCTAGTGACATCCGTTACGACTCGCCCCGAGTGGCGGCTTATGTTGAAGCTGATAATGAAAAAGCACTTCAGGAGGCACTTGACCTATTGGATGAGGAGCGTGACCTTGCGGCGGCTCATTCGGCGATTTACCAGCAAGATTTGCGTCGTTACCACAACCGCCGAGTTAAAACCAGGACCTTTCAAGAAGGCGATTTGGTGCTATGACTTATCCAGGATCAAACTGATAAGCACAAGCTATCCCCAAATTGGGAAGGACCCTTTGTGGTCAGCAAGAATCTAAACAACTGGTCATACTACCTTATCGATGTTCGAGACCACATGGACTCACGCACGTCGGAGGAGGAGACCCACCGGCCGTGGAATATTGCTCATCTTTGGCCTTATTACACTTGAGACACTGGCACTTGTGATGTACATATTTATATCAGTGTATATATTATGATGAATATAATAAAGCCAACATCCCTGATAATTCAGGGCCTCTGTTGTTTCATTTCTAAGAAATGTGAGTCTTTATTGTCACTTCATATGATCACTTGGTGGTTTGACGACCGGTTTAAAGGGACCAGAGAGAGTTTGCTGCACAGCACAGCTCAAACATAGGTACCCAGCGAGCACAACTCAAAAATATATCATTTGGGGGCTCCTTGTTCACAGAACATAGCTTTGATAACCCCTTCTTGGCTTGAAACACTAGGTGTATAACACCAAAGAATTTCAGTTGATCCTACCTTGTACATCTGCCACTCCGCCTAGGTAATCCTAGAATGACCCGCCGAACTTTTGACAGTCAATCTTATTAAAGACCCTGAACTTGTCAAGGTTACAACGGCAGTTGATCATGTGAGGTCCGGCTTACAAGGTTTGAAGGATTAGCTCATGGCTGTGCAAGCCCATGAAAAGCACTTGGGTTTTAGGCCTGGCCGCCTATGAAAGCTTTGTTTTCTAATTTTTTGAATATTATTTTCTGAGGTTTTTCTCTTATGACTTGTTGATATATGACTGGAAACTGATGACGACTATCATGCCTTATGGTTCATATTATGAGCCTCGCTGGGGGTTTTATTTCACACAGCTTGGTTTTTGGACTATAAGTCACCATGATATGCTTGGAGTGTTATGCTCTAGGCTATGGAATAATGTCCTTTGCTGCAGGTAGCGTTACAAGCCGGCGGTATAAATCAATTGAATAGGGCATTGTGCTCTCAATTTTTGGGTTGTAACCCTTACTACACAGGTGTGATAAGCCAGCAGTGAAATCAAATATCACAGGTATGATATTTTGTTATAATTATATAAGGTTTTGATTAAACTGGCCCTGGTTATGGTCAGAGTTAGTCACAAGTGGTTTTTATACGGGGTATTATGATCCGCCCTAGGGTAAGCTGCCGGGGCACTTGTGATCTGTTTATGTGCAGGAAAAATAATAAAACTGATCGGCATACTTGATGATATCATGAGCATATGTGGCATATCTTCAGTTGACGGATCAGCAGTGTTATGCAAACAAAAATGTGCATGATGGCACAGCAGATCAAAGTTTAACTAGCCTATTACAAGCCATACAATAGCCCAAAGAGGATAATTGTTTTTGAGATGCAAGTATAAAAAATGTGCATGATGGCACATGAGTGTTATGCAAAGTTTAACTAGCCTATTACAAGGCATATAATGGCCCAAAGAGGATAAGTGTTTTTGATACGCAAGTATCAAACTGTTATGATTAATATGCTGGTTCATCACTCCTGACAGGTTGAAGCCTCCGGGTCATCTTGCGCTTCTTCTTCTTCTTCAGCTCCTTTATTATCCATCAGTTGGAAATGAGGCATAGCCCAGTTGATACCGGTCAACGCTCTAAACATAGCTTCATCATCAATAAGGTTGGATGGATCAATGTCAGGAGTGAAGGTGTGCTCACGGATCGGCGGGATCCGTCTCCTGATGAACCGGAGCCTTTACCTTCTTGTTATCAGCGTCATAAGCCACCTGGTATTGAGATAAATTGGTTTCTTCAGCCTGGTGGGTTGCTAATGGACGCATTGATCTTTCTATATCTGCAAAGTTATCAGCACTAAAGCGTGAACCATCCTCTTTTACACTTGGGCAACCATTGGCCAAGTTCTCCTGATCAAGATCTGCTTGCCACGCCTTGGCCCTGCTTAAAGCAGTTAAAGCGCCGGCTCTGGCAGAGGCTCGCTTTAATTCTTCAATCCTCTCGGGCACCACTAACAACCTATCCAATGTATCCTTGATAAGAGTGGGCGGCTGTTTTTTGTGCAGAGCAGCAGCAATGGTCTGTTGAGCGCCAGTGTATAATTTCTCTACAAGGGTGTATACGGCCTTCAACCTGATGCGCATGTCTGAGCCCAACTTGACGCTCCGAGAGCCTGCATCAGTTAATTTGTTGATAAGACGGTTGGTGTTTATAATGGATTTATTAGGATGAAAGGAGTCATGACTACTACTTACCGAAGATGGCCAATGTCATATTATTGATTTGCTGCTTTAAACCGGACAGTTCATCAGTCAACGGGTTAAGCACGGCTTTAGCTTCTTCTACTCTCTTCAATAGAGCCATTTTTTCGGTCTCCCAGCCGTTTTTGTCAGTGTTGAAGTTTTGCTTAAGCTGCTCAATGTTCTCTAAAGCAGTCTTCAGTTCTGATTTGGCCTTGGATGTCTCAGATTGTTCAGTTTTAATGTTGGCCTTCAGATCATTGAGTTGCGAGTCCTTCTTAGTCAGTTCAGCCTATGATATAAGCAAACATGGAAAGATATTATGAGTATGATTATTGTTGAAGTCCCAAGCACAATACAAGTATTTTCCTTGGCACTTGGGGGCTAATGTCTATTGCTCTTAAGATCTTTTTTGAAGTCCCAAGCACAATACAAATATTTTCCTTGGCACTTGGGGGCTAATGCCTATTGTTCTTTTCAAAGACGAATGTATATGATGACTCGGGTATAATGATATGATCCGGCTCAACTCCATGATTTAAGCTAGCCCTTGGGGGCTACGGATGTGAAGTTCATTACTACTTAAACTCACGGCTTAACTCTATGATTTAAGCCGGCCCTTGGGGGCTACGGATGTGAAGTTCATTACTACTTAAAGTCCCGACTTAACTATATGTTTTAAGCCGGCCCTTGGGGACTACTAATGATGATGTTTAGTTTCTTTATGGCAATTGGAAAGTCTATAGCATATTCAATCCTATCATATCCTATAGACTTGGCGGTTGATAGATATATGATTATGAAGAGAATGGTGATTACCTTATAGCGTTCCTTCATCAAATTGATTAAGCCAGCTTCAAAATCAAGGCTAGTGTATAGACAGTTCAAGTAACCAAAGTGGATGTCTTGGGCACTAAACTAGGCGTAGCTCTCTAAGTCGACCTTCCACTTGCCTTTATCATCACCGGAAATTTCTTCCTTGGCGTTGTGCTTGGATAAGACATTGGGGTTACCTAGTGCTGTGTAACCAAACCCAGTGACGTCGTCAGTCTTCTCTTCAGTAGGCGTAACGGGGCTTGGTGGTTTAGAAATGGCCGACTCAACATCAATATGGTCTATAGTAATTTCATGGTCTTCTGGTGGCGGGTCATCAATGGTGGCTTCAACAATTGGGTTAGAAGATTCGGGCTGTTGTTTGTCCGGCTCAGATGGATTAGAGTCATCAGCCAGCTTGTTCAGTTTCGCCTTTTTACTGGGTTTAGCTTGGGCACTAAGAATAAGAAATACATAGATGTCAGTATATTAATCAAGTATGGAGTTTGATGGATTAAATATACCCTTACCCAGGCATAGTCTTGAAGGCTAGGATGTGAGTTCCTGTTGAGTCGCCGGAGGAGGAAAGAGACATTCCCTGATAATTTGAATCAGACGGATTAAGAGGTTGACGGAAATGACCTGCCTTGGGATAGTCTAAGTCAGAAATGTTTGAAACCTCCGGTCGATGTTTGCGAGGTGCTGGGGTGTTGGGTAAGACGGAGGATAACACTCCGCCGCCACTGTTCCGGGTTGTGCGACGAGCTTCATGTTTTGCTTCTTCAAAAGAAAGTTGGGATCCAAGTGAGCTAAAGGGTGAGAAAATCTTACTTTTTGGCTTCCTTGTTGAGTTTTCTATGTTGGTAGTGGTTCTGAGCCGGAGGAAAGAATAATTACCTCAGCATCACCTGCATGGCTAGCCTCCGCCTCATCCTGATAATAGTCATTGTCAATAAGATGTACAAAAAGAAGCCAAGGGAATCAAGTTCTACCTCCGAATCATCATCATCATCTTTGTTATCCAAATTGAGTAATTCAGCAGTGTTGGACTTCTTCTTAGCAGGCCTTTTGGTGGCCTTACTCTTTGTCTAGGTTTTCTTTGGCTTTTAGGGCAATTTTTTGTCCCAGAAGGGTGAGTTGGCCTGTAAACAAATGAATAAGTATGAGCTAGCAGCAGAAATGAAGATATGAGTTAAGTAAAGGCTTGATTAAAAACTTACACTTGGCGGCTTATTCAGAATACAGAAAAGACTCAATGCAAATTGACTGCAATCTTCCAAGCTCTCATTCAATAGAGTCTTGGTCATATTGTTGATATGTTCCTCAGTTATCTCGGTCTGACAATGGCACTGAGAATATGTTAGCTCGCCAGTATATTCACACATTAAGCTGGGCTGGATGGTTAGAGGCAATATTGTCCAGGCGACCCAACAACAAACTAGATCGATCCCAGTCAAGCCATTGGCCATCAGAGCTCGAATCTTTTCAAAAGTTGGCACATATTTCTTCCGTTCTACTATGCTAATACGGCCCTGAAGAGGGTGTCTGCTACTAAGCCGGCTGGCGCGGTAACCCAGTAGGGGATTTTCCCCTTCTGGCGAGGTATCTTGGTAGTAAAACCAAGTCTGGTTCCAGTCCTTGGGATGACTGGGCGGGTTAGCAACGGGGAAGATGGCCTCTTCTCGATGTTGTGTGGATATGCTGCCTAGTTCATGGCTAGGTTCATCCGTGACTTCATTCTACCGGTTCAAACAATAGAACTCTCTGAATAGTTCTATGGTGGGCTCCTGTTGAATATACACCTCGCTGAACGCTTGGGAATTGCAGATATTTGAAATGGAGTTTGGTCTGGTATATTGTGGATGGAGCTTGAAGAAATGCAACACTTCACGGAAGAATCTTGAGCCGGGAGGACTAAATCTCCGGTCCATATGATCCATAAAAACCACCACTTCACCATCTTTGGGCTCAGGGCGAGTTTCGTTACCTGGAACCCTCAAGTGGACGGCTTCTTTCTTGGCTAAAACACCAGTCTGAATGTGTGTGTTCAAGTCTTCTCCTGTAACCCGGGAAACAACCCAGTTGCACGCGGTGATAGTCTTGACCATCTTCGAAAACAAGGTGCTAAATGAAGAAAACATTACCGGTTTAAGGACATGCTATTAAACTGGATCATTGATTGAAAGGTAAGGTGCTATGAACAATTGACAGATTAAGCCGGGCGATGAATATTGAAGTATTGGCGGCTTAAAAGGGGACTAATGGTACCTACCGGATTAAGGATTTTGTTGTTAAGCCGGACATCGTCTAACAATCAATCTATATGTTGTAGAATTAAGATCATAAGCAAGCATGGTTAAACCGGAGTTATATTGCCGGGTCAGGCAAAGTTCTAAAGCGTATGGTTGCAGTTTAACAAGATTTAGTGCCTTATGATGGATCATGGTTTGCGGTATAAGCCGCCATAGCAGTTATGGTACTTATGATTTGGCTAAGTGTTGGACAAACAAATTTTACAAGATGGAGCAATAATTTTGGATCTACCATGGTTCTGAAAAGGAAGTAAAATTCTAAACCTAAGGTGGCAACAGTGGAAAGCGTGGACGTTTCAATGAGATCTTCTACGGGGAGATGTTCTTCTAGTGATAAAAATGAATGCTAAAACTACTTCCGCGCAAGGTTTGTAGTCTATCCAGATTAAAAACTGCTAAAGTTGAAGGGAACGGCGAAGAACAGCAAGAACGCCGACGAACAAGCCCGAACCCTAATACAGATCTGAAGTGGAGGAAGAGAAGCGCTTACGGTTGCAGATGGACCGCGGTGGCTCGCCGGAGCTCTCTAGTCCGATTAGGTTGATGCAGCGGCCTGCGTTGCTGCAGTGGTCGGTGGTCGCGGCGGCGGAGTTCGAGCACTGGAGCGACCATGTGAAGGAGTAAGATGAAGGGGAAAATGATAAAGACCCCCTGCCCCTATTTATAAAGGGGTGGCTACAAGGCGTGTGCGGGAATCGAAGAGGCCAAAATCACCATATGGCTATACGGATGCCTTGATTCGCGGGACGTTTATTATGATAAGAATCAGTTAAAGATGTTCTAGGCCACGTATGAAGTTAATGTGAAGTGTCTTCATGGCGGCTTAAGAAAATTCCGTGAGCTGACGTCATGGCGGTTTATAGCAAGGTTTATCAAATAAAGGCGATGCAAGATTTTGACAGGTCAGATATTAAAGATTGACATGAACAGGTTCAAATCAACTTGGGGCCTAATGTTGGGGATATGACTATTGGGTATGAAACGTCCAGGAGGGGCCGGGTCATACCACCCTCGGTTTACCAATGAAGATGGCGGATCATATGAGCCCATTGATGGTCCAAGGTGCAGAAGAGACTTAAGGCCCGGGAGGATGAACCGTCATGTACGTATGACTGATGTTGTAAGGTATGCGTAGTTAGTCACCGAGCCGGACACGTTATGTATGAGCCGGCCGGGACTCTATGAACCACCGGGCATCAACTTGTGTATATAAAGGGACAACTCGGCGGCGGCTTAGGGCAAGAAACAAGAGATTGAGAATCTAGGCCAAGCGTATTCACTCCCTGGTAATCAAAACCCTAGCAATACAATCCTAAACTGGAGTAGGCCTTTACCTTCATCGTAAGGGGCCGAACCAGTATAAACTCTTTGTGTCCTTCGTCCCGTTTAACCCCTTTAAGCTAACCTAGATGCAATGGCCCTGCGACTAAGTCCTTCTGCTAGGACATCTGTCGTGACAATTTGACGACACTTAGTACGTGCATGTTTTGATTAGAATCAGTATGTCGTTAATTTAGTCAATGCCATGCTAGTGATTTATCTATGGATTAAATTAGTCGAAAAATTGCCTATTTACTCAACAATCCAAAAACCTATTATGTGTAGGATTTTTTTGGCAAGTGGCTTTGCCGCTGCACTGAAACCGGATAAGTTTATCAGCACATATTTTAAGTGTTGGAAGACTAAAACAACTTTATGGCTCAAGGCTATGAACGTATTCTAGGTCGCCAGTGTGCCCATGGGACCGATTGCTCCTGAACAGGAGAAGGCATTTAGGGAGGCCACTGTCGTATTTCTCGGAGCAGTTCTTAGCGTGATCGGAGATAAACTGGTCGACGCATATTTACATGTGCATGTCACCAAGGACTTGTGGGAGGCACTCAAATCTAAGTTCGGGGCCACCGATGCTAGGAGCTAAATGTATGTTATAGAGCAGTTCCACGATTACAAGATGGTTAAAAACTGTCCTGTACTAGAGCAGGCTCATGAGATAATATGGATCGTAAAGGAGCTTCAGCTTTTGAAGTGTGATTTACCGGGCAAGTTTGTCGCGGGATGTATAATCTCTAAGCTCCCTAATTCATGGAGAAGCTTTGCTACCAATTTGAAACACCAGAGGCGTGAGTTCTCAGTAGAGGACGTCATCGGCCATCTAAGTGTTGAGTAGAATTCAAGGGCAAAGGACTCACACGGAAAAGGGGCCGAAGGAACTTCTTTCGCCAACATGGTGAACCAGAGGAACCATAACTCCCACAAGCCCAAGGGAAAGAATGTTGTCCAATAGAATTTCGATTTTAAGAAGGGTAAGAAGACCTTCAAGAAGAACAAGAAGGATGAGGGCTGCTTTACTTGTGGTTCAGTTGAACATTGGGCCAACGAGTGCCCAAACAAGTTTAAGAAGTCAGGATAGGACTCCAGGTCTGTCAACATGATTATGGGCAACAATAAGAATGGTGCATCTGGGTACGGTAATTTATTTACTATTTTTTCAGTGATTTAGCCCACCGATTGGTGGGTGGACACAGGTGCAGGCATTCATGTGTGTGCTGATAGTTCATTGTTCACTTCTTACTAGGTCATAGGACACGTGTCCATATTGATGGGGAATGTCGCGAGTGCTTCTCTTCATGGTATAGGCACGGTCGATCTAAAGTTTACTTCGGGAAGGATCATGCAGCTGAAGAACATGCAGTATGCCCCCGCCATCAAGAAGAACCTCACTAGTGGCTCCCTCTTATGTAGAGAAGGGTTTAAGTTGGTTTTCGAGTCTAATAAATTGTCGGCGTTCTAGGAATGGGGGTCCCCAGACTTGCCTGCCTGTGGCCTACGGCGTGGCTCAAATGGGGGCCCAGCATGGCCCATCTTCACTAACACAGACCCAAGACCCTCGCGAGGGGCCAAGCCTCATGGGGCGAACGACGCGGAGCTTCCTCAGGCACGGCCTCATCAGGCTGGCTTGCGAGGAGGCAGAGAGATCAAGGCGGGGTACCTCATGAGGTGCCCGTGACGCAAGCCATGACGACCAAGGGTGCCAGGCAGGTGCCAGCCCGCGCAGTGTCCTCCTTTCCCCTTTGGTGCAAAGGGGGCAAGCGCAGCCGCGGAGTACCAAGGCATCAGGCAAAGGTTGCCATTTCGGTGCAACAAGACCAAGACCAGGAGGACTGCAAGATGGAGGTCACCGTGGAGCCCAAGACGGCGTCACCACCAGAGCTTTGTGCAGGTGAAGACTACTTTTCTCAGGATAGCTGGTACTAGCTGTCCCCTTTCAAATTAGCCCGCCATTGTTGGCTCCCTTCCCGCCACTGTCGAAGCCGTGAAGGGGCGCACGGAGGCGCTGCTAGGGAAGTTCCGGGCCTTCAGCACCAAGCCAAAGCAAGGCGCTGCCGGCCCTGCTGCTCCACGAGGCGAAGCCACCTGGCACAGCTTCACCGCCGACGAGTGACTCCGTTCCATCCCTGTTCTTCTTTCAATTCCTGCACATGCATCACGCCTCGGGGAGGCATTTAAACTTGCGTTTGGTATTGAGCCGACAGTATGGACTATAATATTTGCTTTTAAATTCCTTGAATTTTATGTTTTTCTTCCCTACTTGCTTGTGTGCTGCTTGGTAGAGCCCGGCCGCGCGCGTGCCTCACCCAGCATAGCCTTTCGGAACTAAGGAGTCAGGGGCTATGGGACCAGTTAGGCCCCTGAGTCGCGATGCTCAGGGGCCCCCCTTGATGTGCAAATGGCCTTCATACCTTGGCTCCGCCCAGGGAGAGACGCACGACGAACCAGGCCCGAGGGGCCTGGCTGGGCGGCGTACGTCTGGGCGTGACCCAGTCGTAGCCCCCGTGCCTAGCCCCCTCGCGCGGCACTCCCGAGGGGAAACCAGGACGGGACCAAAGGAGTGAGGGGCTACGTGACAAGTTAGGCTCCTGAGTCGCGATGCTCAGGAGTCCCCCTTGGCGTGCCAACAACAAATAGGGAGGCGCAATGTAGGTGTATCTTCTGTTCTACGTCTGCAGAGCCCGGCCCCGCGCGTACCTCACCCAACATAGCCTTCCGGAACTAAGGAGTGAGGGGCTACGGGACCAGTTAGGCTCCTGAGTCGCGATGTTCAGGAGCCCCCCTTGACGCGCAAACAGCGGGCGATGAGGTGCAATGTAAGCGGGGCTACCGTTCTACGTCTGCAGAGCCCGGCCCCGCGCGTACCTCACCCAGCATAGCCTTTCGAAACTAAGGAGTCAGGGGCTATGGGACCAGTTAGGCCCCTGAGTCGCGATGCTCAGGGGTCCCCCTTGATGCGCAAATGGCCTTCATACCTTGGCTCCGCTCAGGGAGAGACACGCGACGAACCAGGCCCGAGGGGCCTGGCTGGGCGGCGTACGTCTGGGCGTGACCCAGTCGTAGCCCCCGTGCCTAGCCCCCTCGCGCGGCACTCCCGAGGGGAGGCGTTGCGATGAGGCTGGCCACTGAGCTCTGGGCTCCCTGAGGTTAATGCGGCCTGGAGGCCACCCCCAGTTGTTTATCACCAGCGCGGAGCATAGCGCTTCCGTATGTGTACGGGCATAGCCGCTCCTCGGCAGTGTCGTCAGCTAGTGCGGAGCATGGTGCTTCCACTGGTACGTGGGAGGGGGCTCCCCTCCGGGAGGAGCCCCCGGGGCGTGTACAGCCCCGCCCTGACACATGGCCGGCATGGTAGGGCTAGGTGAGGTGTATCTGGGCACCCGTGAGCCAGCGCGGGACTCACAAGGCCCTACCTCTAGGCGGGTTGCGCCTGGCACTGGGCCGTATCTTGAGATGTGTCCCTGCAAAATTTGGTTAGATGCCGGTACTCTACATCCTCGGGTCCCAGCCCTCGAGCTTGTCTCAGCCATCGCTGGTATGCCAGGTTGCGATGCCGTGGACAAGGCCAGAGGGTGAGGGCTGGAGAGCCAGTAAGAGCCCTGAGTCGCGATGCTCAGGCACCCCCCCTTTAACGTGCAAGTGGCCGACATGGGGAAGAAAGGATACCGTGGAAGGGCATCAAGCAATCAAGCGTGATAGGCGAATGCATAATTGGAGATAAATGCGAGGGAGATACACGCCGCTAGGCCTAGCCCGAGCGGCTTGGGGATGATGCAGCCTGAGGGGCGCCCCCAACAAGGCAAACTAATGACCGAAAAATAAAAGGGGATACATGCCGCAGGGACGGACCCACGCGGCCTGGGAGTGATGCAACCCTGGGAGGGCGCTCCCAGCTGGGAATGAAGCTTGAAAGATGTCACCTGAGGATGTCATCGGCGAAGTGGCGTTGGTGCAGCAGACTCGGTGGGCTGCGGAATCCGATCCTCACGAGCCCCTAGGCCCCGGGGCCTCGGGAGGCTCCGGAGGCACTGGTGACTCCTCGCGAGTTGTCTTCATCTCCGCCAAGGCCGTGGAATGCCTGTCTTCCTGAGCCTCCATGATGCCCCTCATGAGGCGCTGGTACGCCACAGCCATGCTCGGCAGGCTGTAAGGCATGCAAACATAGCTATGGGGTGGACCCCCGCAGCGCCCCACTCGTGAGGGCCAGAGACGCTCCGTCATGGCGATCTGATTGAGCCCTGGTACGTCGACGCAGACGCGCAGCCCACCATCCTCGCTTGGATGTGGGGCCACAGCTGGTAGACGGCGGCAACCTCTCATGATCCTTGACTCCTGTAGTTCTTAAATGGCCTCGTTAACGAACTCCTGCTGGTCTGACCTTCCTTGCCTGGCTCCTTCTCGAGGGAAACATGCTGCGAAGCACGCCTCCACATGGTGCCCAAGCGCCTCCCTCGTGACCCTGGCTAGGTCGGTGGCCCTCCAGGTGAGAGCCCCCGAGCCCTGCCTGAGCAGGGCGCCGGGCACGCTTTCCTATGTGATGGATGGGGGGGTCCCCCTGGGCAGACACGGGCCCTGAAGGGCCTGCCTCCTGAGGGGCTGAGCCTGACGACGTCTTCTTCTTCTTGGGGGTGGTCTCAGGAAGCCTCCTGCTTCCGCGATCTGGGTCTTCTAGCGACACGGCCTGAAAGGCTCGCTCCAGGGAACACACTGCATCCTTCTCTTCACAGGGCACCGTGATGACGCCGCCACTTCCTGGCATCTTGAGGATGTTGTAGCCATGGTGAGTCACAGCCATGAACTTGGCCAGCGCCGGGTACCCGAGGATGGCGTTGTACGGCAGGCGGATGTGGGCGACGTCAAAGTCGATGAGCTCGGTGCGGTAGTTGCTGCAAGCCCCGAAGGTGACAGGGAGGCGGACCTGCCCGATCGGGACTGTGGAACCGTCGGTGATTCCGGAGAAGGGCTTGGTTGGCTGAAGCTGGTCGTACGGCACTTGGAGATTGTGGAATGTTTCCACGGACAGGACGTTGAGCCCTGCCCCTCCGTCGATGAGGGTCTTGGTGACCAGCACGTTGCTGATGACTGGGGAGCAAAGCATCGGGAGGACTCCGGCCGTGGCCGCGCACTTGAGCTGGTGTGCTGAGCTGAATGTGATGGCGCACGCCGAGCACCTGAGGGGGCGCGTTGCTTCGAGCTTGGGGAGAACTGCGTTCACTTCGCGGGCAAACTGCTTGAAGATACGTTGAGAGGCTGGGGCTTGAGCTCCGCCCAGGATGCAGGCGATTGCACGCGGCTCTTGGAAGCCCCCAGCCCCCTCGTCTTGATGGCGGTCTTCATTCCTCCTTGGCTAAGGCGGCAGCGGAGGTAGGCCTGCGTTGCCTTGAGGGCGATCCTCATGAGGCTGATCCCTCCAGTCCCCCTCGCGAGGCAGGTCCCGCCAGCGGTCCTCGCGAGGTTGGTCGCGCCACCCCTGGCGCGGGCCACGATCCTCCCAGCGTCCTGGGTTTCTTCCTCCTCCTCGGCCGTAGCCCCGGTCAGCACGGTCAGGGCGACGGCCGATCCTTCCTTCTGGCACGGTGCGGAGTTCTTGACATTCGTTGGTGTTGTGGGTGTGGAGGTCATGGTACACACAGTACCGGCTGCCCCTGGAGGATTCGGGTAGATCCTTGCCCGGCTTGGTGTCTGGTTCTGCTGCGAGTACGGCAGCCCCCTTGCGCTTCACGTCCTTGGCCTTGGGCTTCTTCTCTTCTGGGTCCGCAGCAGGTAGCTCGAGGAGGGAAAGACGTCCCTCCTCAGCCCTGGCGCACTTGGTCGCCAAGTTGAACAGCTCCAGGGAGGTCCAGAGGTCATCATGCATCGCCAGCTCCTCCTTCATCTTGACGTCGCGCACGCCATCGGAGAAGGCCGAGATGATGGCTTCCTCGGAAACCTTGGGGATCTTGAGGCGCGCACTGTTGAAGCGCTGGATGTACTTTTGCAGGGTCTCTCTGGGTTGTTGCTTGATGCGGCGCATGTCGCTCATGGCGGGTGGCCGGTCGCGAGTACCTTGGAAGTTGGCGATGAAGCGGGTGCGCATCTGGTCCCAGGAGGAGATCATGCCTGGAGCCAGATTCAGGAGCCAGGTTCGAGCTCCTTCCTTGAGCGCCATGGGGAACCAGTTCACCATGACCTTTTCATCCCCGCTGGCAGCTACGATGCCCAGCTCATAGAGCTGGAGGAACTCTACGGGGTCAGTTGTGCCGTCGTAGCGAGGAGGCAGGTCTGGCTTGAACTTGCCGGGCCACGCGATGCTGCACAGCTCAGTGGTGTAGGCACGGCAGCCGGCGGTGGCCACGAAAGGCTTCGGCTGGTGGAGAGCTTGGTCGTGAGGGTCCCCACGCACTGTAGCTAGGAGCAGAGCGGGGTCTTGGCGTGCCAGAGCTGGAGCAGGGTCGCAGCGTGCCAGAGCAGGGAGCGCCCTGGCAGCTCCTTGCGGGCGAGGGACTTCTTGGCAGCTCCGTTCTTGTTGCGCTGGCACCTGACGGAGCGGGTTCCGCCCAGGGGCCAGGCGCCTTGGAGCCATGGCATCTTCTTGGAGAGGAGGCGGCTGGTACGCCTCTGGAGCTTCGTTGCCCGCGCAGGGAGGGGTGTGGCGCAGAGGAACGGACAGCGCGGAAGAGCCCCCTGCGGCGCGAACAAGCTCGGCGACACGGTCGAGCCACTCTTCGTAGACGTCGTTGACGGGGCGGTAGCGCAGTAGCTCGTTTGCCGCGAGGAGCACAGCTCGAGCCTCCAAGGGTGCGCGGAGCGCGTGGGACGAAGAGCCGGCTGGTGCGAGTGATGGAGTAGCGGTGCGGCCGTCTTGGTGCACGGACGGATGCTGAGACGACACCTGCTGCTCGCCCCCTGCCGGGCCGGTGGCAGCGTTGACGGCGGGCGACGGGGAACGACGAGGATGCCCACCGACGAGGGCCGTCTGGGCGACGCGAGAAGTGATGTCGGCCCGGCGCTCGGCGCGGGCCCGACGAGCATCGGACATGGGTGCGACGGTCGGAGGAGAACAGAGTGGTGGAGGACAGTGTCGGCGTTTTGGGAACGGGGGTCCCCAGACTTGCCTGCCTGCGGCCCACGGCGTGGCTCAAGGGAGGCCTAGCATGGCCCATCTTCATCAACACAAGACTCAAGACCCTCGCGAGGGGCCAAGCCTCGCGGGGCGGACGACACGGCGCATCCTCAGGCGCAGCCTCCTCAGGCCGGCTCGCGAGGAGGCGGAGAAATCAAGGCGGGGTACCTCACGAGGCGCCTATGACGCAAGCCATGACGACTCAGGGTGCCAGGCGGGCGCCAGCGCGTGCAGCGTCCTTCTTTCCTCCTTGGTGCAAAGGGGGCAAGCGCAGCCACGGAGTACCGAGGCATCAGGCAAAGGTTGCCATTTCGGTGCAACGAGACCAAGACCAGGCGGACTACGAGACGGAGGTCACCATGGAGCCCAGCACGACGCCACCGCAGAGCCTTTCGCAGGCGAAGACCAACTTTAGTCAGGATAAGTGTACTTGCTGTTCCCCTTCAAATTAGCCCGCCATTGTTGGCGCCCTTCCCGCTCAATATTTGGGAAGAGGCCCAGGGCCTTTGCCTATAAATAGGACCAGCCACCCACGTAGCAAGGGGGGGTTCGGTTCGGTCGGCTCATTCGGTTCGCAAGCAGAGAGAGAGAGAGAGAGAGAGAGAGAGGGGTGATTGAACTCCTCCTAGCAGTTCATCGCCCCAGCCAAGAACATACCCTCGCGAGGCTGTTCTTCCCTGTATTGTTCATCATCATCAGCCCCAAGAGGCAATCCACCCACCACACACTGGAGTAGGGTATTACACCACAATGGTGGCCCGAACCAGTATAAATCTTGTGTCTCTCGTGCAGTTCTTTTAGTAGTTTAGATCTTTGTGAGACGGGGAGGTAGAGGGCATGATCTCCGCGCGCACCCCAGTGTTTGAACCTTAAGGGTCTGCCGAAACCCGTTGAATCCGACATTTTGGTGCGCCAGGTAGGGGTGCGCTGGAAACTTTCCTCCACCACTCCGTTCTCCTCCGACTATCGCGTCCATGTCAAACGCTCGTCGGGCCCGCGTCGAGCGCCGGGCCGCCATCGCTTCTCGCGTCGCCCAGACAGCCCCCGTCGGTGGGCGTCCTCGTCGTTCCCCGTCGCCCGCCGTCAACGCCGCCACCGGCCCGGCGGGGGGCGAGTAGCAAGCATCGTCTCAGCACCCGTCCGTGCGCCAAGACGGCCGCACAGCTACTCCATCGCTCGCACCAGCTGGCTCTTCGTCCCACGCGCTCCGTGCACCCTTGGAGGCTCGAGCTGCACTCCTCGCGGCAAACGAGCTCCTGCGCTACCGCCCCGTCGACGACGTCTACGAAGAGTGGCTCGGCCGCGTCACCGAGCTTGTCCGCGCCGCAGGGGGCTCTTCCGCGTCGTCCGTTCCTCTGCGCCACACCCTGCCCCGCGCGGGCAACGAAGCTCCAGAGGCGCACCAACCGCCTCCTTTCCAAGAAGATGCCATGGCTCCAAGGCGCGTGGCCCCTGGGCGGAACCCGCTCCATCAGGTGCCAGCGCAACAATAACGGAGCTACCAGGAAGTCCATCGCCTGCAAGGGGCTGCCAGGGCGCTCCCTGCTCCGGCACGCCGCGACCCTGCTCCAGCTCCGGCGCACCAAGACCCCGCTCTGCTCCTAGCTACAGCGCGTGGGGACCCTCAAGACCAAGCTTTCCACCAGCCGAAGCCTTTCATGGCCACCACCGGCTGTCATGCCTACACCACTGAGCTGCACAGCGTCACGTGGCCCAGCAAGTTCAAGCCAGACCTGCCTCCTCGCTACGACGGCACAACTGACCCCGCAGAGTTCCTCCAGCTCTATGAGCTGGGCATCGAGGCTGCCAGCGGGGATGAAAAGGTCATGGCGAACTGGTTCCCCATGGCGCTCAAGGAAGGAGCTCGAACCTGGCTCCTGAATCTGGCTCCAGGCACGATCTCCTCCTGGGACCAGATGCGCACCCGCTTCATCGCCAACTTCCAAGGTACTCGTGACCGGCCACCCGCCATGAGTGACATGCGCCGCCTCAAGCAACAACCCGGAGGCACCCTGCAAAAGTACATCCAGCGCTTCAACAACGCGCGCCTCAAGATCCCCAAGGTGTCCGAGGAAGCCATCATCTCGGCCTTCTCCGATGGCGTGCGAGACGTCAAGATGAAGGAGGAGCTGGTGATGCACGAAGACCTCTGCACCTCCCTAGAGCTGTTCAACTTGGCGACCAAGTGCGCCAGGGCTGAGGAGGAGCGTCTGTCCCTCCTTGAGCAGCCTGCCACGGACCCAGAAGAGAAGAAGCCCAAGGCCAAGGACGTGAAGCGCAAGGGGGCTGCCGTACTCGCTGCAGAACCAGACACCAAGCGGGGCAAGGATCTGCCCGAACCCTCCGAAGGCAGCCGGTACTGTGTGTACCACGACCTCCACACCCACAACACCAACGAATGACAAGAACTCCGCGCCGTGCAAGAAGGAAGGATCAGCCGTCGCCCTGACCGCGCTGACCGGGGCTACGGCCGAGGAGGAGGAAGAAACCCAGGACGTTGGGAAGATCGCGGTCCGCGCCAGGGGTGGCGCGACCAGCCTCGCGAGGACCGCTGGCGGGACCTGC
Organism: Triticum monococcum; assembly: GCA_034509565.1. Taxonomy (NCBI): domain Eukaryota; kingdom Viridiplantae; phylum Streptophyta; class Magnoliopsida; order Poales; family Poaceae; genus Triticum; species Triticum monococcum. Next base: position 378,710,165 of record CM067843.1, on the reverse strand, counting down.
CTCGCGAGGGAGACTGGAGGGATCAGCCTCGTGAGGATTGCCCTCATGGCAACGCAGGCCTACCTCCGCTGCCGCCTCAGCCAAGGAGGAACGAAGACCGCCATCAAGACGAGGGGGCTGGGGGCTTCCAGGAGCCGCGTGCAATCGCCTGCATCTAGGCGGAGGTCAAGCCCCAGCCTCTCTATGTATCTTCAAGCAGTTTGCCCGCGAAGTGAATGCAGTTCTCCCCAAGCTCGAAGCAACGCGCCCCCTCAGGTGGTCGGCGTGAGCCATCACGTTCAGCTCAGGAGACCAGCTCAAGTGCGCGGCCACGGCCGGAGTCCTCCCGATGCTTTGCTCCCCAGTCATCGGCAACGTGCTGGTCACCAAGACCCTCATCGATGGTGGGGCAGGGCTCAACGTCCTGTCCATGGAAACATTCAACAACCTCCAGGTGCCCTACGACCAGCTTCAGCCAACCAAGACCTTCTCCGGAATCACCGACGGTTCCACAGTCCCGATCGGGCAGGTCCGCCTCCCTGTCACCTTCGGGGCTCGCAACAACTACCGCACCGAGCTCATCGACTTCGACGTCACCCACATCCGCCTGCCGTACAACGCCATCGTCGGGTACCCATCTCTGGCCAAGTTCATGGCCGTGACTCACCACGGCTACAACGTCCTCAAGATGCCAGGAAGTGGCGGCCTCATCACGGTGCCCTGTGAAGAGAAGGATGCAGTGTGTTCCCTGGAGCGAGCCTTTCAGGCCGCGTCGCTAGAAGACCCAGATCGCGGAAGTAGGAGGCTTCCTGAGACCACCCCCAAGAAGAAGAAGACATCGTCAGGTTCAGCCCCTCAGGAGGCAGGCCCTTCAGGGCCCGTATCTGCCTAGGGGGACCCCCAATCCATCGCATAGGAAAGCGCGCCCGGCGCCCTCCTTAGGCAGGGCTCGGGGGCTCTCACCTGGAGGGCCACCGACCTAGCCAGGGTCACGAGGGAGGCGCTTGGGCACCATGTGGAGGCGTGCTTCGCAGCACGTTTCCCTCGAGAAGGAGCCAGGCAAGGAAGGTCAGACCAGCAGGAGTTCGTTAACAAGGCCATTCAAGGACTACATGAGTCGAGGATCATGAGAGGTTGCCGCCGTCTACTAGCTGTGGCCCCACATCCAGGCGAGGATGGCGGGCTGCGCGTCTGCGTCGACGTACCAGGACTCAATCAGATCGCCACGATGGAGCGTCTCTGGCCCTCGCGAGTGGGGCGCTACGGGGGACCACCCCACAACTATGTCGCATGCCTTACGGCCTGCCGAGCATGGCTGTGGCATACCAGCGCCTCACGAGGGGCATCATGGAGGCTCAGGAAGACAGGCGTTCCGCGGCCTTGGTGGAGATGAGGACAGCTCACGAGGAGCCACCAGTGCCTCCGGAGCCTCCCGAGGCCCCGGGGCCTGGGGGCTCGTGAGGATCGGCTTCCGCAGCCCACCGAGTCTGCTGCACCAACGCCACTTCGCCGACGACATCCTCAGGTGACATCTTTCAAGCTTCATTCCCAGTTGGGAGCGCCCTCCCAGGGTTGTATCACTCCCAGGCCGCGTGGGTTCGTCCCTGCGGCATGTATCCCCTTTTATCTTTCGGTCGTTAGTTTTCCTTGTTGGGGGCGCCCCTCGGGCTGCATCATCCCCAAGCCGCTCGGGCTAGGCCCGGTGGCATGTATCTCCCTCGCGTTTATTTCCAACTATGCATTCGCCTATCACGCTTGATTGCTTGGTGCCTGTCCGCGGCATCCTTTCTTCTCCATGTCGGCCACTTGCACGTTAAAGGGGAGGTGCCTGAGCATCGCGACTCAGGGCTCTTACTGGCTCTCCAGCCCTCACCCTCTGGCCTTGTCCACGGCATCACGACCTGGCAGACCAGCGATGGCTGAGACAAGCTCGAGGGCCGGGACCCGAGGACGTAGAGTACCGGCATCTAACCAAATTTTGCAGGGACACATCTCAAGATACGGCCCAGCGCTAGGCGCAACCCGCCTAGAGGTAGGGCCTCGTGAGTCCTGCGCTGGCTCACGGGTGCCTAGATACACCTCACCTACTCCAACCAGCGAGCTCCTGAGCGACTAACGATCGACTAATGACTACCATGGCAACCCCATTTTCTCTCTGTGATGATCCTGCAGGATCCCTAGAGGGAACTGCGCTAGCCAAGGCCCTCACGGAGTTCCCTTCACCCTCGCCCGCGCGAACTGCTTGCATGTTAAAGGGGGGGCGCCTGAGCATCGCGACTCAGGGCTCTTACTGGCTCTCCAGCCCTCACCCTATGGCCTTGTCCATGGCATCGCGACCTGACATACCAGCGACGGCTGAGACTAGCTCGAGGGCCGGGACCCAAAGACGTAGAGCAGAAACGGGAGCAGAGGTGAGGGAGAAGGGGCGCGTGAGGACCTCGCCGAGCAACTCCGTCCCAACTACCCCACGGACCCGACGATACGCTGGTGGCGATCCTCGATCCTCAAGATAAGTCACCGTCCAAAGCACTGGCTACCGTGGCACTACCCCAGCACCTAAAGCAATTCCGTACTAGCGACGTTGCTTTCCTTTCTCACCGAACAACGGCTGCTTGGGTGCCAAAGGGACCTCTTGAGCATCGCGACTCAGGGGCTCTTACCGGACCCCGGGTCGCTCACCTCCTGGCCTTGACCACGGCATCGCGACCTGGCATACCAGTGACGGCTGACGCTGCCTTGGGACTGGGACCTGTCGACGCAGAGCACCAAGCCCTCGCGAGGTTCGAAAGGGAGAACTAAGCTAAGACGAAATCAGCAACTCACACAAATCCATAGCAAAGGTTATGTATTAACAAACGGGACTACAGGCACCTTACAAGCCCCCGTGGGGCGCATTTTGATTCCTCGTAGGGAACGGATCCTAAGGGGTGCTAACTACACGAGCTCCTGCAAAAGATGCCATCATCAACAGTGGGCCATCAGGCGCCGGCGCCAACCCCATCCATATCAGGGTCGGCGACGGCCTGATGAGCCCGCTCTGCTCCGGGAGCGACACCGGCTCGGGGGCTCGTAGCTATCGTCACTCGTCTCCGGAGTCGCGAAGATTTCGCTGGAGTCGCTGGACCCTCCGGCGCCTCCGCCAAGGGAGCGGTCGACGGGCCTAGCCCTCACCAGGGCAAGGTCTCGGCCACCGCTCCCGGGGCAGCATTCCAGCCGGCGCCCGTTCGCGTCGAAGACCTTGGAGAACATCACCGCAGCGCCATCGTACTCCAGGTGGACCGCGAAGACGCCCCTTTCCCTACAAACCCGGGCGATTTCTCTCCAGCCGCAGGACAAGTAGACCTCGCATGGGGCAGCAACCACGACCTCTGCTTCGGCCGCGAGGGCGCTGCAGCCGGCGTGCTGCAGCCAGAGCTCCAGGGGCCCTCCTGGAGGGATGATGGAGGCGAAGAAGGGAGGCAGACGGATCCAGGACTGGAGAGGAACGACGACGTGGAGCATGAACTCTTGGGAGGAGCCCTCGGCATGGACTCCAGGAGGAACAACCCATGCCTTCACGACCCGACGGCGCCTACGACGGCGCCGACCGTGCAGATCAGCATCGACACCTTCGGGGCCCTCGACGTGGGCATACAAGGGAAGCGGGAACCCCGGCGGAGCCTGCTCGCACCAGGGCCTCGGCACCACCTGACGGTCTTCCTCGCCACGGCTGCAAAGGGCGAGCCGTCTCTTCGGCGGGAGCGGGTCTGGCCCCTCTCGGGGAGCCTTCCCCTTCTCCGCTGCAGAGAACCGGCGGATCGGAGCCATCACAGCAAGACGGAGGAAGGATCGGGAAGAAGGAGATGCCAGGAGGAATGGACTGGAAGGGCACGCACAGCTTCGTACTTATAGCCGGCGAAGACCAACCGCCGGCCTCCACGATCACAGGTAATCATAACACGATTTGCATGCAGGGACTTGTCCACCTCGCACGGTCACCGAGGCATCATCGGGAAGTGGAGACGCCCACGTCCCATCAACCGCCACGCGGCGCCCAAGGCCGCAGGCTGTTAGAGCCCGCGGCGCTTCGCCCTTGCCCTTTCGCCACTCAGCACGGCCAAGTACATGCGCGCCTTGGGCCCAGGGGCTACTGTCGGTGTTCTGGGAACGGGGGTCCCCAGACTTGCCTGCCTGCGGCCACGGCGTGGCTCAAGGGAGGCCTAGCATGGCCCATCTTCATCAACACAAGACTCAAGACCCTCGCGAGGGGCCAAGCCTCGCGGGGCGGACGACACGGCGCATCTTCAGGCGCAGCCTCCTCAGCTAGCTCGCGAGGAGGCGGAGAAATCAAGGCGGGGTACCTCGCGAGGTGCCCATGACGCAAGCCATGACGACTCAGGGTGCATGGCGGGCGCCAGCGCGCGCAGCGTGCTTCTTTCCTCTTTGGTGCAAAGGGGGCAAGCGCAGCCGCGGAGTACCGAGGCATCAGGCAAAGGTTTCCATTTCGGTGCAACGAGACCAAGACCAGGCGAACAACGAGACGGAGGTCACCATGGAGCCCAGGATGACGTCACCGCAGAGCCTTTCACAGGCGAAGACCAACTTTAGTCAGGATAAGTGTACTTGTTGTTCCCCTTCAAATTAGCCCGCCATTGTTAGGGCCCTTCCCGCTCAATATTTGGGAAGAGGCCCAGGGCCTTTGCCTATAAATAGGACCAGCCACCCACGTAGCAAGGGGGGGGGGGGTTCGGTTCGGTCAGCTCATTCGGTTCGCAAGCACAGAGAGAGTGAGAGAGAGAGAGAGGGGTGACTGAACTCCTCCTAGCAGTTCATCGCCCCAGCCACGAACAGACCCTCGCGAGGCTGTTCTTCCCTGTATTGTTCATCATCATCAGCCCCAAGAGGCAATCCACCCACCACACACTGGAGTAGGGTATTACACCACAATGGTGGCCCGAACCAGTATAAATCTTATGTCTCTCGTGCAGTTCTTTTAGTAGTTTAGATCTTTGTGAGACGGGGAGGTAGAGGGCGTGATCTCTGCGCGCACCCCAGTGTTCGAACCTTAAGGGTCTGCCGGAACCCGTTGAATCCGACAGACAGATTCTGGCGCACCCCTACCTGGCGCGCCAAGATGTCGGATTCACGGGTTCCGGCAGACCCTTAAGGTTCAAACACCGGGGTGCGCGCGGAGATCACGCCCTCTACCTCCCCGTCTCACAAAGATCTAAACTACGGAAAGAACTGCACAAGAGACACAAGGTTTATACTGGTTCGGGCCACCGTTGTGGTGTAATACCCTACTGCAGTGTGTGGTGGGTGGATTGCCTCTTGGGGCTGATGATGACGAACGATACAAGGAAGAACAACCTCGCGAGGGTCTGTTCTTGGCTGGGGCGATGAACTGCTAGGAGGAGTTTAGTCACCCTTCTCTCTCTCTCTCTCTCTCTCTCTCTCTCTCTCTCTTTCTCACTCTCTCTCTGCTTGCGAACCGAATGAACCAACCAACGAACCGAACCCCTAGCTACGTGGGTGGCCGGTCCTATTTATAGGCAAAGGCCCTGGGCCTCTTCCCAAATATTGAACGGGAAGGGCGCCAACAATTGGCCAATTCGAAGGGGAACATCTAGTACACTTATCCTGACTAAAGTTGGTCTTCGCCTGCGAAAGGCTCTGTGGTGACGCCGTGCTGGGCTCCATGGTGACCTCCATCTCGTAGTCCGCTTGGTCCTGGTCTCATTGCACCGAAATGGCAACCTTTGCCTGATGCCTTGGTACTCTGCGGCTGCGCTTGCCCCCTTTGCACCAAAGAGGAAAGAAGGACGCTGCGCGCGCTGGCGCCCGCCTGGCACCCTGAGTCGTCATGGCTTGCGTCATGGGCACCTCGCGAGGTACCCCGCCTTGATTTCTCCGCCTCCTCGCGAGCCAGCCCGAGGAGGCTGCGCCTGAGGAAGCTCCATGTCGGCCGCCTCGTGAGGCTTGGCCCCTTGCGAGGGTCTTGGGCCTTGTGTTGATGAAGATGGGCCATGCTGGGCCTCCTTTGAGCCACGCCGCAGGCCGCAGGCAGGCAAGTCTGGGGACCCCCCTTCCCAGAACGCCGACAGTCATCGCCGTTCCCCGTCACCTGCCGTCAACGCCGCCACCGGCCCGGCGGGGGACGAGCAGCAAGCATCGTCTCAGCATCCGTCCGTGCGACAAGACGGCCGCACCGCGACTCCCTCGCTCACCCCGGCTGGTTCTTCGTCCCGCGCACTCCGTGCACCCATGGAGGCTCGAGCTGCGCTCATCGCGGCAAATGAGCTCCTGCGCTACCGTCCCATCGACGATGTCTACAAAGAATGGCTCGACCGCGTCGCCGAGCTCGTCCGCGCCGCAGGGGGCTCTCCTGCGCCGTCCGCTTCGCTGCACCGCACCCCGCCTCGCGCGGGCGACGAAGCTCGGGCGGTGCCCCGGACGCCTCCTCCTCAGGAAGGCACCAAGGCTCCAAGGCGCGTTGTCCCTGGGCAGAACCCGCTCCGTCAGGTGCCAGCGCGGCAAGAGCAGAGCTGTCAAGAAGTCCCTCGCCCGCAAGAAGCTGCCCGGGCGCTTCCTGCTCCCGCACGTCAAGACCCCGCGCTGCTCTCAGCTGCAGCGCGTGGGGACGTGCAAGACCAAGCTCTCCATCACCCAGGGCCTCCCGTGGCCACAGCAAGCTGCCGCGCCTTCACCACTGAGCTACGCAGTGTCATGTGGCCCGGCAAGTTCAAGCCAGACCTGCCTCCTCGCTACGACGGCACGGCCGAGCCTGCGGAGTTCCTCCAGCTCTACGAGCTGGGCATCGAAGCTGCCAATGGAGACGAGAAGGTCATGGCGAACTGGTTTCCCATGGCGCTCAAGTACGGTGCCCGCACCTGGCTCCTAAACCTGGCCCCAGGCACGATCTCCTCCTGGGACGAGATGTGCACCCGCTTCATCGCCAACTTCCAAGGTACTCGCGACCGGCCACCCGCCGTGAGCGACATGCGCCGCATCAAGCAACAACCCGGGGAGACCCTGCAGAAGTACATCCAGCGCTTCAACAACGCACGCCTCAAGATTTCCAAGGTGACTGAGGAGGCCATCATCTCAGCCTTCTCCGACGGCGTGCGCGATGTCAAGATGAAGGAGGAGCTGGCGATGCATGAAGACCTGTGCACTTCCTTGGAGCTGTTCAACTTGGCAAACAAGTGCGCCAGGGCTGAGGAAGGGCGTCTCTCCCTCCTTGAGCTGCCTGCCGCAGACCCAGAAGAGAAGAAGCCCAAGGCCAAAGATGTGAAGCGCAAGGGGGCTGCCGTGCTCGCGGCAGAACCAGACACCAAGCGGGGACAGAGATCAGCCCGAACCTTCCAAGGGCAGCCGGTATTGTGTGTACCACGACCTCCACACCCACAACACCAACGAATGTCAAGAGCTCTGAGCCGTGCGAGAAGGAAGGATCGGCCATCGCCCCGACCGCAGTGACCGGGGCTACGGTCGAGGAGGAGGAAGGAACGTAGGACACTGGGAAGACCGTGGCCCGTGCCAAGGGTGGCGCGATCAACCTCGTGAGGATCGCTGGCAAGACCCACCTCTCGAGGGAGACTGGAGGGATCGGCCTCGCGAGGATCGCTCGCAAGGCAACGTAGGCCTCCCTCCGCTACCGCCGCAGCCAAGGAGAAACGAGGACCGCCACCAGGACGAGGGGGCTGGGGGCTTCCACGAGCCACGCGCGATCGCCTGCATCCTGGGCGGAGCTCAAGCCCCAGCCTCGCAACGCATCTTCAAGCAGTTCGCCCGCGAAGTGAATGCAGTCCTCCCCAGGCTCGAAGCCACGCGCCCTCTCAGGTGGTCGGCGTGCGCCATCACGTTCACCTCAGCAGATCAGCTCAAGTGTGCGGCTACAGCCGGGGTCCTCCCGATGCTTTGTTCCCCAATCATCAGCAACGTGGTGGTCACCAAGACCCTCATCGATGGCGGGGCAGGGCTCAACGTCCTGTCCGTGGAAACATTCAACAATCTCCAAGTGCCCTAAAGCCAACTTCAGCCAACCAAGCGTTTCTCTGGAATCACCGACAGCTCCACGGTCCCGATTGGGCAGGTCCGCCTCCCTGTCACCTTCGGGGAACGCGACAACTACCGCACCGAGCTCATCGACTTCGACATCGCTCACATTTGCCTGCCGTACAACGCCATCCTTGGGTACCCAGCGCTGGCCAAGTTCATGGTCGTAACTCACCACGGCTACAACGTCCTCAAGATGCCAGGAAGTGGTGGAGTCATCACGGTGCCTTGTGAAGAGAAGGACACGGTGTGTTCCCTAGAACGAGCCTTTCAGGCCGCGTCACTGGAAGACCCGGATCGCGGAAGCAGGAGGCTTCCCGAGACCGCCCCCAAGAAGAAGAAGACATCATACGGCTCGGCCCCTCAGGAGGCAGGCCCCTCTGGGCCCGTGCCAGCCCAGGGAGAACCTCCTTCCATCGCATAGGAAAGCGCGCCCGGCGCCCTCCTCAGGCAAGGCTCGGGGGCTCTCCCCTGGAGGGCAACCGACCTAGCTAGGGTCACGAGGGAGGCGCTTGGGCACCACATGGAGGCGTGTTTCGAAGCACGTTTCCCTTAAGAAGGAGCAAGGCAAGGAAAGCCAGACCCTTAGGAGTTCGTCAGCAAGGCCATTCAGGAGCTACAGGAGTCAAGAGTCATGAAAGGCGGCCGCCACCTACCAGCAGTGGCTCCCCATCCAGGCGAGGATGGTGGGCTGCGCATCTGCATCGACATACCAGGGCTCAACCAAGTCACCTCCCTGGAGTGCCTCTGGCCCTCGCGAGTGGGGCGCTGCGGAGGTCCACCCCACAGCTACGTTCGCATGCCTTACGGCTTGCCGACGCAGCTGCCATGCACCAGCGCCTCATGAGGGGCACCAGGAGGCACGAGAGGCCAGGCGTTCCGCAGCCCTGGCGGAGATGGAGATGGTCCGCGAGGAGCCGCCAGCACCTCCAGAGCCTCCCAAGGCCCCTGGGCCTAGGGCTCATGAGGATCGGCTTCCGCAGCGCACCGAGTCTGCTACACCAACACCCCTTCGTCCCCAACATCATCAGGTGACATCTTTCAAGTTTCACTTCCAGCTGGGAGCGCCCCCAGGGCTGCATTATTCCCAGGCTGTGTGGGTATGTCCCTGCGGCGTGTATCCCTTTTATTTCATGTTGTTAGCTTACCTCGTTGGGGGCGCCCCTCGGGCTGCATGATCCCCAAGTCGCTCGGGCCTGATCCAGTGATGTCCGCATTCCCAACATCTCTTTAAATGAATCCACTCCTTCGCGACTAATGTGCTTGACCAAGTTGCCCGCTCAACTGACGGAACTTCTCCCAAACGGCACGATGCTTGCGCATGGGTCCATCCCTGCAACGCCGACAAACCTGAATGGCTGAGCTCTGGCCGCGGCAGCCCCGCATGGCGCCACCTCGCCAAGCCTTCAGTGCCTTGTTACCCCTCGGAAGCAACCAACGGCTGACTGTCAATGGTCATGGCAACCCCCTTGTTTTTCTATGATGGATCTACAGGACCTCCTGAAGGAGCTGCGTCAGGCGAGGCCCTTGCGGTGTCTCCTTCACTCTCGTCCGTGCGAACCGCTTGCACATTAAAGGGGGGGGGGGCGCCTGAGCATCGCGACTCGGGGCTCCTACTGGCTCTCCAGCACTCACCCTCTGGCCTTGCCCACGGCATCGTGACCTGGCATACCAGCGATGGCTGAGACTCGCTCGAGGGCCGGGACCCGAGGACGTAGAGCAGAAAGGGGAGCAAGGGCGAGAGGGGAGGGACACGCAAGGACCTCGCCGAGCAACCTCGCGCATGCCGATGCACGGACCCAGCGACACACCAGAGAGCGGCCCCTGATTCTCGAGATAAGTCACCACCCGGAAGCGCCAGCTACCGTGGCATCATCCTCGCACCTAATGCAATCCTGTGTCAGCGACGCCGCTCTGCTTTCTCACCGAACGACGGCTGCTTGAGCGCCAAAGGGGACCTCCTGAGCATCGCGACTCAGGGGCTCTTACCGGACTCCGGGTCGCTCACCTCCTGGCCTTGACCACGGCATCGCGACCTGGCATACCAGCGACGGCTAAAGCCGCCTTGGGACTGGCACCTGTCGGCACAGAGCACCAAGCCCTCGTGAGGTTCAAAAGGGAGGACTGAGCTAAGACGGAATGAGCAACTTGCACAATTCTACGACAAGGGTTATATTAACAAAACAGGATCACAGGCACCTTACAAGCCCCCACGGGACACATCTTTGATTCCTCACAGGGAACAGATCCTAAAGGGACACTAACTATGCACGCCCCTGCAAAAGACGCCATCATCAACAGTGGGCCGTCAAGCACCAGCGCCAACCCCATCCAGATCAGAGTCGACAGCGGCCTGACGAGCCCGCCCTGCTCCAGGAGCGGCGCCGGCTCGGGGGCTCGTAGCTGTCGTCGCTCGTCTCCGGAGTCGCGAAGAGCTCGTCGAAGTCACTGGAACCTCCGACGCCTCCACCGCCTGAGGAGCCGCCAAGGGAGCAGTTGGCGGGCCCAGTCCCCGCCGCAGCAAGGTCCTGGCCACCTCTCCCGGGGCAGCACTCCAACCTGCGCCCACTCGCATCGAAGACCTTGAAGAACATCACCGAAGCACCATCGTACTCCAAGTGGATCATGAGGGCGCCTCTTGTCCTGCAAACCCGGGCGATTTCGCTCCAGCCCCGAGTCATGAAGACCTCGCTCTGGGCAATGACCGCGACCTCTGCCTCGGTCGCGAGGGTGCAACAGCCGGCATGCTGCAGCCAAAGCTCCAGGAGTTCTACCTGCGGGATGATGGAGGCGAAGAAGGGAGGAAGGGGAATCCAAGACTAAGGAGGCATGGTGATGTGGAGCATGATCTTTCAGGAGGAGCCCTCGGTGTGGACCCCAGGGGGGACGACCCACACCTTCGTGACCCGTCGGCGCCGACGGCGACGCCGTCCGTGGCGATCAGCATTAGCTCCTTCAGGGCCCTCGATGTGGGCGTACAAGGGAAGCAGGAACCCCGGCGGTGCCCGCTCGCACCAAGGCCTCGACACCACCTGATGGGCCCCCTCGTCCGGGCCACGGAGGACGAGCCGTTTCTTCGGCGGGAGCGGGTCTGGTTCCTCATGGGGAGCCTTCTCCTTCTCTGCCATCGAGAACCGGCGGATCGGAGCCATCGCAGCAAGACGGAGCAAGGACCGAGAAGAAGGAGAAACAAGGAGAGATGGACTGGAAGGGCGCACGCTGTTTCATACTTATAGCCGGCGAAGGCCAACTGCCGACCTCCACGATCGCACGTAATCATGACCCACTTTGCATGTAGGGACTTGTCCAGACCGCGCAGTTGCCAAGGCGCCATGGGGAAGTGGAGGCGCCCATGTCCAATCAACCGCCACGCGGCGCCCAAGGCCGCAGGCTGTCAGGGCCCGCGGCGCTTCACTCTTGCCCTTCCGCCTCCCTGCATGGCCAAGTCCGGGCGCGCCTTGGGCCCGGGGGCTACTGTCGGCGTTCTGGGAACGGGGGTCCCCAGACTTGCCTGCCTGCGGCCTGCGGTGTGGCTCAAAGGGGGGCCCAGCACAGCCCATCTTCACTAACACAGACCCAAGACCCTCGCGAGGGGCCAAGCCTCGCGGGGCGGACGATGCGGAGCTTCCTCAGGCATGGCCTCATCAGGCTGGCTCGCGAGGAGGCGGAGAGATCAAGGCGGGGTACCTCACGAGGTGCCCGTGACGCAAGCCATGACGACCAAGGGCGCCAGGCGGGTGCCAGCCCGCGCAGTGTCCTCCTTTCCCCTTTGGTGCAAAGGGGGCAAGTGCAGCCGCGGAGTACCGAGGCATCAGGCAAAGGTTGCCATTTCGGTGCAACAAGACCAAGACCAGGAGGACTGCAAGACGGAGGTCATCGTGGAGGCCAAGACGGCGTCACCACCAGAGCTTTGTGCAGGCGAAGACTATTTTTGTCAGGATAGCTGGTACTAGCTGTCCCCTTTCAAATTAGCCCGCCATTGTTGGCTCCCTTCCCGCTCGATATTTGGGAAGAGGACCAGGGCCTCTATAAATAGGACCAGCCACCCACAAAGGTGGGAGAGAGGTTTGGAGGAGAGTTTTTCAAAGGCAGCCAGAGAGAGAGGTTTTTAGGAGGGTTTAGAGAAGGGGTTCGAAATCCGAGAGAGAGAGAGAGAAGGGTGACTGAACTCCTCCCAGCAGTTCATCCCCCCAGCAAAGAACACACCCTCGGGAGGCTGTTCTTCCTTGTATTGTTCATCATCATCAGCCCAAGAGGCAATCCACCACACCACACACTGGAGTAGGGTATTACACCACAACGGTGGCCCGAACTAGTATAAACCCTGTGTCTCTTGTGTTGTTCTTTCCATAGCTTAGATCTTAGTGAGGCGGAGGGGTGCAGGTAGGTGGGAGGCGAAATCTCTGCGCGCACCCCAGTGTTCGAACCTCAAGGGTCTGCCGGAACCCCAAATCCGACATAAATTAGTTGTTACTAAATATGGACTATTTGTTGGAAAAGGTTATGAGAGCAGAGGGATGTTCCGCCTTTCCCTTGCAGATTTTTGTAATAAAGTCGTGAACCATATTCATTCGAGTGTTAATGAATCTGAAGTTTGGCATTCACGTCTTTGTCACATTAGTTTCAGCGTTATGAAGCGGCTAGCTAAGTTCGATTTAATCCCGAGTTTCACTTTTGCCAAAGGTTCTAAGTGCCTTTCATCTGTGCAAGCTAAGCAACCTCGCAGGCCTTACAAGGCTGCGGAGGAGAGGCACTTGCACCATTAGAACTCATACATTCTGATCTTTGTGAGATGAATGGTGTGTTGACTAAAGGTGGAAAGCAATACTTCATGAGTGAGGCTCTACACCACTTTAAAATCTATAAGGCAGAAGTTGAGAATCAACCTGAAAAGAAAATTAAACGAGTCCGATCAGATTGTGGTGGAGAGTACTTCTCGAGTGAGTCTGAATCTTTTTGTGCGAAACACAGAAATTATTCATGAGAGGACGCCTCTCTATTCACCACAGTCAAACAGGGTTGCCGAGCGAAAAAACCGTACTCTAACTAATTTGGTTAATGCCATGTTAGATACATTGAGGTTATCCAAGGCATGGTGGGGGGCTATGTTGACAGCATGTCATGTCCTGAATAAAGTTCTGACAAAGGATAATGAGATCACTCCCTATGAGAAATGGGCGAAGTGAAGGACAACACTCTCGTACTTGCGTACTTGGGGCTGTTTGGTGAAAGTCAATGTGCTGATTCCCCAAAAGTGTAAGCTTGGACCAAAAACTGTGGATTGCGTTAATTTGGGCTACGCTAAGAATAGTGTTGGCTATAGATTTCTAGTAGTGAAATCTGAGGTACCTGACTAGAAGGTCGGTACAATTATGGAGTCTAAGGATGCTACATTCTTCGAGGATATTTTTCCTATGAGAGATACGCAAAGTATTTCTAGACAAGAATCTGAGGAGACTCTTGAGCCTGCCATTCCTATGGAATATTATGAACAAACACATGATGAAAATCCTGAGGAGGATGATGAGGAAACCCTTGGTAAGGGCAAGAGACAAAGGACTACAAAGACCTTTGGTGATGATTTCTTCGTGTACCTCATGGATGATACTCACACTTCTATTTCAGAAGCGTGTGACTCTCCAGAAGCTGACTACTGGAAGGATGCGGTCCATAGTGAGATGGATTCCATCATGGCTAATGGGACACGGGAGATCACTAACCATCCCTATGGTTGCAAACCATTGGGATGTAAGTGGGTGTTCAAGAAGAAGCTTAGGCCCGATGGTACGATTTAAAAGTACAAGGCTAGGCTTGTGGCCAAGGGCTATGACCAGAAAGAAGAGGAATATTTCTTGAATACTTATTCACATGTGGCTAGACCGACCACCATTTGAGTATTACTCTCTTTGGCAGCCTCGTATGGTCTTCTCGTCCACTAGATGGATGTTAAAATGGCTTTTCTAAATGGAGAGCTAAACGAGGAAATCTACATGCAACAACCAGATGGCTTTGTGATAGATGGTCGGGAAAGAAAGGTGTGTAGGTTGCTGAATTCTTCATATGGCCTGAAGCAAGCACCTAAGCAATGGCATGATAAGTTTAATACAACTCTGACATCTGTTGGTTTCGTTGTTAATGAAGCTAACAAATGTGTATACTATCACCATGGTGGGGGCGAAGGAGTTATACTGTGCTTGTATGTTGATGACATACTCATATTCGGAACAAACCTCAAAGTCATTGAGGAGGTCAAGTCGTTTCTATCTCAGAACTTTGAGATGAAGGACCTTGGACTGGCTGATGTTATCTTGAACATCAAGCTACTGAGAGATAATGAGGGTGGGATTACACTTCTGCAATCCCATTATGTTGAGAAGGTGTTGAGCTGTTTTGGATATTCGGACTACAAACAATCTCAAACACCATATGATCCTAGTGTGTTGGTTCGAAAGTTCGAAGGCACAACTAAGGATCAACTGAGATACTCTCAAATAGTTGGTTAACTCATGTACCTAGCGGGCGCAATGAGGCCAGACATCGCGTTTGTTGTGAGAAAACTGAGCCAGTTTGCTGTGAGAAGGGTTTACCCCCTGGTCCATGGCTTCCATGGCGGCGGAGGGGCGAGAGCCCCTCCGAGATTGGATCTGTCTCTCTATCTCTCTTTGTTTCTTCATTCCAGATTCTGGCCTTTCACCGTTTCTTATATTCCCGGAGATCCGTAACTCCGATTGGGCTAAAATTTTCACACGATTTCTAACTAGATATTGGCTTTCTTGCGGGCAAAGAAGGGCACCAACCGCCTTACGGGGTGACTAGGAGGGCCTGGGGCGCGCCCCCTGCCTCGTGGCCCCCTCGGGCATCATCTCGTGTTGATTCTTCTTGCCAAAAATCACATATATTCCAAAAAAAATCCTCCGTCAGTTCTTATCCCGTTTGGACTCCGTTTGATATGGATTTTCTGCGAAACAAAAAACATGCAGCAAACAGGAACTCGCACTGGGCACTGGATCAATATGTTAGTCCCAAAAATAGTATAAAAAGTTGCCAAAAGTATATGAAAGTTGTATAATGTTGGCATGGAACAATCAAAAATTATAAATACGACGGAGACGTATTAGCATCCCCAAGTTTAATTCCTGCTCGTCCTCGAGTGGGTAAATGATAAAAAAGATAATTTTTGATGTGGAATGCTACCTAGCATAATCTTGATCATGTAATCTAATCATGGCATGAATATTAAGACACGAGTGATTCAAAGCAATAGTCTATCATTTGACATTAAGACAATAATACTTCAAGCATACTAACCAAGCAATTATGTCCTCTCCAAATAACATATCCAAAGAAAGCTCATCCCTACAAAATCATATAGTTTGGCCATGCTTCATTTTCATCACACAAAATGCTCTCATCATGCACAACCCCGATGAGAAGCCAAGCAATTGTTTCATACTTTACTATTTTCAAAAAAATTCATGCAATATATGAGCGCGAGCCATGGACATAGCACTATAGTTGGAATAGAATATGATGATGGAGGTTGTGTGGAGAAGACAAAAAAAGAGAAAGTCTCACATCGACGCGGCTAATCAACGGGCTATGGAGATGCCCATCAATTGATGTCAATGCGAGGAGTAGGGATTGCCATGGAATGGATGCCCTAAGAGCTATAAGTGTATGAAAGCTCAAACTCAAAAATAAGTGGGTGTGCATCCAACTTGCTTGCTCATGAAGACCTCGGGCATTTGAGGAAGCCCATCATCGGAATATACAAGCCAAGTTCTATAATGAAAATTCCCACTAGTATATGAAAGTGATAACTCAAGAGACTCTCTATATGAAGAACAAGGTGCTACTCTGAAGCACAAGTGTGGTAAAAGGATAGTAACATTGCCCCTTCTCTCTTTTTCTCTCATTTTTTGTTTTTTTGTTTTTTTGTTTTGGTGGGCTTCTTTGGCCTCTTTTTTTTAAGTCCGGAGTCTCATCCCGACTTGCGGGGGAATCATAGTCTCCATCATCCTTTCCTCACTGGGGCAATGCTCTAATAATGATGATCCTCACACTTTTATTTACTTACAACTCAATGTTACAACTCGATGTCTTGAACAAAGTATGACTCTATATGAATGCCTCCGGTGGTGTACCGGGATGTGCAATGATCTAGCGTATCAATGGCATCAAAAAACGGACAAGAAATGAAAACATCATGCTAGCTATCTTACGATCATGCAAAGCAATATGACAATGAATGCTCATGTCATGTTTATGATGATGATGGAAGTTGCATGGCAATATATATTTGAATGGCTAAGGAAATGCCATAATAGGTAGGTATGGTGGATGTATTGAGAAAGATATAAGGAGGCTTATGTGTGATAGAGCGTATCATATCACGGGGTTTGGATGCACCGGCGAAGTTTGCACCGACTCTCGAGGTGAGAAAGGGCAATGCAAGGTACCGAAGAGGCTAGCAATGATGGAAGGGTGAGAGTGTGTATAATCCATGGACTCAACATTAGTCATAAGGAACTCACATACTTATTGCAAAAATCTATTAGTCATCGAAACAAAGTACTACTTATGACCCACAATTTTAGGGGATCTATCGTAGTCCTTTCGATAAGTAAGAGTGTCGAACCCAACAAGGAGTAGAAGGAAATCATAAGTGGTTTCCAGCAAGGTATTATCTGCAAGTACTGAAATAAGTGGTAATAGATAGTTTTGTGATAGGATAATTTGTAACGAGCAACAAGTAACAAAAGTAAATAAAGTGCAGCAAGGTGGCCCAATCCTTTTTGTGGCAAAGGACAAGTCTGGACAAACTCTTATATAGAGAAAAGCGCTCCCGAGGACACATGGGAATATCGTCAAGCTAGTTTTCATCACGCTCATATGATTCACGTTTGGTACTTTGATAATCTGATATGTGGGTGGACCGGTGCTTGGGTACTGTCCTTACTTGGACAAGCATCCCGCTTATGATTAACCTCTATTGCAAGCATCCGCAACTACAACAAAAGTATTAAGGTAAACCTAACCATAGCATGAAACATATGGATCCAAATCAGCCCCTTACGAAGCAACACATAAACTAGGGTATAAGCTTCTGTCACTCTAGCAACCCATCATATACTTATTACTCCCCAATGCCTTCCTCTAGGCCCAAACAATGGCGAAGTGTCATGTAGTCGACGTTCACATGACACCACTAGAGGGATGACAACATACATCTCATCAAAATATCGAACGAAGACCAAATTCACATGACTACTAATAGCAAGACTTCTCCCATGTCCTCAGGAACAAACGTAACTACTCACAAAGCATATTCATGTTCATAATCAGAGGGGTATTAATATGCATATAGGATCTGAACATATGATCTTCAACCAAATAAACCAACTACCATCAACTACAAGGAGTAATTAACACTACTAGCAACCCATAGATACCAATCCCGGACTTGGAGACAAGAATTGGATACAAGAGATGAACTAGGGTTTTGAGAGGAGATGGTGTTGGTGAAGATGTTGATGGAGATTGCCCTCTCCCGATGAGAGGAGCGTTGGTGATGACGATGGCGATGATCTCCCCGTCCCGGAGGGAAGTTTCCCCGGCAGAACAGCTCTGCCAGAGCCCTAGATTTGTTCACCTCGTGGCGGCAGAGTTTCGTCCGAGAAGATGGCTTATGATTTTTTTCCTCATCGAAAGACCTCATATAGCAGAAGATGGTCATCAGAGGGCCACCAGGGGGCCCACGAGGTAGGGGGGTGTGCCCCCCACCCTCGTGGGCAGGGTGTGGCCCCCCTGGTGAACTTCTTCCGCTGAGTATTTTTTATATATTCTGAAAACGTCTTATGTGAAGTTTCAAGACTTTTGGAGCTGTGCAGAATAGGTCTCTAATATTTGCTCCTTTTCCAGCCCAGAATCCCAGCTGCTGACATTCTCCCTCTTTATGTAAACCTTGTAAAATAAGAGAGAATAGGCGTAAGTATTGTGACATAATGTGTAATAACAGCCCATAATGCAATAAATATCGATATAAAAGCATGATGCAAAATGGACGTATCAACTCCCCCAAGCTTAGACCTCGCTTGTCCTCAAGCGAAAGCCGTAATCGAAAAATATGTCCACATGTTTAGAGATAGAGGTGTCGATAAAAATAAAATACAAACATGAGGGCATCATGATCATTCTTAGAACAACAACTTACATAATTCTTGTCATATAATTTCTTATGCTAGAGTAATAATTCAATCACAATTTCAAGTATGAATAGTAAACTTCATTGAAAACTAACAAACTATAATCTCAGTCATTGGAGCAATTGCAATTTATCATAACATAGGAAAGAGTCAATATATAAGAGCTTTTCAGCAAGTCCACATACTCAACTATCATATAGTCTTTCACAATTGCTAACACTCATGCAATACTTATGGGTATGGAGTTTTAATCGGACACAGAGAAAGATAGGGGCTTATAGTTTTGCCACCCAACGTTTTACCTCAAGGGTAATGTAAACAATAATAGTTCATGGAAATTCACATCCAATTAGCTATATATACCAGGATCTTTCCAACATGTTGTGCTTTCCAAAGGATAAAATGTAAAAAGGAAGGGTGAAGATCACCATGACTCTTATGCAAGGTAGGAGATAAAAGTAAACGATAGGCCCTTCGCAAAGGGAAGCAGAGGTTGTCATGCACTTTTATAGTTGGATGCACAAAATCTTAATGCAAAAGAACGTCACTTTATATTGCCACTTGTGATATGGACCTTTATTATGCAGTCTGTCACTTTTATTTCTTCCATATCACACGATCGTATAAAGTTTATTTTCTCCCACACTAATAAGTCATACATATTTAGAAAGCAATTTTTATTGCTTTGCACCGATGACAACTTAATTGAAGGATCTTATTCAATCCATAGGTAGATATGGTGGACTCTCATGGCAGAACTGGTTTAAGGGTATTTGGAAGCACAAGTAGTATCTCTACTTGGTGCGATGAATTTGGATAGCTGTCACGCCCTCGATGCGGCTATATCTCCCACGTGTCGAAGCACGACTTAGAGGCATAACCGCATTGAAAGCAATGTCGCAAGTGAGGTAATCTTCACACAACCCATGTAATACAATAGGGGAAAAGAGATACATAGTTGGCTTACAATCGCCACTTCACACAATTACATGAATAAAGCATTACATCAACCAAATACAATCAGGGTCCGACTACGGAAGCAAAATAAAAGAAGAACCCCAAATGCGACAAGGTCCCCGATCGACCCCAACTGGGCTCCACTACTGATCGACTAGAACGAAACAACATACAGGACAAGATCTTCATCGAGCTCCTCCTGAGCTTGGTTGCGTCATATGCACGGACTCATCGGCACCTGCAAACTGGTTTTGGAAGTATCTGTGAGCCATGGGGACTCAGCAATCTTGCACCCTCGCGATCAAGACTATTTAAGCTTATGGGTAAGGTAAAGTTATGGGGTGGAGCTGCAGCGAGCGACAGCATATATGGTGGCTAACATACGCAAATGAGAGCGAGAAGAGAAGGCAAAGCACGGTCGACAAAAGTATGGTCAAGGAGTGATCCTAAAACAACCTACGTCAAGCATAACTCCAACAACCGTGTTCACTTCCCGGACTCCGCCGGAAAGAGACCATCACGGTTACACACACAGTTGATTCATTTTAATTAAGGTTAATTTCAGGTTTTCTACAACCGGACATTAGCAAATTCCCATCTGCCCATAACCGCGGGCACGGCTTTCGAAAGTTCAAAACCCTGCAAGGGTGTCCCAACTTAGCCCATCACAAGCTCTCACGGTCAACGAAGTAATAGAACTCCTCCCGAGACATTCCGATCAGACTCGGTATCCCGGTACAACAAGACATTTTGACAAGGTAAAACTAAACCAGCAACACCGTCCGAATGTGCCGACAAATCCCAATAGGAGCTGCACATATCTCTTTCTCAGGGCACAACGGATCGTCCAAACTTCCGGTAGGCCAGCCCAGAGTTGCCCCTGGTGGCCACCGGCGGCTGACAAGTTGGACCAACACTCAGAGGAGCACTGGCCCGGGGGTTTAAAATAATGATGACCCTTGAGTCTGCGAAACCCAAGGGAAAAAGAGGCTAGGTGGCGAATGGTAAAACCAAGGTTGGGCGTTGCTGGAAGAGCTTTACTTAAGGCGAACTGTCAAGGGGTTCCCATAATAGCCCAACCGCGTAAGGAACGCAAAATCCGGGAACATAACACCGATATGACGGAAACTAGGGCGGCAAGAGTGGAACAAAACACCAGGCATAGGGCCGAGCCTTCCACCCTTTGCCAAGTATATAGATGCATGAATTAAACAAGATATATTGTGATATCCCAACAAATAAACATGTTCCCACAAGGAACAACATCTCCATGTTCCAACAAGAAACAAACTTCAATCTTCACCTGCAACTAACAACGCTATAAGAGGGGCTGAGCAAAGCGGTAACATAGCCAAACAATGGTTTGCTAGGACAAGGTGGGTTAGAGGCTTGGTTCAACAATATAGGAGGCATGATAATCAAGTGGTAGGTATCGCAGCATAGGCATAGCAAAAGAGCGAGCATCTAGCAAAGCAAAGATAGTAGTGATTTTGAGGGTATGATCATCTTGCCTGAAATCCCGCAAGGAAGAAGAACGAGTCCATGAAGAAGACAAACGGACATAGACGAACGGGTCCTCACAAACACGACGTTACCGGAACCAAACTGAAGGAGCAAACACCGGAAACAAACACACAACATAGTAAACAAACCACACATGAACATGGTATGATATGCGGGATGCGGTATGCGATACATATGCATGAATGACAAGGAAATGAATGAACCTGGACTCAACTTGGAAAACCAAGTGTGCCACTGGAAAGATGAGGTGATTTCGGTTGAAATCGATATAAAGATCACCGGAATCGGAGTTACGGTTTGGAAATGGCAAGCAATTCAAATATGACACCGGTCTGCGATTTACAGCAAGTAGCCAACTAAATGCAATGAGATGAACATGCTACAACACCCAAACATGGCAACAAAATACATGGCAGGGATGCATTCAAGATTCTTAACAAAAGTCTAGCACTGAGCTAGGGCCAATTCATCCATTAGGAGGTTCAAACAAGCATGGCAAAAATGCAAACGGTAAACAGATCTTAGACTTAGTGAAATTAACACTTGTCTGGAATTTCAGATCAGATAGCACTCTTCGGAGCAACAAAACTACATGCTACAGGACCTGAACATGGCAAAGTAAAACAAGGCATGGAGCTACTCAAATAGCTTAACAAAAGTCCCTTAGTGACCTTGAGCCAAAAGGGATCACAAAATACAATTGCAAGCATGTCAACATAGCAAAAACATAATCAGTTTTCAGACTTAGTGAAAACTGACACATGCTGAAATATAACTCAAGTAGGCATGTTTACGAGCTCGATGCACTCACTACGGTGCAAGTCATGATAAGCTAAGCATACACCCATCAAGAATACAAAAAAATCAAGCTAGACATGGCAAGAACAATAGCATAGCATACACGGATCAACTACAACATCCTCGGCAAAATTGCAAACAAGTTGACAATCTGCCCAGATTCACAAAGTAGCAAAAGTAGAGCTCGATTGACTCAAGCTAGGGTGCTCCATAAATGCAAACAAATACATGGATGGATATAGCACTACAAGGTTAACAAAACTCCTTTACCGATCATCCTCAAAAGAGGCACGGATCACTAGGAAACAACGTGAACATATGGCATCATGAGATAAACAATCCCAGGACTTAGTGAAATCACTAAGTCCCTGAAAACAGAGTTACCGGGTGTCTCACTTTGCAAGCTTGCACTAGGCACCACACACATCACAAAAATACATGGGTTGCACCTCTGGAAAGATGACAAAACCCTTAACAAAACATATGTAGAGCAACAGGGCATATCATGCACGCAATAATCATGGCAAAAATGACAAATGTCTAACATGGAGTAGCAGATCTGACAATTAACTCAAGTAGCCTCCTTCTAACAGCATTTCGGGCATCAAGATGAGCTCAAAAGGAAATTATGCAATGGAATGAAATGATGTACTCTCTGAGACGAACATTTTGATATGCTATATGCCCAAAACGGAGTTACGGATGTGGAGTTATGACATGATGAATATGAGCATATGAAACATGGAAATCTCGGGGACTTAGTGAAATTATACCCCGCGGAAAAAGTCAACCCGGGACGAGGAGATCCGAGACGGGGTGGATCCGGTTCGGGATGGAGCCGTTTGGTTCGTCTCCTGGTGGATCTCGTCCATCATCGTCTCCGGCGAGCTTGAGGAAGTCCGGTGAGGTCGGGGTTGGCCGGAGTTGATGGATCCGGGCCGGATCTGTCCGGATCCGGCCGGATCTCGACGAGGGCGGCGCGGGCAGGCTTGCCGGCGAAAAGGCGGTGGCCGGAGCGGGGTATAGGCGGCGGAGGGTCGCCGGCCGGTGGGAGGAGCTGGGGCTCTGGCGAGGAAGGATGGCGGCGGCGACCGGCGGAAAACCGCGGCGGGGCGGTGGCGCTCGGAGGCGGCCGGGCGCGCGGGCGGCGGGCCAGCGCCGGCGGAGGAACAGGGCGGAGGCGGCGGCCGGTGGGCACAGGCGGCGGCGCTCGGCGATGGTCAGCACTATGCGGCGGAGCTCGACCGGCGAGGGAGATGCGGGAGCGGGCGCGGGCTCCCGCGGGGAGGCGGCGGCGAGATGGGCCCGCACGGGCCCCGGATGGGCTCCGCGGGCCGCGGCGGCGGGGAGGAGAGAGAAGGGAGACGGCCGGACAGGTGGCAGCGCGCGGTTGGGCGCGGGACGGGGCGGACATGTCCGGGCGAGAGGGTGGACGTGTCCGTCGGCGGGAGGATGAAGAAGCTAGGGTTTCATCCGCGAAAATTTCGGGGGTGGCTACATATTTATAGGTAGAGGGAGCTAGGAGAGTCCAAATGAGGTGCGGTTTTCGGCCACGCGATCGTGATCGAACGACCGAGATGATGGAAGAGGTTTAGGTGGGTTTTGGGCCGAATTGGAAGGGTGTTGGGCTGCAACACACACGAGGCCTTTTCGGTCCCTCGGTTAACCGTTGGAGCATCAAACGAATTCCAAAAGGTACGAAACTTGACAGGCGGTGTACCGGTAGTAAACCAAGGCCGCATGACAAGTCTCGGTCCAATCCGGAAATGTTTAATCCCCACACATGAAAGAAAGGTAGAAATGACCAGTTGAGGAGAACGAAGCGCCGGAATGCAAAACAGACAACGGGGAAAATCCTCGGATGCATGAGACGAACACGTATGCCAATGAAATGCACATGATGACATGATATGCAATGCATGACACGCAAGCAATGACAATGCAACAACAACGAATAACTGCACGACACCTGGCACATCGGTCTCGGGGCGTTACAATAGCATGAGAGGGAAAGGCAAGCTCAACCATGTTGGATGATCCATGACAATATAATTTATCTCAGATGTAAGAAAACATAACCCATTACGTTGTCTTCCTTGTCCAACGTAAACTCTTTAGCATGTCATATTTTAATGAGTGCTCACAATCATAAAAGATGTCCAAGATAGTATATCTATATGTGAAGACCTATCTTTCTTTATTACTTCCTATTAATTGGAACGATGACCAAAACTATGTTTGTCAACTCTGAACAACTTTTATTCATCATACTCTTTCTATGTGAGCTCATTACTCTCCATGAGATCCATATGATCCCTTTGTTTCTTTTTATTTCTTTTTTTTATATTCCCTTAGGATCATGGCAAAAGAATCAAGCCCTTGACTCAACACTAATCTTTATTATATAGCTCATGGAATCGATTACATAGAGGGATTATAAAGCAGAACTCACAACTAGATCATGCCATAAAATTTATTCTACTAGATCGAGATATTACCAAAAGGATCGAACTAAGAAAAACAATAAAGATAAAAGTGATGGTGATACGATACCGGGGCACTCCCCCAAGCTTGGCAGTTGCCAAGGGGAGTGCCCATACCCGATGCTCAGTTCTTCTTTGTTGGTGAAGAAGGCGGGGTTGTTGATGATGGATAGTCACACATCAAGCGTAGGAGGTCTTCTAACTTGCGGATAATGCCTTTGAGTGTGATGATATGCTCCTTCAACAAAATATTTTCACGTGTGAGATACTTATTTTGTATACGAGCTAATTCAATCATCTTGAAAGCTTCGATCTCAGTTGGGGTAAGGAGATTGTAATCAAGTTGAAGGATGTCTTCTGTTGCCGGAACTTGGTCCTCCGTGGCCTTCTTGATCCCTTCCTCCTTATTGATCTCCATGGGTTCTTCTCTCTTCAACTCTATCTTCATTAGCCAAGCATCGTTGCCCTCATGGTTGGAGGAGGAGGGATACGACATCGTGCCAGGCCTTGACATAATCTTTTCTTCAACTTTAATAGGTGCAGCTACTTTTACTTCTATGGGAGGATGATATTTAAACCACTGGGAGATCAACATAAGTAGCAAAAGATTCACAGAAAGAAGCTACTATCTCAGAGTCAAGTCCATATTTAGTGCTAAATTTACAGAAAACATCAGTATCCATAAAAGATTTAACACAATCAAACTTAGGTGTCATACCTGACTCCTTACCTTCGTCGAGGTCCCAATCTTCAGAGTTGCGTTTAATCCTTTCCAATAAATCCCATTTGAATTCAATAGTCTTCATCGTAAAAGAGCCAGCACAAGAAGTATCAAGCATGGTGCGATTGCCATCAGAAAGAGGAGCATACATTTTTTGAATAATCATTTCTCTTGAGAGCTCATGATTGGGGCATGAATATAACATTGATTTAAGCCTCCCCCAAGCTTGAGTGATGCTTTCTCCTTTGCGAGGCCAAAAATTATATATATAATTGCGATCACGATGAACAAGATGCATAGGATAAAACTTCTGATGAAATTCCAATTTCAATTGTTTGTAGTAACATGACCCCATATCATCACATAGCCTATACCAAGTCGATACATCTCCCTTCAAAGATAAAGGGAAGACATTCTTCTTAATAACATATCCGGGTACACCTGCAAGCTTAAATAATCCACAAACTTCATCCACACATATTAGATGCTCATCAGGATGCTTTGTTCCATCTCCTACAAAAGGATTAGCTAGCAGTTTTTCTATCATACCTGAAGGAATTTCAAAGCAGACATTTTCATTTTCAATAGGTTCAGTAGGTTGAGGAGCAACTCTTTGCTCTACTGGTCGGGGTGAAGATACCCCGAACAAGCCCCTCGGAGGATTACTTTCCATAGTAACAAGTGACAGTAAATTTCATCACACTATATAAATTTTTCCTTACCAAATTCCACCTACCAAAGGCGCTTCACTCCCCGGCAACGGTGCCAGAAAATAGTCTTGATGACCCACAAGTATAGGGGATCTATCGTAGTCCTTTCGATAAGTAAGAGTGTGGAACCCAACGAGGAGCAGAAGGAAATGATAAGCGGTTTCCAGCAAGGTATTCTCTGCAAGTACTGAAATAAGTGGTAACAGATAGTTTTGTGATAGGATAATTTGTAACGAGCAACAAGTAACAAAAGTAAATAAAGTGCAGCAAGGTGGCCCAATCCTTTTTTTAGCAAAGGATAAGCCTGGACAAACTCTTATATAGAGAAAAGCGCTCCCGGGAACACATGGGAATATCGTCAAGCTAGTTTTCATCACGCTCATATGATTCGCATTCGGTACTTTGATAATCTGATATGTGGGTGGACCGGTGCTTGGGTACTGTCCTTATTTAGACAAGCATCCCACTTATGATTAACCTCTATTACAAGCATCCGCAACTACAAAAAAAAGTATTAAGGTAAACCTAACCATAGCATGAAACATATGGATCCAAATCAGCCCCTTACGAAGCAACGCATAAACTAGGGTTTAAGCTTCCGTCACTCTAGCAACCCATCATCTAATTATTACTCCCCAATGCCTTCCTCTAGGCCCAAACAATGGTGAAGTGTCATGTAGTCGACGTTCATTGGACACCACTAGAGGGATGACAACATACATCTCATCAAAATATCGAACGAAGACCAAATTCACATGACTACTAATAGCAAGACTTCTCCCATGTCCTCAGGAACAAACGTAACTACTCACAAAGCATATCCATGTTCATAATCAGAGGGGTATTAATATGCATATAGGATCTGAACATATGATCTTCAACCAAATAAACCAACTAGCATCAACTACAAGGAGTAATTAACACTACTAGCAACCCACAGGTACCAATCCCGGACTTGGAGACAAGAATTGGATACAAGATATGAACTAGGGTTTTGAGAGGAGATAGTGCTGGTGAATATGTTGATGGAGATTGCCCTCTCCCGATGAGAGGAGCGTTGGTGATGACGATGGCGATGATTTCCCCCTCCCGGGGGGAAGTTTCCCCGGCAGAACAGCTCCGCCAGAGCCCTAGATTGGTTCCGTCAAGGTTCCACCTCGTGGCGACGGAGTTTCGTCCGAGAAGATGGCTTATGATTTTTTCCTCATCGAAAGACCTCATATATTAGAAGATGGTCATCAGAGGGCCACCAGGGGCCCACGAGGTAGGGGGCGCGCCCCCACCCTCGTGGGTAGGGTGTGCCCCCCTGGTGAACTTCTTCCGCTGAGTATTTTTTATATATTCTAAAAATGTGTTCCGTGAAGTTTCAGGACTTTTGGAGATATGAAGAATAGGTCTCTAATATTTGCTCCTTTTCCAGCCCAGAATCCCAGCTGTCGGCATTCTCCCTCTTTATGTAAACCTTGTAAAATAAGAGAGAGTAGGCGTAAGTATTGTGGCATAATGCGTAATAACAGCCCATAATGCAATAAATATCGATATAAAAGCATGATGCAAAATGGACGTATCAACTACATGCATGCTCCTAGGGGGATAGATTGGTATGAAAATAACATCGCTCATCCCCGCCTGCCACTCATAAGGAAGACAATCAATAAATACCTCATGCTACAACTTCGTTACATAACGGTTCACCATACGTGCATGCTACGGGAATCACAAACTTCAACACAAGTATTTCTACAATCCACAACTACCCACTAGCATGAATCTAATATCACCATCTTTATATCACAAAACTATTGCAAGGAATCAAACATATCATATTCAGTGATCTACAAGTTTGATGTAGGATTTAATGACTAACCATGTGAATGACCAATTCCTGTCATCTCTCTAAATAGATATAAGTGAAGCCAGAGAGTTTAATTCTTTCTACAAAAGATATTCCCATGCTCTAACAAATATAAGTGAAGCAAAAGAGCATTCTACAAATGGCAGTTTTCAATGTGTAGGGAAACAGGCAATCCAAACTTCAAATGATATAAGCGAAGCACATGAAGCATTCTATAAAGCCATACACAAAAGATATACGTGAAGTGCAATGAGCATTCTATAAATCAACCATGGAATATCTCATACCATCATGGTGCATCAAAGAAAAGTGAAAACTAAATGCAAAAGACGCTCCAAGATTTGCACATATCACATGAACGAAACGACACCGAGAACATACCGATACTTGTTGACGAAAGATGGGATGCCTTCCGGGGCATCCCAAGCTTAGAAGCTTGAGTCTCCTCGAATATTTACTTGGGGTGCCTTGGGATTACCCAAGCTTGAGCTCTTGCCTCTCCTCCTTGTCCTCACATCGAGACCTCCTCGATCTTCGAACACTTCATCCACACAAAACTCAACAGAAAGCTCGGTAAGATCCGTTAGTATAATATAGCAAATCACTACTCTAAGTACTGATGCAAACCAATTCATATTTTGTTTTTGAATTTAAGCTACTTTAATATAACTTTTCCATGGCTTAATCCACTGATAGAAATCGATAGTTTCATCCAAACAAGCAAACTATGCATAAAAAACAGAATCTGTCTTAAACAGGACAGTTTGTAGTAATCTGAACATTCACCATACTTATGTTACTCCAAAAATTCTGAAACAAAATAGGAAAAATAAACGATTTGTATAGAAATACAGTTCAAAATGTTTCAGAACCGTTTGATGTTCCAGTAAAAAATGTAAAATCGCGCACTACAGCCAAAGTTTCTGTTTTGCACCGCACAAACCAACAAGCAATGTAAACATCCTAAAGGCAAATCTTGGCAAATTATTTTTGTTTTCAAACTTTATAAAAGCACACAACAGAAATAAATGACTCTCTAAAACTTCGGGTTGTTTCCCTCGCAGTGTTTTCTTTAAAGCCATTAAGCTAGGCATATAGTGCTCAAGTAATGGATCCACCCGGATCCCAAGGTATAACAAAGCCAATTTTAATTAACAATGATTTGTGATTTAGTAGTGAGCAAAAAGTAACATATATCATGTAATGACGAAGTGTAACTCTCTTCCTATGCATCGGCATGTCATAAAAGAACAATTCATGCACACATAGTAAAGGTCAATGCATAGTATAAACTATTTCTTGCAATTTTATCATATTGGAAACATGGAGAGGCAGAGATGTAGTTCCTCTCTCATAATAATTGCAAGTAGGAGCAGCAAGTGCATGCATATTATATCTATCAAAATCATCATGTGTAGTAGTAAAACGCAACCCATCAATATAATCCTTAATAAGGGCAAAGTTCTTCGATATAGTGTAGTCGGGAGAATTCAAAAAGATAATAGGACTATCATGCGTGGGTCCTAAGGAACTATAGCAAGTTCATCTCCATAAGCATAATTCATATTGGCATCTTGGCCACAAGCATAGCAAGCATCATTAACAAGGGATATTTCAAAAGAATCAATGGGATCATAACAATCATCATAGCATTCATCCTTCGGTAAATTCGAAGGGAAATTAAACAATGTATGAGTTAAAGAGTTAGTCTCATTAGAAGGTGGGCACAGGTAGCTAATCCACTCTTCCTCCTTTTTTTTCTTCGCTCTCCTCATCATATTTTTCATCCAATGAGCCCCTAGTTTAATCAATTCCTTCTTCCATAGTTTCCTGCAAAATATTAGTCTCTTCTTGGACAGCGGAGGAGTCCTCAATGTATGGTTTAACATAGGCATTAGAAGCATAATTATCATAACAATATTTAAGTATGGAAATTTTTTCAGATTTTTAAAGAGTAGCATCATACTTTCCAATCAAAGAAGCAATTTCATAAGCACCCTTAAAAGCAACAAATTCTTCAATTTGTTGAACATCATAGTAATTATAAACACCCTTAACATACGAAGATACAATTCCATTATCACTAAACTCACATTCGTAGGGAAGGTGTTTCTTAGGGTCTTGAGAATAACAAGTAAAATCATATATTTCACATAAATTCCAAGCATAGCATTGCAAACGATGAATCCGATCCAGTAAAAGTTTCCCTATTTGAGATAAGCGGTGTCGCACATAACAAGCATGATCATCTAAAGATTTTCCTTCAACTAAGCTAGTTGGGGTTTCAGCACGAGCACATAGGGATCAAAGATGATCCAAGTAAAAACCTTCAGGAGTGTGATAGATTTTGAGTGGTTCTTCAACAATTGGTGTAGTAGGTACAATTAATTTTTTTGGTATTTTGCATTTCCTACCCATAACTAAAGATAGAAAACAAGAGCACAAAATAGAAACTACTTAGTGATAAAGCAAACAAGCACGCACGAGAATATTCACCCCACGCTATAACTCCCCGGCAATGGCGCCAGAAAAAGGTCTTGATAGCCCACAAGTATAGGGGATCAATTGTAGCCTCTTTCGATAATTAAGAGTGTCGAACCCAATGAGCAGCTAAAGGTAGAACAAATATATTCCCTCAAGTTTTATCGACCACCGATACAACTCTATGCATGCTTGACGTTCGCTTTACCTAGAACAAGTATAAAACTAGAAGTACTTTGTAGGTGTAACGGGATAGGTTTGCAAGAATATAAAGAGCACGTAACTAAAAACTAGGGGCTGTTTTAGGTAAAGAAGCAATGAAGTTAGTATAGTGAGTGTGGACAAGTGGTGGTAGGAGTTGCGAAATTGTCACTAAGCAATTGACTACTTTACGAGACTGATAGCAAGTTTTATGTGGGAGAGGCCACTGCTAGCATATCATCCCTGACTTGGAATTCTATGCACTTATGATTGGAACTATTAGCAAGCATCTGCAACTACTAACGTTCATTATGGTAAAACCCAACCATAGCATTAAGATATATTGGTCCCCCTCCAATCCCGTATGCATCAATTTCTATGCTAGGTTGAAGCTTCTGTCACTCTTGCCCTCCAATACATAGTCCCATCAACATACAACTAACCCTATGGTGTGATCCACACGTGTGCTCATATGATGGGAACCAAAGGAGAGCAACATAACCACAAGAAAATTAAACCAATCATAGCAATTCACCAATTACCTATAGGACAACGAAAATCTACTCAGACATCATAGGTTGGCAACACATCATTGGATAATAATATGAAGCATAAAGCACCATGTTCAAGTAGAGGGTACAACGGGTTGCTGGAGAGTGGACCGCTATAGATAGATGGGGGAAGGTGATGAAGATGTTGGTGAAGATGACAGAGGTGTTGGTGTAGATCGTCGTCACACGATGATGGCCCCAGCGGTGTTCCGGCGGCACCGGGGGAGAGAGGGAGAGATCCCCCTTCTTCTTCTTCCTTGACCTTCTCCCTAGACGAGAGAAGGGTTTACCCCCTGGTCCATGGCTTCCATGGAAGCGGAAGGGCGAGAGCCCCTCCAAGATTGGATCTGTCTCTCTGTCTCTCTCTCTATTTCTGTGCTCCAGATTCTAGCCTTTCATTGTTTCTTATATTCCCGGAGATCTGTAACTCCGATTGGGCTGAGATTTTAACACAATTTCTATCCGGATATTGGCTTTATTGCAGCGAAAGAAGGGCAGCAACCGCCTTATGGGGTGGCCACGAGGGCCAGGGGTGCGCCCCCTGCCTCGTGGCCCCCTCGGGCATCGTCTCGCGTTGATTCTTCTTCACAAAAATCACATATATGTCAAAAAATCTCCGTCAGTTTTTATCCCGTTTGGACTCCGTTTGATATGCATTCTCCGTGAAACAAAAAACATGCAACAAACAGGAACTGGCACTGGACACTTGATCAATATGTTAGTCCCAAAAATAGTATAAAAAGTTGCCAAAAGTATATGAAAGTTGTACAATGTTGGCATGGAACAATAAAAATTATAGATATGACAGAGACGTATCACATATCGCCATCGACTTTCTCGACGCTGCTCGCGGTTGACCCATCTCCGCTCAGTTGGGGAATCTGCCATACTGAGGGTTCTTTCTCATGGATAAGAAGGTAACTAATTGAGATATTATCTCATCTCTTATCCAAGTTCATCTGTCTCCTTTAATCACTTGCCCAAAATCGCCGTGAATTCATTTTTATTCGAGCTGATTTGAGGGTTTTCTTCCATTCATAGACTATATAGTGCGCGGACACATTAGGACTTTGCGGCCTCCGCCAGACATTCCATCTCACCGTACCGGATGACTTGAGGATGCATGATGTATGTTCAATCTCACCCTAAATCAGTTGGCGTGGCCTACTTTGATGAAGTTATTCTAAATATTGCTACATTTGGATAAAAGTTTCCACATGCACCATATACGTCAAAGGGGATTTTCCCCCTCTTCTTTCTATATTAGGCAAATTAATGATGTATTCTTCTTTCAACTACTCTCATATTTCCATGACATCATGTTTACCCTATCTGTTTAATTATAGATTTTTGTCCTTCGATTTCAACTGCTGAACAGTTCTTCCAATTTGGGCCCATATTTGCATGTTACCATATTTTCTTTAATAATCCTACCATTTTCTCCAGCACGTCCCTTGCTATGCAACATAATTTGTAGTGCACAATATTTCCCTTTACATAAATCAAGACTGCAGGGATGTCATACTGAACACAAACCATAGATTTACAACCGTTGCTACTATAAGACTTGATGAACATGGTGACTCCTATTTTGGCACTGGCCTTTGGAAAGAAATTTCTAAGTTTTATGTACTGAAAGCTGGCACTATAATTGCACTGCAAATAAAAGGGCCTGGTCATGAGATATATGCTAACTTCCCCAACGATATCATCCGTCCAGACTTTGTTCGAAGTAAGTTTTGTTTTCAAGTATCTACATGTCGACTTACCCAGCAATATCAAATGAATTCTGTAGTATTTAAGCAACCAATTGTTATTCCATTTTCTTACTATATTCCTACCTAATAACTTCTAGTTACCAATACACTTTCCTATTGCCCTGTTTTAACTAAATATTCCATGTACTCCCACTTCTATCAGAAAGCATCGCTGACAAGGAGACTCCAGAGGTGGAGAACGGGGCTGCCAACAAGTGGAGGTGGGGCGAGCAAGAACTACAACCGACTCCAGCATGTCTATACTTCATCGCAACCTCCCCGATGATATGTTCACAGTCATCATCTCCCTCCTCCCAATCAAATGTGGTATGCGGACAACCGTCCTTTCCCGGCAGTGGCGCCTCATATGGAACTCTGCCCCTCTCGACCTCATCGATACCCACGACCTCTGCCATGGCTACCGCAAAAGCTTGGATGCGTTCTCCAAGATCCTTGGCAGTCACCTTGGCCCAACCAGAGGCCTTAGAATGGGCAAGTTCCATTCCAACGGTAAGGACCGAGCCAAGCTTGATGACTGGTTCCGATCCCCCGCCCTAGATCAACTCGAGGAGCTCACTTTTGATGATGGGCATATGTGCTTGCTGCCAACGTCCGCGCTCCGCCTCGCACCCACGCTGCAAGTCGCCAAGTTCAGGAACTGCCACCCCCCTTAATGACGCACCCGCTCTTATTCTACCACAACTGAAGCACATCGAGCTCATCACCGTCTGCCAGTCAAACGGTGACATGTAGCGCCTGCTCCGTTCCTGTACTACACTCGAGTACCTTCGTCTTCAGGCGATCAATGGGTTGACACTACTGCAGGATGCTGCTAACGTGGAACTACGATCAGAGACCCTTCGACGAAACTGTGTGCGATGCAATAATCGTAAATGGTGGTGTAAACGAACTGTCAAAAAAGGTGCAAAACGTTTGCGATGGAGGAGCCATCAAACACGGTTTAGATTTTAGTTGCGTGTGTGATGCAGGGCATACAATTCAGTTCAATTAACTGTTTGCGATGAGGCGGAACAAAACAAACGGGCTACCATATGAAGGCGTGTGCGATATACATCATATGGTTCACTGAGATGAACTGTTTGTGATGAGGAGGAACAATAGAAACGGGCAGCTAGATAAAGGTGTGTGTGATTGAGGGCATACACTTCAGAAGGATTAACTATTTGCGATTAGGCAACAGAACAGAAACGGGTCAGCCAGATCAAAGTGTCTCCGATTGATGGCATACACTTCACACAGATGAACTGTTTGCGATTAGCCACAACAAACTGAAACAGTTAGATAGATCAACGTGTGTGTGCTAGACGGGCACACACATTCTAATTAAAAGAAGCACGCGCGATGGTAAGAACGAGCATGCATGGTTGTTGGAACAAGACGTGTGCTGACATTGCCTATTGTGGTGCACCCTATGGTGCAAACGCCACGTACGCGGCCGAGAAGGCGTGCCCACGTTACGCCTTTCGGGAATAGTGCCTCACTTATAACCGTCAATAAATTTTGAGCCTGCGTCCCATCACAGTCCAAATTGGAAACATGTTCACACCGCTCAAAACCTAAACGGTTTCCCACTTAGGAGCGTATTAGTACTTGGTTATAAATACTACTACTCCAAGATGACTGCACATTACTCCTCAACTCCTCATCTACTAAAACAAACAAGTCATTCATCATCATTCCCATGCGTCTGCCATGGCCAGCATGAGTTTTGGGTCGAGAGATTGCCACCAGGGAGATGCGAGCATGGAAGCGAAAGCACAAGAGATGTCCCGCCTCGCCGCGAATGCAGCCGGCATCTCCTGCCATGCGGCCGTAGCAGCACAGAGGTCCCGCCGCACCGCCGAATCAACACGGAGGTCACGCCGTGCCGTTGATGTAGCAGACTGGTCCGGCCATGCCGCGGAAGCAGAAGAGATGTCCCGCCGCACCGCGAATGCAGCAGAGATGTCCTCCCGCGCCGCGGCGGACTGGGAAAATGTCTCGCGGGTAGGTGAGGACTCTTACAGGCGCATGCATGTGATCGCCCATAGCAGGAAGGATCAGATCTCCGGCTGGGTGAGGTTGCAGGACGACATGAGAGCCTCTTTTGAACAGGCTACCGGCATCATCCGGCAACTAAATGAGAGCAATGTGAAGCTTCTGGCTGAGTGCGACCTGCTGAGGGCGAAGATTGTCGGAAGTGCGGAGCACCAGGAGGAGACCACTGCCTTGTTGAAGAGGACCGGCTTCATCATCGAGAAACTTATGGACGAGAATGCCATGTTGTGCATCGAGCGCAGAAGGCTGGTGGAGGAATCCATGTATGCTGATGCGGAGCATCTGACGATCATCCCCATGTACACTCGAGACTACGCCATTGGACCTAAGGTGAACTCGCTCCTTTCCGAATCTTCCTTTTCCGCATGTAAGACATGGATGCTACTTCAAGCGCGGACCTTATGCATACTCAGGTACACCCGAGGAGACCATGGAGAGCCCAAGGACCAAGGCCAAGCGTGCGCGGAAGCGAAGGAAGAAGAAGGAAGAAGGGCAAGATGCTACAGGGCCCGGACATCCGGCCTCCCACGAAGCCCCGGAAATCCGGCCCCCAGCCTGAAAATCCGGACACCGCTATCCAGAGAGCTCCGAGACCGGCCACACCAGCCCGGACATCCGGCCTGCGCCCCGGACATCCGGCCTCCCACGAATGCTCGGACATCCGGCCCCCAGCCCGGACTTCCGGTGCCAGGCTGCGTGCAGATACAGGCCAGAGGCCCATGTATCCCCTCTCACTTACCCCTTCGTGGGAAAACACTATGTATAGACCCCCACCTCCTCCTAGTTACGGTTAGCGTTGTGATAGCTCATTTGAGAGATAGAGCTACGCTCATCCATTACGGATCTACTCCACGAGAGAGACCGCGGCCCCTCTACCGAGAAGATCCCGTTGGATTCAAGACCCCCTCTTGGGTGGCCCCATCAAGACCTCATCACGGAGAAGAACTGGTTACCATGTATCGTCCGTTGTTGACTTGGGATCAATGTATCTTCCTTTGTGTTCATCGATCTAGCGCATGTGTGATCTATTTCTTGTTGGTTGAGTGTGTTCTCTTGTGTTTCCCCTAGTTTTCCCCTAGTGTTCTTCGTGCTCATCGTTGGGATCCGCTCCTTTCGTGAAAGATCGGCCATCTAGGGTTCCACCCTACATCATCTTTGGATCAGAGCTTAGGTTGATCACAATTTCAGAGCCTCCCCGTTGTCTTTTCTAGCCTAATTTTGTTGTGTTCTTCCCCAATTTCGAAAATCCCCACCAAAAATAGCCCCAGATTTTTTTGTGATTTGTTGGTGAGATGATGTTTTGTTAATTTTGATCCATGGATTTGCTTGGTTTCGAGTGGATCTAGCATTCCCCCAAGTTTCCCCACTTTCCACCCACGAAATCTCTCCAATTTTGACCTTGAAATCATCAATTTCCGCCCCCAAATCGAGTTCCTCGAGTTCATCCTCGGATTTGGAGCCCGGACATTTGGCCCGAGCCCCGGACATCCGGCCAGCCCGGAAATCCGACCATTGGCCCGGACATTCGGCTCCTGGAACGCATTTCACGCGCGGTTCTGGACATCAGGTCCCGGATATCCGGCCCGAGCCCCGGATGTCCGACCCCTGGGATTTCAGCTTTTCCCGTTTCACCGTTTTGTGCATAACTAATTCATCCGGAGTCCGTTTTTTACGTTCTTTAGCTCGTTTTGAAGCTCTTGACTTCCCCCTTCCAACAAAAATACTATCATCACCATTTGACTCCATAAAATATTTGGAAGTTTGGCCTCTTTGCCTAGGGCTTCCACCACAACCTCCGCATAACCACCACCGACTTCCGCAACCTAACCAATTTTGTTCGCCATCGCATTAGTGGTTGCTTGAGGAGTGATTTGAGTCTACTAAGGTGTCTAGGCTACTTAGGGACGGTTGCTTCTTCATCAACCACCACCACCACCACAACTTCCGCATAGGCTTGCCCACCATACACTTCCACCACCCCAACTTAACCCAATTTTTTTGTGTTGTGAGTTGTGTCTCCTAAGGTGTTTCGGCTACTTAGGGACCGTGCTTCCAACTCTGACACCGTGTATAGTACACCACCTTACCCTCCATTTCCGCATTGCGTACTCCACATCCCATCATTGCGTTTCCGCAACCACCACCGCATTCCCGCTACCACCATTTGACATTTGACATTTGAGATTTTGAGTTCGCTGTTTTTCCGTTTCCAAAGGTGTTTCGGCTACTTAGGGACGAGTCTTCATCATCTTGGTATCTCCATCAAGATCACCGCCACTCATCATCGCCACGGACGGTAACCTCCATGTCATCTCGGTATCGTGGTATCCATCCATTGTACATTCCCTTGCAATTGCATTGATAACCCCTAGCCCATTTTGCGTCACTTGCCTATCGAGACTAGCCATTTGAGTATTGCCGGCAACGTTACTTGTGCACATTAGTGATCTACACCATACATTGCATACATAGCATATCATCTCGGTATCATATCATCTCTTGTGTCACAAAGATTGTTCCCGCATATACACAATTGCTATCTTGGTTTGTGCATTTCGCAAAGTGGCCATACACAAAAAAAAGAGAATAAGCTTTTAAGCAAAAGAAAAAGAGTGAACAAAGAGCTTGTAAGCACGTGCCATAGCATCATACCACCGGAACATCATATACATAGCATACTTGGGATAGAAGTCGTTGCATTTTTGTCTCCTATAGGTTGTGCACAAGTGTCGTATCCTCCTATTCAGCAATCGTGCTAGCGTCTCTCTAGAGTTGTGCAACAAGAGCATTTTCCATGGATTCCACATTTTGAGCTCATTCCTTGGTTGCATGACCCCATTTATCTATCCGTGTGTGTGTTTCCATGTGCCACATATTGCTATTGGTCTACTTGTTTCACTTGCGAATTTGTGAATCTCTTTCAACATTATTGACTCTTACTAACATTTTGCATTAAAATTTTTGTGCCACTATCCTCACCGAGCTCCACCATAAGCCTTACTTGTGTAGGTGTGAGAAACCAACAAGACTTGGTACCAATTGTGCTATTTCCTTGTCCACATTGGAGTGATCATTGATCCAGCTTCAACTTCGGTCAAGGTACATTTGGTATTCGTTCTTCTCTTTCTCCCACTCATATTTGCTCGAGTATTGTGATGGATAGGCAAGGCATTTCATCTCCGGTCTTCCACAACAACGACGGCGTGAACAACTACATCACCAAAGCATCAATCTTCGATCTACAATGAAAAATGCAAGGCGCACAATCAAGATTGCGAGAGCGCATCGAGAACCTCTCCATTGACATTCGCCACTCCGAAGCAAGGAAAAGGGACTACATCGACAACAAGCTTTCCGCACATAAAGAGAAGCAAGATGCAAGGATGGAGGAAATTCGAGCCTTGATCAAGTCTTCTCCCCCTTCGTCATCCTCAAGGAGGCGACCTTCAAGCCACAAGTCTTCGGAACGCCCAAGTGATGCAAGCGCAAGTCGTCCACGTCCACATCTCCATGGTGACCACCATCACGTTTGTGATCCACCTCGTCATGAAGGGCAAGTCACCTCCAAGCAACATGTGCACGATGACGACGAACGACATCTACAACGAGATCAAGTGCGACAACGCCAACATCATCATGATGATGCTCACCAAGCGCAAATGTACAAGTCCCAACAAGCCCTACTTCACGCCAAGTCCACGCTTCATGAGCAAAAGAGAAGACCGCGAGACGACCACAACCAAGACGGCGCTATGACTACTACCACAACCACTTTGGCATCTTCGCCAAGTGCTATAAAGGCATCTTCGCCTTTGGACGTACGGCATCTTCGCCTACTTCCCACAAGTACGCCTACAACGACTTCATCAAGTCCAAGGAGACCACCTACGAGCGAGGGCGACACTTCCATCTTCGGAAGCCTCCCAAGGAAGATGGCCGAGCATGGGACATTCCCTTCGGTCATGGAGACGAGCTACGAGGTGCCACATCATATGGGCCTCCTACAACAAGACGGCGACAAGAAGGTCGAGCAAGGGCCATCCCCTTCGACCACGGCGACGAGCATGAACCTCTTCAACAACTTGAAGACGGCGCCCATATTGGACTCATACTCCGAGTCAAGCTACGAGACCGCTCATGAGACCTTATCTTTGGTCTTGGAGGAGAGTGATGATGTGCCATCTTCGG
This sequence comes from Triticum monococcum, assembly GCA_034509565.1. Lineage (NCBI taxonomy): Eukaryota > Viridiplantae > Streptophyta > Magnoliopsida > Poales > Poaceae > Triticum > Triticum monococcum. Next base: position 378,671,660 of record CM067843.1, on the reverse strand, counting down.
CCTTCATCCAGGGCTACGACCACGACATGATTGAGCATGGAGACATTTGCACCTACATCTCTCCGACACCCACATATGAAGAGATGCCCCAACTCCCTTGTGAGGAGAGCCACCACCACATGAGTGACATGAGTGACTCCTCCACCACACGTGACATTGAGAGCATTTCCTATGAGAGGATGAGTGTGACCACCACTAGCCCCACACTTGAGAGCATGCCACACATCTTATGTGAGGTTGAGAGCCATTTGAGTGACTCCACCAACCATATGAGTGAGAGCATCCAAGAGGGAGTGAGCGAGCCACAACACTTAGTGAGTGAGGTAGTTGAGATGGCATGTGAGGCCACTTTGATTTCTAACGACTTACCCTCTACTCCGAGTGTGTTTTCTTCTTTGGTTCTAGGTCTCCTACATGACGACATGCCTATCCTCGACGAGTACATACCTCCAATGGAGACGACGATGGCCATGGCGGACGATGATGCACACCCCACATGGTTCCATCACGATGAAGTTAACCATAACTTGGTCTTCGACACCTCACCTACAACACATGAGCGATGCTCGAAAGGTAACATAGGTGATGGTGCTTCTCTTGTCCCACTGGTGGACTATTTTGCGAATGATTGCTTGCATGATGTTGACACACCTATTCCCATGCTTCATGCTAGTGCGACTTCTTCATGTCATGACCCACCTATTTATGATAAATATGATGATGAGCATGTTGATTTGCCTAGTTGTGATGCTATGCTCCATAGGATATCATGTGAAAATTCTATTGGTCACATCATGTTTGACAATACATTAACCCTGTCATATGCTATGAGTGAGATATCCAATATTGCATCATTTCAATCTCAGCATAGTGACTATGCATGCCCCGTTACAATAAATCCCATTTGCACTTATGGCATAGATGACGAGGTGATGGTCATTGGCTTTTGCTTCTCTTGTGATTATATTGCCATGCTTCCTTTACATGATTTGCGCAATTCATCTACTATACCATGCCATGATCACATTGTTCCAAATATGCATTGTTTTGGATGTTGTCAATATTCTCCATGCGATGTTGCTACTCATGCTCATGAGGAGACCCCCATAGTTTCCTCACGCGTATTAGGAGATTTTGATGCATTCCATACATTGCATGATTCCCATAATTGCTTGCACCATATGCATTCCATGAATAACAATGCTCTACATATATATCATGATGCATTGCCCAATTTGAGTCTCCATTATGCTATACATAACAAAAAACCTATCATGATGGATGACATGTTTCTATATCACGCATCTCATTTATTTGAGCATTGGATATTTTGTGCTAACCAACACAAGCACGTGCCCATCATGATGGATGATGTGTACATCTAACACGCACACACAATTTTCCCTTTGTCTTTGTTTTGTGTAGGTACTCTTGTATACTCGTCAACCTCCCAATCCCAAGAGTTGACGAAACGAGCTCTTGAGAGCAAAGATGACTTGGGATCCCGTGAACTATCCTTCCAACCGCTCTCTTCGCGCAACGACTACGCGCATCTCTTCTACTTGGCTCTCACACGATTTTGGGCTATATATCATTTGTCACCATATGCTCATTTTCCCGTGTTCACTTTGCATGCTATGCTTGCTTCTATGCCTTTGCCATGCAATTGTGACCCTTGCTTGCATTTACCCATGATGCACCATTATGATACTCCAATGTGTATTTGCATGCTTGATGGAGATCCTTGTTGCTATTGCCATGTTTATCATGTGCCTCATGCTATTGTTGATTCTTGTGTTGGGAGAGTCATGATGTTCCATTGCTATTTACATAGGACTTCTTGCCAATACAATGATGATATTTTGCTCATATCTTGCCTTTATGCTTGTGAAATGTCATGTGCATTTTATATGCCCACTATTTGCATACATGACATGCTTGCCATGATTCCTTCTAGTACGTTGCATCTTCGCACTACTAGCTTGCTTGACTTGATCTCTATGATTGCTTGCTTTGTTGCATCACCCATGTTCCATTCTTACTTGCTTTCTTGGGTTGATGACATATATGCTCGTGCCTCTCACTTGATACATCTTGTTCATTGTCGCTTGCCTCCAATTATGCTTATTGATCTTGGAGACTTGGACACCTTACTTGTGATGCATGCTTGTTTGATTCAGCCTATTGAATTTGGTTGTTCTCGCATTATATGCCTCCATACTATAAAATGCTCCCTTGTCATTTCTTATGATGAGCATGATGCATACACTTGTTGGGTATTTTACCGCACGAATGATAGGTTTTCCGCTAAACTCATTTGTTTTTCCGAGTGTTTGTCATGTTCTTTCATGTTGAAGGATTCACAAGGCGATACCATCATGACACAATTTGGTCATGTGAAAGCATACATGATGTGCAACACCAACATTTGCGAGAATCTCCTAAAGGTGAACTCTTTCCCTTTGAGCCATCCTCAATTACGCATATTGGACGGGTCACTCTTTCATTGTTGTTTCCTTCTTCTTGTCTACATGATACATCACGTGAACGGAGGAGCGACATGGGAGATTGGCTCTATGGACCTTCAAGTTGAGGAGTGCTCGGACTTAGTGGATTCACCATCGGACCACCACTTCTACCACAACATTGAGCTATGGTACAACACCACCCATAACAAATTTGCATCTTATGCATGGATTGACTCACATTATGATTGCCTTGTTGCATCTATTTCCATGTCATCCATGATATATGAGCTTGTGCATTTCCTTAGCAAATTTGTTGTGATCTACCTCGATGGCATATTCATACATCATGATCATATTGCCCATCATCAATTGCATGATCACATACTCATATTGAGCATCCATTGCCATATTCATGCTATTGATAAACCGTCTCACTATGACATCATTTTGCACCGTGGTTGCATTGATCATATTCACAACACCTTTGTGTGCGCAATGAATGTTTTTGCTCCCATGAATGCTTTGCATACCATTCCATACCTTTTCGATAAGCTTCATGCAACTTGTCGTGCTCAATCTTGTCGCATGGACTCATTCTTACATGATGGACACTTTGTGTGCGCTAACCATTGTATTCCCGAGTGTTGTTTGTGTTTGCTCTTTTTGCATGTGTACCACTCCGGAGACACCTTGGAGTACTTGGATTGCGCCATGTCTTCCACTTCGTCCAACTACAAGTCCGTCCACGACAACCGTTTCCATGGTGATGAGGATCATGATCCGAGGTCGGATCTTCCCCAAGGGAGGGGAGATGATGCGGAGCATCCGACGATCATCCCCATGTACACTCGAGCCTACGCCATTGGACCTAAGGTGAACTCGCTCCTTTCCGAATCTTCCTTTTCCGCATGTAAGACATGGATGCTACTTCAAGCGCGGACCTTGTGCATACTCAGGTACACCCGAGGAGACCATGGAGAGCCCAAGGACCAAGGCCAAGCGTGCGCGGAAGCGAAGGAAGAAGAAGGAAGAAGGGCAAGATGCTACAGGGCCCGGACATCCGGCTAGGGCCCGGACATCCGGCCTCCCACGAAGCCCCGGACATCCGGCCCCCGGCCCGGAAATCCGGACCCCACTATCTAGAGAGCTCCGAGACCGGCCACACCAGCCCGGACATCCGGCCCGCGCCCCGGACATCCGGCCTCCCGCGAATGCCTGGACATCCGGCCCCCAGCCCGGACTTTCGGCGCCTGCCTGCGCGCAGATACGGGCCAGAGGCCCATGTATCCCCTCTCACTTACCCCTTCATGGGCAAACACTATATATAGACCCCCACCTCCTCCTACTTAGGGTTAGCGTTGTGATAGCTCATTTGAGAGATAGAGCTACGCTCATCCATTACGGATCTACTCCACGAGAGAGACCGCGGCCCCTCTACGGAGAAGATCCCCTTGGATTCAAGACCCCCTCTTGGGTGGCCCCATCAAGACCTCCTCACGGAGAAGAACCGGTTACCATCTATCGTCCGTTGTTGACTTGGGATCAATGTATATTCCTTTGTGTTCATCGATCTAGCGCATGTGTGATCTATTTCTTGTTGGTTGAGTGTGTTCTCTTGTGTTTCCCCTAGTTTTTCCCCATGTGTTCTTCGTGCTCATCGTTGGGATCCACTCCTTTCGTGAAAGATCGGCCATCTAGGGTTCCACCCTACATCATATGCTCTCAAGAAGCATGTTGAGGACAAGAAACATCTCATCGTCGCTCGTCGTGGAGACTAGTTCCGGTGGCCTGCAGCAACGCATCAAGAAAGTAGATCGGCGATCCAGATCGTTGTCTTCCTTCTTCTTTGCCCCTGTGTATGTGGCTTTTTTTAATTATGTTAATATGTAAGACAATTATTATCCACTGTCATCGTCCTTAATATTCATCATGCTTGCTATAAGTCGCAGTCGATGCTATATAGGTCCGTCGGATCTTACATCAAGATCCATGCAAATCTTTCTTTTTAGATTTTTATTTTTCTCTCTTAAATCTCAGTCTAGTGAGACATATAGCCACGCCAAAAAATAGGGGCTCAGGCGCCATTAATTGAGACGTTGGGAGGAAGGTGCGCGGCGGCTAGAGGTCAAAGGGCTCTCCTCCCAATGATTGCACGCCTCTCGTACTCAAATAGCTACCCCGCACGACACCTCCTAGCCAATAAAAAAAGGGACTCGTGGCGGCACGTAATTGGTAAGTAGAACACCCACGGTTTCAGTACTACTTGTGTTTCTGATTAGTAACGTGACAACACTTGTTTCAAAATGACTTTGTTGATTGTTAATGTGTGCGCCTTCGCAAATCAGATAGAAAAATTACCACAACATGTTGGTGCCATGTCATGACACCATGCCAAGTTTCATGATTTTCAGGCTTGTTTTAGATTTATGGGAATTAAAAAACCAAGTTTCTCAATATTTACGGCCAAGCCACGAGGCCCAGATGTTTGAATTTCATTCTCATTTCTTGCATGGGACCTAGAAATTCACCCAAGGACACACATGTGATTTTTCAACCAATTTGGTGCACTGGAGCATGTAGTTCAAATTTGAATTATGCACATTAAATGCCCAGAAACTCAATTAATGTATAAAAAAGGCCAAACAAATCCGGAATAATTCCAAAATTTAGCACAATACTTCTATTTGGTCTAATCTGCTTGTTTAAAAAAATTAAGACGTGAGAAGGCAGTGTACGTATGTCGTTTCGCACACAGAGGTGACACGTTCCCTCTTGGAACCACAAGCCTTCTTGAGGGAAGCTCCGGTTTGCAAGAAGCTTGCACCAAAGCTTGTCCCAATCGGCCAAAAAAATTACCGCAGCATGTTGGTTCCATGTCATGACACCATGCCAAGTTTTATGATTTTCGGGCGTGTTTTGGATTTAGAGGAATTGAAAAAACCAGGTTTCTCAATCTTTCCGGCCGAGCCACGATGCCCAGATGTTTGAATTTCATTCCCATTTCTTGCACGGGACCTAGAAATTCACCCAAGGAAACACATGCGATTTTTCAACCAACTTTGGTGCACTGGAGCATGTGCTTGTAATTCAAATTTGAATTATGCACATTAAATGCCCAGAAACTCAATTAATGTATAAAAAAGGCCAAACGAACCCGGAATAATTCCAAAATTTAGCACAATACTTCTATTTGGTCTAATCTGCCTGTTTAAAAAAATTAAGGCGGGAGAAGTCAGTTTACGTATGTCGTTATGCACACGAAGGTGACACGTTCCCTCTCGGAACCTCGAGCCTTCTTGAGGGAAGCTCCGGTTTGCACGAAGCTTACACCAAAGCTTGTCCCAATTCAGCCAAAAAAAATACCAGAGCATGTTGGTGCCATGTCATGACACCATGCCAAGATTTATGATATTCGGGCATGTTTTGGAATTACGGGAATTAAAAAACCAAGTTTCTCAATCTTCCCGGCCGAGCCACGACGCCCAGATGTTTAAATTTCATTCCCATTTCTTGCATGGGACCTAGAAATTCACCCAAGGACACACATATCATTTTTCAAGCAACTTTGGTGCACTGGAGGATGTTCTTGTAGTTCAAATTTGAATTATGCACATTAAATGCCCAGAAGCTCAATTAATGTATAAAAAAGGCCAAACGAACCCGGAATAATTCCAAAATTTAGCACGATACTTCTATTTGGTCTAATCTGCCTGTGTAAAAAAATTAAGGCGGGAGAAGGCAGTGTACGTATTTGGTTTCGCACACGAAGGTGACACATTCCCTCTCGGAACCAAGAGCCTTCTTGAGGGAAGCTCTGGTTGGCAAGAAGCTTACACCAAAGCTTGTCCCAATTCGGCCAAAAAAATTACTGCAGCATGTTGGTGCCATGTTATGACACCATGCCAAGTTTTATGATTTTCAGGCATGTTTTGGATTTACAGGAATTAAAAAACCAAGTTTCTCAATCTTCCCGGCTGAGCCACGATGCCCAGATGTTTGAATTTCATTCCCATTTCTTGCATGGCACCTATAAATTCACCCAAGGACACACATGTGATTTTTCAACAAACTTTGGTGCACTGTAGCATGTGCTTGTAGTTCAAACTTGAATGATGCACATTAAATGCCCAGAAACTCAATTAATGCTTAAAAATGCCAAACGAACCGGTAATAATTCCAAATTTAAACACAACACTCATGTACTAGTTGCATGTTCACTATACGTAAATGTTCTAGTAATTCAAACATCATCATTTCCCTCCGTATCACCATTTTGTCTTTCAAAACATAATGAAAAAATCAGCTATACCACAAATAGTTTACTAGAAAGAATCGTGTGGGATGCGATATAAAATATCTTCGCGCACCATGTTGTCTATCTTACGCAGGAAGCTTCGTCGTCTACAGTCCACTGCCCCCGCTTGAACCACACTTGCGCGCCAGTTTCTCGTGGCACCGAGCGAATTTTTCTGCCACCGCGGAAATATCTATCCCCCCGCCCCCTCCCTCCCACCAAAAGCTACATTTCCATTGTACCTCCTTGCTTTCCAAGTTCAAACCTTCACTGCTGCTTACTGGCAGCTCGGCCTCCCTGCCGGCGACCCTTCTTCTTGCAGCACAGCCTCCTCGCCGGCGACCCTTCTTCTTGCAGCGCCGCCTCCTCGCCGGCGACCCTTCTTCTTGCTACATGGCCTCCTCACCACCGACCCTTCTTCTTGATGTCGGCCTCGTCGATATGGTCAAGTAATCCACACCCCACCCACACCATCCTCCTCCTGTCCAATCCCACATGCCCCGACCCATGGTGCTACACCTTCCACCGAAATCACTGTCCCCCTCCTCCAACTAAGCGCCGCCACAACCATTTTGCACGTAGTATAATGTGGAGCTCAGTAGCATGTGGCCGCACATGCGCATGAGGTCGCTCTGGATGCCATGTGTGCCGACCACTAGATCTTCGAGGAGCACCTCATCTTCGAGACCATCGTCGACACCTCCACGCGGTCGTCTACTTTAAAATACAGTTTGTGCTGTTTTCTCGAGGCCACCGCCAGTGCCTTCTAGCGATTTGTCCTTTGTAATGTTAATATGCAATCTGATGTTCAGTTAACTGTTTGGTCCTCCGAAATGTAATGTTTAGTTAACACTTTGGTCCAATAATTGCTACATTTCGTAGTACCGTTCTCAAGAATTCTTTGTTTTTTTAACTGTCTTATCTTCTAGTACATGTTTCTATTCTGCAATGTCATGCTCAGTTAACTATTTTGGTTCATTTGGTCTGTTGTCCATTTAACTGTTTGGTTCAGTTCGGCAATTTGATTTTCATTTGCTGTGGGTTCAATTTTGTATTGTTGTGCATGTGACACCAATCGAATTTGGCTATACTCAATACATATTCTACTGATAGTATGGCAAAACTCAGTTAACCTGATCAAGATCTTCCTTATGTGTGTTGCAGGGAAACAATGGGAGACATTGCGGTTTACCATCGAGGTTTGCTCAAGCATGGTCCTTTGGCTAATAGCACATTATTGTGCAGTTGTAGGAATCATTCTAATATTTAGGTTCTTACAATTTGGTCTTGCACATGTAGGTCCTGCTGTCAAAGGCTTAGACCCGCTGTTCGACCCATTTTGCATATGGGGAAATAATATGTACATGAATATCAGTCAAGTCAAGAAACCCAGAAAGATTGTTAAGATGAAGAAACTTGCGACGAATAACAACAATATCTTTATTTGGACAATGAAGAAGACATCAGTCAACTATAGGATGGTACTAACTCTTTTACCTTGTTTTTACCCCTTGCGCCATTTCAAAATTTATAACAGCGATTTATGCATATCTTTGTTTTCAGTACTTTACAAAGCAGTTCACCTATGATTACCTCTCAAACCACATGCATGGTCAAGAGGTGTGGAAGGTATTCATTCAACACCCACGGTACAATATTGAAGTCTTGCTGAAGAGGACGAAGGTTGGGCGGGCAATTATGCATAGCCACTGGCCTAAAGTTGCAAGGACATTCAACATCATTGAAGGCTCAATATTTGCCTTCTACTTCTGCAGTTTCCCATATGAGATTCGTCTGTCTATTTACCATGTATGATGCTACTTTCCGAATGTTTTTGATGTTGCATGTAAAACTTGGTGCTGTTGTGTAATGGCATAACTGAGTGCCGAAGCTATCTGATGTAATTCGATTATGAAATCATGGTTTCTTTTATACGGATATGAAATATCTGGCGTGTTTTATAAGAAATGTCAATTTGATTAGCACATGTATTATCAATAATAGGCTAATTACCCTGCTCATTGGGGTTTTCTATTGCAGACGGTTACTCAGACAGCACCGTGGGCGATGAACTCAAACAATCCACACAGTTTCTAGAAAGAAGGCATGTTCGATCAACAACAATCACACACGGCTTCTGGCAGCGAACTATTTGCGTTAGGCCATGAAGACATCAAAAGATGTGTACCACGGTATGTCATTGAGGAAACACCTGCACTTGAGAGATTACTTGTAGTTGATCAAGAAGGTCCAACAAGAATCAATGTCATTTCTGCGCCGAAATTGACAGTGGTGGGCTGCTCGTTTGCTAAATACTTCGAACGTGTTATTGGATCCACACCCGTCAGGTACAACAACTGCCTTCTACCTCTCCTTCTACAAATTAACATTATTTCTAATTTTGAAGATGTTTGTTCATCTGTCATCCAGAAAATGATTCCAACAAGCTTGACCCTGAAACTGCGGACAGTGAAGGTCTTGGCAGTAGAATCTATCGGCCCCAACCTAGAGCAAGTTGTCAGTTTCCTGAGATGTTTTCCGTGCGTGGAGAAGCTATATATCGAGGTGATGTTCCTTTCTTGTTAAATCTTAACCATAAGGGAGTTCAATTTGTGACACCTTTTTCCAAGTTTACAATGACAATGTACAACGATTTCTGAAGGATTCCCTTGGAGGATTTCAGTACATACATGTCCCCCCCATATCGGTTGCTTGATCCATATGGTTAGAATCCATAAGCATTCCTCCTTTGGATTCATCTGTACTAGTTTTCTTAGGGAACTTTTCATTCACTCCAACCTCTTGTGAACAAGGCTACATTTTTTCTAGAATGTAATCAAATGCCCATGTTAATCATGTCAGACCGAAGATGGCATGTTAGTGCATTTTACAAATCCTGCAAACCAAATAGCCCTGTAGTAGTGTTCAAAACTGCATGTAGGCACTAACACGTTTTCTTCTTTTGTAGATAAGATTAGGCCCAATGGTGGATAATGTGATACGATATAACAATCACGTCGAATGCCTAGATCCACATCTCTCGGAAATTACTTTGAACTCCTACCGAGGGACCTTACCAGAGATTATATTCACTAGGTTCTTTGTTTTGAGAGCAAAGGTGCTGAAGGTAATGAGGTTTTCCCTACATTTATTTCGCAAAAATGAATGGTTTGTTGATCAGTGCTGGCGCCTACGGCAAAATGGAATAGGCTCCGAAAATGCTGAATTTCAATTGGGAACTTCAGATGACAGAGTAATCGAAAGTCGTCGTGTCAACCCCATACATGGCTTCTTAGTGGCTGACCCCTTTGCAAAAAATTATGAGGTTTTGAAACCAGACTTAGAAGTGGTAATATTAGTTTGAACCTCCCTGATATCCATGTTCAGCGGATCAGTGCGAGAGTGTAAGTGCATCTAGTGCCACCCCTAGTTGGTTTTGGAGTATTCACGACAAACCTAGTTGAGGGACTAATGTGTTTGTGAGAATTGCAGGATAACACAGGTAGAAGTCCCTCATTGATTCGGTTTTCCTACCAGAGATGACCCCTAAAAATGTATGAAGACATTGATGTCAAATGTGGTATGTGAAGATATTCACATTGAAGACTATGACAAGAGAAGACATCGCATGAAGCATATGGAGCTCGAAGACTTAGATCTTTCGTAGTTCTTTTTCTTCTTTATTGAGTCATAGGAACCACCATACTGTTAAGTGGGGTCCAAGAGAACCATTTAGAATGACTGAAGTGATGCTTAACCAAAACCTATGTCTCCCAGTGAAGACTATGAGAGCGAATCTTGTCCAGAGTCGGACAAGTCAGCTTTGCTTGTAGCCCAAGTAAAGTTGCGTGTGTTTGAAATCTGACCGTTGGAACACGTGTCAGTTCCTTAGTGACCCAGGGTCATTTCGGACAAATCAGGTCGGGTTGCCTAGTGGCTATAAATAGCCCACCCCCTACAACCATAAACGGTTGGCTGCTCAAAGTTAGAGTATGGCTTTTGTCGTTTGAGAGCAACCCACCTCGAAGCCTTTGAGAGAGAATTCCTTACGAGGATAAAGCCCTAACCACCCAGAGCCAAAGAGTGTTAGGCATCACTTAAGTCTTCCTGTCTGTGTGATCTGAAGACTTATTACACTTGAGGACTGTGAATCCTCCAGCCGGTTAGGCGTCGCGTTCTGAGCATCCAAGAGCCATTGTGGATCGCCGGTGAACGAAGTCTGTGAAGGTTTTGGAGTCTACCTTGAAGACTTACCAGAGTGATTGGGCGAGGTCTGTGTGACCTTAGCTCAAGGGGAATACGGTGAGGACTAGGTGTCCTGAGCTGCGTGTTCAGGACTGGGTGTCCGGGACTGTGTGTCCTCAGGTTTAAATACATAGCCTCCCTAACCAGACGTACAGTTGTCACAGCAACTGGAACTGGTCCAACAAATCATTGTCTTCAACAAGTCACTGGTTTCATCCTTCCCTTCCCTTTACTTACTGTTGGTCCTTGTGAAGTTGTTGTATGATTGCATTACCTTTTGTCTTCACTGAGTGACTGCTTGATCTGATTGGCTTCATAATATCTTCCTATCTGATCCTTACTACCTAGCTGCTATCAGTCACTATGCTTTCACTTCATTGAATACTTGACTATGGCTTGCCTAGTGTAGTCTACCTTCCGCTACATGATAATATGTTTATTTCTATCGTTTGTCTTGGGAACTTCCACGCTTTGAAGATTTTCATAAAAATTGCCTATCCACCCCCCTCTAGTCGATATAACGCACTTTCAATTGGTATCAGAGCAAGGTACTCCCTTGTTATCTGTGATTTGGTTTAACCACCTGCAGATTTAGCTATGTCGACTGCAGGGATAATTAAACTCTCCGCTGCGTGCCCCGTCTTCGATGGAACTGAATATCCCTACTGGAAGAATAAGATGCGCATGCATCTTGAAGCCATTGACGTCGTCCTATGGTATGTCGTCAAGAACGGCGTTCCCAAGGCTGGAGAAGGTGTCACTGCTGCTGACGTCAAGAAGTTCGTTCAACTGGACTCTACTGCCAAGAATATCATTTGTGGTCATCTGACCAAAGGACAGTATGGCCGCGTGAGTGCTTTGGAAACATCTAAGCTAGTCTGGGACTGGCTCTCCAAGGTCAACGAAGGCGTCTCAACTCAGAGAGATCAGAGAATCAGTGTCCTTCGCAACCTCTTCAACCGCTTCAAGAGAAATGACAATGAGAATGTCCAGCTCACGTTTGATCGACTCACTGACATCACAAATGAGCTTCAAGCCCTTGGCGCTACTGAGATCACCAAGCATGAAGTCGTCAAGACACTGCTGAGATCACTTGACAGTTCGTTTGACACCCTAGCCCTGATGATTCAAGAACGTCCTGATTTCAAGACACTCGATCCGTCTGACATACTTGAGAGGCTCAACACACATGAGTTTCAGCTTTCTGAGAAAAGAGATATCTACGGTCCCAACTATGGCGAACTCGTGCCTTGAAGGCAAAAGTTGTCTCCACATCTGAAGAAGAATCTGACAGCAGTACTGATGATCCTGAAGACATTGGAAAGGAGATTGCTATGCTTGTGAAGAAGTTCCAAAAATTCACCAAGAAGAAAGGCTTCAGAAAGTCTTCACGATCAAGCTCAAGGAATGATGAAGCTTCTGCTTATGACTACAAGAAAAGATCATGCCACAAGTGCAAGAAACCTGGCCACTACATCTCTGAGTGTCCACAGTGGGACAATGAGAACAAGAAGAAGAAGAAGAAGAAGAAGAGCAAGGAGTATGACTCTGATGACAAGAATAAGAAGAAATACTCAAAGTCTTCTTCCAAGTCTTCCTCCAAGTCTTCATCACACAAGAAGAGCTCATCTGGCAAGGCACGTGCGTTTGTTGGCAAGGAAATGGATTTAGAGGAGGAGTCTGCTTCTGAGGAGGCGGAGGTGGAGTCTGAGGAGGAGTCCGATTCTGGCGTTGCGAGTCTGGCTACAGCATATGTTGCCAAGTCCATCTTCAACACTGAAGACAACAACTTCATCACCGACACCGATGCAAATGACAAGGACTACTCCGCTCCTACCTACTGCTTCATGGCACGTGGTGCCAAGGTAAACACACGCACTACTCACTATCAAACATCTAGTGAAGATGACTCTGATTGTGATTCCAAACCCAGCTACAAAACACTTGCTAAAATTGGAACTAAACAACAGAAAGCTATGGAACATATTCAAAAACTGTTACACAAAAGAGATGATCTGCTAGACGCTGAAATGACTCGATCTCAGTCCTTAATTGAAGACATAAAAAATCTTCATGTTAAGTATGAGGAACTTGAAAGTCGTCATGAAACGCTCTCAACAACTCATGAAAGGCTTTCCTATGATTATCTTCAAAGGAAGCAAGATCTTGAGAAATTGAGAGCGGCTCATGAAGATCTTCAAAAGGAAAACGAGTCACTTCGCGCCAAACAGATCAGTTCCGCTCAGGAAGGATTTGAACCACCATGTCTTAAATGCATTGAGCGTGATAATGCTACTTCTGTTGCTGAATGTTCTACTGCTGCTACTGTTGCAATATCTTCAACTGTTGATGTGGGAACTAACCCCTCTGCTGAGGATACCACTGCTATTGCTGATGAGAATGCTAGGTTAAAGACATTGCTTGAAACAGGGATGTACAAAAGTCTCAAAGGGCATCATACACTATGTGATGTCCTCAAAAGGCAAATCCTGAACCGAAACCCTAGGAAAGAGGGTGTTGGGTTCGAAAGGAAAATGAATGCTGATGGCTCTTACTGGAAACCTGAGCAGTACCCCAAAACCACATGGGTTGCTGCAAAGGAACCTTCAGTGGATCCATCCACCCTTTCTGGCTTCACTTGTGCTAATCCCATCGTTATTGATGAATCCTTTGATGCAAACTATAAACTGTTTAAGAATGGTGAAGTGTTTGCCAGGTATATTGGTACTAACTGTAGGAATGGACCGCCTATGAAGAAGATCTGGGTGCCGAAAAGGTGTTTGGAGAATCTTCCTGTGAATGTCATCATGACACCACAGGTGAAGAAGACAAACCCCAGACCACATGCTTCATACGGTCCAAAGGCTTCATACAGACAGAGCACTCACCTGAGTCGCACTAACGGAAATGTTTTGCAGGGAAGCCATACTCAGGCCTATGAATATGAGCACGGTTCATCAAACCGCCATGTTCATAAGACCAAGAACTATTCTGCTTATTCTTATGAGTACTATTGTCCTCCTGCAAGACTTTTTGCTAGGGCTCCAAAGCCAAAGTTCTCAGATGCTGCACTTAGACTTATTGCTTCTAAGCCACCCTTGAAGATGTGGGTGGTTAAGAAAGCTTAACTCTCTTTTGCAGGGAAGGGTCTCCAGCAGAAAAACAAAATTATCTGACGCTATTGCTGGGGACCTTAAAAATCTTGTAGGGCGCAAGATCAAATGCCCGAATGGTCTTATTATGTACTTTGTTCCTGAATCGCTTGATACTCGCCCTATCAGTCCAAATCTCGATCTAAGCTTTCATAACCCACTAGTTCGTCAAATGTTTTTGCTTCACAATTCTCTTCGTGAAGCCTACCCCCCTAACTGCACTGTAGGGTACGACACCAGCAGTTTCAGAATGGATTATTGATAGTGCGTGTACCAATCACATGACTGGCAAGAGAAGCCTTCTCATGGACTCAACTTAATGTCCATCTGACAAAAGTCACATAACATTTGCTGACACTGGTAAAAGCAAGGTATTGGGTCTAGGTAGAGTTGCAATCTCAAAGGATCAACACATGGATAAAGTCATGCTTGTTGAATCCCTTGGCTTCAACTTAATGTCTGTCTCAATGCTTTGCGATTTAAACATGATTGTGATGTTTGGAAAATATCGTTGTCTTGTTCTAATGGAATCTGACAAGTCTCTAGTGTTTGAAGGGTATAGGAAAGATGATTTGTACGTGGTAGATTTCTCAGCAGGACCACAGCTTGCCATATGTCTTCTGGCAAAAGCTTCAGAATGTTGGCTCTGGCATCGAAGACTAGGGCATGCTGGCATGAGGAACCTGCACACCCTTGCAAAGAAGAAGCATGTCATAGGCATCGAGGGCGTCAAGTTCAAGAAAGATCACTTATGCGGTGCCTGTGAAGCAGGAAAGATGACGAGGGCCAAGCATCCCTCGAAGACAATCATGACAACAACTCGACCCTTCGAACTGCTCCACATGGATCTTTTCGGTCCCACTCATTATTCAATTCTTACTACTACTACTTGTCTCTATGGCTTTGTCATTGTTGATGATTATTCTAGATATACTTGGGTGCATATAATCCTCTACAAGACTGAAGTGCAGGATGTCTTCAGACGCTTCGCCAATCGAGTAATGAACAACTATGGCGCCAAGATAAAGCACATCAGAAGTGACAATGGCACTGAATTCAAGAACACTGGCCTTGATACATATCTTGATACTTTGGGCATCACACATGAATTCTCAGCTCCGTACACGCCATAGCAGAATGGCGTCATCGAACGCAAGAACAGAACACTGATTGAGACGGCCCGAATGATGCTTGATGAATACAAGACTCCAAGAAAATTCTGGCCTAAAGCCATTGATACTGCATGCCATACAATCAACCATGTTTATCTTCACAAGCTTCTGAACAAGACATCTTATGAGCTCCTCACTGGCAAGAAGCCAAACATCAGTTACTTCGGAGTATTTGGCGCCAGGTGCTGGATCAAGGATCCACATCACACTTCAAAATTTGGACCAAAAGCACATGCGGGTTTTATGCTTGGATATGGGAAGGATTCGCACTCCTATAGAGTCTTCAATCTCTTTCATTATAAAGTGGTTGAAACAGTGGATGTGCGGTTTGATGAGACTAACGGTTCACAAAGAGAGCACCTGCCAAATGTGCTAGATGAAGTTCCATCCAGTGAATCAATCAAACTTATGGGAACTAGAGAAATCATACCCTCTGAAGCTCAACCTCAAGAGGAACTTATCATCTACGCACCTAATCAACCTGAAGGCAATGCTCAGCTTGAAGACAATCCCTCTAACAATGATAATGATCAGCAAGAGAAAAATCTTCGCCCTATACATCCTCGTGTTGCCAATGAAGTACAGATTGAGAGAATAATTGATAGGGCGACACAGCTAGCAAATTTCTGTGGGAACTTCGCATTCGTCTCAATAACAGAACCCAAGAAAGTTGAAGAAGCCTTTATGGAACCTGAATGGATTCAAGCTATGCAAGAAGAGCTTCAACAGTTTGAGCTGAATAATGTATGGCAACTGGTTAAGCGTCCTGATCCTCGGAAGCACAATATAATAGGCACCAAATGGATATACCGCAACAAGCAAGATGAGCATGGTCAAGTTGTCAGAAACAAAGCTCGTCTCGTTGCTCAAGGATATACTCAAGTGGAAGGGATTGACTTAGATGAAACATTTGCTCCCGTGGCTCGACTTGAAGCCATACGCATACTGCTGGCCTATGCAAATCATCATAACATACTCCTATATCAAATGGATGTAAAGAGCGCTTTTCTCAATGGCAAGATTGAAGAAGAAGTGTATGTTGGACAACCGCCTGGCTTTGAAGATCCAAAGCATCCTGACATGGTATACAAGCTCAACAAGGCACTTTATGGCCTCAAACAAGCCCCTCGGGCTTGGTATGACACACTCAAATACTTCCTGAAAAGCAAAGGCTTCACACTGGCTCCCTCGACCCCACTCTCTTCATGAAGACATATGATGGTGAATTGTTTGTCTGCCAAATATATGTGGATGACATTATCTTCGGCTGCACCAATCAGAAATACAGTGAAGAGTTTGGATATATGATGCAAGAGCAATACCAGATGTCCATGATGGGAGAGCTGAATTTCTTCCTTGGTCTTCAAATACGACAGCAACGCAACGGCATCTTTATATCTCAAGAGAAGTACCTCGAAGATTGCATGAAGAAGTTCGGTATGCAAGACTGCAAAGGCTTCGCGACGCCAATGCCAGCCAAACATCATCTGGGTCCCGACGAAAATGGTAAAGAGTTCGATCAAAAGGTATACCGCTCCATGATTGGTTCTTTACTTTATCTATGTGCATCTAGGCCAGATATTATGCTTAGTGTTTGCATGTGTGCTCGGTTCCAAGCGGCACCAAAGGAATCGCATCACTTAGCTGTGAAGCGAATTCTTCGATATTTGGCTTACACCCCAACTCTAGGATTATGGTATCCAAAGGGCTCAAAGTTTGATCTGGTTGGATTCTCGGATGCTGATTATGCTAGTGACAAGGTGGATCGCAAGTCTACATCAGGCACATGTCATTTTCTGGGACGATGACTTGTATGTTGGTCTTCAAAGAAGCAGAACTGTGTATCTCTCTCCACTGCTGAATCTGAATACATTGCTGCTAGGTCTTGCTGCGCTCAGCTTCTGTGGATGAAGCAAACACTCAAAGACTATGGCATTCATCTGAAGCAAGTGCCACTCTACTGTGACAACGAAAGCGCCATCAAGATTGCCAACAACCCAGTTCAGCACTCAAAGAAAAAGCACATTGAGATTCGTCTTCACTTTCTCAGAGATCATGTTGTGAAGGAAGATATTGATATCATACACGTCAACACTGAACAACAATTGGTAGATATCTTCACCAAGCCCTTGGATGAGAAGAGATTTTGCAAGTTACGGTGTGAGCTAAATATCTTGGAATCCTCAAATGTCCTGTGATCAGGCACACATCCTAACACTTATGCATATTGATGACTTAGATGTGCAACACAAGAAGTAAAGTATATCTTCAATCAATGAAGACATGCATTCTAAGTGTGAATACATTAATGAGGAATTTGACTTCGGAGCGCCACGATAATTGTGCGCCGTGTCTGAGTCTAATACTTCCTATACGGTGGGTAACGCCACCACCAAATGTTCTGTTTGAAGTGTTTCACTCATGACGTTACATTTGCTATGTCTTCACATTTGGTTTGGCTTCAATCTCAACATGTCTTCATGATTATCTTCACTATGATGATTATATATATACTAGTGTTCTGTCCTCTACAACATTCACTTATAGCTATGTCTTCTTGTTGAATCTTTTGAACTAAGTGAATGTGATCGGACCCTAACCTCTCTATGATTCCTATCACAAACTCTGTCTCTCCAAATCATATGCATTCTTTTGAAACTGTCAAATGTCTTCTCTGCGTCCTTGTCAGCAGATGATACAGAGACAAACATTAAGTCCGCTTTCAATGCTAATTCCTTCACCTGAAACCCGGAGAAGTGGGAACGACCACCCGACAATCCAGGCATGCGTGGGACGTGGAATAACCTCCGATATGCTGCATGATGGCCACGTGTTCCCCATATGTGAATCGCCAGGGGCACCTATGTAATAACACTGCGCCGCCCCTGTCCCTATATATACACGCCACACCACAGTCATTATCTCTTCTTCCACTCTCGCACGAACCCTAGCGCCACCGCTAGCCCTCGACGACACCGGTGACGAAGCGCTTAGCTGCCGCAACCTCTCTGACGCCGTCTTCATGCCGATCGCGGACATCGTCTTCTCCGCCGTCGCCGTAGGTGTCCTCCGTCGCCAAGTTAGGGCATGGACGATCGAACTGCTCGGCCTCCTCTTCCACTTCGTCTAGCAGTTCTACGTGTGGTAAATAAAACTTCCTTTTTACGGCCCCTTTGATCCTATAGATTCGTCACTTTCTACCACAAGTGGTTTTTGTTCACACATGTTGGATCCACTTCATACTGCATCTCATAATATGCCTAGTATATTCACTTATGCTTCACAAAGAAGTTAGATTCCTCACTTGTACTGATCCGTGGATTCGTACAAATCTGGAACCAACTCCTTATCTATGAGTGAATGTCTTCGCACGATGAGGTCAATGTCTTCTAAACTGATTTATCTTCAAAATCTTCTGAGAATGCATATGACCTCTTCCCCTTCCCTCGCACCTTAATGCTGTCATAGGTACATGTCCGTGGGAGAATCCCTTGGTTCTCATAGTCTGCATTCATTTGCAGAATTCTTACAGAATCATATAAATTCTCCCGAAGCCAGTTCCTGTTTGTCCAGCAAGCGAAAGCCTTTGAAGCCTTTGAACGTGTTGAAGCCATTCAGCTTGAAGTTCATGGCTGCAGAGAAATCAGCAAGGAAGGGTGGCAGACAGCGTCGTGGGGGAACATCAAGAGATTTGCCTGATGACCTCTCAGAGCTTTACGAGACAGATTCTGAAGAGGATTACAATCAGCGCAAGACCCGAATCCAATGGATTCGAAGATATTGGGCAGAACAATGGTTCAAATACCGGTTTGTGACCCAGGAATATGCTGAGAAAAATGCCATCAAGCGACCATGGGGAGACATCCTATACAAGAATCTTCAACCCAGGTCCAGAGAAGAAGCCATTGCACAAGGCTTCTATCCCTGCATGGTCCGTGGGCCACAGCCTGCAGATGCACACCCATCGTCACTACTATGGTGTCGTGACGACAATCTGTTCAAGCGCAACTTCCAGTTTGCCAAGAACTCAATGAAGTAGAACAAGAAGTCTTTGCGATTAGACTTCAACCCTGGTCCCTCTGCTCCCCGTGCCGATGGAACTCGCGAAGCTGAACCCAATCTTCTTGGGCCCTTCTACAACCTGGAAGGTCTCATCACTCACATCGTGGTTCAAGGGACAGCCATGAATGAGCCTGCAGATGATGCTGAATCAGATGAAGCGCCTGCAGCGCTGAACCCAAAGAAGTTGAAGCAGCCTAAAGCTTCAAAGCCTGCATCTGCACCAAAAATCTCACGGGCGAAGCCACTGGCTACTGCACCTCCTGAAGACAGTGTGCAGTCTGAAGATTTGTCACGCATCTCCAAGCCCCAGAAAGACAAGATGCCTCTGCCACACACCAGCCAAGAACTGACAGCTGCTGCTATTCTGCACAATGATGCCATCGATCTGTCTAGTGATGAAGATCTTGCAGATGACGCTCTTGAGCAACTGATCAAGAGCAAAGAAGAAGCAGCAATCTTCAATGATGTGCCTCTCTTTGACGTAGCAATCATCCACAACTTCATTGATGAGTGGTTTGACACGCCCAACCTCAGCTTCGAAGATCTGCAACTTCCCATTGGCCTCAGTGTCGCCTTCCATGGCGCCATTGCTTCAGAGTTAGCTATCGCCCAGCGCATTGTTGAACTGAAGCAGAAGATTGACTTTGAGAAATCTCAGTTCAAGAAGAATATGGCCATGCTCAGCGTGCAAGAAGTGAAGAACTTCAAAATTATGTTGCACGAGCTCAAAGAAGCCTTTCTCAAGAAACGTGTAGAAGCTCAGGGTTCTCGTGAGTGCATGAAGAGCCTGGCTGACAAGTGTGTGCAAGGCTACAACGAGGCTGAGAAGCGCAAGGCCCTTGGGCGTCCGGGCATTGATCCCAGGATGGCTGCTAAGAGGAAGAAGAAGCCCACTGTGGCCGAACCCACACCAAGGCAGGAAGCAGATCCCATTGTCTTCCCAACTAGCATGACTGGCCCGAAGCCAAAGGCTAGGTCAACCGCTTCAGAACTGAAGAAGAGGAGGACTGCTGAGGCTGAAGCCAGAAAGAGGAAGCACTCTGAAGCCTCTGATGCTGCTCCCTCCAAGAAGAAGCGGAAGACCAAGAAGGAACGGGCTGCTCCCACAGAGCCCTTAGTTGTTGAACCCATCTCCATGGTTCGCCCTGACGCTGAACATCAAGAGCACCAACTAACTGTCCATGAGCCTGCTTCCACAGAGGCTCATGAAGCTGAAGACTTTCCAGCAGCTGATCCCACCGCTGCAGAAGACATTGGTCACCATGACCATGTTGAAGATGATGCACTTCTTCCTTAGATCGAGCACCAAGAGGTATCATCGCCTGTGCTTACGCACAACGAACTCATCAGCATTGGTCGTCCTCTGACGCCAATCGCTCAGGATGCATCATGGGTTGATCACCCACAAGCACAAGAGGAAGATGACTTTGAGGCCCAGCCAACTCCAACTCCAACTCCACAGGCGTCGCCAACGTTACGCAGGCTTCGCAAAGGACCAAGGCCTCAAGTCTCCGAGTCTGAAGCTAAAGCTGCTGAAGACATTCTAGCTGCATCAGCCGATGAAAAAGAAACCCCAAGAGTTGCTACATCCCCGTCTCACCAAGAAGCTGTTGTCGAGGAGAACGTGTCTGTGCCCGACCCTCCAGCTCATCAAGTGGAGGTAGAAAATCTTGAGGCTGCCACCACCAACACCAATGAAGCCACTGACGCTGTCATGGCTGAAGCAAATGTGGAGCCTCCACCAACCCAAGAACCGGAAGTCAGTGAAGCAAATGCTACTGCTCCTGTTCCTGCGCCTGCTGCTGGTCCTCAATTTGACTATCATGTTGAGCATGGGCCTCAGGTACAGAAGCCAATTCCAAGGTTGCCCAGGTTTCCAGGTCCTGCATCAGCACCTGGATCCTTCAGTGTCAACGGCTTCAAAGCAAACAACACTTTCTTCAATAGCTCCAAGAACCCCTACTCAAGGGAAAGAATATCTTCTGATCGGTTCTGGAGCTATCCGCAGCGAAGCTATTACTCCTGCATTCTGTACAATCAAGGTCGCATCTTCCCACATAAGCGTCTTGACATCGAAGCCATAGCTGGTCTGCCCTGTCTGGAAGAAGCTCTGGATTGCTTCAAAGAGGTTGGATTGTTGTCGTTTGTCACCGACCAAGAGCACTGGAATGAAGAGTTGCTGCTCCAATTCTATGCCACACTTCACATCCGTGGGTACAACAGAGATCCAAAGACTTGGGTCCTGGAGTGGATGACAGGAAATGCTCATCACGAAGCCAAAGCCTTTGGTATCATTGATCTCACTGGTCTGCCCACTCCTGTCGATCTCTACGAACCTGGCTGTCAGCTTCACAGTGAAGCTATGGAGAGCATCTTTCAGAAGCCTGAACCAAATATGAGTCAGATGCTCAGTATGATGAAGCCCTTGCCACAAGATGCTGCATATCCTAAGGAGTTCTTTGTTGAAGACCTTGAGTATCTGCCAAGGACTATCTATCACATCATAAGGCGAACTCTCTGGCCCATCAAAGGACATTCCCCACATGCCAAGCTCGAAGGTGCAATGAAGACTTTGGTCTTCTATATTCTTCATGGCAAAGGCTTCAATGCACAGGACTTCTTCATCCGCCAACTTGCTGCATCAGGCTCTGATCTTTTTGGCTTGAAGTTCTACGCTCCATGGATAATGCGGCTGATTAAACTCCACTCCGCTATCTCGTATCAGCCATCTGCTCGCAATCATCGGATCTTTCTGCCTGATGTGGATATGTCCGTTGAAGCCATTTATCCTGAGCCTGCCAAGGAACCTCTTAGTCTTCAGAATGCGGAGCATCAAAGTTTCTCTCCGAACATTGAAGGAGTTGAAGAAGTCACTCGTGTTTATCCTCTGGCTGGAACTACTCGTGTACCACATCCTACCCTTACTGAAGCCACCGACAGTACTATTGCCCAACGACCCAAGAAGCAATCTCGTGTTCTCAACGACCGAGAGCTTCTGGTGGCTCTTCATCAGAAACAGGATAGGCATCACGACTGGCTGAAGCGCCAAATGAAAAGCCTCTTGGTGGATGTTAACCGCATTAGCAATCTTGCCACCAAGAATGCCTTTGTTGCCCATGAAACCTCTCGCCGCACATGGAAAGGGCCGACGCTTATGTGCTCTGAAGATGATCTTCAAGAGGATGGCTTCTCTGAACGCTTCAAGTTTGACTCCACACCTCCTCGAAGGGCAGTGCTGTGACGAACTCCATCTCTTGAAGACTCTGGGTTCTCTTCCTCTGCGAAAACTGTGAATGCCAGAGTAATTGAGGACAAAGACGATGCTACTTCGCCGCCCCCTTCTTCAGCATGCTTCGACACTGCTCCAAGTTCTTCTGCACCGCCGAACACCACCGACGACCCTGCTGCTTCACCTACTCTTCATGGGAACGAGTAGATGCTCTATGTCTTCAAACCTTTTTGGTCCTTACTGACGAAAGGGGGAGAAGCACATGAGTTTGATAGTCTTCAAGCGGGTCCATATGGGCAGTTGCTTTATATTTTGCCTAGTGTTTACAACTCTCGTTTTGATACATTTGGTTCTTTGAGTTGTAACACTTAAACTCGATGGTCGTCTGCTACTTATTTTCTACCTTGTGATGCGATGATAAATTCCGCATGTGCGATGATAAATTCCGCACTTAGATCATTTTGTAGACGTCCATTTTCCATTATGCATGTCATTATCTTCACATACCTTCACATGCATAGTGGATTGTCATCATAAGTTGAAGAGGATCTCCACAAGTACAACCTGCCATGTGCATTTGCATTCCAAAAGCAAATTACTTATATGCACATCTTCAGGGGAGCCCGTACAACTTATGAAGACAATTCCTTATCCTTTACAATTTCACATATTATATTCCCCGTTGAAAACTTCAACTAGTTTGTCATCAATCACCAAAAAGGGGGAGATTGTAAGTGCATCTAGTGCCACCCCTAGTTGGTTTTGGAGTATTGACGACAAAGCTAGTTGAGGGACTAATGTGTTTGTGAGAATTGTAGGATAACACAGGTAAAAGTCCCTCATTGATTCGGTTTTCCTACCAGAGATGACCCCTAAAAATGTATGAAGACATTGATGTCAAAGGTGGTATGTGAAGATATTCACATTGGAGACTATGATGAGAGAAGACGTCGCATGAAGCATATGGAGCTCGAAGACTTAGATCTTTCGTAGTTCTTTTTCTTCTTTGTTGAGTCATAGGAACCACCGTACTGTTAAGTGGGGTCCAAGAGAACCAGTTAGAATGACTGAAGTGATGCTTAACCAAAACCTATGTCTTCGAGTGAGGACTATGAGAGCGAATCTTGTCCAGAGTCGGACAAGTCAGCTTTGCTTGTAGCCCAAGTAAAGTTGTCGTGTGTGTTTGAAATCTGACCGTTGGAACACATGTCAGTTCCTTAGTGACCCAGGTTCATTTCGGACAAATCAGGTCGGGTTGCCTAGTGGCTATAAATAGCCCACCCCCTACAACCATAAACGGTTGGCTGCTCAGAGTTAGAGTACAGCTTTTGTCGTTTGAGAGCAACCCACCTCGAAGCCTTTGAGATAGAATTCCTTACGAGGATAAAGCCCTAACCACCTAGAGCCAAAGAGTGTTAGGCATCACTTAAGTCTTCCTGTCTGTGTGATCTGAAGACTTATTACACTTGAGGACTATGAATCCTCCAGCCGGTTAGGCGTCGCGTTCTGAGCATCCAAGAGCCATTGTGGATCGCCGATGAATGAAGTCTGTGAAGGTTTTGGAGTCTACCTTGAAGACTTACCAGAGTGATTGGGCGAGGTCTGTGTGACCTTAGCTCAAGGGGAATACGGTGAGGACTGGGTGTCCTGAGCTGTGTGTTCAGGACTGGGTGTCCGGGACTGTGTGTCCTCAGGTTTAAATACCTAGCCGCCCTAACCAGACGTACAGTTGTCACAGCAACTAGAACTGGTCCAACAAATCATTGTCTTCAACAAGTCACTGGTTTCATCCTCCCCTTCCCTTTACTTACTGTTGGTCCTTGTGAAGTCGTTGTATGATTGCATTATCTTTTGTCTTCACTGAGTGACTGCTTGATCTGATTGGCTTCATAATATCTTCCTATCTGATCCTTACTACCTAGCTGCTATCAGTCATTGTGCTTTCACTTCATTGAATACTTGACTATGGCTTGCCTAGTGTAGTCTACCTTCCGCTGCATGATAATAGGTTTATTTCTATCGTTTGTCTTCGAAACTTCCATGCTTTGAAGACTTTCATAAAAATTGCCTATTCACCCCCCTCTAGTCGATATAACGCACTTTCAGAGAGTTTGCAGCTGATGAGCTGAATTTCATTTCTAATATCAGTTCGAGCCTTGTAATATTTGAATTCGAGCCATATAACTCCGGAATTTGAACCTTGTAATATTTCGAGCTTTTGTGGTACAATCATTGAAATGGCATCGTATGAGACCCGTATATTGGTAGCACTATTTTGACCTTAATATGCAATGGTCTTAGATTTTATTAACCATTCTCGAATCTGTTTACCTTGTCGGTCTCACAGCACACGATCTGTATAGCTAACTCGACTACGATCTTCGACATTATTGCACACAGTTGGTTTCTTCAACCGTGTGCCTTGTAGAGAGTAGAATTAATTATCGCACTTGAGTGTCCATCATAACCCTTCTGTGTAACTTTGACCTCATCACCCATGGGTAAAATTATGACCGAAGTCATTCCACACACTTTGTTTTTACAAAGCTTTTTGCCAATAAACGCCCACGATTTTTCCATCTTCTAGCCGAGGCATGGCCAAACTAGCCGGGCAGGAAGCTAGCGCGGCAAGCTGCATGGTAGAGCGGGAACAAGCTCACCGATGATACATTTGGCGCCTCTTCGAGCCCACGCGTGGTCAAACGAAATGCGTGTGGTGCGGTGTTGTCAAGCGTGCACTGGAATCCTCCGCTATGAACGATGTGACAAGATATGATGATTTCAGGCCGTCCGGCTCCCATTTATTATAACGACCATTTAACTCTTGTGTCTCTTCAACCTTTTGATCGTGCCCCACCATTGCAAGAAGCACACCCACCACGAGAAATTATTAGAGGGTATCCTGTGTGGCTCCAATGGCGCTCCGAGCGGCTGCCGACGACGAGCAGCAGTTCACCATGCATGCCGTGGTGGACACGCATAGAAGGTTCACAGACCTCTCGGTGTTGTACACCAACGTCCCGGTCTGGGTGGAGCACTCCATCCACATCATGGAGCTGTTGCTTGCCGAGGAGAAGTACAAGGTGGTCGGGTTCGACCTCGAGTACACCCACGCTCATGTCGGGTCTCGTCCCAAGGTCATCGTCGCCCAGATGTGCATGCGCCACCACGTCCTCGTCTACCACCACTGTATGGCCACAAGGACTTGCGAGCATTTCACCAGGTTTGTCAAGAGCCCCCACTACATGTTCGCTACGGTGGACATCACCAATGATGTAAAGGCGATCGAGAATTCAGGCATCGCCTGCCAGAATCTTGTCGACATCCAGGGCCAATACAAGATCTGAGGGAGCAAGGAGCATGAGAAGGACTCACTGGTTCACCTCGCCGAGGCCATCATCGACCCCTACCACAGAGACATGAAGGATTCCTGCAACAAGGACAAGCACGCCTGGCACTCGGCCTGGATGGAGATACTCGACAAAGCTCACGTCGTGTACGTGACCAAGGAGGCATATAGGAGCTACGACATGTACAGCCGGATCGTTGACATGAGGAAGTGCCTCCTTCCCCAAAACGGCCAGGGATCCAGCCGGAAACAGAGCAATGGCAAGCGTCGTCGCAACAATATATGGATGATTAGATCCTCATTTCTCCTAGTTTAGTATGCATGTAATTGGTTACTTTGGTGTGTGGAAATGTTATGTGTGTAGTCACTTGTGTAGTTGTATGCTTAATTTGGTTATGCAATGCAATGCTATCTTTTTAAGTATATATGTTGTGCGGACAAACAAAATCACATCGCACACTGACTAAACAATGGAACCCATCGGTGATGTTTTCATCAATCACTCACAATTGTATACCAGCAATCGTCTGTTCATAACACACACGGCTTGTTAATAGGAATCGTCTGTGTTGTTATAGTTCTTCCCACACGTTTCCGATTGCAGACCTGTTTGCTGCGTATCACACACATTTTGTTATATTGAACCATTTATGTTCTCTTGGCTCAAAGCAAACAATTCATCCGAGTGAACCGCATGTCGTATATCGCACACACCTTGATCTGGCTGACCGTTTCTTTTGTGTTGCCAAATCACAAATAGTTCATCCGAGTGAACCATATGCTATATATCACACACACCTTCATCTGACTCCTCGTTTCGTTTGTTCCTCCTCATCGCAAATAGTTAATTGAACTGAACCATATGCCGTGCATCGCAGACACAACTAAATCTGAACCGTGTTTGATGCATCCAGCATGGCAAACATTTTGCACCTTTTTGACGGCGTTTTACACCATCATTTGTGATAATTGCATCGCTCACAGTTTCGTCGAAGGGTCTCTGATCAAAGTGTCGCGTTAGCAGCATCCTGCAGTAGTGACCTATGTAATTGGATGTAAAATTTGGTTATGGAATCAAGTCCTGATAAGTTATAAGTACATATATTTTTGTTCTGTATGCAATAACATCACACACGGACCATACTGGAGAACCCGTCGGTGATGAATTCATCAATCACTGACAATTGTGTACTAGCAAGATTTTGCCCACAACATGTTGGGAAACGTTGCATGGAAAACAAAAAAATTCTACGCACATGCAATGATATATCCATGGAGATGCATATCAACGAGGGGGAGAGTGTGTCTACTTACCCTCGTAGATCGTAAGCGGAAGTGTTTAACAATGCAGTTGATGTAGTCGTACTCTTCGCGGTCCGATCACAATCCAATTGATCTAGTGCCGAACGGGCGGCACCTCCGAGTTTAGCACATGTGCGGCTCTATGACGTCTCCTCCTTCTTGATCCAGCAAGCAAGAGAGGATAAGTAGATGGGATCACAACCAACACGGCGGCGTGGTGGTGATGGTGGTGGTGGAGTACCGGCAGCGCTTCGCTAAGCGTCGCCGGGACGAGGCGGTGGAACTACGGAGTAACGGGAGAGAGAGGGGCGCCAAGGGCTTGGTGTGTCCTCTTGGGGCACCCCCTCCCCTCTATATATAGGTGGAGGGGCATGGGAAACAGCCCCTCCAAGCCTTAGGGCACAACTAAGGGGGAGAGGACTTGGACTCCAAGTCCAATCCTATTCCTACTAGGACTCCTTCCTTTTTTTGCCTTCCCTAGCCACATGGGCTTCTGAGGACTTGGTGCGCCTAGCCCAATAAGGCCGGGGCACCTCCCCGCAGCCCATGCTAGCCCTTGGGTCGTGGTAGACCCACTTGTGGACTTCGGACCCCTCTAGAATCCTCCAGAACCTTCTAGAAGCTTCCCAATACAATATTAAAAAACTACACGTTTTTTCGGAACCCAAAACATGACTTCCCATATATAAATCTTTACCTCTCGACCATTTCGAGACTCCTCGTGACATACAGGATCTCATCCGGCACTCTGAAAAACATGTTGTTACCACCCATCAAATATCCCAATACTACTCTGGCATCAACGAACGTTAAGCGTGTGACCCTGCGAGTTCGGGAATTATGTAGTCATGACCAAGACACCTCTCCGGTCAATAACCAATAGCGGGACCTGGATGCCCATATTGATTCCTACATATTCCACAAAGATCTTTTATCGGTGGAACCTTTATGACAACATACATAATTCCCTTTGTTGTCGGTACGTTACTTGCCCGAGATTCGATCGCCGGTATCTTCATACCTAGTTCAATCTCGTTACTAGCAAGTATCTTTACTCGTTTCGTAATACATCACCTCGTCACTAACTCCTTAGTCGTTTGCTTGCAAGCTTATGATGTGTATTACTGAGAGGGCCCAGAGATACCTCTCCGATACTCAGAGTGATGAATTCTAATCTCGATGTATGCCAACTCAACAAACACCTTCGGAGATACCTGTAGAGCATCTTTATAATCACCCGGTTACGTTGTTACGTTTGATAGCACACAAGGCATTCCTCCGGTATCTAGGAGTTGCATAATCTCATAGTCAAAGGAATATGTATTTGACATGAAGAAAGCAATAGCAATAAAATTGAACGATCACTATGCTAAGCTAATGGATGGGTCTTGTCCATCACATCATTCTCTTAATGATGTGATCCCATTATCAAATGACAACTCATGTTCATGGTTAGGAAACCTTAACCATCTTTGATCAACGAGCTAGTCAAGTAGAGGCTCACTAGGGACATATTGTTTGTCTATGTATTCACACATGTATTTAGGTTTTTGAACAATACAATTCTAGCATGAATAATAAATATTTATCATGAATAAGGAAATATAGAAGAACAACTTTATTATTGCCTCTAGGGCATATTTCCTTCAGTCTCCCACTTGCACTAGAGTCGATAATCCAATTCACATCACCATATGATTTAACACCCATAGTTCACATCGCCATGTGACCAACACCCAAAGATTTTACTAGAGTCAATAATCTAGTTGACATCACCATGTGACTAACACCCAAAGAGTGCTAAGGTGTGATCATGTTTTGCTTGTGAGAGAAGTTTAGTCAACGGGTCTGTCATATTCAGATCCATATGTATTTTGCAAATTTCTATGTCTACAATGCTCTACAATGCTCTGCATGGAGCTACTCTAGCTAATTGCTCCCACTTTCAATATGTATCCAGAACGAGACTCGGAGTCATCTAGATTGGTGTCAAAGCTTGCATCGACGTAACTCTTTACGATGAACTCTTTATCACCTCCATAACCGAGAAACATTTCTTTAGTCCTCTTTAGATACCTAAGGATAATTTTGATCGCTGTCCAGTGATCTACTCCTAGATCACTATTGTACCCCCTTGCCAAACTCATGGCAAGGCATACAACATGTCTGGTACACAACATGGCATACTTTATAGAACCTATGACTCAGGCATAGGGAATGACTTTCATTCTCTCTATATATTCTGCCGCGGTCGGGTTTTGAGTATTAGTCAACTTCATAGCTTGTAACATAGGCAAGAATCCTTTATTTGACTAATCCATTTTGAACTTCTTCAAAACTTTATTAAGGTACGTGCTTTGTGAAAATCCTATCAAGCGTCTTGATCTATCTCCATAGATCTTGATGCCGAATATATAAGCAGCTTCACCGAGGTGTTTCATTGAAAAATTCGTATTCATGTATCCTTTTATGCTATCCAGAAATTCTATATCATTTCCGATCAACGATATGTCATCCACATATAATATAAGAAATGCTACGGAGCTCCCACTCACTTTCTTGTAAATACAGGCTTCATCATAAGTCTGTATAAAACCATATGCTTTGATCACCTCATCAAAGCGTATATTCCAACTCCAAGATGCTTGCACCAGTCCATAGATGGATCGCTGGAGCTTACACACTTTGTTAGCACCTTTAGGATCGACAAAACCTTCAGGTTGCATCATATACAACTCTTCTTTAAGATATGCATTAAGGAATGCAATTTTGACATCCATTTGCTATATTTCATAATCATAAAATGTGGCAATGGCTAACATGATTCGGACAGACTTAAGCATCGCTATGGGTGAGAAAGTCTCATCGTAGTCAACCCCTTGAACTTGTCGAAAACCTTTTGTGATTAGTCGAGTTTTGTTGACAGTAACATTACCATCAGCGTCAGTCTTCTTCTTGAAGATCCATTTATTCTCTATGTCTTGCCGATCATAGGGCAAGTCCACCAAAGTCCATACTTTGTTCCCATATATGGATCATATCTCAGATTTCATGGCATCAAGCCATCTGTTGGAATCTGGGCTCATCATAGCTTCTTCATAATTTGTAGGTTCGCCATGGTCTAATAACATGACTTCCAGGACAGTATTACCGTACTACTCTGGTGCAGAAAGTGCTCTGTTCGACCAACTAAGTCCAATAGTTATTTGATCTGAAGTTTCATGATCATCATCATTAGCTTCCTCTCTAGTTGGTGTAGGCATCGCGGGAACGGATTTCTCTGATGTGCTACACTCGAATTCGAGAGAAGGTACAATTACCTCATCAAGTTCTACTTTCCTCCCACTTACTTCTTTCGAGAGAAACTCCTTCTCTAGAAATGTTCCATTCTTGGCGACAAAGATCTTGCCTTCGGATCTGTGGTAGAAGGTGTACCCAATTGTTTCCTTAGGGTATCCTATGAAGACGCACTTCTCCGATTTGGATTCGAGCTTATCAGGCTGAAGCCTTTTGACATAAGCTTCGCATCCCAAACTTTTAAGGAATGACAGCTTAGGTTTGTTGCCAAACCACAGTTCGTACGATGTCGTCTCAACGGATTTAGACGGTGCCCTATTTAACGTGAATGTGGGAGTCTCTAATGCATAACCCCAAAATGATAATGGTAAATCGGTAAGAGACATCATAGATTGCACCATATCCAATAAAGTATGGTTTACGACGTTCAGACACACCATTACGCTGTGGTGTTCCAGGTGGCGTGAGTTGTGAAACAATTCCACATTGTTTTAAATGAAGGCCAAACTCGTAACTCAAATATTCGCCTCCATGATCAGAACATAGAAACTTTATTTTCTTATTACGATGATTCTCTACTTCACTCTGAAATTCTTTGAACTTTTCAAATGTTTCAGACTTATGGCTCATGAAGTAGATATACCCATATATGCTCAAATCATCTGTGAAGGCCAGAAATAACGATACACGCCGCGTCCCTCAACACTCATCGAACCGCATACATCGGTATGTATTATTTCCAATAAGTCATTGGCTCGCTCCATTGTTCCGGAGAACGGAGTTTTAGTCATCTTGCCCATGAGGCACATGGTTCGCAAGTATCAAATGATTCATAATCAAGTGATTCCAAAAGCCCATCTGCATGGAGTTTCTTGATGCGCTTTACACCAATATGACCTAAATGGCAGTGCCACAAGTATGTTGCACTATCATTGTCAACTTTGCATCTTTTAGCATCAATATTATGAATATTTGTATTACTACGATCGAGATTCAATAAACCATTCACATTGGGTGTATGACCATAGAAGGTTTTATTCATGTAAACAGAATAACAATTATTCTCTAATTTAAATAAATAACCATATTGCAATAAACATGATCTGATCATCTTCATGCTCAACGCAAACACCAAATAACATTTATTTAGGTTCAACACTAATCCCGAAGTAGAGGAGTGTGCGATGATGATCATGTCAACCTTGGAATCATTTCCAACACACATCGTCACCTTGCTTTTAACTAGTCTCTACAACTCCTATTTCGAGTTACTAATCTTAGCAACTGAACCGGTATCAAATACCTAGGGGTTACTACGAACACTAGTAAAATAAACATCAATCACATGTATATCAAATATACCTTTGTTCACTTTGCCATCCTTCTTATCCGCCAAGTTTTTGGGGCAGTTCCACTTCCAGTGACCATTTCCTTCGCAGTAGAAGCACTCAATTTTAGGCTTAGGTCTAGCTTTGGGTTTCTTCATGGGAGTGGAAACTTGCTTTCCATTCTTCTTGAAGTTCCCTTTCTTTCCCTTTCCCTTTTTGCTTGAAACTAGTGGTCTTGTTAACCATCAACACTTGATGCTCTTTCTTGATTTCTACCTTCGCGGATTTCAGCATCGCGAAGAGCTTGGGAATCGTTTTTCTTATCCCTTGCATATTATAGTTCATCACAAAGTTCTAGTAACTTGGCGATAGTGACTAGAGAACTCTGTCAATCACTATCTTATCTGGAAGATTAGCTCCCACTAGATTCAAGCGATTGTACAACCCAGACATTCTGAGCACATGCTCACTGGCTGAGCTATTCTCCTCCATCTTGTAGGCAAAGTACTTGTCAGAGGTCTCATACCTCTCGACACGGGCATGAGTCTGAAATACCAATTTCAGCTCTTAGAACATCTCATATGCTCTGTGGCATTCATAATGTTTCTAAAGTCCCGATTCTAAGCCGTAAAGCATGGTACACTAAACTATTAAGTAGTTGTGATATCGAGCTTGCCAAACGGTCATAATGTATGCATCTACTCCTACAATAGGTCTGTAACCTAGCGGTTCATCAAGGACATAATTCTTCTGTGCAGCAATGTGGATAATCCTCAGATCATGGACCCAGTCCACATCATTGCTACTATCATCTTTCAACTTATTTTTCTCTAGGAACATATCAAAAATAAGGGAGCTATATCGCGAGCTATTGATCTACAACACAGATTTGCAAATACTATCAGGACTAAGTTCATCATAAATTAAGTTCAATTAATCAAATTACTAATGAACTCCCACTTAAATCAACATCCCTCAAGTTGTCTAAGTGATACATGATCCATGTCAACTAACCCATGTCCGATCATCACGTTAGATGGGGTAGTCATCAATGGTGAACATCTCTATGTTGATCATATCTGCTATATGATTCATGTTTGACCTTTTGGTCTCCAGTGTTCCTTGGCCATGTCGATATATGCTTGGCTCGTCAAGTTTAACCCAAGTATTCCGCATGTGCAAAACTGTCTTGCACCCGTTGTATGTGAACGTAGAGTCTATCACACCCGATCATCACGTGGTGTCTCAACACGAGGAACTGGAGCAATGGTGCATACTTAGGGAGAACACTTTTACCTTGAAATTCAGTGAAGGTATCATGTTATAATGCTACCGCCGTACTAAGCAAAATAAGATGCATAAAAATATAAACATCACACGCGATCAAAATATGTGACATGATGTGGCCATCATCATCTCATGCTTTTGAACTCCATCTCCAAAGCATCGTCATGATCTCCATCGTCACCGGCTCAACACATTGACCTCCATCTTTGCGTCATGGTCGTCTCGCCAACTATTGCATCTACAACTATCGCTAACGCATAGTGATAAAGTAAAGCAATTACATGGCGTATGCATTTCATACAATAAAGAGACAACCATAAGGCTCCTGTCGGTTGCCAGATATCTTACAAAACATGATCATCTCATACAATAACGTATGTCACATCATGTCTTGACCATATCGCATCACAACATACCCTGTAAAAACAAGTTAGACGTCCTCTACTTTGTTGTTGCAAGTTTTACGTGGCTACTACGGGCTTCTAGCAAGAACCGTTCTTACCAACGCATCAAACCACCAAGGTGTTTCGTCAAGTTTGTTGTTTTAACCTTCCGCAGTCAAATTCGATTCAACTAAAGTAGGAGAAACAGACACCCGCCAACCACCTTTATGCAAAACTAGTTTGCATGTCTGTCGGTGGAACCGGTCTCATGTGCGTGCACATGTAAGGTTGGTCCAGGCCGCTTCATCCAACAATACCGACGAATCAAAATAAGATGTTGGTGGTAAGCAGTATGACTATCACCGCCCACCACTTTTTTTCTACTCATGCACATCGTGTACGCATAGACCTGGCTCATGATGCCACTGTTGGGAAACGTTGCATGGAAAACAAAAAAATTCTACGCACTTGCAATGATCTATCCATGGAGATGCATAGAAATGAGGGGGAGAGTGTGTCTACATACCCTCGTAGACCGTAAGCAGAAGCGTTTTAACAGGGCTGTTGATGTAGTCG
The DNA here is from genome assembly GCA_034509565.1 of Triticum monococcum. Taxonomy (NCBI): domain Eukaryota; kingdom Viridiplantae; phylum Streptophyta; class Magnoliopsida; order Poales; family Poaceae; genus Triticum; species Triticum monococcum. The sequence continues at coordinate 378,637,516 of CM067843.1, read as the reverse complement.
TACTGTTCGCGATTCGATCACGATCAAACCAATCTAGTGCCGAATGGACGGCACCTCCGAGTTTAGCACACGTGCGGCTAGATGACGTCTCCTCCTTCTTGATCTAGCACGTGAGAGAGGAGAATTAGATGGGATCACAACCAACACGATGGCGTGGTGGTGATGGTGGTGGTGGAGTACCGACAGTGCTTCGCTAAGCATCGCCGGGACGAGGCGGTGGAACTACGGAGTAATGGGAGAGAGAGGGGTGCCAAGGGCTTGGTGTGTCCTCTTGGGGTGCCCCTCCCCTCTATATATAGGTGGAGGGGCATGGGAAACAGACCCTCCAAGCCCTAGGGCACAACTAAGGGGAGAGGACTTGGACTCCAAGTCCAATCCTATTCCTACTAGGACTCCTTCCTTTTTTCCTTCCCTAGCCACATGGGCTTTTTAGGATTTGGTGCACCTAGCCCAATAAGGCCAGGGCACCTCCCCGCAGCCCATGCTATCCCTTGGGTCATGGTGAACCCACCTGTGGACTTCCGGACCCCTCTGGAATTCTTCAGAACCTTCTAGAAGCTTCCCGGTACAATACCAAAACAACTGCACTTTTTTCGGAACCCAAAATATGACTTCCCATATATGAATATTTACCTCTCGACCATTTTGAGAATCCTTGTGATGTCAGGGGTCTCATCTGGGACTCCTAACAACATTTTTTACCACTCATCAAATATCCCAATACTACTCTAGCATCAACGAACGCTAAGCGTGCGACCCTACGGGTTCGGAAATTATGTAGTCACGATCGTGACACCTCTCCGGTCAATAACCAATAGCAGGACCTGGATGCCCATGTTGATTCCTACATATTCCACGAAGATCTTTTATCAGTTCAATCTTTATGACGACATACATAATTCCCTTTGTCTATCGATATGTTACTTGCCCGAGATTCGATCGTAGGTATCTTCATACCTAGTTCAATCTCGTTACTGGCAAGTCTCTTTACTCGTTCCATTGTACATCACCTCGTCACTAACTCCTTAGTCGTTTGCTTGCAAGCTTATGATGTGCATTACTGAGAGGGCCCAGAGATACCTCTCCGATACTCAGAGTGACAAATTTTAATCTCAATCTATGCCAACTCAACAAACACCTTCAGAGATACCTATAGAGCATATTTATAATCACCCAGTTACATTGTTACATTTGATAGCACACAAGGCATTCCTACGGTATCTGGGAGTTGCGTAATCTTATAGTCAGAGGAATATGTATTTGACATGAAGAAAGCAATAGCAATAAAACTGAACGATCATTATGCTAAGCTAACGGATGGGCTTGTCCATCACATCATTATTTTAATAATGTGATCCCGTTGTCAAATGACAACTCATGTCCATGGTTAGGAAACCTTAACCACCTTGATCAACGATCTAGTCAAGTAGAGGCTCACTAGGGACAGAGTGTTTGTCTATGTATTCACACATGTATTTAGGTTCCCGATCGATACAATTCGAGCATGAATAATAAACATTTATCATGAATAAGGAAACATAAAATAACAACTTTATTATTGCCTCTAGGGCATATTTCCTTCATAACACACATGGCTTATTAGCAGAAATTGTCTGTGCTATTGTGGGTCTTCGCACACATTTCTGATTAGGAACCTGTTTGCTGCACATCACGCACATCTTGTTAAGTTGAACCATTTCTGTTGCGTTCCCTGATACGTCTCCATCGTATCTACTTTTCCGAACTCTTTTGCCCTTGTTTTGGACTCTAACTTGCATGATTTGAATGAAACTAACCCGGACTGATGCTGTTTTCAGTAGAATTGCCATGGTGTTATTTTTGTGCAAAAATAAAAGTTCTCAGATTGACCTGAAAATTTACGGAGAATATTTTTGGAATATATAAAAAATATTGGCTCAAGAATCAACTAGAGAGGGCCACCTAGGGACACAAGCCCTAGGGGTGCTCCCACCCTCCTATGGCGCACCTACCAGGCTTTTGGGCCCTCTAGACCTCCTCTAACCCTAATTCCAACTCTATAATTACCTATTCGCGGAGAAAAAAATTAGAGAGAAGGATTCATCACATTTTATGACACGGAGCCTGTAGCGACCAGACCTCAAACAGTCTGATCTCTGTGCTCCGGTGTCATCCCTGGATCAGTAATGCTGACACCACACAGTACTTCGAAGGATTTATAGCAGAGTGGCAATCACACACTTATTACAACGATGTCTCAAAAGAGAACTTATTACAATAATATGACTTAAGGCCATCTAATAACGATAACAGCGGAAGACTTGGAAGGTAAATGGGTCCATCAACTCCAATGGCATCACTGAGTATAGAACCACGACCTAAAAGCACCTTAATCGTTGTTCGAAAAGTCTACAACATTAACGTTGCAGCCCGGAACGGGTCAGCACATGGAATATGCTGGCAAGGTAACACATAGAGAGTAATGGAATGAAACAGCTATACTATATGCATATTTGGCTGGTGGAAAGCTCTATGGTTACTGTTTTGCGTAAAGCCAACTTTTCCCTACTACAAAGGAATAAATTTATTTAACTATCATGGTGGTTGTTAAACATTGAGAATGGTTGACAACATTCTCAATCCCAATTAAATGTAGTCATCAATAACCCAACAATATTAATTAGAAGTAACATGATGAGATTCACATGATATTCAAGTACTAGATACTCAAAATTGTCCATAACCGGGGACATGGCTAATCATGATTAGTTTATTACACTCTGCAGAGGTTTGCGCACTTTTCCCCACAAGACTCGATCACCTCCGTTGGATTTCTCGCACTACCCGTGTTTGAGAAACGGATGACCGAGACACAGTCTTTCAGAAGCGCTAGCACCTTATGATGGATAGACCGGTACACCTACTTTCCCCTACATCTGCTAGTCTACCCTATAAGAGTTCGCACGACTTAGTCAACTATGCCAGAGCCCATATTGGCTTGTGGCTGCACATGTAAGTATTTAGCATGAAAGATCTTATGATCCCTTTGAGCCTGGGTGGCGGTCCATAAAAAAACAGGCAAGTCCTGATAGACATCAGGTGCCTTAATCCACCCAGATGTGTGTTTAAGTTGCCACCTTAGATAAACCATTAAAATTATCAATCTCACATCTGTCATGGATATCACTCACCCAATCCACGTCTACTAGCATAGCATGGCATAATAAGCGAACGTAGAAGTAACTCCTAAAGGTTTCATAATAAACAGGTAATAGGTACTACCTCATCTACTTCCCATCCCACAATTTAATTAGATCCTAATCATGCAATGTGTAAGGATGGATCTAATGCAATAACTGGGTTGTAGAAAAGGTATGATCAAAGTGTTACTTGCCTTGCTGATGATCCGCGAGTCCTAGAGATTCGAAGTAACAGGCGGCACAATACGGGTAATCTATCGCAGACAAACAACAAGCATACAATAAGTACTCATCTAATGCACAGGTAAAACTCGAACAAGAGATCGAACCAGATAGTTCAACTTAAGAACTCCGGTTGCAAAGAGAAAAAGAACCGAACAAAGAAACCAAAAACAAACAGAGGAAAACAACTCGGTTATAGCAAGTTGAATCTAGGTCAAATTTTACCGTAGCAAAAACTTAGTTAAAGTTGATTAGTCGGAACGGCGGTTTCAAAACGAAACTCCAGGCGCTTGAATCACCTGATTCCGATAAACGAGCGAGAAGATAGACTAGAAAGAAGATCGGATCTGAGATCGCGATCGCGGAATAAATCCGGCGGAAAGAAAAAGAAGAACGGTTAAACGAACGGACGTTCGTTAACCTAGAAGAAATACGGTGATCATGTTCGTTAGGACGAACGGTCCGGCGAACGGTCTCTAGGCAACTAAATCGGAAAAGAAAACGAATCCGATCTAGGGTTTCGGAGAAGAAAACCGATCGTAAAACCGATCTAGAAAACCGGAACGGTTTCGCGAAAAAAACGAATCGGAAAAGAAGAATCGGAACGATTAGAAGAAAACGATCCGATGAAAAGAATAGATGTAGCGCGGGGCTACCTCCGGTGAAGTCTCCGGCGAGGAACTTGAAGGAAATATGCCCTAGAGGCAATAATAAAGTTATTATTTATTTCCTTATATCATGATAAATGTTTATTATTCATGCTAGAATTGTATTAACCGGAAACATAATACATGTGTGAATACATAGACAAACAGAGTGTCACTAGTATGCCTCTACTTGACTAGCTCGTTAATCAAAGATGGTTATGTTTCCTAACCATGAACAAAGAGTTGTTATTTGATTAACAAGGTCACATCATTAGTTGAATGATCTGATTGACATGACCCATTCCATTAGCTTAGCACCCGATCGTTTAGTATGTTGCTATTGCTTTCTTCATGACTTATACATGTTCCTATAACTATGAGATTATGCAACTCCCGTTTACTGGAGGAACACTTTGGGTACTACCAAACGTCACAACGTAACTGGGTGATTATAAAGGAGTACTACAGGTGTCTCCAATGGTAGATGTTGGGTTGGCGTATTTCGAGATTAGGGTTTGTCACTCCGATTGTCGGAGAGGTATCTCTGGGCCCTCTCGGTAATGCACATCACATAAGCCTTGCAAGCACTGCAACTAATATGTTAGTTGTGAGATGATGTATTACGGAACGAGTAAAGAGACTTGCCGGTAACGAGATTGAACTAGGTATTGGATACCGACGATCGAATCTCGGGCAAGTAACATACCGATGACAAAGGGAACAACGTATGTTGTTATGCGGTCTGACCGATAAAGATCTTCGTAGAATATGTAGGAGCCAATATGGGCATCCAGGTCCCGCTATTGGTTATTGACCGGAGATGTGTCTCGGTCATGTCTACATTGTTCTCGAACCGTAGGGTCCGCACGCTTAACGTTACGATGACAGTTATTATGAGTTTATGCATTTTGATGTACCGAAGGTTGTTCGGAGTCCCGGATGAGATCACGGACATGACGAGGAGTCTCAAAATGGTCGAGACGTAAAGATTGATATATTGGAAGCCTATGTTTGGACATCGGAAGTGTTCCGGGTGAAATCGGGATTTTACCGGATTACCGGGAGGGTTACCGGAACCCCCCGGGAGCCAAATGGACCAACATGGGCCTTGGTGGAAAGGTGAGAGGGCAGCCCACATAGGGCTGCGCCTCCCCCCCTCTCCCTAGTCCTATTAGGACTAGGAGAGGGGCCGGCCACCTCTCTCTCTCTCCCCTTTAAAGGATTCCTAGTTGGACTAGGATTGGAGGGGGGAGTCCTACTCCCGGTAGGAGTAGGACTCCTCCTGCGCCTACACCTCTTTGGCCGGCCAGCCCCCCTCCCTCCAACCTTTATATACGGAGGCAGGGGGCACCCCAAGACAGACAACTTGATCCTTGAGATCGTTCCTTAGCCGTGTGCGGTGCCCCCTGCCACCAAATTCCACCTCGATCATACCGTTACAGTGCTTAGGCGAAGCCCTGCGTCGGTAGTACATCAAGATCGTCACCACGCCGTCGTGCTGACGGAACTCTTCCTCGACGCTTTGCTGGATCGGAGCCCGAGGAACGTCATCGAGCTGAACGTGTGCTAAGAACTCGGAGGTGCCGGAGTAACGGTGCTTGGATCGGTCGGATCGGGAAGAAGACGTACGACTACTTCCTCTACGTTGTGAGATCGCTTCCGCAGTCGGTCTGCGTTGGTACGTAGACAATACTCTCCCCCTCGTTGCTATGCATCACCATGATCTTGCGTGTGCGTAGGAAAATTTTCGAAATTACTGCGTTCCCCAACAGTGGCATCCGAGCCTAGGTTTTATGGTTTGATGTTATTTGCACGAGTAGAACACAAGTGAGTTGTGGGCGATACAAGTCATACTGCCTACCAGCATGTCATACTTTGGTTCGGCGGTATTGTTGGACGAGACGATCCGGACCAACCTTACGCGTACTCTTATGCGAGACCGGTTCCCTCGACGTGCTATGCACACAGATGGCTTGCGGAAGACTGTCTCTCCAACTTTAGTTGAACCAAGTGTGACTACGCCCGGTCCTTGAGAAGGTTAAAACGGAGTCTATTTGACGAACTATCGTTGTGGTTTTGATGCGTAGGTGAGATGAGTTCTTACTTAAGCCCGTAGCAGCCACGTAAAACTTGCAACAACAAAGTAGAGGACGTCTAACTTGTTTTTGCAGGGCATGTTGTGATGTGATATGGTCAAGGCATGATGCTGATTTTATTGTATGAGATGATCATGTTTTGTAACCGAGTTATCGGCAACTGGCAGGAGCCATATGGTTGTCGCTTTATTGTATGCAATGCAATCGCGATGTAATGCTTTACTTTATTACTAAGCGGTAGTGATAGTCGTGGAAGCATAAGATTGGCGAGACGACAACGATGCTACGATGGAGATCAAGGTGTCGCGCCGGTGACGATGGTGATCATGACGATGCTTCGGAGATGGAGATCACAAAGCACAAGATGATGATGGCCATATCATATCACTTATATTGATTGCATGTGATGTTTATCCTTTTATGCATCTTATCTTGCTTTGATTGACGGTAGCATTATAAGATGATCTCTCACTAAATTATCAAGAAGTGTTCTCCCTGAGTATGCACCGTTGCAAAAGTTCTTCGTGCTGAGACACCACGTGATGATCGGGTGTGATAGGCTCTACGTTCAAATACAACGGGTGCAAAACAGTTGCACACGCGGAATACTCAGGTTATACTTGACGAGCCAAGCATATACAGATATGGCCTCGGAACACGGAGACCGAAAGGTCGAGCGTGAATCATATAGTAGATATGATCAACATATTGATGTTCACCATTGAAAACTACTCCATCTCACGTGATGATCGGTTATGGTTTAGTTGATTTGGATCACGTGATCACTTAGAGGATTAGAGGGATGTCTATCTAAGTGGGAGTTCTTAAGTAATATGATTAATTGAACTTAAATTTATCATGAACTTAGTCCTGGTAGTATTTTGCAAATTATGTTGTAGATCAATAGCTCGCGTTGTTGCTTCCCTGTGTTTATTTTGATATGTTCCTAGAGAAAATTGTGTTGAAAGATGTTAGTAGCAATGATGCGGATTGGATCCGTGATCTGAGGTTTATCCTCATTGCTGCACAGAAGAAATATGTCCTTGATGCACCGCTAGGTGACAGACCTATTGCAGGAGCAGATGCAGACGTTATGAATGTTTGGCTAGCTCAATATGATGACTACTTGATAGTTTAGTGCACCATGCTTCATAGCTTAGAATCGGGACTTCAAAGACGTTTTGGACGTCATGGAACATATGAGATGTTCCAGGAGTTGAAGTTAATATTTCAAGCAAATACCCGAGTTGAGAGATATGAAGTCTCCAACAAGTTCTATAGCTAAAAGATGGAGGAGAATCGCTCAACTAGTGAGCAAGTGCCCAGATTGTCTGAGTACTACAATCGCTTGAATCAAGTGGGAGTTAATCTTCCAGATAAGATAGTGATTGACAGAATTCTCTAGTCACCATCACCAAGTTAGTAGAACTTTGTGATGAACTATAATATGCAAGGGATGACAAAAGTAATTCCTAAGCTCTTTGTGATGCTGAAATCAACGAAGGTAGAAATCAAGAAAAACATCAAGTGTTGATGGTTGACAAGACCACTAGTTTCAAGAAAAGGGCAAAGGGAAGAAGGGGAACTTCAAGAAGAACAGCAAGCAAGTTGCTGCTCAAGTGAAGAAGCCCAAGTCTGATCCTAAGCCTGAGACTAAGTGCTTCTACTGCAAAGGGACTGGTCACTAGAAGCGGAAGTACCCCAAGTGATTGGCGGATAAGAAGGATGGCAAAGTGAACATAAGTATATTTGATATACATGTTATTGATGTGTACTTTACTAGTGTTTATAGCAAACCCTCAGTATTTGATACTAGTTCAGTTGCTAAAATTAGTAACTCGAAACGGGAGTTGCAGAATAAACAGAGACTAGTTAAGGGTGAAGTGACGATGTGTGCTGGAAGTGGTTCCAAGATTGATATGATCATCATCGCACACTCCCTATAATTTCGGGATTAGTGTTGAACCTAAATAAGTGTTATTTGGTGTTTGCGTTGAACATGAATATGATTTGATCATGTTTATTGTAATACGGTTATTCATTTAAGTAAGAGAATAAATTGTTGTTCTGTTTACATGAATAAAACCTAATATGGTTAAACACCCAATGAAAATAGTTCATTGGATCTCGATATTAATAATACACATATTCATATTATTGAAACCAAAAGATGCAAAGTTAATAATGATAGTGCAACTTATTTGTGGCACTACCGTTTAGGTCATATTGGTGTAAAGCGCATGAAGAAACTCCATGCTGATGGGCTTTTGGAATCACTTGATTATGAATCAGTTGATGCTTGCGAACCATGCCTTTTGGGCAAGATGACTAAAACGCCGTTCTCCGGAACAATGGAGCGAGAAAAGATTTATTGGAAATCATACATACTGATGTATGTGGTCCGATGAATATTGAGGATCGCGACAGGTATCATTATTTTCTGATCTTCACAGATGATTTGAGCAGATATGAGTATATCTACTTGATGAAACATAAGTCTGAAACATTTGAAAAGTTCATATAATTTCAGAGTGAAGTGGAAAATCATCGTAACAAGAAAATAAAGTTTCTACGATCTGATCGTGGAAAAGAGTATTTGAGTTACGAGTTTGGTCTTCAGTTAAAACAATGTGAAATAGTTTCACTACTCACGCCACCTGGAACACCACATCATAATGGTGTGTCCGAACGTCATAACCGTACTTTATTGAATATAGTGCAATCTATGATGTATCTTACCGATCTACCACTATCGTTTTGGGATTATGCATTAGAGACAGCTGCATTCACGTTAAAAAGGAGCACCATCTAAGTCCGTTGAGACGACACAATCTGAACTGTGGTTTAGCAAGAAACCAAAGTAGTCGTTTCTTAAAGTTTGGGGTTGTGATGCTTATATGAAAAAGTTTCATCCTGATAAGCTCAAACTCAAATCGGAGAAGTGCGTCTTCATAGGATATCCAAAGGAAACTATTGGATACACCTTCTATCACAGATCCGAAGGCAAGACTTTTGTTGCTAAAATTCGGAAACTTTCTGGAGAAGGAGTTTCTCTCGAAAGAAGTGAGTGGGAGGAAAGTAGAACTTGACAAGGTAACTATACCTACTCCGTTATTGGGAAATAGTACATCACAGAAAACTGTTTCTGTGAGAACTACACCAATAAGAGAGGAAGTTAATGATGATGATCATGAAACTTTAGATCAAGATACTACTATACCTCGTAGATCAACCAGAGTAAGATCCGCACCAGAGTGGTACGGTAATCCTGTTCTGGAAGTCATGCTACTAGATCATGATGATCCTACGAACTATGAAGAAGCGATGGTGAGCCCAGATTCCGCAAAGTGGCTTGAAGCCATGAAATCTGAGATATGATCCATGTATGAGAACAAAGTTTGGACTTTGGTTGACTTACCCGATGATCGGCAAGCAATTAAGAAAAAATGGATCTTCAAGAGGAAGACGGACGCTGATAGTAGTGTTACTATCTACAAAGCTAGAATTGTCGCAAAAGGTTTTCGACAATTTCAAAGTGTTGACTACGATGAGTTTTTCTCACTCGTATCTATGCTTAAGTCTATCCGAATCATGTTAGCAATTGCCGCATTTTATGAAAACTGGCAAATGGATAAACAAAACTGCATTCCTTAATGGATTTATTAAAGAAGAGTTGTATATGATGCAACAGAAGGTTTTGTCAATCCGAAAGGTGCTAACAAAATGTGCAAGCTCCAGCGATCCATCTGTGGACTGGTGCAAGCATCTCGGAGTTGGAATATACGCTTTGATAAGTTGATCAAAGCATATAGTTTTATACAGACTTGCGGTGAAGCCTGTATTTACGAGAAAGTGAGTGGGAGCACTACAGCATTTCTGATAAGTATATGTGAATGACATATTGTTGATCGGAAATAATGTAGAATTATTCTGTAAAGCATAAAAGGGGTGTTTGAAAGGAGTTTTTCAAAGAAAGACTTCGGTAAAGCTGCTTACATATTGAGCTTCAAGATCTATAGAGATAGATCAAGACGCTTGATAAGTTTTTCAATAAGTACATACCTTGACAAGATTTTGAAGTAGTTCAAAATGGAACAATCAAAGAAAAAGTTTCTTGCCTGTGTTACAAGGTGTGAAGTTGAGTAAAGACTCAAAGCCCGACCACGGCGGAAAATAGAAAGAGAATGAAAGTCATTTCATATGCCTCATTCATAGGTTCTATAAAGTATGCCATGCTGTGTACCAGATTTATTGTATACCCTGCACTGATTTGGCAAGGAAATACAATAGTGATCTAGGAGTAGATCACTGGACAGCGGTCAGAATTATCCTTAGTGAAATAAGGATATGTTTCTCGATTATGGACGTGACAAAAAGGTTCGTCGTAAAGGGTTACGTCGATGCAAGTTTTTGACACTGATCCAGATGAATCTAAAGTCTCAATCTGGAAACATATTGAAAGTGGGAGCAATTAGCTAGAGTAGCTCCGTGTAGAGCATTGTAGACATAGAACTTGCAAAATACTTACGGATCTGAATGTGACAGACCCGTTGACTAAAATTATCTCACAAGCAAAACATGATCACACCTTAGTACTCTTTGGGTGTTAATCACATAGATATGTGAACTAGATTACTGACTCTAGTAAACCCTTTGAGTGTTGGTCACATGACGATGTGAACTATGAGTGTTAATCACATGGTGATGTGAACTATTGCTGTTAAATCACATGGCGATGTGAACTAGATTATTGACTCTAGTGCAAGTGGGAGACTGAAGGAAATATGCCCTAGAGGCAATAATAAAGTTATTATTTATTTCCTTATATCATGATAAATGTTTATTATTCATGCTAGAATTGTATTAACCGGAAACATAATACATGTGTGAATACATAGACAAACAGAGTGTCACTAGTATGCCTCTACTTGACTAGCTCGTTAATCAAAGATGGTTATGTTTCCTAACCATGAACAAAGAGTTGTTATTTGATTAACGAGGTCACATCATTAGTTGAATGATCTGATTGACATGACCCATTCCATTAGCTTAGCACCCGATCGTTTAGTATGTTGCTATTGCTTTCTTCATGACTTATACATGTTCCTATAACTATGAGATTATGCAACTCCCGTTTACCGGAGGAACACTTTGGGTACTACCAAACGTCACAACGTAACTGGGTGATTATAAAGGAGTACTACAGGTGTCTCCAATGGTAGATGTTGGGTTGGCGTATTTCGAGATTAGGGTTTGTCACTCCGATTGTCGGAGAGGTATCTCTGGGCCCTCTCGGTAATGCACATCACATAAGCCTTGCAAGCACTGCAACTAATATGTTAGTTGTGAGATGATGTATTACGGAACGAGTAAAGAGACTTGCCGGTAACGAGATTGAACTAGGTATTGGATACCGACGATCGAATCTCGGGCAAGTAACATACCGATGACAAAGGGAACAACGTATGTTGTTATGCGGTCTGACCGATAAAGATCTTCGTAGAATATGTAGGAGCCAATATGGGCATCCAGGTCCCGCTATTGGTTATTGACCGGAGACGTGTCTCGGTCATGTCTACATTGTTCTCGAACCGTAGGGTCCGCACGCTTAACGTTACGATGACAGTTATTATGAGTTTATGCATTTTGATGTACCGAAGGTTGTTCGGAGTCCCGGATGAGATCACGGACATGACGAGGAGTCTCGAAATGGTCGAGACGTAAAGATTGATATATTGGAAGCCTATGTTTGGACATCGGAAGTGTTCCGGGTGAAATCGGGATTTTACCGGATTACCGGGAGGGTTACCGGAACCCCCCGGGAGCCAAATGGACCAACATGGGCCTTGGTGGAAAGGTGAGAGGGCAGCCCACATAGGGCTGCGCCTCCCCCCCTCTCCCTAGTCCTATTAGGACTAGGAGAGGGGCCGGCCACCTCTCTCTCTCTCCCCTTTAAAGGATTCCTAGTTGGACTAGGATTGGAGGGGGGAGTCCTACTCCCGGTAGGAGTAGGACTCCTCCTGCGCCTACACCTCTTTGGCCGGCCAGCCCCCCTCCCTCCAACCTTTATATACGGAGGCAGGGGGCACCCCAAGACAGACAACTTGATCCTTGAGATCGTTCCTTAGCCGTGTGCGGTGCCCCCTGCCACCAAATTCCACCTCGATCATACCGTTACAGTGCTTAGGCGAAGCCCTGCGTCGGTAGTACATCAAGATCGTCACCACGCCGTCGTGCTGACGGAACTCTTCCTCGACGCTTTGCTGGATCGGAGCCCGAGGAACGTCATCGAGATGAACGTGTGCTAAGAACTCGGAGGTGCCGGAGTAACGGTGCTTGGATCGGTCGGATCGGGAAGAAGACGTACGACTACTTCCTCTACGTTGTGAGATCGCTTCCGCAGTCGGTCTGCGTTGGTACGTAGACAATACTCTCCCCCTCGTTGCTATGCATCACCATGATCTTGCGTGTGCGTAGGAAAATTTTCGAAATTACTGCGTTCCCCAACAGAACTCTGGCGGCGTGGGCGTGGGGCGGCGGCGGCGGTGGCAAGGTGCGGCGGCGACGCGGGGTGTGGGGAGCAGCGCGGCGGCGATGGGGCACTAGGGCGGCGCGCGGGTGAGGGGTGGCGCGGCGCTTGGGGTGTTGGGGCTTTGGTTTGATGAGGATTTAGAGGGGGCGTGTGGGAGTATTTATATTGGGGAGGGGAGGGGTTTACTTGGAGTAGAGGACAAGGAATTAGACTAGGACTAGGAAAGAAAAGAGGGAAGGAAAAGATCTAGAAAAGAAAAAAGGAATAACGGAAGTACGACAAAGTCCTACTAGGACTTTCCAAAAGAGGCAACGGCGGCGGCCTCTCCTGGCGCATGGCGCCTGGGCGCGCGCGCGGCTAGCGCTGGCCTCTGGCCTGGCCGGCTCGGTGGCTTGGACTTTGGCCCAAGTCGCTGGAATTTTTTTTAAATCGGTTCCGCGCTCGGAAAAAAAAACAGAACGAGATCTAAACGAACTCCAAATCTAATAAAGTAAATTTTCCCCGACTCCTAAAAATGAGTCGAACAAAATGAACTTTTCTCCGGGCCTAAAATGCAAATTTTTAAAACGCGCATTTTTCCCTATCCAAATAAAAGGCAAATGAAACTCCGGCAAATCCAATGATCCTTTCTTCAAAATTTGAGAAGACTCAAATAAGAAAAAGATGAAATCTCCAACTCTCTCCGAGGGTCCTTGAGTTGCGTGAAATTTCTAGGATCGACAAAAATGCAAGAAAATATGATATGCATGATGACCTAGTGTATAACATTCCAAATTGAAAATTTGGGATGTTACAGAGCCACCGCTGCCTCCTGTTCTTCATCGGGACGGCTGATCTAGAGTCTGTTTGGTGCTTCGAAGAGGGGGATTCGTCGCCATCATCATCACCAACCTTCCTCCATCACGAATTTCATGATGCTCACCGCCTTGCATGAGTAATTCCATCGTAGGCTTGCTGGAGGTGATGGGTTGGATGAGATTTATCATGTAATCAATTTAGTTTTGTTAGGGTTTGATCCCTAGTATCCACTATGTTCTGAGATAGATGTTGCTATCACTTTGCAATGCTTAATACTTGTCACTAGTGTTGGATCACGGGTTCCGGCAAAACCCTTAAGGTTCGAAATCTGGGGTGCGCACGAAGATCTCCCCCTAACGATCCACGTCCTAGCTTCGCTAAGATCTCAAGGACTAACTCGACGAGCTCGCAACACAAGGGACACAAGATTTATACTGGTTCGGGCCACCGTTGTGGTGTAATACCCTACTCTAGTGTGGTGGTGGTGGATTGCCTCTTGGGATGAGGAGGAATAGTACAAGGGGGAAGAACAGCCTCCTGGGGTGTTCTTATGCTAGGTGAGTATGTGGATGGGTTGGATCTAGGTCTCTCTCAGCTTGGTCTCTATGGTGGTGGCTAATCCTATTTATAGAGGCCCTGGTCCTCTCCCCAAATAGTGAGCAGGAAGGGAGCCAACAACGGCCAATTCGAAAGGGGACAGCTAGTACAGCTTATCCTGATAAAAGCAATCTTCGCCTGCCAAAGGATCTGGTGGTGATGCCGTCTTGGGATCCACGGTGATCTCCGTCTTGCCATCCCGCTGGTCTTGGTCTCGTTGCACTGATATTGAAACCTTTGCTTGATGCCTCAGTACTCTACTTCTGCGCTTGCCTCCTTAGCACCAAAGAGGAAACAATGACACTGTGAGCGCTGGCGCCCGCCTGGCACCCACCTGGTATCGATCGTCATGGCTCACGTCATTGGAACCTCACGAGGTTTGCCTTGCCTTGAACTCTCCGCCCCTCACGAGCCAGCCTGGTGAGGCTGCTCCCGAGGAGGTCTTGTGTCGTCCGCCTTGTTGGGAACATAGTAATTTCAAAAAAAATCCTACGCACACGCAAGATCATGGTGATGCATAGCAACAAGAGAGGAGAGTGTTGTCTACGTACCCTCGTAGACCGGAAGCGGAAGCGTTAGCACAACGCGGTAGATGTAGTCGTACGTCTTCACGGCCCGACCAATCAAGCACCGAAACTACGACACCTCCGAGTTCTAGCACAAGTTCAGCTCGATGACGATCCCCGGACTCCGATCCAGCAAAGTGTCGGGGATGAGTTCCGTCAGCACGACGGCGTGGTGACGATCTTGATGTTCTACCGTCGTAGGGCTTCGCCTAAGAACCGCTACAATATTATCGAGGATTATGGTGGAGGGGGGCACTGCACATGGCTAAGAGATCAATGATCAATTGCTGTGTCTATGGGATGCCCCCCCCCCCCCCCGCCCCGTATATAAAGGAGTGGAGGAGGGGGCCGGCCAAGGAGGGTGGCGCGCCCTAAGGGGGAGTCCAACTCCCACAGGGAGTAGGACTCCCCTTTTTCCTATTAGGAGTAGGAGAGGGGAGGAAGAGGAAGGAGGGAGGAAGGAAAGGGGGGTCCGCCCCCCTCCCAATTCGGATTGGGCTTGGGGGGTGCCCCCTCCCTTGCTCCTTTCCCCTCCTTTCCACTAAGGCCCAATAAGGCCCATATACCTCCCGAGGGTTCCGGTAACCTCCCGGTGATCCGGTATTGTCCCAATCTCACCCGAAACCTTTCTGATGTCCAAATATAGCCGTCCAATATATCGATCTTTATGTCTCGACCATTTCGAGACTCCTCGTCAAGTCCGCGATCACATTTGGGACTCTGAACAACTTCGGTACATCAAAACTCATAAACTCATAATATAACTGTCATCGAAACCTTAAGCGTGCGGACCCTACGGGTTCGAGAACAATATAGACATGACCGAGACATGTCTCTGGTCAATAACCAATTGCGGAACCTAGATGCTCATATTGGCTCCCACATATTCTACGAAGATCTTTATCGGTCAGACCGCATAACAACATACGTTGTTCCCTTTGTCATCGGTATGTTACTTGCCCGAGATTCGATCGTCGGTATCTCAATACCTAGTTCAATCTCGTTACCGACAAGTCTCTTTACTCGTTCCGTAATACATCATCCTGCAACTAACTCATTACTTGCAATGCTTCCAAGGCTTAAGTGATGTGCATTACCGAGAGGGCCCAGAGATACCTCTTCGACAATTGGAGTGACAAATCCTAATCTCAAAATATGCCAACCCAACAAGTACCTTCGGAGAGAGCTGTTGAGCACCTTTATAATCACCCAGTTACGTTGTGACGTTTGGTGGCACACAAAGTGTTCCTCCGGTAAACGGGAGTTGCATAATCTCATAGTCATAGGAACATGTATAAGTCATGAAGAAAGCAATAGCAACAAACTAAACAATCAAGTGCTATGCTAACGGAATGGGTCAAGTCAATCACATCATTCTCCTAATGATGTGATGCCGTTAATCAAATGACAACTAATGTCTATGGTTAGGAAACATAACCATCTTTGATCAACGAGCTAGTCAAGTAGAGGCATACTAGTGACACTCTGTTTGTCTATGTATTCACACATGTATTATGTTTCCGGTTAATACAATTCTAGCATGAATAATAAACATTTATCATGATATAAGGAAATAAATAATAACTTTATTATTGCCTCTAGGGCATATTTCCTTCAGTCTCCCACTTGCACTAGAGTCAATAATCTAGTTCACATCGCCATGTGATTTAACATCAATAGTTCACATCACCATGTGATTAACACCCATAGTTCACATCGACATGTGACCAACACCCAAAGGGTTTACTAGAGTCAATAATCTAGTTCACATTGCTACGTGATTAACACCCAAAGAGTACTGAGGTGTGATCATGTTTTGCTTGTGAGAGAAGTTTAGTCAACGGGTCTGCCATATTCAGATCCGTAAGTATTTTGCAAATTTCTATGTCAACAATGCTCTGCATGGAGCTACTCTAGCTAATGTAACATCCCAAATTTTCAATTTGGAATGTTATACATAGATCATCATGCATATCATACTTTCTTGCATTTTGTCGATCCTAGAAATTTCACGCAACTCAACGACCCTCGGAGAGAGTTGGAGATTTCGTTATTTTCATATTTGAGTTTTCTCAAATTTTGAAAAAAATAGGATCATTGGTTTTGTCGGAGTTTATTTGTCTTTTATTTGGATAGGGGAAAATGCGCGTTTTAAAATTTTGCATTTTAGGCCCGGAGAAAAGTTCATTTTGTTCAACTCATTTTTTGGAGTCGGGGAAAATTTACTTTATTAGATTTGGAGTTCGTTTAGATCTCGTTCTGTTTTTTTCCGAGCGCGAAACCGTTTAAAAAAAATCCCAGCGACTTGGGCCAAAGGCCCAAGCCACCGAGCCGGCCGGCCAGGCCAAGGGCCATCGCCCGCGAGCCGCGCCAGGCACCCAGGCGCAAGGCGCCAGGGAGGCCGCCGCCGTTGCCTTTTGTTTCCTAGTAGGACTTGTCCTACTTCATTTTTTTTAGATCTTTTCCCTCTTTTCTTTCCTAGTCCTAGTATAATTCCTTGACCCCTACCCCAAGTTTTCTCCTCCCCTCCCCAATATAAATACTCCCACACCCCCCCTCTAAACCATCAAATCCAAAGCCCCAAAGCCCCAAGCACCACCGCATCCCACACCCCGCGCCGCCGCCGCACCTTGCCACCGCCGCCGCCGCCCCACGTCCACGCCGCCGGAGTTCCTCGCCGGAGACCTCGCCGGAGATAGCCCCGCGCTACATCTATTCTTTTCATTGGATCGTTTTCTTCTAATCGTTTCGATTCTTCTTTTCCGATTTGTTTTTCTCTCCGGTTCTTCGCGAAACCGTTCCGGTTTTCTAGATCGGTTTTACGATCGGTTTTCTTCTCCAAAACCCTAGATCGGATCCGTTTTCTTTTCCGATTTAGTTGCCCGAGACCGTTCGCCGGACCGTTCGTCCTAACGAACGTGATCACCAGATTTCTTCTAGGTTAACGAACGTTCGTTCGTTTAACCGTTCTTCTTTTCTTTTCGTCGGATCTATTCCGCGATCGCGATCTCAGATCCGATCTTCTTTCTAGTTTATCTTGTCGCTCGTTTATCGGAATCAGGTGATTCAAGCGCCTGGTGTTTCGTTTCGAAACCGCCGTTCCGACTAATCAACTTTAACTAAGTTTTGCTACGGTAAAATTTGACCTAGTTTCAACCTGCTAGAACCGAGTTGTTTTTCCGTCATTTGTTTTCGGTTTCTTTGTTCGGTTCTTTTCTCTCTTTGCAACCGGAGTTCTTAAGTTGAACTTTCTGGTTCGATCTCTTGTTTGAGTGTTACCTGTGCATTAGATGAGTACTTATTGTATGCTTGTTGTTTGTCTGCAATAGATTACCCGGATTGCGCCGCCTGTTACTTCGAATCTCTAGGACTCGCGGATCATCAGCAAGGCAAGTAACACTTTGATCATACCTTTTCTACAACCCAGTTTTATTGCATTAGATCCACCCTCACACATTACATGATTAGGATCTAATTAAATTGTTGGATGGGAAGTAGATGAGGTAGTACCTATTACCTGTTATCATGAAACCTTTGGGAGTTACTTCTACGTTTGCTTATTATGCCATGCTATGCTAGTAGACGTGGATTGGGTGAGTGATATCCATGACAGATGTGAGATTGATAATTTTAATGGTTTATCTAAGGTGGCAACTTAAAGACACATCTGGGTGGATTGAGGCACCTGATGTCTATCAGGACTTGCCTGTTTTTCTTTGGACCGCCACCCAGGCTCAAAGGGATCATAAGATCTTTCATGCTAAATACTTACGTGTGCAGCCACAAGCCATTATGGGCTCTGGCATAGTTGACTATGTCGTGCAAACTCTTACAGGGTAGACTAGCAGATGTAGGGGAAAGTAGGTGTACCGGTCTATCCATCGTAAGGTGCTAGCGCTTCTTAAAGACTGTGTCTCGGTCATCCGTTTCTCAAACACTAGTAGTGCGAGAAATCCAACGGAGGCGATCGAGTCTTGTGGGGAAAAGTGCGCAAACCTCTGCAGAGTGTAATAAACTAATCATGATTAGCCGTGTACCCGATTATGGACAATTTTGAGTATCTAGTACTTGAATATCATGTGAATCTCATCATGTTACTTTTAATTAATATTGTTAGGTTTTAATGATTACTTTTTAATTGGGATTGAGGATGCTGTCAACCATTCTCAATGTTTAACAACCACCATGATAGTTAAATAAATTTATTCCTTTGTAGTAGGGAAAAATTGGCCTTACGCAAAACAGTAACCATAGAGCTTTCCACCAGCCAAATATGCATATAGTATAGCTGTTTCACTCCATTACTCTCTATGTGTTACTTTGCCAGCATATTCCATGTGCTGGCCCGTTTCGGGCTGCAACGTTAGTGTTGCAAACTTTTCAGACGACGATTGAGGTGTTTTTAGGTCGTGGTTCTATACTCAGTGATGCCGTTGGAGTTGATGGACCCATTTATCTTCCAAGTCTTCCGCTGTTATCGTTATTAGATGGCCTTAAGCCATATTATTGTAATAAGTTCTCTTTTGAGACATCGTTGTAATAAGTGTGTGATTGCCACTCTGCTATAAATCCTTCGAAGTACTGTGTGGTGTCAGCATTACAGATCCAGGGATGACACCGGAGCACAGAGATCAGACTGTTTGAGGTCTGGTCGCTACAGAGATGGTATCAGAGCACACGTTGACTGTAGGACACGACCACTAAGTTAAAGCCATAGATCACTATTCTCTCCTCATTTTCTAACTCCTCATCTTTTCTACTCTTTAGGATGAAGGACGCGAAGATTAAGTACGCTCAACCGGATGAAGGCACACCTTTTGGATTTCACTTGAAGGAAGTCACCAAGTACCTAAACATTGGATTACCAAGTTTCACGGGAACTTTCAACGCCACTTTGCCTGAAGAGGAGCGCTAGAAGATTCAAGCTCACGTTCCAGAAAGGACATTCGCGCTGATCACGAAGCCCATAGATAGTGTTTTCCATGCACCAACTTGGAGTCTAGGAAGGAGCATGGCAGCCCATATCACCATAGGACGCATTGGAGAAGTTTATCAAGAAGACCTCAAGGACACTATCTACCAGATTTGCGGATGCCGAGATGAATAATGGGAGTTAGTCAGCACCAAGAAGGATAATTCCATTGCAGCATTCATCCAGGAGTTAAACCAGCACATTCGACGCCACGAGAACCAGATGTGCAATGATATGATGGAGTTGAAGAATGTGAAGACAAGGATCATCGAGCTAGAAGGAGAACTGAAGGCTACACGCAAGGACTACATGGACGAGATCGTAGCTCTAGCAAGACACAACGTCGATCTTAAGCAAGAGATTGAAGAACTCAAAAGGAAGTTAGCATCCAAGGAAGAAGATGAGTACGTCGCATGTCCAGACAACTACATCATCATCGACGACACCGATTCGGATCCAAGTGAACCCGACTTTGACGACGAAGCTGGAGCGGACATCATGGAGTCTTCCGTCGGTTCAAATTTCTAGATGACCACCAAATATTAGTAGTATTTTCCCCCATGTAAACACTATAGTTCAAGCACTTTTGCGATAGCTAGATCGATTGTAAGCCCTTGTTTGATTGAATGAAGTGATTTTGTGTGAATTTGCTCATGTGCATTGGGGTAGTGTTTTCTCTCTAGACCTCATTCTATTCCTATATCTCTTCTTTTTTAAACCCTCAGATGCCTCCGAGACGTGACACTGGATTTCCACCGGAGCTCACTCAGTTGATCCAACAGCAGAATCAGTTGATGCAGATGTTAGTTCAGAATCAGCAGAACAACAACAACAACAACCCACCACCACCACCACCACCTGTTGACCACTTAGCCTGTTTCCTTAGGCTAAATCCGCCGGTGTTCTCTAGTAGCATCGAGCCGATAGTAGCAGACGATTGGCTCCGCAAGATAGGAAGGGAGTTGACCACTGCAGGATGCACGGATGGTGAGAAAGTGAAGTTTGCCGCACATCAGCTTGAAGGACCCGCGGCAGCATGGTGGGAGAATTTCATAGCCACTTTCCCAGTTGACACTGTCACATGGGATCAGTTCCAGCAAGCTTTCCGCACTGCACATGTTTCAGCAGGAGCTATGGCCATGAAGAAGCGTGAGTTTCGCAACTTGCGCCAAGGAGGAAGGACAGTTGGCCAGTATGTTGATGACTTCAGCAAGCTAGCACGTTATGCCCCATATGACGTTGCTACGGATGCAGCTAAGCAGGAGAAGTTTCTGGAAGGATTGAATGATGAGTTGAGTATGCAGTTGATGGTAGCAAGTTTCAGGAACTACCAGGAGTTGGTAGATCGTGCCATCATGATTGAAGGGAAGCAGTAGCAGATTGAGAACCGCAAGTGGAAGTATGGACAGGGGAAGTATAACTCTGGAGCCCAGCAGAAGCCCCGTTTTACCCCTAAATCGGGATTTCAGTTTCAGCATACCCATGGAGGAAGTAGTTCGCACAACCACAATGGCCACAAGAATGGTATGTGGAATGGAGGAAGCAACGGCCAGAACCGGACCACCCCATCAACCCCATCCAAGAGAGACCTGAGCCAAGTCACCTGTTTCAAGTGTTCCAAGACCGGACATTATGCCAATGAATGTCCTGAAGGCTAGAATGGAAATGGCAATGGGAGCTCAGGGAAGAAGCCAAACCCTTTCAATAGGGGACAGGTGAACCACGTTAGCGTGGAGGAGGTTGAAGATCAGCCTGATGCAGTGATCGGTAAGTTTTTGGTTAAGTCATTTACCGCACTCGTTCTTTTCGATACTGGTGCATCGCATTCATACATATCAAGGGGATTTGTGGAAAAATATAGCCTGCCCACTAGGATTCTTAAAACACCTATGCTAGTAAGTTCGCCAGGAGCAGAGTCCATGGCCAGTCAAGGATGTTTTCAAGTGCCATTAAGTATAGGAAGGCGTGTTTTCCCAACGGATTTGATTATTCTGGAATCTCAAGGATTGGATGTAATCCTCGGTATGGATTGGTTGTCGATGTATGGAGGAAACATCGACTATGCTAGTAGTCAATTTTGCTTACAACGCCGGAAGGAAGAAGGATCAAGTATGTATCCCGGCATGTGCCAAATAGGACACAAGTAAATTGCCTGACAGGAGTCGTGCAGGAGGAAGTACCAGTGGTAAAAGATTTTCCTGATGTATTTCCGGAAGAGTTGCCAGGCATGCCACCGGATAGAGACATTGAGTTTTTGATTGAGTTGTTGCCAGGCACAGGCCCAATATCAAAGAGACCCTACCAGATGCCAGCAAAGGATTTGGTAGAAATTAAGAATCAGATTAAGGAGTTGTTGGAGAAAGGTTACATTCGCCCAAGTTCTTCGCCTTGGGGATCACCCGTACTTCTAGTGGAGAAGAAGGATGGATCATTACGGATGGTTGTTGATTACCGTGGATTAAATGAAGTAACCATCAAGAACAAGTATCCACTGCCAATGATTAACGATCTGTTTGATCATTTGCAAGGAGCTAAAGTGTTTTCCAAGATCGATTTGCGATCAGGATACCACCAGTTGAAGATTCAAGAGCAGGACATACCTAAGACAGCATTCACCACAAGATATGGACTGTATGAGTATACCGTTATGTCATTTGGATTGACTAACGTGCCTGCCTATTTTATGAACATGATGAACAAGGTGTTTATGGAATTTTTGGATAAGTTCGTCGTAGTGTTCATTGACGATATCCTGGTTTATTCGAAGAATGAAGAAGAGCATAAGGAACATTTGCGTTTGGTATTGGAGAAGCCAAGGGAACATGAGTTATATGCCAAATTTAGCAAATGTGAGTTTTGGTTGAAGGAAGTAGGATTCCTCGGACATGTTATATCCAGAGAAGGGATAGCAGTTGACCCCGCAAAGGTTGAGACCGTAACCAAATGGGAAGCACCAACGACAGTTGGAGAGATCCGGAGTTTTCTTGGACTTGCAGGATACTACCGGAGATTCATTGAGAACTTTTCAAAGATTGCGAAGCGTATGACGGAGTTGTTGAAGAAGGATACCAAGTTCAATTGGACTGAGGAGTGTGAGGCTGGTTTCCAGGAGTTGAAGAAACGTTTGGTTACCTCACCAGTGTTGATTTTGCCAGATCAGACCAAGGATTATGAGGTGTATTGCGACGCTTCACGTCGAGGACTTGGAGCAGTGCTTATGCAGGAAGGAAGAGTTGTTTCATATGCTTCACAACAACTGAAGCCTCATGAGTTAAGTTATGCCACCCATGATTTGGAGTTCGCAGCCGTAGTGCATGCATTGAAGACATGGAGACATTTCCTCATTGGAAATCATTGCGAGGTGTACACAGATCACAAGAGTTTGAAGTACATTTTCACGCAGAAGGAGTTGAATCTCAGACAAAGGAGATGGTTGGAGCTTATCAAGGATTATGATATGAGATTGCATTACCATCTCGGTAAAGCTAATGTAGTAGCTGACGCATTGAGCCGTAAGAGCCATGTCAATACGATAATGACGGGAAGTATACCAAAGGAGTTAGTAGAAAACCTTCGTGAACTAAGTTTAGAGACAGTTCCGAAAGGCTATGTAGCAGCATTGGAGATCCAGTCAACATTGATGGATAAAATCAGAGAGGCTCAGAAATCTGACAAGGAGATTGCTGCTATAAAGGAGAAACTAAGCAAAGGAAAAGCAAAGGGATTTCGTGAGGATGAGCACGATACCCTATGGTTTGAGGACCGTGTTTACGTGCCAAATGACCCAGAGATCAGGAAGTTGATTTTGCAAGAGGCACACGATTCACCATATTCGATTCACCCAAGAAATACAAAGATGTATTTGGATTTGAAGGAGACATTCTGGTGGACCGGAATGAAGAAGGATATTGAAACATATGTAGCAGTTTGTGACGTATGTCATAGAGTGAAGGCAGAGCATCAGAAGCCAGCCGGATTGTTGCAACCATTGCCGATACCCGAATGGAAGTGGGATAAGATAGGCATGGATTTTATCACAGGACTACCCAGGACGAAAGCAGGATATGACTCGATATGGGTAGTAGTTGATCGTTTGACGAAGGTAGCACATTTCATCCCAGTTAAGACCACTTACACCAGTGCTAAGTTGGCAAAGATATACATGACTAGGATCATTTGTTTGCACGAAGTTCCAATGAGTATTGTATCGGATAGAGGAACCCAATTTACCTCAAAGTTTTGGAATCAGTTGCATGAAACTTTGGGAACTAGGCTAGAGTTCAGCACCGCTTTTCATCCGCAGACAGATGGACAGACCGAGAGAGTCAATCAGATTTTGGAAGATATGCTAAGAGCTTGTGCACTAGATTATGGATCTAGTTGGGATGATAACTTGCCGTATGCGGAGTTTTCGTATAACAACAGTTACCAAACCAGTTTGAAGATGGCACCTTTCGAAGCTTTGTACGGAAGGAGGTGCAGGACACCGTTGTCATGGGATGAAGTTGGGGATCGTCAATTCTTTGGACCAGATTTGATTAAGGAGTCTGAACATAAAGTTAAGTTGATTCGCGATAGGCTCAAGGTAGCCCAGTCCAGGCAGAAGAGCTACGCAGATTCTAAACGCAAGGAGACAGTTTACGAAACCGGAGACAGAGTTTATCTCCGAGTATCCACACTACGAGGAGTTAAGCGCTTTGGAGTTAAGGGAAAATTAGCACCGCGTTTCGTTGGACCGTATAAGATTTTGCAACGTATGGGAGAAGTCGCATATAAGTTGGAATTACCAGAAGGACTGTCAGGAGTTTATGACGTATTCCATGTTTCTCAGCTGAAGAAATGTCACGCCGAGATGGCAGAGGTACCGTTAAGAGATACAGTGCCGCTTGAAGCGATTCAGTTGAAGGATGACTTGACGTATGAGGAGAAACCAGTCAAGATTCTCGAGATTGCCAGTAGAGTTACCCGCAGCAAGGTTACCAAGTTTTGCAAAGTTCAATGGAACCACCACTCACAGGATGAAGCCACCTGGGAGAGAGAAAAAGATTTGCTCAAGGACCACCCTCACCTATTTTCTAGCCAACCTGAATCTCGAGGGCGAGATTCATCTTAAGGGGGGTAGGTTTGTAACATCCCAAATTTTCAGTTTGGAATGTTATACATAGATCATCATGCATATCATATTTTCTTACATTTCGCCGATCCTAGAAATTTCACGCAACTCAAGGACCCTCGGAGAGAGTTGGAGATTTCGTTATTTTCATATTTGATTTTTCTCAAATTTTGAAAAAAAGAGGATCATTGGTTTTGTTGGAGTTTATTTGTCTTTTATTTGGATAGGGAAAAATGCGCGTTTTAAAAATTTGCATTTTAGGCCCGGAGAAAAGTTCATTTTGTTCGACTCATTTTTTGGAGTCGGGGAAAATTTACTTTATTAGATTTGGAGTTCGTTTAGATCTCGTTCTGTTTTTTTTCCGAGCGCGGAACCATTTAAAAAAAATCCCAGTGACTTGGGCCAAAGGCCCAAGCCACCGAGCCGGCCGGCCAGGCCAAGCGCCATCGCCCGCGAGCCGCGCCAGGCGCCCAGGCGCAAGGCGCCAGGGAGGCCGCCGCCGTTGCCTTGTGTTTCCTAGTAGGACTTGTGCTACTTCGTTTTTTTAGATCTTTTCCCTCTTTTCTTTCCTAGTCCTAGTCTAATTCCTTGACCCCTACCCCAAGTTTTCTCCTCCCCTCCCCAATATAAATACTCCCACACCCCCCCCCTCTAAACCATCAAATCCAAAGCCCCAAAGCCCCAAGCACCACCGCACCCCACACCCCGCGCCGCCGCCGCACCTTGCCACCGCTGCCGCCGCCCCACGTCCACGCCGCCGGAGTTCCTCGCCGGAGGTAGCCCCGCGCTACATCTATTCTTTTCATCGGATCATTTTCTTCTAATCGTTCCGATTCTTCTTTTCCGATTCATTTTTCTCTCCGGTTCTTCGCGAAACCGTTCCGGTTTTCTAGATCGGTTTTACGATCGGTTTTCTTCTCCGAAACCCTAGATCGGATCCGTTTTCTTTTCTGATTTAGTTGCCCGAGACCGTTCGCCGGACCGTTCGTCCTAATGAACGTGATCACCGGATTTCTTCTAGGTTAACGAACGTCCGTTCGTTTAACCGTTCTTCTTTTCTTTTCGTCAGATCTATTCCGCGATTGCGATCTCAGATCCGATCTTCTTTCTAGTTTATCTTCTCGCTCGTTTATCGGAATCAGGTGATTCAAGCGCCTGGTGTTTCGTTTCGAAACCGCCGTTCCGACTAATCAACTTTAACTAAGTTTTGCTACGGTAAAATTTGACCTAGTTTCAACCTGCTAGAACCGAGTTGTTTTTCCGCCGTTTTTTTCGGTTTCTTTGTTCGGTTCTTTTCTCTGTTTGCAACCAGAGTTCTTAAGTTGAACTTTCTGGTTCGATCTCTTGTTCGAGTGTAACCTGTGCATTAGATGAGTACTTATTGTATGCTTCTTGTTTGTCTGCGATAGATTACCCGGATTGCGCCGCCTGTTACTTCGAATCTCTAGGACTCGCGGATCATCAGCAAGGCAAGTAACACTTTGATCATACCTTTTCTACAACCCAGCTTTATTGCATTAGATCCACCCTCACACATTGCATGATTAGGATCTAATTAAATTGTGAGATGGGAAGTCGATGAGGTAGTACCTATTACCTGTTACCATGAAACCTTTGGGAGTTACTTCTACGTTTGCTTATTATGCCATGCTATGCTAGTAGACGTGGATTGGGTGAGTGATATCCATGACAGATGTGAGATTGATAATTTTAATGGTTTATCTAAGGTGGCAACTTAAACACACATCTGGGTGGATTGAGGCACCTGATGTCTATCAGGACTTGCCTGTTTTTTTATGGACCGCCACCCAGGCTCAAAGGGATCATAAGATCTTTCATGCTAGAAACTTACGTGTGCAGCCACAAGCCAATATGGGCTCTGGCATAGTTGACTAAGTCGTGCGAACTCTTATAGGGTAGACTAGCAGATGTAGGGGAAAGTAGGTGTACCGGTCTATCCATCGTAAGGTGCTAGCGCTTCTGAAAGACTGTGTCTCGGTCATCCGTTTCTCAAACACCGTGTAGTGCGAGAAAACCAATGGAGGCGATCGAGTCTTGTGGGGAAAAGTGCGCAAACCTCTGCAGAGTGTAATAAACTAATCATGATTAGCCGTGTACCCGGTTATGGACAATTTTGAGTATCTAGTACTTGAATATCATGTGAATCTCATCATGTTACTTTTAATTAATATTGTTGGGTTTTAATGATTACTTTTTAATTGGGATTGAGAATGCTGTCAACCATTCTCAATGTTTAACAACCACCATGATAGTTAAATAAATTTATTCCTTTGTAGTAGGGAAAAATTGGCTTTACGCAAAACAGTAACCATAGAGCTTTCCACCAGCCAAATATGCATATACTATAGCTATTTCATTCCATTACTCTCTATGTGTTACTTTGCCAGCATATTCCATGTGCTGACCCGTTTCGGGCTGCAACGTTAATGTTGCAGACTTTTCAGACGACGATTGAGGTGTTTTTAGGTCGTGGTTCTATACTCAGTGATGCCGTTGGAGTTGATGGACCCATTTATCTTCCAAGTCTTCCGCTGTTATCGTTATTAGATGGCCTTAAGCCATATTATTGTAATAAGTTCTCTTTTGAGACATCGTTGTAATAAGTGTGTGATTGCCACTCTGCTATAAATCCTTCGAAGTACTGTGTGGTGTCAGCATTACTGATCCAGGGATGACACCGGAGCACAGAGATCAGACTGTTTGAGGTCTGGTCGCTACAGCTAATTGCTCCCACTTTCAATATGTATCCAGATTGAGACTTAGAGTCATATGGATCAGTGTCAAAATTTGCATCGACGTAACCTTTACGACGAACCTTTTGTCCCCTCCATAATCAAGAAACATATCCTTATTCCACTAAGGATAATTTTGACCAATTTCCAGTGATCTACTCCTAGATCACTATTGTACTCCTTTGCCAAACTCAGGGCAGGGTATACAATAGGTCCGGTACACAGCATGGCATACTTTATAGAACCTATGGCTGAGGCATAGGGAATGACTTTCATTCTCTCTCTATCTTCTGTCGTGGTCGGGTTTTGAGTCTTACTCAACTTCACACCTTGTAATACAGGCAAGAACTCCTTTTTGACTGTTCCATTTTGAACTACTTCAAAATCTTGTCAAGGTATGTACTCATTGAAAAAACTTATCAAGCGTCTTGATCTATCTCTATAGATCTTGATGCTCAATATGTAAGAAGCTTCACCGAGGTCTTTCTTTGAAAAACTCCTTTCAAACATTCCTTTATGCTTTGCAGAATAATTATCTCCGGTCAACAATATGTCTTTCACATATACTTATCAGAAATGGTGTAGTGCTCCCACTCACTTTCTTGTAAATACAGGCTTCACCGCAAGTCTGTATAAAACTATATGCTTTGATCAACTTATCAAAGCATATATTCCAACTCAGAGATGCTTGCACCAGTCCATAGATGGATCGCCAGAGCTTGCATATTTTGTTAGCACCTTTAGGATTGACAAAACTTTCTTGTTGCATCATATACAACTCTTCTTTAATAAATCCATTAAGGAATGTAGTTTTGTTTATCCATTTGCCAGATTTCATAAAATGTGGCAATTGCTAACATGATTCGGACAGACTTAAGCATAGATACGAGTGAGAAACTCTCATCATAGTCAACACCTTGAATTTGTCGAAAACCTTTTTGCAACAATTCTAGCTTTGTAGATAGTAACACTACTATTAGCGTTTGTCTTCCTCTTGAAGATCCATTTAATCTCAATGGATCGCCGATCATTGGGCAAGTCAATCAAAGTCCATACTTTTGTTCTCATACATGGATCTCATCTCATATTTCATGGCCTCAAGCCATTTCGTAGAATCTGGGCTCATCATCGCTTCCTCATAGTTCATAGGCTTGTCATGGTCAAGTAACATGACCTCCAGAACAGGATTACCGTACCACTCTGGTGCGGATCTCACTCTGGTTTACCTACGAGGTTCGGTAGTAACTTGATCTGAAGTTACATGATCATCATCATTAGCTTCCTCACTAAATGGTGTAGTAGTCACAGGAACAGATTTCTGTGATGAACTACTTTCCAATAAGGGAGAAGGTACAGTTACCTCATCAAGTTCTACTTTCCTCCCACTCACTTCTTTGAGAGAAACTCCTTTTATAGAAAGGATCCATTCAAAGCAACGAATATATTGCCTTCGGATCTGTGATAGAAGGTGTACCCAACATTTTCTTTTGGGTATCCTATGAAGACGCACTTCTCCGATTTGGGTTAGAGCTTATCAGGTTGAAACTTTTTCACATAAGCATTGCAACCTCAAACTTTAAGAAACGACAGCTTAGGTTTCTTGCCAAACCATAGTTCATACGGTGTCGTCTCAACAGATTTAGATGGTGCCCTATTTAACGTGAATGCAGCTGTCTCTAATGCATAACCCCAAAATGATAGTGGTAGATCGGTAAGAGACATCATAGATCGCACCATATCTAATAAAGTACGGTTATGATGTTCGGACACACCATTATGCTGTGGTGTTCCAGGTGGCGTGAGTAGTGAAGCTATTTCACATTGTTTTTAACTGAAGGCCAAACTCGTAACTCAAATATTTTACTTCTGTGATCATATCGTAGAAACTTTTTTTTGTTACGATGATTCTCCACTTCACTCTGAAATTCTTTGAACTTTTCAAATGTTTCAAACTTGTGTTTCATCAAGTAGATATACCCATATCTGCTCAAATCATCTGTGAAGATCAGAAAATAATGATACCTGTCGCGAGCCTCAATATTCATCGGACCACATACATCAGTATGTATGATTTCCAACAAATATGTTGCTCACTCCATTGTTCCGGAGAACGGAGTCTTAGTTATCTTGCCCATGAGGCATGGTTCGCAAGCATCAACTGATTCATAATCAAGTGATTCCAAAAGCCCATTAGCATGGATTCTCTTCATGCGCTTTACACCTATATGACCTAAACGGCAGTGCTACAAATAAGTTGCACTATCATTGTTAACTTTGCATCTTTTGGCTTCAATGTTATGAGAATGTGTATCACCACAATCGAGATCCAACAAACACATTTTCATTGGGTGTATGACCATAGAAGGTTTTATTCATGTAAATAGAACAACAATTTATTCTCTTACTTAAATGAATAACCGTATTGCAATAAACATGATCAAATCATATTCATGCTCAACGCAAACACCAAATAACACTTATTTAGGTTCAACACTAATCCCGAAAGTATAGGGAGTGTGCGATGATGATCATATCAATCTTGGAACCACTTCCAACACACATCGTCACTTCACCCTTAACTAGTCTCTGTTCATTCTGCAACTCCCGTTTTGAGTTACTACTCTTAGCAACTGAACTAGTATCAAATACTGAGGGGTTGCTATAAACACTAGTAAAGTACACATCAATAACATGTATATCAAATATACCTATGTTCACTTTGCCATCCTTCTTATCCGCCAATTTCTTGGGGTAGTTCCGCTTCCAGTGACCAGTCCCTTTGCAGTAGAAGCACTCGGTTTCAGACTTAGGTCCAGACTTGGGTTTTTCACTTGAGCAGCAACTTGCTTGCCGTTCTTCTTGAAGTTCCCCTTTCTTTCCTTTGTCCCTTTACTTGAAACTAGTGGTTTTGTTTACCATCACCACTTGATGCTTTTCTTGATTTCTACCTTCGTTGATTTCAGCATCACGAAGATCTTGGAATCATTTCCGTTATCCCTTGCATATTATAGTTCATCATGAAGTTCTACTAACTTGGTGATGGTGACTAGAGAATTCTGTCAATCACTATTTTATCTGGAAGATTAACTCCCACTTGATTCAAGCGATTGTAGTACCCAGACAATCTGAGTACATTTTCACTGCTTGAGCTATTCTCCTCCATCTTTTAGCTATAGAACTTGTTGGAGACTTCATATCTCTCAACTCGGGTATTTGCTTGAAATATTAACTTCAAATCCTGGAACATCTCATATGGTCCATGACGTTCAAAACGTCTTTGAAGTCCCGATTCTAAGCCGTTTAAGCATGGTGCACTAAACTATCAAGTAGTCATCATATTGAGCTAGCCAAATGTTCATAACATATGCATCTGCTCCTGCAATAGGTTTGTCACCTAGCGGTGCATCAAAGACATAATTCTTCTGTGCAGCAATGAGGATAAACCTCAGATCACGGATCCAATCCGCATCATTGCTACTAGCATCTTTCAACTTAGTTTTCTCTAGGAACATATCAAAAATAAAACAGGGGAGCTAAACGCAAGCTATTGATCTACAACATAGATATGCTAATACTACCAGGACTAAGTTCATGATAAATTTAAGTTCAATTAATCATATTACTTAAGAATTCCCACTTAGATAGACATCCCTCTAATCCTCTAAGTGATCACGTGATCCAAATCAACTAAACCATGTCCGATCATCACGTGAGATGGAGTAGTTTCAATGGTGAACATCAATATGTTGATCATATCTACTATATGATTCACGCTCGACCTTTCGGTCTCCATGTTCCGAGGCCATATCTGTTATATGCTAGCCTCGTCAAGTTCAACCTGAGTATTCGACGTGTGCAACTATTTTTGCACCCGTTGTATTTGAACGTAGAGCCTATCACACCCGATCATCACGTGGTGTCTCAGCACGAAGAACTTTCACAACGGTGCATACTCAGGGAGAACACTTATACTTTGATAATTTAGTGAGGGATCATCTTATAATGCTACCGTCAATCAAAGCAAGATAAGATGCATAAAAGATAAACATCACATGCAATCAATATAAGTGATATGATATGGCCATCATCATCTTGTGCTTGTGATCTCCATCTTCGAAACACCGTCGTGATCACCATCATCACCGGCGCGACACCTTGATCACCATCGTAGCATCGTTGTCGTCTCGCCAATCTTATGCTTCCATGACTATCGCTACCGCTTAGTGATAAACTAAAGCATTACAGCGCGATTGCATTGCATACAATAAAGCGACAACCATATGGCTCCTGCCAGTTGCCGATAACTCGGTTACAAAACATGATCATCTCATAGAATAAAATTTAGCATCATGTCTTGACCATATCACATCACAACATGCCCTGCAAAAACAAGTTAGACATCCTCTACTTTGTTGTTGCAAGTTTTACGTGGCTGCTACGGGCTTAGCAAGAACCGTTCTTACCTACGCATCAAAACCATGACGATAGTTTGTCAAGTTGGTGTTGTTTTAACCTTCGCAAGGACCGGGCGTAGCCACACTTGGTTCAACTAAAGTTGGAGAAACTGACACCCACCAGCCACCTATGTGCAAAGCACGTCGGTAGAACCAGTCTCGCATAAGCGTACGCGTAATGTCGGTCCGGGCCGCTTCATCCAACAATACCGCCGAACCAAAGTATGACATGCTGGTAAGCAGTATGACTTATATTGCCCACAACTCACTTGTGTTCTACTTGTGCATAACATCAACGCATAAAACCTAGGCTCGGATGCCACTGTTGGGGAACGTAGTAATTTCAAAAAAAATCCTACGCACATGCAAGATCATGGTGATGCATAGCAACGAGAGAGGAGAGTGTTGTCTACGTACCCTCGTAGACCGGAAGCGGAAGCGTTAGCACAACGCGGTTGATGTAGTCGTACGTCTTCACGACCCGACCGATCAAGCACCGAAACTACGGCACCTCTGAGTTCTAGCACATGTTCAGCTCGATGACGATCCCCAGACTCCGATCTAGCAAAGTGTCGGGGATGAGTTCCGTCAGCACGACGGCGTGGTGACGATCTTGATGTTCTACCGTCGTAGGGCTTCGCCTAAGCACCGCTACATAATTATCGAGGATTATGGTGGAGGGGGGCACCGCACACGGCTAAGAGATCAATGATCAATTGTTGTGTCTATGGGGTGCCCCCCTGCCCCCGTATATAAAGGACTGGAGGAGGGGGCTGGCCAAGGAGGGCGGCGCGCCCTAAGGGGGAGTCCAACTCCCACAGGGAGTAGGACTCCCCTTTTTCCTATTAGGAGTAGGAGAGGGAAGGAAGAGGAAGTAGGGAGGAAGGAAAGGGGGGGCCGGCCCCCCTCCCAATTCGGATTGGGCTTGGGGGGGCGCCCCCTCCCTTGCTCCTTTCCCCTCCTTTCCACTAAGGCCCAATAAGGCCCATATACCTCCCGGGGGGTTCCGATAACCTCCCGGTGATCCGGTATTGTCCCAATCTCACCCGGAACCTTTCCGGTGTCCAAATATAGTCGTCCAGTATATCGATCTTTATGTCTCAACCATTTCGAGACTCCTCGTCAAGTCCGTGATCACATCTGGGACTCCGAACAACTTCGGTACATCAAAACTCATAAACTCATAATATAACTGTCATCGAAACCTTAAGCGTGCGGACCCTATGGGTTCGAGAACAATGTAGACATGACCGAGACATGTCTCTGGTCAATAACCAATAGCGGAACCTGGATGCTCATATTGGCTCCCACATATTCTACAAAGATCTTTATCGGACAGACAGCATAACAATATACGTTGTTCCCTTTGTCATCGGTATGTTACTTGCCCGAGATTCGATCGACGGTATCTCAATACCTAGTTCAATCTCGTTACCGGCAAGTCTCTTTACTCGTTCCGTAATACATCATCCTGCAACTAACTCATTAGTTGCAATGCTTGCAAGGCTTAAGTGATGTGCATTACCGAGAGGGCCCAGAGATACCTCTCCGACAATTGGAGTGACAAATCCTAATCTCGAAATACGCCAACCCAACAAGTACCTTCGGAGACACCTGTAGAGCACCTTTATAATCACCCAATTACGTTGGGACGTTTGGTGGCACACAAAGTGTTCCTCTGGTAAACGAGAGTTGCATAATCTCATAGTCATAGGAACATGTATAAGTCATGAAGAAAGCAATAGCAACAAACTAAACGATCAAGTGCTATTTTAACGGAATGGGTCAACCCAATCACATCATTCTCCTAATGATGTGATCCCGTTAATCAAATGACAACTCATGTCTATGGTTAGGAAACATAACCATCTTTGATCAACGAGCTAGTCAAGTAGAGGCATACTAGTGACACTCTGTTTGTCTATGTATTCACACATGTATTATGTTTCCGGTTAATACAATTCTAGCATGAATAATAAACATTTATCATGATATATGGAAATAAATAATAACTTTATTATTGCCTCTAGGGCATATTTCCTTCACGCCTCACGAGGCTTGGCCCCTCGCGAGGGTCTTGAATGCTTGTTGGTGAAGATGGGCCATACGGGCCCGCTCGCAGAGCTACGCCGTGGGCCGCAGGCAGGCAAGTCTAGGAACCCCCATTCCCAGAACGCCGATAGTAGCCCCCGGGCCCAAGGCGTGCTCGGGTAGGCTTCAAGGCGAAGCCAAGGGTCAAGTGCGGAGCGTCACGGGGCCCAATAGCCTGCGGCCTTCGTCGATGTGTGGCGGTTGATTGGACATGGGTGTCTCCGCTTCCCCATGCAGCCTCGGCAACTGCCCGACTTGACAAGTCCCTGCGACATGCAAGGAAAAATCATCATTATCTATGATCGTGGGGGCGCTGGCTGGCCTTCTCCTACCATAAATGGGAGGGGGCGGAGCCCCCGTCGCCCATCTCTTCCCATTCTGCTTGCTTCTCCCCCCTCGCGCCATTGCCGACACCAAGGGTGCCCATCTGAAGGTTTTCTGCGGCGGAGAAAGGAAAGACTCCCCTTGACGGGATGGTGTCGCTCTCGCCGAAGAAGAGGCCGGCCCTCCGCCGCGGCGAGGTGGCGATGCAGGTGGTGATGAGGCCTTGGTGCGAGTGGCCTCCTCCGGAGTATCCGTTACCCCTGTACGCCCAAGCCGGGGGCTCATGAGGGAGAGGCGACGAGCGTCCGCGCGTGCCGTGGCCATGGTCGCCGTGCCATGGTGGCACGCGTCGCCGCCCCTGGACTCCATGCCATGGACTCCTCGTGCACTTGGATCCGCTTCCCTTCCTTCTTCTCAGCCGAGATGCCGCCGAGGGGGCCCCTCGAGCTTTGGCTGCACCACGCCGACTGTGACACACCAGCGACTGGAGCGGAGGTTGAGGCTATATCCTCGGGGAAGATCTTCATGACCCGAGACTGGGGTGAGGTCGCCCGAGTGTGTCGTGCGGAGGGCGCCCTCGCGATCCACTTCGTGTACGACGGCGCCTCCACGCTGTTGTTCAAGGTCTTCGACGCAGAAGGCCACCGTCTATAGTGTTGCCCCAGGTGGGGTCATCAGGCTGGCGCCGCGGCTGGGGCGGGGTCTGCTGCCCGCGTCGCCTGTGGTTCCTCTAGAAGCAGCGGTGATACTTGGGAGTCTGGCAATCTCCCGAGCTCTACTAGACCCCAGAGACGAGTGATGACAGGTACGTGCCCCCAAGCTCCCGCCGAGCCTGGAGCAGGGCTGCAGCGTCAGGCCACCGCCGCCGCTGATCTGGATGAGGTTGGCACAGGCCTCTGGTGGTCCACTGTTGATGATGGCGTCGCCCACAGGGGCATGTGTAGTTAGGATTCCCTAAGTTCCTGTCTTTTGTTTCCTGCGAGGAATTAAGAAATGCCCTATCGGTGTCAAAACCGGCGGATCTCGGGTAGGGGGTCCCGAACTGTGCGTCTAGGCCGGATGGTAACAGGAGACAAGGGACACGAAGTTTTACCCAGGTTTGGGCCCTCTTGATGGAGGTAAAACCCTACGTCCTGCTTGATTAATATTGATGATATGGGTAGTACAAGAGTAGATCTACCACGAGATCGGAGAGGCTAAACCCTAGAAGCTAGCCTATGGTATGATTGTTGTTCTGTATGTTGTATCGACTAGCCTGGCCCTGGTTTATATAATGCACCAGAGGCCTAGGTTAACAAGAGTCCTAGCCGAATACGCCGGTGGGGAGAAGTCCTTGTCTTGATCGCCAAGTCTTTGTGGAATCTTCCTTGTATGCGACAGCTGTCCGAACTAGCCCATGAGTATAAGGCCATGGGGGGCCTCGGCCCAATCTAATAGATCGGGAGGCGACGTGGTGAGTACCCCCTAGTCCAGGACACCGTCAGTAGCCCCCTGAACCGGTCTTCAAGTTAGGGACGCTCCTCGATTCTTCCGAACTGTTCTTCATCTTCGGTCGTCGGTCTTGAAAACTAGTTCAACAAATCTTCTTTATCTTCGATCTTGAGGATCACCGAAATGCATTCGACGAGTTTACACGTCGGGTATCCGAGGAGCCCCTTTATGTTTCCGGCCTTTACCAATGCCTTGTCATTTTTATGCCAAACCTCGGGTTTGAAGTTGTTCCCGGGCGGCAGCGTCCTCTTGCATCCAAGCTCCAATGCCGGACTGTATTCGAGGTATCTTTTGCAACCGAGCACCAACGCCGGACCGCTTCCCAGCTCTAACGCTGGAATGTATCCGAGCTCCAACGCCGGACTATGTATCCGAGCTCCAACGCCGGACTGTATCCAAGCTCCAACGCCAGACTATATCTGAGGTGTCGTAAATCACCTTGGTTCAAAGAAGTTTGAAGGAGTTTAGCCGAGCTTAATGCCGGAAATGCCCTCTATGGAGCCAGCCACTAGCGCCCGAGCTTTATGCCGAGCTGCTTCCGAGGTGGTGCACCACCCTGAATGTGGGCCGATTTTTGTGAATATTTTTTATTGGTGCAATTTATTCTCTGCCGAGATATATATAGCCAGTAGCCCTCAAGGTGTGTATCGGTCTAAAACCCGAGATGCACCTGAAGGATGACGTAAGACCACTGATCCCAGTAGTCGCTGAGACTCAGGTTGATTTGCAAAATCGGCCTGAGGATCAAGTCCAAGCTCGGAAGAATACTTTGGGACACTAAAAGCGGCGTGCTCAGTCCTCGAGACTCAGGTTGGGTGCGGCCGACCAACCTGAGGATCAAAATCTCCTCGGAAACTATATTGCACATAAAATTTTCTGCATTGGACAAGCAATGCAGTAGCCCCCGAGACACTGGTCGGGTGGTAACACCAGATCAGGGGATCAATGTGCCCCTTTAATATTTGTAAATAATAAGCCCGAAGCCCAGTAGCCCCCAAGCCTTAATGCGGGCACGGGTGGCCGAATTAACGATCAATATCCATAGTAAAATCACAAATTATGTGTAATGACTCTATGTATCCCAGTACTTTATGTCATTAATGCTCGGATCCGCATTGTACAAAACTTTGTTTGACCGACCATCGGCTTCCACCTCCTCGGCCAGTAGCCGAGGAGTGTTTGTCCTACTTTATAAAGCCTTTATGAGGGCAAAGATTTACAACAAACAAGGCAATCTGGCCATACGGTTTTATAAACAAAGGTACGCAGAGAGTTATATTACTGTTTAACAGAAGAAATGTCTTCCAAAGAAAATAGTCCCGCTATCGGTTCCTTTCTTTGGGTTGTCATGCTAAGCATGATCATTAAACCTCAGCTCTAATGTAAGAGCAAAATATTGAGGATTTAGTTTGGGAGACCAGTTAATAGCCCCAGTAGTGTTCGGAGACAGTCGGGGTCAAGCCATAAACACTTCGGCCAATGTTATGAACGGCCCATCATTTAACATAGTCATCGGATCGCTGACCAGTTTACGCTTATTCTGAAAGTCAGTTTTCGGCTTTCTCCACTAAGGTGCTTAACCATGTGAGCTGGAAGCACAATCCCAGTGGTTCTCCCTTTGCACGCCTAGCCGAACAAAACGGAACGTAGGAAGCAAGTGCAGGAGCCGGGCAACCCAACTATTGACCGAAGACACAATTCGAAACCGATGCATATATAGCAATATCTGAGAATGTTTTTGCCGAATCTCGAAAGGTGTCCGGCGTTGCACTGCGAGACTAATGCTGGAAAAGCACAAATAGTTTAAAAGTGCCAAAAAGCTTGGAAAACCAAGAAACGTCAGTAAAAACA
This sequence comes from Triticum monococcum, assembly GCA_034509565.1. Lineage (NCBI taxonomy): Eukaryota > Viridiplantae > Streptophyta > Magnoliopsida > Poales > Poaceae > Triticum > Triticum monococcum. The sequence goes on along the minus strand of CM067843.1, from coordinate 378,599,830 downwards.
TGACGTCCGAACAATATCAAGTGTTCGGTGCCAATCCAAAAGTTGGTCTTAGAAAAAAGAAGTGCCTCTGTCGTGCTTTAACATGATACATCCTATCTCAAGACTTCGAGCGGGTCAGCCTACGGCTTCAACTTCCTATCCCGAGGGCAGAGTACTTCTCATCAGGCCAGTTTAGCAAACTAAACTCTAGCGGCTTTGAGAGAGAAATTAGGCTCCCCGGCTAGTGACCGCACACTCGTGTCGAAAAAAGGAGTGATAAATAATAATAATAATAATAAAACTTTGCAACGACTAAGAAGAAGAACACTTATTATAAAACGGCTCAAATAAATTTAAGAACCCCCAAGTGACTTGGGTAGAAGAATGATTGCATGTACCGAAGTACTTATATCATATCTATGTTCAACCGAACTTTAAACGCGTCTTAACCGACCGTCAGCTTCTCCCTCTTCGGTCAAGGACCGAAAAGTGTTATGTACTCCATCGGTCGAGAATATCGACGGTGTTTCCAATAACCAGGCAATCAGGCCATAAGGCTATAACAGACAAAGCGCGCTCAGGGAACTTATGCTATATTACCGTGAAGTGTAAGAAGCATCTTTGAAGAAAATAGTACCCCCACCGATACCTTTCTTCGGTGCTCATTAGTTATTATGAGACTTGTGCAATAGATTTTTTGTATTCATGCGTTCCGTTGTGTGCCGACCATCATTGAAAACTATAAGAGCGCTAGCTTTCGACTTCACCCAGTCTGAGGTCCGGCTCGGGCGACCCGATCGTGACAATCGCAGAGGTGCTCCCTTTACTCCCTAGCCGAACAATCGGGAACGTAGGGCTAAACACAGGAGCGAGGCAACCCAGTTTGCAAATCGCTTAAGTCAATATGGTGCATATTGTGGCATAATACACGAACAAGGAACGAAGCCGTACAAGTATAATCATATGCAAGTGGAAAAGCTTCATGAAGGAAGCCCCCAAATGAATTGGGTATTTGAATTTATGCATCACAAACAAAGTTTGGACAAGGAAAAAAATTTACAAGCAACTTTTTTCCAAAAAAGTATAATGCTTGGTCGAACCGAACACAAGTTAGAAATTAAGCTTTGAGCATGAAAGCGACTTAGCTGGTTAATGTGTTCGGTATTGATGATGTGGTCCAATCTTGATGCGGGGCAAGGTTCCATCCCTCAAGCTGGTCCTGAGGTGGCGGAGCGGAGAGCTCGACACGCCGAAGTGGTGACATAGCATGGTCAATGCAGACCAGCAGAGTGACGCCGAAGTCCCCGGATCATTTTCTTGTGCACAAAAAATAGTGCAAACCGGAGATAATAGTAATAATGATAATTAAAAAAATGTTGCATAATAAATAATTTATGCAAAGTGAGGAATAGAAGAAATATGGCCTGGCGCTGAAGTCAATGTCGATGCAGGGCGTCGGCGTGATGTAGTAAAGGCGTGGCAAAGCATGAATTCACAGGTCGGTCCGAGCTCCGGATGCGGCGTTCGCCGGACTATGTACGGAAACTGATCGAACCACCACGCGACCGTCTTTAATGCGGTCACCATTTGATAGACCTGTGTACATATCATGGACAAATCAGAGTAATAATTCCGTGGGAAAAATGAACCCAAGCAAGCAAAAGGTACTGGGATTAATAGCACCTGGTTTATTTGTTGTAGCAATCCAAAGGAAGGTGATTCCCAAAATTGGGACTCGCTCCGCACACCCATTGCCTAATGGGCGATAAAACTATGACATGGCAATGCTGGTAAAGGTTGACTCGCCGAGGCAAAGCCCTCGGCCCAGCTAACATGACAGAGCTGGTCGGCTAGTGACGCCGAAGTGTCCGGAGTAGGTTGATGAAGAGATGGCGAAGCCCCCGGTCCAGCCGAGATGTCGAAGCCTCGACATCAGCCGATGAGTCGAAGTAGGTCGGGTGATGGACACTAGCTTGAAGAAGCAATAGTGCGGCCCTGTCGATGCAGGTCGTGACGTGGTCGATGCCGGCTTGATGAAGCGACCGTGCGGCGATGCCGGTATGCCCGCTCCGTGTAATCCGTGGGGCGGCGATGTTGATGATGATTTATCCTTCGCGATGCCGGACTCTTGTTCGGCTTGCCAAGATGATGATCCGAAGAAGTTGAGCTCGGCTAAAGTGACGACGTGTCTAGCGCAGGTCGGCAGCCGTGGAGTAATATTGCCGGACTGGTTTGACACCAGCATGATGTTGAAGATCAGGTTCAAAAGATCTTAAAGTTAGTGGGATGTGTTCGGGAACAAAACACAATACCCCATACAAAACTTCCTTCAAAAGGGATGTCTGAAATCCCGTTCATAAAAAGGATGAACTCAGGTCGGATTCATTTTCGCGCAGAAAACAGATCCGATAAAGTAATGCACTAATCGGAAGGTTTCCGGAGTTTGGACGGTCGGATCGAGCTGAAATTTTGAGAGGTGGTAGATATAGGAATTCCGCAGCCGAACAACGGTTGGATCTTCCAAAGGACGTCCGAGCTAGAAGCTGGACACCACGCCCTAAACTCATCCAAATTCCCATCCAGATTTGACAGGGCTCTGGTATATCGTGGATTGCCAGAGATTCCTCCATTGGAACTCGACGAAATTTTCCAGGGTTGTTATAGACTCAATTCCGCACATTTCCACCAAAGCGATCGTCAAAGCGATACTCGAGGAGGTGGTGGCGGCACATACGAGTTCGCTGTCCAAAAAAACAGCACGGTCGCTTGAGGGCAATGTTGACGTTGAGCCTCCGAGCTCCATACATGATTCCTCCGTGATCTTGATAGAGATCGGAGTTGATGTTTGATGAAGGCCCTCGTCCGAAAATGGTGATCCGAACACGGGGCGCAATTCTTGGTCGAACCAAGGTGACCAGTCGAACTGGTGACGAAGACGCCGAAGTCGCAGTTGATATGGAGGCACGCCATCGATCCTTGTGTCGATCACACAGCAGAACTCTCAATGAAAGCACCAATGTCGGTGTCAAAACCGGCGGATCTCGGGTAGGGGGTCCCGAACTGTGCATCTAGGCCGGATGGTAAGAGAAGGCAAGGGACACGAGTATACGGCCATGGGGGGCCTCGGCCCAATCTAATAGATTGGGAGATGACGTGGTGAGTACCCCCTAGTCCAGGACACCGTCATGCCCCATGGGGGGTGTAAAGGTTTTGTAATGTCTCTTGTCAATATTGTCCTTATTATGAACTTGCGCGAGCGCGAGTACTGCTTCAGCTCGGTCTCCCTTTCCAACCTTGCGACGACTTGGCGCTCTATGCTGACAGGTCCCGGTCCCCAGGCAGGCTGGAGCCGTCGCTAGTATGCAAGGTCGCGTGCCATGGTCAAGGCCAGGAGGTGAGTGGCCCGAGGTCCAGTAAGAGTTCCTGAGGTGCGATGCTCAGGAGCTCCCCTTTAGCGCTCAAGAAGCCGTCGAGAGGTAGGAAAGGGGGTGACGTTGCTAAAGCAGGGTTGCGGCTAGTATGGTTCTTAGTCCTTAGCGGTTTAGCCAACCCGGGCTCGGGACTTATCTTGACGGTCCAGGGTCGATTCCTCATGATGCGCCAGATTCGTACATAGACGTTCGAAGCATAGCTAGGCCAAGCCCATGCGAGCCTCTCCCCTTCTCCACGCTCTCCTTCGTGCTCTGCGTCCTCAGGTCCCGGCCCTCGAGCAAGCTCAGCCGCCGCTGGTATGCCAGGCCGCGTGCCATGGTCAAGGCTAGGGGGTGAGGGCTGGAGAGCTGGTAAGAGCCCCTGAGTCGCGATGCTCAGGAGCCCCCATTTTAACATGCAAGCGGATTGCATGGGAGAAGAGGGAGCTCGCGGTTCCGCCTGCCATCGTCTTCAGGAGATTCCTGCAAGCCAGCACAAGGAGAGACACAGTTTGCCATTACAGTTGCCAGTCCGCCGCTAGTTGCTCCTCGAGGAGATGAAGGCACTGAGGGCCTGGTGAGGGGGCGTGCGCGGGGCGTGCCGTGAGGCAAAGCTCGACCGCTCAGGTTTGTCGATGTTGTAGGGGCGGACCCGAGCACAAGAGTCGTGCCAGCGTGAGTAGCCCCCGTGGAGGGTGAGAATCAAGTAGGTGATAATCATAGATAGATTAAGCATGGAAAGCAAACTGGCTTAGGTAAATGCATGAACAATACGGGCCACTCGGTCCAGCCCGAGCGGCATGGGGATGATGCAGCCCGAGGGGCGCCCCCAGCAAGGTAAGCTAAAGACATAAAAATGGATACATGCCACAGGGATGGACCCACGTGGCATGGGAATGATGCAGCCCTGGGGGCACTCCCAGTTAAATAAACTTGGAAGATGTCACCTGATTCTGTTGATGAATGAGAGATGGGGCAGCTGAAGGTACGCGGTGAAGGGGTCGCTCCTCATGAGCCACTAGGCCCTGAGCCTCAGGAGGCACTGGGGGTCCAGGAGGTTCCTTGAGGGCCGTCACCATCTCTGCCAGGAATGCGTGGTGCCTAGCCTCCTGACCCGCCATGATGCTCTGCAGGTTGCGCTGGAAGGCAGCAACCACGCTCGGCAGGCCGAACGGCATGGGAACGTAGCTGTGAGGTGGACCTTCACAACGCCCAACACGCGAAGGCCAGAAGCGCTCCTGAGATGCGGCTCCGTTGAGCCCTGGTATATCGATGCAGACGCACAGCTCACCACCCTCGCCTGGGTGGGGAGCAACACCAGGTGGGCGGCGGTCACCGCATATTGCTCTTGCTTCCTGAAGCTCCTGAGATACCTTAGTGCTGAACTCCTGAGCACCGGGCGCTGCCTGCCCAGTGTACTCTCGAGGGAAACGTGCCGTGAAACACACCTCCAAGTGGTGCCCGGGCGCCTCCCTCGTGACCTTGGCGAGGCCTGAGACCCTCCAAAGGAGAGCCCCAAAGACCTGCCCGAGGAGGGCACCGAGCGCGCCTCCCTATGCGACAGAGGGAGGCGCCCCAGGCGCGGGCGCTGATCCTGACGAGCTACCACTAGCGGCGCTGCCCTCCTGAGGTCCGACACGGAGTAGCTGCTTCTTCTTATTGGGGACGACCTCAGGAGGGTACCGAGCTGCATTGTTGTCGGGGTCTTTGATTGACGCTGCTTGGAAGGCACGCTCGAGGGAGCACATTGCATCTCTTTCTTCGCAGGGGACTGTGATGATTCCGCCGCTTCTTGGCATCTTGAGGACGTTGTAGCCATGGTACGTCACTGCCATGAACTTGGCCAGGGCTGGATACCCGAGGATGGCATTGTACGACAGACGAATGTGGGCGACATTGAAGTCGATGAGCTCGGTGTGATAGTTGTTGCGTTCTCCAAAGGTGACTGGGAGGCGGACCTGACCTATCGGCGTGGTGGAGCCGTCGACCACTCCTGAGAAAGGCTTGGTAGGCTGAACCTGATCGTATGGCACTTGAAGGTTGTCGAACGTCTCGACGGATAGCATGTTGAGCCCTGCGCCACCGTCGATGAGGGTCTTGGTGACTTGCACGTTGCTGATGACGGGTGAACAAAGCATTGGGAGAACGCCGGTGGTGGACGCGCACTTGAGCTAATCTGCTGAGCTAAAGGTAATGGAACACTTCGACCACCTGAGCGGGAAGGACTGCGTTCACCTCGCGAGGAAACTGCTTGATGATACGCTGTGAGGCTGGGGCATGAGCTCTGCCCAAGATGTAGGCGATAGCACGCGGCGCCTGGAAGCCCCCAGCCCCTCGTCTTGGTGGTGGTTGTCGTTCCTTCTTGGTGGAGGCAGTGGAGGAAGCCTAGCATTGCCCTGAGGACGGTCCTCGCGAGGCTGATCCCTCCTGGCGCCTTTGCAAGGCTGGTCCTACCAGCGGTCCTCACAAGGCCGGTCGCGCCACTCCTGGCGTGGGCCCCGGTCGTCCCAGCGTCCGCCACCATGTCCTCCTCCTCGGCCGTAGCCCCGGTCGTTGCGCTCGGGGCGTCGACCGAGGCATCCTTCTCGAATGGCTCTGAGCTCTTGACAGTCGCTGGTGTTGTGGCTATGCAGGTTATCGAAGGCGCAGAACGGTCGGCTACTCTTGGATGACTCGGGCTGGTCCTTGCCACGCTTTGTGTCCGGCTCCGCCGCGAGCACGGCTGCTCCCTTGCGCTTCACGTCTTTGGACTTGGCTTTCTTCTCCTCCGGTTCCGCAGCCGGGAGCTCGATGAGGGAGAGGCGCTCCTCCTCAGCTCTTGCGCACTTGGTTGCCAGGTTGAACAGCTCCAGAGACGTGCACAGCTCCTCGTGGATGGCGAGCTCCTCCATCTTGACGTCATGGACGCCATCAGAGAACACAGAGATGATGGCCTCGTCCGTCACCTTGGGGATCTTGAGGCGAACGTTTTTGAAGCGCTGGATGTACTTTTGGAGGGTCTCCCTTGGTTGTTTCTTGATGCGGCGTAGGTTACCCGCAGCCGGTGGGCGGTCGCGAGTGCCCTGGAAGTTGGTAACGAAATGGTCACACATCTCGTTCCAGGAGATCGAGCCTGGAGGCAAGTTTAGGAGCAAGGAGCGGTCACCGAGACTTTGCGCTGGTGGAGAACTTGTCCTTGATGGGGTCCGTGCACCGCCGCCATAGGTGGGATGCGGTCTTGCCGTGGTGGCGCAAGGAGCGTGGGGGTTTCTCGCGACTGAGGGACTTTTTGGCAGCTTCTTTCTTCTTGCGCGGGCGCCGGATGTGGCAGGATGCGCCATGGGGCCGCGCGCCTGGGCGCTAAGACTCCGTCTCGGTGCAGAGGTGGTGGAGGCGCTCCATAGGCCACACTGCCCCCGGCTGGCGGAGGGCGAGGCAGCGAGAGGGACGGCACAGGGGAGCCCCCCGCGGCACTGACGAGCTCGATGATGCGGTCGAGCCAGTCCTCGTAGAAGTCATAGACAGGGCGGTAGCGCAGGAGCTCGCACGCCATGCATAGAGCGGCATGCGCATCCACGGGAGCGTGAGGAGCGTGGGATGACGAACCGGCCGGGGTCAGCGATGGACTAGCGGTGCGGCCGTCCCGCCGCACCGAGGGATGCCGCGAGGATGCTTGGTGCTCGTTCCCCACCAGGCCGGTGGTGGCGTTGGCAGCAGGCGATGGAGAACAACAGGGTGGCCCATCGATGGGAGCCGTCTGAGTAACGCGGGCGGCTAGGGCAGCCCGGCGCTCGGTGGGAGCACGGCGAGTGTCCGCCATGGAGACGATGAGGCAACGGGACGCAGAGCGACGGAGGAAGCTTCGGCGCAGCCCTACCTGGCACGCCAAATGTCAGATCATGGGTTCCGGCAAAACCCTTAAGGTTCGAACTCTGTGGTGCACGCGAAGATCTCCCCCTACTGATCCACGTCCTAGCTTTGCTAAGATCTCAAGGACTAACTCGACGAGCTCGCAACACAAGGGACACAAGATTTATACTAGTTCGGGCCACCGTTGTGGTGTAGTACCCTACTCGAGTGTGGTGGTGGTGGTGGATTGCCTCTTGGGCTGAGGATGAACAGTACAAGGGGGAAGAACAGCCTCCTGAGGTGTTCTTGTGCTAGGTGAGTATGTGGATGGGTTGGATCTAGGTCTCTCTCAGCTTGGTCTCTATGGTGGTGGCTAATCCTATTTATAGAGGCCCTAATCCTCTCCCCAAATATTGAGCAGGAAGGGAGCCAACAATGGACAATTTGAAAGGGGATAGCTAGTATAGCTTATCCTGACAAAAGCAGTCTTCGCCCGTCAAAGGCTCCGGTGGTGACGTCGTCTTGGGCTCCACGGTGACCTTCGTCTTGCCGTCCCACTGGTCTTGGTCTCGTTGCACTGATATGGAAACCTTTGCGTGACGCCTCGGTACTCTGCGTCTGCGCTTGCCTCCTTAGCACCAAAGAGGAAACACGGACACTGTGAGCGCTAGCGCCCGCCTGGTCTCGATCATCATGGCTCGCGTCATTGGAACCTCGCGAGGTTTGCCTTGCCTTGAACTCTCCGCCCCTCACGAGCCAGCCTGGTGAGGCCGCTCCCAAGGAGGTCTTGCGCCATCCACCTCGCGAGGCTTGGCCCCTCGCGAGGGTCTTGAATGCTTGTTGGTGAAGATGGGTTGTACGGGCCCGCTCGCAGAGCCACGCCGTAGGCTGCAGGCAGGCAAGTCTGGGGACCCCCGTTCCCAGAACGCCGACAACTAGGGGCCATGTGCCATGATTTCAGATCTGAACCTATTATGTTTTCATGAATATATTTGTATTCTTGATCCTATCTTCTAAGTTGTAGACACCTATTATGAATAAGGATCCGCTTACCCCAAGGTGACAATAATTGGGATTCTTTCCGGTGATTCCCGTAGTTTGAGGAGTTCATGTATTCGCTAAGTTCTAATGCTTTGTTCCATTTCTCTATTAAAAGAAGGCCTTAATATCTCTTAGTTTCCATTAGGACCCCACTGCCATGGGAGGGTAGGGCAAAAGATGTCATGCAAGTTCTTTTCCATAAGCACATATGACTATATATGGAATACATGCCTACATTATATTGATGAATTGGAGCTAGTTTTGTGTCACCCTATGTTATGACTGCTACATGATGAATATCATCCAACACAATTATCATTACAGATCCATTTCCTATGAGCTTTTCATATATTGATCTTTGCTAAGTTACTTTCGTTGCTACTGCTGTTACAATTACTATAAAACTACTACAGTTACTTTTGCCATCGTTACCATTACTTCCATACTACTTTGCTACTAAATATTTTGCTGCAGATATTAAGTCTTTCAGGTGTGGTTGAATTGACAACTCAGCTGCTAATTGATATATCTCCAACGTATCTATAATTTATGAAGTATTCATGCCATGTTTACAATAGTTTTATATGATTTTGGTATGATTTGCATGGAACTAACCCGGACTGACACTGTTTTTCAGCAGAACTACCATGGTGTTGTTTTGTGTAAAAATGAAATTTCTCCAAATGAGTTGAAACTTTTTGATGTTTTTTTGGAACAAAAGAGACCCTGAAGCTTTGTGGAAGGGCCAGAACAGCCACGAGAGGGCACAACCCACCAGGGCGCGCCTGAGGGGCCCGACTTGCCTCGAGGCCCATCTTCGCATCAAACCGATGCCAAAAATCCTATAATAGAGAAACCATCTGAAATAACCGTAGATCAGAAGTTCCGCCGCTGCAAGCCTCTATAGCCAAGTAAAACCAATCTAGACCCCGTTCCGGCACTCCGCTGTAGGGGGAAATCATCATCGGTGGCCATCTTCATCATCCTGGCGACTAGCATGATGAGGAGGGAGTAGTCCACCCTCGGGGCTGAGGGTTTGTACCAGTAGCTATGTGTTTAATTTCTCTCTCTCTCTCATGTTCTTGAGATGTCACAATCTTGATGTATCACGTGCTTTGTTAATATAATTGGATCATATGGTGTTTTCCCCTCTCTATCTTGTTGTGAATTGAGTTTTCCCTTTGAGATTTCATGCCTATCGGATTGAATACTTTTATGGATTTGAGAACACTTTGTGTATGTCTTGCTATGAATATCTGTGGTGACAATGGGGTATCATATTGATTCACTTGATGTATGTTTTGGCACTCAACTCGCGGATCCCCGAGGTGACATTGGGGTAATCTATGCATGGGGGTTGATGCACGTTCTTGTCTTTATTTCTCCGGTAGAAATCTTGGGGCACTCTTTGAGGTTCTTTGTGTTGGATTGAGTATTATGAATCTGAAATTATTTGGTGTTATCTTAGTACAAACTCTTGATAGATCGGCCGGGAAGGATAACTTGGTGTTATTTTAGTACGAACTCTGGATAGATCGATCGGGAAGGATAACTTGGTGTTATTTTACTACGAACACTTGGATAGATCGATCAGAAAGAATAGCTTCGAGGTGGTTTCGTACCCTACCAACAATTTCTTCTTATGTTCTTCGCTAGATAGGAACTTAGGAGTGGTTCTTCGTCGCACGTTTAGGGATGGTTATATGATCAGATTATATTAGTATTTTTTAGAGCTTGCACTAGCGAAAGTACGGACCCTAGGCCTCATTTTCAAGCATTGCCATACCGTTTGTGCTCACTTTTGTTACCTGCTACCTTCCTGTTTTTTATTGTTCCTATTACAAAAATCAATATCTACTATCCTTATTACACTTGTATCACCATCTCTTCGCCGAACTAGTGCACCTATACAACTTACCATTGTATTTGGTGTGTTGGGGACACAAGAGAATTTTTATTAGTTTGTTGCAGGTTTGTTTGAGAGAGACCATATTCCCTATGCCTCCCACGGATTGATAAGCCTTAGGTCATCCACTTGAGGGAAATTTGCTACTATCCTACAAAACTCTGCGCTTGGAGGCCCAACACGAGTCTACAAGAACAAGTTGTGTAGTAGACATCACTAATACTCGTGAATATTCATTGGCTCCCCTTGTGTCGAATCAGTAATTTGGGTTGAATACTCTACCCTCAAAAATTGTTGCGACCCCCTATACTTGTGGGTTATCAAGACCTTTTTCTGGCGCCGTTGTCGGGGAGCATAGCTCTATTCTCCGAGTCACTTGGGGTTTATATCTGTTGATCACTATGAAGATTTGAAAGATACCAAAACCAAGATTTTTTCGTCTAGAATGAGGGGAGGTAAGGAACTGCCATCTAGCTCTGCACCTGATTCACCTTCTGTTTTGAGTAAGCTTGCGACACCTACACCTGCTATTGATTCTGATATGTCGCAAGTAATTGATGATGCTACTTCTTCTATGCATGATGCTTGTGATGATACCTCTGCTTTGCTTGATAATACATTGCCACTGTGTGTTGATGAACAACTTGCTAGAGGTAAAGATTGATAATGTTGAAACTGATGATATTTCTAAAACTGATGAAATTATTGAAAGTGAAAACTTTCAAACACCTGATAAGACTAGCTCTCCTAGATATGAACTTACTGTTATACCTGAGGGTTATGTTATGGATGGAAATGTAGATAGGGTCTTTCTTGCTTGTAAAGGTAGAGAGGATCTTAAGAAACTGCTTGCCAAGTTGAAATAAAATCTTTGAATGCTAGAATGCAATATGATCCTAAGTTTGCTACTTCACCTATCTTTGTTACTGATAAGGACTATGAATTCTCTATAGATCCTGAGTTACTTACTTTGGTTGAATCTGATCCTTTCCATGGTTATGAATCCGAAACTATTATGGCACATCTTACTAAACTGAATGATATAGCCACCTTATTTGCTCATGAGGAAAAAATTCGCTATCATTATATTCTTAAGTTGTTTCCTTTCTCATTAAAGGGTGATGCTAAGATATGATTTAATTCTCTTGCTCCTGGTTGTGTGCGTAGTCCCTAGGATATGATTTATTACTTATCTAAAAAATATTTCCTGGTCATGAGAAACAAGCTGCTTTATAGGAAATATTTAACTTTGTGCAAATTGAAGAAGAGAGTCTCCCACAAGCTTGGGAGAGGCTTCTGCAATTACTTAATGATTTGCCTGATCATCCTCTCAAGAAAAAAGAAATACTTGATATCTTTTATAATGGACTAAACGATGCCTCTAGGGACCACCTAGATAGTTGTCATGGTTGTGTTTTCAGGGAATGAACTGTTGAACAAGCTGAAGTACTATTGAATAATATATTAAGTAATGATAATTATTGGACTCTTCCTGAACCAATTCATAAGCCAACTCCGAAGAAAAGAGGTATTCTATTTCTCAGTCCTGAAGATATGAAGAGGCAAAGAAGTCTGCCCGACATAGGTAGTAGAGGTAAATTCTCTCTATAGATTTGATGAAGGTGATATTCTTCATAATAAGTCTGCTAGTCAATGCTTGCATGAATTTGATAACTTTATTGTTAAACAATAAAACTTCAATGCTTATGTTAGTAGACAATTGAAATGAAATGCTTATATGCTTGAACGCTTGGGTGATTATATGTGTAGAACTATTAATGATCTCAAATTTGTTAGTAAACATGCTTCTATGGTAAAAACTCAAGTAGAACAAGTTCTCAAAGCACAAAAGGACTTGCTCAATGAGGTGAATAATAAAATGAACGATCATGCTATTAGAGTTATGACTAGTGGTGGTAAAATGACTCAGGAACCTTTGTATCCTGAAGGTCATCCTAAGAGAATTGAGCAAGATTCTCAGAGAGTTAATACTGATGCACCTAGTCCTCCTAGTAATAAAAAGAATAAGAAAATGATAGGACTTTGCATGCTTCTAGTGAACCTGTTATAGACACGCCTGAGAACCCAAATGTTAATGATGATGTTCATGTTGATGCTCAACCTAGTAATGATAATGATGTGGAGATAGAATCTGATGTTGATCTTGATAACTCACAACCTAAGAATAAAAGAAATGATAAGAGAGAGTTCATTGCTAGGAAACATGGTAAAGAAAGAGAACCATGGGTTCAGAAACCCATGCCCTTTCCTCCTAAACCATCCAACAAAAAGGATGATGAGGAATTTGAGTGCTTTGTTGACATGCTTAGACCTGTCCTTTTGTGCTTGCGTTTGACTAATATTTTGAAAATGTCTCCTTATGCTAAGTATATGAAAGAAAATGTTACAAATAAAATAAGATACCAGAAGATGGAATTTCCACCATGCTTGCAAATTATACAGTGAAGGGTGGAATACCAAAGAAACTAGGAGATCCAGGAATACCAACTATACCATGCTCCATTAAAACAAACTATGTTAAAACTGAATTATGTGATTTGGGAGCCGGTGTTAGTGTTATGCCTTTATCTTTGTATCATAGACTTGATTTGAATAAGTTGACACCTACTGACATCTCTTTGCAAATGGCTGATAAATCAATTGCTATACCCATCGATATTTATGAGGATGTATCTATTGTGGTTGCAAACATTACTATCTTAACTGACTTTGTTATTCTAGATAATCCCGAGGATGATAGTATGTCGATCATCCATGGTAGACCCTTTTTGAATACTGCAGGGGCTGTTATTGATTGCAATAAGGGGAATGCCACTTTTCATGTTAATAGCAATGAGCATACGATACACTTTTCGAAGAAACAACCTCAAGTTAATAGCATCAATTCTATTGGAAAATTTCAACAATTTCTATTGGATGTTTTGAATTCCCTATTCCGACTGTCAAAAAGAAATATTGTTGGGGACATGCATATCCCCATTGAGGTAACCTAGTGTTATACGAAGATTCTCCGGTTTCATGTCATTCAAAAGAAATTTGTTAATAAGACTTGATCAACCTTATTAATGGATTCCTTTTGACGAGCATGAGATGGATGAATTTAGTAAACACAACCTTCTGTACCTACTTTTTAATTTCTGTTATTTAGAATAAATAAAGCAAAAATACTATTATTTTCCTGTTTTCTGAATTGTTTGTGCAATAATAAATGACCAAAAAATAAAAGTTCTCCAAATGCCCTGAAAATTAGTTTGATTTTTTCTAGAATATTTAAGAATTTTTGGCACTAAAAACACAGCAAGGGGTGTACCAGTGGGCCTCAAGCCCACAAGGCGCGCCTACAGGGCTTATGGGTCCCACGTGGGCCCCCCTCACATATTCTAGCACCCATTCACTTTGTATTTGAAAGTGCAACTATCCCTAGGTGGTTTTGGTAATTCATAACAACATATAGCTCATTGAGCTAATGCTATTCCAAGATGATCATTTCAAGAAAGCTCAATGATTGGCATGGCATGGATGGTGAAAGTGGAACCCTCAAAATGCTAAGGACAAAGGATTGGCTCTAGCTCATATGCTCAAGACTCTTCATTTTACATTTTAGTGGTCCAAGATCACATTGAGTCCATAGGAAAAGCCAATACTATCAAGGAGGGATGAGGTGTTGCTTAATGAGCCTCTTGCTTCAAGTGCTTAATGATATGCTCAAAAACCCTCAACTACTTTCTCATATCCATTCTTGAGCTAAACCCAAAGCCAAACTCGGTCATACCGATTCTTTCAATCCGGCGCCACCGAGTTTCACTTGTCATAGCCATTGCCAAACCCTAAGCAAATCGGTTCTACCGATAGGGATCTCGGTCTCACCGAGATGGGACTGCAATTTCTCTATTTCCTTTTCGTAACTTTTCGGTCTCACCGAAAGAGCGGATCGGTCCCACCGAGATTGCAATACAAAATCTTTGTTTCCTTTTGTAACTTTTCGGTCTCACCGAAAGAGCAAATCGGTCCCACCTAGTTTGCCTGACCAACTCTCTGGTTAGGTAATTGCCAAAATCGGTCTCACCGAGTTTGTGTAATTGGTCTCACCAAGATTACGTTATGCCCTAACCCTAACCATATCGGTCCTACCGAGTTGCATGTCAGTCCCACCGAAAATCTCTAACGGTCACTAGGTTTACTATTTCGGTCCGACCGAGTTTGTTGATTCGGTCCCACCGAGATTGGCAAATTGTGTGTAATGGTTGGATTTTGTGTGGAGGCCATATATATCCCTCCACCTCCTCTTCATTCGTGGAGAGAGCCATCAGAACACGTCTACACTTCCAACTCATATGTTCTGAGAGAGAACCACCTACTCATGTGTTGAGGCCAAGATATTCCATTTCTACCATATGAATCTTGATCTCTAGCCTTCCCCAAGTTGCTTTCCACTCAAATCTTCTTTCCACCAAATCCAAATCCTGTGAGAGAGAGTTGAGTGTTGGGGAGACTATCATTTGAAGCACAAGAGCAAGGAGTTCATCATCAACACACCATTTGTTACTTCTTGGAGAGTGGTGTCTCCTAGATTGGCTAGGTGTCACTTGGGAGCCTCCGACAAGATTGTGGAGTAGAACCAAGGAGTTTGTAAGGGCGAGGAGATCGCCTACTTTGTGAAGATCTACCGCTAGTGAGGCAAGTCCTTCGTGGGCGATGGCCATGGTGGGATAGACAAGGTTGCTTCTTCGTGGACCCTTCGTGGGTGGAGCCCTCCGTGGACTCGCGCAACCGTTACCCTTCGTGGGTTGAAGTCTCCATCAACGTGGATGTAGGATAGCACCACCTATCCGAACTACGGGAAAAACATCCGTCTCTCCAATTGCGTTTGAATTCTCCAAACCCTTCCCTTTACATTCTTGCAAGTTGCATGCTTTACTTTCCGCTGCCAATATACTCTTTGCATGCTTGCTTGAATTGTGTGATGATTGCTTGACTTGTCCTAAAATAGCTAAAATCTGCCAAGAACTAAAATTGGGAAAAGGTTAAGTTTTATTTGGTCAAGTAGTCTAATCACCCCCCCCCCTCTAGACATACTTTCGATCCTACAGTATTCCTCTAGAGAAAAATCCCCCCATTGCTCAAACCCATGTTCTTGCTCATCTTGCTGCCATTTTCAATCTCCTTGCTTAGAGCTTTGTTTCTGAAACTGTTTTGGGAGATTGTTCATCGGTATGCGACTCCTCCAATGGTCCAATTTGTTTTTGTTCTAGTGCTTTATATATTGCAAAAAAAAATTGCTGTGGTGACCTTATTCTTGAGCTTGCATGTCAAATTTATATGGTCCAAAGTAGTTTTGATGCATGATATAGCCTCTAGACACTTGTGGGAGTAGTTGCTATCAATCTTGTTGAGTTTTGTTCACTTTTATTTTGAGTCACTAAAGATTTCAAAAAAATCAGAGAAAAGAAAAACCATGAGGAGGTTGTTAAGGGGCTCTTCAAGTCGGAATTTAGATGGAAATGAGAATGAGGAGAAGAAGAAGCCCAAGTACAACCTTCCTTGCGCTGTAGAGGTTCGGCCATGTGAATGGCCAAGTGATACGTTCTTGAGGGAGGCCGGGATTTATGATGATTTATATTATCTGGTGGAGAATCTCAGCATCACTGCCTTCCTCCAAGTTAAGTGTAACCAATACCTCCTACTCACTAATACCTTCGTGCAAAATTTTCACTTTCACTCTCGGAAGGATCCTCCCATGGTAAAATTTCACTTGTATGATGTACCTAAGCGAATGACACTCTATGATTTTTGCGATGTTTGCGAATTACCTTATGAGGGCAGCGTTAGTGAGCCACGTCCTAGAGATGTGGAGGACTTTATTATTGAAACAACTGTGGGAGAAGAGAGAGGGGTGTCAGAAGCGAGAGGGGCTAGCTTACATTTTCCTATTTTATGCTATTACTCATTATTTGCAGGGAGATGTTTGATTGGTCGTGGGGAGAGTGGAGGCCTCAATTCCCCTGATCTCGCTATTTTGCGTCATGCTCTACATACTGATAGAACTTTTAGTTTGGGTGCTATTTTTGCTCGATGGTTGAACACGGACCATTCTAAGGGGGCTATCTTTGGGGGTATCTATGCCTCCCGCTGTCGTGACAAACCACGACCACCTATGGGACCAAGAGCCCCTTTTGGTTTGGCAGGGGGATGGGCACGTTGCACAAGGAGCGAAGAAGTGTAACACAGCGCAATAGAGATCACACGGGCAGTGTTACCCAGGTTCGGGCCGCCGTGAGGCGTAAAACCCTACTCCTGCTTTGGTGGATTGATGATGGAAAATGGTGGAGAAGCGCATCGCTCATGAACGGCAAGGTTGCCTCGGTGCGAGAGGAGCTACACGCATATGAGTGTGAGGGGGTCTGAATCCTTTCTACAGTTGCCATGGGCATCCTTTTATAGATTAAGGGGTCACCACAGTGGCAAATTAGTCTTTACATACTAATTAGATAGCAAACAGTGCTATCATACCTAACTCTGATGGCTGACAGAGCGCATTAAATGCGCTGCTCAATGTCACATCATGGCTCACCCAGCAGGCCCTGCCGGGCTGTTTTGCCAGCTTAGCGCCTACTTGCTTGACACGTCTCAGGACTGGTGTTGCGTGGACGTATTTCTATAGGAAGTGGCTGCCATGTGGCAAACAACAGCCACTTAGTCACTTTGCAGCTTGACACTGATACGTCTCCAACGTATCCATAATTTTTTTATTGTTCCATGCTATTACATTATCTATCTTGGATGTTTTATATGCATTTATATGCTATTTTATATGATTTTTCGGACTAACCTATTAATCTAGAGCCCAGTGTCAGTTTTTGTTTTTCCTTGTTTTTGAGTTTCGAAGAAAAGGAATATCAAACGGAGTCCAATTAAGTTGAAAATTTACGGTGATTTTTTATGGACTAGAAGAAGCCCTCAAAGAAAAAGAGTTGGGCCAGAAGAGCCATGAGGCCTCCACAAGGGGGGAGGGCGCATCATACCCCCCCCCCCCCCGGGTGCGCCCTCCGACCTTGTGGTTAACTCGTGGACCCCCCTAACTTGTTCTCGACGCCAAAAATTCCTATAAATATAGAAATCCCCAGAAATAAACCTAGATCAGGAATTCTGCTGCCGCAAGCCTCAGTAGCCACCAAAAACCAATCGCGACCCTATTCCGGCACCCTGTCGGAGGGGGAAATCATCACCGGTGGGCATCTTCATCATCCCGGCGCTCTCCATGACGAGGAGGGAGTAGTTGATCCTCAGGGCTGAGGGTGTGTGCCAGTAGCTATGTGTTTGATCTCTCTCTCTCTTGTGTTCTTGATTTGGCACGATCTTGATGTACTGTGAGCTTTGCTATTATAGTTGAATCTTATGATATTTCTCTCCCTCTACCTTCTTGTAATGGATTGAGTTTTCCCTTTGAAGTTATCTTATCGGATTGTGTCTTTATGGATTTGAGAACACTTGATGTATGTCTTGCATGTGTTTATCTATGGTGACAATGGGATATTCACGTGATCTACTTGATGTATGTTTTGGTGATCAACTTGCGGGTTCTGTGACCTTGTGAACTTATGCATAGGGGTTGGCACACGTTTTCTTCTTGACTCTCCAGTAGAAACGTTGGGGCACCCTTTGAAGTTCTTTGTGTTGGTTTGAATAGATGAATCTGAGATTGTGTGAAGCATATCATATAATCAAACCCGCGGATACTTGTGGTGACTTTGGAGTATCTAGGTGACATTATGGTTTTGGTTGATGTGTGTCTTAAGGTGTTATTTTAGTACGAACTCTAGGGATGTTTGTGACACTTATAGGAATAGCCCAATACATTGATCAGAAAGAATAACTTTGAGGTGGTTTCGTACCTTATAATAATCTCTTCGTTTGTTCTCTGCTATTAGTGACTTTGGAGTGACTCTTTGTTGCACTCTAAGGGATTGTTATATGACCTAATTATGTTATCATTGTTGAGAGAACTTGCACTAGTGGAAGTATGAACCCTAGGCCTTGTTTTCAAGCATTGCAATACCGTTTTTGCTCACTTTTACCACTTGCTACCTTGCTGTTTTTATATTTTCAGATTACAAAAACCTATATCTACCATCCATATTGCACTTGTATCACCATCTCTTCGCCGAACTAGTGCACCTATAAAATTTACCATTGTATTGGGTGTGTTGGGGACACAATAGACTCTTTGTTATTTGGTTTTTGGGTTGTTTGAGAGAGACCATCTTCATCCTACGCCTCCCACAGATTGATAAACCTTAGGTCATCCACTTGAGGGAAATTTGCTACTGTCCTACAAAACTCTATGCTTGGAGGCCCAACACGAGTCTACAAGAAGAAGGTTGCATAGTAGACATCAGATACCACACTGATTGATGACTTGCGTCATTCGTGAGATAGAGCGGTGGCGTGGTTTGCCTCCGTAAGCCCGGCAGGCCTGCTGGGACGATGTGGGGGCTTGCTTCCGAGGGTAATCCCATCTTAGCCGGGCTCGTCTCCCCGGCAAGGGACGTCCTTCTCGTAGTTGCATTCTTGTCTCTCTGGCTAGTTTTGGTCTCCTCGATCTGCTCATTTATCCTTCAAAGAACCGAGCTCTTGTGCTCTGATATGATCTTGGTGCCGGAGTCTTGTTCTTGCACCTGTGCACAGTCTGGGCAATGGACCCAGGGTTTGTTGCACCGATAGGAGCCCCCGGGCCTGGCCCGAATGCACTGTCGGGCGTCGTCGGGGTAGGCCCTAACCAGTGCACAGGCAGGGGCGTGGAAGTGGCTGGCCCATTGAGATCTTCTTTGCTTCTTCATTAACTTGAGCCCAGGCCAGTTTTCGGTTTTCCCGTGTGCCGTGTTGAGCGTAATGGAAAATCCAGATCGTGGCCCATGGATCGCCCACCTCCCAGGATCAGGGGGCAGAAACTGCCACCCCACTTGCCTCTCGCCCCGGTTGCATCCACCATGTGTCCCACATGCATTGCATAGGGTAGGTGGTGGATGCGGAGGGCACGGGGACGGGCGCCATGGCAAAAAACCAGACGTCATTGGTTGGCGTAGAAGGTCGGCTCTGATTCCCCGAGCCGTTGAAGGCGCAAGGAGGCCGTATTGGGCGAGCGGACGGTTGCTTCCTAAATCAGAGGCCAACCCCCTGCCCCGGCCCTCTATAAAAAGGGGGTAAGAGGGATGTGTTTTCTCACACACTTTCCTCCTCCACTTCCTCAAACTTCCTTCGCTTGCCATGGTGAGAGGACGAGGACGCGGTGGTGCTCCGGTGGTGGCGACGTGGGCTTCTGCTCAATAGTGTATCCCTCCTTCTCCGGACGACACAGGGGCGGAACCCGCCGCGAGAGGTGGAGGGAGGGGCGGGGTCACGGTCGTCGTGGCGCTCGAGGGGGGAGGACGGGAGGTGCCCTGATTGCTCCCTCGTGGGACGCTCCTCCTCCGTTGGAGGGCCATGTTGGAGCCCAGCCTCAGGACTTCTTCATCAGGCTATACAAGCCTCTGCACGACAATCTCTGCCTCCCTACTCCATTCATAAGGGTGATGGAGCTCGAACAACCGTGAGCGTTGAGGCTGCACATGAGGGGCTACGGGAATGGCAGCATACGGGTAGACGTAGACTTCCCCGCCCCTCTTGTCATGTACTTCCACCGAGGATGGAAGACCTTTGCTCGTGCCCATAGCTTGTCGGAAGGGCATGTCCTCCATTTTAAGTTAATGGAGGATGGTTTCCTTTCCGTCAAAGTTTTTGGGAGCTCAGTTGCTCGCTTTAGGGTGCTGCGCAGAGAGCTCAATCGACGATGAAAGCTCCTCCTCGAGCGATAGCGACGAGGAGGATAATGATGGCGATGACGATGACACCGACTGGGAGGGCGACAACTCTGACTCCGGCTGAGCATCAGCTAGACCGTCACTGTCAGGCGGTGGCAGCACCGTCTGCATCTGCACCTCCTCTCCGGCAAGGCGATTTACTGGGAAGTTAGCAGCAAGGGCGGAGGTGGTGCCTCTGGCTCCTCCAGCAGCCTTCCAACTGGACCCCGACAGGATTCCTCGCAGGCTGCAGCTTCGCTAACCCTGCCGCATCCTGCTAGCCCTGATGGTGGCGGTTGATGAGTCACCTCCGCTGGTTTCTTCACCATCACCTTCGTTAACTCCCTCCCGTTTCTGTCGGGCTACCTCTTTTGGAGCCCGACAGGGTCAGGCTGGGCTTCTGCCCATGCGCTCCTTTTGTCCTCTTCACCTCCTGCTGTAGTGCCTAGGAGGAGAGGGACAAGAAAGGGCATCATGGGGCACTTATCTTTTTTCAATCTTAAACTTGTAGGAACTTTCCAAATTTTAGTTCAAATTATGTAATCTCTTGAATCCATGTTTGTGCCATGTAAGGTCTGTACTTGTTTGATCAACATATTAATGAAAAAGATAAACCTTGTCGGGGACTCGTGCATGTATGCATCCATGCAGAGGTGGGATGCCTCTATATTTTTAAATAAACGAGTTTCCCCCGGCAAGCTATCCTGCCGGTACCATCTGTTTTGTTGCCGGGGAGTTAAGCCTATAGGGCACCAACCGCAAAGAGGGACCAGCCCCCTGCCAACCTTTTCTCGTCAAAGGCCACTGCGACCATCCTGATCGAAGCAATGTTCAAGTCAAGGGATGGGAGCATCTAAGCTTCAAAAAGCGGCAAGGTTTTCTTATGCACAAGTCTTCGCTTACAGAACACGTATGGATAAGAGAAAGAACTTATCTGTTTGGCTTGCCGTAGATCGCAGCGTAGGCTTCATCTTTCCATCTCCTCTTGGAGGCTAAGTGTTCGGCAGGATCCTGCAGTTTATGCAGATGGAAATGATGCCAGATGCGATCTTATCTACATGAAAATGTGATGCTCATGAAATGCTTATGCATGCATGCAACTTGTCGGGGCCCCCTAGCACTTCATTTATTTCTTTGTTGCTCAGGCTCTGCGCCTGGCTTTGTACAAGGGGTTACATGCAACTAAGGCAAGGCCTGTACAAAAGGGTGGGTGCCGGGCAGCGCCCGACAGCCGCGCCTTACGGGTAGAACTTGTGGAGATGCTCAATATTCCATGAGTTTTGCAATTGAATGTCATCTCTGGTCTCCAGACGGACTGCGCCAGGTCTGGTGACTCGTACAACCTGGTAAGGGCCTTCCCACTTGGGCGACAACTTGTTTGCACTCTTGGTGGACTGAACGTGCCTAAGGAGAAGGTCGCCTTCCTCAAAACACTGGGCATGAATCTTGCGGCTATGATAGCGACGCAGGGCTTGCTGGTAGCATGCAACACGCATAGCATCCCGGAGACGGTTCTTCTCGAGAAGCACAGTGTCATCACGCCGGTGCCGATCCTGTGCTACTTCATCGTAGGCAAGCACTCGAGGAGACCCGTAAATGAGTTCCGTGGGGATAACTGCTTCTGACCCATAGTATAGGGAGAAGGGAGCCTTCCCGGTGGCTCCATTTGGTGTCGTTCTAAGGGACCAGAGAACCATCGGCACCTGGTCGATCCATTGCCTGCCGCACTTTTTCAGTTTATCAAATGTTCTTGTCTTGAGTCCTTGCAACACTTCAGCGTTCGCCCTCTCAGCTTGTCCATTGCTTCTGGGATGTGCAACAGAGGCAAATGAGATCTTGCTTCCGAGGGCATGAACATATTGCATGAAGGCGCGGCTCGTGAACTCGGTGCCATTGTTGGTGATGATTTGGGCAGGGACCCCAAAGCGGCACACCAATCCTTTCAAGAACTTGATAGCCGACTGAGCAGTCACCTTTCTCATGGCATCTACTTCCTGCCACTTTGTAAACTTGTCGATGGCAACGAACAAGAATTCAAAGCCCCCGGCAGCTTGGGGGGGAGGCTGAGGATATCGAGCCCCCAGACCAAAAACGGCCATGACAAAGGGATTGTCTGAAGAGCTTGGGCAGGCAGATGGATGTTCTTGGAATGGAACTGGCAGGCTTCACATTTGGTGACTAGCTCGACCGCATCTTGGAGGGCTATGGGCCAATAGAATCCTTGCCAGAATGCTTTCTCAACTAACACCCTTGATCCAATGTGGGAGCCGCACATGCCTTTGCGTATCTCTACTAGCAGTTCCCTTCCTTCTTCCCGGCAAATGCACTTCAATTTCACACCGTTGGGTTGTCTTCTGTATAGTGTGTCATCGACAAACTGATACATATTGGCCCTTCGGGCTACACTTTCAGCTTCTTCTTGCTCTTCGGGAAGTTCTCCAGTTTGGAGGAAGTGGACTATGTGCCTTGCCCAAGTTGGAGCTTGGCGCCCAGCAACAAGGACTAACGGCACCTCCCCGCTCGCGGGTGTGTGTTCCTCAACTACGAGGACCAGCTTCCCGGCACGAGGGTGCAGCCCGGCAAGTGATGGGGAGTTGTTTTCGACAGGGTCCCTGCCAGGAGCCCCGGAAGGCTCTACCGGAAGAGGCTTACCGGAGTCCAATTTACTCGTCTTTCAGGCCGTTGTTGCCGGCGATACGGAGGGCTGAGTAAGATGGAGAACAAAGGTTCCTGGTTCCATAGGAAGTTTTTGCGCAACACACTTTGATAGATGATCAGCAATGTTTTTTTCCGCATGGGGTACGTGCTCTGTTTGAAATCCGTCAAAGTGCTCCTCCAATCTTCTCACTTCCTCAACATATGCCTCCATCAATGGACTTTTGTAATCCTTGTTGACTGATCTCACCACAAGTTGCGAGTATCCTCAAATGATCAGCTTCTTGATCCCCAATTCAGTGGCAATCCTGAGCCTAGCAAGGGCCCTTCTGTAACATCCCAAATTTTCAATTTGGCATGTTATACACTAGATCATCATGCATATCATATTTTCTTGCATTTTGTTGATCCTAGAAATTTCACGCAACTCAAGGACCCTCGGAGAGAGTTGGAGATTTCATCATTTTCATATTTGAGTCCTCTAAAATTTTGAAAAAAAGGATCATTGGATTTGTCAGAGTTTATTTGCCTTTTATTTGGATAGGGAGAAATGCGCATTTTCAAAATTTTATATTCTAGGTCCCGAGAAAAGTTCATTTTGTTCGACTCATTTTTAGGAGTCGGGGAAAATTTACTTTGGGAGTTTTGGAGTTCGTTTAGATGTTCTTTTATTTGTTTTTCTGTGCGCGTAACCGTTTAAAAAAAATTCGCAACGCCTGGGCCAAGGCCCAGCAGCCGCAGGCCAGGCCGCTCCTCCCCTCGCGCGCGCGCCTAGCGCAGCCCCATGGCGCCGCCGAAGTAGGAGTCCTACTCAGACTCTAACTCCTCTCCTCCTCTTTTCTTGCCCCCTTCCCCAAGTCTCCTCTCCCCTCACCTATATAAATACCAACACCCCCCCCCCTAAACCCCACACCACCAAACCGCGCCACCACCCCGCGCCCCAAGCCTCCCCAAGCCGCCGCCCGCGCTGCCCTTAGCGTCGCGCCGCCCCTTGCCCGCGCCGCCGCCGCCCTATAGCGCCGCCGCCGCCGCCCAACCCCGCCGCCCACCGGAGCCCCTCGCCGGAGGTAGCCGTGCCGCGCCTCTCTTTTTCTCCCCTCGGTCCGATTTTTCTTATAAACCGTTCCGATTTTCTTTTCGATTCTTTGTTTCAGTTTTCTTTTCGAAACCCTAGATCGGTTTCGTTTTCTTTTCTGGTTTAGTTGCCTAGAGACCGTTTGCCGGACTGTTCGTCCTAACGAACGTGATCACCAGATTATTCCCCGGTTAATGAACGTCCGTTCATTTAACCGTTCTTTCTTTTTCTTTCCGTCGGATTTATTCCGCGATAGCGATCTCAGATCCGATCTTCGTTCTAGTTTATCTTCTCGCTCGTTTATCGGAATCAGGTGATTCAGGCGCCTGGAGTTTCGTTTCGAAACCGCCGTTCCGACTAATCAACTTAAACAAGTTTTTGCTACGGTAAAATTTGACCTAGTTTCAACTTGCTAGAACTGAGTTGTTTTCTTCCGCCGTTTGTTTTCCATTGCTTTGTTCAGTTCTTTCTGTCTTTGCAACCGGAGTTCTTAAGTTGAACTATCTGGTTCGATCTTTTCTTCGAGTTTTACCTGTGCATTAGATGAGTACTTATTGTATGCTTGTTGTTTGTCTGCGATAGATTACCCAGATTGCGCCGCCTGTTACTTCGAATCTCTAGGACTCGCGGATCATCAGCAAGGCAAGTAACACTTTGATCATACCTTTTCTACAACCCAGTTTTATTGCATTAGATCCATCCTCACACAATGCATGATTAGGATCTAATTAAATTGTGGGATGGGAAGTAGATGAGGTAGTACCTATTACCTGTTTATTATGAAACCTTTGGGAGTTACTTCTACGTTTGCTTATTATGCCATGCTATGCTAGTAGACGTGGATTGGGTGAGTGATATCCATGACAGATGTGAGATTGATAATTTTAAGGGTTTATCTAAGGTGGCAACTTAAACACACATCTGGGTGGATTGAGGCACCTGATGTCTATCAGGACTTGCCTGTTTTTTTATGGACCGCCACCCAGGCTCAAAGGGATCATAAGATCTTTCATGCTAGAAACTTACGTGTGCAGCCACAAGCTAATATGGGCTCTGGCATAGTTGACTAAGTCGTGCGAGCTCTTACAGGGTAGACTAGCAGATGTAGGGGAAAGTAGGTGTACCGGTCTATCCATCGTAAGGTGCTAGCGCTTCTGAAAGACTATGTCTTGGTCATCCGTTTCTCAAACACCGTGTAGTGCGAGAAAACTAACGGAGGCGATCGAGTCTTGTGGGGGGAAAGTGCGCAAACCTCTGCAGAGTGTAATAAACTAATCATGATTAGCCGTGTCCCCGGTTATGGACATCTTGAGTATCTAGTACTTGAATATCATGTGAATCTCATCATGTTACTTCTAATTAATATTGTTGGGTTTTAATTGTTCACTTAATTGGGATCGGAATGCTGTCAACCATTCTCGATGTTTAACAACCACCATGATAGTTAAATAAATTTATTCCTTTGTAGTAGGGAAAAATTGGCTTTACGCAAAATAGTAACCATAGAGCTTTCCACCAGCCAAATATGCATATAGTATAGCTGTTTCATTCCATCATTCTCTATATGTTACATTGCCAGCATATTCCATGTGCTGACCTGTTTTCGGGCTGCAACGTTAATGTTGCAGACTTTTCAGACGATGATTAAGGTGCTTTTAGGTCGTGGTTCTATACTCAGTGATGCCGTTGGAGTTGATGGACCCATTTATCTTCCAAGTCTTCCGCTATTATCATCATTAGATGGCCTTAAGCCATATTTCTTGTAATAAGTTCTCTTTTGAGACATCGTTGTAATAAGTGTGTGATTGCCACTCTGCTATAAATCCTTCGAAGTACTGTGTGGTGTCAGCATTACTGATGCAGGGATGACACCGGAGCACAGTAGACTTGATCCATTCGGGTCGGGTCGCTACAGAGATGGTATCAGAGCGCACGCTGACTGTAGGACACGACCACTAAGTTAAAGCCATAGATCACTATTCTCTCCTCATTTTCTAACTCCTCATCTTTTCTACTCTTTAGGATGAAGGACGCGAAGATCAAGTACGCTCAACCGGATGAAGGCACACCTTTTGGATTTCACTTGAAGGAAGTCACCAAGTACCTAAACATTGGATTACCAAGTTTCACGGGAACCTTCAACGCCACTCTGCCTGAAGAGGAGCGCTGGAAGATTCAAGATCACGTTCCGGGAAGGACATTCGCGCCAATCACAAAGCCCATAGATAGTGTTTTCAATGCACCAACTTGGAGTCCAGGAAAGAGCATGGCAGCCCATATCACCATAGGACTCATTGGAGAAGTTTATCAAGAAGACCTCAAGGACACTATCTACCAGATTTGCGGACGCCGAGATGAACAATGGGAGTTAGTCAGCACCAAGAAGGATAGATCCATTGCAGCTTTTATCCAGGAGTTAAACCAGCACATTCGACGCCACGAGAACTAGATGTGCAATGATATGATAGAGTTGAAGAATGCGAAGGCAAGGATCATCGAGCTAGAAGGAGAACTAAAGGCTACACGCAAGGACTACATGGACGAGATCGTGGCTCTAGCAAGACACAATGGCGATCTTAAGCAAGAGATTGAAGAACTCAAGAGGGAGTTAGCATCCAGGAAGGAAGACATGTATGTCGCATGTCCGGACAACTACATCATCATCGACGATACCGATTCGGATCCAAGTGAACCCGACTTTGAAGACGAAGCTGGAGCGGACATCATGGAGTCTTCCATCGGTTCAAATTTCTAGATGACGACCAAATATTAGTAGTATTTTCCCCCATGTATAGTTCGAGCACTTTTGCGATAGCTAGATCGATTGTAGCCCTTGTTTGATTGAATGAAGTGATTTTGTGTGAATTTCCTCATGAGCATTGGGGTAGTGTTTTCTCTTTAGACCTCTCTCTATTCTTATATCTCATCTTTTCTAAACCCTCAGATGCCTCCGAGACGTGACAATGGATTTCCACCGGAGCTCACTCAGTTGATCCAGCAACAGAATCAATTGATGGAGATGTTAGTCCAGAATCAGCAGAACAACAGCAACAACAACCCACCTCCACCACCGCCACCTGTTGACCACTTAGCCCGTTTCCTTAGGCTGAATCCGCCGGTGTTTTCTAGTAGCATCGAGCCGATAGTAGCAGATGATTGGCTCCGCAAGATAGGAAGGGAGTTGACCACTGCAGGATGCACGGATGGTGAGAAAGTGAAGTTTGCCACACATCAGTTAGAAGGACCCGCGGCAGCATGGTGGGAGAATTTCACAGCCACTTTCCCAGTTGACACTGTCACATGGGATCAGTTTCAGCAAGCTTTCCGCACTGCACATGTTTCAGCAGGACCTATGGCCATGAAGAAGCGTGAGTTTCACAACTTACGCTAAGGAGGAAGGATAGTTGGCCAGTATGTTGACGATTTCAGCAAGTTAGCACGTTATGCCCCAGATGACGTTGCTACGGATGCAACCAAGCAGGAGAAGTTTCTGGAAGGATTGAATGATTAGTTAAGCATGCAGTTGATGGTAGCAAGTTTCAACAACTACCAGGAGTTGGTAGATCGTGCCATCATGATAGAAGGGAAGCAACAGCAGATTGAGAACCGCAAGAGGAAGTATGGACAGGGGAAGTATAACTCTGGAGCCCAGTAGAAGCCCCGTTTTACCCCTAAATCGGGATTGCAGTTTCAGCATACCCATGGAGGAGGTAGTTCGCACAACCACAATGGCCACAAGAATGGTAATGGGAATGGAGGAAGCAACGGCCAGAACCGTACCACCCCATCAACCCCAGCCAAGAGAGATCTGAGTCAAGTCACCTGTTTCAAGTGTTCCAAGACCGGACATTATGCCAATGAATGTCCTGAAGGCCAGAATGGAAATGGCAATGGGAGCTCAGGGAAGAAGCCGAACCCTTTCAATAGGGGACAGGTGAACCATGTTAACATGGAGGAAGTTGAAGATCAGCCTGATACAATAATCGGTAAGTTTTTGGTTAAGTCATTTACCACACTCATTCTTTTCGATACTGGTGCATCACATTCATACATATCAAGGGGATTTGTGGAAAAATATAGCCTGCCCACTAGGATTCTTAAAACACCTATGTTAGTAAGCTCGCGAGGAGCAGAGTACATGGCCAGTCAAGGATGTTTTCAAGTGCCATTAAGCATAGGAAGGCATGTTTTCCCAACAGATTTAATAATTCTGGAATCCCAAGGTCTGGATGTAATTCTCGGTATGGATTGGTTGTCGATGTATGGAGGAAACATCGATTGTGCTAGTAAGACAATTTTGCTCACAACGCCAGAAGGAAGAAGGATCAAGTATGTATCCCGGCATGTGCCAAATAGGACACAAGTAAATTGCCTAACAGGAGTAGTGTAGGAGGAAGTACCTGTGGTAAAGGATTTTCCTGATGTATTTCCAGAAGAGTTGCCAGGCATGCCACTGGATAGAGACATTGAGTTTTTGATTGAGTTATTGCCAAGTACAGGCCCAATATCCAAGAGACCGTACCGGATGGCAGCAAAGGATTTGGTAGAAATTAAAAATCAGATTAAGGAGTTATTGGAGAAAGGTTACATACGCCCAAGTTCTTCGCCTTGGGGATCACCCGTACTTCTAGTGGAGAAGAAGGATGGATCATTACGGATGGTTGTTGATTACCATGGATTGAACGAAGTAACAATCAAGAACAAGTACCCACTGCCAATGATTAATGATTTGTTTGATCGTTTGCAAGGAGCTAAAGTATTTTCCAAGATCGATTTGCGATCAGGGTACCACCAGTTGAAGATCCGAGAGCAGGACATACCTAAGACAGCATTCACCACAAGATATGGACTGTGTGAGTATACCATTATGTCATTTGGATTGACTAACGCACCTGCCTATTTTATGAACCTGATGAACAAAGTGTTTATGGAGTTTTTGGATAAGTTCATCGTAGTGTTCATTGATGATATCCTGGTTTATTCAAAGAATGAAGAAGAGCATAAGGAACATTTGCGTTTGGTTTTGGAGAAACTAAGGGAACATCAGTTATATGCCAAATTTAGCAAATGTGAGTTTTGGTTGAAGGAAGTAGGATTCCTCGGACATGTTATATCCGGAGAAGGGATAGCAGTTGACCCCACAAAGGTTGAGACCGTAACCGAAAGGGAAGCACCAACGACAGTTGGAGAGATCCGGAGTTTTCTTGGACTCGCAGGATACTACCAGAGATTCATTGAGAACTTTTCAAAGATTGCAAAGCATATGACGGAGTTGTTGAAGAAGGATACTAAGTTCAAATGGACTGAGGAGTGTGAGGCTAGTTTCCAGGAGTTGAAGAAACGAATGGTTACCTCACCAGTGTTGATTTTGCCAGATCAGACCAAGGATTATGAGGTCTATTGCGACGCTTCACGTCGAGGACTTGGAGCAGTGCTTATGCAGGAAGGGAGAGTTGTTTCGTATGCTTCCCGACAACTGAAACCTCATGAGTTGAATTACGCCACCCATGATTTGGAGTTAGCAGCCGTAGTGCATGCATTGAAGACATGGAGACATTTCCTCATTGGAAATCATTGCAAGGTGTACACGGATCACAAGAGTTTGAAGTACATTTTCACGCTGAAGGAGTTGAATCTCAGACAAAGGAGATGGTTGGAGCTCATCAAGGATTATGATATGAGATTGCATTACCATCCCGGAAAAGCTAATGTAGTAGCAGACGCATTGAGCCGTAAGAGCCATGTCAATACATTGATAACGGAGGAAATACCCAAGGAGTTAGCAGAAAATCTTCGTGAACTAAGTTTAGAAATAGTTCCGAAAGGTTATGTAGCAGCATTGGAGATTCAGTCAACATTGATGGATAAAATCAGAGAGGCTCAGAAATCTGACAAGGAGATTGCTGCTATAAAGGAGAAACTAAGCAAAGGAAAAGCAAAGGGATTTCGTGAGGATGAGCATGATACCCTATGGTTTGAGGACCGTGTTTACGTGCCAAATGACCCGGAGATCAGGAAGTTGATTCTACAAGAGGAACATCATTCACCCTATTCGATTCACCCAGGAAATACCAAGATGTATTTGGATTTAAAGGAGACATTCTGGTGGACCAGAATGAAGAAGGATATTGCAGCATATGTAGCAGTTTGTGACGTATGTCATAGAGTAAAGGTAGAGCATCAGAAGCCAGACGGATTGTTGCAACCATTGCCGATACCCGAATGGAAGTGGGATAAGATAGGTATGGATTTTATCACAGGACTACCCAGGACGACGGCTGGATATGACTCGATATGGGTAGTAGTTGATCGTTTGACGAAGGTAGCACATTTCATTCCAGTCAAGACCACTTACACCAGTGCTAAGTTGGCAAAGATATACATGACTAGGATCATTTGTTTGCATGGAGTTTCGAGGAGTATTGTATCAGACAGAGGAACCCAATTTACCTCAAAGTTTTGGAATCAGTTGCATGAAACTTTGGGAACCAGGCTAGAGTTCAGCACCGCTTTTCATCCACAGACAGATGGACAGACCGAGAGAGTCAATCAGATTTTGGAAGATATGCTGAGAGCTTGTGCACTAGATTATGGATCTAGTTGGGACGATAACTTGCCGTATGCGGAGTTTTCTTATAACAACAGTTACCAAACCAGTTTGAAGATGGCACCTTTCGAAGCTCTGTACGGAAGGAGGTGCAGGACACCGTTGTCATGGGACGAAGTTGGAGACCGTCAATTCTTTGGACCAGATTTTATTAAGGAGTCTGAACGGAAAGTTAAGTTGATTCGCGATAGGCTCAAGGTAGCCCAGTCCAGGCAGAAGAGCTAGGCAGATTCTAAACGCAAGGAGACAGTTTACGAAACCGGAGACAGGGTGTATCTCCGAGTATCCCCACTTCAAGGAGTTAAGCGCTTTGGAGTTAAGGGAAAATTAGAACCGCGTTTTGTTGGACCGTATAAGATCTTGCAACGTATGGGAGAAGTCGCTTATAAGTTGGAATTACCAGAGGGACTGTCAGGAGTTCATGATGTATTCCATGTTTCTCAGCTGAAGAAATGTCACGCCGAGATGGCGGAGGTACCGCTAAGAGATACAGTGCCGCTTGAAGCGATTCAGTTGAATGACGACTTAACATATGAGGAGAAGCTAGTCAGGATTCTCGATTATGCCAGCAGAGTTACCCGCAGCAAGGTTATCAAGTTTTGCAAAGTTTAGTGGAACCACCACTCAGAGGATGAAGCCACCTGGGAAAGAGAAGAAGATTTGCTCAAGGACCACCCTCACCTATTTTCTAACCAACCCGAATCTCGAGGGCGAGATTCATCTTAAGGGGGGTAGGTTTGTAACATCCCAAATTTTCAATTTGGCATGTTATACACTAGATCATCATGCATATCATATTTTCTTGCATTTTGTCGATCCTAGAAATTTCACGCAACTCAAGGACCCTCGGAGAGAGTTGGAGATTTCATCATTTTCATATTTGAGTCCTCTCAAATTTTGAAAAAAGGATCATTGGATTTGGCGGAGTTTATTTGCCTTTTATTTGGATAGGGAAAATGCGCGTTTTCAAAAATTTGCATTCTAGGTCCCGAGAAAAGTTCATTTTGTTCGACTCATTTTTAGGAGTCAGGGAAAATTTACTTTGGGAGTTTTGGAGTTCGTTTAGATGTTCTTTTATTTGTTTTTCTGCGTGCGTAACCGTTTTAAAAAAATCACAGAGCCTGGGCCAAGGCCCAGCAGCCGCAGGCCAGGCCGCTCCTCCCCTCGCGCACGCGCCTAGCGCAGCCCCATGGCGCCGCCGAAGTAGGAGTCCTACTCGGACTCTAACTCCTCTCCTCCTCTTTTCTTGCCCCCTTCCCCAAGTCTCCTCTCCCCTCACCTATATAAATACCAACACCCCCCCCTAAACCCCACACCACCAAACCACGCCACCACCCCGCGCCCCAAGCCGCCGCCCGCGCCGCCCTTAGCGCTGCGCCGCCCCTTGCCCGCGCCGCCGCCGCCCCTAGCCCGCGCCGCCGCCGCCCTTTGCCAGCACCGCCGCCGCCCTATAGCGCCGCCGCCGCCGCCCAACCCCGCCGCCCGTCGGAGCCCTCGCCGGAGGTAGCCGCGCCGCGCCTCTCTTTTTCTCCCCTCGGTCCGGTTTTTCTTATAAACCGTTCCGGTTTTCTTTTCGATTCTTTGTTTCGGTTTTCTTTTCGAAACCCTAGATTGGTTTCGTTTTCTTTTCTGGTTTAGTTGCCTAGAGACCGTTTGCCGGACCATTCGTCCTAACGAATGTGATCACCGGATTATTCCCTGGTTAACGAACGTCCATTCGTTTAACCGTTCTTTCTTTTTCTTTCCGTCGGATTTATTCTGCGATAGCGATCTCAGATCCGATCTTCGTTCTAGTTTATCTTCTCGCTCATTTATCAGAATCATGTGATTCAAGCGCCTGGAGTTTCGTTTCGAAACCGCCGTTCCGACTAATCAACTTAAACAAGTTTTTGCTACGGTAAAATTTGACCTAGCTTCAACTTGCTAGAACCGAGTTGTTTTCTTCCGCCGTTTGTTTTCCGTTGCTTTGTTCGGTTCTTTCTCTCTTTGCAACCGGAGTTCTTAAGTTGAACTATCTGGTTCGATCTTTTGTTCGAGTTTTACCTGTGCATTAGATGAGTACTTATTGTATGCTTGTTGTTTGTCTGCGATAGATTACCCGGATTGCGCTGCCTGTTACTTCGAATCTCTAGGACTCGCGGATCATCAGCAAGGCAAGTAACACTTTGATCATACCTTTTCTGCAACCCAGTTTTATTGCATTAGATCCATCCTCACACAATGCATGATTAGGATCTAATTAAATTGTGGGATGGGAAGTAGATGAGGTAGTACGTATTACCTGTTTATTATGAAACCTTTGGGAGTTACTTCTACGTTTGCTTATTATGCCATGCTATGCTAGTAGACGTGGATTGGGTGAGTGATATCCATGACAGATGTGAGATTGATAATTTTAAGGGTTTATCTAAGGTGGCAACTTAAACACACATCTGGGTGGATTGAGGCACCTGATGTCTATCAGGACTTGCCTGTTTTTTTATGGACCGCCACCCAGGCTCAAAGGGATCATAAGATCTTTCATGCTAGAAACTTACGTGTGCAGCCACAAGCCAATATGGGCTCTGGCATAGTTGACTAGGTCGTGCGAACTCTTACAGGGTAGACTAGCAGATGTAGGGGAAAGTAGGTGTACCGGTCTATCCATCGTAAGGTGCTAGCGCTTCTGAAAGACTGTGTCTCGGTCATCCGTTTCTCAAACACCGTGTAGTGCGAGAAAACCAACGGAGGCGATCGAG
Source organism: Triticum monococcum (assembly GCA_034509565.1). Classification (NCBI taxonomy): domain Eukaryota; kingdom Viridiplantae; phylum Streptophyta; class Magnoliopsida; order Poales; family Poaceae; genus Triticum; species Triticum monococcum. The sequence continues at coordinate 378,566,734 of CM067843.1, read as the reverse complement.
TCTTGTGGGGAAAAGTGTGCAAACCTCTGCAGAGTGTAATAAACTAATCATGATTAGCCGTGTCCCCGGTTATGGACATCTTGAGTATCTAGTACTTGAATATCATGTGAATCTCATCATGTTACTTCTAATTAATATTGTTGGGTTTTAATTGTTCACTTAGTTGGGATCGGAATGCTGTCAACCATTCTCGATGTTTAACAACCACCATGATAGTTAAATAAATTTATTCCTTTGCAGTAGGGAAAAACTGGCTTTACGCAAACCAGTAACCATAGAGCTTTCCACCAGCCAAATATGCATATAGTATAGCTGTTTCATTCCATCATTCTCTATGTGTTACATTGCCAGCATATTCCATGTGCTAACCCGTTTTCGAGCTGCAACATTAATGTTGCAGACTTTTCAGACGATGATTAAGGTGCTTTTAGGTCGTGGTTCTATACTCAGTGATGCCGTTGGAGTTGATGGACCCATTTATCTTCCAAGTCTTCCGCTGTTATCATCATTAGATGGCCTTAAGCCATATTTCTTGTAATAAGTTCTCTTTTGAGACATCGTTGTAATAAGTGTGTGATTGCCTCTCTGCTATAAATCCTTCGAAGTACTGTGTGGTGTCAGCATTACTGATCCAGGGATGATACCGGAGCACAGTAGACTTGATCCATTCGGGTCGGGTCGCTACACCTTCATACTCTGTTGTATTGTTGGTCGCCTTTTCCTGGGGAAAATGCATTTGGACGATGTACTTTAGGTGCTCTCCAGTGGGAGCAATGAAAAGCACGCCATCCCTACACCTTATAGGGAGAAGGCACCATCAAAATACATAATCCATTCTTGGGGTGCTTCCTTGCCGGGGATAACTGTCTCTAGCACCTCTTCATCAGCGGTTGGCGTCCATTCTGCAATAAACTCTGCCAATGACTTGCTCTGTATTGTTGATGTGCTTTCAAACTTCAGCCAAAGCTGGATAACTGCAATGCCCACTCCGCTATTCTTCTAGTAGCCTCAGGATTTCGGAGTATCCTTTGCAAAGGAAAGCCGGTGACAACCATGATCTCATGGGCTTGGAAGTAGTGGCATAGTTTCCTTCAGGCCATGATGAGGCAAAAAATCAACTTTTGCACGCCAAGGTACCTAGATCTAGCCCCCTGCAATAGGGAGCTGACAAAGTACACTGGCTTCTGCACCACTTTCTTCCTTCCTACGTCCTTGGGGTTGTCTCCGCTACCATGCTCTTGTTTGTCCTGATCCATATCTAGACCTTCCGGGTTGTTCTAACTCTCTATTTCTTCTACTTCCCACTACACCACTAAGGCTGCACTAACACTTGATTAGTTGCCGCTAAGTATAGCAACAACGGCTCTTGTGGTTTGGGAGCAACCAAGGTGGGCACAGAGGACAAGTAGGCCTTCAAGATTTGCAGTGTTGTGTCTATTTTCGGTGTCTACTTCATGGGCCCCGCCTTCTTCAAAATTTTCAAGAACGACAAGGCACGCTCGGCAGACTTGGAGATCAACCTGCTAACTGCAGCAACACATCCCATCATACGCCTCACATATTTAACTGACCTAGGTGCCTGAATCTTCTCGATAGCCTTGATCTTATTGGGGTTGCCTTCTATCCCACGATGGGATACGAAGAACCCAAGGAGCTTGCCGGAGGGAACACCAAACACACACTTCTTCGGGTATAGCTTCAAGTTGATCTTGCGCAGATTAGCAAATGTCTCTTCCAAATGCTGAACGAGGGTTGTTCTGTCCTTAGTCTTGACCACAATATCATCCATGTAAGCCTCAATGTTCCTATGCAACTGCGATTCAAAACAAATCTGGACTGCTCTTGCAAAAGTGGACCCGACAGTCTTTAACCCGAAAGGCATGCGCATGAAGCAGTATGTGCCACATGGGGTGATGAATAGGTCTTCTCTTTGTCTTCCTTGGACATAAAGATTTGATGATATCCAGAGTATGCATCCAAAAAAGAGAGCAAATCACAACCTGAAGTGGAGTCCACAATCTGGTCAATGCGCGGCAAGGGAAATGGGTCCTTCGGGCAAGCCTTGTTGAGATATGTGAAATCTATACAAAGCCTCCATTTCCCGTCAGCCTTGCGTACGACCACCGGGTTTGCTAACCATGTTGGATGAAACACTCCTCTGACCATACCAGCTGCCTCAAGTCTCTTGATCTCTTCTACAATGAATTGCTGCCGCCCAAAGCTTGCTTCCGAACCTTCTGCCTGACGGGACAGGCATGTGGGCAGACATCAAGGTGGTGCTCGATTACCTCCCTAGGAACACCGGGGATGTCAAATGGTTGCCAAGCAAACACAATGACATTCGCCCGCAGGAAGGCAACGAGCGCGCTTTCCTATTTGTCATCAAGGGTGGCACTGATAGTAAAGGTACCATCAGTACCAGCCAGCCCTACCGGGACCTTTTTCACATGAGGTGCAACAGCTTTGGATCTCTTGCTGTTGGAACTCTCTAGCAAATCATCAACAGGCGCAGTACACTCCGACGAGGTACGCTTCCCGGACTCCTTGCTAGTGTCCCTACTAGGCTTCTTCTTTCCTTTGGTTTCCTTGGCAGGAACTGTGGCTTCTGCAGCCTTTGCCGCGACAGCGTCCCGGTACATCTTACCCACGCAAATAATTGTGTCCTTCTCGTCTGATGGAATGGAAATGACTCCCACCGGCCCTGTCATCTTCAAAGTGTTGTAGGCATAGTGGGAGGTTGATACGTCTCCAATGTATCTATAATTTTTTTTTATTGTTCCATGCTATTATATTATCAACCTTGGATGTTTTATATGCATTTATATGCTATTTTATATGATTTTTGGGACTAACCTATTAACCTAGAGCCCAGTGCCAGTTTCTGTTTTTTCCTTGTTTTAGAGTATCACAGAAAAGGAAAATCAAACGGAGTCCAATTGACCTGAAACTTCACGAGACTTATTTTTGAACCAGAAAAAGCCCACGAAGTATCAGAGTTAGACAAGGAGAGTCCCGGGCTTCCCACGAGGGTGGGGGCGGGCCCACCCCCTGGGCGCGCACCCTGCCTTGTGGACATCACGGAGGTCCACCGACGTACTTCTTCCTCCCATATATACCCATATACCCTAAAAACTTCGGGGAGCACAATAGATCGGGAGTTCCGCCGCCAGAAGCCTCAGTAGCCACCGAAAACCAATCTAGACCCGTTCCGCCAACCCGCCAGAGGGGGAATCCCTCTCTGGTGGCCATCTTCATCATCCCGGTGCTCTCCATGATGAGGAGGGAGTAGTTCTCCCTCGGGGCTGAGGGTATGTACCAGTAGCTACGTGTTTGATCTCTTTCTCTCGTGTTCTTGAGGTGGTACGATCATGATGTATCGTGAGCTTTGCTATTATAGTTGGACCTTATGATGTTTCTCCCCCTCTACTCTCTTGTAATGGATTGAGTATTCCCTTTGAAGTTATCTTATCGGATTGAGTCTTTAAGGATTTGAGAACACTTGATGTATGTCTTGTCGTGCTTATTTGTGGTGACACTGGGATATCACATGATCCACTTGATGTATGTTTTGGTGATCAACTTGCGGGTTCCGCCCATGAACCTATGCATAGGGGTTGGCACACGTTTTCATCTTGAATCTACGGTAGAAACTTTGGGGCACTCTTTGAAGTACTTTGTGTTGGTTGAATAGATGAATCTGAGATTGTGTGATGCATATCGTATAATCATACCCACAGATACTTGAGGTGACATTGGAGTATCTAGGTGACATTAGGGTTTTTGTTGATTTGTGTCTTAAGGTGTTATTCTATTACGAAATCTATGATAGATTGAACGGACAGAATAGCTTCATGTTATTTTACTACGGACTCTTGAATAGACCGATCAGACAGGATAACTTTGAGGTGGTTTCGTACCCTACCATAATCTCTTCATTTGTTCTCCGCTATTAGTGACTTTGGAGTGACTCTTTGTTGCATTTTGAGGGATAGTTATATGATCCAATTATGTTATTATTGTTGAGAGAACTTGCACTAGTGAAAGTATGAACCCTAGGCCTCGTTTCCTAGCATTGCAATACCGTTTGTGCCCACTTTTATCATTAGTTACCTTGCTCTTTTTATATTTTCAGATTACAAAAACCTATATCTACTAACCATATTGCACTTGTATCACCATCTCTTTGCCAAACTAGTACACCTATACAATTTACCATTGTATTAGGTGTGTTGGGGACACAAGAGACTCTTTGTTATTTGGTTGCAGGGTTGTTTGAGAGAGACCATCTTCATCCTACGCCTCCCATGGATTGATAAACCTTAGGTCATCCACTTGAGGGAAATTTTCTACTGTCCTACAAACCTCTGCACTTGGAGGCCCAACAACGTATACAAGAAGAAGGTTGTGTAGTAGACATCAAGCTCTTTTCTGGCGTCGTTGCTGGGGAGGTGAGTGCTTGAAGGTATATATTTAGATCTTGCAATCAAATCTTTTTGGTCTCTTGTTTTACCACTAGTTTAGTTTATAAAAGAAAACTACAAAAAAATATGGAATTGAGTTTGCCTCATATGCTTCATCTTTTTAATATCTTTCGTGAGTATGATGGAAAGGAAAATTGTGACAAAGCGTTAGAAGAAGAATGCATTAAAATGTTTGGCACTAAATATTTTAATGATGAGCATGATTGCAATGTTGTTAGTATGAATTCCTTGAATATCCATGATGCTAATGATACGCAAAGCCACAAGCTTGGGGAAGCTATGTTTGATGAAGATGATATTTTTTGTCCCCCAAGTTTTGATGAGCAAATTTATTATGATGAAAGCATGCCTCCTATTTATGATGATTATATTGATGAAAGTGGATTTGGAGAGGTCATGAATTTATTTGGTGATGAATCCACTATTTCGGAAGAGGTTCCATTTGATTATGAGAACAAAGTTGCTATCTATGATGATTATTGTGATGACTTGTATGCTATAAAGAATAATCATATCCATGAAACTTTTCATTGTGATTTTAATTTTCACTTAGATTATGCCTCACATGATAGTTATTTCGTTGAGTTTGCTCCCACTATTATTCATGAGAAGAATTTTGCTTATGTGGATAGTAGTAAATTTTCTATGCTTGTAGATCATGAAAAGAATGCTTTATGTGGTGGTTATATTGTTGAATTCATTCATGATGCTACTGAAATTTTTTATGAGGGAGGAATATATGCTTGTAGGAATTGCAATAATATCAAGTTTCCTCTCTATGTGCTTAAAGTTTTGAAGTTATGCTTGTTTTGCCCTCCTATGCTAGTTGATTATTGTTCTGATAAGTTGTTTGCTAACAAAATCCATATGCATAAGAAGTGGGTTAGACTTAAATTTTCTAGTCATATTCTTCATGATGCTCTCTTTATGTTACAATTCTTATCTTTTATGTGAGCATCATTGAAATCATCATGCCTAGTTAGGGGCGTCAAACAATAGCGCTTGTTGGGAAGCAACCCAATTTTATTTTTGTTCCTTTCTTTTTTATCCTACTTTGCAATAAATAATTTATCTAGTCTCTGTTATTATTGAGTTTTTATGTTTTAATCAATTTTTGTGCCAAGTAGAACCGTTGGGAAGACTTGGGGAAAGTCTTGTTGATCATGCTGTAAAAAACAGAAACTTTAGCGCTCATGAGATTTGTAGCCATTTTTTATTGGAGAGTGATATTTAGTTAATTCTTTTTGCAGATGATTAATAGATAAATTAATCACGTCCAGAAATTTATTTTAGAATTTTTGGGGTTCCAGAAGTTTGCGTTAGTTACAGATTACTACTGACTGTTCTGTTTTTGACAGATTCTGTTTTTCGTGTGTTGTTTGCTTATTTTAATGAATCTATGGCTAGTAAAAGAGTTTATAAACCATAGAGAAGTTGGAATACAGTAGGTTTAACACCAATATAAATAAGGAGTGAGTTCATTACAGTACCTTGAAGTGGTGTTTTGTTTTTTTCGCTAACAGAGCTTACGAGTTTTCTGTTAAGTTTTGTGTTGTGAAGTTTTCAAGTTTTGGGTAAAGATTCGATGTACTATGGAATAAGGAGTGGCAAGAGCCTAAGCTTGGGGATGCCCAAGCCACCACAAGGCAATATTTAAGGACAACCAAGAGCCTAAACTTGGGATGCCCCGGAAGGCATCCCCTCTTTCGTCTTCGTTCATCGGTAACTTTACTTGGAGCTATATTTTTATTTACCACAAGATATGTGTTTTGCTTGGAGCGTCATTATATTTTATTTAAGTTTAGCTTGCTGTTTGAATAAAATATCAAGATCTGAAATTCTTAAATGTTAGAGTCTTCACATAGTTGCATAATTATTCGACTACTAATTGATCTTCACTTACATCTTTCGGAGTAATTTGTCATTTGCCCTAGTGTTTCACTTATATCTTTTAGAGCACGGTGGCGGTTTTATTCTATAGAAATAATTGATCTCTCATGCTTCACTTATATTATTTTGAGAGTCCTAAATAGCATGGTAATTTGCTTTGGTTATGAATTTAATCCTAATATGATGGGCATCCAAGAGGGATATAATAAAAACTTTCATATAAAGTGCATTGGATACTATGAGAAGTTTGATACTTGATGAGTGTTTTGAGATATGAGGCTGGTAATATTAGAGTCATGCTAGTTGAGTAGTTGTGAATTTGAGAAATACTTGTGTTGAAGTTTGTGATTCCCATAGCATGCACGTATGATGAACCGTTATGTGACAAAGTCGGAGCATGATTTATTTATTGATTGTCTTCCTTATGAGTGGCGGTCGGGGACGAGCGATGGTCTTTTCCTACCAATCTATCCCCCTAGGAGCATGCGCGTATTACTTTGTTTCGATAACTAATAGATTTTTGCAATAAGTATGTGAGTTATTTATGACTAATGTTGAGTCCATGGATTATACGCACTGTCACCCATCCACCATTGCTAGCCTCTCTAGTACCACGCAACTTTCGCCCGTACCATAAACCCACCATATACCTTTCTCAAAACAGCCACCATACCTACCTATTATGGCATTTCCATAGCCATTCCGAGATATATTGCCATGCAACTTTCCACCGTTCCATTTGTTATGACACGCTCCATCATTGTCATACTGCTTTGCATGATCATGTAGTTGACTTCGTATTTGTTTCAAAGCCACCGTTCATGATTCTTCCATACATATCACTCTTGAGTCATTGCACATCCTGGTACACCGCCGGAGGCATTCATATAGAGTCATATTTTGTTCTAAGTATTGAGTTGTAAGTAAATAAAAGTGTGATGATCATCATTATTTGAGCATTGTCCCATATGAGGAAAGGATGATGGAGAGTATGATTCCCCCATAAGTCGGGATGCGACTCCGGACTAAAAAAAGGCCAAAAGAAGGAGAAGGCCCAAAAAATTGATGAGAGAAAAAGAGAGAAGGGGCAATGCTACTATCCTTTTACCACACTTGTGCTTCAAAGTGCACCATGATCTTCATGATAGAGAGTCTCCTGTGTTGTCACTTTCATATACTATTGGGAATATTTCATTATAGAACTTGGCTTTGTATATTCCAATGATGGGCTTCCTCAAAATGCCCTAGGTCTTTGTGAGAAAGCGAGTTGGATGCACACCCACTAGTTTCTTTTGTTGAGCTTTCATACATTTATAGCTCTAGTGCATCCGTTGCATGGCAGTCCCTACTCACTCACATTGATATCTATTGATGGGCATCTCCATAGCCCGTTGATACGCCTAGTTGATGTGAGACTATCTTCTCCTTTTGTCTTCTCCACAAAGCACCCTTCTATTCCACATATAGTGCTATATCCATGGCTCACGCTCATATATTGCGTGAAGATTGAAAAAGTTTGAGAACATCAAAAGTATGAAACAATTGCTTGGCTTGTCATCGGGGTTGTGCATTATTTTTAAATATTTTGTGTGGTGAAGATAGAGCATAGCCAGACTATATGATTTTGTAGGGATAGCTTTCTTTGGCCATGTTATTTTGAGAAGACATGATTACTTGGTTAGTATGCTTGAAGTATTATTATTTTTATGTCAATAATAAACTTTTGTCTTGAATCTTATGGATCTAAATATTCTTGCCACAATAAAGAGAACTACATGGATAAATATGTTAGGTAGCATTCCACATCAAAAATTCTATTTTTATCATTTACCTACTCGAGGACGAGCAGGAATTAAGCTTGGGATGCTGATACATCTCCAACGTATCTATAATTTTTGATTGTTCCATGCTATTATATTATCAACCTTGGATGTTTTATGTGCATTTATATGCTATTTTATATGATTTTTGGGACTAACCTATTAACCTAGAGCCCAGTGCCAGTTTCTGTTTTTTCCTTGTTTTAGAGTATCGCACAAAAGGAAAATCAAATGGAGTCCAATTGACCTGAAACTTCATGGAACTTATTTTTGGACCAGAAGAAGCCCACGGAGTATCGGAGTTGGACCCGGAGAGTCCCGGGCTGCCCACGAGGGTGGGGGCGCGCCCACCCCCCTAAGCGCGCCCCCTACCTCATGGACAGCCCGGATGTCCACCGACGTACTTCTTCCTCCCATATATACCCATATACCCTAAAAACTTCGGGGAGCACAATAGATCGGGAGTTCCGCCGCCAGAAGCCTCCGTAGCCACTGAAAACGAATCTAGACGCGTTCTGGCACCCTGCCGGAGGGGGAATCCCTCTCTGGTGGCCATCTTCATCATCCCGGTGCTCTCCATGACGAGGAGGGAGTAGTTCTCCCTCGGGGCTGAGGGTATGTACCAGTAGCTATGTGTTTGATCTCTCTCTCTCTCTCTCTCGTGTTCTTGAGGTGGTACAATCTTGATGTATCGCGAGCTTTGCTATTATAGTTGGACCTTATGATGTTTCTCCCCCTCTACTCTCTTGTAATGGATTGAGTTTTTCCTTTGAAGTTATCTTAACGGATTGAGTCTTTAAGGATTTGAGAACACTTGATGTATGTCTTGCCGTGCTTATCTGTGGTGGCAATGGGATATCACGTGATCCACTTGATGTATGTTTTGGTCATCAACTTGCGGGTTCCGCCCATGAACCTATGCATGGGGGTTGGCACACATTTTCGTTTTGACTCTCCGGTAGAAACTTTGGGGCATATTTGAAGTACTTTGTGTTGGTTGAATAGATGAATCTAAGATTGTGTGATGTATATCGTATAATCATACCCATGGATACTTGAGGTGACATTGGAGTATCTAGGTGACATTAGGATTTTGGTTGATTTGTGTCTTAAGGTGTTATTCTAGTACGAACTCTATGATAGTTTGAACAGAAAGAATAGCTTCATGTTATTTTACTACGGACTCTTGAATAGATCGATCAGAAAGGATAACTTTGAGGTGGTTTCGTACCCTACCGTAATCTCTTCGTTTGTTCTCCGCTATTAGTGACTTTGGAGTGACTCTTTGTTGCATGTTGAGGGATAGTTATATCATCCAATTATGTTATTATTGTTGAGAGAACTTGCACTAGTGAAAGTATGAACCCTAGGCCTTGTTTCCTAGCATTGCAATACCATTCGTGCCCACTTTTATCATTAGTTACCTTGCTGTTTTAATATTTTCAGATTACAAAAACCTATATCTACTATCCATATTGCACTTGTATCACCATCTCTTCGCCGAACTAGTGCACCTATACAATTTACCATTGTATTGGGTGTGTTGGGGAAACAAGAGACTCTTTGTTATTTGGTTGCAGGGTTGTTTGAGAGAGATCATCTTCATCCTACGCCTCCCACTGATTGATAAACCTTAGGTCATCCACTTGAGGGAAATTTGCTACTGTGCTACAAACCTCTGCACTTGGAGGCCCAACAACGTCTACAAGAAGAAGGTTGTGTAGTAGACATCAGAGGCCGCCATGAACTTTGCCAAACCTGGGCATCCAAGGATTCCATTGTGCGGCAGGGGGAGGTCGACCACATCAAACACAACCTTCTCAGTCCGGTAGTTCAACTCTCCTCTGAATTTCACTAGCAACGTGATCTTTCCCTTATAATGACTCCTACCGGGGGTTGATTCCTTGAAATGTGCCCGTGACCTTGAGTTCTTCCTCTGCTATCAGAAGCTTGCTGATAACCTTTGGGGAAATCAAATTCAACCCGGCCCTTCCGTCAACCAACATCTTTGTGACTTTAAGGTTGTGAATTGTTGGTGAAACCAACAACGGCTAGCATCCTACCGCGGTTGTGTGGTCAGGATGGTCCTCTTCGTCAAAGATGATGGGCGTGTGTGACCATTTGAGCGGCTTCCGAGACTCTGCCGCTGGCTTCACGGCATTGACCTCACGCGCCCACTGTTTAAGTTGGCGGTGAGAGGAGTGCAGAGGTGCACCCCCGTCAATGCACAGGGCATTAGTGGCCTTCTGGAACTCCTGCACACTGATTTCCTCATCATCCCCTCGATCACTTTCCTCATTGCAGTCCTCCTTATCTCGGCCCCTGGTGGGTTTTCCTTGGTTCCGAAGAGCCTTGCCGGGGCGATTTGCTTCACCGCCTTGGCCCTTCCTACCAGCACCATTATGACCTTTTTCCTTATCACGGTTCTCATATTCAGCCCTCTGCTTCTTGACGAGCTGCTCGACTTGATGACATTCCTAGAGATCGTGGCCCTTGGTCCGATGAATCTTGCAATACGGTCCATCACCTTTCCCAGCTTTCTCACAGCCGCAACCTCCCGGCAGTCAGTGCACGTGGCAACTTCCTTGCCGGGGGCTTCGGCCTTAGCATTCTTGTCGGTACTGGGCGTGCCCGATCCCTCAACTGTCAGCACTACTTTATCATTGCGCTTCTTGTTCTTCTTCTTCTGACTGATGGACTCGTCGTCATCCTCTAAGTCGATGTCGATACAATCTTCCTCTCCAGGAAGTTTCCTCCCTTCCTCCACCCGAGCACACTTGTCCACCAAGGTGTAAAGCTCCTTCACAGTCTTGGGCAACCGAATATTCATCTTGGAACGTATCATGCGGTTGTGCACATTGGATTGGAAGGCAGCTGTCAAAACTGTCGGGTGGATATGTGGGATATTTCTATGGACTTGACTAAATCTTTGCAAGTACTTTCGTAGAGTCTCTCCTTCTTTCTGTTGGAGAAGCTGCAAATCGCTGGGCCGTCCTGGTTCTTGATGGTCGCCCGTGAAGGCACCAATGAACTCATGGCACATGTCAGCCCAGGTCAAAATGAAATTCTCCGGCAGGTGCATCAGCCAAGACCTCATGTTTGGCTTGAGTGCCAAAGGGAAGTACTTGGCAAACACCTTCTCATCTCTTCCTCTGATAGCTTGAACAGGGATGGTGTATATGCTCAAGAACTCTGCCGGGTTCAGTCTCCCATCATACTTCTCAGGTATCTCTGGCTTGAACGTGCGAGTAGATGGCCAACAAACTTGCTGCAGCTCATGAGTGAAGGCAGGCCACCCAACCTCGAAAGGCAGGCAACCGCCATCATCGAGCGTGGGCTCGTCGACGTCGGGGCCATCGCACCCACTGGTCCGGCGATGGTTGCCGCGATGCCGCCCGACGGTGATTTCTACTACATAACCTTCTTCTTATAGACGTTGTTGGGTCTCCATGTGTAGAGGTTTGTAGGACAGTAGCAAATTTCCCTCAAGTGGATGACCTATGGTTTATCAATCTGTGGGAGGCGTAGGATGAAGATGGTCTCTCTCAAACAACCCTGCAACCAAATAACAACGAGTCTCTTGTGTCCCCAACACACCCAATACAATGGTAAATTTTATAGGTGCACTAGTTCGGCAAAGAGATGGTGATTCAAGTGCAATATGGATAGTATATATAGGATTTTGTAATCTGAAAATATAAAAACAGCAAGGTAGCAAGTGGTAAAAGTAAGCACAAACGGTATTGCAATGCTAGGAAACAAGGCCTAGGGTTCATACTTTCACTAGTGCAAGTTCTCACAACAATAATAACATAATTGGATCATATAACTATCCTCAACATGCAATAAAGAGTCACTCCAAAGTCACTAATAGCGGAGAACAACCGAAGAGATTATGGTAGGGTACGAAACCACCTCAAAGTTATCCTTTCTGATCGATTTATTCAAGAGTCCGTTGTAAAATAACATGAAGCTATTCTTTCCATTCGATCTATCATAGAGTTCGTACTATTTTGTACTAGAATAACACCTTAAGACACAAATCAACCAAAACCCTAATGTCACCTAGATACTCCAATGTCACCTCAAGTATCCGTGGGTATGATTATACGATACGCATCACACAATCTCATATTCATCTATTCATCCAACACAAAGAACTTCAAAGAGTGCCCCAAAGTTTCTACCGGAGAGTGAAGATGAAAACGTGTGCCAACCCCTATGCATACGTTCACGAGGTCGCGGAACTCACAAGTTGATCACCAAAACATACATCAAGTGGATCACAAGATATCCCACTGACACCACAGATAAGCACGTGCAAGACATACATCAAGTGTTCTCAAATCCTTAAAGACTCAATCCGATAAGACAACTTCAAAGGGAAAACTCAATTCATCACAAGAGAGTAGAGGGGGAGAAACATCATAAGATCCAACTATAATAGCAAAGCTCGCAATACATCAAGATCGTACCACCTCAAGAACACGAGAGAGAGAGAGAGATCAAACACATAATTACTGGTACATACCCTCAGCCCTGAGGGTGGACTACTCCCTCCTCGTCATGGAGAGAGCTGGGATGATGAAGATGGCCACCGGAGAGGGATTCCCCCCCTCCGGCAGGGTGGCGGAACGGGTCTAGATTGTTTTTGGTGGCTACGGAGGCTTCTGGCGGCGGAACTCCCGTATTATTCTATTCTTGGATGTTTTTACGGTATATGGATATATATAGGTGAAAGAAGTCGGTCAGGGGAGCCAAGAGGGGCCCACGAGGGTGGGCGGCGCACCTAGGGGGTAGGGCGCGCCTCCCTGCCTCGTGGCTTCCTCGAAGCTTCCCTGACGTCTACTCCAAGTCTCCTGGAGTGCTTCCATTCCAAAAATAACTCCCCCGAAGGTTTCATTGTTTGTACTCTGTTTGATATTCCTTTTCTTCGAAACACCAAAATAGGCAAGAAAACTGCAATTTGGGCTGGGCCTCTGGTTAATAGGTTAGTCCCAAAAATAATATAAAAGTGTATAATAAAGCCGATAAACATCCAAAACAGATAATATAATAGTATGGAACAATCAAAAATTATAGATACGTTGGAGACGTATCAAGCATCCCCAAGCTTAATTCCTGCTCGTCCTCGAGTAGGTAAATGATAAAAACAGAGTTTTTGATGTGGAATGCTACCTAACATATTTATCCATGTAATTCTCTTTATTGTGGCACGAATGTTCAGATTCGAAAGACTCGAAAAAAAGTTTAATGTTTACATAAAAACAATAATAGTTCAAGCATAGTAACAAAATAATTATATCTTCTCAAAATAACATGGCCAAAGAAAGCTTATCCCTACAAAATCATATAGTCTGGCTATGCACCATCTTCATCACATGAAATATTCAAATCATGCACAACCCCGATGACAAGCCAAGCAATTGTTTCATACTTTTGATGTTCTCAAACCTTTTCAACTTTCACGCAATACATGAGCGTGAGCCATGGACATAGCACTATAGGTGGAATAGACGGTGGTTGGGGAGAAGACAAATAGAAGGAGCTAGTCTCACATCAACTAGGCGTATCAACGGGCTATGAAGATGCCCATTAATAGATATCAATGTGAGTGAGTAGGGATTTCCATGCAACGGATGCACTAGAGCTATAAGTTTATGAAAGCTCGAAAAGAAAAATAAGTGGGTGTGCATCCACCTCGATTGCTCACGAAGACCTAGGGCATTTTGAGGAAGCCCATCATTGGAATATACAAGCCAAGTTCTATAATGAAAATTCTCACTAGTATATGAAAGTGATATTATAGGAGACTCTCTATCATGAAGATCATGGTGCTTATTTGAAGCACAAGTGTGGTAAAAGAATAGTAGCATTGCCCCTTCTCTCTTTTCTCTCATTTTTTATTTGGGACTTCTCTCATTTTTTTGGCCTCTTTTTTTTGTCCGAAGTCTCATCCCAACTTGGGGGGTAATCATTGTCTCCATCATCCCTTCCTCACATGGGACAATGCTCTAATAACGAAGATCATCACACTTTTATTTACTTACAACTCAACAATTACAACTCAATACTTAGAACAAAATATGACTCTATATGAATGCCTCCGGCGGTGTACCAGGATGTGCAATGACTCAGGAGTGACATGTATGGAAGAATTATGAACGGTGTCTTTGAAACAAATACGAAGTCAACTACATGATCACGCAAAGCAGTATGACAATGATGGAGCGTGTCATAACAAATGGAACGGTGGAAAGTTGCATGGCAATATATCTCGGAATGGCTATGGAAATGCCATAATAGGTAGGTATGGTGGCTGTTTTGAGGAAGGATATGTGGTGGGTTTATTGTACCGACGAAAGTTGCGCGGTACTAGAGAGGCTAGCAATGGCGGAAAGGTGAGAGTGCGTATAATCCATGGACTCAACATTAGTCATAAAGAACTCACATACTTATTGGAAAAATCTATTAGTCATCGAAACAAAGTACTAAGCACATGCTCCTAGGGGGTAGATTGTTAGGAAAAGATCATCGCTCGTCCCTGACCACCACTCATAAGGAAGACAATCAATAAATAAATCATGCTCCGGCTTCATCACATAACGGTTCACCATACGTGCATGCTACAGGACTCACAAACCTTAACACAAGTATTTCTCAAATTCACAACTACTTACTAGCATGACTCTAATATCACCATCTTCATATCTCAAAACAATCATAAGGAATCAAACTTCTCATAATATCCAGTGCACTTTATATGAAAGTTTTTATTATATCCCTCTTGGATGCCTATCATGTTAGGACTAATTTTATAACCAAAGCAAATTACCATGCTGTTCTAAAGACTATCAAAATAATATAAGTGAAGTATGAGAGTTCATCAATTTCTATAAAATAAAACCACCGCCGTGCTCTAAAAAGATATAAGTGAAGCACTAGAGCAAAATTGCCTAGCTCAAAAGATATAAGTGAAGCACATCGAGTATTCAAATAAATCATGATTCATGCGTGTCTCTCCCAAAATGTGTGTACAGCAAGGATAATTGTGTCAAACTAAAAAGCAAAGACTCAAATCATACAAGACGCTCCAAGCAAAACACATATCATGTGGTGAATAAAAAAAAGCCTCAAGTAAAGTTACCGATAGACGAATACGAAAGAGGGGATGCCTTCCCGGGGCATCCCCAAGCTTAGGCATTTTGACATCCTTGGATAATACCTTGGGGTGCCTTGGGAATCCCCAATCTTAGGCTCTTACCACTCCTTATTCCATAGTCCATCAAATCCTTACCCAAAACTTGAAAACATCACAACACAAAACTCCAACAGAAAATCTCGTAAGCTCCGTTAGTATAAGAAAATAAATCACCACTTTTGGTACTGTTCTGAACTCATTATTTATTTTTATTGGTGTAATATCTAAGGTATTACAACTTTTCCATGGTTCATACCCCCAATACTAGCCATATATGCATCAAAATAAGTAAACAACACGTGAAAAACAGAATCTGTCAAAAACAGAACAGTCTGTTGAAATCTGGATATTTCGAATACTTATGTAACTCTAACAATCATTAGAAATTAGGAAATCCTAGACAATTTGTGTATAAATCCTCATCATAACGAATCAGTATTTTATCACGCTTCTGTAAAAAATGAAAACTAATCTCCTTGCGCAAAAGTTTCTGTTTTTCAGTAGGATCAAATCAACTATCACCGTAAGCTATCCCAAAGGTCTTACTTGGAACAAACACTAATTAAAACATAAAACCACATATAACCAGAGGCTATATGAAATATTTATTGCAAAACAATACCTAAAAAGCAAGAACAAAAATAAAATTGGGTTGCCTCCCAACAAATGCTATTGTTTAACGCCCCTAGCTAGGCATAAAAACACGAATAGATCTAAGTATTATCGTCTTTGGCATGCAAATCTTTAATCACACGCTTATGACTCTTGGGAGATTCTTTGGTTTTATAGATGATCAAACTCCTAGGCAAGAAATCAAGACATTCATTCGTGGCAATAGGTTCCTTAATAATATCGAGAAAATTGGGGTGAATACTAATTGATTTGAGATCTTCATTATTTTTACTAGAATATTCACCCTTATTCTTAGGAACATAAGTAAACTTGGAAATATTGGTAGGAGGAAGATTTTGAGTAGTTTTAATGGAGGAAAAAGCAGAACCCAAGTTGGTAATAATATCTTCTAGCTTGCCAATTCTAGTAGAATCTTGATCTATTTTTTCATTAACTATGGGTTCCTTCTCCTTAAGGTTCTTTAGAGTAACTCCTACCTTAGATCCATATTGAGTAATTTGATTATGAATCTTTTTATCCAAATTTTGAATCAACTCTACGGTAGCAATTTTATTTTCAATAATATCCAATCTTTGCATTACATGTTCCAAGGTTAAAATAGTTCCATTAACCAAAAGAGGTGGTGGGCCTAGCAAATATATCATGGCATTGTAAGAGTCGAAAGTATGGCTCCCCAAGAAATCCCCCCCAGTAATGGTATCTAGAACATATCTATTCCAAGGAGTAATGCCTACATAAAAATTGTGAAGAAGAATAGTAGTAGATTGCTTTCGAGTAGATCTATTTTGAGCATTGCAAGTTCTATACCAAGCATCTTTCAAATTTTCTCCTTCCCTTTGTTTGAAATTGAGAACTTAATTATCAGGAGTACTCATGATAATGGGAGGACTATCCGTGAGAACTAATCAAACGTTTAAACACACGAGCACACATAAAGAAAATGAAGAAGACGAACGGAAGAGGGGCAATGAAAAGGCGAATCTTTTCGAAAATCATTTTAGAAGTGGGGGAGAGGAAAACGAGAGGCGAATGGCGAATAATTTAATGCGAGGGATGAGAGTTTATGATGGGTACTTGGTATGTCTTGGCTTGGCGTAGATATCCCCGGCATCGGCGCCAGAAATCCTTCTTGCTACCTCTTGAGCTTGCGTTGGTTTTTCCCTTGAAGAGGAAAGGGTGATGCAGCAAAGTAGCGTAAGTATTTCCCTCGGTTTTGAGAATGAAGGTATAAATCCAGTAGGAGACAACGTGACAAGCCATACCTACACAAACAAACACAAACTTGCAACCAATGCGACAAAGGGGTTGTCAATCCCTTCACGGTTATTCGCAAAGTGAGATCTGATAGAGATGGATAAACGGTAAAGTAATATTTTTGGTTTATGGAACTGAAAGTAAAATATTGCAAAAGAAAGTAAATAGGAAACGAGAATTGTAGATCGGAAACTTATATGATGGAAAATAGACCCCGGGGCCATAGGCTTCACTAGAGGCTTCTCTCAAGAAAGGAATTATTATGGCGGGTGAACAAATTACTGCCGAGCAATTGATAGAAAAGTGCAAAGTTATAACGATATCTAAGGCAATGATCATGAATATAGGCATCACGTCCATGTCAAGTAGACCGAAACGATTCTGCATCTACTACTATTACTCCACGCATCGGCCGACTCCTGCCTACATCTAGAGTATTAAGTTCATGAAGAACAGAGTAACACACTAAGTAAGATGACATGATATAGCGGGATTAACTCAAGCAATATGATGAAAACCCCATCTTGTTATCCTCGATGGCAACAATACAGTACGTGTCAGTTCCGCTTCTCTCACTAGGATCGACATTGCAAGACTGAACCCAAAGCTAAGCACTTCTCCCTTGCAAGAAAAACCAATCTAGTTGGCCAAACCAAATCGATAGTTCGAAGAGACTTGCAAAGATATCAAATCATGCATAAAAGAATTCATAGGAGATTCAAATAATATTCATAGATAAGTTGATCATAAATCCACAATTCATCGGATCTTGGCAAACACACTGCAAAAGAGTATTACATCGAATAGATCTCCAAGAACATCGAGGAGAACATGGTATTGAGAGTCAAAGAAAGAGAAAAGGCCATCTAGATACTAGCTATGGACCCGTAGGTCTGTGGTAAACTACTCATGCTTCATTGGAGAGGCAATGTTGTTGATGTAGAAGCCCTCCGTGATCGAATCCCCCACCGGTAGGATGCCGGAAAAGGCCCCAAGATGGGATATCACGGGTACAGAAGGTTGCGGCGGTGGAAAAGTGGTTTTGTGGCTCCCCTGGAAGTTTTTAGGGTATAAGAGTATATATAGGAGGAAGATCTAGGTCAGGAGGCCACCGCTGGCCCCACAAGGTTGGGGGAGCGCCCTACCCCCCTTGGCTCTTCCGACTTGCACTCCAAGTCTCCTGGGTGTCTTCTGGTCCAAGAAAAATCATCGCGAAAGTTTTATTACGTTTGGTATTCCTTTTCTGCGAAACTCTAAAACAAGAAAAAAAAACTGGCACTGGGCTCTAGGTTAATAGGTTAGTCCCAAAAATCATATAACATAGCATATTAATGCATATAAAACATCCAAAACAGATAATATAATAGCATGGAACAATCAGACTTTGAATGGTGGCTCTCCACTCATCCATCTGATCAGCTGTCGGCGGAAACCTCAGCAATAGCTGGGCCCACACCATGGCCTCCGTAGCCGTGCTCGGCATCGGCAATGATGATGTAGATCGTAACGTCACCCGGCTCCTGACGGTGCCAGTGGTGGCTGTGTCAGGCTCCCGTCATCGGGAACCAGTCGCTCGAATGGCAAGGTGATGAGGTGATGGCGCATGCGGGCCAACGACTCCGTTCGGAGCATTGGTTGGGCCAATTTGCTCCAGGGCGGTGCATGTCCTGCGACTGCACCCGCAGTGGGGGCGGCCGTAGGGTTGTGATTTTCCTCGGAACGAACGTCACTATCGTGACTATGCCCCTTAGCCATGCCAGGAGGGACAGAAGGAATAATCTCTCTACCCATACCTCGCAGAGCGTGGTTGCCGGGATGTTGTTGATGTTATCCTTCTCCGGTACTTCCCGCTCCTGCTTCGGCTGCGGGGGAGGTGGTGACAACGCCGCCTGCGCCGACCACGTCCCCCACAGCACCCATGTCCTTATTCTCCTTCGCACTCCCCGTGGCGTCGGCGGCCGTGGGCGACGAGGCCTTCGAGATGGACGGGTGAGCTGCGGCACTAGACTTCTTCTTGGGCGCCATAGTCGATGAAGTCGTCGATTATAATAAAGGCGGTGAAGATGACACGCTGCCCATGCTCTTGGGTTCACGTAAGTGATCCCCCTACCTGGCGCGCCAAAGATGTCATGGGAAACCACGACCACCTGTGGGACCAAGAGCCCCTTTTGGTTTGGCGGGGGGATGGGCACGTTACACAAAGGTGGAGAAGCATAACGCAGTGCGGCAGAGATCACACGGACAGTTTTACCCAGGTTCGGGCCGTCACGAGGCGTAAAACCCTACTCCTGCTTTGGTGGATTGATGGTGGAAAATGCTGGAGAAGCGTAGCTCTCTTGCCCGGCAAGGTTGCCTCGGGGCAAGAGGAGCTACGCGTGTATGGGTGTGAGGGGGTCCGAATCCTTTCTACAGTTTCCATGAGCCTCCTTTTATAGATTAAGGGTCACCACAGTGGCAAATCAATCTTTACATACAGATTAGATTGAAAATGGTGCTATCATACCTAACCCTGCAGCCTGACAGAGCACACCAAACGCGCTGCTCAATGTCACATCATGGCTCGCCCGGCAGGCCCTGCCGGGCTATTTTGCAAACTTCACGTCTGCTTGCTTGACACGTCTCGGGACAGGTGTCGCCTGGAGGTATTTCTGTAGGAAGTGGCTGCCATGTGGCAAACAACAGCCACTTCATCACTTTGCGTCTTGACACCGCATTGATCGATGACTTGCGTCACTCGTGAGGTGGAGCGGTGGCGTGGTTTGCCTCCGTAAGCCCCGGCAGGCCTGCTGGGATGATTTGGGGGCTTGCTTCTGGGGGTAATGCCATCTACGCCAGCTCGCCTGCCCAACAAGGGAGGTACTTCTCATAGTTGCATTCTTGTCTCTCTGGCTAGTTTTGGTCTTCTAGATCTGCTCATTGATCCATCAAAGAACTGAGCTCTCGTGCTCTGATTTGATCTTGGTGCTGGAGTCTTGTTATTGCACTTGTGCATAGTCTGGGCAACGGACCCAGGGTTTGTTGCATTGACACCCTCCTTGCTAAACATTTTCAGATACCCATTAGGCTTGATGAGGAGGAGGAGTTGTTCTTACCCACTAAGTATTTAAACTATAAAAGTATGGTAGCACACAATTTTATTAAGAAAGACGATGGCAGACGACTCCTCTACAACCTAGTATTTAGTCAGGGTACTAGTGAGACTATTGCTCTGCCTGCACCTTCTTTGTTTGATATTTATTCAGGCAGGTACACTATTATGCCCGAGGACATCTACAGATTTTGGGGTCTTTCAAAACCCCTAGCACTTGAGCCAGCACCAGTTCCTGATCCATATCAGGAGCCTATTTATCAGTGGGAGCCACCGGAGCTCGCCAACTAGTGGAACCCTCAGGACCCTCCGGAGTATCAGGAGAGGGTTATTTCAAGCCGTGGCCATAGACCAACTTATGCCAAAATCCTAAGCTTTGGGGAGTACGTATTTCTCACCGACATTACATTCATGTTCACACATTCATTCTAGTTTTCGGTGTTCATACTTTTTCATTTTATCATCCATGCTAATTTATATTTCTTGCTTTCTTCTTGTGTTTGAAAAACTTCCAAAAATCCAAAAAAATTAGTTCTCGCTTCTTTCTAGCTTTTCTTTTAAGTTCATTTAGTAGTAGTATTAAAAGAAAACCCCAAAAGATTTCTTGTTCTTCTTTGGCTTGTTGGGACCTCTCTCATGTAAATAGTTTTTCTCGTTCTTGTTTTTGCTTTCTTCGGAAAAACAAAACTTGAAAAATATTTCAGTGTGTCCTTTGAAATTCTTTTCTTTTTCTTTGGGTCGAAAGGAGAAGACCACGATGAAAATGTTGAGTGGCTCTCATATGCATTATTGTTGATCTAACAAAGAGCCCGTATTACCTTGTCTTCTCCTTTGAATAAATGTTTGCAGAGTCTAGCTTAGTCCAATGCACGTGCACTCTTATTATTATCCACACCATTCGGTCGTGCAAGTGAAAGGAAATAATGACGATATTTGATGAACTGATTGAGATGGAGAAAAGCTGGTATGAACTGGACCTATTTTGTTTTTGTAAATATGAGTAGCTCATCATTCTTGATTCTACCCATTATGAACGAGACATGTTTGAAATGACAATTAGAGATTATAGTTACCCATGCCATGCTTAATTAGAGATTATAGCCAGGAGTGGATAATGCTTTATCTTGTGTGCCAACATGCTTTTAAAATG
Organism: Triticum monococcum; assembly: GCA_034509565.1. Classification (NCBI taxonomy): domain Eukaryota; kingdom Viridiplantae; phylum Streptophyta; class Magnoliopsida; order Poales; family Poaceae; genus Triticum; species Triticum monococcum. The sequence goes on along the minus strand of CM067843.1, from coordinate 378,545,217 downwards.
GTTATGATGTAGTATGATAGGATGGTATCCTCCTTTGAATGATTCAAGTAGCTTGACTTGGCACATGTTCACGCATGTAGTTGAAACAAACACAACACAGCCTCCACGATATTTATGTTCATGGTGATTTATATCCTACTCAAGCTTGCACTCAATGTTGGTTATTCTCAATGCATGTTTATGACCCTGGTCACTCTCTAGTTGGTCGCACCTCAATCTTTTGCTAGACTTCACTTGTAATAAACGGGAATAATGCTTGTGCATCCACTTCCTTAAACCCAAAGTTGTTCCATATGAGTCCACCATACCTACCTATATGCGGTACTTACCTGCCATTCCAAGTAAATTTGCATGTGCCAAACTATAAACCTTCAAATCATAATTTGTTTTGTATGCCCAAATCGCTCATGTAGCAACTGGGGGCCGGCAGTATCTTCCAAGCTAGGTTGGTTATTCTCATGATGAGTGTTTCTTCACTGGTCATTCACGAGAAAGTGGCTGGTATTCGGGATGCCCAGTTCGATGCTCTAAATCAGTTCAAAATATAAATATCAAACAAAACTCCCCCAGGACAGTTGTTGGTATGGACGGTACCCACGGATTCGGCTAGCAGTGGAGTGTGATTGTTGGTGGAGGGGGAGTAAAGACTTTACCATTCTCTTTGGGAACGCCTATAATGTATCTAGCATGGAAGACAGTGAGATCTCTTGGTTGTTATGTTGACAATGAAAGCATACCTCTCAAAATTATATTCATCTTTGTTTTAAAAGCTCGCGTTCTGGCACCTCTGCAGATCCCTGCTTCCCTAAGCGAAGGGCCGATCTATTTACTTCTATTGTTGAGTCACCATCTTCTTATAAAAAGCACCAGCTGGAGAGCACCACCGTCATTTATATGCGTTGTTATTAATTGTTGTTGAGTATGAGTGTGACTGGATGTCTTTTGCCATGAATTATAATGTCTAGTCAGTCCTTGATCTTCAGGGGTGCTCTGCATTTATGTTTTGTGGTCTCGGAAAGGGCTAGCGAGATACCATTTTGTTATATTATATCATGATTGTTTTGAAAAAGTATTGTCATATGAGATTTATTATTATTGCTTGCTAGTTGATTGTGCTATTGATATGAGTAAATGTGAGACCTAAATGTTATTGTGAATATGGTTAGTTCATAATCTTTGTTGAAAACCTGAATACTGGCTAGACATATTTGCAACAACAAGATCAAACAGAGTTTGTAAAAGTTTTTCTTTGTCACTTTCAGTTTGTCAACTGAATTGCTTGAGGACAAGCAATGGGTTAAGCTTGGGGGAGTTGATACGTCTCCAACGTATCTACTTTTCCACACTCTTTTGACCTTGTTTTGGACTCTAACTTGCATGATTTGAATGAAACTAACCCGGACTGACGCTATTTTTAGCAGAATTGCCATGGTGTTATTTTTGTGCACAAATAAAAGTTCTCGGATTGACCTGAAAATGTACGGAGAATATTTTTGGAATATATAAAAAATATTGGCACAATAATCAACCAGAGGGGGGCCACCCAGAGGCCCCAAGCCCTGGGGGCGCGCCCACCCCACTGGGCACACCTACCAGGCTCGTGGGCCCTCTGGACCACCTTCGACCCTAATTCCAACTCTATAAGTACCTACTCATGGAGAAAAAAATAAGAGAGAAGGATTCATCACGTTTTATGATACGGAGCCGCCGCCGCCTCCTGCTCTTCATCGAGGGGCTGATCTAGAGTGTGTTCAGGGCTCCAGAGAGGGGGATTCGTCGCCATCATCATCACCAACCTTCCTCCCTCACCAATTTCATGATGCTCACTGTCATGCATGACTAATTCCATCATAGGCTTGTTGGACGGTGATGAGTTGGATGAGATTTATCTTGTAATCGAGTTAGTTTTGTTAGGGTCTGATGCCTAGTATCCACTATGTTCTGGTATTGATGTTGCTACGACTTTGCTATGCTTAATGCTTGGCACTAGGGCCCGAGTGCCATGATTTCAGATCTGAACCTATTATGTTTTCATGAATATATTTGTGTTCTTGATCCTATCTTACAAGTTGTATACACCTATTATGAATTATGATCCACATACCCCAAGGTGACAATAAATGGGATTCTTTCTGCTGACTACCGTAGTTTGAGGAGTTAATGTATTCACTAAGTGCTAATGCTTTGTTCTGGTTCTCTATTAAAAGGAGGCCTTAATATCCCTTAGTTGCCATTAGGATCCTGCTGCCACGGGATGGTAGGACAAAAGATGTCATGCAAGTTCTCTTCCACAAGCATGTATGACTATATACGGAATACATGCCTACATTATATTGATGAATTGGAGCTAGTTCTGTGTCACCCTATGTTATGAATGCTACATGATGAATATCATCTAACACAATTATCATTGTCGATCCATTGCCTACGAGATTTTCACATATTGATCTTTGCTAAGTTACTTTTGTTGCTACTGCTGTTACAATTACTATAAAACTGCTACTATTACTTTTGCCATCGTTAATGTTACTGACATACTACTTTGCTACTAAATACTTTGCTGCAAATAGTAAGTCTTTCAGGTGTGGTTGAATTGACAACTTAGCTGTTAATACTTGTGAATATTCTTTGGCTCGCCTTGTGTCGAATCAATAAATTTGGGTTGAATACTCTACCCTCGAAAACTGTTGTGATCCCCTATACTTGTGGGTTCTCATTTCCTAATCGGAAATAGTTCATCCGAGTGAACTGTATGCCATATATCACACACAACTTGAACTGGGTGGCTGTTTATATTGCATTCCCTAATCGCCAACAGTTCATCCGAGTGAACTGTATGCCGTATATCGCACATACCTTCATATGGCTGCCTGTTTCTGTTGTTCTGCCTCGTCGCAAACTGTTCATTGGACTAAACAGTATGCCACGCATCGCACATGCAACTCTAATCTGAATCATGTTTGATATCTCCGCCATCGCAAACGTTTCATATCATTTTTACGGCTTTTTTACATCACCATTTGCGATTAATGCATCGCACATAGTTTCCTCGAAGGGTCTCTAATTGTAGTGTCATGTTAGTAGCATCCTACAGTAGTGAATGGAGCTTTAAGGCCACCAGACGGGCCCACCACACTGCCAGGGCCACTTGGCTAGGTCGTCTAGTGCCCTTGTGGCTCCCCTCTGGCCCTCCTTCAGTCTCCGGTCTTCATATTTTCCAGAAATAATTCATAAAAATCCCCGAAATGTTTGGAGCTCTGAAAAATTGTTCTTCCTTCAGTTGCAAATTAGGTGTAGATTTCAACTGTCCGTCATTTCCCTCTGTAGGCATACCTTGCAACTTAAGAGATAAACTGCAATATAATTGCATTATAATGTGAAAATAGTGATGCAAAATGGATGTATTAGTTATCCATCGGTCTTCTTCATATGTACAATAAGTAGGGATTGCTGGGAAACATAGTAGAAAACAAAACTTTTTGTCCTACGAAAAAACTAGGAACACTATGAAGATGCATTAACGATTTAGATAGGATTGTTACCAACTCTGAGTTGTAGTGGAAGAAGAGTCTATGTAGATCATACTTGAAGTCCCTCGAACCGTTCACGAACGATCCCTCGAACGGAAGACCGAAAGCACGACATCTCCACAGTTTGCAAGTGTATGGTCTTCACGATCCGGCAACGCTTCGCCATTGATACACCCTTTTGCATCCTGTTTTTCATATTGTTATTTATAGTGTTTTTAATCAATATAACACTTTGTGGAGCAATTCCAATGCCTTTTCTATCATAATATGCAAGGTTTACATGAAGAGGGAGATTGCCGGCAGTAGGAATTCTAAACATGAAAAAGCTATGTCAGAGATACCTATTCTGCACATCTCCAAATGAGCTACAATTTTACAGAGATTTATTTTGTAATAAATAAAAAATACTGGAGCAAATAAGTACTAGAGGGGGCCACCCAGGTGCCCACAAGGCACCAAGGCACTTCTACCCCCCTAGGCGCGCCTTGGTGGGTGGTGGGGCCCCTCGCCAGCCTCCAGTGCCCATCTTCTAGTATATAAGACCATTTGACCTAGAGAAAACAAAGAGAGGACTTCCAAGACGGAGTGCTACCGTCTCAAGGAAAAACTTGGGCAGGAGCACTTTTGCTCTCCGGCGGAGCGATTATGCCAGGGATACTTCCCTCCGGGAGGGGGAAATCAAAGCCGTCATCATCACCAATAACCCTCTCATCATGGGAGGATCAATCTTCATCAACATCTTCACCAGCACCATCTCATCTCAAACCCAAGTTCATCTCTTATATTCATTCTTCGTATCAAAACCTCAGATTGGTACCTGTGGGTTTCTAGTAGTGTTGATTACATCTTGTAGTTGATGCTAGTTGGTTTATTTGGTGGAAGATCATATGTTCATGACTATTATGCTATTCAATACCCCTCTAATCTTGAGCATGAATATGTTGTGTGAGTAGTTACTTTTGTTCTTGAGGACATGGGAGAAGTCTTGTCGTAAGTAATCATGGGAGAAGTCTTTTCCGATGCCATTGTCGGGAGAGGAGCGCCTTTGTTGAGTGGAATTTGGTAAGGAAGCATTTATATTACGTGCTGAAATTTACTATTACTTGTTACTATGGAAAATCATCCTTTGATGTGTTTGTTCAGGGTATCTTCACCTCGAACGGAAGCACAAAGAGTTGCTCCTCAACCTATTGCACCTACTGAAAATATTTATTACGAGATTCCTTTCGGTATGATAGAGAAACTGTTAGCTAATCCTTATGCAGGAGATGGAACATTACATCCTGATATGACTCTAATCTATGTGGATGAAGTTTGTGGATTATTTAAGCTTGCAAGTTTACCCGGAGATGAAGTTAAGAAGAAGGTTTTCCATTTATCTTTGATATTTCAATGTGGGATTGGAATCGGTTGAAATTGGAATTTCATCAAAAGTTTTATCCTATGCATCTGTTTCATCAAATGCTCATATAATTTTTGGCCTTGTGAAGGAGAAAGCATTGCTCAAGCTTGGTTGGGGCTTAAGTACATAATGTACACAAGCCCCAATCATGAGCTCCAAAATGAAATTATCTTATAGAATGTTTATGCTTGGCTTTCTCATGATGGTCAAACCATGCTCAATTCTTCTTCGACTGGCTCTTTTATGAAGAGAACTACTGAATTCAGATGGGATATTTTGGAAAGAATTAAATGCAACACTGAAGATTGGGACCTCGACAAAGGTAATGAGTCAGGTATAATACTTGAGTTTGACTCTGTTAAATCTTTTCTGGATATCGAAGTTTTTCATAAGTTTACACTACATATGGACTTGAGTCTGAGATAGTAGCCTCTTTTTGTGAATAATTCGCTACTCATGTTGATCTTCCTAAGGAGAAGTGGTTTAAATATCATCCCCTATTAAAGAAAAGATCGAGGAGCCCATTATAGTTAAAGATGAAACAATCATTTACAATGTTGATCTAGTTGTTCCTACTACTTATATTGAGAACCCGCCTTTCCCTATTACAAAGGAGCATGCTAAGGCTTCAACCGTGGTTAACAAAATTAATATTAGAGCACCTAGACCCTCTAAACAAATTAAAGTTGAACCTAATATTAATATGGTTAAAGATCTCTTAGTCGATAATATAGATGGACATGTTATTTACTTTTGTGGTGAAGCTGCTAGAATTGCCAAGCCCGATGATAAAGATAAGAATAAACCTATTGTTGGCATGCCTGTTGCTTCAGTTAAGATAGAGATCATTGCTATCATGGCTTATGTCATTTGGGTGCTAGTGTGAGTGCTATTCCGTTTACCTTGTATCAAGAAATTATGAATGATATTGCTCCTACTAAAATAGAGGACATTGATGTTACTATTAAGCTTCCAAATAGAGATACTATTACACCACTTGGGATTGTTAGAGATATTAAAGTCTTGTGTGGAAAATAAAATACCCTACTAATTTTCTTGTTCTTGGTTATCCACAAGATGATATTTGTCATATAATATTTGGTAGACCTTTCTTGAACACTGTTAACGCCAAGATTGATTACGCTAAAGAAACTGCCAGCGTTAACTTTGGTGATGTATCTCATGAGTTTAATTTCTCTAAGTTTCATAGACAAACTCATGATAAAGAATTGTATAGTAAAGAAAAAATTATTGGTCTTGCTTCCATTGTTGTGCCTCCGACTAATCTGTTAAAAAAATATTTACTAGACCACGAAAATGATATGCACTTGAATGAAGGAAATGAAATCGATAAGATGTTCTTTGATCAACCACCTATTCTTAAACACAATTTGCCTGTTGAAACTCTTGGAGGACCTCCTCCACCTAAAGGTGATCCTGTGTTTGAATTGAAACAATTGCCCGATACATTGAAATATGCTTATCTTGATGAAAAGAAGATATATCCTGTTATTATTAGTGCTAACCTTTCAGAGCATGAAGAAAAGAGATTATTAAAAACTCTGAGGAAGCATGGTGATGCTATTGGATATACTCTTGATGATCTTAAGGGAATTAGTCCCACTCTATGTCAGCACATGATTAATATGGAGCCTGATGCTAAACCAGTTGTTGATCATCAAAGACAATTAAATCCTAAGATGAAGGAAGTGTTAAGAACCGAAATATTAAAGCTTCTGGAAGCAGGTATAATCTATCCCATAGGTGATAGTAGATGGGTAAGTCATGTTCATTGTGTCTCTGAGAAAGGAGGCATTACCATTGTCCCTAATGATAAAAATGAACTTATTCCACAAATAATTATGACTGGTTATATGATGATAATTGATTTTAGAAAATTAAACAAAGATACTAGAAAAGATCATTACCCCCTTACCTTTTATTGATCAAATGTTAGAAGGATTGTCTAAGCATACACATTTTTGTTTTCTTGATGGATATTCCGGTTTCTCTCAAATACCTATATCAAAATCCGACCAAGAGCAAACCACTTTTACTTGTCCTTTTGGAACTTATGATTATATACATATGCCTTTTGGTTTATGCCATGCACCTTCTAACATTCAAAGATGCATGACTACTATATTCTTGGACTTTTGTGAAAAGATTGTTGAGTTTTTCATGGATGATTTTCCGTTTACGGAACTTTTTTTGATGATTGCTTAAGCAATTTTGATCACGTTTCACAGAGATGTGAACAAACTATTTTGTCTTGAATTGGGAGAAATGCCACTTTATGGTGAATGAAGGTATCGGTGTGGAAGCACAATCACCTATGGGGTAGGGCTTCCCCTTTGTGGTTCGGCAAGAGTGCGGTCACATTTGCACAAAGAGCAGAGGCAGCAGGGCAGCGCGATGATCAACAACTCTCTTTTTACCCAGGTTCGAGACGCTTTGCAGCGTAAAACCCTACTCATGTTGTGGTGGATTCCATTGTAGGAACACGAAGGAGTCGAATGCTCTGGCCCAGCAAGGGTGCCTCGGGGGGGGGGGGGGGTGCAACTGTGCTAATACGAGTGTTGAGGGATCGAATGTTCGAACCCCTTGCTAGGTTGCCTCGGGCCTCCTTTTATAGGGTAAGGGGCGACCATAGTGGCAAAATGGTTATTTTAATGTGATTAGATAGCTAACAGTGCTACCATACCTAACTCTGGCAATTAGGACAAAGTGCATTAAATGCACTACTAGATGTCATGCTGAGGTTGAAGCCAGGCAAGCCTGCTGCGCCTCTTATCCATCTTCTTCTTATTAGTGTGACACGCCATCTGGACAGGTGTCAATAAAGCTAATTGCTTCTTCACCATGCCGCCACGTGCCTGATAGGATCCACCTAGCCACTTGAGAGCTTGACACCGCACCGATTAATGACCTAAGGGCGGTGAGGTGGAGCGGTGGCGTCTTGGGGGCCTGCCAGCAAAGGGTCCTGGCGGGTTCTGAGCATGACAGCCCCGGAAGCCTTGTGGGGGTGAACTTGTCTTGTCCTTCAGGTGCAGCTTCGACCCGGCCAGGCTCTCCTGCCCAGCAAGGGAAGCCTTCCTGAGGTGGTCTCCGGTCAACTTGATCTTCTTGAGCTTGATGTACCTGGCAAGGGCAGTTTGCCCGGGAGGCAATACAAGTCTGTGCACAGTCAAGGGGAAACAAATACCCCTGTTTATGTACACCGACAGTAGCCCCCAGACCTGAGCCATACTTGGGCGGGCGCCGTTGGGTTAGGACAAATAGTGCACAGACACGCGGCAAAAATCTGCTGTCCACGCACTAATGATTTTATAGACCTATCAACCACACGTCCATCCCAAGCAGTTATTGCGGGTCATGGAATCGTGGGTTTGCAGCAGTTACCAGGCAGTGCGCCTGTTAAAGGCAATTTTGCAAGAGGAATAGTGGAGAGCTTGCCCCCTCGCGTGGTCCCAGTAAAACAGGGCACACACGAAGGAGTGTTGCTCATTAACACCCTTCGCCCCTCTCGCTTCATCCTCTTCCTTGCGGTGGAAACATCCTCTGCCACCACCATCCTTCTCCATACTACACTAGATCCTTCCCTTCCACCTTCTCAAGGAAATGGGGCGCAAGAAGAGCGCCGTAAAGGGAAAGCGGTCGGACAAGCCTGAAGATCCAAAAGCAGAGGAAAAGAAGAAAGAGGTAGAGGAACTGGTTCAGCAGGGGCATGAGAATGTGGTTTTCTCATCGTCAGACCTAGATGCCAATCCCTTGATCAAAAGGTACACCTATATGTGGGGGAGGAAGACCGAAGGTCATGGGGAACCAATCGTTCTTCCTGATGGGCCCAAGATTCCATTAGATTCATATCCCTTTTTCCATGCCTAGTTTTATTGTGGGCTTTCTCCCCCCTTCTCCGATTTCCTTTGCTCCATGATGTATGCCTTTGGTTTCCGCCTACTGGATTTCACGCCAACGCAATGACAAGCATGGCGGTGTTTGCCCATTTCTGCCAGAACTTTGTGGGAGTTGCCCCCAACATGGATTTATTCCACCACTTTTACATCCCCCGCATTGAGGACAAATCCCTTTCTGGGAATATATCATGGATTCCACAGGGAAGGAGAGAAGATTGGGATTATCTTGGAGGGTAACTGCATGACAAGTGGAAGGAATGTAGGGGCGATTGGTGCTGGATTAAGGACCCGAAGCCTCCTCCGTTCTGTTTGTTGTGGACTAGATGTGTGGTTTGCGGTAGCTCATGTTGCACTTCGGCCACTCTGGCCTCGTGCTTCTCACTCATGGTTTTCACCGTCCGGTGTTCCATGACCACTCAATCGGCCACCACCTTTTGTTCGGTCGGTGCCTCTTTGTCCTTCTTCTGTTCGGTCCTAAGGCCCTCGACCTCCGCGGAGGTAGCTGCAAACATAATCAAGCAACTCTTGCTTAGGGATTGATACGTCTCCAACGTATCTATAATTTTTTATTGTTCCATGCAATTATATTATCTGTTTTGGATGTTTTATATGCATTAATATGCTATTTTATATTATTTTTGGGACTAACCTATTAACCTAGAGCCCAATGCCAGTTTCTGTTTTTCCTTGTTTTTTAGCTTCATGAAAAAGGAATATCAAACGGAGTCCAAACGAATAAAACTTTCATGATGATTTCTCTTGGACCAAAAGACACCCAGGAGACTAGCAGTTCAAGTCAGAAGAGCCACGAGGCGGCGACAAGGGTGGAGGGCGCGCCCTAGGGGGGGGGGGCTACCTTGTGAGCCCCTCGTGACTCCCCTGACCTAGTTATTCCTCCTATATATTGACATATATTCCCAAACCTCCAGAAGTATCCACGAAAACACTTTTCCACCGCCGCAACCTTCTGTTCCCATGAGATCCCATCTTGGGGCCTTTTCCGGCATCTTGCCAAAGGGGGGTTCGATAACGGAGGGCATCTACATCAACTCTATTGCCCTCCCGATGAAGCGTAAGTAGTTTACCTCAGACCTACTAGTCCATAGCTAGTAGCTAGATGGCTTCCTCTCTCTCTTTGATTCTCAATACCATGTTCTCCTCGATGTTCTTGGAGATGTATCTGATGTAATCTTCTTTTGCGGTGTGTTTGTCGAGATCCGATGAATTGTGGATTTATGATCAGATTATCTATGAATATTATTTGAATCTTCTCTGAATTCTTATATGCATGATTTGATATCTTTGTAATTCTCTTTGAACTATCGGTTTAGTTTGGCCAACTAGATTGGTTTTTCTTGCAATGGGAGAAGTGCTTAGCGTTGGGTTCAATCTTGTGGTGTCGTCACCTAGTGACAAAGTAGGGGTAGCGAGGCACGTATTGTATTCTTGCCATCGAGGATAAAAGGATGGGGTTTACATCATATTGCTTGAGTTTATTCCTCTACATCATGACATCTTACTTAAAGTGTTACTCTGTTCTTCGTGAACTCAATACTCTAGATGCAGGCAGGAGTCGGTCGATGTGTGGAGTAATAGTAGTAGATGCAGGCACGAGTCGATCTACTTGACACGGACGTGATACCTATATTGCATAACTGTTGCCTTGGATATCGTCGTAACTTTGCGGTTTTCTATCAATTGCACGACAATAATTTGTTCACCCAATGTATTGTTTGCCTTCATGAGAGAAGCCTCTAGTGAAACCTATGGCCGCTGGGTCTATTTTCCATCATATTAGTTTCTGATCTACTATTTTGCAATCTTTTATTTTCAGATCTATAAACCAAAGAACCCAAAAATATTTTATCTTTTGTTTAGTTTTATTTATCTATCTCTGTCAGATCTCACCTTTGCAAGTGACCATGAAGGGATTGACAACCCCTTTATCGCGTTGGGTGCAAGTGTTTGATTGTTTGTGCAGGTATTGGTAATTTGTGAGTTCTTCTCCTACTGGATTGATACCTTGGTTCTTAACTGGGGGAAATACTTATCTCTACTATGCTGCATCACCCTTTCCTCTTCAAGGGAAAAACCAACGCAAGCTCAAGAAGTAGCAGGAAGAATTTTTAGCGCCGTTGCCCGGGAGATCTACGCCAAGTCAAACCTACCAAGTATCCATCATAAACTCTCATCTCTTGCAGTACATTATTCGGCATTTGCCTCTCGTTTTCCTCTCCCCCACTTCTAATATGATTTTCAAAAATATTTGCCTTTTCTCTCGCCATTCTCTTTTTTGCCTAAGTCTGCGCTATGGCAGACTCTAAAAGGGCTAAGGGTTTTCTCCCGAGTTTTAATGCTTTGGATAAACCGTCTGTCCTTTCTAAGCTCATAAATAATGATGCTACGACAAGACCTTCTGAGGTTGTTAAGGAAAATTTAAACAATTTTGATGAAGATGATCCTGAAATCTTTCACTATTTACTCAATGAATATTTGAAAGATGCTTGGGATAGACTATTGAGGATTCTAGCTAGCCATATGCCTCAATATCATATTGAGATATACTTGAGAAGCTTTTATATTGGTTTGCCTCTTTCTCTAAAGCAAGTTTTGGATTCTATATTGGAAAATGGTTTTCTTGGAGGAGACACCTTTGATACTTATGGAAAGATGAAAAACCATATTTGGGCACTCCAAAGGTGAAAACGTTGAATCAACTACTCTTTTCTGCTTTTATCAAAATGAAATAATCAAAGAGATGAAGGCTAGTTTAGATGCGAATTTTTGAAGTGTGCTTAATCTTTCTTCTACTATCAATGGCCATGTGCTTTCAAGAAATAGAAAGATAAATGCTCTGGACAAGAAATTTTCTCTTTACTACCAAAAGGGAGAAGATGACAATACCTAGATCTATGTTTTTGTGCCTAGCTAAGGGCGCTAAACAATAGCGCTTGTTGGGAGGCAACCCAATTTTATTTTTGTTCTTGCTTTTTGGTCCTGTTTTGCAATAAATAATTCATCTAGCCTCTGGTTAGATGTGCTTTTGTGTTTTAGTTAGTGTTTGTGCCAAGTAAGACCTTTGGAATAGCTTATGGTAATAGTTGATTTGATCTTGCTGAAAACAGAAACTTTCGCGCTCAGGAAACAATTCTCATTTTTAGAAGATGCATGATAAAATACTGATTCTTTTTTGCAGAAGATTAAGATAAAAAAATTTCCTCTATTATCCTAAATTTCAGAAGTTTCAGAGTGATAGAAGTATTCGAGAGTAACGGATTGCTACAGACTATTCTGTTTTTGAGAGATCCTATTTTCTTTGTGTTGTTTGCTTATTTTGATGAATCTATGGGTAGTATCGGGGGTATGAACCATGGATAAGTTGGAATGTAGTAGATATTACACCAATATAAATAAATAATGAGTTCACAACAGTACCATAAGTGGTGATTCATTTTCTTGTACTAATGGATCTCATGCGTTTTCTGTTGAGTTTTGTCTTGTGAAGTTTTCAAGTTTTGGGTAAAGATTTGATGGACTATGGAATAAGGAGTGGCAATAGCCTAAGATTGGGGATTCCCAAGGCATCCCAAGGTAATATTCAAGGACAACCAAGAGCCTAAGCTTGGGGATGCCCCGGAAGGCATCCCCTCTTTCGTCTTTGTCTATCTGTAACTTTACTTGAGGCTATATTTTTATTCACCATATGACATGTGTTTTGCTTGGAGCATCTTGTACGATATGAGTCTTATCTTTTTAGTTTTCCACAATCATCCTTACTGTGCACACCTTTTTAGAGGGATACACATGAATCATGATTATTAGAATACTCTATGTTCTTCACTTATATCTTTTGAGCTAGGAAATTTTGCTCTAGTACTTCACTTATATCTTTTTAGAGCATGGTAGTGGTTTTATAGAAATTGCCGAACTCTCATGCTTCACTTATATTATTTTGAGAGTCTCTTTAAACAGCATGGTCATTGGCTTTGGTTATGAATTTAGTCCTAATATGATAGGCATCCAAGAGGGATATAATAAAAACTTTCATATAAAGAGCATTGAATACTAGGAGAAGTTTGATTCCTTATGATTGTTTTGAGATATAAAGATGGTGATATTAAAGTCATACTAATGAGTAATTGTGGATTGTAGAAATACTTGTGTTAAAGTTTGTGATTCCCGTAGCATGCACGTATGGTGAACCGTTATGTGATGAAGTCGGAGCATGATTAATTTATTGATTGTCTTCCTTATGAATGGCGGTCGAGGACGAGCGATGGTCTTTTCCTACCAATCCATCCCGCTAGGAGCATGTGTGTAGTACTTTGTTTCGATGAATAATAGATTTTTGCAATAAGTATGTGAGTTCTTTATGACTAATGTTGAGTCCATGGATTATACGCACTCTCACTCTTCCACCATTACTAGCCTCTCTAGTTCCGCACAAATTTCGCGGGTACCTTACACCCACCATATATCTTCCTCAAAACAGCCACCATACCTACCTATTATGGCATTTCCATAGCCATTCTGAGATATATTGCCATGCAACTTCCATCGTTCCGCTTATTATGACACACTTCATCATTGGCATATTGCCTTGCATGATCATGTAGTTGAAATCGTATTTGTGGCAAAGCCACCTTTCATCATTTTTATACATGTCGCTCTTGAGTCATTGCACATCCTGGTACACCACCGGAGGCATTCATATCGAGTCATATTTTGTTCTAGAATCGAGTTGTAATTCTTGAGTTGTAAGTAAATAAAAGTGTGATCATCATCATTATTAGAGCATTGTCCCACGTGAGGAAAGGATGATGGAAGCTATGATTCCCTCACAAGTTGGGATGAGTCTCTGGACTTTACAAAAAAAAAGAGGCCAAAGAAGCCCACACAAAAAATGAGAGAAAAGAGAGAATGGGCAATGTTACTATCCTTTTTCCACACTTGTGCTTCCAAGTAGCACCATGATCTTCATGATAGAGAGTCTCCTATATTGTCACTTTCATATACTAGTGGGAATTTTTCATTATAGAACTTGGCTTGTATATTCCAATGATGAGCTTCCTCATATTGCCCTAGGTATTCGTGAGCAAGCAAGTTGGATGCACACCCACTTAGTTTCTTTCTGAGCTTTCATACACTTATAGCTCTAGTGCATCCGTTGCATGGCAATCCCTACTCACTCACATTGATATCTATTGATGGGCATCTCCATAGCCTGTTGATACACCTATTCGATGTGAGACTATCTCCCTCTTTTTTGTCTTCTCCACAACCGCCATATTCTATTCCACCTGTAGTGTTATGTCCATGGCTCACGCTCATGTATTGAGTGAAAGTTGAAAAGGTTTGAGAACACCAAAAGTATGAAACAATTGCTTGGCTTGTCATCAGGGTTGTGCATGATTTGAGTATTTTGTGCGATGAAGATGGAGCATAGCCAGACTATAGAATTTTGTAGGGATAGCTTTCTTTGGCCATGTTATTTTGAGAAGACATAATTGCCTTGTTAGTATGCTTTAAGTATTATTGTTTTTATGTCAATATTAAACTTTTGTTTTGAATCTTATGGATCTGAACATTCATACCACAATAAAAGAAGTTACATGGATAAATATGTTAGGTAGCATTCCACATCAAAAATTCTGTTTTTGTCATTTACCTACTCGAGGACAAGCAGGAATTAAGCTTGGGGATGCTTGATACGTCTCCAACGTATCTATAATTTTTGACTGTTCCATCACTACTGTAGGATGCTGCTAATGCGACACTACGATTAGAGACCCTTCAAGAAACTGTGTGCGATGCCATAATCGAAAACACTGTTATATGAAAACTGTCAGAAATGTGTAAAACGTTTGTGATGGAGGATGCATCAAACACGGTTCAGGTTTTAGTTGTGTGTGCGATCCAGGGCATAGGGTTCAGTCCAATGAACTAGCGATGAGGCGAAACAAAAGTAACGGGCATCCTAATGAAGGCGTGTGTGATATAGAGCATACGGTTCACTCGGATGAACTATTTGTGATTAGGAAACACAAAAGAAACGGGCAGCCAGATGAAGGTGTGTGCGATATACAGCATACGGTTCACTCGGATGAACTGTTTGTGATTAGGCAACACAAAAGAAACGGTCAGCCGGATCAAGTTGTGTGTGATTGAGGGCATACGCTTCACAACGATTAGTTGTTTGCGATTAGGCAACCGAACATAAACGGGTAAGCCAGATCAAAGTGTCTGCGATTGATGGCATACACTTCACATGGATAAACTTTTTGCGATTAGCCACAACAAACTAAAACTGTAAGATAGATCAATGTGTGTGCGCTAGATGGGCACACCCATTCTAATTAAAAGACGTGTGCTGACATTGCCTCTTGCAGTACACCCTATGGTGCAAAAGGCACGTACGCGGCCGAGAAGGCGTACGTGCCCACATTACGCCTTCTAGGAATAGTGCCGCACTTATAACCGTCAGTAAATTTTGAGCATGCGTCCCGTCACATTCCAAATTGCAAACCTGTTCACACCGATCAAAACCTAAACGGTTTCCCACTTAGGAGCGTATTACTACGCGCTTATAAATACTACTACTCCTAGGTGATTACACAATCCTCCTCAACTCCTCATTCAAAAAAGTCAAAAACAAACAAGTCATTCATCATTGTTCCCTTTGCGTCCGCCATGGCCTGCGTGAGTTCTGGGTCGAGAGATTGCCACCGGGGAGAGGCGAGCCTGGAAGCGGGAGCATGAGAGATGTCCCGCCTCACCGCGATAGCGGCCAACATGTCCCGCCGCACGACCCTAGCAGCAGAGAGGTCCCGCCGTGCCGCCGAAGCAGCACGGAGGACCCGCCATGCCGTCGATGCAGCAGACTGGTCCGGCCATGCCACGGAAGCAGAAGAGATGTCCCACGGCACCGC
Source organism: Triticum monococcum (assembly GCA_034509565.1). Taxonomy (NCBI): domain Eukaryota; kingdom Viridiplantae; phylum Streptophyta; class Magnoliopsida; order Poales; family Poaceae; genus Triticum; species Triticum monococcum. The sequence goes on along the minus strand of CM067843.1, from coordinate 378,529,439 downwards.
GAATGCAGCAGAGATGTCCTCCCTTGCCGCAGCGGCCTGGGAAAATGCCTCGCGCGCAGTCGAGGACTCTTACAGGCGCATGCGTGCCCTCATCCATAGGCAGATGGATCAAATCTCCAGGTGGGCGAGGTTGCAGGATGACCTGCAAGCCTCGTTTGAACAGTCTACCGACGTCATCCGGCAACTAAATGAGAGCAATGCGAAGCTCCGGGCCGAGAGCGACCTGCTGACGGCGAAGATCGTCGGAAGTGCGGAGCAGCAGGAGCAGACCACTGCCTTGTTCAAGAGGACCGGCGTCATCGTCGAGAAACTTATGGGAATAACAAGTTGTGCATCGAGCGCAAAAGGCTGGTGGAGGAATCTGTGGATGCTCTCAAGCAGCATCCTGAGGACAAGAAAGAGCTCGTCGGCACTTGCCGCAGAGACTAGTTCCCGCGGCCTGCAGCAACGCATCAAGAAAGTAGAGATCTGCTAGCCAGATCGTTGTCTTCCTTCTTCTTTTGCCTTTGTGTATTTCCGGCATTGCCATATGTGGCTTTTTTTTCATTATGTTTCTAAATATGTAAGACAATTATTATCCACTGTCATCGTCCTTATATTCATCATGCGTGCTATAAGTTGCATTCGATGCTATATAGGTCCGTCAGATCTTACATCAAGATCCATGCAAAACTTTCTTTTCAGATTTTCATTTTTCTCTCTTAAATCTCAGTCCATTGAGACATATATCCACGCCGTAGAACAGGTGCTCGGGCGCCATTAATGGAGATGTTGGGACTTGGGAGGGACGTGCGCGGCGGGTTGCGGTCAAAGGGCTCTCCTCCCGATGAGCACGCGCAGGGGTCTGATCGCACGCCTCCCGTACCCAAATAGCTACCCCGCATGACACCTCCTAGCCAATAAAAAAGGGGATGCGTGGTCGCACATAATTGGTAAGTCGAACGCCCACGATTTCAATAATACTTGTGTTTTTGATTTGTAAGGTGACAACACTTGTTCCAAAATGACTTTATTGATTGTAAATGTGTGGGCCTTCACAAATTGGACAGAAAAATTACCACGGCATGTTGGTGCCATGTCATGAGACCATGCCAAGCTTCATGATTTTCAGGCGTGTTTTGGAATTACAGGAATTAAAAAACCAAGTTCTCATTCTTTCCGGCCGAGCCACGTGATACATCTCCGCCGTATCTACTTTTCCAAACACTTTTGCCCTTGTTTTGGACTCTCACTTGCATGATTTGAATGGAACTAACCCGGACTGACGCCGTTTTCAGCAGAATTGCCATGGTGTTATTTTTGTGCAGAAATACAAGTTCTCGGAATGACCTAAAAATCAACGGAGAATTATTTTGGAATATATAAAAAATATTGGCGAAAGAATCAAGGCGAGGGGGCCCACACCCTAGCCACGAGGGTGGGGGCGCGCCTGCCCCCCTGGGTGCGCCCCCTGCCTTGTGGGCCCCCTGGAGCTCCACCGACCTCAACCCCAACTCCGTATATCCATGTTCGGGGACATAAAAAATTAGGGAGAAAGATTCATCGCGTTTTACGATATGGAGCCGCCGCCAAGCCCTAAACTCTCTCGGGAGGGATGATCTGGAGTCCGTTCGGTGCTCCGGAGAGGGGAATCCGTCGCCATCGTCATCATCAACCTTCCTCCATCACCAATTTCATGATGCTCACCGCCGTACGTGAGTAATTCCATCGTAGGCTTGCTGGACGGTGATGGGTCAGATGAGATTTATCATGTAATTGAGTTAGTTTTGTTAGGGTTTGATCCCTAGTATCCACTATGTTCTGAGATTGATGTTGCTATGACTTTGCTATGCTTAATGCTTGTCACTAAGGCCCGAGTGCCACGATTTCAGATCTGAACCTATTATGTTTTCATCAATATATGAGAGTTCTTGATCCTATCTTGCAAGTCTATAGTCACCTACTATGTGTTATGATCCAACAACCCCGAAGTGACAATAATCGGGACCACTCCCGGTGATGACCGTAGTTTGAGGAGTTCATGTATTCACTATATGTTAATGCTTTGGTCCGGTACTCTATTAAAAGGAGGCCTTAATATCCCTTAGTTTCCAATAGGACGCTGCTGCCATGGGAGGGTAGGACAAAAGATGTCATGCAAGTTCTTTTCCATAAGCACATATTACTATATTCGGAATACATGCCTACATTACATTGATGAACCGGAGCTAGTTCTGTCTCACCCTAGGTTATGACTATTACATGATGAACCGCATCCGGCATAATTCTCTATAACCTATCCATTGCCTACGAGCTTTCCATATGAAATTATTTGCGATAGAAGAAATTAATGTTTTGAGTGGAAAGATGGATGAACTTACGAAATTATTTGCTAGTAAGAGTGTTTCTTCTGATCCTAATGATATGCCCTTGTCAACTTTGATTGAGAATAATAATGAATCTATGGATGTGAAATTTGTTGGTGGGAACAATTTTGGTAACAACGCATATAGAGGAAATTTCAATCCTAGGCCTTATCCTATTAATCCCTCTAATAATTATGGTAATTCCTACAAAAATTCTTATGGAAATTATAATAAGATGCCCTCTGATTTTGAATCTAATATTAAAGAATTTATTACTTCGCAAAAGAATTTTAATGCTTTGATTGAAGAAAAATTGCTTAAGAATGATGAGTTGGCTAGGAAAGTTGATAGAATTTCTCTTGATGTTGATTCTTTGAAACTTAGATCTATTCCACCTAAGCATGGTATCAATGAGTCTCTCAAAGCCATGAGAATTTCCATTGATGAGTGCAAAGAAAGAACCGCTAGGATGCGTGCTAAGAAAGATGCCTTTATAAGAGCGTGTTCTTCTAGTTCCTATGAAAATAAAGATGAAGATCTAAAAGTTATTGATGTGTCCCCTATTAGATCTTTGTTTTGCAATATGAATCTTGATAATGATGGGACTGAATATGATCCACCTTTACCTAGAAGACGTTCCAAGAATTCGTAATTTTTTGATCTTGATGCTAAAATTGATAAAAGTGGGATTGAAGAAATTAAAACCCTAGATGTTTCTAAACCCACTATTATGGATTTCAAGGGATTTAACTATGAAAATTGCTCTTCGATTGATTGTATTTCCTTGTTGCACTCCGTGCTAAATTCTCCTCACGCTTATAGTCAAAATAAAGTGTTTACTAAACATATCGTTGATGCTTTGATGCAATCTTATGAAGAAAAACTTGAATTGGAAGTTTCTATCCCTAGAAAACTTTATGATGAGTGGGAACCAACTATTAAAATTAAAATTAAAGATCATGAATGCTATGCTTTATGTGATTTGGGTCCTAGTGTTTCCATGATTCCAAAGACCTTGTGTCATTTGTTAGGTTTCCGTGATTTTTATGATTGCTCTCTAAACTTGCACCTTGCGGATTCCACTATTAAGAAACCTATGGGAAGAATTAATGATGTTCTTATTGTTGCAAATAGGAATTATGTGCCCGTAGATTTTATTGTTCTTGACATAGATTGCAATCCTTCATGCCCTATTATTCTTGGTAGAGCTTTCCTTAGAACGATTGGTGCAATTATTGATATGAAGGAGGAAATATTAGATTCCAATTTCCATTAAGGAAAGGCATGGAACACTTTCCTAGAAAGAAAATTAAATTACCTTATGAATCTATTATGAGATCCACTTATGGATTGCCTACAAAAGATGGCAATACCTAAATCTATCCTTGCTTGTTATGCCTAGCTAGGGGCGTTAAACAATAGCGCTTGTTGGGAGGAAACCCAATTTTATTTTTATTCCTTGCTTTTTGCTCCTGTTTAGTAATAAATAATTTATCTAGACTATCTTTTGGTTGTGTTTTTGTGTGTTTAATTAGTGTTTGTGCCAAGTAGAACCGTTGGGAAGACTTGGGGAAAGTCTTGTTACACTTGCTGTAAAAAACAGAAACTTTAGCGCTCACGAGAACTGCTGCCATTTTTATTTGGAAAGTGCTATTTAGCTAATTCTTTTTGCAGATGATTAATAGATAAAGTCCTCACGTCCAGCAATTCATTTTAGAATTTTTGGGGTTCCAGATCTTGCGCTAGCTACAGATTACTACAGGCTGTTCTGTTTTTGACAGATTCTGTTTTTCGTATTTTGATGAATCTATGGCTAGTAAAATAGTTTACAAACCATAGAGAAGTTGGAATACAGTAGGTTAACACCAATATAAATAAAGAATGAGTTCATTACATTACCTTGGGGTGGTTTTTTGTTTTCTTTCGCTAACGGAGCTCACGAGATTTTCTACTTTGAGTTTTGTGTTGTGAAGTTTTCAAGTTTGGGGTAAAGATTTGATGGATTATGGAACAAGGAGTGGCAAGAGCCTAACCTTGGGTATGCCCATGGCACCCCCAATATAATCTAAGGACACCTAAAATCCAAAGCTTGGGGATGCCCCGGAAGGCATCCCCTCTTTCGTCTACTTCTATCGGTAACTTTACTTGGAGCTATATTTTTATTCGCCACATGATATGTGTTTTGCTTGGAGCGTCTTGTATGATTTGAGTCTTTACTTTTTAGTTTACCACAATTATCCTTGCTGTACACACCTTTTCAGAGGGCCATACATGATTTGGAATTCATTAGAATACTCTATGTGCTTCGCTTATATCTTTTGAGTTATATAGTTTTGCTCTAGTACTTCACTTATATCTTTTAGAGCACGGTGGTGGATTTGTTTTATAGAAACTATTGATCTCTCATGCTTCACTTAGATTATTTTGAGAGTCTTAAATAGCATGGTAATTTGCTTAAAATCCAAATATGCTAGGTATTCAAGATTAGTAAAATTTTCTTATGAGTGTTTTGAATACTAAGAGAAGTTTGATGCTTGATGATTGTTTCGAGATATGGAGGTAATAATATCGAAGTCATGCTAGTTGAGTAGTTGTGAAATTGAGAAATGCTTGTGTTGAAGTTTGCAAGTCCCGTAGCATGCACGTATGGTAAACGTTATGTAACAAATTTGAAACATGAGGGGTTATTTGATTGTCCTCCTTATGGGTGGCGGTCGGGGACGAGCGATGGTCTTTTCCTACCAATCTATCCCCCTAGGAGCATGCGCGTAGTGCCGAGGTTTTTGATGACTTGTAGATTTTTACAATAAGTATGTGAGTTCTTTATGACTAATGTTGAGTCCATGGATTATACGCACTCTCACCCTTCCATCCTTGCTAGCCTCTTCGGTACCGTGCATTGCCCTTTCTCACATTGAGAGTTGGCGCAAACTTCGCCGGTGCATCCAAACCCCATGATATGATACGCTCTTTCACACATAAACCTCCTTATATCTTCCTCAAAACAGCCACCATACCTACCTATTATGGCATTTCCATAGCCATTCCGAGATATATTGCCATGCAACTTTCAACCATTCCATTTTGTAACATCCCAAAATTCTAAATTTTGGAATGTTATAATAAATAGATAGATTTGATTGATTGTTTGATTGATTGTGTGAAATTGAGTGAAATTTGAAACCTTTTTAAAAGTTAAATGAGGGGGAATAAAAGGACTTTCCCAAACTTTCATTTTGCATTCGTGATCTCCGTGAATTCAAATTCTTTTCACCACGAAACCCTGGAGAGAAGATGACATGACTTCTTCCATTTATTTAAATGACAAGGGGTGTTGAAAATAGTTGAATTTCACTTGGAACTATTTTCCAATTCTGAAACTTTATGCAACTCAATGATTTTCACGAGCGAAGATAAAATGACTTCTTCAAATTATATGAAATATGAGTTGGGAGTATCAAAGAATTAAATTCAAAGCCCCTTCTGAATTTATTTTCAATTTGGAGTTATTTGAGTTTTATTCAAATTATTTTTCTCCAAAAATAAAATATATGGAAAATAGGGTAACATGATTCCCTACAACAGAAAATTGGAGAGAAATAAATTTGAAATCTTTTTGATTTTTTTAAAATGATTTTTATTGGATTTTATTAGACCAGTAGCACTCTTTGAATTATCTGAATTTGTGTGAATTTTATTTAATACTAGGAAAATGTTCATCTTGTAGAAAATCTTTTTCTGAAAATTTTGATATATAATATGCCTATATAAAATTTTATTTTTATTTTTGTTTTTCAGTTTATCGCATTCTGTTAAAAAAAACTGTGCGCACGCCTGAAACTAACTGTCGCCCACGTGCACAATATAGTAGCTTCTGTCGCCATTGTTTTTTTTTCTCTTAAATGGGCCAGGCCCAGTTAGCATTTTTTTTTAATATTTATTTAGGGCCGAATTTTGTACAAAAGAAAAAAACGCAGCCACAGCGTGTGCGCCGGCCTTTAGGCCCATGCGATGCGAGCGCCTCTTTTCATCTGTGTTTTGTATATTTTCGTTTATGTTTAGTCCCATATTACCTAGCCTTTGACCTCTAAGCCTCTTTTCCATCAATAAATATAGACCCATAGAGCCTTCAAAAATCATCCGATTTGGATTAAATCAATATTTTGGTTTGACTAGATTCACTTAAAAAAAATTCCTCTCCGACGTGACTTTTGGAAATTGTCTCTTCTCTCCAAAGTCGTCTTTTCTCTGCCTTATAAAGGTATCTTTTCTTTCTTCATATACTTGCGTAGTTTATTATTTTTAGACTAATATGATAAAATAATTAGATTATCAATTAGTCTATGTATTTATACATTAGACCCTAACCCGTAGCAATTTTTTCTTCCGTAAAACAGCTTGGACTTGATTTTTCAAATAGCCATAACTTTTTACTTGTTTGTCCAAATCCAACGAAACCAACGCCCACTTTTTCATTATGATCTCCTCTATCCAGTAATCCAACCCAAACATGTTTTTGAAATTTTTAAATTTCGAATTTTGTTCAGATTCATATTCAAACTTCTTTTGATCATATCTTTTTATCCGTAACTCCGTTTGAGTTGATTCTTTTTGCAAATTAAAGCTCTTGATCTAAACTTTCTGATAAAGCCAAATTCACATAATTTTGGTACTGTTAGAAATTGTTTTATATTGCAAGAGCTACTTTATTTGTTTTGATGTTTTCCGAATCGACTTCTTCGATCTTTCTGGTCTTTTGAGTGATTGCTTATGTGTGGTTACTATTGCTTGCTTACGATAGATTGACCGGAGTATGACGAGTAGAACTATCAAGAGTTTTGAGTGCCAATCATCTTCATCAACATTGCAGGCAAGTTCACACTTTGATCATACCTCCTACTACCCAGTTTTATTGCATTAGATCAATCCTCAAACATTGCATGATTAAGATCTAATTAAATTGTGCGATGGGAAGTAGTTGAGGTAGTACCTATTACCTGTTTATTATCAAAACCCTTGGGAGTTACTATTACGTTATGCTTACATTGCCATGCTATGCTCGTAGAGGTGGATTGGGTTTTTGAGAGTATTCATGGCAGATGTGAGATTGTTAATTAATGGTTTACTTAAGGTGGCAATTTAAACACACATCTGGGTGGATTGAGGCACCCGGTTATTCCAGGATTGCCTGTCTAGGCACCTGGGTAGACCAGGATTGCCTATTTTTAATGGACCACCACCCAGGCTCAAAGGGATCATGAGATTATTCATGCTAGAAACTTCCGTGTGCAGCCACAAGCTATTATGGGCTCTAGCATAGTTGACTAAGTCGTGCGAACTCTTACAGTGGTAGACTAGCAGATGTAGGGGATGTAGGTGGTACGGTCTACCCGATCGTAAGGTGCTAGCGCTTCTGAAAGACTATGTCTCGGTCATCCGTCTTCTCAAACACCAGTAGTGCGAGAAAATAAACGGATGCGATCGAGTCTTGTGGGGAAAAGTGCGCAAACCTCTGCAGAGTGTAATAAACTAATCATGGTTAGCCGTGTCCCCGGTTATGGACATCTTGAGTATCTAGTTCTTGGATTATCATGTGATCTCATCATGTTACTTTAATTAATATTGTTGGGTTTTAATGATGATACTTAATTGGGATTGAGAATGATGTCAACCATTCTCAATGTTTAACAACCACCATGATAGTTAAATAAATTTATTCCTTTGCAGTAGGGAAAAATTGGCTTTTCGCAAAAACATATAACCATAGAGCTTTTCCACCAGCCATATATGCATGTAGTGATAGCCATTGTTCATCATTTCTCTATGGTGTGAATTTGCCAGTACATTCAATGTACTGACCCTCTATGGCTGCAACGTCTCATGTTGCAGGAATCTTACGACGAGTAAGTGATATGTTAGGGTTACAATTTCTACACTCAACTTTGCCGTTGGTGTTGATGGAAATCCACAACCTTGTTACTTCCGCTATTTTGGATTGAGGTAATGGTATTTACGTTACTTTTTACATATGATTTACCTCTGTTATAAATCCCCGAGTACTGTGTGTGTCAGCATACCGATCCAGGGATGACACTTAAGCACAGAGACTTGACCGTCTGAGGTCGGGTGGCTACAAGATGGTATCAGAGCACATGTTGACTGTAGGACGTGACCCTTGAAACTGGCAAGCCCATAGAATGGATTTTCTCTAAAACTTTCCCTTTCAAAAAGATCTTTTACCTCTCTTCTCTTCTAAGATTATTCAAATATTCCCTTTTAGTGAGACCATACCCCTTTCCCCTTTGGATCACTCGAAGATTCGACGGATAAGACCACTCCAAGAAGTACAAGATATTGGACAACTAAGACCGCTTCAGAATGAAGAGGATTTTACTGTGCATCTGAATAATGGAAACTACAACGGTTGAAGACTCCTAAGACTAGGAGAATTTGAAGGCTCTGAAGAATCCCTAGATTTGTATGACCTAGGAAGGCTACCCTTATGGAACTTGACAGATTATGGAAGTTGTCAATGCCCGAGATCAGGGTGTATCGGAGAAAGACCGGAGCATGGAGAGTTAAAAACTTAAGGTTCTGTCAAGGAAAACCCTAAGGCAGGAGATATCAACTATGGAATGATAGCTCATGGGAATGACAAGAGCAGAAACACGGTTATCCGTGATGTCATCACCCGCTGATGCTATTGTCACCATGCTGAGTTAAGGATGCATTTCTTCAGAATGGATTTGATGGAAGAAGGCTGATGTAGCACCTATTAGTAAGATGAAGTTTTAACCTTAGCTGGTGTATCACCAGGATCTGGAGTAGTACATCAAGAAGTTTAAGATGGACCTTCAGGAAGCCGTATTTCGACAAGGAGCATTTCGTGGAGAACTTAGGTCCAAGAAGGTGAAGTAGCCAAGCTCGAGGAGCAAAACCTCGAGATACCGGAGATTCGTCTGGAACTGAAGGATAGTAGGACCATGGTTCATGCGAAGGATGTTGAAACCAGAAGTTTGGAATGCAACTCCAGAATATTAAAGGACGTCACGAGAGACTTCGCATCAACAGAGTTGATCCGGCAAAAGAACTTGAGAAAGACAAGCTTGATCGGAAGAAGCCATTGGAGGCATGAACAAGGCTTGAAGAGTTTAGAGACATTGAATATTTATTGACCTTTAGAAGACCAAACCCCTGTTATATACCTACATTAGATGCGAAGATTGTGAGCTGTCAATTGTTTGATGTTTTTCGACAGCCACAACAAAAATCTGTCTTTTCAAAACTGTTGTTTGCATTGTGTGTATCCCTCTCTATCTCTCTTATCCCACCCCAAACCCATGGACCCAATAGAGGATGAATGAAGATGAGCTTATATTTTATGGACCGATGAGTCAATTGGAGACGGACCAATGGATTCAGAACATGGAGGATCACATGGAGAATAACCCTATAGTTGGACATGATATGACCCATCATCCTCTGGAGTGCTTTGAAAGAGGTGCTGCTACTTGGTGGAGGATGTACCAAACCACAAATGGATGGCAAGGAGTAACCACTTGGAGAGAATTTAAGTTGACTCTGCCCAAGTCTCGGTTTGTGTCCCAGAAGTTGAAGCCTTATGGAAAGGATATGAAGAAACCTTGTGTGTGCAAGATTTGTGGAGAAACAAGACACACCCATAAAGAACACAAGGATGAATGCCCTAATTGTGAAGGAAGTCACCCAGTTGAAGAATGCCCCACTAGGCAGATTACTTGTTTCTTGTGTGAAGGATTACCCACTATCCTACTCAGTGTCACTTTTACCCCATGGTACGAAGGTCCGTACAACAGAAGAAAGAAGTAAAGAAAGGAGCCCTTATGGAAATTTTAGAAGAACCCGTGATGAAGGAAGATGTGGAGGACGCACCTAAAGAGGACCCGAGTAAACCCTGCACTAAGTCTTGCTATTCATGTGGAGAAGAAGGACACATCTCCCAAAATTGTTTGAATGGGGATCTAGTAGAATTCCCGACAGAGGAAGTAGAATATGACCCACAGGAAATAGAAGCCCTGATTGGAATGGAAAAGTCCAGGAAGAGAAACCGATTGGAGCCCAGGAGGAACCTGAGTCATATCACATGTTACTGGTGCAAGGAGTCAGGGCACTACCTCAACAATTGCCCAAAAAGGAAACCTCGGGACTTGTCGGAAGTAATATGTTTTAGTTGTAATGGAGCAGGGCACTTTGCCAGAGAATGCCCCAAGGAGAAGGAAACTTGTGCTACATAGTTGAGTTTGCAACAAAAGAAATGGAGTAGTAGAAGTGAGAACATTTTCTTTTATATTGAGGTGTTGAGTTGAGACATGTAATGGAAAAGCGAGAGATTGTAATCAATTGAGAGTGAATAAAGTTAGCATCGTTGGTACTGGTATGGATTTTATGAGTTGTTATTCTATGAAGAAGAATTTTGGCCATTTTGAGGATATGAGAAATAAGGTCTATGGAAGATTTGTGCATTTTAAGGGTGGTAGTACCCTGTAAGAACCGTTGACCCTTGGGAAAGATAAGGATACTCCACTGAGTGGATTTCGGACAAAATGAATACGAGTTTTGTCTCGATATGTGTGAAACCCCAAGAGTATGTGGGATGAAGTGGAGACCGTCAGTTGTTTGGACCAAAGGTGATCAAGGAGTCAGAAGAGAATGTTAAGTTGATTCGAGATAGACTGAAGGTAGCTCAGTCCAGGCAGAAGAGTTATGCAGACTCAAAAACTCAAGGAGGTAGTCTATGAAATTAGAGATAGAGCATGCCTTCGTGTGACCCTCTGCGAGGAGTTAAACGAATTGGAGTTAAGGGAAAGTCAGCCCCGAGATTTGCGAGACCATACCGAGTTTTGGAGTGTATGGGAGAAATGGCCAACAAGTTGGAGTCACCCATAGGACTGTCAGGATTTCATGATGTGTTTCACGTTTCCCAGTTGAAGAAGTGTCATGCAGAGATGGCCAATATTCCCCTGTAAGGACGCTTGACCCTGGAAAGGATAATGATGTTCCACAAAGTGAATATGGACTTCATAAGTATAGGTTTTTATCTCGGTAGGAGGGATATCCCATGGGGATGAAGAGATAAATTACTATTGGATATAAAGGAGGTATGATGTTGGAAATATGGATCAATGGAAACTCCATGATGAGTCTGAGTAATCATGTCCTAGTTTGGTGCCAATAGAAGGAAGGAAGACAATACAATTGGATGGATTTAAGAATACTAGGAAGTTGGAAGTTGGAATAATGATCAGTTGCCCGATGATATGTTCAAGGACTACAAGTGATGAGATGAGCCATAACCCACAGGCCCCAGGACCTGCCAAGAAGCAAGCACACTCTTGCTGAAGGAAAAACCCTGGAAGAGGATATGCCCTTATCGATAGACGATCTTATAGGAGTAACGCAAAACCTGAGAGTTGTGAAGCAACAATAGATGGTTGTTTGGCTTGCAGAATCTATGGATCTATCCGAACTTGGTTCGTCGACAAGAGAAATTCTGCAATGCTTGTGAGGATGACCGAGTGTTAGAATGCGAGATTCACTAAAGCATATACAAGGTAATGATTTGGGTGCGGGATGGATTGATCACCATACCGACTTACTCTTATTGTTCGCCTTGCTATATGGGATGGTAAATCTGAGTGACTTACCTATAGTAGAGCACCGACGATCAAAACCTTGCTTAAAACTTAGAATGGTATAGCAATTTTTCCCTTGTATAAGGCATCTTTTGCCAACCGTAGGTTATACGGTGAGGATCAACCCAGACCCATTTCCTGCAGGAGAAACCATAAATTGTTGACCACCATGAGATATCGATTAGTTGTTTAGTGCTGGCGCCAGACCCGTCAGGTAAGAAGACCCAGTCTCGGAATAACCTTACCAAGATGAAAGGACAAAAGAATTGAGGAAAAGGTTATGCCGTTACCGGAAGAGCCCGGATAAGGAATTATCCTGAAGATCCAAGAAGACCGACACTGTTAACAATAAAATGGAGTATATGAGTTTTGATGGAACTGTAACCATGCTTCTAAGGGTGGTAGCACCCCAGACCCCGGTGATGATTGATGGACTTTGAAGAGACCCCAAACCTAACCCATTTCTTGCTAGCCTCTCCGAACCTCGAGAACGAGATTCCATGTAAGGGTGGTAGGTTTGTAACATCCCAAAGTTCTAAATTTTGGAATGTTATAATAAATAGATAGATTTGATTGATTGTTTGATTGATTGTGTGAAATTGAGTGAAATTTGAAACCTTTTTGAAAGTTAAATGAGGGGGAATAAAAGGACTTTCCCAAACTTTCATTTTGCATTCGTGATCTCTGTGAATTCAAATTCTTTTCACCACGAAACCCTGGAGAGAAGATGACATGACTTCTTCCATTTATTTAAATGACAAGGGGTGTTGAAAATATTTGAATTTCACTTGGAACTATTTTCCAATTCTGAAACTTTATGCAACTCAATGATTTTCACGAGCGAAGATAAAATGACTTCTTCAAACTATATGAAATATGAGCTGGGAGTTTCAAAGAATTAAATTCAAAGCCCCTTCTGAATTTATTTTCAATTTGGAGTTATTTGAGTTTTATTCAAATTATTTTTCTCCAAAAATAAAATATATGGAAAATAGGGTAACATGATTCCCTACAATAGAAAATTGGAGAGAAATAAATTTGAAATCTTTTTGATTTTTTAAAATGATTTTTATTGGATTTTATTAGACCAGTAGCACTCTTTGAATTATCTGAACTTGTGTGAATTTTATTTAATGCTAGGAAAATTTTCATCTTGTAGAAAATCTTTTTCTGAAAATTTTGATATATAATATGCCTATATAAAGTTTTATTTTTTATTTTCGTTTTTCAGTTTATCGCATTCTGTTAAAAAAAACTGCGCGCACGCGTGAAACTAACTGTCGCCCACGTGCGCAATATAGTAGCTTCTGTCGCCCATTGTTTGTTTTTCTCTTAAATGGGCCAGGTCCAGTTAGCCTTTTTTATATTTTATTATTTATTTAAGGCTGAATTTTGTACAAAAGAAAAAAACGCAGCCGTAGCGTGCGCGCCGGCCTTTAGGCCCATGCGATGCGAGCGCCTCTTTTCATCTGTGTTTTGTATATTTTCGTTTATGTTTAGTCCCACATTACCTAGCCTTTGACCTCTAAGCCTCTTTTCCACCAATAAATATAGACCCATAGAGCCTCCAAAAATATCCGATTCGGGTTAAATCAATATTTTGGTTTGACTAGATTCATTTAAAAAAATATTACTCCTCTCCAATGCGACTTCTGGAAATTGTCTCTTCTCTCCAAAGTCGTCTTTTCTCTGCCTTATAAAGGTATCTTTTTTTCTTCATATACTTCCGTAGTTTATTACTTTTAGACTAATATGATAAAATAATTAGATTATCAATTAGTCTACGTATTTATACATTAGACCCTAGCCCGTAGCAATTTTTTCTTCCGTAAAACAGCTAGGCCTTGATTTTTCAAATAGCCATAACTTTTTACTCGTTTGTCCAAATCCAACGAAACCAACGCGCACTTCTTCGTTATGATCTCCTCTATCCAGTAATCCAACCCAAACATGTTTTTGAAATTTTCAAATTTCGAATATTGTTCAGATTCATATTCAAACTTCTTTTGATCATATCTTTTTATCCGTAACTCCGTTTGAGTTGATTCTTTTTGCAAATTAAAGCTCTTGACCGAAACTTTATGATAAGGCCAAATTCACATAATTTTGGTACTGGTAGAAATTGTTTTATATTGCAAGAGGTATTTGCTTTGTTTTGATGTTTTCCGAATCGACTTCTTCGATCTTTCTGGTCTTTTGAGTGATTGCTTATGTGTGGTTACTATTGCTTGCTTACGATAGATTGACTGGAGTGTGACGAGTAGAACTATCAAGAGTTTTGAGTGCGAATCATCTTCATCAACATTGCAGGCAAGTTCACACTTTGATCATACCTCCTACTACCCAGTTTTATTGCATTAGATCAATCCTCAAACATTGCATGATTAGGATCTAATTAAATTGTGGGATGGGAAGTAGTTGAGGTAGTACCTATTACCTGTTTATTATCAAAACCCTTGGGAGTTACTATTACGTTATGCTTACATTGCCATGCTATGCTCGTAGACGTGGATTGGGTTTTTGAGAATATTCATGACAGATGTGAGATTGTTAATTAATGGTTTACTTAAGGTGGCAACTTAAACACACATCTGAGTGGATTGAGGCACAGGGTTATTCCAGGATTGCCTGTCTAGGCACCTGGGTAGACCAAGATTGCCTATTTTTTAATGGACCGCCACCTAGGCTCAAAGGGATCATGAGATTATTCATGCTAGAAACTTTCGTGTGCAGCCACAACCTATTATGGGCTCTAGCATAGTTGACTAAGTCATGCGAACTCTTACAATGGTAGACTAGCAGATGTAGGGGATGTAGGTGGTACGGTCTACCCGATCGTAAGGTCCTAGCGCTTCTGAAAGACTATGTCTCGGTCATCCGTCTTCTGAAACACCACGTAGTGCGAGAAAACAAACGGAGGCGATCAAGTCTTGTGGGGAAAAGTGCGCAAACCTCTGCAAAGTGTAATAAACTAATCATGGTTAGTCGTGTCCCCGGTTATGGACATCTTGAGTATCTAGTTCTTGGATTATCATGTGATCTCATCATGTTACTTTAATTAATATTGTTGGGTTTTAATGATGATACTTAATTGGGATTGAGAATGCTGTCAACCATTCTCAATGTTTAACAACCACCATGATAGTTAAATAAATTTATTACTTTGCAGTAGGGAAAAATTGGCTTTTCGCAAAAACATATAACCATAGAGCTTTTCCACCAGCCATATATGCATGTAGTGACAGCCATTGTTCATCATTTCTCTATGGTGTGAATTTGCCAGTACATTCAATGTACTGACCCTCTATGGCTGCAACGTCTCATGTTGCAGGAATCTTACGACAAGTAAGTGATACGTTAGGGTTACGATTTCTACACTCAACTTTGTCGTTGGTGTTGATGGGAATCCACAACCTTGTTACTTCCGCTATTTTGGATTGAGGTAATAGTATTTACGTTACTTTTTACATGTGATTTACCTCTGTTATAAATCCTCGAGTACTGTGTGTGTCAGCATACTGATCCAGGGATGACACTTAAGCACAGAGACTTGACCGTCTGAGGTCGGGTCGCTACACGTTTATCATGACACATTCATTATTGTCATATTGCTTAGCATTATCATATAGTTGACATAGTATTTGTGGCAAAGCCACCATTCATAATTCTTTCATACATGTCACTCTTGGTCCATTGCATATCCCGGTACACCGCCAGAGGCATTCATATAGAGTCATACTTTGTTTTAGTATCGAGTTATAATCATTGATTTGTAAATAAATACAAGTGTGATGATCATCATTTTCTAGAGCATTGTCCCAATTGAGGAATTATAAAAAAAGAGAGAAGCCATATAAAAAAGAGAAAGGCCAAATAAAAAAATGAGAGAAAAAGAGAGAAGGGATAATGTTACTATCCTTTGCCACACTTGTGCTTCAAAGTAGAACCGTAATCTTCATGATAGAGAGTCTTTTGTTTTGTCACTTTACTAGTGGGAATTTTCATTATAGAACTTGGCTTGTATATTTCAACAATGGGCCTCCTCAAGTGCCCTAGGTCTTCGTGAGAAAGCAAGTTGGATGCACACCCACTTAGTTTCTTTTGTTGAGCTTTCATACATTTATAGCTCTAGTGCATCTGTTGCATGGCAATCCCTACTCCTTGCATTAACATCAATCGGTGGGCATCTCCATAGCCCATTGATTAGCCTCGTTGATGTGATACTTTCTCCTTTTTGTCTTCTCCACATAACCCCCCTCATTATATTCTATTCCACCCATAGTGCTATGTCCATGGCTCGCGCTCATATATTGCGTGAAAGTTTATAGGTTTGAGATTACTAAAGTATGAAACAATTGCTTGGCTTGTCATCGGGGTTGTGCATGATGAGAGCATTCTTGTGTGACGAAAATGGAGCATGACTAAACTATATGATTTTGTAGGGATGAACTTTCTTTGACCATGTTATTTTGAGAAGACATAATTGCTTTGTTAGTATGCTTGAAGTATTATTATTTTTATGTTAATATAAACTTTTGTCTTGAATCTTTCGGATCTGAATATTCATACCACAATTAAGAAGAATTACATTAAAATTATGCCAAGTAGCACTCCGCATCAAAAATTCTATTTTTATCATTTACCTACTCGAGGACGAGCACGAATTAAGCTTGGGGATGCTTGATACGTCTCTGTAACATCCCAAATTTTCAATTTGGAATGTTATACACTAGATCATCATTGCATATCATATTTATTGCATTTTGGTTGATCCTAGAAATTTTTCGCAACTCAAGGACCTCAAAGAGAGTTGGGGATTTCGTTAATTTCATATTTGAGTTGTCTCAAATTTTGAAAATAGGATCATTTGATTTTATTTATTTTATCTTCAATTATTTCTATTACAAAAATATGAGAGAGGGAATAAAATGACTTTCCCAAAGTAAAGAAATATTGAGGATTTAATAAAAAATCAAATAAGATTTTATTTGGTTTTATTTGCTATTTTATTTGAATTTAGGAAAAATGCACGTTTTTCAAAATTGCATTTAGGCCCCAAATAAATGTTCATCCTGTGCGTCTTGATTTTAGAAGCCGGGGAAAATTTATTACGGGATTTTTGGAGTTTGTTTAGTATTTCTTTCGTTAGTTTTTCTGCGCGGAATTATTAAAAAAAAGTCCGAACCGACCCTGGGCCGTAATAGGCCAGGACTCCGCCTGGCCGGGGCTTTATAAGCCGCCACCCCGAGGCCTAAGCCAGCCCAACTCGCGCCCCAAACCCTAGCTGCGCCCGATCCGCGCCTCCGCCGCCCGATCCGCCCCGCCGCCGCCGCCTCGCGCCGCCTCGCCGCCGCCCTGCCGCCTCGCCGCCGCCCCGCCGCCCGCTGCCCGAGGTAGCCGCCGTCGCCGACGGTTTTCCTTAGAAAACCGCCCGGTGTTTTTAGATCCGTTTTTTAGAACGGTTTTTGTTACGGTTTAGTTATTTAGCGAGCGTTCGCTCGTTCGTTCATTTTTAACGAACGTGTTCTTCGTTTAGATTCAGTTAACGAACATCCATTCGTTAAACTGTTCGTCGTTTTTCTTTTTCTCGGATTAAATCCGCAATTTTCTGATCGCGATTTCTGATCCGATTTTCGTTTTAGTTTAACTTTTCGCTCGTTTATCGGAATCAGGCGATTCAAGCGCCTGGAGTTTCGTCTCGAAACCCTCTTTCCATTTAACCAACTTAAACAAGTTTTTGCTTCCGTAAAAATTGCCTTAGATCCAGAATAGTAAACGAAGCTTGTTTCTTTTGCCGTTTGTCTTTTGTTGCTTCGTTCGATTCGATTCTTTTTGCCAACCGGAGTTCTTAAGTTGAACTTTCTGGTTAAATCTCTTATTTGAGTTTTACCTGTGCATTAGTTGAGTACTTATTGTGCGCTTGTTTGTTTGTGTTAGAGTACCCGGAGTGCGCCGCCTGTTACTTCGAATTGCTAGGTTTCCCGGATCATCAGCAAGGCAAGTAACATTTTGATCATACCTCCTACTACCTAGTTTTATTGCATTACATCAATCCATACACATTGCATGATTATGATCTAATTAAATTGTGGGTTTGGGAAGTAGTTGAGGTAGTACCTATTACCTGTCTAATTATCAAACCTCTGGGAGTTACTTCTGCGTTTGTGTATTATTGCTATGCTATGCTAGTAGACGTGGATTGGGTGAGTGTATCCATGACAGATGTGAGCCTTGTTAATTAATGGTTTACTTATGGTGGAAACCTAAACACACATCTGGGTGGATTGAGGCACCTGGATATTCCAGGATTGCCTGTTTTCTTTTGGACCGCCACCCAGGCTCAAAGGGATCATGAGATTATTCATGCTAGAAACTTCCGTGTGCAGCCACAAGCTATTATAGGCTCTAGCATAGTTGACTAAGTCGTGCGAACTCTTACAGTGGTAGACTAGCAGATGTAGGGGATGTAGGTGGTACGGTCTACCCGTCGTAAGGTGCTAGCACTTCTGAAAGACTATGTTTCGGTCATCCGTTTCTCAAACACTGTGTAGTGCGAGAAACCAAACGGAGGCGATCGAGTCTTGTGGGGAAAAGTGCGCAAACCTCTGCAGAGTGTATAAACTAATCATTGTTAGCCGTGTCCCCGGTTATGGACATCTTGAGTATCTAGTACCTGGATTATCATGTGAATCTCAACATGTTACTCTAAAGATTAATTTTGTTGGGTTTGTTTAACGATGATGTTTAATTGGGATTGAGAATGCTATCAACCATTCTCAATGTTTAACAACCACCATAATAGTTAAATAAATTTATTCCTTTGCAGTAGGGAAAAATTGGCTTTATGCAAAACTGTAACCATAGAGCCTTCCACCAGCCAAATATGCATATAGTATAGCTGTTTCATTCCATTATTCTCTATGTGTTACATTGCCAGCATATTCCATGTGCTGACCCGTTTTCGGGCTGCAACGTTAATGTTGCAGACTTTTCAGACGATGATTAAGGAGTTTTAGGTTGTGGTTCTATACTCAGTGATGCCGTTGGAGTTGATGGACTCACTTATCTTCCAAGCCTTCCGTTGTTATCGTTGTTAGATGGCCTTAAGCCATTTTTATTGTAATAAGTTATCTTTTGAGACACTCGATGTAATAAGTGTGTGATTGGTACTCTGCTATAAATCCTTCAAGTACTATGTGGTGTCAGCATTACTGATCCAGGGATGACACCGGAGCACAGAGATTGGACCGTCTGAGGTCTGGTTGCTACAAGATGGTATCAGAGCACACGCTGACTATAGGACACGACCACTAAGCTAAAGACCTAGATCACTACTCACTCTCTTCTCTTCTGACCTCTCATCTTTTCTACTCTTTTAGGATGGCGGATGCAAGGAAAAAGTTCACTCAACCGGATGAAGATACACCCTTTGGACGTCACTTGAAGGAAGTCACTAGATACCTGAACATAGGAGTACCAAGCTTCACCGGAACCTACAACGCCACCTTACCTGAAGAAGAGCGCTGGATGATTCAAGTTCAAGTTCCAGGAAGGACGTTCATGCCAGTCACTAAGCCCATAGAGTTTTCTTTTGATGCACCAACTTGGAATCTAGGAAAGAGCATGGCAGCTCACATCGCCATGGGATGCATTGGAGAAGTCTACCGCAATGATCTCAAGGACACTATCTACCAGATTTGTGGGCGCCGAGATGAGCACTGGGAGATGATCAGCACCAGAAAGGATAGACCAATTGCAGCTTTTATCCAGGAGTTAAACCAGCACATTCGGCGACAGGAGAACCAGATGTGCACTGACATGATAGACCTGAAGAAGGCAAAGACAAGAATCAAGGAACTGGAGGAAGAACACAAGGCTACAAGTGAAGATTTTGAGGAAGAAATTAAAGTATTAGTGGAAAAGAATGACGATCTGATCAAGAAGATTGGAATATTCATGGGAGACCCTACACCGGTAGAAGAAGACGAAGAACCCAAGGAGATTCGCCCAGAAGACTACATCATCATTGACGACACCGACTCGGATCCAGATGATAGCGATGATGACTATGTTGATGAAGCTGGAGCGGATATCATGGAGTCTGCAACCGAAGAATATTTCTAGTAGACCACCCCAACAATAGTAGTAGTCCACCATGTAAATATAGAAGCCCGAGCACTTTTGCGATAGTTAGATCGATTGTATGCCCTTGTTTGATTTTTTGAATGAAGTGAATTGTTTGCTTTTGCCTCATGTGCATATGGGTAGTGTTTTCTCTTTAGGCCCCCTCTATTCTTAAATCTCATCTTTTCTAAACTCTCAGATGCCTCCGAGACGTGACCCCGGATTTACCTTCCCATCGGAGCTCACTCAGTTGATCCAGCAATAGAACACATTGATGCAGTTACTAGTCCAGAATCAGAACCAGGGGAATAACAACAACAACCCACCACCACCACCTGTTGATCACTTAGCCTGTTTTCTTAGGCTGAATCCGCCGGTGTTTTCCAGTAGCATCGAGCCGATACTAGCAGATGATTGGCTCCGCAAGACAGCTAGAGAGTTGACCACAGCAGGATGCACTGATGCAGAGAAGGTGAAGTTTGCCGCATATCAGCTTGAAGAACCCGCAACATCATGGTGGGAGAATTTCATAGCCACTTTCACTGTCGATACTATCACATGGGACCAGTTCAGTAGGCTTTTCGTACTGCCCATGTTTCAGCATGAGCTATGGCCATGAAGAAGCGAGAGTTTCGCAACTTGCGCCAAGGAGGACGGACAGTTGGCCAGTATGTGGAGGACTTTAGTAAGCTAGCACGTTATGCCCCAGATGACGTTGCTACGGATGCAGCTAAGCAGGAGAAGTTTCTGGAAGGACTGAATGATGAGTTGAGCATGCAGTTGATGGTAGCAACCTTCAAAAACTACTAGGAGTTGGTAGATCGTGCTCTTATGATTGAAGGGAAGCAGCAGCAAATCGAAAATCGCAAGAGGAAGTATGTACAAGGAAAGTACAATTCAGGAGCTCAGCAGAAGCCACGATTTACCCCTAGGCCAGGAGGACATTTTCAGCATACCCATGGAGGAGGTAGTTCGCACAATCACAATGGCCCCAGGAATGGTTATGGGAATGGAGGAAGTAACGGCCAGAACCGAACCAACCCATCAATCCCAGCCAAGAAAGACCTGAGCCAAGTCACTTGCTTTAAGTGACAGAAGACTGGAGATTATGCCAATGAATGTCCTGAATCCCAGAATGGAAATGGCAATGGCAGCTTTGGGAAGAAGCCGAACCCTTTCAACAGGGGATAGGTGAACCACGTTAACATGGAAGAGGTTGAGGAGCAGCCGGATGCAGTAATTGGTAAGTTTTTGGTTAAGTCATTTACTGCACTCGTTCTTTTCGATACTAGTGCATCGCATTCATACATATCAAGGGGATTTGTGGATAAGTATAAACTGCCAACCCAAGCCCTTAGGTCACCCATGTTAGTAACTTCGCCTGGAGCAGAATATATGGCTAGTCTATGGTTTGATCGGTTACCATTAAGAATTGGTAACTATGTTTTTCCCTCAGGCCTAATAGTGTTGGAATCCCAAGGATTTCATGTGATATTAGGAATGGATTGGTTATCAAAGTATGAAGGGAATATTGAATGTGCCAGTAAGTCAATTTTACTTACCACCCCAGAAGGGAGAAGGATCAAGTATGTATCCCGACATGTGCCAAAGAGGACTCAAGTAAATTGTTTAACCAGAGTTGTGCAGGAGGAAGTACCAGTAGTGAAGGATTTCCCCGAAGTATTTCCAGAAGAGTTGCCAGGCATGCCACCGGATAGAGATATTGAGTTTTTGATTGAGCTTTTGCCATGCACAGGGCCAATATCAAAGAGACCATATAGGATGCCTGCAAAGGATTTGGTGGAAATTAAGAAGCAAATTAAGGAGTTACTGGATAAAGGATATATTCGCCCAAGTTCATCGCCTTGGGGATCACCCGTACTTCTAGTGGAGAAGAAGGGTGGATCGTTAAGGATGGTTGTCAATTATAGAGAATTGAATGAAGTAACCATCAAAAACAAGTACCCCCTACCGATGATCAATTATCTGTTTGATCGATTGCAAGGAGCTAAGGTACTTTCCAAGATCGACCTGCGATCAGGATATCACCAGTTGAAGATTCGGGAACAGGATATACCCAAGACGGCTTTTACCACCAGGTATGGGCTCTACGAGTATACCGTTATGTCATTTGGTCTGACTAACGCACCTGCATATTTTATGAACAAGGTGTTTATGGAGTTTTTGGATAAGTTCGTCGTAGTGTTCATTGATGATATCCTGGTTTACTCAAAGAATGAAGAGGAGCATAAGGAGCATTTGCGTTTGGTCCTTGGAAAGCTCAGAGAACATCAATTATATGCCAAATTTAGCAAATGTGAGTTTTGGTTGAAGGAAGTTGGATTTCTTGGACACGTTATATCCGGAGAAGGTATAGCAGTAGATCCCACTAAAATTGATACTGTGACCAAGTGGGAAGCACCAACCACCGTGGGAGAGATCCGGAGTTTTCTTGGACTCGCAGGATACTACCGGAGGTTTATTGAGAACTTCTCAAAGATTGCGAAACCTATGATGGAGTTGTTGAAGAAGGATACCAAGTTCATATGGATGGAGGAATGTGAGGCTAGTTTTCAGGAGTTGAAGAAACGTTTGGTTACCTCACCCGTGTTGATTTTACCGGACCAGACCAAGGATTATGAGGTGTATTGCGACGCTTCACGACGAGGACTAGGAGCAGTGCTTATGCAGGAAGGCAGAGTTGTTTCATATGCCTCACGACAGCTTAAGCCTCATGAGTTGAATTATGCCACGCATGATTTGTAGTTAGCAGCCGTAGTTCATGCATTGAAGACTTGGAGACATTTTCTGATTGGAAACTATTGCGAGGTGTACACGGATCACAAGAGTTTGAAGTATATTTTCACACAGAAGGAGTTGAACCTCAGACAAAGGAGATGGTTGGAGCTCATTAAGGATTATGATATGAAATTGCATTATCACCCCGGAAATGCTAACATAGTAGTTGACGCATTAAGCTGTAAGAGCCATGTCAACACCCTAATGACGGGAGATTTACTAGGGGAGTTAGCCGAAAATCTACGAGAGCTACGTTTGGAAATAGTTCCAAGAGGCCATGTAGCAGCATTGGAGAGTCAGTCTACTTTGATGGATAAGATCAGAAAAGCTCAAAGGACTGACAAGGAAATTGCTTCTATTAAGGAGAAAACGAGCAAAGGAAAAGCTAAGGGATTTCGTGAGGATGAGCACGATACCTTATGGTTTGAAGACCGTGTCTATGTACCAAATGATCCGGAGATTAGGAAGCTAATTCTGCAAGAGGCCCATGACTCACCATACTCGATTCACCCAGGAAATACCAAGATGTATTTGGATTTGAAGGAAATTTTCTGGTGGACCAGAATGAAGAAGGATATTGCGGAATATGTAGCAGTTTGTGATGTATGTCAGAGAGTGAAGGCAGAGCATCAGAAGCCAGCAGGATTACTACAACCATTGTCGATACCCGAATGGAAGTGGGATAAGCTAGGCATGGATTTTATTACAGGATTGCCCAGAACACGTTCAGGCTATGACTCGATATGGGTTATAGTCGATCGTTTGACAAAGGTAGCTCATTTCATTCCAGTGAAGACTACCTATACCAGTGCAAAGTTGGCAAAGATATACATGACCAGGATCGTATACCGGTGAAGTTTGCCGCATATCAGCTTGAAGAACCCGCAACATCATGGTGGGAGAATTTCACAGCCACTTTCCCTGTCGATACTATCACATGGGACCAGTTTCAGTAGGCTTTTCGTACTGCCCATGTTTCAGCAGGAGCTATGGCCATGAAGAAGCGAGAGTTTCGCAACTTGCACCAAGGAGGACGGACAATTGGCCAGTATGTGGAGGACTTTAGTAAGCTAGCACGTTATGCCCCAGATGACGTTGCTACGGATGCAGCTAAGCAGGAGAAGTTTCTGGAAGGACTGAATGATGAGTTGAGCATGCAGTTGATGGTAGCAACCTTCAAAAACTACCAGGAGTTGGTAGATCGTGCTCTTATGATTGAAGGGAAGCAGCAGCAAATCGAAAATCGCAAAAGGAAGTATGTACAAGGAAAGTACAATTCAGGAGCTCAAAAGAAGCCACGATTTACCCCTAGGCTAGGAGGACATTTTCAGCATACCCATGGAGGAGGTAGTTCGCACAATCACAATGGCCCCAGGAATGGTTATGGGAATGGAGGAAGTAACGGCCAGAACCGAACCAACCCATCTACCCCAGCCAAGAAAGACCTGAGCCAAGTCACTTGCTTTAAGTGAAAGAAGACCGGACATTATGCCAATGAATGTCCTGAATCCCAGAATGGAAATGGCAATGGAAGCTTTGGGAAGAAGCCGAACCCTTTCAACAGGGGACAGGTGAACCACGTTAACATGGAGGAGGTTGAAGAGTAGCCAGATGCAGTAATCGGTAAGTTTTTGGTTAAGTCATTTACTGCACTCGTTCTTTTCGATACTGGTGCATCGCATTCATACATATTAAGGGGATTTGTGGATAAGTATAAACTGCCAACCCAAGCCCTTAGGTCACCCATGTTAGTAACTTCGCCTGGAGCAGAATATATGGCTAGTCTATGGTGTGATCGGTTACCATTAAGAATTGGTAACTATGTTTTTCCCTCAGGCCTAATAGTGTTGGAATCCCAAGGATTTGATGTGATATTAGGAATGGATTGGTTATCAAAGTATGAAGGGAATATTGAATGTGCCAGTAAGTCAATTTCACTTACCACCCCAGAACGGAGAAGGATCAAGTATGTATCCCGACATGTTCCAAAGAGGACTCAAGTAAATTGTTTAACCAGAGTTGTGCGGGAGGAAGTACCAGCAGTGAAGGATTTCCCCGAAGTATTTCCAGAAGAGTTGCCAGGCATGCCACCGGATAGAGATATTGAGTTTTTGATTGAGCTTTTGCCAGGCACAGGGCCAATATCAAAGAGACCATATAGGATGCCTGCAAAGGATTTGGTGGAAATTAAGAAGCAGATTAAGGAGTTACTGGATAAAGGATATATTCGCCCAAGTTCATCGCCTTGGGGATCACCCGTACTTCTAGTGGAGAAGAAGGATGGATCTTTAAGGATGGTTGTCGATTATCGAGGATTGAATGAAGTAACCATCAAAAACAAGTACCCCTACCGATGATCAATTATCTGTTTGATCGATTGCAAGGAGCTAAGGTATTTTCCAAGATCGACCTACGATCAGGATATCACCAGTTGAAGATTCGGGAACAGGATATACCCAAGACGGCTTTTACCACCAGGTATGGGCTCTACGAGTATACCGTTATGTCATTTGGTCTGACTAACGCACCTGCATATTTTATGAACAAGGTGTTTATGGAGTTTTTGGATAAGTTCGTTGTAGTGTTCATTGATGATATCCTGGTTTACTCAAAGAATGAAGAGGAGCATAAGGAGCATTTGCGTTTGGTCCTTGGAAAGCTCAGAGAACATCAATTATATGCCAAATTTAGCAAATGTGAGTTTTGGTTGAAGGAAGTTGGATTTCTCGGACACGTTATATCCGGAGAAGGTATAGCAGTAGATCCCACTAAAGTTGATACTGTGACCAAGTGGGAAGCACCAACCACCGTGGGAGAGATCCGGAGTTTTCTTGGACTCGCAGGATACTACCGGAGGTTTATTGAGAACTTCTCAAAGATTGCGAAACCTATGACGGAGTTGTTGAAGAAGGATACCAAGTTCATATGGATAGAGGAATGTGAGGCTAGTTTTCAGGAGTTGAAGAAACGTTTGGTTACCTCACCCATGTTGATTTTACCAGACCAGACCAAGGATTATGAGGTGTATTGCGACGCTTCACGACGAGGACTAGGAGCAGTGCTTATGCAGGAAGGCAGAGTTGTTTCATATGCCTCACGATAGCTTAAGCCTCATGAGTTGAATTATGCCACGCATGATTTGGAGCTAGTAGCCGTAGTGCATGCATTGAAGACTTGGAGACATTTTCTAATTGGAAACTATTACGAGGTGTACACGGATCACAAGAGTTTGAAGTATATTTTCACACAGAAGGAGTTGAACCTCAGACAAAGGAGATGGTTGGAGCTCATCAAGGATTATGATATGAAATTGCATTATCACCCCGGAAAGGCTAACATAGTAGCTGACGCATTAAGCTGTAAGAGCCATGTCAACACCCTAATGACGGGAGATTTACCAGGGGAGTTAGCCGAAAATCTATGAGAGCTACGTTTGGAAATAGTTCCAAGAGCCCATGTAGCAGCATTGGAGATTCAGTCTACTTTGATGGATAAGATCAGAAAAGCTCAAAGGACTGACAAGGAAATTGCTTCTATTAAGGAGAAAACGAGCAAAGGAAAAGCTAAGGGATTTCGTGAGGATGAGCACGATACCTTATGGTTTGAAGACCGTGTCTATGTACCAAATGATCCGGAGATTAGGAAGCTAATTCTGCAAGAGGCCCATGACTCACCATACTCGATTCACCCAGGAAATACCAAGATGTATTTGGATTTGAAGGAAATTTTCTGGTGGACCAGAATGAAGAAGGATATTGCGGAATATGTAGCAGTTTGTGATGTATGTCAGAGAGTGAAGGCAGAGCATCAGAAGCCAGCGGGATTACTACAACCATTGTCGATACCCGAATGGAAGTGGGATAAGCTAGGCATGGATTTTATTACAGGATTGCCCAGAACACGTTCAGGCTATGACTCGATATGGGTTATAGTCGATCGTTTGACAAAGGTAGCTCATTTCATTCCAGTGAAGACTACCTATACCAGTGCAAAGTTGGCAAAGATATACATGACCAGGATCGTATGTCTGCATGGAGTTCCAAGGAGCATTGTATCAGATAGAGGAACCCAGTTTACCTCAAAGTTCTGGAATCAGTTGCATGAGACTTTGGGAACCAGACTGGAGTTTAGCACAGCTTTCCACCCGCAGACAGATGGACAGACCGAGAGAGTCAATCAGATTTTGGAGGATATGCTAATAGCTTGTGTGCTAGATTATGGATCTAGTTGGGATGCGAATTTGCCATATGCAGAGTTCTCTTACAACAACAACTATCAAACCAGTTTGAAGATGGCCCCTTTCGAAGCCTTGTACAGAAGGAGGTGCAGGACCCCATTGTCCTGGGATGAAGTTGGAGATCGCCAGTTGTTTGGACCGGATCTGATAAAGGAGTCTGAACAAAAAGTGAAATTAATTCGCGATAGGCTGAAGGTAGCTCAATCCAGGCAGAAGAGTTATGCAGATTCTAAATGCAAGGAGACAGTTTACGAAGTCGGAGACCGAGTCTATCTTCGAGTATCACCACTTCGAGGAGTTAAGCGCTTTGGAGTTAAGGGAAAGCTAGCGCCACGTTTTGTAGGCCCATACCAAGTTTTGGAGCGTATGAGAGAAGTAGCCTACAAGTTGGAATTACCCGAAGGACTGTCAGGAGTTCACGACGTGTTCCATGTATCCCATTTGAAGAAGTGCCACACGGAGATGGCCGACATACCGTTGAGAGATACGGTACCACTGGAAGCAATTCAGTTGGACAGTGATTTGACCTATGAGGAGAAACCAGTTAAGATTCTAGAGTATGCTAGTCGAGTCACCCGCAGCAAGGTCATCAAGTTTTGCAAGGTTCAGTGGAGCCACCACACGAAGGATGAAGCCACCTGGAACGAGAGGAAGATTTGCTGAAGGACCACCCTCACCGATTTTCTAACCAACCCGAATCTCGAGGGCGAGATTCATCTTAAGGGGGGTAGGTTTGTAACATCCCAAATTTTCAATTTGGAATGCTATACACTAGATCATCATTGCATATCATATTTATTGCATTTTGGTTGATCCTAGATATTTTTCGCAACTCAAGGACCCTCGGAGAGAGTTGGGGATTTTGTTATTTTCATATTTGAGTTGTCTCAAATTTTCCAAATACGATCATTTGATTTTATTTATTTTATCTTCAATTATTTCTATTACAAAAATATGAGAGAGGGAATAAAATAACTTTCCCAAAGTAAAGAAATATTGAGGATTTAATAAAAAAATCAAATAAGATTTTATTTGGTTTTATTTGCTATTTTATTTGAATTTAGGAAAAATGCGCGTTTTTCAAAATTGCATTTAGGCCCCAAATAAATGTTCATCCTGTGCGGCGTGATTTTAGAAGCCGGGGAAAATTTATTTCGGGATTTTTGTAGTCCGTTTAGTATTTCTTTCGTTAGTTTTTCTGCGCGGAATTATTTTAAAAAAAGTCCGAACCGACCCTGGACCGTAACTGGCCAGGACTCCGCCTGGCCGGGGCTTTATAAGCCGCCGCCCCGAGGCCCGAGCCAGCCCAACCCGCGCCCCAAACCCTAGCAGCGCCCGATCCGCCCCGCGCTGCCTCGCCGCGCCGCCACCGCCGCCCCACCGCCTCGCCAGAGGATGCCGCCGTCGCCGGCGGTTTTCCTTAGAAAACCGCCCGGTTTTTTTAGATCCATTTTTTAGAACGGGTTATTATGGTTTAGTTATTTAGCGAGCGTTCGCTCGTTCGTTCGTTTTTAACGAACGCGTTCTTCATTTAGATTCAGTTAACGAACGTTCGTTCGTTAAATTGTTCGTCGTTTTTCCTTTTCTCGGATTAAATCCGTGATTTTCTGATCGCGATTTCTGATCTGATTTTCGTTTTAGGTTAACTTTTCACTCGTTTATCGGAATCAGGCGATTCAAGCGCCTGGAGTTTCGTCTTGAAACCCTCTTTCCGTTTAACCAAGTTAAACAAGTTTTTTCTTCTGTAAAAATTGCCTTAGATCCAGAATAGTAAACGAAGCTTGTTTCTTTTGCCGTTTGTCTTTTGTTGCTTCGTTCGATTCAATTCTTTTTGCCAACCGGAGTTCTTAAGTTGAACTTTCTGGTTAAATATCTTATTTGAGTTTTACCTGTGCATTAGTTGAGTACTTATTGTGCGCTTGTTTGTTTGTGTTAGAGTACCCGGAGTGCGCCGCCTGTTACTTCGAATCGCTAGGTTTCCTGGATCATCAGCAAGGCAAGTAACACTTTGATCATACCTCCTACTACCCAGTTTTATTGCATTACATCAATCCATACACATTGCATGATTAGGATCTAATTAAATTGTGGGTTTGGGAAGTAGTTGAGGTAGTACCTATTACCTGTCTAATTATCAAACCTCTGGGAGTTACTTCTGCGTTTGCGTATTATTGCTATGCTATGCTAGTAGACGTGGATTGGGTGAGTGTATCCATGACAGATGTGAGCCTTGTTAATTAATGGTTTACTTAAGGTGGTAACCTAAACACACATCTGGGTGGATTGAGGCACCTGCGTATTCCAGGATTGCCTGTTTTCTTTTGGACTGCCACCCAGGCTCAAAGGGATCATGAGATTATTCATGCTAGAAACTTCCGTGTGCGGCCACAAGCTATTATGGGCTCTAGCATAGTTGACTAAGTTGTGTGAACTCTTACAGTGGTAGACTAGCAGATGTAGGGGATGTAGGTGGTACGGTCTACCCATCATAAGGTGCTAGCGCTTCTGAAAGACTATGTCTCGGTCATCCGTTCCTCAAACACCGTGTAGTGCGAGAAACTAAACGGAGGCGGTCGAGTCTTGTGGGGAAAAGTGCGCAAACCTCTGCAGAGTGTATAAACTAATCATGGTTAGCCGTGTCCCCGGTTATGGACATATTGAGTATCTAGTACCTGGATTATCATGTGAATCTCAACATGTTACTCTAAATATTAATTTTGTTGGGTTTGTTTAACGATGATATTTAATTGGGATTGAGAATGTTGTCAACCATTCTCAATGTTTAACAACCACCATAATAGTTAAATAAATTTATTCCTTTGCAGTAGGGAAAAATTGGCTTTACGCAAAAATGTAACCATAGAGCCTTCCACCAGCCAAATATGCATATAGTATAGCTGTTTCATTCCATTATTCTCTATGTGTTACATTGCCAGCATATTCCATGTGCTGACCCGTTTTCGGGCTGCAACATTAATGTTGCAGACTTTTCAGACGACGATTAAGGAGTTTTAGGTCGTGGTTCTATACTCAGTGATGCCGTTGGAGTTGATGGACTCACTTATCTTCCAAGCCTTCCACTGTTATCGTTGTTAGATGGCCTTAAGCCATTTTTATTGTAATAAGTTATCTTTGGAGACACTCGATGTAATAAGTGTGTGATTGGTACTCTGCTATAAATCCTTCAAGTACTGTGTGGTGTCAGCATTACTGATCCAGGGATGACACCGGAGCACAGAGATTGGACCGTTTGAGGTCTGGTCGCTACAGTCTCCAACGTATCTATAAGTTTTGATTGCTGACCTATTAACCGGAGGCCCAGCCCAAAATTTTTGTTTTTTGCCTATTTTAGGGTTTCAAATAAAAGGAATATCAAGCGGAGTCCAAACGGAATGAAACGTTCGGGAACGTGATTTGCTCAATGAACAAGACCCAGGAGACTTGGACCCTACGTCAAGATACAAAAGAGGAGGCCACGAGGTAGGGGACGCGCCTACCCCCCCAGGCGCGCCCTCCACCCTCGTGGGCCCCCTGTTGCTCCACCGACGTACTCCTTCCTCCTATATATACCTACGTACCCCCAAACGATCAGATATGGAGCCAAAACCCTAATTCCACCGCCGCAACTTTATGTATCCACGAGATCCCTTCTTGGGGCCTGTTTCAGAGCTCCGCCAGAGGGGGCATCGATCACGGACGGCTTCTACATCAACACCATAGACCATCTGATGAAGTGTGAGTAGTTTACCTCAGACCTACGGGTCCATAGTTAGTAGCTAGATGGCTTCTTCTCTCTTTTTGGATCTCAATACAATGTTCTCCACCTCTCTTGTGGAGAACTATTCGATGTAATCTTCTTTTTGCCGTGTGTTTGTTGAGACCGATGAATTGTGGGTTTATGATCTAGTCTATCTATGAACAATATTTGAATCTTCTCTGAATTCTTTTATGTATGATTGGTTATCTTTGCAAGTGTCTTCGATTTATCAGTTTGGTTTGGCCTTCTAGATTGATCTTTCTTGCAATGGGAGAAGTGCTTAGCTTTGGGTTCAATCTTGCGGTGTCCTTTCCCAGTGACAGTAGGGGCAGCAAGGCGCGTATTGTATTGTTGCCATCGAGGATAACAAGATGGGGTTTTCATCATATTGCATGAGTTTATCCCTCTACATCATGCCATCTTGCTTAAGGCGTTACTCTGTTTTCATTAACTTAATACTCTAGATCATGCTGGATAGCGGTCGATGAGTGGAGTAATAGTAGTAGATGTAGGCAGGAGTCGGTCTACTTGTCTCGGACGTGATGCCTATATACATGATCAAGCCTAGATATTCTCATAACTATGCTCAATTCTGTCAATTTCTCAACAGTAATTCGTTCGCCCACCGTAGAATACTTATGCTCTCGAGAGAAGCCACTAGTGAAACCTATGGCCCTCGGGTCTATCTTCATCATATTAATCTCCTACTACTTAGTTATTTCCTTTGCTTTTTGACTTTGCTTTTACTTTACTTTGCATCTTTATCACAAAAATACCAAAAATATTATCTTATAATATCTATCAGATCTCACTCTCGTAAGTGGCCGTGTAGGGATTGACAACCCCTTATCGCGTTGGTTATGAGGATTTATTTGTTTTGTGCAGGTGCGAGGGACTCGCGCATAGCCTCCTAATGGATTGATACCTTGGTTCTCAAAAACGGAGGGAAATACTTATGCTACTTTGCTGCATCATCCCTTCCTCTTCGGGGGAAACCAACGCAGTGCTCAAGAAGTAGCAGTATCTTCCTTGTTAGGCGGGTTATTCTCAAGAGGAGTGGACTCCGCTCCTCATTCATGAGAAAATGGTGGTCACCGGGATGCCCAGTCCCATGCTTTATGCAAATCAAATCAAAATAATTGCAAACAAAAATCCCCCTGGGACTGTTGTTAGTTGGAGGCACTCGTTGTTTCGAGAAATCCATGGATTGATGCTTGTTGGTGGAGGGGGAGTATAAACTTTACCATTCTGTTTGGGAACCGCCTATAATGTGTGTAGCATGGAAGATATCACCATCTCTCGGTTGTTATATTGACAAGGAAAGTATGCCGCTCAAAATATTATTTATCTCTGTTTCAAAATCGAGCTCTGGCACCTCTACAAATCCCTGCTTCCCTCTGCGAAGGACCTATCTATTTACTTTTATGTTGAGTCATCACCCTCTTATTAAAAAGCACCAGCTGGAGAGCACTACTGTCGTTTGCATCCATTACTATTAATTTATATTGGGTATGACTATGGTTGGATCTCTTTTACCATGAATTACAATGTCTAGTCAGTCCTTGATCTTTAAAGGTGCTCTGCACTTATGTTTTGTGGTCTCAGAAAGGGCTAGCGAGATACCATCTTGTTATATCATATCATGATTGTTTTGAGAAATTGTTGTCATCCGAGATTTATTATTATTGCACGCTAGTTGATTATGCCATTGATATGAGTAAACATGAGACCTAAATGTTATTGTGAATATGGTTAGTTCATAATCTTTGCTGAAAACTTGAATGCTGGCTTTACATATTTACAACAACAAGAGCAAACAGAGTTTGTAAAAGTTTTTCTTTATCACTTTTAGTTTATCAACTGAATTGCTTGAGGCAAGCAAAGGTTTAAGCTTGGGGGAGTTGATACATCTCTGTCGTATCTACTTTTCCAAACACTTTTGCCCTTGTTTTGAACTCTAACTTGCCTGATTTGAATGGAGCTAACCCGGACTAATGCTATTTTCAGAAGAATTGCCATGGTGTTATTTTTGTGCAGAAATAAAAGTTCTCGGAATGACCTGAAAATCAATGGAGAATATTTTGGAATATATAAAAAATATTGATGAAATAATCAAGGCCAGGGGGCCCACACCCTAGCCACGAGGGTGGGTGGCACGCCTGCCCCCTAGGCGCGCCCCCTACCTCATGGGCCCCCTGGAGCTCCAGGGACCTCAACTCCAACTCCATATATTCGTGTTCGGGGAGAAAAAATCAAGGAGAAAGATTCATCGCGTTTTATGATACGGAGTCGCCGCCAAGCCCTAAACTCTCTCGGGAGGGCTGATCTGGAGTTTGTTCGGGGCTCCGGAGAGGGGAATCCGTCGCCATCGTCATCATCAACCTTCCCCCATCACCAATTTCATGATGCTCACCGCCGTGCGTGATTAATTCCATCGTAGGCTTGCTGGACGGTGATGGGTTGGATGAGATTTATCATGTAATCGAGTTAGTTTTGTTAGGGTTTGATCCCTAGTATCCACTATGTTCCGAGATTGATGTTGCTATGACTTTGCTATGCTTAATTCTTGTCACTAGGGCCCGAGTGCCATGATTTCAGATCTGAACCTATTATGTTTTCATCAATATAAGAGAGTTCTTGATCCTATCTTGCAAGTCTATAGTCACCTACTATGTGTTATGATCCGGCAACCCTGAAGTGACAATAATCGGGACCACTCCCGGTGATGACCGTAATTTGAGGAGTTCATGTATTCACTATGTGTTAATGCTTTGGTCCAGTACTCTATTAAAAGGAGGCCATAATATCCCTTAGTTTCCAATAGGACCCCGCTGCCACGGGAGGGTAGGACAAACGATGTCATGCAAGTTCTTTTCCATAAGCATGTATGACTATATTCAGAATACATGCCTACATTACATTGATGAACTGGAGCTAGTTCTGTGTCACCCTAGGTTATGACTGTTACATGATGAACCGCATCCGGCATAATTCTCTATCACCGATCCATTGCCTACGAGCTTTCCATATACTGTTCTTTGCTTATTTACTTTTCCATTGCTATTGTCAGAATCACTATAAAACACCAAAAATATTACTTTTGCTACCATTACCTTTTGCTACCATTACCACTACTATCATATTACTTTGCTACTAAACACTTTTTTGCGGATATTAAGTTTCCAGGTGTGGTTGAATTGACAACTCAGCTGCTAATACTTGAGAATATTCTTTGGCTCCCCGTGTGTCGAATTAATAAATTTGGGTTAAATACTCTACCCTCGAAAACTGTTGTGATCCCCTATACTTGTGGGTTATCACCACGACACCTAGATGTTTAAATTTCACTCCCATCTCTTGCATGGGAACTAGAAATTCACCCAAGGACACACATGTGATTTTTCAAACAACTTTGGTGCACTGGAGCATGTGCTTGTAGTTCAAATTTGAATTATGCACATTAAATGCCTAGAAAGTCAATTAATGTATAAAAAAGGCCAAACGAATCCGAACTAATTCCAAAATTTAGCACGATACTTCTATTTGGTCTAATTTGGCTGTGTAAAAAAATAAGGCGGGAGAAGGCAGTGTACGTATGTCGTTTCGCACACGGAGGTGACACGTTCCCTCTCGGAACCACGAGCCTTCTTGAGGGAAGCTCCGGTTTGCAAGAAGCTTACACCAAACCTTGTCCCAATTCGGCCAAAAATATTATCGCAGCATGTTGGTGCCATGTCATGGCACCATGCCAAGTTTCATGATTTTCAGGCGTGTTTTGGAATTACATGAATTAAAAAAAACAAGTTTCTCAATCTTTCCGGCCGAGCCACGACGCCCAGATGTTTGGATTTCACTCCCATCTCTTGCATGGGACCTAGAAATTCACCCAAGGACACACATGTGACTTTTCAAACAACTTTGGTGCATTGGAGCATTTGCGTGTAGTTCAAATTTGAATTATGCACATTAAATGCTCAGAAACTCAATTAATCTATAAAAAAGACGAAACAAGCCTGGAATAATTCCAA
This sequence comes from Triticum monococcum, assembly GCA_034509565.1. Classification (NCBI taxonomy): domain Eukaryota; kingdom Viridiplantae; phylum Streptophyta; class Magnoliopsida; order Poales; family Poaceae; genus Triticum; species Triticum monococcum. The sequence goes on along the minus strand of CM067843.1, from coordinate 378,494,478 downwards.
AATTTAGCATGGTACTTCTATGGTCTAATCTGGCTGTGTAAAAAAATAAGGTAGGAGAAGGCAGTGTATGTATGCCGTTTCGCACATGGAGGTGACACGTTCCCTCTTGGAACCACGAGCCTTCTTGAGGGAAGCTCCGGTTTGTAAGAAGCTTACACCAAAGCTTGTCCCAATTCGGCCGAAATATTACCGCAACATGTTGGTGCCATGTCATGACACCATGCCAAGTTTCATGATTTTCACGCATGTTTTGGAATTACAGGAATTAAAAAACCAAGTTTCTTAATCTTTCCAGCCGAGCCACGACGCCCAGATGTTTAAATTTGACTCACATCTCTTGCATGGGACTTAGAAATTCACCCAAGGACACACATCTGATTTTTCAAACAACTTTGGTGCACTAGAGCATGTGCTTGTAGTTCAAATTTGAATTATGCACATTAAATGCCCAAAAACTCAATTAATGTATAAAAAAGGTGAAACAAGCCCGGAATAATTCCAAAATTTAGCACGGTACCTATATTTGGTCTAATCTGGCCGTGTAAAAAAATTAAGGCGGGAGAAGGCAGTGTACGTATGTCGTTTCGCACACGGAGGTGACACGTTCCCTCTCGAAACCACGAGCCTTCCTGGGGGAAGCTCCGTTTTGCAAGAAGCTTACACCAAAGCTTGTCCCAATTCGGCCAAAAAAATTACCGCAGCATGTTCGTGCCATGTCATGACACCATGCCAAGTTTCATGATTTTCAGGCGTGTTTTGGAATTACAGGAATTGAAAAACCAAGTTTCTCAATCTTTCTGGCCGAGCCACGATGCCTAGATGTTTGAATTTCACTCCCATCTTTTGCATGGGACCTATAAATTCACCCAAGAACACACATGTGATTTTTCAAACAACATTGGTGCACTGGAGCCTGTGCTTGTAGTTCAAATTTGAATTATGCACATTAAATGCACAGAAACTCAATTAATGTATAAAAAAGGTGAAACGAGCCCGGAATAATTCCAAAATTTAGCACGGTACTTCTATTTGGTCTAATCTGGATGTCTAAAAAAATTAAGGTGGGAGAAGGCAGTGTACGTATGTCATTCCGCACACGGAGGTGACACGTTCCCTCTCGTAACCACGAACCTTCTTGAGGGAAGCTCCGGTTTGCAAGAAGCTTACACCAAAGCTTGTCCCAATTCGGGCAAAAAAATTACCGCAGCATGTTCGTGCCATGTCATGAGACCATGCCAAGTTTCATTATTTGTAGACTTGTTTTGGAATTACAGGAATTAAAAAAACCAAGTTTATCAATCTTTTCGGTGGAGCCACGATGCCCTAATGTTTGAATTTCACTCCCATCTCTTGGATGGGACCTAGAAATTCACCCAAGGACACACATGCGATTTTTCAAACAACTATGGTGCACCGGAGCATGTGCTTGTAGTTAAAATTTGAATTATGCACATTAAATGCCTAGAAACTCAATTAATGTATAAAAAAGGCCAAACAAACACGAAATAATTCCCAAATTTAGCACGATACTTCTATTTGGTCTAATCTTCCTGTGTAAAAAAATTAAGGCGGGAGAATGCAGTGTACGTATGTCATTTCACACACGGAGGTGACACGTTCCCTCTCGGAATCAGGAGCCTTCTTGAGGGAAGCTCCGGTTTGCAAGAAGCTTACACCAAATCTTGTCCCAATTCGGCCAAACAATTTACTGCAACATGTTGGTGCCATGTCATGACACCATGCCAAGTTTCATGATTTTTAGCCGTGTTTTGGATTTACAGGAATTAAAAAACCAAGTTTCTCAATCATTCCGGCTGAGCCACGACACCCAGATGTTTGAATTTTATTCCCATTTCTTGCATGAGACCTATAAATTCACCCAAAGACACACATGTGATTTTTCAGCACACTTTGGTGCATTGGAGCATGTGCTTGTAGTTCAAATTTGAATTATGCACATTAAATGCCTAGAAACTCAATTAATGCATAAAAATGCCAAACGAACCCGGAATAATTCCAAATTTAAACACGACACTCATGTACTAGTTGCATGTTCACTGCACGTAAATGTTCTAGCAATTCAAACACCATCCTTTCCCTCTGTAACACCATTTTGTCTTTCAAAACACAATGAAAAAATCAGGTATACCACAAACAGTTTATTAGAAAGAATCGTGTGGGATGCGATAGAAAATATCATGGCGCATCGTCTTATCTGGCTTACGCAGGAAGCTTCGTCGTCTATAGTCCACCGCCCCCGCTTGAACCACACTTCCACGCCAGTTTCTCGCGGCACTAAGCGAATTTTTTTTGCAACCGCGGAAATATCTATCTCCCCACCCCCTCACTCTTACCAAAAGCCACATTTCCACTGCTCATCCTTGCTTTACAAGTTCAAACCTTCACTGCTGCTTACTGGCAGCTCAGCCTCCTCGCCGGCGACCCTTCTTCTTGCAGCATCGCCTCCTCACCGGCTACCCTTCTTCTTGCAGCGCCGCCTCCTCGCTGGCGACCCTTCTTCTTGCAGCGCTGCCTCCTCGCCAGCGACCCTTCTTCTTGCTGCACGGCCTCCTCGCCATCGACCCTTCTTCTTGTTGTGCGGCCTCGTCGATATGGTCAGGTAATCCACACCCCACCCACACCATCCTCCTCCTTTCGCGTCCCACATGCCCCGACTGACGGAGCGACACCTTCCACTGAAATCACTGCTCCCCTCGTTCAATTAAGCGCCGCCCATAGGCATTTTACACGCAGTATAACATGGAGCTGAGTAGCATGCGCCCGCGCGCGCGAACGAGGTCGCTATGGCTGACATGCGTGTCGACCGCCAGATCTTGGAGGAGCACCTCGTCTTCGAGGCCACTGTCGACACCGCCGCGCGGTTGTCTACTTTAAAATACAGTTCGTGATGTTTTCTCGAGGCCACCACCAGTGCCTTCTGGTGATTTGTCCTCTGTAATGTTCATATGCAATCTGATGTTCAATTAACAGTTTGGTCCTCTGAAATGTAATGTTCAGTTAACACTTTGGTCTAACAATTGCTACATTTTGTAGTACTGTTCTCAAGCATTCTTTGTTTTGTTAACTGTCTTATCTTCTAGTACATGTTTCTATTCTGCAATGTCGTGCTCAGTTAACTATTTTGGTTCATTTGGTCTGCTGTCCATTTAACTGTTTGGTCCAGTTCCGCAATTTGATTTTCATTTGCTGTGGGTACATTTTTGTATTGTTATGCATGTGACACCAATCGAATTTGGCTGTACTCAATACATATTCTACTGATAGTATGGCAACTCTCAGTTAACCTGATCAAGATCTTCCTTATGTGTGTTGTAGGGAAACATTGGGAGACATTGCGGTTTACCATCCAGGTTTGTTCAAGCAGGGTCCTTTGGCTAATAGCACATTATTGTGCAGTTGCAGGAATCATTCTAATATTTAGGTTTCTTACAATTTGGGCTTGCACATGTAGGTCCTCCTGTCAGAGGCTTAGACTCACTGTTCAACCCATTTTGCATATAGGGAAATGAGATGTCCATAAATATCAGTCAAGTCAAGAAACTCGGGAAGATTGTTAGGATGAAGAAATTTGCGACGAATAACAGCAAGATCTTTGTTTGCACAATGAAGAAGACATCAGTCAACTATAGGTTGGTACCAACTCTTTTACCTTGTTTTTACCCCTTGCGCCATTTCAAAATTTACAACAGCGATTTATGCATAGCTTTGTTTTCAGTACTTTTCAAAGCAGTTCACCGATGATTACCTCTCAAACCACCTGCATGGTCAAGAGGCGAGGAAGGTATTCATTCAACACCCATGGTACAATATTGAAGTCTTGCTGAAGAGGACGAAGGTTGGGCGGGCAATTATCCATAGCCACTGGCCTAAAGTTGCAAGGACATTCAACATCACTGAAGGCTCAATATTTGCCTTCCGCTTCTGCAGTTTCCCAGATGAGATTCATCTGTCTATTTACCGTGTATGATGCTACTTTCCAAAGTTTTTTGATGCTGCATGTGAAACTTGGTGCTGTTGTGTAATGGCGTAACTGAGTGCCGAAGCTATCTGATGTAATTTGATTATGAAATCCTGGTTGCTTTTATACAGATATGAAATATCTGGTGTGTTTTATAAGAAATATCAGTTTGATTACTACTTGGATTATCAATAATAGGCTAAGTACCCTGCTTATTGGGGGTTTCTATTGCAAACGGTTACTCAGACAGCACCGTGGGCGATGAACTCAAACAACCCACACAATTTCTAGAAAGTTAGCGTATTCGATCAAGTAACAATCACACGCGGCTTCCGGCAGCGAACTATTTGCGTTAGGCCACCGTGCACACACGTTTCCATACAAAGAACTGTGTGGGATGTACATACCAACGGAAATGATTTTCTGGGATTCACCGTGTGGGATGTACATACCTATGGAAATGATTTTTGGGATTCACCGTGTGGGATGAACATACCTACGGAAATGATTTCTGGGATTCACCGTGTGGGATGTACATACCTACGAAAATGATTTCTGGGATTCGCCGTGTGGGATGTACATACCTACGGAAATGATTTCTGGGATTCACCATGTGGGATGTACATACCTACAGAAATAATTGGGTTTCCATGCCTCGCCCCATCGCACACGGCCCCAGCCTGAGTCCCACGAGGGCCTATCCCCGACGATTTCTGGGTCGTGTGGGAAGGACCCTCCTATCGCCCACACTCACTTGGCGACGGTTCCAAATGCCGTCATGGAAAGGGGTTTTAAACCGTTTGTTTAGGACGTCGATGTACAAGTGCATTCTATTATATTATCTATTTTGGATGTTTTATATGCATTAATATGCTATTTTATATTATTTTTCTGACTAACCTATTGTAACACCCACGATGCGGCTATATCTCCCACGTGTCGGGCACGACTTAGAGGCATAACCGCATGGTAGGCATGTCGCAAGAGGGGTAAACTTTTCACATCCCATGTACTGAATAAGAAAGGGATAAAGAGTCGGCTTACAATCGCCACTTCACACAATACATAAATATAACATACATCATCCAAGGTACAATCAAAGGTCCGACTACGAAACCAAAATAAAGAAAGACAACCCCAAATGCTAGATCCCCGATCGCCCCAACTGGGCTCCTCTACAGATCATCCGGAAAAGAAACATAGTACCGGCCTGAATCCTTGTCGAACTCCCACTTGAGTTTGGTAGCGTCCCCTACACTGGCATCATCGACACCTGCATCTATTTGGAAGTATCGGTGAGTCACGGGGACTCAGCAATCTCACAACCTCGCGATCAAGACTATTTAAGCTTAAAGATAGGAAAGGGGTAGTGAGGTGGAGCTGCAGCAAGCACTAGCATATATGGTGGCTAACTTACGCAAAAGCGAGCGAGAAGATAAGCAAAGCACGGTCGAGAAGCTACTACTGATCAAGAAGTGATCCTGAAGCTACTTACATTCAAGCATAACACGAGACCGTGTTCTCTTCCCGGACTCAGCCGAAAAGAGACCATCACGGCTACACACGTGGTTGATTCATTTTAATTAAGTTAAGTGTCAAGTTCTCTACAACCGGACATTAACAAATTCCCATCTGCCCATAACCACGGGCACGGCTTTCGAAAGTTCAAAACTCTGCAGGGGTGTCCCAACTTAGCCCATCACAAGCTCTCATGGTCAACGAAGGATATTCCTTCTCGCGGGAAGACCCGATCAGTCTCAGAATCCCGGTTACAAGACATTTCGACAATGGTAAAACAAGACCAGCAAAGCCGCCCGATGTGCCGACAAATCCCGATAGGAGTCGCACGTATCTCATTCTCAGGGCACACCGGATAGGTCAAGCTACGGGTAAAACCAACCCTGAAGTTGCCACGAGGTGGCCCTGTAGATTGCCCATTTCGGACCAACACTGAGAGGAGCACTGGCCTGGGGGGGTTTATAATAAAGATGACCCTTGAGTATGCAGAACCCAAGGGAAGGTATATGGTGGTAGGTAGGCAAATGGTAAAACCAAGGTTGGGCCTTGCTGGAGGAGTTTTATTCAAAGCGAACTGTCAAGGGGTTCCCATAACACCCAACCACGTAAGGAGCGCAAAATCAAGGAACATAACACCGATATGACAGAAACTAGGGCAGCAAGAGTTGAACAAAACACCAGGCATAAGGTCGAGCCTTCCACCCTTTACCAAGTATATAGATGCATTAAAGTAAACAAGATATAATAATGATATCCCAACAATATCCATGTTCCAACATGGAACAAACTTCAACTACACCTGCAACTAGCAACGCTATAAAAGGGGCTGAGCAAAGCGGAAACATAACCAAACAACGGTTTGCTAGGAAAGGTGGGTTAGAGGCTTGACATGGCAATATGGGAGGCATGATATAGCAAGTGGTAGGTAGCGCGGCATAGCAATAGAGCGAGCAACTAGCAAGCAAAGATAGAAGTGATTTCGAGGGTATGGTCATCTTGCCTGCAAAGTTCTCAGAGTTGACGAAAGCTTGATCCTCGTTAGCGTACTCAATAGGTTCCTCGATCATGTACTCGTCTCCCAGCTCTACGCAAAGAAAGAACACAAGCAAAGGACCAACAATCAATCACGGTGCAATGCAGAATCAACATGATGCAAAACATGACATGATATGTGAGATGTGATATGTAATGCATATGCATGCTCCGGAAGGGGAAGATTGATCAAGGCATCAAATTGGTAAACCAAGTGTGCCGCTGGAAAGATGAGATGATTTCAGCCGAAATTGATATAAAGATCACCGGAATCGGATGCACGGTTTGCAAATGGCAAACAAAACAAGAATGGCACAATTATGCGATTAACAACACGATGCCATCTAGAATGCAACAAGGAACTAAGCTACTCCACTGCAACATAACAACAAGGCACATGGCAGTTATGTACTCAAGATGCTTGACAAAACATGAACACGAAGATATGGCTAAATCACACCAGAGCAGGTTCAAACAAGCATGGCAAAAGTGCAAAAGATATCAGCTTCACAGACTTAGTGAAAATACTAACATGTCAGAAAATAACATCAGGAAGCCATGTTTAGAGCAAGCTAACAATATGCTACATGCACAAATCATAGCAAACAAAGGCATTGCATGAATCTACCAAAAGCATAGAACAAAAGTACCGTACTGACCATGAGCCAAAAAGGCACAGAAGATATGATGGCACCCATGTAAACATAGCAAGTTTTATTAACAGTTTCAGACTCAGCAGAAAACAGAGCATGACATAAACAGAATTATGAAGGCATCTTTGTGAGCTCAATTCACTCACCACAAGGCATTGCATGACAAGACAAGCATACTAGGAGCAAGAAAACATGTTCATGGAGCTAACCATGGCAAGAGCAAGTTCATAGCATGCATGGAGCAACAACAACAACCATGGCAAAATTGATAAACATGTAAACAATCTGCCAGGAACATTTTATAGCAAAAGTAGAGCAAGATTGAGACATTCTAGGGCACTCCATAATTTCAAAAAGGGGCATGGATGGATAGAGCATAACCATATGTCGAAATCAACCTTACTGAAGCAACTCAAAACAAGCATGTATCTCACTGTAGCATCTAGTTTACATGGCATAAAAATAACATCAGACCAAGGACTTAGCAAAATCCCAAGTCCCTGAAATCAGCAATATCACGAAGGCTACTTTGCATGCTTGTTCTAGTCACCACAATGATCACAAAAATACATGGCAAGAACCCCTATAAATATAGCATGGCATAGACCAAAACACATGTAGAGCTCATGCCCTTATGATGCACACAACAAAAGTGACAAAAAAGACAAATCAACATAATCTGCTAAGTAACAGGAGTAAACATTTTATAGCACTCTTGCAACAGTGATTTGGGCATCAAGATGGATTCAAACAAGCATGCCACAATGGAATTAAATTCAGAGCATCTCCCAATGAACATTTTGATATATCATGCGCATGAAACAGAGCTATCGTCATGGAGTTATGGCATGAGGAACAGGGCCCTAAAATATGTGCAGGGAAAAGACTTAGCTGAAAATTCAACCTCTTAGTGGATCTAGGGTTTGACCCCGGGCACAGAAGCCGAGGCAGATCTGGATCTCGCCGGAGACGATGCGGGAGGCGGACGGAGTTGGGGCGAGGCACCGGTGTGCGGGCGAGGTCGGTGGCGGGCACCGGTGCGCGTTGGTGAGGTTGATGCGGTGCGGTGGCGCGCCGGCGAGGTGGCGCGATGAGAGGCGGGGACGGACGGCGAGAGAAGCGGCGGCGGGTCTCCCGGGTGGCGGAGGGCCGAAGCGGCGGAGGCGGCGGAGGACCGAGGTGGCGGAGGTGGCTCGGGCAGTCGCGGGCGATGCGTGGGCCTCGCGGGCCGGCTGCTGGCCCCGCAGGCCGGCGGTGGGCGCGGAGGAGAGAGAGGGAGGCGGCTGCTGACGTGGTGGTGGCGGTGGATTGGGCGTGGCGGCGGTGGATTGGCCGGGGTGACGCGTCCGGCGGACACGTCCGGCACGGACGGACTTGTCCGGCGGCGCAAGGTGGGAGAAGACTAGGGTTTGGACCCGAAATTTCGGAGGGGTGCACATATTTATAGCTAGGATTAGGTAGAAGTGTCCAAATGGAGTGTAGTTTTCGACCACGTGGTCGTGATCCGATGGTGGAGGACATGGAAGGGGTTTGGATGGGTTTTTGGGCCGTTTTGGAGGGGTGTTGGGATACAACACAAAAGAGGCCTTTCCGGTTACCCAGTTAACCGTTGGAGTATCAAACGAAGTCCAAAAGGAACGACATTTGACAGGCGGTATACCGTTGGTGTACCAAGGCAACTTGGAAAATCTCGGTCCATTCCGAGAACGTTTAACACCCGCTCACGAAAAGAGACAAAAGGGGGACGCCGATGCATGTAGGAGTGTCGGATTGCAAAACAGACAACGGGGAAAAAGCTCGGATGCATGAGACGAACACATATGCAAATGAGATGCACATGATGACATGATATGAAATGCATGACATGAACAAAATGCAAAACAAAGACAAAACCCAACCACGAAGGAAAATCTCATAACTTAGAGCCGAAATGGCAAGAGTCGGAGTACAAATATGGCAAGTTACATCCGGGGTGTTACAACACTCCACCACTACGAAAGGATCTCATCCCAAGATCTAGGACTGAAAGAACTCCGGATATTCGAAACGGAGGTGATCCTCGCGCTCCCAGGTGGCTTCTCGGTCGGAATGGTGTGACCACTTCACTTTCAGGAATATGATAGACTTGTTGCGAGTCTTGCACTCAGTTTCTTCAAGAATAGCAACGGGTTGCTCATGATAAGACATGTCTTCTTGGAGATCAATCTCTTTGAAGTTGATGGTGCACTCGGGAGTCTTGAAGCACTTGCGAAGCTGTGAGATGTGAAACACGTCGTGCACGTTTGCGAAGTTGGACAGAGGCTCAAGTTGATAGGTGAGATCACCTCTTTTGCCAATGATCTTGAAAGGACCCACGTATCAAGGGGCAAGCTTCCCTTTGATACCAAAGCGACAAGTACCTTTCATTAGAGAGACACGGAGGTAGACATGGTCTCCGATCTCAAAAGCCAAGTCACGGTGCTTGCTATCATAGTAACTCTTCTGGCACTATTGCATGGTTTGAGATTTTCACGGATGACTTTACGCATTTCTTCAGCTTCTGTGATTAAGTCATTGCCAAGAAGTTGGCGTTCACCAGTCTCTGACCAATTAAAATGAGTACGAAACTTTCTGCCATAGAGAATCTCGAATGGGGCCTTGCTCTAACTCGCTTGGAAGCTGTTGTTGTAGGAGAACTCGGCATATGGAAGACAATCTTCCCACTTCATACCGAAGGAAATGACACAAGCCCTGAGCATATCTTCAAGGATTTGATTGACTCGCTCGACTTGGCCACTAGTTTGAGGATGGAAGGTTGTGTTGAAGCGAATGTTGGTGCCCATGGCCTTCTGAAAGGAGTCCCAGAACTTAGAAGTGAAGATGCTTCCACGATCTGAAGATATCAATTGTGGAATGCCGTGCAAGGAGACAATCCTGGAGGTGTATAGCTCTGCCAACTAAGCTGCTGTGATAGATTCTTTGATTGGAAGGAAATGAGCCACTTTTTGTAAGCTTGTCGATGACAACAAAGATAGCATCATTTCCATGTTCAGACTTGGGAAAACCAGTCACGAAGTCCATCTCAATATGGTCAAACTTCCATTCTGGAATAGCAAGAGGTTGGAGGAGACCAGCTGGTCGTTGGTGTTCTGCTTTCACTCTTCTGAAGACATCACATTCATTCATGAATTGAGCAATTTCTCGCTTCATTCGAGTCCACCAATACGACTACTTGAGGTCATGGTACATCTTTGTACTTCCATGATGAATGGATAGAAGGGAATTGTGCGTCTCGTTCATGATGACTTTCCTTAGATTGCCTTTAGGAACCACAATTCGATCTTCGAAGAATAAAGTATCTTTTTCATCAATGCGATAACACTTGTACTTGGGTTGGCTCTTGGCAATCCCATTTTTCACCTTCTTCACCATGGCATCAAGAAGTTGTGCCTCATGAATCTGATCTTCCAAAGTAGGAGAGACTTGGAGGTTGGCAAGGAAGCCTTGAGGAACAACTTGGATATTCAGTTTGCGGAAAGCTTCACAAAGGTCCGATTGGAAAGGCTCGAGAATTAAGCTGTTGCAGTAAGCCTTCCTGCTCAAAGCATCTGCAATGACATTGGCCTTGCCTGGAGTATATTCAATACTCGGATTGTATTGTTGAATCATTTTGACCCAATGAGTCTGCCTGAGGTTGAGGTTGGGTTGAGTGAAGATGTACTTGAGGCTCTTATGATCAGTGAAGATGTCCACTTTCCTTCCCAACAAAAGATGTCTCCACGTTAGAGCATGGACAACTGCCGCCAACTCCAGGTCATGAGTGGGGTAGTTCTTTTCGTTGGGCTTCAACTAGTGAGAGGTATAGGCCACAACTTTCTTCTCTTGCATTAACACAACAACGAGAGTCCGAGACCTTGCAGGGAGGCATCACAGAAAACTTTGAATGGTTTGGATTCATCAGGAGGAGTTAAAACAAGAGCTGCGACTAACTTCTCTTTCAGGATGTTGAAAGCCACGCCACATTCAGGCGTCCAGACATACTTAACATGCTTATGGAGGAGGTTGGAAAGAGGCTTTGCAATCTTAGAGAAATTCTCAATGAATCTCCGACAATAGCTTGCAAGCCCAAGAAAACTGCGGAGCTGCTTGACATTTTGAGGCGGTTCCCAATTTACAATTCCAGACGCCTTCTTAGGATTAACGGCGATGCCCTTGGCGTAGATGATATGACCAAGGTAAAGAACCTCATCAAGCCAAAACTCACACTTGGAAAACTTCGCATGGAATTGATGCTCTTTGAGTTTGTCGAGTACCAATCTCAAATGCTTGGCATGATCCTCCTTATTCTTGGAAAAGACCAACATATCATCGAGATACACCAGGACGAAATCATTTGTGTAAGGGTTGAAGATGAAGTTCATCATGCGAGAGAACGTTGGAGGAGCATTGACAAGGCTGAAAGACATGACAGTATATTCATAAGAACCATAGCTTGTTCTGAATAATGTCTTGGGAATATCTTGTTCACGAATGCGAATCTGATGATAACCCATATGAAGCTTAAGCTTGGAGAATACTTGGGCACCTTTAAGTTGCTCGAAAAGCTCATTTATGTTGGGAAGTGGGTACTTGTTCTTTATTGTCTTCTTGTTGAATGGACGGTAGTCGACACAGAGTCGTTTGGTTCCATCCTTCTTCTTGACAAAAAGAGCACCACAACCCCATGGAGATGAACTCGGTCTGATCAGACCCATGCACTCTTGTTCATCGAGTTGTTTCTTCAACTCCTTCAACTCTTCTGGTCCAAGCTTGTAAGGACGCTTGCAAACAGGTTTTGTGCCAGGCTCAAGATCGATAACGAATTCAACTGACCGGTGAGGAGGCATTCCCGGAAGATCTTTTGGAAAGCCGTCTTGATATTCACAAATGACTGGAATATGAGAGATGGCATTCAACTCGCCCTTCTCATTGAGAGAAAACAGTCGAATGGTATCATCACGAGCGGCATAGATGATCACATCCTCAGAAGAGTTTGCCAATTGAATCTGCCTGGCCGCACAATCAAGCTGAGCCTTGTGCTTAGAAAGCCAGTCCATGCCGAGAATTAGATCAATATCAGAGTCACCAAGAACAATTGGAGAAGCCAGAAATCTATAGTCGCCCATCTCGATTGACACATCACGAGCTATCATGCTAGAGCTCAAACATTTACCTGGAGAAATGACAGCCATGGGATTAACCAAAAGTGAAGTGTTGAAGTCATGCTTGGCAAAAAACGGTCTTGACATGAAACAATGTGATGCACCAGTATCAAAGAGAACTTTAGCAGGAATGGAGTTAACTGGAAGGTTACCCATGATCACTTCTGAAGAATCCTCTGCCTGAGTTGCGTTCATCATGTTGACCTTGGCATGCTTGGGACAATGCTTGATCACTGGATTGCTGGCAGATCTCACAGGAGGAGGAGGCGGAAGGCGCCTTTGGTTGAAGCATTTGTTTGCATAGTGCCCTTTCTGCTGACACTTGTTGCAAGTGATCTCTGAGAGCGGACGGTGATAAGGAGCACTTGCTTGGAGTATGAGACTGAGCTTTGTTCTGATAGCCTGGGTTGGGTGGGTGGGAAGATCCATTGCCACCTTTGTTGTTCTGCTGATAAGGCTGACGAAATGGAGGAGGAGGAGGCAACTAGAACTTCTGTTGCTTAGCTGCCACTTCAGTTGAAGAAGAAGATTGAACTGCATCCCTGACTCTCTTCTTGGAAGCATCGCACTTAATCTGAGCAGCTTCTTGCTTTAGTGCCATGTTGTAGAATTCATCATACTTAGTTGGCTCAAGAGGCACGAGAGCTAATTGCAGATCTTCTCTGAGGCCACCTCTGAATTGATAAATCATGCTCTTTTCATCAGTGACGTCCTGTTTAGCGAAGCGAGCGAGCCTCTGAAACAGGATATTGTATTGATACACGGACATGCTGCCTTGCTTGAGATTGCGGAACTCCTCACGCTTTCTCTCAGTAACACTTTGTGGAATATGGTGAGCTTTGAAGTCTCGGCGGAAATCATCCCAGGTAATCACATGACCTCCTCTGGAATCTCTGTATTGTTGATACCACTCAGTAGCTTGGTCTTTGAGTTGAAACGAAGCAAACTTGACAAAGTCCTCGGGCCTGACATTGCTACACTAAAAATGTTTGCAGATATCCATGAGCCAGTCGTTGGTGTCTGTGGCCTCGACACAGTTGCTGAAGGACTTCGGCTGGTTTGCGGGGAACTGATTGAGGGTAGCAAACAGAGGCGGATTGTTGCCTTGGCCTTAATTTCCTTGGTTGCCTTGCCCTTGGTTGCGCTCTTGCAAGAGTTGCAAAAGCATCTGAGTGTTGCCGTTGGTGGCTGCCATGACTGCTTGCCATGCCTCCGAAGGTGGAAGTGGTGGCGGAGGGTTCAGATTCCCATCATTGCGGTCCGGATTCTGACGCGTTGGAGGAGCCATCCTGAAGAGGTTGACATCCGTTAGCATCTTGAAAGACATATATTCAAGCTGAATCAATGGATCGAAATTGCAACATATAGCCTTAACATTCGAACAAGAATGAACGAATGAATTCCAAAGTAAATCATCACACTTCCATAAATTGATAAGCCACTTAGATAAAGGTAGATGAAATAAAGCAACAAGGTACGGATATGAACAAATAAGTGGTAAGGATTACCCAATCACAAACCAAATATCTACGGGAAGAAATACTAGAGCTACTTGAATTCCCACCTATAAAACTCCCAAAACTTTCTGGTTATGCAATCAGGTGTTGGGGATACAGGGGAAGCATAATATCTCACCCAAAACTAGCAAATCCTACATCCAGCTGTATCCATCCTTCAACACATAACCAAGAAACCTTAAGAATGATACCTCAACCTTCAAAAAGCATCCATTATATGATTTGTGGCAATACTCCTGAACTCCCGCCCCAGTACTGGGTGGCATCGAGGTTATCTCACCAATAACTGCATAAAAGAGATTTTCGATGTCGGCGAACTCAGGTATTGCAGAACTGCAACGATAAAATTGTGATGGAAACACCTCGGAGCTCAACTCCCTGGGACAATGCCACAACCCCTAAATATCAGGAGGCACCAAGAACAATGTTCTTGTCACAAAACCATCCGAACGATTCCAAGATACCCGCGTGATCCTAAAAAAATTCGTGAAATTTGAGAACAGAAGAGTCAAAACTCTACGCCAGGAGGCCTCAGCAGAGCGACGAAGGGACTAAGGAGTAAAAAGAATCGTACTCTCCGATATATATAATCCTAAGACTCAAAACATTTTGTTCTAGACTCAACAACGTCAGCGATTCGATCAAGCAGGGGGCTCCTAAGTCGGGGAAGGCTCTTATACCAACTTGTAACACCCATGATGTGTCTATATCTCCCACGGGTCGGGGCACGACTTAGAGGCATAACTGCATGGTAGGCATGTTGCAAGAGGGGTAATCTTTACACGTCCCATGTACTGAATAAGAAAGGGATAAAGAGGTGGCTTACAATCGCCACTTCACACAATACATAAATATAACATACATCATCCAAGGTACAATCAAAGGTCCAACTACGGAACCAAAATAAAGAAAGACAACCCCAAATGCTAGATCCCTGATCACCCCAACTGGGCTCCTCTACTGATCATCCAGAAAAGAAACATAGTAATGGCCCGAATCCTCGTCGAACTCCCACTTGAGTCCAGTAGCGTCCCCTGCATTGGCATCACTGGCACCTGCATCTGTTTGGAAGTATCTGTGAGTCACGGGGACTCAGCAATCTCACATCCTCGCGATCAAGACTATTTAAGCTTAAAGGTAGGAAAGGGGTAGTGAGGTGGAGTTGTAGCAAGCACTAGCATATATGGTGACTAACTTACGCGAAAGAGAGCGAGAAGAGAAGCAAAGCATGGTCGAGAAGCTACTAGTGATCAAGAAGTGATCCTGAAGCTACTTACGTTCAAGCATAACACGAGACCGTGCTCTCTTCCTGGACTCAGCCGAAAAGAGACCATCAAGGCTACACACATGGTTGATTCATTTTAATTAAGTGAAGTGTCAAGTTCTCTACAACCGGACATTAACAAATTCCCATCTGCCCATAACCACGGGCACGGCTTTCGAAAGTTCAAAACCCTGCAGGGGTGTCCCAACTTAGCCCATCACAAGCTCTCACGGTCAACGAAGGATATTCCTTCTCGTGGGAAGACCCGATCAGTCTCGGAATCCTGGTTACAAGACATTTCGACAATGGTAAAACAAGACCAGCAAAGCCGCCCGATGTGCCGACAAATCCCGATAGGAGTCGCATGTATCTCGTTCCTAGGGCACACCGGATAGGTCAAGCTACGAGTAAAACCAACCCTCAAGTTGCCCCGCAGGTTTCCCGTTTTGGACCAACACTCAGAGGAGCAGTGGCCCGGGGGGGGGGGGGGGGGGGTTAAAATAAAGATGACCCTCGAGTCTGCAGAACCCAAGGGAAGGTATATGGTGGTAGGTAGGAAAATGGTAAAACCAAGGTTGGGCCTTGCTGCAGGAGTTTTATTCAAAGCAAACTATCAAGGGGTTCCCATAACACCCAACCGCGTAAGGAACGCAAAATCAAGGAACATAACACCGGTATGATGGAAACTAGGGCGGCAAGAGTGGAACAAAACACCAGTCATAAGGCTGAGCCTTCTACCCTTTACCAAGTATATAGATGCATTAAAGTAAACAAGATATAATAATGATATCCTAACAATATCTGTCGTGGAATTGTCACGGCAGATGTCCTAGCGAAAGGACTTAGTCGTAGGGACATCATAACTAGGAAGCTTAAAGGGGTTAATCGGGACAAAGGACACGAGAGGTTTATACTGGTTCGGCCCCTTACGGTGATGGTAAAGGCCTAGTCCAGTTGATGTTGTATTGCTAGGTCTCGATGACCAATGAGCGAATCCGCTAGCTTGGCTATCGATCTCTCCTTTCTTGTCCTAAGCTGCTGTCGGGTCGTCCCCTTATATACACGGGTTGACGCCTGGCGGCCTATAGAGTGCCGGCCGGCTCATAAAACGTGTCCGGCTCGGTGACTTCTTTTATATGCCTTTCTTTACATACGGCGGTTTACAATATTGGGCCTTAAGCTACCTCTAGGCTTAGGCCTTATACAAGTCTTAATAGACTATCACCTTGAATATTACTGGGCTTCTTTTTGTAACCCGCCATTGGGGTTGACCTGGCCCCTCCTGGGCGGGTCATACCTGGTAGCTATATCCCCAACATTAGGCCCCAGGTTGACTTGAACTTTGTTCTTTGTCAATCTTCAAGACATGGACGAAATCCATCTTCCTCTGTCTGAAAAAACTCTGTAACCCGCCATGACGTCATCTTCTGAAAAAATGAATGCCTGCTATGACGTCATCTTCAATGGATCTTTTATCTTTTAATGTCTTTCGAGAATCGAGGCATCCGTTTAGCTGGATAATCATTATTTTGGTCTTCCTCAATTTTCGCGCTTGCCTGTTCACTTCTTTCCCTTATAAATAGGCTTGGCCGGTCCTTCTTCTTTCTTCTTCTTCCTTTCATCTTGTCGCTACCTCTCTGCTTCTCGAGCTCCGCCGCTGCCGTAGCACTCACCGTTGCCCTCAACGTCGGCCGCTGCATCACCCTAAGCTCATCCAGAGAACCGTGGCGACTCTTCGCAGTAGATCTGCATCTCGTAAGTTCCTTCTTTTCCACACACTTAGATCTGTATTAGGGTTGCGAGTTCATCGGTGTTCCTCGCTGTTCATCATGGATCTTCTGTAGTTCTTCCTCCGCAGCCTCTTCTGATCCAAAAAGGAACACATAACTCGTGCGGTAGTTGTTTCGCGTCCATTTTTTATACCAGTAGATCCCTTTTTCTGTATAGATGCCTCATTATAACTCATGAACTCATCTATACTAGATTTTTAGGTCTAGAATATTTTCTTTTCGGAACGGCCATTTGATCCAAAATAATAATGACAGCTTGATAAACTTGTTTGTGCCAACACTTAGCCATTTTCTGTTTCTAGCATCCTTTGAATATCTTTAGTCATGGTGGCTTATGACTCCGGCTTTCCTTTATATGTCATTAGCCCTTCTTTAAACCGCCATGATTCATCTGTATCATGATCATGAACCTGTAACTTCATCAAATAAGTTGAACCGGCAAATTACTTTCCTTTCAGCTTCCCCTTTTTCATCATGCCATCAAAAGCACCGATAGTCAGCAACTGGGTCCCCTCCACAGTAACTGAGGATAACTTGAAAGAGCTTGTCACCATTGGATTTCTGCCAGAGAAAAACATTGTGTCTTATCGCGCTCCTGACCCGGACGAGGAACGGCCTAATCCCAAAGACGGTGAAGCTATTGTCTTCACTGACCACATGAATCGGGGTTCATTTTTTCAAACTTCACCCTCAAGATCTTGGACCCAATTCTATATCCAACATCTGTAATTTTCAAGTTCTCTGTGAGGTGTATCTTCAAGAAGAGCCGACTGTGGAACTCTTCAGAGAGTACTTTTATCTGAACTGCCAGAATGAGTGTACCAATGTCCCTAGCTTGGAACTCGGTGGAATCTCAATTCAGCACCGGCAGGGCGCCGTCTTTCCCTTAATAGTCTTACCGAGTCATCCCAAAGATTGGAATCAGACCTGGTTTTATTGCCAAGATACGTCTCCAGCCAATGAAAAACCACTACCGGGTTATCGCGCGGAGCGTCTGGATTCCAAGTTTGTGCTCCCCGATAAGCTTACTGCTGCTGACCGCAAGAAGCTTATTCCATCTATTAAAAGGATCAATGCCTTACTGGGAATGGCTTAACCAGAGTTGACTTGATCCGTTGCTGGATCTCATGGCGGGTCATCCCTCTAAGCCGCCGATCCAAATTGATGTATGAATAAGGCGGAGGCCTAGATGACTCTCTGTGTCACAGCTCTGTACAACTAACTGAAGAAGACATTGTTGCAATGTCAACCATCCTTGTGAACGACAAGTATGAGGACTGCAGTAAGGTTGGGTTAAACCCCTTCTGTAAACTTAACCCGGCACCAGAGGTAAAAAACCCCTGACCTATTTCTCTTTTGTGCTTTCCTCAGTAGTTTTAAATACTTGCATGACCTTTTATACTTTTTATTTGTTTATAGGCCAAATCTGACTTCTGGAAGGCCAAGTATGACCACGAAGCTGCCAAAAAGGCTAGAACTACCGCCTTAGCCGCCAGGAAGATGACCCGGAGGTCCAAGAAAAAAAGGAGCACTACTTTGGACCTGTTAAAGCTTGACGATGATACTGAGTCGGAGGTAGCCCTTGACTCCCTTGGCCAGATTTGTTATAACCTTATTGACGCTGACTATTGCCAGGACGACATGGGGGCCAGCCAGGCTGTAGAAGAAGAGGTAACTATTTCCTCTGACTCAACCCATTTGCCGAGATAGAAACTTCGACCGGTAACCTGGAAAGTAAGGTTTTCGCACCCTTTGGCTTATTTGGACCCTCATTTTCTTTTGAAAAAACAGCAACATGAGAGCCGCCGTCAGGCCCGGAATAATGACGATGGTGAACCGCCTTCCGTTTTACAACAAACTCCTCGAAAACGCCAGAATGAGGTTTCTTTCATCTTTTGCTTTCATTAATGACTCTATTCCCTTGCCTCACTGACTTTATTTTACCATTTATAGGAGGTTTCTCGCTCTTCTGGCGACTCATCTCAGACTCAGTTTCCGGCTTTCAAAACTGCTCCTGGGTAAGGAAAAATCGGCTTTCCTCTGTATCTTTAAAAATTGCATCCTTACACTAACTGTCTCATAAAACTTTTCTTAGAGGCCAAGCCAAATCCAAGAAGGCCAAGGTGATTAAGCCATTAGAAGACCCGAAGGTTCTTGCACCTGAGACGGCCATGCCAACTCCTCCCTCTGAAACTGAAGCACCTGAAGACCCGGCTGTTCATACTCAATTGGATCCTCCTAAGTTGTCAGCCGATGAGATCACCCTTAATCCGACTATCACTGAACCATCTAGTTCAGCTAACCCGCCAACAACTTCTGATACTGACGTGTTGATTAATGGTAGCCGATTTGTTGAACGGAGGACCCCCACTGTGTTAGCCTGGCACACAGCTAAGCAAGAAGCCTTGGAGAAGCAGAAAGTGTGTTTGATATCTCTCACTACACTCATCTGAATGCTAGTGACATACTGTCCGGTTATCTCAATCATGTTCATTCCAGCCATGAGTCGGAAATTGAGATGGTCAAGCAATTACAGCTAAAATATGAGGTATGCTCTCCGGTTCACTTATACTCTGCCAGCCCCCAAGTCTTCAGATGATGAAACTGAATGATCTGTAGACTTTATGATATAGGTTGATACTTTGTCTCTAAGCTTTTCGAAAGTCCAACAAAGTAGCGTAAACTTCACCTGTAGTTCCCAAGGGCCAGCTCAATTTATCATAAATGAACCAGTACTTAACTTCATAAATGTCTTTTACTAGTCCCAATAAGTATTGCAATCCGGCTTAATCTTGAGAAACTTTCTGAATATCATGCATTAGCCCCCAAGTGCCAAGTGCTGTTACTTTGTAAAACACTTGGGATTTGAAACATATAAGAGTCGTAAAAAATTGCTTTGGCAAACATTAGCCCCCAAGTGTCAAGTGGTATTGGTGGAGCATAGTACTTGAGACTTGAACCCTTATAACTTTTAGTTTAAGCCTTGACATACCTGTGTATGTTTTGTAGGGTGCCCTATCTGAATTGGGCTCCCAATTAACTAATGCAAAGACCCGGCTGACAGATCAAGAGGTAGAAATTAAGACTGCTGACTTTAAACTCCAATTGAGTCTTTCTGAGACAGAAAAATTGAAGACCAGCTTGACTGCAAAGAAGAAATCCTGGGCCCAAGAAAAGATGCTGCTGATACAACATGCTGAAACAGCTGAGGCGGCTCTTGAGGAAGTTACCACAGAGCTCACAGGCTTAAAGAACTGGGTGTCTCAAATGGTCTCCTCCATCTTTGGTAAGTCATCTGTATTAATCACTTTATACCTTATTTTGACCTGGAATATAAGCCGCCTGCTGAGCCTTTGTTTAAAAAACACTTGCAGGTCCATGAAGCAAAAATCTGAGCCAAGACCGTGTGACCAAATTGAAGGCGGTTTATATCTTAGTGGAGTAATTGTATACTGGCGCTCAACGAGCACTTGCCACCATCTCCCCTACCAACCAAGGACCCAATTGGTTGAGCGATGTCTTGAAGAGGTTATCAATCTTACCCGCCAGGTTTCAAGAAGTCAAATGATCATGTGCCAAAGCCGGAGCCCTGACTGCCCTGAGCCGCTCCAAAGCCTGGGTGCCAGATCTAGACCTGGTGGATGTGGCTAAGGGGTAACCTACTGTGAAGGAAGACGGGACTCCATTTGATCAAGATGACTTCATTGCCTGTGTGAGGGGAGTTCGACATCAAGCTACCATTCTTGGAGATGAGACCAGCATCGATAAATATCATCCGGGTTTTGATATGGAGAATAAGAAGATGGCGACTCCCTCTTATAAGGTGACAGATCTTATCCCGCCGGTTCGTCAACACACTTTTGCTCTGGAAGTTGACCCGACCAGCGTGATTGATGATGAGGCAGAGTTCATTGCTTTGAACGGCTTTGACTGGTCCAAGCCCAGCTTCCAATCAATAGAAGGAGATGAACCGGCGAGGGGAGAGTCATAACCATCTTGTGGGCTCTCAAAGCCTTGTAATAGATTTAGCTTAAAAACCGCATGTGTTGCTTATGCCATCACACACAAAATGTTGCATATTACTCTTTGCCAGCACACCTTTGATTATATCTGCAATGTTTTAACTTTGCTCCTACAAAAAATGAAAGAGTTTGCCTGGTGGTTTAACACAGGACGGGTCAAAAACACCCAGTATATGTCTATCGGAAAAGATAAGCAAGGCTGAAAAAACCTGTTCGTGAACAACACTGTCATACATGTGTTTCTGGACCGCCGGTTTTCATGATCCGGATGATGAGGTTGATGACCCAATTTTTTGAGAAGTCAATGCTTCCATATACCTGATGACTATCATGCCTTGGCGGCTTATTGTCAAATAATCAAGCCGGCTTAAATAAAAACCATACTGATAGTTTAGATTTGAGACAATAAAAACCAGTAAGACAAATAGCAGATTTCAAACAACTTAAATTTGGGGGTTTCTGATTCGAATACGATCAGTAAACCGGACCAAAGGGGTTAAGCTAAGATTCGAATACGATCATATAGCCCCCAATGGCTTTGGCGTTGCGCCGATCAAGAGGGTACCGACAGCTATGTTCTCTTTGGTTCGAATACGACCTATGTTTGAACAGGAAGCCCCCAAATGACCTTGAGAGGTTTTTAACGACCCTGATTCGAATATGATCCAAGTCAGACCCAAAAAGGGGTTAAGCTATGATTCGGATACGATCAAGTAGCCCCCTAGTGAGTTTGGCTTTGAGCCGATCAAGAGGGTTACGACAGTTATGTTCTCTTTGGTTCGAATACGACCTATGTTTGAACAGGAAGCCCCCAAGTGACGTATGAGGTTTACAGCTAGATTCGAATACAATCATAAGCCGGACCAAAAAGGTTAAGCTAAATTCACATATGATCAGCTCCTTAATAGTCACTTAAATAATAAAAATAGTAAAGATATATGATCTTCGAAGAGGAAAAATACAGAAGTCCTGCTTTATTACTTATCATAATATATACGACGTCAACGTATGTACATGACGAGAGCCGGTAGCTCAGGTGTAGTATGGCCGAAGCTGAGCAATGTTCCATGGTCGGTGGGTCTCCTCCTCTGACTTACGTGAGTCTTTGTGCTCTGGAACGTCAATCAGGTAATATGACCCGTTGTTTAAATTCTTGCTGACCACAAAAGGTCCTTCCCAAGGCGTGGATAGTTTGTGCGCATCAGACACATCCTGGATGAGCCGGAGCAATAGGTCACCTTCTTGAAAGGTCCTGGACTTAACCCGGCGGCTGTGATAACGGCGCATGTCCTGTTGATAAATTGTTGATCGAGCCGCCGCTAAATCTCTCTCCTCATCTAACAAGTCAAGTGCATCCTGTCGGGCTTGTTCATTATCAGCTTCAACGTAAGCCGCCACGCGAGGCGAGTCATGACGGATGTCACTAGGAAGCACTGTTTCCGCTCCATAAACCATGAAGAAAGGTGTATAACCTGTAGACCTGTTAGGAGTGGTGTTGATGCTCCACAGCACTGAGGGTAATTCCTCTACCCAACAACCCGACGTCCATTGTAAGGGAACCATAAGCCGGGGCTTGAGACCTTTTAAGATTTCTTGATTTGCTCTCTCAGCCTGACCATTAGATTGAGGGTGAGCTACGGAAGAAACATCAAGCCAGATATGCTCACGTTGACAAAACTCCTCCATAGCACCTTGGAAAAAATTAATGCCATTGTCAGTGATAATGCTGTGTGGAAAACCAAAGCGAAAAATCACATTTTTCATGAAGTGAACCGCCGTGGCTGGATCACACTTACTCACAGGCTCTGCCTCAACCCATTTTGTGAATTTGTCAACTGCTACTAAAAGATGTGTCTTTTTATCATTGTACCTTTTGAAAGGTCCAACCATGTCAAGCCCCCAAACTGCAAACAACCAAGTGATTGAAATCATCCGCAACTCTTGAGCCGGCACATGCGCTCATCATGCAAATTTTTGACATCCATCACACCTACTGACCAGATCCTCTACATCAGCGTGAGCCATTAACTAGTAAAAACCATGACGAAAAGTTTGGCCACAAGAGCCTTTGACCCAGCGTGATGACCACAATCCCCTTCATGGATCTCACAAAGTATTTCTTGACCCTCTTCAGCAGAAAGACAATGCTGAAACGCTCTAGTGACGCTGCGATGATACAACTCTCCGTCAGAAATCGCATTGACTTGGACCGCCGGGTTATCTGTCGGGACAGGATCTCGTCCTTTGGTAACTCGCCCCGGGTCATGTAAGCCAGGAACGGTACTATCCAATCTAGAATAACATGAATGGCCGCCACTAACTGTGCCTCCGGGTCAGGAATGGCCAAATCTTCCTCTGTAGGCAACTTAACAGACGGGTTATGTAAAACATCCAAAAAGGTGTTAGGTGGTACCGGCTTACGCTGAGATCCCAACTGGCTTAAGGCATCGTCCGCTTCGTTTTTCCTGCGATCAACATGTTCCACTTGATAACCCTTAAAATGCCCCGCAACAGCGTCGACCTCACGACAATAAGCCGCCATGAGAGGATCCTTGGAATCCCACTTGCCTGACACCTGTTGAGCCACCAAACCTGAATCGCCAAGGCACCGGACCCGGCTCAGACTCATCTCTTTAGCCATTCGAAGACCATGGAGCAAGGCTTCATATTCTGCTGCGTTGTTAGTACAAGGAAACATCAATTGCAACACATAACAAAACTTGTCCCCTCGAGGAGAAGTTAAAACAACTCCAGCCCCCGAGCCTTCCAACTGCCTGGACCCATCAAAGTGAATCATCCAATATGTGTTATCTGGTTTCTCCTCTGGCCTCTGCAACTCTGTCCAGTCATTAATGAAGTCAACTAGCGCTTGAGATTTGATCGCAGTATGTGGCATATACTTCAAACCATGAGACCCAAGTTCAATAGCCCACTTGGCGACTCATCCTGTGGCTTCTCTATTTTGAATGATGTCTCCTAGAGGAGCAGAGCTAACCATAGTGATTGGGTGACCCTGAAAGTAATGTTTGAGCTTCTGGCTTGCCATGAACACCCCATAAACGAGCTTCTGCCAATGTGGATATCTTTGTTTAGATTCAATGAGCACCTCACTGACGTAGTAAACCGGCCGTTGGACCGGATGTTCTTTGCCAGCCTCCTTGCGCTCCACAACAATGGCCACACTGGCAGCACGTGAGTTAGCATCTACATATAACAACAACGGCTCTTTCTCAACCAGAGCAGCAAGAACCGGCGGCTCAGCGAGCTATTTCTTCAGATCCTCAAAAGCAGAGTTAGCAGCATCACTCCAGACAAAGTCATCCACCTTTTTCATCATTTGATACAAAGGCATCGCCTTCTCCCCTAACTGGCTTATGAACCGGCTTAAGGCAGCGACATGACCCGCCAAACGCTGAACGTCATTGATGCACACCGGTTTGGCCAGAGATGTAATTGCCTTAATTTTCTCCGGATTAGCCTCAATACCTCTGTTAGACACCAAAAAACCCAAAAGTTTGCCAGCTGGGACTCGAAAAACACATTTGGCCGGCTTAAGCATCATCTTGTAGACCTAGAGGTTATCAAAGGTCTCCTTCAGATCAGTGACCAAGGTTTCCTTCTCTCTGGATTTCACCACTATGTCATCCACATAAGCATGAACGTTACGCCCAATCTGACTGTGAAGACAATTTTGTACACATCTTTGATAAGTCGCATGGGCACTTTTCAGTCCAAAAGGCATAGACACATAGCAGAAGGCTCCAAATGGGGTGATGAAAGCCATCTTCTCCTGGTCCTTAACTGCCATCTTGATCTAATGATAACTTGAATATGCATCCAAAAAACTCAAACGCTCGCAACCCGCCATAGCATCAATGATCCGATCAATACGAGGGAGAGCAAAAGGATCGGTCGGACAAGCCTTGTTCAAATCTGTGTAATCCACACACATACGCCAGGTGCCATTCTTCTAGAGTACAAGCACCAGGTTAGCCAACCACTTTGGGTGAAAAACTTCAACAATGAACCCGGCCGCCAAGAGCCGAAACACCTCTTCTCCAATGGCCTTGTGCCTTTCCTCGTTAAACCGTCGAAGAAACTGCCTGGCCGGCTTAAACTTCAGATCAATATTGAGAGTGTGCTCAGCGAGTTCTCTCGGGACACCCGGCATGTCAGAAGGTTTCCATGCAAAGATGTCCTAGTTCTCACGGGTGAACTCGATGAGCGCGCTTTCCTATTTTGGATCCAAGTTGGTGCTGATGATGAACTATTTGGATGAGTCGACATGCACAAAATCAACCATCTTGGTGTCATTAGCTAACTTGAATTTCAACACCGATTCATGGTCCATAGTTGGCTTCTTCAAAGACGTCATATCTGCCGGGTCAACATTTTCTTTATAAAACTTTAACTCCTCTGTCGCACAAACAGACTCAGCATAAGCGGCATCACCCTCTTCACATTCCAGGGCTATTTTCCGGCTTCCATGTACTGTGATGGTTCCTTTATAACCCGGCATCTTGAGCTGTAGATACACATAACACGGCCGAGCCATGAACTTGGCATAGGCCGGCCGTCCAAACAGAGCATGATATGGGCTTTTGATCTTAACCACCTCAAAAGTTAATTCTCTGCCCTGGAATTATATTCATCCCCAAATGCTACTTACAGTTCAATCTTACCAACTGGGTATGCCGACTTACCAGGCACAACACCATGAAAAATAGTGTTGGATTGTTTAAGACTCTTATCAGTCAACCCCATCCGACGAAATGTCTCATAATAGAGGTTGTTGATGCTACTGCCTCCGTCCATGAGCACCTTAGTGAACTTATATCCACCAACCTGAGGTGCCACCACCAAGGCCAAGTGACCCGGGTTATCAACCCGGGGAGGGTGATCTTCCCTACTCCACACAATAGGCTGTTCTGACCACCTCAAATAACATGGAATCGCTGGCTCAACAGCATTGACAACCCTCTTATGAAGCTTCTGTCCCTCTTGCATAAACTAGTGGTAAATACGTGGTACTGCCCACTATTCAACTATTTTGGGTTACTCTGATACCCGGACTATTGCTGTTGTTGCTGCTGATTACTTTGGCCGGGTTGCTGATTATAGCCACCTTGGTTGCCCGGATGGCCCTAACCATGCAAACCACCTCCGCCTGAACCGGCGCCCGGGCCATGAAAGCCACCTCCGCCTGAACCCCCGCCAGCTCTGTGGCTACCATCAAACATGTTGGAATTTTTAAATGGCTTCATGATTGTATTGTCCTTCCATAGATGGGTAGCTGGCTTCTCCCGGGTGTCGTGTCTTGGACAAGGTTCATTCAGTAGTTTCTCGAGGGTGGGACCTGACCCGCCTGACCGAGGAGGTGGCCTACCCTTGCGCCATTGGTTGTTGCCCTGTGTATTGGTGTTAGCCAGAAACTCGTCGGCCTTACGTTTATTACCTCCT
This sequence comes from Triticum monococcum, assembly GCA_034509565.1. Taxonomy (NCBI): domain Eukaryota; kingdom Viridiplantae; phylum Streptophyta; class Magnoliopsida; order Poales; family Poaceae; genus Triticum; species Triticum monococcum. The sequence continues at coordinate 378,468,063 of CM067843.1, read as the reverse complement.
TGATTCGCCGGGTTATGCTGGTGACCCTTGCCGTTGCCGTTCTTCTTTCCCTTCTCTGTCTTTTCTTCATCAGACACGGGATCTTTGGTACTATCAGAATCAGCATATTTGACCAGGGCCGCCATCAACTGGCACATGTCATTACAATCACGCTTGAGCCGCCCCATCTTCTATTTCAGGGGTTCAAAACGACAATTTTTCTCCAACATTAAGACTGCAAAGCTGGCATCCATCTTATCATATGAATGTATTATCTCCTTGACCCGGTGCACCCAATGGGTCGTGGACTCACCTTCCTCATGCTTACAATTAGTCAGGTCCATGATTGACATAGGTTGTTTACATGTGTCCTTGAAGTTCCGAATGAACCGGGCTTTTAACTCCGCCCATGAGCCGATGGAGTTGGGTGGCAACCCTTTCAACCAAGTGTGAGCCGTTCCATCCAACATCATAGTGAAATACTTAGCCATTACTGCATCACTGACCTCCAACAGCTCCATCGCCATCTCATAGCTTTTGATCCATGCCCTAGGCTGCAAGTCAGCCATGTAATTAGGCACCTTACGAGGCCCCTTAAAGTCTTTTGGCAAGCGCTCATTACGTATAGCCGGCACCAAGCAAGGGACACCTCCTATTCTTGTGGCTACTCCTGCCTCAATAGAGGTTGCTGGATAAACCGGAAAAGCCTGATGAGCCGCCTGTTCAGCTACCAGTTGAACCACCCGCTCAGCCTCTTGACGGATTCTCTCCTGATCCGCCAAGTTAAGGGCTCCACCCTGCGCCGGCTCATGCCTGGGTGGTTGGTTACGGCATTGAGCGTTGCTCGACATAGCGGCTGAGTCCATATGCCTGCTATAGCTCAGGCTCCGTCTTGGGCGAGGGGATGAATGGATTCTGTCTCAACTTTAAGAGTACGCATCCTGCTGCGCCAGAGCCGTTTGAAGAAGTTCTCTCACCCTTCATCTTTCAATTGCTGTCGGAGAGTCGCCTTCCATCGGGAGAGCCACCAAACGAGCGGACGCAACAATGAGATTCTCCAAAGGGTTAGAAAAGTGACCCGGTGGTATTGGTGTGTAATGAGGCGGAGCAGTATTCATACGGGGTGGCTCCATGGCCTACGGTTAAACCGGCGCCCCAGCCCCGGGTGTCATGATCCGGTTTGCCTCCAACGGGTTATTTGGGCCAGCCCCAGGTGTGTGGAAAAGGTTCCTAGGATCATAAGTCAGAGGCATACGTGACTGAATTTTTAGGTGCCTTCTCCTCATGACCTCGTTCGACGCGTTCAGATCCACCGAGAGCTGGAAAGTCTCCGCTTGAAGCTGCTGAGCACGAGCATCCAAAGTTGCCTGCTCCGCGGCCATCCTGACCTCTTCTGTTGCTAAATTTTACTTGGCCTGTGCCATCTCTTCGTGTAGCCGTGCCACTTCCGTGTCATGCTGATCCTTATCCGCCGGCTCCACTACAGTAGTCAACAGAGCCGTCAACTTATCCATGAGGTCCATTAGCACCTGAGCCGGGGGCGCGGGGGGTCTCCTGACCCGGCTGCTGCCGACTCGGTGGTTATTCCTGCCGCAGCCGTAGAGTTCTGCCCGGGTTGAGTGCCAGCCATGAAAACTCCGGCTTGATTCGGCGGCTCAGAGAGGTCCGACATACTGCTGCCATCGGAACAGCCCCCAAGCACGCCATATTGTAGTTGATACAAAGAAGTTGGCTCGCCTGAGGAAGACTCACCGTCGGAACAGATGGCTGTCTCACTGCCATCCACTTATCCTTCAGAGAATTCACCTCCATGGATGCAACCCACGAAGCCATGCCTCACAGCAGGTTGAGCCCGGGGAGATCTCACGCGCTGAGCCGTCTCGATGAGATTGGTGCAGACGTCCAGCTCATGGCCTGACTCGCCGATCCGGCTGATGAAGATATGGATTCCGCCAAAGGGGACTCGGTACTCGTACTCAATTGAGCCGGCCTTGGGGCCCCGGCCTTCATCGTCGATGTAGAGCTTGCCGCAACGACTCTTGGTCATCCGGCCCACAGCGTATCCGTTGAGCCTTTTGAAGTTGCCCTTCAAGAACTCAAATCCACTGTGCGCTAGCCCCATGGTGGGCGCCAACTGTCGTGGAATTGTCACGGTAGATGTCCTAGCAAAAGGACTTAGTCGTAGGGCCATTGCAACTAGGAAACTTAAAGGGGTTAATCGGGACAAAGGACATGAGAGGTTTATATTGGTTCGGCCCCTTACGGTGATGGTAAAGGCCTAGTCCAGTTGATGTTGTATTGCTAGGTTTCGATGACCAAGGAGCGAATCTACTAGCTTGGCTACCGATCTCTCCTTTCTTGTCCTAAGCCACCACCGAGTCGTCCCCTTATATACACGAGTAGACGCTTGGCGGCCTACAGAGTCACGGCCGGCTCATAAAACGTGTCCGGCTCGGTGGCTTCTTTTATATGCCTTTCTTTACAAGTTTCTTTACATACGGCGGTTTACAATATTGCGCCTTAAGCCGCCTCTGGGCTTACGCCTTCTACAAGTCTTAATAGACTATCACCTTGAATATTACTGGGCTTCTTTTTCTAACCTGACATTGGGGTTGACCCGGCCCCTCCTGGGCGGGTCATACCTGGTAGCTATATCCCCAACAATATCCATGTTCCAACATGGAATAAACTTCAACTTCACCTGCAACTACCAACGCTATAAGAGGGGCTGAGCAAAGCGGTAACATAGCCAAACAATGGTTTGCTAGGAAAGGTGGGTTAGAGGCTTGACATGGAAATATGGGAGGCATGATATAGTAAGTGGTAGGTAGCGCGGCATAGCAATAGAGCGAGCAACTAGCAAGCAATGATAGAAGTGATTTCGAGGGTATGGTCATCTTGCCTGCAATGTTCTCAGAGTTGATGAAAGCTTGATCCTCGTTAGCATACTCAATAGGCTCCCGGCTCTACCCAAAGCAATAACACAAGCAAAGGACCAACAATAAATCACGGTGCAATGCACAATCAACATGATGCAAAACATGACATGATATGCGAGATGTGATATGCAATGCATATGCATGCTCCGGAAGGGGAAGATTGATCAAGGCATCAACTGGGTAAACCAAGTGTGCCACTGGAAAGATGAGATGATTTCGGTCGAAATCGATATAAAGATCACCGGAATCGGATGCACGGTTTGCAAATGGCAGGCAAAACAAGAATGAGATAATTCTGCGATTAACAGCACGATACCATCTAGAATTCAACAAGAAACTAAGCTACTGCACTCCAACATAACAAAAAAGCACTTGGCATTGATGTACTCAAGATACTTGACAAAACATGAACACTGAGCTACGGTTAAATCACACCAGAGTAGGTTCAAACAAGCATGGCAAAAGTGCAAAAGATATCAGCTTCATAGACTTGGTGAAAATACTAACATGCCAGAAAATAACATCAGGAAGCCATGTTTAGAGCAAGCTAACAATATGCTACAGGAACAGATCATAGCAAACAAAGGCATGGCATGAATCTACTAAAAGCATAGAACAAAAGTCCTTACTGACCATGAGCCAAAAAGGCACAGAAGATATGATGGCACCCATGTAAACATAGCAAGTTTTATTAACAGCTTCAGACTTAGCAGAAAACATAGCATGGCATAAACAGAATTATGAAGTAATCTTTGTGAGCTCAATTCACTCACCACAAGGCATTGCATTACAAGACCAGCATACTAGCACCAAGAATACATGTTCATGAAGCTAACCATGGCAAGAGTAAGTTCATAGCATGCATGGATCAACAACAACAACCACGGCAAAATTGATTAACATGTAAACAATCTGCCAGGAACATTTTATAGCAAAAGTAGAGCAAGATTGAGACTTGCTAGGGCACTCCATAATTTCAAACAGGGGCATGGATGGATAGAGCATAATCTTATGTCCAAATCATCCTTAATGAAGCAACTCAAAACAAGCATGTATCTCATTGTAGCATCTTGTTTACATGGCATAAAAATAACAACAAACCAAGGACTTAGCAAAATCCTAAGTCCCTGAAATCAGCAATATCACGAAGGCTACTTTGCATGCTTGTTCTAGTCACCACAATGATCACAAAAATACATGGCAAGCACCCTTATAAATATAACATGGCATAGAACAAAACACATGTAGAGCTCATGCTCATATGATGCACACAACAAAAGTGACAAAAAAGACAAATCAACATAATCTGCTAAGTAACAGGAGTAAACATTTTATAGCACTCTTGCATCAGTGATTTGGGCAATAAGATGGACTCAAACAAGAATGCCACAATGGAATTAATGAGGAGCATCTCCCAATGAACATTTTGATATATCATGCACATGAAACGGAGCTACCGTCATGGAGTTATGTCATGATGAACAGGGCCCTAAAATATGTGCAGGGAAAAGACTTAGCCGAAACTTCAACCTATCAGTGGATGTAGGGTTTGATCCCGGGCACGGAAGCCGAGGCGGATCTGGATCTCGCCAGAGATGCGGCTCGCCGGAGACGATGCGGGAGGCGGCCGGAGTTGGGGCGAGGCACCGGTGTGCAGGCGAGGTCGGTGGCGGGCTCCGGTGCACGCCGGCGAGGTTGGTGCGGTGCGGTGGCGCGCCGGTGAGGTGGCGCGACGAGAGGCAGCGGCGGACGGCGAGAAGAGCGGCGGTGGGTCTCCCGGGCGGCGGAGGGCCGAAGCGGCGGAGGCAGCGGAGGCGGCCGTGGGCGGCCGCGGGCGATGCGTAGGCCGCGCGGGCCGGCGGCAGGCGCGGAGGAGAGAGAAGGAGGCAGCTGCTGATGTGGCGGCGGTGGATTGGGCGCGCGGCGGTGGCGGCTGACATGGCGGCGGTGGATTGGCCGAGTTGACGTGTCCGGCGGACACGTCCGGTGCGGACGGACTTGTCCAGCGGCGCGAGGTGGAAGAAGACTAGGGTTTGGACCAGTTGGGGATATAATTACTGGAGGTAAACTGGCTAGGAGTGGCCAGGTTAGCTCCATGAAGATAGAAGCCCATGAAGACATGAGGATGGAGGCGCTTTACGAAGGCCCAAGGCCCAAAGGCGGGTAAAGGCCTGTAGATGTAAACTGACTCTTTCATATAACTTGTATTGTAAGTTATAGGAATAGAGACTGAGCGGGACACATTTATGATCCGGCCTCGGGACTGTGTAAACCGGCGGGTGTCAACCTATGTATATAAAGGGATGACCCGGCCGCGGTTTAGGGACAACAACAACAACTCGAGAGCCAGGTAAAGCGGATTTGCTCCCTAGTCATCGAAACCCTAGCAATACCAATCACAACTAGATGTAGGCTTTTACCTTCATCGAAGGGGCCTAACTAGTATAAAACCCCTCATGTCCCTTGTCCAGTTTAACCCCTTTAAGCTAACCCATAGCAATTGATACGTCTCCAACGAATCTATAATTTTTGATTGCTCCATGCTATATTATCTACTGTTTTGGACATTATTGGGCTTTATTATCCACTTTTATATTATTTTTGGGACTAACCCATTAACCGGAGGCCCGGCCCAGAATTGTTGTTTTTTGCCTGTTTAGGGTTTTGAAGGAAAGGAGTATCAAACAGAGTCCAAACGGAATGAATCCTTCGGGAACGTGATTTTCTCGAGACTTGGACCCTACGTCAAGAAATAAAACAGGAGGCCACGAGGTAGGTGGGGCGCCCACCCCCACCAAGCGCGCCCTCCACCCTCGAGGGCCCCCTGTTGCTCCACCGACGTACTCCTTCCTCCTATATATATCCACGTACCCACAAACAATCAGAACAGGATCCAAAACCCTAATTCCACCGCCGTAACTTTCAGTATCCACGAGATCCCATCTTGGGGCCTATTCCGGAGCTCCGCCGGAGGGGGCATCGATCACGGAGGGCTTCTACATTAACACCATAGCCTCTCCGATGAAGTGTGAGTAGTTTACCTCAGACCTACGGGTCCATAATTATTAGCTAGATGGCTTCTTCTTTCTTTTTGGATCTCAATACAATGTTCTCCCCCTCTCTTGTGGAGATCTATTCGATGTAATCTTCTTTTTGCGGTGTGTTTGTTGAGACCGATGAATTGTGGGTTTATGATCAAGTCTGTATATGAATAATATTTGAATCTTCTCTAAACTCTTTTATGTTTGATTGGTTATCTTTGCAAGTCTCTTCAAATTATCAGTTTGGTTTGGCCTACTAGATTGTTCTTTCTTGCAATGGGAGAAGTGCTTAGCTTTGGGTTCAATCTTGCGGTGTCCTTTCCCGGTGACAGTAAGGGCAGCAAGGCACGTATTGTATTGTTGCCATCGACGATAACAAGATGGGTTTTTCTTCATACTGCATGAGTCTATCCCTCTACATCATGTCCTCTTGCTTAAGGCGTTACTCTGTTTTTAACTTAATACTCTAGATGCATGCTGGATAGCGGTCGACGAGTGGATTAATAGTAGTAGATGCAGATATGAGTCGGTCTACTTGTCTCGGACGTGATGCCTATATACATGATCATACCTAGATATTCTCATAACTATGTTCAGTTCTGTCAATTGCTCAACAGTAATTTGTTCACCCACCATAGAATACATATGCTCCAGAGAGAAGCCACTATTGAAACCTATGGCCCGGGGGTCTATCTTCATCATATTGATCTCCTACTACTTAGTTATTTCCTTTGCTATTTACTTTGCCTTTATTTTACTTTGCATCTTTATCATAAAAATACCAAAAATATTATTTTTATCATATCTATCAGATCTCACCCTCGTAAGTGACCCTATAGGGATTGACAACCCCTATTTGCGTTGGTTGCGAGGATTTATTTATTTTGTGCAGGTATGAGGGACTTGCGCGTAGCCTCCTACTAGATTGATACCTTGGTTCCCAAAAACTGAGGGAAATACTTACGCTACTTTGCTGTGTTCCTCTTCGGGGAAAACCAACGCAGTGCTCAAGAGGTAGCAAGAAGGATTTCTGGCGCCGTTGCCGGGGAGGTCTACGCAAAAGTCAACATACCAAGTACCCATCACATACCCTTATCTCCCGCATTACATTATTTGCCATTTGCCCCTCGTTTTCCTCTCCCCCACTTTACCCTTGCCGTTTTATTCGCCCTCTCTCTCTATCCTCCCTCTCTATTTGCCTCTTTTTGTCCGCTTGCTTTTTGTTTGCTTGTGTGTTAGTTTTCTTGTCATTATGGCTAGTCCCTTATCTTCCTCGTTATCTCCTGAGAATGAAATTCTAAATTTTAAGCAAAGGGAGGGAGAAAATCTAAAAGATGCTTCATATAGAATTTGCAATGCTCAAAATAGATCTACTAGGAAGCAATCTACTTCCGTTCTTCTTCGCAATTTTTATGTAGGCATTACTCCTTGGCACCGTTATGTTCTTGATACTATTACCGGAGGGAACTTTTTAGGTAGCCATACTTTTGATTCTTATAATGCTATGTTAGATTTATTTGGCTCACCCCCTCTCTTGGTTAATGGAACTATATTAACTTTGGAGCATGTAATGCAAAGGCTTTAAATTATTCAAAATAAGGTTGCTACCGTAGAGTTAATTGAAAATTTGGATAAAAATATCCACAGCCGAATCTCTCAATATGGATCTAAAGTAGGAGTTACTTTGAAAGATATTAAAGAAAAGGAACCCATAGTTAATGAGAAAGTAAATCACGATTCCGTTAGGATCGATAAACTTGAGAATATTATTACCAACTTGGGAACCGCTTTTTCTTCCGTAAAGAATATTCCAAGTCCTTCCACTAAAGTTGCCAAGCTTACGTACGTTCCTAAAAATAATGGTGAATCATCTAGTAAGGAAAATGCGGATCTCAAATCTATAAGTGTTCATCCCAATCTTTTTGCTATTATTAAGGAACCATTTGTTACAAATGAATTTTTTGACCTTGTGCCTAAAAGTTTGATAATCAATAAAAAGAAAGAAATTCCTAAAGATGGTAGATGCCTCATTAAATAATTGCCTACCAAAGATGGCAATACCTAGATCTATTCTTGCTTGTTATGCCTAGCTAGGGGCGTTAAACGATAGCGCTTGTTGGGAGGCAACCCTATTTTATTTTTATTCCTTGCTTTTTGATCCTGTTTAGTAATAAATAATTTATCTAGCCTCTGTTTTGGTTGTGTTTTTTTGTGTTTAATTAGTGTTTGTGCCAAGTAGAACCGTTGGGAAGACTTGGGGAAAGTCTTGTTGACTTGCTGTAAAAAACAGAAACTTTAGCTCTCATGAGAACTGCTGCCATTTTTATTTGGAGAGTGATATTTAGTTAATTATTTTTGAATATGATTAATAGATAAATTCCTCACGTCCGGCAATTTATTTTAGAATTTTTGGGGTTCCAGATCTTGCGCTAGATACAGATTACTACAGACTGTTCTGTTTTTGACAGATTCTGTTTTTCGTGTGTTGTTTGCTTATTTTGATGAATCTATGGCTAGTAAAATAGTTTATAAACCATAGAGAAGTTGGAATACAGTAGGTATAACACCAATATAAATAAAGAATGAGTTCATTACAGTACCTTGAAGTGATCTTTTGTTTTCTTTCGCTAACGGAGCTCACGAAATTTTCTACTATAAGTTTGGGTTGTGAAGTTTTCAAGTTTTGGGTAAAGATTTGATGGATTATGGAACAAGGAGTGGCAAGAGCCTAAGATTGGGGATGTCCATGGCACCCCCAAGATAATCTAAGTATACCTGAAAGCCAAAGCTTGGGGATGCCCCGGAAGGCATCCCCTCTTTCGTTTACTTCTATCGGTAACTTTACTTGGAGCTATATTTTTATTTACCACATGATATATGTTTTGCTTGGAGCGTATTGTATGATTTGAGTCTTTATTTCTTAGTTTACCACAATCATCCTTGCTGTACACATCTTTTGAGAGAGCCATATATGATTTGGAATTTGTTAGAATACTCTATGTGCTTCGCTTATATCTTTTGAGTTATATAATTTTGCTCTAGTACTTCACTTATATCTTTTAGAGCACGGTGGTGGATTTGTTTTTATAGAAACTATTGATCTCTCATGCTTCACTTAGATTATTTTCAGAGTCTTAAATAGCATGGTAATTTTCTTAAAATCCTAATATGCTTGGTATACAAGATTAATAATAAAACTTTCTTATGAGTGTGTTCAATACTATGATAAGTTTGATACTTGATAATTGTTTTGAGATATGGAGATGGTGATATTAAAGTAATGCTAGTTGAGTAGTTGTGAATTTGAGAAATTCTTGTGTTGAAGCTTGTGATTCCCGCAGCATGCACGTATGGTGAACCGTTATGTGAAGAAGTCGGAGCATGATTTATTTTTTGATTGCCTTCCTTATGAGTGGCGGTCGGGGACGAGCGATGATCTATCCCCCTAGGAGCATGCGCGTAATACTTTGCTTTGATAACTTGTAGATTTTTGCAATAAGTATATGATTTCTTTATGACTGATGTTGAGTCCATGGATTATACGCACTCTCACCCTTACACCTTTGCTAGCCTCTCTAATACCGCGCAACTTTCGCCGGTATCATACACCCACCATATAGCTTCCTCAAAACAGCCACCATACCTACCTATTATGGCATTTCCATAGCCATTCCGAGATATATTGCCATGCAACTTTCCACCGTTCCGTTTATTATGAAACACTCCATCATTGTCATATTGCTTAGCATGATCATGTAGTTGACATCATATTTGTGGCAAAGCCACCATTCATAATTCTTTCATACATGTCACTCATGTATCATTGCATATCCCGGTACACCGCCGGAGGCATTCATATAGAGTCATATTTTTTTCTAAGTATCGAGTTGTAAGAAAAATAAAAGTGTGATGATCATCATTATTAGAGAATTGTCCTAGTGAGGAAAGGATGATGGAGACTATGATTCCCCCACAAGTCGGGATGAGACTACGGACGAAAAAAAAGAGTTCATAAAAAAGGCCCAAAAAAGAAAAAATTAGAGAAAAAGGGAGAAGGGACAATGTTACTATCCTTTTACCACACTTGTGCTTCAAAGTAGCACCATGATCTTCATAGTAGAAAGTCTCTCATGTTATCACGTTCCTATACTAGTGGGAATTTTTCATTATAGAACTTGGCTTGTATATTCCAATGATGGGCTTCCTCAAAATTGCCCTAGGCCTTCATAAGCAAGCAAGTTGGATGCACACCCACTTAGTTTCTTTTTGAGCTTTCATATACTTATAGCTCCAGTGCATCCGTTGCATGGCAATCCCTACTCACTCACATAGATATCTATTGATGGGCATCTCCATAGCCCGTTGATACGCCTAGTTGATGTGAGACTATCTTCTCCCTTTTTGTCTTCTCCACAACCACCACTCTATTCCACCTATAGTGCTATATCCATGGCTCACACTCATGTATTGCGTGAAAATTGAAAAAGTTTTGAGAATGTCAAAAGTATGAAAAAATTGCTTGGCTTGTCATCGGGGTTGTGCTTGATTTAAATATTTTTGTGTGGTAAAGATAGAGCATAGCCAGACTATATGATTTTGTAGGGACAACTTTCTTTAGCCATGTTATTTTGAGAAGACATAATTGCTTAGTTAGTATGCTTGAAGTATTATTATTTTTATGTCAATATGAACTTTTGTCTTGAATCTTTTAGATCTGAATATTCATACCACAATTAAGAAGAATTACATTAAAATTACGCCAAGTAGCACTCCACATCAAAAATTCTGTTTTTATCATTTACCTACTCGAGGACGAGCAGGAATTAAGCTTGGGCATGCTTGATACGTCTCCAACGTATCTATAATTTTTGATTGCTCCATGCTATATTATCTACTATTTTGGACATTATTGGGCTTTATTATCCACTTTTATATTATTTTTGGGACTAACCTATTAATCGGAGGCCCAGCCCAGAATTGCTATTTTTTGCCTGTTTTAGGGTTTCGAAGAAAAGAAATATCAAACGGAGTCCAAACAGAATGAAACCTTCGGGAACGTAATTTTCTCAACGAATAAGACCAGAGAGACTTGGACCCTACGTCAAGAAATAAAACAGGAGGCCACGAGGTAGGGGGCGCGCCCACCCCCACCAAGCGCGCCCTCCACCCTCGTGGGCCCCATATTTCTCCACCGACGTACTCCTTCCTCCTATATATATCCACGTACCCCCAAACAATCAGAACAGGAGCCAAAACCCTAATTCCACCGCCGTACTTTCTGTATCCACGAGATCCCATCTTGGGGCCTGTTCCGGAGCTCCGCCGGAGGGGGCATCGATCACGGAGGGCTTCTACATCAACACCATAGCCACTCCAATGAAGTGTGAGTAGTTTACCTCAGACCTACGGGTCCATAGTTATTAGCTAGATGGCTTCCTCTCTTGTTGGATCTCAATACAATGTTCTCCTCCTCTCTTGTGGAGATCTATTTGATGTAATCTTCTTTTTGTGGTGTGTTTGTTGAGACCGACGAATTGTGGGTTTATGATCAAGTCTGTCTATGAATAATATTTGAATCTTCTCTGAATTCTTTTATGTATGATTGGTTATCTTTGCAAGTCTCTTCGTATTATCAGTTTGGTTTGGCCTACTAGATTGATCTTTCTTGCAATGGGAGAAGTGCTTAGCTTTGGGTTCAATCTTGCGGTGTCCTTTCCCGGTGACAGTAAGGGCGGGAAAGCACGTATTGTATTATTGCCATCGAGGATAACTAGATGGGGTTTTCTTCATATTGCATGAGTCTATCCCTCTACATCATGTCATCTTGCTTAAGGCGTTACTCTGTTTTTAACTTAATACTCTAGATGCATGCTGGATAGTGGTCGATGAGTGGAGTAATAGTAGGTGATGCAGGCAGGAGTCGGTCTACTTGTCTCGGACGTGATGCCTAAATACATGATCATACCTAGACATTCTCATAACTATGCTCAATTCTGTCAATTGCTCAATAGTAATTTGTTCACCCGCCATAGAATACTTATGCTCTGGAGAGAAGCCACTAGTGAAACCTATGGCCCCCGGGTCTATCTTCATCATATTGATCTCCTACTACTTAGTTATTTCCTTTGCTATCTACTTTTCCTTCATTTGACTTTGCATCTTTATCATAAAAATACCAAATATATTATCTTTATCATATCTATCAGATCTCACTCTCGTAAGTGGCCCTATAGGGATTGACAACCCCTATTTGCGTTGGTTGCGAGGATTTATTTGTTTTGTGCAGGTATGAGGGACTTGCGTGTAGCCTCCTACTGGATTGATACCTTGGTTCTCAAAAACTGAGGGAAATACTTATGCTACTTTGCTGCATCATCCCTTCCTCTTCGGGGAAAACCAACGCAGTGCTCAAGAGGTAGCAGCGATGGCTCCACGACTAAGTCCTTTCACGAGGACATCTGCCGTGACAACCCCACGACAGTTGGTGCCCACCGTGGGGCTATCGCACGATGGTTTCGAGTTCTTGAAGGGCAACTTTGATGGACTCAAGGGATACGCTGTGGGCCGGATGACGAAGAGTCGTCGCGGCAAGCTCTACATCACCGACACAGGATGGGGTCCCGAGGCCGGTTCAATCAAATACGGGTATCGGGTCCCCTTTGGTGGGATTCACGTCTTCATCGACAAGATCGGCGAACCGGGCCCTGAGCCGGACACCTGCACTGACATCATTGAGACGGCTCAGCATGCAAGCCCTTCCCCGGTTCAGCCCGCAGCGAGGCATGTTTTTGTAGGTGTCGTCCATGGAGCGGAATATGAGGATGGACCAGCATCTGATGGAGAAACCGTTGTCTGTTCTGATGACGAGCCTTCAACTGGAGAGAACGAATTGTTGTATTAGTTGCACAACGGCCGGATTAGCGGAGGTTCCGATGGCAAAAGTATTCCGGACCCCCTCGATCTGCCAAACCGGATCGCTATCTTCATGGCCGGTACACAATCAGCACACCACTCATCAACCGCCGCGGCAATGCTCTCCGGTTCAGCGACAACAACGCCAGCGGGAGCAGGGGGCTCTGCGCCGCCTCCGGCTCAAGTTCTATCTGATTTGTTTGACGCTTTGGCAACAATGATGGCCGTAGAGGTGGACGCAGCAGCCCGGGATCAACACAATGCGGAGATTGCAAAGGTAAAAGATCAGATAACTCAGGCTAAAGTGGACCTAGCGGCAGAGAATGCTAGGATGGCTACAGAACGGGCCGAGTTGGAAGCTCAGGCCTACCGACTTAGGCTGGATCAGAATGCCTCAGATGAAGTCATGAGAAGAAGATACCGGTCGCACCTCCCGTCGGGTTATGAGCCAAGAAATCTCTTCAACACGCCAGGAGTAGGAACCAGTAACCAGCCAGTGTTAAACTGGATGGAGGCGCCGGGAACAGGAGCGCCGGTTCAGCCGCATGCGATGGACCGCCTCATCAAAACAACATTGTGCCGCAGTATGTTCCGACGCCCTCGGGGCATTACTCCAACCCGTTGGACAACATTGTGGCCGCCGCTTCATGATTGGCAACCCTCCAAACCGACGTTGAGTCACCAGTTGCGATTGACGGGCCAAAGAGCTCCTTCAAACAGCTTTAAACCGGCAACAGGCTTATTCGCATGGTCGCGAGAGGATTCATCCCCCCCCCCCCGCCCGCCCGAGCCGGAGCTACAGCAGGCACGTTGAGGATGAACCGGCCGTATCAAGCAGTGCACGTCGACGTAACTCGCCGTGAGGGCACAACCCGGTTGTTGGAGGTGCTAATGTGCAAGATGTGGTGGATCATGGTCGTGCATGTCAAGAGGCTGAGTTAGCAGCTCTGCATGCAGCTCGTCAACCTATTCCGGTTTGCCCTACCGCTTCAGTGGAGCCAGGTGTGGTCTTCAGTTCCTTAGGGGTGCTATGTCTCACCCCTGCTTTACGTAATCTGCGACTGCCAAGGATTTTAAAGGACCTCGTAAGGTGCCCAATTACACCGCCAATTTGCAACCAGAGTCATGGGTTGAAAGTTATAAGATGGCAATGGATATGTTGGATGTGGATGAAGCAGTGTGCGCTAAATACTTCACCATGATGTTGGAGGGGACATCTCGTACTTGGTTAAAGAGATTACCAGTTAACTCTGTCGGATCATGGTCCGAGTTAAAACACCAATTTATCCAGAATTTTAAGGATACTTGTAAGCAGCCTATGTCAATTGTGGACCTGGCCGCTTGTGTTCAAGAGGATGGGGAGTCTACGACCCATTGGGTGAAGCAGGTCTTAGCTATTCTGCATTCATTGGATCGCATCAATGCGGACACAGCAGTGTTAACATTGGAAGGCAATTGCCGGTTTCTACCGCTAAAACAGAAGTTAGGAAGGCTCAAACGTCACTGCAACGATATGGCAACGCTTATGGCCGCTTTGGTTAAATATGCTGATTCATATAATACCAAGGACCTTGAGTGAGAGGAGGACAAACTGGGGAAAGGGAAGAAGAACGGCAACACCAAGGGGCAGCAGCATAACTCGGCAGGTCATGGAAACAATGGTAAGCGCAAGGCAGACAATAGTTTGGACTTTGTGGCTAACACCAATGCTGAGGATAACGGTCAACGTCGTAAAGGCAAACAACCCCAGAGGGGCGGAGGTTCATGCCCCAATCTGGAGCACCTGTTAAATCAACCTTGTCCAAAGCATGGATCGAAGGAGAGGCCAGCTTCACATCTTTAGAAGGATTGTTGTATCATGCGAGAGTTCAAGACCTCCAATATGTTTCAATACGACAACGGTCCGCTCGGCGGTTCAGGAGGTGGTTTTCATGGGCCGGGCTATGGAGGCGGTAGCTCTGGTTTAGGATTTCAAGGCAATCAAACCGGACATAACAGTCAAGGGAACCAGGGCAACCAGGGAGGTTATAACCATCAGGGGAATCAACATCAGTAGTTGGGTTATCAGAGCAATCCGAAGTAGTTGAATAGTGGGCAGTATCATGTTTTCACCAATAGCTTGTGCAAGCGTGATCAGAAGCTTCACAAGAGGGTCGTGAACTCTGTTGAACCAGCCGTGCCTCAGTATTTGCGCTGGTCTGAGCAACCCATTTTATGGAGTAGAGAGGATCACCCACCCCGGGTTGACAATCCGGGTCATCTGGCCTTAGTGGTGGCACCTCAAGTTGGGGGGTATAAGTTCACCAAGGTGCCCATGGATGGGGGAAGCAGTATCAATATTCTCTACTATGACACCTTCTGCCATATGGGGTTGACAGATAAGAATCTTAAACCGTCGAACACCGTTTTTCATGGTGTGGTGCCTGGTAAATCCGCATATCCAGTGGGCAAGATAGCCCTAGAGGTGGAGGTGGCCTTTGGAGATGATCATGATTCAAGATCAGAAACGTTGACTTTTGAGGTGGTGAAAATCAAGAGTCTGTATCACGCTCTGTTTGGGTGACCGGCTTATGCCAGGTTCATGGCGAGGACGTGTTATGTTTATCTGCAGCTTAAGATGCCAGGTCATAAGGGGACCATCACAGTACATGGGAACAGGAAGATTGCTTTGGAATGTGAGGAAGGTGATGCGGCTTATGCTGAGTCGGTTTGTGCCACGGAAGAGCTGAAGTTTTATGAAGACAAGGTTGATCCGGCAGACATGACTTCTTTGAAAAAGCCAACTATGGAGCACAATCCGGCGTTAAAGTTTAAATCGGCCACAGACACCAAGATGGTTGATTTTGTTCCTGGCGATTCATCCAAGCAGTTCAGCATCAGCGCTAACCTGGATCCCAAATAGGAAAGCGCGCTCATCGAGTTCATCCGTGAGAACCGGGAAATCTTTGCATGGAAACCTTCTGACATGCCAGGTGTACCAAGGGAACTCACTGAGCACACACTTAATATAGATCCTAAGTTTAAACCGGTCAGATAGTTTCTCCGCCGCTTCAACGAAGAAAGGCGCAAGGCTATCGGTCAGGAGGTAGCTCGGCTGTTGGCAGCAGGGTTTATCGTGGAGGTCTTTCACCCAAAGTGGTTGGCTAATCCAATGCTGGTTCTCAAGAAAAACGGCACTTGGCGTATGTGTGTGGACTACACAGATTTGAACAAGGCCTGCCCAGCAGATCCCTTTGCCCTCCCTCGTATTGATCAGATTATTGATGCTACAGCGGGTTGTGACCGTTTGTGTTTTCTGGATGCTTATTCTGGTTATCATCAGATCAAAATGGCAGTTAAGGACCAGGAGAAGACAGCTTTTATAACTCCCTTTGGAGCCTTCTACTATGTTTCCATGCCCTTTGGGCTCAAGAGTGCCCAGGCAACTTATCAACGCTGTGTTCAAAATTGTCTTCATAAACAGATTGGGCGCAATGTTCACTCATATGTGGATGATATTGTGGTAAAGTCCAGGAAGGAGGAAACATTGATAAATGACTTAAGAGAAACCTTTGATAACCTCCAGGTTTATAAGATGATGCTTAATCCGGACAAATGTGTCTTTGGTGTTCCGGCAGGCAAGCTCTTGCGTATCCTAGTGTCAAACAGGGGAATTGAGGCTAATCCGGAAAAAATTCAGCAATCACGTCTTTGGCTAAACCGGCGTGTATCAATGACGTTCAATGTTTAGCCAGCCGGATTGCGGCTTTGATTCGGTTTATCAGTCGTCTCGGGGAGAAAGCTATCCCTTTATACCAGATGTTGAAGAAAACAGATGATTTTGTCTGGAGCGATGCGGCTGATAAAGCATTTAGGATCTGAAGAGGCAGTTAGCTAAACCGCATGTGCTTGCAGCTCCAATCGATAAAGAGCCTGTACTGCTGTACGTGGCTGCTAATGCCAAGGCTGTTAGTATGGCTATTGTTGTGGAGCGCAAGGAAGCTGGAAGGAATATCCAGTTCAACGGCCGGTTTATTATATCAGTGAGGTGCTTATCGAATCAAAGCAGAGGTATCCACATTGGCAGAAGCTGGTGTATGGGGTGTTTATGGCAAGCCAGAAGCTGAAACATTATTTCCAGGGTCATCCTATCACAGCAGTCAGTTCAGCCCCTCTAGGAGATATCATTCCAAACAGAGAAGCAACTGGCCGGATTGCCAAGTGGGCTATTGAGCTTGGACCTCACGGGCTCAAATATACACCTCGCACAGCGATCAAATCTCAAGCACTCGTGGATTTCATCAATGATTGGACAGAGTTGCAGGCACCAGAGGAAAAGCCAGATAACACTTATTGTACTATTCACTTTGATGGGTCCAGGCAATTGGAGGGCTCGGGGGCTGGAGTCATATTAACTTCCCCACGAGGTGACAATTTTTGTTATGTTCTCCGCTTAATGTTCCCTTGTAATAACAATGCAGCTAAGTATGAGGCCTTACTCCACGGTCTTCGGATGGCTAAGGAGATGAACTTAAGCCGGGTTAAGTGCTTCGATGACTCGGACCTGGTGGCTCAACAGATACCTGGCACTTGGGATTCTAAGGACCCACTCATGGCTGCGTATCGACGAGAGGTGGACATAGTGGCTGGTCATTTCAAGGGTTATCAAGTCAACCATATAAACCGGTGAAAGAATGAAGCGGCAGACGCTTTAAGTCGCCTGGGCTCTCAGTGTAAACCGGTGCCACCTAATGTCTTCCTCGACGTACTGCATAATTCGTCGGTCAAGATACCCACAGAGGAGGAGTTGGCTATTCCTGACCCAGAGGCCCAATTGGTGGCATCTTTGTATGTCATACCGGATTGGACAGTCCCGTACTTGGCTTACATGAACCGAGGCGAGTTACCGGAGAATGAAACCTTGGCCTGGCAGATAATCCGGCGTTCCAAGTCAATGACCATAATCAATGGGGAGTTGCATCGTTACAGTGTCACAGGAGCAATTCAGCGTTGTGTATCTCCTCAAGAGGGTTGTGAGATCTTGCAAGAAATCCACAAAGGAGAATGTGGTCACCACGCCGGTTCAAAATCCCCAGTATCTAAAGCTTTCCATCACGGTTTCTATTGGTTTACAGCTCATGCTGATGTTGAGGATTTGGTCAAAAGGTGTGACGGTTGTCCAAAATTTGCACGCCGCGCTCATGTTCTGGCTCAGGAGTTGAGAATGATCCCAATCACTAGGCCGTTTGCAACTTGGGGGCTCGATATGGTTGGACCCTTTAATATATCCAAGGACAAAAATACCCACCTGTTAGTGGCAGTTGACAAGTTCACCAAGTGGGTGGAAGTAGAGCGAGTCAGTAAGTGTGATGCAGCTACGGCGGTTCAATTCATCAAAAAGGTGATATTCCGGTTTGGTTTCCCACACAGTATTATAACTGATAATGGTACTAACCTATCAAAGGGTGATACGGAGGAATTTTGCCAACGTGAGCACATCCGGCTTGATGTGGCACCAGTGGCTCACCCCCAGTCCAATGGTCAAGCAGAGAGGGCAAATCAAGAAATTTTGAGAGGTATTAAACCTTGGCTTATGGTTCCTTTAAAACGGACGCCGGGTTGTTGGGTGGAGGAGTTACCTTCTGCGTTATGGAGCATCAACACCACACCTAACAGATCTACGGGTTGCACGCCTTTCTACATGGTTTATGGAGGAGAGGCGGTTCTTCCTAGTGACATCCGTCATGAATCGCCCCGTGTGGCGGCTTATGTTGAAGCTGACAATGAGAAGGCACGTCAGGACTCACTGGACCTGTTAGATGAGGAGCGTGATCTTGCAGCAGCACGTTCGGCGATTTATCAACAAGATCTCCGACGTTATCACAGCCGCCGGGTTAAGACCAAAACTTTTCAAGAGGGTGATCTGGTGCTCCGGCTCATCCAGGATCAGACTGATATGCACAAGTTATCCCCACCTTGGGAAGGACCTTTTGTGGTCAGCAAAAATCTGCACAACGGGTCATACTACCTCATTGATGTTCGAGAGCACAAAGACTCACGTAAATCGGAGGAGGAGACCAAGCGGCCGTGGAATATAGCTCTTCTTCAGCCTTACTATACTTGAGCCACATGCTCTTCTTATGTACATACTCAAAACAAAGTATATATTATATAATAAACCGGTGCCTCGAATAAAGCGGGGTCTTTGTTCTTTTTACATCATGTGTGAGCCTACAGGAGCTTCTACTGACAAAGCGGCGTTTTATTAAACAGGCCTATACGGTCACACAGATATAAAGAAAAATCACTAGGGGGCTTGGTCGTATCTGAACCATAGCTACACCTCTTGATCGGTTTAAAACCAAAAAGGGATATCACTAGGGGGCTTGGATGTCTTCACATCATAGCTACACCTCTTGATAGGCTTCGGGCCAAAAGGAAATTATGTGGAACCAAAGAGAGCCTGTTGCATTAAGCACATCTCAAACATAAGTAACCACTGAGCACAGCTCAAATATTACCTGGGGGCTCCTTGCTTCTCAAAAGAACAACGAGCTTGCACCCTTGTAATAGGCTATCAAGCCAGGCTTGGAAGCCAGGTGTATTCACCTAAAACCCCGGGTTATCCTGTCTCTTTAAGTAAGCCAGTCCGTCCAGGTAAACCTGGTATGACCCATCGAACATTTGACAAGTCAATCCCATGGACCCTGAACTTGTCAAAGTTAAAACGGTGATTGGTTAAAGATTGAGGTCCATCTTAAAAGGCTTTGCAAAATGGTTAAACTCAGCGGCCTGGTAGCCCATGAAAAGCCTCGATTTAGGGCCTGGCAGCCCATGAAAAGCCTTGCATATTTCTCGTCTTTGTTGTTTTTTTATGATAAGGGATTTATGAATATTTCCTGATAAACCGGTGTTCATTACAACCCGACATGACTTTCAACGCTTAGTTGTCAGTACATGATTAGTTTTAAACCGGTAGTATATTCTTCCGGTCTAGTTTTGACTAGATGTTATCAGCATTATGTGGCTATTATAGCCCAATATGGTTTTTATATGAACCGACAAGAGGGCAAGGAGTTGTCAACACTCTGGATTGGTGTTTTTCACCTTTACCATACAAGCAGTTGGTCAGCCGACGAGGTATGTCCCAAATATTATTTATTTTATCTGGTTAATATAAATCTTGGTTATCCATCCAAGTTATGTATATATTTTTGGGCATCATGACCCGTCTAGTGGTAAACCACTAGGACGCTTTCAAGTTCTTATATGCAGGAACACAAAGTGTAATGGACTATGCATAAATAAATCCCAAAAGTGGAACAAATTTTCAAAGTATCAAGCAACATAAGCATGCTCGATGGCATGGCAGATAAAGGTGTTTCTGCTATCCTATTACAAGGAGCTTCAAAACGGCCCAAATTGAATAATTGTTTTCAAGCAGTGGCAGACTTATAGCTGATAAACCGGACGCCGGTTTAGGATTCTTCATCGGGACGGCTTGACGATTGAGGGTCATCTTGTGCAGTCACATCCTCTTCATCCCTCTCCAGACGCTGGAAATCAACCGTTAACCAATCGATTCCGGTTAAAGCTTGAAACACGGCCTCTTCATGGATAAGGCTGGAGGGGTCAATGTCAGTCGCGTAAGTATGCTTACGGATTGGAGGCACAAGCTCTTCAACATCATGGATAACAGCGGGCTGTCTCTTTCCCTCAGCATCGTAAACCGGTTGGAAGTGAGATAAATATGTGTCCTCCGCCAGTTTGCTTGCTATTGGCCGCGTCTCCTTTGTCAGCCTTCGCAGAATGTCATTATTGAAGTCTGAGCCATCTTCTTTCATGCCATGATATCCTTTGATGATATCTGCCGGTTCAAGATCCGGAATCCATGCCTTGGCCTGGATTAGCGCGGTCAGCGCTCCCGCTCTTGCGGCTGATCTCTTCAGTTCAGTGATCCGGGCGGGTAGCATGGCTAGCTTCTCAAGTGTTTCCTTTATCAACGATGGTGCCGGCTTGTTATAGGCGGCAGTGCAAATGGCATGCTGGGATCCAGAGAACAGCTGTTCTATTAAAGTGTACGCCCCTTTAAGTTTTAGCCGCATATCAGAGCCCAGATGAGCAATGCGGGTCCCTGTCATAGTTCAGCATCAGTAAACCGGCTATTGATAAGATCTTATGAATTAGACGAACTGCATGTGAGGGCACTTACCAAACACAGCAGAAGTCATGGCGTCAATCTGCTGCTTTAAACCGGTCAGTTCTTCCACCACCGGTTTCAGGGCTACCTCTGCGTCCTCGGCCTTTTTTTTATCAAACTGGCCTTTTCTATTTCCCAGTCAGCACGCTCCTTGTTGAAGGTCTCTTTCAACTTCTCCATAGCTGCCACGGCATTGGTCAGCTCTTCCTTGGCTTTAGAAGCCTCTGCTTGTTGAGACTTCACATTCTCTTGAAGGTCTGTGTTTGAGCATCCTTCTTATTCAGATCAGCCTACAAAGATGAGATATATCATTAAAACGGGTTATGAAGTACCAAGCGTATAACAAGTTATGCACTTTGTACTTGGGGGCTAATGCCTATTTGTTCTATCATCAATATAATTCTCACAAGTCTCAAGTACAATGCAAGCATTAACCTTAACACTTGGGGGCTAATGTACATCTATTCAAAATTGATGCATTGATGGAAGACCCGGTTTACCTCGCAAAGCTAAACCGGCCCTTGGGGGCTACACAGGCGAAAAACTACAGGAATTTCATGATCACGTCAGATTTACTTCAAACGATCAGTTGGCATATGGAGGACAAGTTTGTAACAGTTCATGTCTTATAAAGTCCCGGTTTATGATTGTCATCATAAACCGGCCTTTGGGGGCTACTTGGGTTGATGCTTGTACTTTGTATTTAAGAAAGGAAAGTGATGAAAATACCTCATAGCACTCTTTCATCAAGTTCACCAAACCGGCTTCATAATCTCGGTTTGAGTGCAGACGGTTTAGAAAGCCGGAGTGGAGTTCTTGAGCGCTGAGATGGGCATAGCTTGACAAGTCAGTGCTCCATTTGCCTTTTTCCATGGTGGCACGCTCTTCCTTGGCACTATGTTGGGCCAAGATTACAGGACGGCCAGGCGAAGGGTGACCAATCCCAGTAATGGTAACCTCGCCTTCTTTATCTCCAGCAGCTTTTTTTTGGAGTTGATGGAGTTTCAGTAGCTCTCACCGGACTAGCCCAGATTGGATCTTCCGGTTCAGCATCAGGCGCAGCAGTATCAACTTCTGGTGCTTCATCCATATTGTGATCCTGAGGGGGTGGCTCATCAAAGGTAGCTTCAGGATTGGGACCCTCCGGTTCCATAGCTTGTTCTGGTTCAACCGTTTGCTCCGGTTCATGAGCCGCCTGGTCTTCAAATGGATTATTAACCCGAGCCTTTTTGCTGGGTCTGGCCTTGGCTCTTGAAACAGAAAAATATGTGAAAGTTAAGCATAGTATACAAGATGGAAACAATCAAACAAGGGGTTTAAGTACTTACCCAGCTATAGTTTTGAGGGGAGGAAGTCGGGTTGCTGTTGACTCGCCAGAAGATGAGGGAGGTGTCACCTGATAATTTGAATCGGACGGATTAAGAGGTTGTCGGAAATAACCTGCCTTGGGATAAGAATTGTCAGAAGGAGGTGAGACCTCATATCGGCGCTTTCGAACTGGGGTGTCAGGTAAACCGGCCAAGGTGACCTTTTGGCCGCTGTGCCAGGTTGTGCGGCGAGCCTCGTGCTGCTGCTTCTTCAAAATAAATGTTGGATCCAAGTGAGCAAGAGGATGTGAAAAGCTTACTTTCCGAACCGCTTGACGGATTTTTTGTGTTGGCAGAGAGTCTAAACCGGAGGAAAGGACAATTACCTCTACATCGTCGGCTTGGCTGCCTTCCGCGCCCTCCTGATAAACATCATTGTTAATGAGATGCATAAAAGGGAACCAAGTGAATCAAGTTCTACCTCAACTTCCAGTTCATCCGCATCGTCATCCAGTTCCATGCTGATACGTTCAGCTGCCTTCCGCTTTGAGGTTTTCTTGATGGTTTCTGTTTTGGGGCGGGAAGGCTTTGCCGCTTTTTCTGCAGGTTTCCTCTTCCAGAATGGATCATCACCCTCTTTATAAACAAGCAGAAGGATATTCACAGGTTGAACAGTCAAAAAAGATATCAAAGGTAAAAAGGAAGGATGGTGCTTACAGCAGGCGGTTTGTTTTTTGCGTAGAAGGGGTTCAAGCCGGTTTGGCGGCAGAGAGATTCCGATTCATTCAAAATCTTCTTGACACCCTCAGTAACTTCTTCATCGGTCAGCTAAATGTTGATGTGTCGTTGGGAGTCTTCTAATTCACCAGTGTACTCACACATTAAACCGGAGCGACGACTTAATGTTAAGATGCTCCAGGATATCCAGCAATGCACAAAATCGACGCCTGATAAACCGTTGGCCATAAAGGCTCGGAGCTTGGCGAGTTGAGGGGCATAAGAGGCCCGTTCCTGGGCACTTAGACGTTGCAGCAGTGGATGAGTGTTGGAAAGCCGGTGGGCACAGTAACCCGGCAGAGGGTTCTCGTCTTCAGGGGAGGTGTCTTTACAGTAGAACCAAGTTTGGTTCCACTCTTTGGGATGACTGTGCAGCTTGGCATGAGGGAATTCAACTTCTTTTCTTTTTTGAATAGAGACGCCACCAAGTTCAGTGTTGGGTCCGTCTACAAATTCAGTGCATCGGTTCAGATGGAAAAAACCCTGGAATAGCTCAGCAGTTGGTTCTTCTTGTAAGTACACTTCACAGAAGACTTGGAAGTTGCATATATTGGAGACCGAGTTAGGTCCAATATCATGAGGGTGGAGTTGGAAACTGGCAAGCACATCCCGGAAAAACTTTGACCTGGGCGGTTTGAAACCACGGCCTATGTGGTCAACAAATACCACTACCTCACCCTGCTTAAGGGTAGGAGGATTCTCCGGTCCAGGAA
The DNA here is from genome assembly GCA_034509565.1 of Triticum monococcum. Classification (NCBI taxonomy): domain Eukaryota; kingdom Viridiplantae; phylum Streptophyta; class Magnoliopsida; order Poales; family Poaceae; genus Triticum; species Triticum monococcum. The sequence continues at coordinate 378,444,216 of CM067843.1, read as the reverse complement.
CTCACCACCGGATCTCATTCTTTTTTGGAAAAGTACCAATTCTGACCATTCCGTTAAGCTGCTCTTCGGTAACCCGGGAAGGAGGCCACTTACAAGCGTAAAACTGTTTGGCCATTGCAAGCGAAAAGCTGAAAAGAAATGCCGGTTTACAAATCATTCATGGTGATACATAAGGTGCGATGAAATAAAGATATACATGTATGTAAATTGCGTAAACCGGAGGCTGATACAATAATGAATGACAAGGCAGTATCAGAAATAAAGGTATACACATGTTGTTAAACCGGAGTGTAACAACGGAGGTAAAAAGGCTTGCCGGTTCACCAGGGGACTAATGGTATGTGATAGATCGCTTTTACAAAGGTAAACCGCCTATGTGGTAAAGAGGATACAGATCTAAGGAAAAAATGACTACGTACGGTAAAACAGATTTCACAAGGTTGCAGGGAAATTTTGGATCTACCATAAGACAGGAAATCAAAAGGATTTAGACCTAAAAAGGGTTGGTCCCGAAGGAGTTCACAAGGGACCAGATCAGTTGTTATGCGCATGAGGGTTTGCTGTGGTAGTGGAAAATAAACCATTACGCGGAATATATCAAGCTTGAGGTTTTTTATCCATGGACTAAGGAGGAATAGGGAAGAGCAGCACCAGAGCCCTGATGAACTTTGATGAACTGTGAAGAACAAGGAAACCCTAGACAGATCTACAAAGGGGGAAAGGAAAGAACTTATAGCGACTGTTGAAGCAACGGAGGAACGCCGTAGCTCTCTGGTGCAACCAGGTTGATGCAGCGGCCAACGGAGAGGCAGGGGCGAAGCTCGGCGACGGTGGCAGCGCTCGGGTGCAGAGACATCGCAAGGAGGAAGAAGAAGCGAAGGGGGAAAAAGAGAATGGCCCTTGGGCCTATTTATAAGGTGAACCGATAAGCGACGAGTGCATAAATCGAGGATCTTAAAATGGATAGTTAATAAGGATGTCGCCTCGAGGGTTGGATATTCATTAATGAAGGGTATCTTCGGCTTCAACGGATAGATGACGTCATGACGGTTTACAACGGATCTAAAGGATGACATCACAGCGGTTTACCAGATCTATATGAAGGTGCCAGGGCAAGAATTTTTCTAAATATTGAAGATTGACATGAACAAGTTCAAATCAATTTGGGGCCTAATGTTGGGGATATAATTACTGGAGGTAAACCGGCTAGGAGTGGCCGGGTTAGCTCCATGAAGATAGAAGCCCATGAAGACGTGAGGATGGAGGCGCTTTACGAAGGCCCAAGGCCCAAAGGCGGGTTAAGGCCTGTAGATGTAAACCGACTCTTTCATATAACTTGTATTGTAAGTTAGAGGAATAGAGACCGAGTCGGACACGTTTATGATACGCCCTCGGGACTCTGTAAACCGGCGGATGTCAACCTATGTATATAAAGGGACGACCCGACCGCGGTTTAGGGACAACGACAACAACTCAAGAGCCAGGTAAAGCGGATTTCCTCCCTGGTCATCGAAACCGTAGCAATACCAATCACAACTAGACGTAGGCTTTTACCTTCATCGAAGAGGCCGAACTAGTATAAAACCCCTCGTGTCCCTTGTCCGGTTTAACCCCTTTAAGCTAACCCATAGTGATGGCTCCACGACTAAGTCCTTTCACGAGGACATCTGCCGTGACAACCCCACGACAGGACCCGAAATTTCGGAGGGGTGCACATATTTATAGCTAGGAGGAGGTAGGAGTGTCCAAATGGAGTGTAGTTTTCGACCACGCGATCGTGATCTGACGTTGGAGGACATGGAAGGGGTTTGGATGGGTTTTTGGCCCGTTTTGGAGGGGTGTTGGGCTACAACACAAAAGAGACCTTTCCGGTTACCCGGTTAACCGTTGGAGTATCAAACGGACTCCAAATGGCATGAAATTTGACAGGCGGTCTACCGGTGGTGTACCAAGGCCACTTGGCAAATATCGGTCCATTCCAAGAATGTTTAACACTCGCTCACGAAAAGAGACAAAAGGGGGACGCCGGTGCACGTAGGAGTGTCGGATTGCAAAACGGACAACGGGGAAAAAGCTCGGATGCATGAGACGAACACGTATGCAAATGAGATGCACATGATGACATGATATGAAATGCATGACATGAACAAAATGCAAAACAAAGACAAAACCCAACCACGAAGGGAAATCTCATAACTTAGAGCCGAAATGGCAAGAGTCGGAGTACAAATATGGCAAGTTACATGCGGGGTGTTACACCTATTAACCTAGAGCCCAGTGCCAGTTTCTGTTTTTCCTTTTTTTAGCTTCACGGAAAAGGAGTATCAAACGGAGTCCAAACGGAATAAAACTTTAGTGATGAATTTTCTTGGACCAAAAGACACCCAGGAGACTTCGAGTTCAAGTCAGACGAGCCATGAGGCGGCGACAAGGGTGGAGGGCGCCCCCTACCTTGTGGACCCCTCGTGACTCTCCTAACCTAGTTCTTCCTCCTATATATTCACATATATTCCCAAACCTCCAGAAGTATCCACGAAAACACTTTTCCACCACCGCAACTTTTTGTTCCCGTGAGATCCCATCTTGGGTCCTTTTCAGGCATCCAGCCGGAGGGAGTTTCGATCACGGAGGGCATCTACATCAACTCTATTGCCCTTCCGATGAAGCATGAGTAGTTTACCTCAGACCTACGGGTCCATAGCTAGTAGCTAGATGGCTTCTTCTCTCTCTTTGATTCTCAATACCATGTTCTCCTTGATGTTCTTGGAGATCTATCCGATGTAATCTTCTTTTGCGGTGTGTTTGTCGAGATCCGATGAATTGTGGATTTATGATCAGATTATCTATTAATATTATCTGAATCTTCTCTGAATTCTTATATGCATGATTTGATATCTTTGTAATTCTCTTCGAACTATCGGTTTAGTTTGGCCAACTAGATTGGTTTTTCTTGCAAGGGGAGAAGTGCTTAGCTTTGGGTTCAATCTTGTGGTGTCCTCACCCAGTGACAAAGTAGGGGTAGTGTTGGGGATATAGCTACCAGGTATGACCCGCCCAGGAGGGGCCGGGTCAACACTAATGGCGGGTTGTTAAGAGAAGCCCAGTAATATTCAAGGTGATAGTTTATTAAGAATTGTAGAAGGCCTAAGCCCAGAGGCGGCTTAAGGCCCAATATTGTAAACCGCCATATGTAACAAAAGACTTGTAAAGAAAGGCATATACAAGAAGTCACTGAGCCGGACACGTTTTATGAGCCGGTCGGGACTCTATAGGCCGCCAGGCGTCAACCCGTATATATAAGGGGACGACCAGGCGGCGGCTGAGGGGAAAGGATCAAGAGATCAATAGCCAAGCTAGCGGATTCGCTCCTTGGTCATCAAAACCTAGCAATTCAACATCAACTGGACTAGGCCTTACCTTCACCGTAATGGGCCGAACCAGTATAAACCTCTCGTGTCCTTTGTCCCGATTAACCCCTTTAAGCTTCCTAGTTGTGATGGCCCTACGACTAAGTCCTTTCGCTAGGACATCTGCCGTGACAATTCCACGATAGTTGGCTCCCACCGAGCGCACGGTGGATTTGAGTTCTTGAAGGGCAACTTTGAAGGGCTCAAGGGATACGTTGTGGGCCGGATGACCAAGAGTCGTCGCAGCAAGCTCTACATCGACGATGAAGGCTGGGGCCCCGACGCCGGCTCAATTGAGTACGGATACCGAGTTCCCTTCGGTGGAATCCACGTCTTCATCGGCCGGATCGGCGAGCCGGGCCTTGAGCCAGGCATCTGCACCGACCACGTCGAGACGGCTCAACGCGCTAGATCTGCCCGGGCTCAACCCGCCATGAGGCGTGCCTTCGTGGGTTGCATCCATGGAGGGGAATTTTCTAAAGGGTCGGTGGACGGTGGTGAGACGGCCGTTTGTTCTGACGGTGATTCATCCACAGGCGAAACAGATTCTTTGTATCAGTTACAAGACCGCGGGCTTGGGGGCTGTTTCGATGGCGGCAGTATTTCGGACCCCACTGAGCCGCCGAATCGAGCCGGAGTCTTCATGGCTGGCACTCAACCTGGTCAGAACTCTATGGCTGCGGCAGCCATAACCACTGGGTCAGGAGACCCCGTGCGCCCGCCAGCTCAGGTATTAATGGACCTCATGGATAGGATGACGGCCCTGTTGACTACTGTGGTTGAGCCAGCGGATAAGGCTCAGCATGACGTAGAAGTAGCACGGCTACGCGGAGAGGTAGCACAGGCCAAGGAAAATTTAGCAACGGAAGATGTCGGAATGGCCGCAGAACGGGCGGCTCTGGATGCACGTGCTCAGCAACTTCAAGCGGAGACTTTCCGGCTCTCGGTGGATCTGAACGCGTCAAACGTGGTCATGAGGAGAAGACACCAGAAAACTCAGTCACGTCTTCCTCTAACTTACGATCCTAGGAACCTTTTCCACACACTTGGGGCCGGTCCCAGCAACCCGCCGGAGGCAAACCGGATCACAACACCCGGGACGGGGGCGCCGGTTCAGCCGAGGGCCATGGAACCACCCCGTGTTAATACTGCTCTTCCTCATTACACGCCAGTACCACCAGGTCACTTCTCTAACCCTTTGGAAAATTTAATTGTTGCGTCGGCTCGTCTGGCGGCTCTCCCAATGGAAGGCAACTCTCCAACGGCGATCGAAACACGAAGGGTCAGAGAACTTCTTCAGACAGCCATGGCACAGCAGGATGCGTACTCTTATAGTCGAGACAGAATCCATTCGACCCCTCGCCCAAGCCGGAGCCTGAGCTATAGCAGGCATATGGACTCAACGGCTATGTCAAGCAATGCCCAACGCCGTGACCAGCCGCGCAGGCATGACCTAGCGCAGGATGGAGCCTTTAACTTGGTGGATCAGGAGAGGATCCGTCAGGAGGCTGAGCGGGCGGTTCAACTGGCAGCTGAGCAGGCGGCTCATCAGGCTTTTCCGGTTTTTCCAGCAACCTCTGTTGAGGCAGGAGTGGCCACGAGGACAGGAGGTGTCCCTTGCCTGGTGCCGGCTCTACGTAATGAGCGCTTGCCAAAAGATTTTAAGGGGCCTCGTAAAGTGCCTAATTACACAGCCGACTTGCAGCCTAGGGCATGGATTGAAAGTTATGAGATGGCGATGGAGCTATTGGAGGTCAGCGATGCAGCAATGGCTAAATATTTCACTATGATGTTGGATGGAACAGCTCGCACTTGGTTGAAAGGGTTGCCACCCAACTCCATCGGCTCATGGGCGGAGTTAAAAGCCTGATTCATTTAGAACTTCAAGGACACATGTAAGCAACCTATGTCCATCGTGGACTTGACTAACTGTAAGTAAGAGGAAGGTGAGTCCACGACCCATTGGGTGAGCCGGGTCAAGGAGATAATACATTCATCTGATAAGATGGATGCCAGCTTTGCGGTCTTAATGTTAGAGAAAAATTGCTGTTTTGAACCTCTGAAACGGAAGTTGGGGCGGCTCAAGCATGATTGTCATGACATGGGCCAGTTGATGGCGGCTCTGGTCAAATATGCTGATTCAGATAGTACCAAGGATCCCGCGTCTGATGAAGAGAAGGCAGGGAAGGGAAAAAAGAATGGCAATGGCAAGGGTCACCAGCATAACCCGGTGAATCAAGGAGGTAATAAACGTAAGGCTGACGAGTTTGTGGCTAACACCAGTACACAGGGCAACAACCAACGGCGCAAGGGGAGGCCACCTCCTCGGTCCGGCGGGTCAGGTCCCACTCTTGAGCAACTACTGAATGAACCCTGTCCGAGACACGACACCCGGGAGAAGCCAGCTACCCATCTGTGGAAGGACTGTATGATCATGAAGGCGTTTAAAAATTCCAACATGTTCGATGGTAACCACGGACCTGGCGGCAGTTCAGGCGGTGGCGGTTTTCATGGCCCGGGCGCCGGCTCAGGCGGAGGCAGTTTTCACAGCCAGGGCTATCCGGGTAACCAAGGTGGTTATAATCAGCAATCCGGCCAAGGTAATCAGCAGCAACAGCAGCAACAGTCCGGGTATTAGAGTAACCCGAAATAGCTGAACAGTGGGCAGTACCATGTATTTACCACTAGTTTGTGCAACAGGAACCAGAAACTTCATAAGAGGGTTGTAAACGTTGTTGAGCCAGCGGTTCCATGTTATTTGAGATGGTCATAATAGCCTATTGTGTGGACTAGGGAGGATCACCCTCCCCGGGTTGATAATCCGGGTCACTTGGCTTTGGTGGTGGCGCCTCAAGTTGGTGCATATAAGTTTACTAAGGTGCTCATGGATGGAGGCAGTAGCATCAACATCCTTTATTATGAGACGTTTCATCACATGGGGTTGACTGACAAGAGTCTTAAACAATCCAACACTATTTTTCATGGTGTTGTACCTGGTAAGTCGGCATACCCAGTTGGAAAGATTGAGCTGGAAGTAGCCTTTGGGGATCAATACGATTCTAGGGCTGAGAAGTTAACTTTTGCAGTGGTTAAGACCAAAAGCCCATATCATGCCCTGTTTGGACGGCTGGCCTATGCCAAGTTCATGGCCCGGCCATGTTATGTATATCTGCCGCTCAAGATGCCAGGTTATAAAGGCACCATCACAGTACATGCAAGCCAGAAAATAGCCCTGGAATGTGAAAAAGGTGATGATGCTTATGCTGAGTCCGTTTGTGTAACAGAGGAATTAAAGTTTTATAAAGATAATGTTGACCCGATAGACATGACGTCTTTGAAAAAGCCAACTACGGAGCATGAACCGGTGTTGAAATTCAAATCAGCTGATGACACCAAGATGGTTGATTTTGTGCCAGGCGACTCATCCAAACAGTTCATTGTCAGTGCTAACTTAGATCCAAAATAGGAAAGCACGCTCATCGAGTTCATCCGTGAGAACCGGGACATCTTTGCATGGAAGCCTTCTGACATGCCGGGTGTCCCGAGAGAACTCGTTGAGCACACTCTCAATATAGGTCTGAAATTTGAACTGGTTAGGAAGTTTCTTCGACGGTTTAACGAGGAAAGGATCAAGAGATCAATAGCCAAGCTAGCGGATTCGCTCCCTGGTCATCAAAACCTAGCAATACAACATCAACTGGACTAGGCCTTACCTTCACCGTAAGGGGCCGAACCAGTATAAACCTCTCGTGTCCTTTGTCCCGATTAACCCCATTAAGCTTCCTAGTTGCGATGGCCCTACAACAAAGTCCTGTCGCTAGGAAAGGCGCAAGGCGATTAGAGAAGAGGTGGCCCGGCTCTTGGCGGCTGGGTTCATTGTTGAAGTTTTTCACCCGGAGTGGTTGGCTAATCCGGTGCTTGTACTCAAAAAAAACGGCACCTGGCGTGTGTGTGTGGATTACACTGATTTAAACAAGGCTTGTCCGGTTGACCCTTTTGCTCTCCCTCGTATAGAACAGATCATTAATGCTATAGCGGGTTGCGAGCGTTTGAGTTTTTTGGATGCCTATTTGGGTTATCATCATATCAACATGGCAGTTAAGGACCAGGAGAAGACAGCTTTCATCACTCCATTTGGAGCCTTCTGCTATGTGTCTATGCCTTTTGGGCTTAAAAGTGCCCAGTCGACTTATGAACAATGTGTGCAGAATTGCCTTCACAATCAGATTGGGCGGAATGTTCATGCTTATGTGGATGATATAGTGGTGAAATCCAGAGAAAAGGAAACCTTGGTAACTGATCTGAAGGCGACCTTTGATAACCTCTGGGTCTACAAGATGATGCTTAACCCGGCCAAGTGTGTTTTTGGAGTCCTAGCTGGCAAACTCTTGGGTTTTTGGTGTCTAACAGAGGTATTGAGGCTAACCCGGAGAAAATTAAGGCAATTACATCTCTGGCTAAACCGGCATGCATCAATGATGTTCAGCGGTTGGCGGGTCGCGTCGCAGCCTTAAGCCAGTTCATAAGCCGGTTAGGGGAGAAGGCGATGCCTTTGTATCAAATTATGAAGAAGGCGGATGACTTTGTTTGGAGTGACACTGCTAACTCTGCTTTTGAGAATCTGAAGAAACAGCTCGCTGAGCCGCTTATTCTTGCTGCTCCGGTTGAGAAAGAGCCAATGTTGTTGTATGTGGCTGCTCATGTGCTGTAAGTGTGGCCATTGTTGTGGAGTGCAAGGAGGCTGGCAAGGAACATCCGGTCCAACGGCCGGTTTACTATGTCAGTGAGGTGCTCATTGAATCTAAACAAAGATATCCGCATTGGCAGAAGCTTGTTTATGGGGTGTTCATGGCAAGCCGGAAGCTCAAGCATTACTTTCAGGGTCACCCAATCACTGTGGTTAGCTCTGCTCCTCTAGGGGACATTATACAAAATAGAGAAGCCACATGACGAGTCGCCAAGTGGGCTATTGAACTTGGGTCTCATGATTTGAAGTATGTGCCACGTACTGCAATTAAATCTCAAGCGCTGGTTGACTTCATTAATGACTGGACAAAGTTGCAGATGCCAGAGGAGAAACCAGACAACACATATTGGACGGTTCATTTTGATGGGTCCAAACAATTTGAAGGCTTGGGGCTGGAGTTGTTTTAACTTCTCCTCGAGGTGACAAGTTTTGTTATGTGTTGCGATTGATGTTTCCTTGTACTAACAACGCAGCAGAATATGAAGCCTTGCTCCATGGTCTTCGAATGGCTAAAGAGATGAGTCTGAGTCAGGTACGGTGCCTTGGCGACTTAGATTTGGTGGCTCAGCAGGTGTCAGGCAAGTGGGATTCCAAGGATCCTCTCATGGCGGCTTATCACCGCGAGGTCGACGCTATTGCGGGGCATTTTAAAGGTTATCAAGTGGAACACATTGACCGCAGAAAGAACGAAGCGGCCGATGCCTTAAGCTGGTTGGGATCTCAGCGTAAGTTGGTGCCACCTAACACCTTTTGGATGTTTTACATAACCCGTCTGTTAAGTTGCCTACAGAGGAAGATTTGGCCATTCCTGACCCGGAGGCACAGTTGGTGGCGGCTCTTCTTGTCATTCCAGATTGGACAGTGCCGTTCTTGGCTTACATGACCCGGGGTGAGTTGCCAGAGGACGAGACCCTGGCCCGACAGATAACCCGGGGGTCCAAGTCAATGACAGTTTCTGACGGTGAGTTGTATCATCGCAGCGTCACTGGAGCGTTTCAACGTTGTGTTTCTCCTGAAGAAGGTCAAGAAATTCTTCGTGAGATCCATGAAGGGGATTGTGGTCATCACGCCGGGTCAAAGTCTCTTGTGGCCAAAGCTTTTCATCATGGTTTTTACTAGCTAACGGCTCACGCTGATGCGGAGGAGCTGGTCAGTAGGTGTGATGGATGTAAAAAAATTTGCACGAGGAGCGCATGTGCCGGCTCAAGAGTTGCGGATGATTCCAATCACTTGGCCGTTTGCAGTCTGGGGGCTTGACATGGTTGGACCTTTCAAAAGGTCCAAAGATAAAAAGACACATCGTTTGGTGGCAGTTGACAAATTTACAAAATGGGTTGAGGCAGAGCCAGTGAGCAAGTGTGATGCAGCCACGGCGGTTCAGTTCATGAAAAAGGTGATTTTTCGCTTTGGTTTTCCACACATCATTATAATTGACAATGGCACTAATTTGTCCCAAGGTGTTATGGAGGAGTTTTGTCAACGTGAGCATATCTGGCTTGATGTTTCTTCAGTAGCTCACCTCCAATCTAATGGTCAAGCTGAGAGAGCAAATCAAGAAATCTTAAAAGGTCTCAAGCCCCGGCTTATGCATCCCTTACAACGGACGCCGGGTTGTTGGGTAGAGGAATTACCCTCGGTGCTGTGGAGTATCAATACCACTCCTAACAGGTCTACAGGTTATACACCTTTCTTCATGGTTTATGGAGCAGAAGCAGTGCTGCCTAGTGACATCCGTCATGACTCACCTTGCGTGGCGGCTTATGTTGAAGCTGATAATGAACAAGCCCGACAGGATGCACTTGATTTGTTAGATAAGGAGAGAGATTTGGCGGTGGCTCGGTCAGCAATTTATCAGCAGGACCTGCGCCGTTATCATAGCCGCCGGGTTAAGTCGAGGACCTTTCAAGAAGGTGACCTGGTGCTCTGGCTCATCCAGGATCTGTCTGATGCACACAAACTATCCCCGCCTTGGGAAGGACCCTTTGTGGTCAGCAAGAACTTAAACAACGGGTCATATTACCTCATTGACGTTCGAGAGCACAAAGACTCACGTAAGTCGGAGGAGGAGACCCGCCGGCCGTGGAACATTGCTCAGCTTTGGCCGTACTATACTTAAACCACCGGCTCTCGTCATGTACATACTTTGACGTTGTATATATTATCGTAAGTAATAAAGTAGGACGTCTATCCTTTTCCTTTTCAATGATTATATATCTTTATTATTTTCATTATTCAAAATGACCAAAAGGGGGTTGATCGTATCCGAATCTAGCTTAACCCTTTTTGTCCGGCTCATGATCGTATTTGAATCTAGCTGTAAACCTCATGGTCACTTGGGGGCTTCCTGTTCAAACATAGGTCGTATTCGAACCAAAGAGAACATAGCTTTTGTAACCCTCTTGATCGGCTCAAAGCCAAACTCACTAGGGGGCTTCTTGATCGTATCTGAATCATAGCTTAACCCCTTTTGGGTCCGACTTGAATCGTATTCGAATCAGGGTCATTAAAAACCTCTCAAGCTCATTTGGGGGCTTCTTGTTCAAACATAGATCGTATTCGAACCAAAGAGAACATAGCTGTCGGTACCCTCTTGATCGGCGCAACGCCAAAGCCACTGGGGGCTATATGATCGTATTCGAATCTTAGCTTAACCCCTTTGGTCCGGTTTACTGATCGTATTCGAATCAGAAGCCTCCGGTTTTATTTAAATATTTTGATTTACATTGTCTGAAGCCTAGTGTTTTGTCTTATTGTTTTTTATCATCTCAAATTTAACTGTCAGTATGGTTTCAAATTAAACCGGCTCGGTTATTTGACAATGAGTTGCCAAGGCATAACAGTCATTAGACATATGGAAGTATTAACTTCTACAAAAGATTGGGTTATCAACCTCGTCATCCGGGTCATCTAAACCGGCAGTCCATGTTCAAAGAACACAAGTATGACAGTGTCATTCATGAACAAGTTTCTCTGTGTTTTTTCGTTAATCAAAGGTTTTTTCAGCCTTGTTTATCCTAATCCGGTTCTGTTTTTTCCACTATGATAATTTCATAGTCATATATCGGGTGTTTTTGACCTGTCCGGTGCTAAACCGCCAGGACAATTTTTTCATCTTTTTCCGGAACAGGGTTAAAACATTACATATGTAACCACGGATGTAACGCATATATCGACATCATGGGTAAAGATTCATATGCACAATGGCATAGGCAAAATATGCAGTTTTCAAACTAACCTATTACAAGGCATTGAGAGCCCAAAAGGTTAGACTGTTTTTTCTCTCCTAAGCAGGTCTTAAGCTAAAAGCTTGATTGTTTAGATGGTTATGACTCCCCCCTGGCCGGCTCACCTCCCTCCACTGGTTGGGAGCTGGGATTGGACCAGTCAAAGCCGTTCAGAGCAATGAAGTCAGCCTCATCATCAATTAGGCCGGCCGGGTCAATTTCCGGGGCAAAAGTGTGTTGACGAACCGGTGGGATAAGATCTGTCACTTTATAAGAGGGAGTCACCATCTTCTTATTCTCCATATCAAAACCCGGCTGATATTTATCGATGTTGGTCTCCTCTCCAAGAATGGTAGCTTTAGGATGAACTCCCCTCATGCAGGCAATAAAGTCATCTTGCTCAAATGGAGTCCCGTCTTGCTTCACGGTAGGGTACTCCTTAGCCACGTCCACCGGGTCTAAATCCGGCACCCAAGCTTTGGAGCGGCTCAGGGCAGTCAGGGCTCCGGCTCTGGCACAGGATCGTTTGACCTCTTGAAACCTGGAGGGTAAGATCGATAACTTCTTCAAAACATCACATAGGCGGTTGGGTCCTTGGTTGGCAGGAGAGATAGCAGCAAGCTCCCGTATAAAGTTGTTCCACCAAGGTATAAACTGCCTTCAGCTTTGTCACACTATCCTGGCTCAGGTTGTTACTCCGCGGACCTGTAAGTATTTTAACAAAAGTTAAGCAGGCGGTTTACATTCTTGGTACAAATAGAGTATAAGGGACTTGTGCAAATAACTCACCGAAGGTGGCGGAGACCATTTGAGACACCCGGTTTTTTAAACCGGTGAGCTCTGTAGTAGCCTCCACAAGAGCCGCCTCAGCTGTCTCAGCGCGTTGTATCAGCAGCGTCTTTTCTTCGTCTCAGGATTTCTTTTTTGCAGCTAAGCTGGTCTTCAATTTCCCAGATTCAGAGAGGCTCAATTGGAGTTTAGAGTCAGTGGTCTTTATCTCTGTCTCCTACTCCGCCAGCCAGGTCTTGGCATCCTTCAATTGAGAGCCCAATTCAGATAGGGCGTTCTACAAAACATTCACAGGTGCGTCAAGACTTAAACTAAAAGTTAAAAGGGTTCAAGTCTCAAGTACTTTGCACCGCAATACCACTTGACACTTGGGGGCTAATGTCTGCCAAAGCAATTTTTTATGACTTTTATATGTTTCAAGTCCCAAGGGTTTTACAAAGTAACAACGCTTGGCACTTGGGGGCTAATGCATGATATTCAGAAAGTTTTTCAAGATTGAGCTGGATCACAATACTTATTGGGACTAGTAAAAGACAGTTATGCAATTAAGTACCGGTTCATTTATGATAAATTGAGCTGGCCCTTGGGGACTACAGGTGAAGTTTACGCGACTCTATTGGACTTTTGAAAAACCTTGAGGCAAAGTATCAACTTATATCATAAAGTCTACAGATCATTCAAGTTCATCATCTGAAGACTTGGGGCTGGCAGAGTATAAGTAAACCGGAGAACATACCTCATATTTTAGCCATAATTGTTTGACCATCTCGATTTCTGAGTCACGGCTGGAGTGCACATGACTGAGATAGCCGGACAGTACATCATTGGCATTGAGGTGAGCATAATGGGAGATATATAACCGCACTTTCTGCTTCTCTAAAGCCTCTTGCTTAGCAGTGTGTCGGGCTAATACAGTGGGGGTCCCCGGTTCAACAAACCGGCTACCGGTAATGGTCGGATTAAGGGTGGCATCATCGGCTGGCAACTCAGGAGGGTCCAATTGAGTATGAACAGCCGGGTCTTCTGGTGCTTCAGTTTGAGAGGGAGTTGCCATGGCCGGCTCAGTTGTAGGAACTTTCAGGTCTTCTGTCGGCTTAATCACCTTGGCCTTCTTGGATTTGGCTTGACCTCTAAGAAAGATTTTATGAGACAGCTAGTGTAATAATGCAGTTTTTAAAAGATGCAGAAGAAAGATGATTGTTCTTACCCAGGGGCAGTCTTGAAATCCAGAAATTGAGTTTGCGACAAGTCGCCAGAAGAGCGAGAAACCTCCTGCAAAGGTAAAATAAAGTTAGTGATGCAAGGGAATAGATCCATTAATGGAAGCAAAAGACAAAGATGAAAGAAACCCCATTCTGGCGTTTTCGAGGAGTTTATTGTAAATCAGAAGGCGGTTCATCGTCGTCATTAGTCCGGGCCTGATAGCGGCTCTCATGTTGCTACTTTTTCAAAAGAAAATGAGGGTCCAGATAAGCCAAAGGGTGCGAAAACCTTACTTTCTAGGTTACCAATCGAAGTTTCTGTCTTGGCAAAGGGGCTGAGTCGGAGGAAATAGTTACCTCTTTTTCCATGGCATGGCTGGCCCCCATGTCGTCCTGGCAATAGTCAGTGTCAACAAGATAGTGAAAAAACTGGCCAAGGGAGTCAAGGGCTACCTCCGACTCAGAAGCATCATCCAGGTGGAATAAGTCAGATGCAGTCTTCTTCTTCTTGGGCTTCTGGGTCGTTCTCCTGGCGGCTATGGCAGCAGCTCTAGCCTTCTTGGCAGCTTCATGATCATACTTGGCCTTCCAAAAGTCAGATTTGGCCTGTAAACAAATAAACAAGTTGAAAGGTCATGCAAGTATTAAAACTACTGAGGAAAACACAAAAAGAGAAAGAGGCCAGGGGTTTTCACCTCTGGGGCCCGGTTAAGTTTGCAGAAGGGGTTTAACCCAACCTTACTGCAGTCCTCATATTTGCCGTTCATGAGGATGGTTGACATTGCAACAACGTCTTCTTCAGTCAATTGAACAGAGCTATAACACAGAGTCATTTGGGCCTCCGCCATACTCATACATTAACTTGGATCGGCGGCTTAGAGGGATGACCCGCCATGCGACCCAGCAACGGGTCAGGTCAACTCCATCTAAGCCGTTCCCCAATAAAGCTTGAATCCTTCTAATAGATGGAATAAGCTTCTTGCATTCAGCAACGGTAAGCTTATCAGGGAGCACAAACTTGGAATACAGACGTTCGGCGCGATAACCCGACAATGGTTTTTCATTGGCTGGTGACGTATCTTGGCAGTAGAACCAGGTATGATTCCAATCTTTGGGATGGCTTGGTAAGACTATTAAGGGAAAGACGGCGCCATGTCGGCGTTGAATTGAGATTCCACCAAGCTACAAACTAAGGCCGTTGGTGCATTCGTTCTGGCGGTTCAGATAAAAGTATTCTCTGAAGAGTTCCACGATCGGTTCTTCTTGAAGATATACCTCACAAAGAACATGAAAATTGCAGATGTTGGATATAGAGTTGGGTCCAATGTCTTGTGGGCGAAGCTTGAAAAAATGCGGAACGTCTCGGAGGAACTTTGAGCCGGGTGGTGAGATACCCGGTTCATGTGATCAGTGAAAATGATAACTTCACCGTCTTTAGGATCAGGTCGTTCTTCGTCCGAGTCAGGTGCACGATAAGACATAACATTTTTTTCTGGCAAAAATCCTATGGTGACAAATTCCTTCAAGGTATCCTCAGTAACTGTTGAAGGGACCCAGTTGCAGACAGTTGGTTCTTTTGACGGCATGATGAGCAAAGGACAAACTAAAATGAAAGTAATGTGCCGGTTCAATTCAATGGCGAAATTAAAAGTTAAATGATGATGGTACAAATGAGTAATGGCGGCTTAAGTAAGGGCTAATGACATATAAAGGAAAAGTGAGCCGGCGTGATAAGCCGCCATGACTAAAGACATTCGAAGGAAGCCAGAATTGGCTAAGTGTTGAGACAAACAAGTTTCCCAAGCTATTGCCATTATTCTGGATCAAAATTGGTCAGAAAATTAAATTAAATTTAGACCTAAAAAACGAGCGCGGAGTAGTTCATCAGCTCTAAGAAGGTATCTGTACAAAGGAAAGGGATCTACTAGCATCTTAAATGGGTGTAAAACCACTAATGCATCAGTTCTACATTTCTTCGAGATCAAAAGAGGGTACGGAGAAGAAACTTCAAGAAGGTATGTGATGAACGGCGAAGAACACCGACGAACTCGCAACCCTAATACAGATCTAAGGGCGTGGAAAGGTAGGAACTTACGAATGCAGATCTATTGTGAAGGGTCGCCGCGGTTCTCTAGACAAGCTCAGGGTGATGCAACGGCCGACGTTGAGGGCAACGGTGGGATCTATGGCGACGACGGAGCTCGAGAGGCAGAGAGGTGGTGAGAAGATGGAAGGAAGAAGAAGAAAGAGGAAGGACCGGCCGAGCCTATTTATAAGGGGATAAGTGAATAGGCAGGCACGAAAATTGAGGAAGACCAAAATAATGATTATCCAGCTAAACGGACGCCTCGATTCTCGGAAGACATTAAAAGATAACGATCCGTTGAAGATGACGTCATAGCAGGCTTTCATGTTTTCGGAAGATGACGTCATGGCGGGTTACAGAGTTTTTACAGACAAAGGAAGATGGATTTCGTCTAAGTGTTGAAGATTGACAAAGAACAAAGTTCAAGTCAACCTGGGGCCTAATGTCGGGGATATAGCTACCAGGTATGACCCGCCCAGGAGGGGCCGGGTAAACCCTAATGGCGGGTTGTTAAGAGAAGCCCAGTAATATTCAAGGCGATGGTTTATTAAGAATTGTAGAAGGCCTAATCCCAGAGGAAACTTATGGCCCTATATTGTAAACGGCCATATCTAACGAAAGACTTGTAAAGAAAGGCATATACAAGAAGTCACCAAGCCGGACATGTTTTATGAGTCGGCCGGGACTCTGTAGGCCGCCAGGCATCAACCCGTATATATAAGGGGACGACCCGACGGCGGCTGAGGGGAAAGGATCAAGAGATCAATAGCCAAGCTAGCGGATTTGCTCCTTGGTCATCAAAACCTAGCAATACAACATCAACTGGACTAGGCATTACCTTCACCGTAAGGGGCCGAACCAGTATAAACCTCTCGTGTCCTTTGTCCCGATTAACCCCTTTAAGCTTCCTAGTTGCGATGGCCCTACGACTAAGTCCTTTCGCTAGGACATCTGCCGTGACAATTCCACGACAGGTAGCGAGGCACATATTGTAATGTTGCCATCGAGGATAAAAAGATGGGGTTTACATCATATATGCTTGAATTTATTTCTCTACATCATGTCATCTTACTTAAAGCGTTACTCTGTTCTTCATAAACTTAATAATCTAGATGCAGGCAGGAGTCGGTCAATGTGTGGAGTAATAGTAGTAGATGCAGGCAGGAGTCGGTCTACTTGACATGGATGGGAATCCTATATTACATAATCATTGCATTGGATATCGTCATAACTTTGCGCTTTTCTATCAATTGCTCGACAATAATTTGTTCACCCACCGTATTATTTGCCTTCATGAGAGAAGCCTCTAGTGAAACCTATGGCCGCCGGGTCTATTTTCCATCATATTAGTTTTCGATCTACTATTTTGCAATATTTTATTTTTAGATCTATAAACCAAAAAAACCCAAAAATATTTTACCTTTTGTTTAGTTTTATTTATCTATCTCTATCAGATCTCACCTTTGCAAGTGACCGTGAAGGGATTGACAACCCCTTTATCGCGTTGGGTGCAAGTGTTTGATTGTTTTTGCAGGTATTGGTGATTTGTGCGTTCTTCTCCTATTGGATTGATACCTTGGTTCTTAACTAGGGGAAATAGTTATCTCTATTGTTTTGCATCACCCTTTCCTCTTCAAGGGAAAACCAACGCAAGGTCAAGAAGTAGCAGGGATCATCCTGAATATTTTGACCAACAAGATAAATCTAAAGTTTCGACCAGGCTAAGCTTCTGATTCATCTCATCCAGGGTCGCGGCATTAGCAGCCGCCACCAAAGATGAGGCCTGCAATAAAAAACAAAACTCACATAGTTTAGACTCCTGATTTAATAGTTTTTCGATCCTCCGCCGGGGTTTTCAACCCTAACAAAGTCTCGGGGCTGCTATATACAAGGAGTGTATAACTTTGTTCAAAAATACGCTTTATGAAAAGAACATTAGAAGGCTTACCTCGAAGCCCGTCAGGAGGTCACTGAAGGCTTCCTTCAGTCCGTTGTTAATGGACCGAATACTTTGCAGAACCACGCCCATTAAGACGCGGTGCTCCGCAATGATGGAAGAGCTGCAAGGCCTCCTCCATCGCTTCCATCCAACCAGCCACAACTCGATCGCCGGTGTTCGGCGCAGGCGGCGGGGCCCTGTCTCCTCCTTCGGTGGAGGGCGGAATTGACGCCTCCGGGGGCCTTGGGGGCTCCAGAAACGTCTTTTGGGAGGGCTTGGGTTGACCGAACTCCTCCTCCTTGTTTCCCAGAAGGGATCCCTCCTCTTTGTCTTTGGTGACCAAGGTGTTGACCTCGGCCATAACTTCGTCACCTCCACCCCCTCGTGTTTGGACCGGGAGGAGTCCTTCGGGATAGCACCTCCTCGGTCTCTCGAGTAATCTGGGGAGGTGTAGAGCACGACGCGGTTCCGCTCCCCGCCAGTTTGGCTGGCGGAGAATTTCCCTCCCAGATTTGGTCGGTAGGGAGGTCACGCGGTGGGCTATAACACGAAGTACACACAACATGTTAACAATAGATAAAATAAAATGAGTACCTTGGAGTGTCCAGATCCGTACCTTTTCGTAGGGGGCTTGACCCTGGGGTTCCTCTTGGGAACCTCTTTGGACTTTGCGGATTCCTTGTCGGAATCTGAGCTATCATCGAGCCGGGCCAACTTGGGCCTGCGCTGCATCTTTGGGACACGAGCATGTTGTTCCTCCTCGGCATCTTCGGGCGTCACCCTCTTCATTGCATGAGAGGAGCTTCTCTCCTCCTCGTCCTCCTCCTACTCCCCATCGGGGTCAGCGGGAGCTTGGGTTTCCCCAGACGTAGAGCCTGGGTGTGCCCGTGAGCGGAGACCTTCTCTGATCTCCCCCATCTCGCTCTTCTTCCTTTTTTTCTTTTCTTTTTGGCACCTAGTATGGCGCCACGATCAGCATTTCCTCTAATAGGGCCGGCCTGGGGTCTTCGGGCTACGGGGTCGGGCTGTTCATCAGCATGGCTTTATCAAGCCAGCCCTGCGAGGAAGGGGAAGAAGGAGTCAGATCCCTTATTGAGAAAACTAATACCTGAACATGAAATTAGGAGAGCATTATTACCTTCTTAGGGGGTGTTCGGCATCAAGGTCGATATCCTCCTCTTCGTCTGGCTAATCCTTCTAAGGTTTGAAAAGCATCTTCCATAACTTGTCATGGGTGGTGACGTGGAAGTGGTGCACGGTGACGGGGTCTTCGGACTTATACGCCCACATTGGGGCAACCCTTTGCTAGCAAGGGAGGAGGCGCCGGCAGAGCATCACCTGGATCACATTGGTCAGCTTGGCGCCCACATTGTTTATGCTCACGATGCGCTTCTGCAGTAGATCCACCTCTTCGGGTAATCCCCAATCAAGGCTCTTTTTGGTCCATGAGGTGAGCCTCGAGGGCGGTTCGGATCTGAATTCGGGGGCCGCTGCCCAGGCTGCGTCGTGGGATTCTGTAATGTAGAACCACTCCTTCTACCAAACTTGGACAGTATCTATGAACATACCCTCCGATCACTCAACACGAGTGAGCTTGCTGACCATGCCCCCCTGCAGTACGCTTGTTGGCCGTCAATGATCTTTGGCTTGACATTGAAAACCATCAGCCATAAGCCAAAGTGCGGATGGATCCGGAGAAAGTCCATGCAAACGATGATGAAGGTTGAGATGTCGAGAATAGAGTTCGAGCCAGATCATGAAAATCTAGCCCATAAAAGAACATCAACCCTCAGACGAAGGGGTGGAGCGGGAAGACCAGTCCCCGGATAAAGTGGCGGACGAACACCACCCTCTCGCTGGGTCGCGGTGTGGGGATGACCTAGCCCTCTTCTGGGGCCCGGTGAACGATGGCGGGCAGAAGGTAGCCATCGCGCTTCAGATCCTTGATATCTTTGTTGGTGATGGTTGAGGCCTCCCACTTGCCTCCGGCGCCAGACCTGGCCATGAGCGGATTAAGGAAAAAGATGGGGAGGAGTTCTTGAGGGAGAATAGAATGGGTGCTGAAGCTATGTAGATGGGGAAAGCAATGGCTAGAGGAGGGAGAAGGCATGCACATATGAGGATGGTTGTTTCCCTTTTATAAGCAGCCGTAATACCAAAGGATCCAAGGCAGTTAGGCACAAGGAATGAGGGATGGGGCTCGCTGCGCGGTTAGAGGGTGAGATGGGATTGACAGCTGGTAGGCCGCAGATGGCCAGGGTGGTCGCAGCCTGCGTTTGAACTGGGGGCGCGTCAGGGATTTGGCCTGTAGTGGCGCCCAGGTCAGCAGATAGACCCGACAATCTTTGACGAACTGGGGGCCCATGGTTGACGCTACCAACGGCGGGATGGGGTCCCAGGATGCCTTGCCAACCACGATATGGTGGCGGTCCAGCACGCCGACCCTGATGCTGTCGGGCCGAGCCCTGGCCGGAGGAGCCACAAGGACGGTGGGCGGCGGGAAGTCGTGCCGGCTAGGCCAAGCCTCCGGGAGGGCTGGTGAGGGTGCGCGAATGCCATCACCATCCTGCCTTGCCGACAGAGGTGGAGGGGGCGCGACGGGGAAGTAGAAGTCGTTGGTGTGCCGCACATGGATGGATTCTGGAAAACGCAGCATCGAGATAGCAAAGCGGTCGACTAGGTGGGGGTTCACGTCGGAGAGGTCATCAGGCTCGGCAAGCAGGAACTCGGACGTACGAGGGATCATGTCGGGGTTGGTGGTCCAGGCGGAGAGCCAGAAGACAGACATAGCGCTACCGTCCAATGTCACAGGAGCCAGCCGGTCGACGAGGCAGAAGGGGGCGAGCGGCTGCACGGCGGAGGAGATGTCCCAGCCATGGTCCGGAATGCCGGTGATCTCGATGTCGACGAAGATGCAAAGTGAGACAGGCCTGGCCCTGGCTAGACGGCTCCATGGATTCAGAATTAGCCGAAACCTGGCAGCACGAACCGGTCTTGCAGCGACACGGACGTGGTCGGCGGCATCCCGAAACCGGATGAGGAACTCGTCGTCGCGGCGATGGTGGACGGAGAAGTCCACAGGCCCGAGCAGGAAGCGCTCGCTCAGCTCTCGCGTGACATCAGCAGCAGAGATGCCGGAGCGGTCCTGGCGACGATGGCCACCAAGGCGAGGTCCAAGGCGTGCTCGGCCGCATCCAAGCGTGCAAACCACGACAGGTAGCAGACGGCTCTAGCCGGCCGCATCCAAGCGGGCAGACCACGACAGGTAACAGACGACTCCAGTCGGCCGTAGGGCGGGGTGGCCCAACAACGCCAGGGGCGTGGCCTGCGCACAGGTGCCCGCGGAAACGGGGGGCAAGGGGGTAGCCGAAGCAGGTGGCGAAGGGGTGACCGCGGCAGAGGAGGTGGTGATGGTGGCGATGGATGTCGAGGCAGGCTCATCCCGGGCCCGGAGGACATGGGTGGGGATGGGCCCGCTACGCTCGAAGCCGAGGAGTCAACGGATTGCGGGGATGATGGGCGTGTATGCTTAGCCACGAGCGTGACGCTCGGGTAAGACGGGTGCGGGGCGATGCAGAACCTCGCAATGTGACCGAAGAAGCGGCAACGTCGACAGCGGGCGTCCTTCTGGCACTCAGAGCGAGGGTGACCGGTGCCAAGGCAGCGTGGGCACTCCCAAGGGTGCGGAGAGGACAGCAAGCTGCAAGTGTGGCTGGCGCGGTTGTCCCGCCTGCGGCGACGCATGCCATGGGGGCGCAGGCGACGCCGGCCCCCGGCGACCTCCCAGCCACCGCCATATGCAGGCCTGGCCTTGGCCTCGTGCATGACCAGGTGCACCTCGTAGCAGGGGGCGAGGCGCACGGCGGGCGGTGAGGGCTGGGGAGCATGATGGGAGGAGGGGACGTGTGGAGCCAGGGCCCCCGGAGACAAACAGAGGGCGAGATGGTAGGACCATGGCACGCGGTCGGACTCCACCGAGCACGGGCTGGATTCCAGCCAGCGGCACTCGCAGGGTCGGCCCCCCGCGGCCGGAGACGGGGAGGGTGTCGGTGTCAAAACCAGCAAATCTCGGGTAGGGGGTCCCGAACTGTGCGTCTAGGCCGGATGGTAACAGGAGGCAGGGAACACGATGTTTTACTCAGGTTCGGGCCCTCTTAATGGAGGTAAAACCCTACGTCCTGCTTGATTAATATTGATGATATGGGTAGTACAAGAGTAGATCTACCACGAGATTAAGGAGGCTAAACCCTAGAAGCTAGCCTATGGTATGATTGTTGTGTATGGAGTTGATGAAAAATTGTCCTACAGACTAAAACCCTCCGGCTTATATAGACACCGGATAGGGTTAGGGTTACAAAGAGTCGGTTACAATGGTAGGAGATCTTGAATATCCACATCGCCAAGCTTGCCTTCCACGCCAAGGAAAGTCCCATCCGGACACGGGACGAAGTCTTCAATCTTGTATCTTCATAGTCCAGGAGTCCGGCCGAAGGTATAGTCCGGCTACCCGAACACCCCCTAATCCAGGACTCCCTCAGTAGCCCCCGAACCAGGCTTCAATGACGATGAGTCCGGCGCGTAGATTGTCTTCGGCATTGCAAGGCGGGTTCTCCTCCAAATTCTGTGTACCTATTGAATAAAGTCCCGTTTCTTGTAAATGTTGCGCTCCTTGGCTTCTACGCCCAATAATGGTCGTCT
Source organism: Triticum monococcum (assembly GCA_034509565.1). Lineage (NCBI taxonomy): Eukaryota > Viridiplantae > Streptophyta > Magnoliopsida > Poales > Poaceae > Triticum > Triticum monococcum. Next base: position 378,422,124 of record CM067843.1, on the reverse strand, counting down.
TCCACGTGTCAAACGAATGCGAAAAGCTGGGGCGTTTTTACATCCACACCCCTAGCCATATAAACGAGCCGCCTATTTAACTGGATGGGAATTCAGGTTCAAACCACATCTTCTCCTCTCCGCGAGTTATCATCAGAGCGTTTCCAGCAAAGGTCCATTCCAACAGGTCCAGCCGTCGCAGCTCCTCCCCTCGCCCCTCCGGTCCCAAACCCGGGGACTGGGAGAGTTGCACCATCCCGCACAGCGAGTTAGTGTCGCTTCAGGCCAAGGGATTTCTTCCCCCGGCATACATGGTCCCGGTCTGAGCCAGTCTCGCCACCTATAATGGCGGAAAACAGGCGGACATCACCCCCAATCCTTCTAAAGGAGAGCGGGTGTGCCTCGTCCCCTATCTAAAAAGGGGACTGGGATTTCCAATTCATCCATTTCTCCACGGGCTTCTGAAGTTTTACGGTCTCCAGCTGCACAATCTCACGCCCGCTTCCATATTACATATCGCGGGTTTCGTCGCCCTTTGCGAGCTATTTTTAGGCGTTGAGGCTCATTTCGTGCTGTGGAAGAGGTTATTCTGCCTGGTGCCCCGTTCTCAAGAGGGGTCTATCTATCAAGTGGGCGGAGCCGAAGTATGGCGCATCGCCGGGACCGGATACCTATCCGAAACCCTGAAGAAGGCGTCCGAGGACTGGCCTTCGGAATGGTTTTACATGGATGACGTCCCGCTACCGGACCCTATCTGGGTCGGTCTCCCTGAGTTCAACAATGCCCCATTGAAGAAACGCTTGAGCTGGCGTCCACGGAGCTCTCAGAGAGAAAGCGACAGAGAAGTCCTTTACCTGATGGGCCGGATAAGATTGTTGGCTCATTCCGGACTAACCATGATTGGAGTCATAGCCGCACGCATTATGCGGGGGGTGCAGCCGCTTCAATATAGAGGCCACCCCATGTGGGATTTCAACGGGGAGGATGACGCCACCCGTTATGGTCGTAAGGGGCCGGCCTCAGCCGCCGCCTTAGTAAAGATCTTATCCTCTTTGTACAAGGGAGAAAAGGAGGAATTCCTCCGCGTCAATCCGCAGGCCGGATTCAGTATGTACGATCCTCCAAGTTGGGTAAGTGAACAATTGCACTTGCCCGTTTGCTTTATACTCCCACGGTTAGATAGGTAGTCTAATGATTTCAATGCAGGAACTATGACAGGAGGTAAAGGATATAAACAGCCGTCCTCCACAGCCCGAGGACCCAGAACGGTCCCTCAATCCGGACTCCGAAGAAGATCTGGACATATCGGTGGAACTTATTGACGGGGTGTTCTATCAGCTAAGCAAGGACGATACCTTGGTGGCCATTACGGCGGATTACCCAGGGTTAATCCCGGCCTCCCAGGTGAAGGAAACCCGAGTCCCATTCCCTTGAAAGAGATTCCATTCTCACGTATTCCGGTGTTTCTAACGACAACCGTGTTTTGCATGGGAGATTTCCGAGGCAGGAGGCCGAACCTGTGGCGGCTAGCCAACGAGGGGTCGCAGGGCCCCGTGGGGCAAAAAGGAATGTAGTCCGGACTGAGATGCCAGCGCAAAGGTATAGCGCACCCTCTGTTTTCCTAGAGTTATTCTGTCAGGGCATATTAACGTTTGTGCTATCTTCAGAACGAAGAGACCTCGCCGGACTACATCCGGAGAGGTTTCCAATCGCGCCTCCACCAGCCAGGCTCCAACGTCTGGCCGGGAAGCAGAGGCGAGCACAAGGCGTGCACCGGACGCTCCTCTGACAGAGGATGAGGACAGGCTATCTGCCACAAATTCTGAAGTGGAGAGTGCCATGAACCACAGGCATCGCCGGACCGTTCTACGCGACGGTTGTTTCTCCCAAGAGGCTTTAGATGCCTTTAATTCGGGAGATGCGTACCTCCGTGCCTCTCAAAATGGTTTAGCCAGAGCCACGGAGCAGTATGTAAAAGACATACGGGTAAGAAAATTTTGGTTAAATATATATATACGCCAGTAGCCCCCCGAGACTTGAAGCAGTTAGAGAAACTGATTTAAGATCATTTAATATGCAGGTTCTTACAGAGAAGAATACCGTACTGTCCCAGGAGCTGGAAAAGTGCAAGGCCCAACTAGAGGCCGCACTAGCCGCAACAGGGGAGCCCAAACAGACCCCCTCAGGTAAGATACACTTCGAAAGATTAGTATTGTGTGGTGTGGGTGCAAATCTGACAGATCATATTGCAGATGGCACCGGACTAGATCCGGACAAACAACAACTCTTACGCCGGTTAAAGGCTGGTGAGAGTATGTTGACAAGGGTGAGGCTGGAGAAGAATGATCTTCAGGATGCCAACACCAAGCTGGACGTCGAACTTAAAGATGTTCGTGGCCAGCTGTCGGACTCCATGAAGGAGAATCAGCGGCTTCGACGCGGCATATTTAGTAAGTGCTTGAACGAACTTTGAAAGAAAAAAAAAGTTTGGCGAGGAAGTCGACTAACAGAGTAATGTCTGTAGGTATGCTCACAGGTCGTCCTGCAGAGGAGATGCCCGGTTCTACGGGTGACCTTCTTCCCGAACTCTTGCAACTGCACGAGCGAATTCGGCAGGCAATGCGAGGTGTTGCCCAAGCCTTATGGCCTGCCCACTCCGTGCCCGAGGGCCTTGGAGAGCTTGCGGAGAAGCTGAAGGGAGCTCGGCGGCGCTTCCGGTTGTGGAAGATATCGGCCTGCCGACAAGGCGCTAGGGAGGCCTGGGCCATGGTGAAGACCCGTTTTACGAAGTCTGACCCAAACCACATGGCCGAGGTCGGACTAGTGGGGCCTCACGGGAAGGAGATCCCTGTAAGCTTAGTGTACGGCCAAGTAGAGTTGGCCGCGAAGTATTCCCAGTAGGACTGTAAATTAGACAGCCTGTTAGATGGTATAGAAGAGGAATACAATCAGTCGGAATGATTGTGTAATTTTGAATTGGCATGTGTAATGCCTTCTAGCCGGATTGTAGATCGTTTGTCGTTGCCGACCTTTTCGCTTCAACCTCGGGACCTGACGGTCCGGAGTGTGTCCGAATACCCTAGCGGTTATATAAGAACCGGGGTATGCGTGGAGACCAGGCGTAGGGGTCATCAGTGCTTTATCAGACAAGTGCCCAACTAGTTATGTTATATTACATGGTTAGTAAGAAACATCTTCCAGAGAGAATAGTTCTGTTAAGGGTTCCTTTCGCTGGGAGGCATGCCCTAATGTGCATGTCCGGACTGCGTGAAGAGACACAGAAAAAGCATCTGGGGGCGCATAAAATGAGTAAAAAAGATCATCTTTTATTTCACCGACCGAATATTCCCTTAAGAACGCTAGCTTTCGGCTTCACCCCGTCTGAGGTACACGTCCGGCTGACCCGGCTGTAACAATCACAGCGGTGCTCCCTTTACCGCCTAGCCGAACAATCGGAAATGTAGGGGTAGGCAAAGGAGCCAGGCAACCCAGCTTGGCCAAAACTTAAGTCATATCAATGCATATAATGGTGAAGAAAAAGGTACATGCGAAAGTTTGATGCATGTGTTGGGCGTGAAGCCCGTATAAATAAGCTTCTGTTAAAGAAGCCCCCAGGTTTAATGAGCGCGAGTGGTGCGTCACTATATGAGCCTTTAAGGGCTATAGAAGAAAGAATGGGAAGGAGAGGGATGTAAGACAGAAAAATTCAAAAAGGAATGGACAGAGGAAGGAAACGAACACAGAGTCCGACGCTAGGCATAGAATCTTCGGAGACGGGCGGCGTTCCACGGGTTCGGCTCGAGTCGGTTGTTCGACGCATCTCGCAGGCGGTACGCCCCACCAGTCAGGACTTGGTCGATTATGAATGGGCCTTCCCACTTGGGCTTGAGTTTGTCCTTTTTCTTATCCTGCAGGCGTAGAACTAGTTCGCCAACATTGTAATTTTTGGCCCATACCTCTCTGCTTTGATATCTTTGGGCCTGCTGTTGATAAAATGCGGAACGGGCTTTTGCCATGTCACGCTCCTCCTCCAAGGCGTCCAAGTTGTCCTGCCGATCGAGGTCGACTTCTCTTTCTTCGTACATGCGTAATCTAGGTGAGTCATGAATTATGTCGCAGGGCAAAACTACTTCTGCGCCATACACCATAAAAATGGTGTGTATCCGGTGGTGCGATTTGGCGTGGTCCGTAGCCCCCATAGCACGGAGTCGAGCTCCTCTACCCAGTGCGTATTAGATTCCTTGAGGGACCGCACTAGTCTGGGTTTAATGCCGCTCATGATAAGACCATTTACACGTTCGACCTGGCCGTTGGTTTGTGGGTGATAGACGGAAGCATAATCGAGCTTGATGCCCATGTTTTTGCACCAGAGTTTTACCTCGTCGGCGGTAAAGTTTGTACCGTTATCGGTTATGATGCTGTGGGGGACGCCATAACGGTGTACAACCCCGGATATGAAGTCTATCACAGGTCCGGCTTCGGCCATTTTAACAGGCTTGGCTTCTATCCATTTGGTGAACTTATCCACCATGACCAGTAAGTATTTTTTCTTATGGGTTCCACCTTTGAGGGGTCCGACCATGTCAAGCCCCCAGACCGCAAAAGGCCTGGTGATGGGTATAGTTTGGAGTGCGGTGGGTGGCATATGGCTTTGGTTGGCAAAAAGTTGGCAACCAGCGCATCATTGGACTAGGTCCTGAGTGTCTGCCCGGGCCGTCGGCCAATAAAAGCCTGTACGGAAAGCCTTGCTAACAAGGGACCGAGCAGCGGCGTGGTGACCACCGAGTCCGGCATGAATTTCAGCCAGAAGGTTCCGCCCTTCCTCTTTGGAGATGCACCTTTGAAGGACTCCGGTAGTGCTTTTCTTATAAAGCTCTCCTTCATGGACTCTGTAGGCTTTAGATCGCCGCACTATGCAGCGGGCCTCGTTTTGGTCCTCCGGGAGTTCCTGCCTAATAAGGTAGGCCAGGAATGGTTCTGTCCACGGGGCGATAACCGCCATTATTACGTGGGCTGAAGGTATTATTTCATTGGCAGAGCCTCCAATTGTGTCAGATTGTTCGGCATTAGGTGGTGTGGCTGGGTCCGGGCTGTTAATTGCGGGTTCCCCCTCCCATTCTACGGATGGCTTGAACAATCTTTCTAAAAAGATGTTGGGGGGACTGCATCGCGTTTTGCTCCGATGCGTGCCAGGACGTCCGCTGCTTGATTGTTTTCTCGGGCTATATGGTTAAACTCCAGCCCTTCGAACCGAGCTAACATTTTTAGGACGGCGTTGCGGTAAGCTGCCATTTTTGGGTCCTTGGCGTCGAAGTCGCCATTTATTTGGGATATCGCGAGGTTCGAATCCCCCCGTACCTCTAGGCATTGAATGCCCATGGATACTGCCATCCGGAGGCCATGTAGAAGGGCCTCGTATTCAGCTGCATTGTTGGAGTCCGTGTACATAATTTGGAGTACATACTAGACTGTGTCTCCTGTTGGGGACGTCAAAACGACGCCAGCCCCCAGTCCGGCCAACATTTTGGAGCCGTCGAAATGCATGATCCAGTTTGAGTATATGCCGTACTCTTTAGGGAGTTCGGCCTCCGTCCATTCTGCGACGAAGTCGGCCAAAACTTGCGATTTGATAGCTCGCCGTGGCTTATAGGTTATATCGAATGGGAGGAGCTCGATGTCCCATTTTGCGATCCGGCCCATTGCATCACGGTTGTTGATAATATCGTTAAGTGATACTTCCGAGGTTACTGTTATGGAGCACTCTTGAAAGTAGTGTCGTAGCTTTCGGGATGCCATGAATACCGCATATGCAATTTTTTGATAATGCGGGTACCGTGATTTGCATGGAGTGAGGACAGTGGACACGTAGTAGACCGGCCTTTGAAGGGGGAATTTGTGTCCGTCCGTTTCCCGCAACTGCGCTAACAACTTGATGTGTTGCTGCAATGTACAATAGCATTGGTTCGCCGATCTTAGGCGCGGCCAGGACTGGGTTTGTTGCCAATATGGCTTTTATTTCATCGAGTCCGGCCGTGGCAGCATCCGTCCACTCGAAGTGTTCGGTGCGCCGGAGTAGGCGATAAAGGGGCAGTGCCTTTTCTCCCAAGCGGGAGATGAAGCGGCTTAAAGCCGCCACGCATCCGGTTAATTTTTGTATTTGTTTAAGGTCCTTTGGGACATCCAATTGTGACAAAGCTCGAATCTTGGCTGGATTTGCTTCAATTCCTCTACCGGATACAATGAAGCCCAAGAGCTTTCTGGCTGGAACGCCGAAGACACATTTTTCCGGATTGAGCTTGATGTCATATTTTCGGAGGTTATCGAATGTAAGCTTCAAGTCGTCTACTAGAGATTCGACGTGTCTTGATTTGACGACCACATCATCCACGTACGCCTCCACTGTTTTGCCGATTTGGTTTGCCAGACATGTCTGGATCATGCGCTGATATGTTGCGCCGGCGTTTTTTAGCCCGAAGGGCATTGTGTTGAAGCAGAATGGGCCGTATGGTGTGATGAATGTTGTTGCAGCTTGGTCTGATTCTGCCATCTTGATTTGATGGTAACCGGAGTATGCGTCAAGGAAACACAACGAGTCATGTCCTGCGGTGGCATCGATAATTTGATCGATACGGGGGAGGGGGAAGGGATCCTTCGGGCAAGCCTTGTTAAGGTCTTTAAAATCGACACACAGGCGCCAGGATTTGTCCTTCTTTGGTACCATCACCAGGTTTGCTAGCCAGTCCGGATGTTTTATGTCTCTAATGAATCCGGCCTCCAATAGCTTGGCTAGCTCTTCTCCCATAGCATGTCTCTTGGGTTCGGAAAAACGCCGAAGGGCTTGTTTGACCGGTTTGAATCCTTTTAGGATATTTAGGCTGTGTTCGGCCAGCCTGCGTGGGATCCCTGGCATGTCTGAAGGGTGCTAGGCGAAAATGTCCCAATTTTCTTGTAGGAATTCTCGCAGTGTGGCGTCTACATCGGGGTTCAGTCGTGCCCCGATGGAAGTTGTTTTATTGGGGTCCGTTGGATGGACCTGGAATTTGATTATTTCATCTGCTGGCTTGAAGGATGTGGATTTAGATCTTTTGTCGAGTATCACGTCATCCCTGTTAACCATGGAGCGCAGCGCCATCAGTTCCTCGGCCGCTAAGGCTTCGGATAGTGCCTCAAGGGCTAGTGCGACCGTTTTGTTTTCGGCGCGGAGTGCTATGTCGGGATCACTAGCTAGAGTGATAATTCCATTCGGCCTGGGCATCTTGAGCTTCATGTACCCGTAATGGGGTATTGCTTGGAAGATTGTGAATGCTTCCTGTCCTAGTAAGGCGTGATGTCCGCTTTTAAACGGGGCCACCTGAAACGTGACTTCTTCGGACCTGTAATTATCCGGCGTGCCGAACACCACGTCTAGTGTGATTTTTCCCGTGCAGCGCGCTTCCCGACTGGGGATTATTCCTCTAAAGGTTGTGCTGCTTCGCTCGACGCGGTTCTAGTCTATTTCCATTTTTTGAAGGGTCTCCTCATAAATGAGGTTCAGTCCGCTGCCTCCATCCATGAGCACCTTGGTAAGGAAAAAGTCGTCCACTATGGGACTGAGGACCAATGCGGCTGGTGCTCGGGCTATTCAGAATCTAGGTTCATCACTTGCGTTGAAAGTAATGGCAGTGTCGCTCCATGGATTTATTGTTGCAACTTGATAGACTTCGGCGAGGTTGCGGAGTGTTCTTTTTCGCATATTGTTTGATGCGAAAGTCTCGAAGACTGTGAGAACGGTACTGGTGTCCTCGGGCTGGCTTTCTGCGGCCTCCCGATTTAAGAGGTCCTCGCCAATTTTGGCTACCTGCCGGAGTATCCAACATGCTCTAAGGCTGTGAGTTGGTGTGGCGTCCTCTGTACTATGAATTCTACAGGGTCCATCAAGCCACCTTTCCAGTACGGTTCCATGCCCTGCAAAGGGTTTTGGCTTTTTGCTATTTATCCCGGGTGTCTTATGATGATGCACCCTCTTAGTTTGGACGGGATTACTATTCAAGGCCGGATTATCCCAAAATTTCGTTTCGGTTTTCCAGGCACTTTCCATCGCACAGTATTTTTGTACTATGGACGCCAAGTCAGCGAAGCGTGTAATATCACGACGACTTACGGCGTTAAGGATTCCCTTGTCCGTGCAATTACTGCAGAAGATTGATATCGCGTCTCCCTCGCGGTAATCTTTTATCCTGTTCATAACCAGGAGGAATCTGGCCCAGTAATGATGTACTGTTTCGTCGGGCCTCTGCCTGACTTGGGAGAGATCGCTTATGTTTGGGTGGGTGCGTGTAATTGAATCTGAAACCTCACCCAATCCAAGATTCGGAGGCCGAATAGTTTCCGAATTCTGAAGTTCGGATTCCTGGACGTTATCCAACGAATCCGGCCCGTTGCCTGATTTTAAGCTCAGGTCTTGAGTTACATCCTCCCCTCCGCGGGTATCCGGCTTGGAGGGATCGGGAATTCGGACGTAACTAGTCCTTAAAATAGATGAAGGGTCGCCGCACCACGCCTCTACCACGGCAACATGGTGGGTGACTTGGGGAGAGTTAATTTCTCTTAGATCGGGTTTAAGCCCAACCTGGTCGTAATCCGTGGCGACCCCCAGGGCGGCGATGCGATCCAAGAGCTCGTTTACGGAAGAGAGCTCCATTGGATCTAACGGCTTGACGAGCTCCAAGCTGACGTGTAGATTGCTTTTGATGACCCGAGAGGTCACCGTCGGCGCAACAGCCGAACAGGCGGTCATGAGGAAACCACCTAGCCGGAGGGTTTGGCCAACAGCCAAGGCTCCCTTAGCAACGGCGCCGTCTTTGAAGACGGGAGAAGGCATCCTTCCTGATTGCGATGGCACAGAGGAACTCTCAATGAAAGCACCAATGTCGGTGTCAAAACCGGCAAATCTCGGGTAGGGGGTCCCGAACTGTGCGTCTAGGCCGGATGGTAACAGGAGGCAGGGAACACGATGTTTTACCCATGTTCGGGCCCTCTTAATGGAGGTAAAACCCTACGTCCTGCTTGATTAATATTGATGATATGGGTAGTACAAGAGTAGATCTACCACGAGATCAAGGAGGCTAAACCCTAGAAGCTAGCCTATGGTATGATTGTTGTGTATGGAGTTGATGAAAAATTGTCCTACGGACTAAAACCCTCCGGTTTATATAGACACCGGATAGGGTTAGGGTTACATAGAGTCGGTTACAATGGTAGGAGATCTTGAATATCCGCATCACCAAGCTTGCCTTCCACGCCAAGAAAAGTCCCATCCGGACACGGGACGAAGTCTTCAATCTTGTATCCTCATAGTCCAGGAGTCCGGCCGAAGGTATAGTCCGGCTACCCGAACACCCCCTAATCCAAGACTCCCTTAGAGGGGGTGGGAGAAGCCATGATGAGGTGGGCGACGGCGCCGAAGTGGCGGCCGGGACGGAGGGGAGGTGGTCGACGGTGGCCGGAGTGGCCGCCGGCGATATGGGAGCGGAGCTAGGCTAGGGAGCGGAGAATGCTCGGCCGTTGTACAGACCGACCGATCGAGTACTACTATATCTGTCTTACATGAAAAAAAGTAAGGTTATCTGAAATGGGAAAAGCTTACCTTCAGCCGACCGATGTCGCACACGCATCTGCCGGCTCCGTGTCCGTTGGATCGCCTGTTGATCAGACAGACAAGAACGGCCCCGCTTTCCTCGTCACGCGCGTTCGTTTTCTGAAATAGAGCTATTGTTTCGGATAAGCATTCGTGCCACTGGCCTCCATTGGCTCGTGTCTCTGAGAGGGCGATGCTTCTGGCTTTAGGAGGGCGGTGGGGGTGGGGGCGTTCACGACCGGGCATATCCAACGCAGCGGCGACGGTGACGGGTTCGACGGTGGCCGACGTCGACTCCAGCAGGTATGGATGGAGACCCTCTCCCATTCCCCCTGCATTTCTAGGCGACCACCGTCCTGGCACCACCAACACTAGACACAGCCACATCACAACACTTTACGTTCACGCACACTCCAAGTTTCTGCAACAACAACGTTGTTGCGGAACGACGACAGCGAAGACTGCGCGACACGACCAGAGATTTTGTTGCAATTTTTGTAGCAAGGGTCTTGTTACAGAAAATTAGGCACGGCATGAGATGTCTTTTTAGTTTTTGCAACAAGGGTCTTATTGCAAAAAATTAGAGAATAAGAGTTTTTGCAACAGGGGACTTGTTGCAGAAAATTAGAAAAAATGACTTTTCGCAACAAAGCTCTTATTGCAAGAAATTAGAGATGAGAAAGTTTCGCAACAAAGCTCTTATTGGAGGAAATTGGAGAGAAGATTTCGGACCTAAAGTAGCTCCTACGCGCCGGCGGCTGGCTGATTTTGCGGTGGGTTGGCGGTGGCGCCACACAGGGCGCAGCTCAGTCGGGGTCGGGTCAAGGCTGACTTGTTTCTGCAACAAAGCGTTTGTTACGAGAAATAACCGAGTGAGCATGCGGGCGTAGCAGCGTCCAAAATGCATCTAAAATATTAATCTATAATATTATGCAATATTATGCATTACGGAGATAGTATCATATGCATAATACTGACTTACTACTACCCTTACGAGCAGCATACATTGCCACGTCTAACGTGTTGCCGACTTGGCAACCAACACGATGCAACCCCGTATGCGGTACAACCACCGGAGTAGGATACGGTTTACAACTCTCACACGATCACTTTCCTAAACATATTTAAACAAACTTGGTGAGAAAACTATCTAGGACTCTAAACTTTGGTGACCTTAGACTACAACTGGGTTAATTTCTACATTAGCTTTTCCAATTTTGTGTTAATTTGTAGGAGGTGGTCTAAAATGTTCAGTTTTAGGGGAAGATGCTTTAAGTTTACAATGGGGCAGCCAGTGAGCTGTTATCATGAAGCAATCTATTACAGAATCAACAACATCGTTCTTCCCAAAATTTCATTCCGATAAGATACATTTGCTTAACTTGTGCTTATTATATCAATGTGGCAAACTGCATATACCAGAATACGTATGTACTATTACTATTTGCTATCATCAGTTGAGCAGGTCGTCCGAGGTGCAGTACTGACCGCCGGCGAGCGCCCGGTAGTAGCGGTCCCTGCAGTAAACCGGGCGTCCATTGGCGGCCTCCGCAGCAGCCGCAGCGAGGTCGTCGTCTTGCCTCACCTCGGCAGGCAGCTTCAGCAGGTCCTCTCTCCTGCACGCAGGCACGCCCCAGTCAATTCCGCTTGCAACAATGGCTTACAGTCTATTGTGAAAGCTGGGTAGCAGCATTGAGTTGACTCACTCACCTCATGATCGGCTTAGAGGAGGCGGTAGTGGGGGCTCCATTGAAGGAGTGGACGAATTCCTCGACGGGGGCGGCGAAGGCGAAGAGTGCCACCGCCCCGACGAGCAGCGCACCGGTGCCCACCAGTGTCTGTTTGAGCAGGTTGATCACCGGCTTTACCTGAAGAATCCGTCGATCACCAAGATAAAATGTGAAAAATCCATTTTTATAGTTATATAAGCGTCAACGATCATACATGTTTTCCCGCCAAAAGAAAGAAGCATATGGAATGATAAGAAAAGACAAGCTACAAGTTACCTTGTAAGATCCCAATAGCCTGTCGCGAGCCAGCACCTGCATCAGGAAGGAATTATACGTTTAAAGGCAGTCTGAATTGCATGGCTGTGCTTAAGCTGAAGAAGCAAGCATGTACCCCTCAGTTCCTAAATATTTGTCTTTTTAGAGATTTTAAATGGACTATCACATACGGATATATATATAGACATATTTTAGAGTGTAGATTCGCTCGTTTTGCTTTGTATATAGTCATTTATTGCAATCTCTAAAAAAACAAATATTTAGGAACGGAGGGAGTATGATGATACATACCTCTGCTGGCTTGACCCACATTTGGCCATCGTACCACCCGGTTTCTTCATACGGCACGACTGCCGATAATAGCCTGTCACCCACGTAGCTCCAACCCTACAGCACTAGCACGTATTGTTATACTAGCACAGTTTTCTCAAATACGGCCGACGTTTGCCAAACTTACCAGGTAGATCCTGAGAACCACAAGAGACACCAGGAGCAGGGTCCCAATCCCAGCAGCTAGCACGAACTTGACTGGATCCTGCATAGCGTTGACATACATATCATGGAGAAATTGGTCAAACAACACTGTGAGGAACAACATACTAGCACAATTTCCGCTGCTCATTAAACTGAAAATATAGAACCATAACGAACGGGCGTACCTTTCCGGGACTGAAACTTGCGGCTGAGATTGGGGCCGCCAGAACTGTAAATGTGACCAGGCACAGGCTGCCTAGGCGCATGAAGAAAGAGCCTGGACTCAGCTCTGCCCAAGAGTACAAGGTGCTCTCCTTGAGAGCGGAGTACTCGTTAACCTGAGCCAATCATCCAAATTAAGCAGCAAAATCTTTCATTCAGACTGCAAGCTAGGTGCATGCCCCAAGTGTCTAATTTCTTTTGTGCGAGACGCTAAATCATACCGGTCTTTGCTCGTATGGGACTCCGATCTCCATCCTGGGGTCCCAGCTCGGGCCGCCCCCGGCGAAGCGGCTTCGGCTGCTCTCCGGCTCCTCCTCCTTGAGCGCCATCGCCACCGCCACGCTCCTCAGCCTCTTTGCCCTCGTGGACGCTCCACCGCCCTGCGGAAGGGCTCCGGCGAGCCGCCGCGGGGATGCTGTCGCGCCATGGTCATGCCCAAGAAGCAGCGCCACAGGCTGGACGGTGGTAATCTTTAGGCGGAGCAACATGGAAAAACTCGCGCCTATTATCTTCTAGCCCACCGTACGTACTGAACTCGGGGAGCGAGAGGGCACCATGTATAGCCGTGAACCTTTTACGTGGCCCAGGTTTTTCTTTTTTGCTTGCAGTTTTTCACTTTTTTGTGGCTCAGGCAGTGGAGTGGTCGCGACGGCCAGGTCTGGACACTCTGCCTACACGTGGTGGGATGCGCCGTGGCACGCTGCCTGCTCGTGCCGGCGCACGGCAAGCCAGGTGCGGACCACTATACATTGTTCTCCGATAATAATAATATAATCATCCCAAAAACTTAAACTCGCAGCTGCGCTATCTAACGGAGCCGAGCGCACGCGAGTTGTTCGATGATTACGCACATGTTAAGTGATAAAACTGCTAAGAAAACGGCCTCCTTCCTTCTTGCGATGTATCTGACGTTGTCAGATGATGGATGGTTACTAAGGATTACCTGCATGCATGTGCTCATCGCATCTCACATTATCCCATCTCTTAAAAAAAAGGTATAACTTTTGAACCGAGTGTCAGAATGAAAATCCGTTTTCGCCATTAGGTTTCTCGCGACGAGATCTTCAAAACTAGATCTCATATGTGCATGTTTCGATGATTTTTTTTAAGCAACTTTGGTTCTAGTTGAGGCAATTTTAGTACTAAACAGAAGCAACTTCCTTGCATCATGTGTAATAGTGAATTTACCTATCAAGTATATCGTAGACGACATAAAAACCATGTGGGGCAAATTTTCATTGTATGTAGGCAACTGCACATCATTCGTAGGCAACTTTATAATATTGTAGGCAACTTAGTTTTCAACGTAGACTAACAGTATCTTAAGGGGGCTACCATGACTAGCTAGTAGCTTAACATCATCCTTAGTTGCATACAACTTAGCTTCATACATAGGCGGCTTTGGACCTAAATTGCTAACGCTACTTAGTTTTAAAAGCAACTTTGATGCTTGATGAGGCAACTTTAATGCTAAATAGAAGCAACTCCACTCCTAAAAATAATTAATTAGCAACAATAAGCAACTAACTAATAATACAGAACAACTACCGAACTGAGGTAGATAATATCACATCACCTTTATGAGCAACTTTCCTTCCACAAGAAGCAACTCTAGTGCTAAAAGCGGGCAACATCACTACCTTGTGTGTCCTAGTTAATTTTGTCTAACATTCTCCTAACTTCCTCATCGGTACTTCTAAGTTGCCTATTGTTCATGCTCGTATGTCATTGTTTCTAAATTGCCTATAATACTATGATGTCATCTACCGATGATGCCCTTGTGTCTGCCATATATTGCTAGTTATGGTAGGCAACATGATGATGAATCTTGGCCACTTCAGAGTGTTTGTAGGCAACTTAGAAAAAACAATGATAAACAACTTCATATTATTCTAGGCAACTATTTTAACAAAATTAGGCAACTGAGGAGCAATTGTAGGCAACTAATTACCCGTAGCAGCCGACTAGGCATCAGTTATAGGCAATTTATAGCATTTATAGGCAATTGAATATCAACTGTTTGCAACTAACCATCAACAACAGGCAATTGAACGACCATGATACACAAGTTAGAATAATGTTAACAAAACTGACAAATATACATAGTGCAGTGAAGTTGCTTTGTATGTACACTAAAGATGCCTTATGTTTTGTGTGATTTTTCTTGTTTTTATGCAAACCAACCTAATAGTGAGTCCAACTAGGCCAAAAAGAAGTCCAACTAGGCCAAAAAGAAGTTGCTCCTCAATAGCACTATAGTTGCCTCCATTGCACCCAAAGTTGCCCTAAAAAAAGTTTGACGAGACCAACTCATATGAGATCTCATTTTGAAGAACTCGTCGTCAGAATCCTGACTGTGAAAACGGAACTTGATTTTGATGCTTCAATCAAAAGTTATGACTTTTACAACTTTTTAAACCCTAAATAAATGCACATGGGAGACGATCTAGGCTGATTCAATCAGTAGCCACGTGCGCTACGGGGGGTTCGGCTCCTCTACAGTCCAGTAATTACTGTACGGATACTGTAGCTATCAAAATCCGCCGTCCGTTTCAATCTGATGGCTCTCCTTCCTTCCCTCACCCTTTGCAGCAGTGGAGGCTCCTAAAGACAGCGACCATGGCGGCCGGCGGAAGCGCACCGATAAGAAGCGACCACCACATAGCCATACTAGCTGGTGCGTTTGCGTAGTTGCCCTTGCCGTGGCTCGGGTCGCCGGATGGGTAGCAGTCGAAGCCAAGCATGCATGTATAGAAGACGATGCTGGCGAAGAGCAACACCATGATCGGGCGGACCATGGACCATGGGCGGAGCGTACATGATCGTCGGCGTCCCGTACACGGGCACAGCGGGCGTACTTGTAACACCCCCAGTGTCATGCTACAGTAATCCCCTGTTGATCGTGCCATGTCATCACACTACTGTTGCTAATCCTCACTTGATCCAAATCACTGTTCATGCTCAAACTCAAATTCAAAGTTAAAAATTCAAATTTGCCAAACATGAAAACTAAAATGTTCAAAGTGTGGCAAATAATCACTGAGTAATTGTCATGTTGAAACCAACCTCTTATGAATTCCCAAAAAGCCCATGAGAATTAATTCAGTGCTCCAGCAGCATTTAAATTGGCCTTTTCAATTTTTAAAATTAATTAGGCAACTCCTTTTGCCCCCAAACTTTTTGTTCCATCTCAAGGTATTGTTTTAGTTTTATATGCCAAGTTTTGTTCAAAACAAAACTCATTTGGTACTAAAAGAAAATGCAAAACAGAGCAAATAAAACAAAACACAAAAAAAGGAGAAAGAGGAAAGCCCCCTGGCCAACTGGGCCGAACGGCCCAGCTGGCCGCCGAACCAATCGGCCCAGGCCGGCCCCCCTCACTCCCTTAACTCCCTGTACCCCCGTAACACTAGCCCACCCGGTGCCCCACTCCTCCCATTCCCCTCCCCCACTCGCACTCCCCACTCTCCCTCTTCCCCCCGATCCAATCGGGATCAGGCTCAAATGTCGCCGAACGGGGACGCCCACTCCCCTCCTGTCGCTGCCTGCCGTCTCTCCCCGGCGACCGTGCCGCCCCACTCCTCGACACCGGCGCCTCTCCTCGTGACCGACCCCGAAGCCGCCGGATCGAGCCGCCCCCACCCCCGCCGCATGGACACCGCCGCCCCAAGTCGCCGCCACCCGACGTCGGCGGCCTCGACACCGCCGCCCGTCGCTTGCTGCCTCGTCCCCCCGAGCCCACTACCGCCCCCCTACGCTCCGCTGTGAGCTCTCCGCCGTCTCCTCCCTCTCCTGCTCGCCAACCCCCGCGCACGCATGCTAGTTGGTTTTCCTCCCGCCATGGCCGAGCTCGGGCCGCCGTCGCTCGTCGCTGCAGAGCCCCGCTCCGGCCACCCTCGCTCGCGCGGCTCACCCCGCTGGATGCGCGCTGCCTCGCTTGGTCGAACGCGTCTCCCGATCCGCTCAACGCGCACCGTAACCGCGCCCCCGATTGGCTCCACCCAATGCCTCCGCCCCTGCTCGTCGTCGGCGACCTTGCCGACCCCCCCCCAGCCGATGCGAGCCCTACCGTTGGATGCGCGAGGCCACGCCCGTTCGAACGTGGTTCGGGGCACTCGTTTTGACCCGCGGATACGGAATTCCAGCGAGCCCCGAGCCCCTTGTGCCGTGATTTCGGTCGCCGGCGTAGTTGCGGCGCCGGCCGCCGACGTGGCTGACCTGGGACCCGCCCCGCTGGGTCACTGACCAGTGGGCCCGGGGCCCCCATGTTGACAGTTGACTAAGTCAACTATGATGGCTGGGCTGGCCCATGTCTATGACATGTGGGTCCTGCCTGTTAAAATGTATTTCTTAAACAACTAAATATGTTAATTAATTTAATTTAATTAATTAGAACACTAATTACCCACTGACCAGTAGGCCCCATCTACTAATTAAATTAATTAGATTAAACTAACTCAGCTAATTAAACCGCTGTACATGACATGTGTGTCCCACTGGACCCACAGTCCAGGTTTGACTCTGGTCAGTTGGGTTTGACCTGCTGACGTCGTGCTGACATCATGCTGACGTCAGCAAACACTGTTTTGGATAATGTTGGATTAAAATATTTAAATAAATCCTAAAAATGATTTAAATCTTTTAAAATTAATATAAAATAATCCATAGCTCGGATCGAAAAACTTTGTACATGAAAGTTGCTCAAAACGACAAGGCGAATCCGAATACGCCCTCCATTCGTCTGTCACACACCCCTAGCATAGCGAACATGCAACCTTTCCCCTCCGGTTCATCTGTCCGACAGACGTCCGGAACCGGGAAAACTTTCCCGGATGTTTCCCCCTTTCGCCGGTATCACCTCCTACAGTGTTAGGTCACACCCGGCACATCTTATTGCCATGTTATGCCTTGTGATCCATTGTTTGCTTTGTATTTACTGTCTCTTCCCCCTCTTCTCTTCGGTAGACCCCGAGACCGATGATGCCGTTGTGATCGTCTACGTCACCGACGACCCCTCCTTCTTGTCTAAGCAACCAGGCAAGCAAACCCCCCTTGAGAATTCCGATATCGCCCATTTCTTTCCCTCTCATGCTTGCATTAGAACTGCTACTGCTTTCTGTATGATCCTACTCTGATGCATAGCCTGTTGTTGTTACCTGCTTTCATACCTTATCTGCTTATCCTAAACAGCTTAGTATAGGTTGGTTAGTGATACATCAGTGACCCCCCCCACCTTGTCCCTGTTGCCCCTGCTTCATCATCGAAGACCCGATCAACGAGATCAAAGACTAGGCCCCGACACCGCACATCACTTTCCTCTTAGTTGCTCGACACTACTGGGTTACTATCGAGTGCCGAGGGTGAGACCTCTTCAGCACTTCTGTTGTTAACCTGTAGTGTAGTTATTCGGTCGTGGTCATTGAGGGTGATTTCCTCCTTAACCACTTCCGATACGGCTCTGTCATGCAACCCCTCAAGTGTGAACCTCGAGGGTGGATCCTCTTACGTCCACCTTGATGATTACATCAAGTGGAATTCACCGGGGTTGATTCCTCGGGTTTTCCCCTTGATGTTTGGACACACGGATACTTGGACTTTACCCCTGATACTTGGAAAGATGGGTCGACCCTAAGGGGTACCCGCGCGAGCTTAATAGCGAGTGATGTGGAGACTGGTTGACCTGGAAGGTGCCCGCGAGATACTTACGAGGCGTGGCCGCGCATTCTTAGCCCTTGTCGCAAGTACTTGAGACGGGGCGACGGGGTCACATCGATCGTGAGTCTCTGCTCGTTACCGCGCGTTCCTAATCCACTATGATTTGGGTATTTGATCCGAGGGGCCTCTGGCCTGATAGCACTAACCATCACGTGGGCATAGTATGGGCGTTCTGCGTCGTATAAATCAGAAGAAGCTTAATAGACGTTAGTGACTGAGCGGCGAGCATCGGGTTGGACCGCGTAAGCACCTGCCTTGTTGAAGGAGGTAGCTAGGTCTGCTCACCGGCCGCCCACGCAACGTGCAGGAGTTCCCGGGGAGATGGCCCATGACCCCTGGGGGCATATGTTTAGTCCGGCATGCTGACCTCTCTATTAAGCCTAGGTCGGGTTGCGGCGTATTGTTTGGCCGAGGCCAGGCATGACCCAGGAAAGTTTTTCCGGCCGGAGTTAATCGAGCGTGGTGGGTAAGTTGGTGCACCCCTGCAGGGAAGAAAACATCTATCGATAGCCTATCCTATGGTAACGGACACTTGGAGTTTTATCCCGATCGATACAACTAGAACTGGATACTTGTGATGAGAACTGAATGGATGGTGATAAGAATTGGATTGTGATGATAACTGGATAGTATGGCTCTGGGATTGCTTTCTCGCAGGGAGTCGAGAAAGGATCTCTGTCCGAGGTTGAAAATATTACTGCTACTTTACTTTATGCTACTCTACTCCCTCCTGTTGCTACAAGATGGTGGTTTCCAGAAGATGCTAGTCTTTGATAGGCTAGGCTTTCCCCTTCCCTTCTGGCATTCTGCAGTCTAGTCCACAGATACAACCCATTCCTTTGATACAGATGCATACTTAGTTTAGATCTGATGTAAGTCTTGCAAGTACTTTGGATGAGTACTCACGGTTGCTTTGCTACTTTCTTTTCCCCCATACCCGTTCGTTGTGACCAGATGACGGATCCCAGGAGCCAGACGACGCCTCTGATGACTACTACTACTACCCGGAGGATGTCTACTACTACGTGAAGACCGCTGACGACTTGGAGTAGTTAGGAGGCTCCCAGGCAGGAGGCCTTGCCTTTTCGATCGTTCTTACTTTTGTGCTAGCCTTCTTAAGGCAAACTTGTCTAACTCATGTCTGTACTCAGATATTGTTGCTTCCGCTGATTCTGGTGTATTCGAGCTTATGTATTCGAGCCCTCGAGGCCCCTGGCTTGTAATATAAAGCTTGTATTATTTTAATTTGTGTCTAGAGTTGTGTTGTGATATCTTCCCGTGAGTCCTTGATCTTGATCGTACACATTTGCATGTATGATTAGTGTGCGATTGAATCGAGGGCATCACAAGTTGGTATCAGAGCCAACTGCCTGTAGGTAGCCCCCTTTCCAACTCCTTGGCCGAAGTTGAGTCTAGTCACTACAAAAACTTTTACTAACATGGCTATGTGCCTTACAGGCCCACGTCGCCAATTGGGTGGTATTAGGATCTTTTATTCCTTGTCTATACTCTAGGACTCTGATCTCTCTTCAATTCGGGTTAAAAGGTTTTGCTAACTCTAACTCTAGGTTCTCGTAATTACTTCCTTCCAGAGAGCCCCTTATTGCAGATGATCGCCTGTTGCACCAGAAGATTCCGAAGATACTCTCCGATGTTCTTTCTAGACTTTGCGCCCGTTGCTTTTGTGATTCCCTACCCCTAAAATGCCCCTATGGATAAATACATACACCCGTCGTTCTTACTTTTATTCCAAGTTGATCTTGTTATTACAAGATACCCCGAACTCCTCTCTAATGCTCTGAGAAATCTTTGTGCTTACTGCCTTGTAGTTCCTTGTCGCCTGAATGCATCTACAACTTAATCCTCACCCCCACCGAGGATTTTTTTTCTCCCCAGTTGTTCATGTGTTCACAAAAGTCTTCGAAATGCTATTCAATCTTTCGAAAATCGTCAGCAAGCTATTTCTCTTGAAATTCTTGCTTGCCTGCATTATGGTTAATCCCATAAGTCTGGTAATCTTATTGGCATCCATTATCATTATAATTTTGAGTCCATTGATTCAATGTGTTGCGATTGCTTGAAATCCTCAGAAGAATCTTAGAATTCTTTCCACCAGCTCAGACGCCATTTTAAACATGAGCTGGGTCTCGACCAATCAAATTGCCATCGATTGTAAACCTAAGGCTATTCTACCTATCCATCCCTAATCAGAGCATTGCTTCTGATCCCTTGTCCTGGAACTCATAATTCCTTTGCAATTGAACTTTGAGTTGGTCAGTTGTTTCTATAATCTGATCTCCTTGCATTCTTTCTTCCTCTGGTTGGATATTGAGGCTCACATCAGATCCCTTGTGGACCACCAGACCCCACTTTTCGGATTTTATCCAACAACGTCCTTCATATTCAATAAGCTTGTAAGCCTTTCCTAGGATACATAATGCTTTTGGTAAATTGTATCCTCCGCTTTCTCAAGCATGCTCTACTATCGAGCTTGTGTTATTTATTCTCAAAATTTATAATATATGTTCCTAAGATGCCCCGATGGGTTGAACCTATGCCTTCCCTAATCTTTGTGAACTCGAAAGTTATGCGGATTATACTCTCCTGGCTTTTCATCAGATATAATTTCAATACTACAACTTCATCAAGAGCGAGAAGTAAAATGAAAGGTTATGCATTATAGAAGTGGGAGTTGACCCTGAACCTTTGTGTTCATGCCCACGGACACTGTGTGCAACTTATCACGAAAGCTTCTTGCAAGGATATTTAATCATTTGAATAATTCTTATGGTATCGTAAATTGGATCCCTTGCAGTTATGGTCCCGGCCATATTTCCTCCTTGATCCCATTGGGTAAGTTAAAATTACTTATCCTCTGCAAATCATTTTCCCCGTCCAACCTCTACTCCGATTTACCTTCTGGCATTACACCTAGTACATGATACTGGGAAGCTTTATACCCCATCACATCATTCCTAGCCTGATCGTCTATATTTTTTATCGTGTCAACTTTTAACTATGTCACCTGGTCCTCCTTCCCGGAGCACAATTTTCGACGATGAGCTAAGCTTACGTCCATTTTCCTCATCATATCATTTCACCTTGAACAGCAAGCTTGATTTTGAGTTTGTGACGTACCCATGGTTCCAATAACCTTTTGCTTCATCATTCCTTTGACTTGGTGTCGTCGCTGATTGATTACATCTTCATGAAATCTCTCGACAAATGTGTCGTGATCATCATCAGCCTTATGAGCTCTTCCAGGATATCAATCGAGTTCATGATGAGAAATACAATCCTTCCCCTCGATGATTTATGTTATCATCGACAACATTCTTGCCTTCCCCAACACAAACTTATTCATGTAATTTTGGAATTACATCATTTTTGGCATGTCGATGGATTGTGGCTGAGCCCGTCGGCCACACCCTCATCTTTTCCCTGCTAAAATTGTATGACTTATTTTCTAAGTTGTTTCCGATGGATCCATGGTGTATCCAAAGTCTGACCTTTGCTTGAAACCATGTCAATGCTATCTCGAAGCATGTCTGTGGTAATCCGATCTCCAATAAGGAAATTTGAAGCATGATACTAGATTTTCTTCATCAATTATCCAAACAGCGTTGTATGGGTAATGCCATGAATTTTCTTCCCCTTTATCTAAATGGTTTTATACTTCTATCCTGTCATGGATATCATGCTCTGCTTGTCCTTGGGAAGGATATACCCCTGAAATATGTGTTTAAACACATTTTCCTTTCCATTGTTCTGTTTAATCTCACAATTACATTTTCCTTTCCATTGGTTTGTTTAAACCTTATTGTGATCTATATTATATAAGCAGTAATATTTCCCTGCTTATGTAAGCACCTCGTTGTATCACTCTGTCAGTAAGACCCTGTTACTATTGTTGATGACCTTCCGGTAGCCACCGATGGACGAGAACTTTGCCTAATGGCCCGCCTCGTTCAATGAACAGGAAAATGGTTCTCTTCGTCCCTCGCCCTTGGTACCGACGTTGTTGCCGACATAACTAGCAGGCTGCCCTCTGCCATGCCTTGCTATCATGACCGTGCAAAATGCTAGCGCCCTTTCTACTTTTAACCCAAATGGTGGGCCCATAACCCATAGTTCCAGAGGGTCGAAACCTTACTCTCCTATACCCCCTGTTTCTAAGGTTATTCCGCACGCTTGGCTTCGTATCATGTCACGAGCCACCTTCCGAGAGATGATCTATTCCTGATGCTCTAAACCCCTTTCTCACACTCGGTTCAGGTATCAATCGTTTGTCCATCCACTTGTAACTTCCTATTGTACCTTCTTACTTTGCCCTCGATGTTTTATTAAGTTTCAACTCGAGAGATACTTCTGCCTCATTCCCTGCATTGTTCACCAAACAATTAACCCTATAAGGGTCAGTTCACCTGAAGTTACTCTTTACTTCCCCACTTAAATCTTGGGACGAGATTTCTTGTAGTGGAGGAGATTTTTAACACCCACAATGTCATGCTACAGTAATCCCCTATTGGTGGTGCCATGTCATCACACTACTGTTGCTAATCCTCACTTGATCCAAATCACTGTTCATGTTCAAACTCAAATTCAAAGTCAAAAATTCAAATTTGCCAAAAATAAAAACTAAAATGTTCAAAGTGTGGCAAATAATCACCGAGTAACTGTCATGTTGGAACCAAACTCTTCTGAATTCCCAAAATGCCCATGGGAATTAATTCAGTGCTCCAGCAGCATTTAAATTGGCCTTTTCAATTTCTAAAATTAATTACGCAACTCCTTTTGCCCCCAAACTTTTTGTTCCATCTCAAGGTATTGTTTTAGTTTTATATGCCAAGTTTTGTTCAAAACAAAACTCATTTGGTACTAAAAGAAAATGCAAAACAGAGCAAATAAAACAAAACACAAAAAAAGGAGAAAGAGGAAACCCCCTGGCCAACTGGGCCGAACGGCCCAGCTGGCCGCCGAACCAACCGGCCCAGGCCGGCCCCCCTCACTCCCTTAACTCCCTGTACCCCCGTAACCCTAGCCCACCCGGCGCCCCACTCCTCCCATTCCCCTCCCCCACTTGCACTCCCCACTCTCCCTCTTCCCCCCCCCGATCCAATCGGGGTCGGGCTCAAATGTCGCCGCACGGGGACGCCCCCTCCCCTCCTGTCGCCGCCTGCCGCCTCTCCCCGGCGACCGTGCCGCCCCACTCCTCGACACCGGCGCCTCTCCTCGTCACCGACCCCGAAGCCGCCGGATCGAGCCCCCCCACCCCCGCAGCATGGACACCGCCGCCCCAAGTCGCCGCCACCCGACGCCGGCGGCCTCGACACAACCGCCCGTCGCTTGCTACCTCGTCTCCCCGAGCCCACTGCCGCCCCTCTACGCTCCATTGTGAGCTCTGCGCCGTCTCCTCCCTCTCCTGCTCGCCAACCCCCGCGCACGCACGCTAGTTGGTTTTTTCCCCCGCCATGGCCGAGCTCGGGCCGCCGTCGCTCGTCGCTGCAGAGCCCCGCTCCGGCCACCCTCACTCGCGCGGCTCACCCCGCTGGATGCGCGCTGCCTCGCTTGGTCGAACGCGTCTCCCGATCCGCTCAACACGCACCGCAGCCACGCCCCGACTGGCTCCGCCCACGGCCTCCGCCCCTGCTCGTCGTCGGCAACCTTGCCGACCCCCCCAGCCGATGCGAGTCCCACCGTTGGACGTGCGAGGCCACGCCCGTTCGAACGTGGTTCGCGGCACTCGTTTTGACTCGCGGATACGGAATTCCGGTGAGCCCCGAGCCCCCTGCGCCGTGATATCGGTCGCCGGCGTTGTTGCGGCGTCGGCCGAAGTGGCTGACCTGGGACCCGCCCCGCTGGGTCACTGACCAGTTGGCCCGGGGCCCCCATGTTGACCAGTTGACTGGGCTAGCCCCTGTCTATGACATGTGGGTCCTGCTTGTTAAAATGTATTTCTTAAACAACTAAATCTATTAATTAATTTAATTTAATTAATTAGAACACTAATTACCCACTGACCAGTAGGCCCCATCCACTAATTAGATTAAACTAACTCAGCTAATTAAACCGCTGTAAATGACGTGTGTCCCACTAGACCCACAGTCCAGGTTTGACTCTGGTCAGCTGGGTTTGACCTGCTGACGTCGTGCTGACATCATGCTGACGTCAACAAACACTGTTCTGGATAATGTTGGATTAAAATATTTAAATAAATCCTAAAAATGATTTAAATCTTTTAAAATTAATATAAAATAATCCGTAGCTCGGATCGAACAACTTTGTACATGAAAGTTGCTCAGAACGACGAGGCGAATCCAAATACGCCCTCCGTTCGTCTATCACACACCCCTAGCATAGCGAACATGCAACCTTTCCCCTCCGGTTCATCTGTCCGACAGACGTCTGGAACCAGGAAAACTTTCCTGGATGTTTCCCCCTTTCGCCGGTATAACCTCCTACCGCGTTAGGTCACACCCGGCACATCTTATTGCCATGTTATGACTTGTGATGCATTGTTTTCTTTGTATTTACTGTTTCTTCCCCCTCTTCTCTCCGGTAGACCCCGAGACCGATGATGCCGCTGTGATCTTCTACGTCACCGACGACCCCTCCTTCTTGTCTGAGCAACCAGGCAAGCAAACCCCCCTTGAGTATTCCGATATCGCCCATTTCTTTCCCTCTCATGCTTGCATTAGAACCACTACTGCTTTCTGTATGATCCTACTCTGATGCATAGCCTGTTGTTGTTACCTGCTTTCATACCTTATCTGCTTATCCTAAACTGCTTAGTATAGGATGGTTAGTGATACATCAGTGATCCCCCCACCTTGTCCCTGTTGCCCCTGCTTCATCATCGAAGACCCGATCAACAGGATCAAAGACCAGGCCCCGACACCGCACATCACTTTCCTCTTAGTTGCTCGACACTACTGGGTTACTATCGAGTGCCGAGGGTGAGACCTCTTCAGCACTTCTCTTGTTAACCTGTAGTGTAGTTATTCGGTCGTGGTCATCAAGGGTGATTTCCTCCTTAACCACTTCCGATACGGCTCTGTCGTGCAACCCCTCAAGTGTGAACCTCGAGGGTGGATCCTCTTACGTCAACCTTGATGATTACATCAAGTGGAATTCACCGGGGTTGATTCCTCGGGTTTTCCCCTTGATGTTTGGACACACGGATACTTGGACTTTACCCCTGATACTTGGAAAGATGGGTCGACCCTAAGGGGTACCCGCGCGAGCTTAATTGCGAGTGATGTGGAGACGGGTTGACCTGGAAGGTGCCCGTGAGATACTTACGAGGCGTGGCCGCGCATTCTTAGCCCATGCCGCAAGTACTCGAGACGGGGCGATGGGGTCACATCGATCGTGAGTCTCTGCTCGTTACCGCGCGTTCCTAATCCACTACGATCTGGATATTTGATCCGAGGGGCCTCTGGCCTGATAGCACTAACCATCACGTGGGCATAGTATGGGCGTTCTGCGTCGTATACATCAGCCGAAGCTTAATAGACGTCAGCGACTGAGCGGCGCGTGCCGGGTTGGACTACGTAAGCACCTGCCTTGTTGAAGGAGGTAGCTTGGTCTGGTCACCGACCGCCCACGCAACGTGCAGGACTTCCCGGGGAGATGGCCCATGACCCATGGGGGCATAGGTTGTCGGATCACGGGTTCCGGCAGACCCTTAAGGTTCGAACACTGGGGTGCGCGCGGAGACCACGCCTTCTACCTCCCCGTCTCACAAAGGTCTAAACTACTAAAAGAACCGCACAAGAGACACAAGGATTATACTGGTTCGGGCCACCGTTGTGGTGTAACACCCTACTCCAGTGTGTGGTTGGTGGATTGCCTCCTAGGGCTGGTGATGATGAACAATACAAGGAAGAACAGCCTCGCGAGGGTCTGTTCTTGGCTGGGGCGATGAACTGCTAGCAGGAGTTTAGTCACCCTCTCTCTCTCTATAACGCCCCGAGACCGATGTGCCAGCTATCGTTCTGTTATTCGTTGTGGTTGCGTTGTCATTGCTTGCGTGCCATGCATTGCATATCATGTCATCATGCGCATTTTCATTTGCATACGTGTTCGTCTCATGCATCCAAGCATTTCCCCGTTGTCCGTTTTGCAATCCGGCGCTTCGTTCTCCTCCGGTGGTCAATTCTAGCTTTCTTTCGTGTTTGGGGTTTAAACATTTCCGGATTGGACCGAGACTTGCCATGCGGCCTTGGTTTACTACCGGTAGACCGCCTGTCAAGTTTCGCGCCATTTGGACTTCGTTTGATTCTCCAACGGTTAACCGAGGGACCGAAAAGGCCTCATGTGTGTTGCAGCCCAACACCCCTCCAATTTGGCCCAAAACCCACCAAACTCTGCTCCATCGTCTCGGTCGTTCGATCACGACCGCGTGGCCGCAAACCGCACCTTATTTGGAATCTCCTAGCTCCCTCTACCTATATATATGTGAGCCCCTCCGAAATTCGCGGTCTAACCCTAGCCTTCCCCTACCTCGCGCACTGGACAAAGATCCCCACCACCCGGACATGTCCGACCGCCGCCTCCGACAAATCCGCCGCCGCCACATCAGCGCACTGCCACCTTCTCTCTCCTTCCCACCGCCGAAGCCCGCCGGCCCAGATCCGGCCCGCGCGGGGCCGAATCGGGCCAGATCCCGCGCCGCCGCCTGCCCGTTCTCCGCCTCCCCGCACCGCGCCTTCGCCGCCATCGCCATGCGCCGCCACGCCGGAGCCCCGCGCCGGTCGCCGCGCGCCCCCGTGCCCCGCCGCGCGCCACCGCGCCGGCACTCCTCGCCGGCGCCCATGCTCGCCGTGCGCCACCGTCTCTCCGGCTCCCCGCCGGCCGGATCCGGCGAGATCCGGCCCGGGACCACCTCGCCGGCCTCCTCCCCTCGAGCTACAGTAACTCCGGCGAACAGTAGCTCCCTCCAGCGATCCTCGGCTTCCGCGCTGGATCTGGATCTGAAAATATCTCGGTTGACTTTCTCTTCCCGAAACCCTAATTCCGTAATTTTTCATGCCTACTTTGACCTGCCATATCTTTGCATGCGTAGCTCCGATTTGGGCATATGATATGTCAAAATCTTCGTCTCGAGGAGTACATCATTTCATTCCATTGTGTCATTTGCATTTGAGGTCATCTTGTTGCCCAAAATGCTGTCGGAATGAGGCATCATGAGTTAAATTGCAGATCCGTTAGTTCATCATGCACTTTTGTCATTTTTGCCATGTTTAATCCGTGCATGATATGCCTGTGCCCCTTTGGGATGAATTGTTAAGCATGTTGTCTTCTTTCCAGAGGTGCCTCCCATGCATTTTTAGGATGTGTGTGTTGTCTTGTGCAAGCTTGCAAAGTAGGGTACCTGAGTTTACTGATTTCAGGGACTTAGTGAAAATCACTAAGTCTGGGATGTTTTAGTTCGCGATGCTATATGTCCAGCTTGTTTCCTAGTGATCCGTGCCTCTTTTGAGGATGATCAGTAAGAGTGATTTGTTATGCTTGTTGTGCTTAATCCATCCATGCCTTTACTTGTTATGTTGGAGCAACATAGGTTGACTCAATCGAGCTCAACTTTTGCATAGTTGTTGTTTTGGGCAGATCGTGAACTCTTTTGCGATTTTGCCGGAGCTATTGCTAGTGATCCATGCATGCTATGCCATTGTTCTTGCCATGTCTAGCTAGCATTTTGTGCCTTCTTAATGGATATATGCTTGTCTTGCCATGACTTGCACCGTAGTGAGTGCATCGAGCTCGTTTACATGCCTCCGTGAGTTATTATTTCAGCATGTCCCAGTTTTCACTAAGTCTGAAAACTGATTGTGTTTCATCGGTGTTCGTGTGCTCGGAAGAGTATTTTGTGAACCCTTTTGGCCCCAGGTCCTTTTGGGTGTTTTGTTAAGCTTGTTGAGTAGCTCCATGCCATGCTCTTACTTGCCATGTTCAGGTTTTGCTTCATGTTGTTTTGCTGCTCCGAAGAGAGCATCGTGGTCTGAAATTTCAGACTAGCGTTAATTTCGCTAAGTCTGAAATCTGTTTTGCTTATTCAGTTTTGCCATGCTTGTTTGAAGCCCTTAATGGATGAATTTTCCTATGCCTCAGTCCTGGTGATTTGTTAAGCTTTTTGAGTACATCACTGCCATGCATTTTGTTTTCATGTTTGGTGGCCGTAGCATGTTCATTTCATTGCATTTAGGAGCCTACTTGCTGTAAATTGCAGAT
This sequence comes from Triticum monococcum, assembly GCA_034509565.1. NCBI lineage: Eukaryota > Viridiplantae > Streptophyta > Magnoliopsida > Poales > Poaceae > Triticum > Triticum monococcum. The sequence continues at coordinate 378,393,879 of CM067843.1, read as the reverse complement.
CGGTTCGTTTCGTAAAACGCTTGCCATTTCCAAACCGTAGCTCCGATTCCTATGATCTTTATATCGTTTTCAGGGGATTTCTTCCCCTCTATCCAGTGGCACACTTGGTTTTCCAAGTTGAGGCCAGGTTCATGCATTTCCTGTCATGTCTTGCATTTTGCATCCCGCATCGCATCCCGCATCTCGCATATCATACCATGTCCATGTGTTGGTTGTTTACTATGTTGTGTGCTTCTTTTCCGGTGATTGCTTCCTCTGGTTGGTTCCGATAACGTCGAGTTTGTGAGGACCCGTTCATCTACGTCCGTTTGTCTTCTTCATGGACTCGTTCTTCTTCCTTGCGGGATTTCAGGCAAGATGATCTTACCCTCGAAATCACTACTATCTTTGCTATGCTAGTTTGCTCGCTTTTTGCTATGCCATTGCTACGATGCCTACCACTTGCTTGTCAGCCTCCCAAATTGCCATGTCAACCTCTAACCCACCATGTCCTAGCAAACCGTTGATTGGCTATGTTACCGCTTTGCTCAGCCCCTCTTATAGCGTTGTTAGTTGCAGGTGAAGATTGAAGTTGTTCCTTGTTGTAACATGGAGATGTTGTTCCTTGTTGGAACATGTTTACTTATTGGGATATCACAATATATCTTATTTAATTAATGCATCTATATACTTGGTAAAGGGTGGAAGGCTCGGCCTTATGCCTGGTGTTTTGTTCCACTCTTGCCGCCCTAGTTTCCGTCATATCGGTGTTATGTTCCCGGATTTTGCGTCCCTTACGCGGTTGGGCTATAATGGGAACCCCTTGATAGTTCGCCTTAAGTAAAGCTCTTCCAGCAATGCCCAACATTGGTTTTACCATTTGCCACCTAGCCTTTTCTTTTCCCTTGGGTTCTGCAGACTCAAGGGTCATCTTTATTTTAGCCCCCCCACGGGCCAGTGCTCCTCTGAGTGTTGGTCCGAAACGTCAGCCGCCGGTGGCTACCAGGGGCAACTTTGGGCTGGCCTACCGGAAGTTTGGACAATCTGAGTGTGCCCTGAGAAAGAGATATGTGCAGCTCCTATCGGGATTTGTCGGCACATTCGGGCGGTGTTGCTGGTTTAGTTTTACCCTGTCGAAATGTCTTGTTGTACTGGGATACCGAGTCTGATCGGAATGTCTCGGGTGGAGGTCTATTCCTTCGTTGACCGTGAGAGCTTGTCGTGGGCTAAGTTGGGACACCCCTGCAGGGATTTGAACTTTCGAAAGCCGTGCCCGCGGTTATGGGCAGATGGGAATTTGTTAACGTCCGGTTGTAGAAAACCTGAAGTTGACCTTAATTAAAATGAATCAACCGCGAGTGTAACCGTGATGGTCTCTTTCCGGCGGAGTCCGGGAAGTGAACACGGTTGTTGGAGTTATGCTTGACGTAGGTAGTCCAGGATCACTTCTTGATCATACTTTTATCGACCGTGCTTTGCCTTCTCTTCTCGCTCTCATTTGCGTATGTTAGCCACCATATATGCTAGTCGCTTGCTGTCGCTCCACCTCATACCTTTACCATACCCATAAGCTTAAATAGTCTTGATCGCGAGGGTGCGAGATTGCTGAGTCCCTGTGGCTCACAGATACTTCCAAAACCAGCTTGCAGGTGCCGATGAGACCGTGCAGATGACGCTACCAAGCTCAGGAGGAGCTCGATGAAGATCTTGTCCTTTATGTTGTTTCATTCTAGTTGTTCAGTAGTGGAGCCCAGTTGGGGTCGATCGGGGACCTTTGTCGCATTTGGGGTTCTTCTTTTATTTTGGTTCCGTAGTCGGACCATGAGTGTATTTGGTTGATGTAATGCTTTATTCATGTAATTGTGTGAAGTGGCGATTGTAAGCCAACTATGTAACTTTTCCCCTATTATATTACATGGGTTGTGCGAAGATTACCTCACTTGCGACATTGCCTTCAATGCGATTATGCCTCTAAGTCGTGCCTCGACACGTGGGAGATATAGTCGCATCGAGGGTGTTACAAGTTGGTATCAGAGCCTTCCCCGACCTTAGGAGCCCCATTGCTTGATCGTTTTTAGCAGCCGAGTTGTGTCTAGAAAAATGTTTTGAGTCCTTAGGAATTATATATCGGAGAGTTTAGGAATTCTTTTTACTTCCCAGTCTCCTCATCGCTCTGGTAAGGCATCCTGACGTAGAGTTTTGACTCTTCTCTTCTCAAATTTCACTAAATTTTTTTTTAGGATCACGCGAGTATCTTGGATTTGTTCCGATGGCTTATGATGAGAATACTATCTTGGTGCCTCCTGTCAGGGGTTTAGTGGAAGTGTCCCGGGGAGTTGAGCTCTGAGGTGTTGTCATCATAATTTTATCGTTGCAATTCTGGCATACTTGAGATATGTGCGCGACATCAAAAATCTCCTTTATGCAGTTCGTTGGTGAGATAACCTTGACGCCACCCAGTACTGGGGCGGGAGTTCGGGAGTATCGCCATAACTTGTATAACGGATGCTTTTCGAAGGTTGAGGTAGATGGTTTCCGAAGGTTTCTTGGTTATGTGTTGAAGGATGGATACAGCTGGATGTAGGATTTGCTAGTTTGGGTGAGATATTATGCTTCCCCTGTATCCCCAACACCTGATTGCATAACCGGAAAGTTTCGGGAATTTCATAGGTGGGAATTCAAGTAGCCTTAGGATATCTTTCCAACAGATGTGTGAGATGAAATTGGGGTTCGACGTCTAGTGGTTCGCCTATTCACGGTCGATTTTACAGTGGCCTCGTTGTGTCTTAAAGAGTCCTTGGCTATGCTGACTCGGGGACGCTTCGTATGTCATGTGCACTGCCTTGTACATGATGGTGCTGTACGATCGAGCCCGTGTAGGTCCCACCACGAAAACTTCGGACGAAATCTCCATCATATGTTTGTTCTGGCTTATTCTGCAAGCCAATCCTTTGTTTTGTTTTGAGTTGTGGTATTCGAGTTGCTTCAAAGTCAAATATTGATTCCATACCTTTTCCTAAATGGTGTTCTCATACCCCGATGTGAATACCAATCCTTCTTGATCATCAAGATTGTTTTTGTTAATTCTTCTCAACCGGTGTGTCTCTCCTCAAGTGGATCCGTTCACTTCAACATTTGCAAGATCAATTATCACTTCTTCTCAACGGTGATTGTTTCATCCATCTCCAAGTTGCCTTTGTTTTCCCTCCCTCCCACCCTTGTTTTTCTTCAACGATTCAGATTTCTTATTCAAGTATCCTTTTATTGATGGGAAGTCTCTCCATCCTTTTTCCGCCAATATTCTTATCCGGTGATTCTCATGAAGATTTTAATGGAGTTTCTAGTGCACCATTATTTATTCTTTTTTTCTTCTCCGGTGGATCCAAGTCAAACTTTGTGGATCATATCCTTTTCCTCATTTCAATGCTTTCTCATGCCGGTGCAAATTCTTAACCATTCATTTCTTGCTATTCATTTATTCTGGAGTGTTCAAGATATCCACTCTACATTCGTTCAAATTCTTTCGAGATTGGTATCTCATTCAAGCCTTTTAATTCAACCGGTGCAACCCCTCTTTTTAATCATTTCAACGGTGTTTTCTTTTGAGTGGGCCCTAACCCACAGGTTTTTTCCCAGGATCTTACCTGACTCTTCTTATTTTCCCGGAGGTATTCTCAAATTCCTTTCGAAGTTTGACGTAAGAATGAATTATCATCAGTCAAATGTCCTTCTCCAAGATCTTTCAAATTAATTTCAACGTTGATTCAACTTTTATATTCTTCTTTATTCCGGAGTGCCTCAATAATTGTTGGTGGTGTTTCTTGTCGTCATTCTCATCATTTGAAGACCGAAGAAAACTTTCTCTTTAATCTTGCTCCATTCTCTTCAAGATTCGTGATTCTAGCTTGTTGCCATCCTCTCATAATTGTTTGATTGTGAGAATTCTTTTTATCCAGCCAGAGTAATTTAAGAGTCTTCTCAATTGTTATCCGGAGTCCATCATCTAAGATTTATTCATCCTCAGCTTTCAGCTCTCGTTCTTCAATTTTACCGGTGCTTCGTTCAAGTGATCTTTAATCATTTCGTGATCTCTTTGTTCTCATGTATCTAAATCCTCTCAAGCATCTTTGTTCATTTTATAATCCTTCCCGGTGTTCCTTTATCTTTTCTTCGTCCATTTTAATTGTTTCAGTGGTTCGTTCAAGATTTTTTCTTCCTTTCTTATCATATCAATTTTATTCGTTGTTTCAACCCTTCCGGTGGTTCATTCAATACCTTCCCAAGTCTGAGGTTATATCTCTCTTAATCTTCTCTACAAGAATAAGTAATATGCCAAATCCGTTGATTGTCATCAATTTAAATTGGTGAAGGATAAGCATAATGTAATTCTTACTCTTGTTTCATCCAAGTGATTAATTCTTTTTCCGGAGTGGTTCATCATATCATATTTTCAGTTCGAGATGCCTTGTCTTTTTTACGGAGTTCCAACCTCTTTCAATTATATTATCACGGAGATCTCTATCTAAATCATTGCGAGGCTTCAATCTTATTCTTTTCATTATTCAATTATTTTGGATCTTTCTTTTTATTACCGGAGTTCTTCATGGAGGCTCTACATGTTGGTTCATCAAGGATTTAATTCCTTCTCGAAGTGTTCATCGAGATTCTTTTCAGAGGAGCTCATGCATTCTTCATCTTGTAATCCGGAGTGCATTTCTTTCTACCGTATCTTTGGAGGTGGTATTATGTCATTCTTGATAATTTGAGTTCATGTTTCATGATTCACATGTTCTTAAGTATGATGTATTTTAAATCCATCGATCTCTTCATTGGAGTTATCTTGGGTTATATTTCACCTAAAGCCTTCCCTAAGGATTGTTGTTATATGGTGCTTATAAATGACCCAAGTTCTTCTTTTATCCTCCCGGTGAAATAGCATTCTCGTCTCCTTGTTCCTATCAATCCAATTCTTCTTCCCGTCAGTGGCTGGTGGTCACCTCATAAGGTTTGAGTTGTATTCCATAAGACCATCTCAAGTTTATCCTTTCCATTGTTGGTTTTCCAACAACTCCGTTCTAGCTTCTGTTGTAACCATGCTCGCTCAAGATATTGTTTTCCTTCGTTCACTCCATTCCATTCTTACTTTTGTTTCGGAGGCATTGTGATGTTCATCTTTTCAACCCATCATCTCGTTTTGTCAAAGATCATGATCTTTCCATGCCCATCCTTTTAATCTGAGTGTTGTGTCCTATTTTCAAATATCTTCTCATCTTATCAAGACCTTATTCAATTCTTTTTCTTTCCATCCGGAGTGCTGCCCGATTTTGGTTTTTCCTTGATCCCCTTCCTTAACCGGAGTGTTTTTCTATATATATCTTCACTTTAACCTCAAGGTTTTTCGCAATGTTCCTTGTCCCTCTTTTCTAACGGAGTGTTTTCGAATTTGTCATCTCCGTTGTATTCTTTTCTCGAGATGGCTTAACCTCTCAAGGTTCTTTGGTTTCACTCGTTTGTCAAAGAAGCAACTTAGTTTTACCTCTCCTTTTTTCTCTTCCGTTGTTTTCTCCCCGGTGCCATTCTAGATCTCGGGACGAGATCCTCTCGTAGTGGTGGAGTGTTGTAACGCCCCGAGACCGATGTGCCAGCTGTCGTTCTGTTATTCGTTGTGGTTGCATTGTCATTGCTTGCGTGTCATGCATTGCATATCATGTCATCATGCGCATTTTCATTTGCATACGTGTTCGTCTCATGCATCCGAGCATTTTCCCCGTTGTCCGTTTTGCAATCCGGCGCTTCGTTCTCCTCCGGTGGTCAATTCTAGCTTTCTTTCGTGTTTGGGGTTTAAACATTTCCGGATTGGACCGAGACTTGCCATGCGGCCTTGGTTTACTACCGGTAGACCGCCTGTCAAGTTTCGTGCCATTTGGACTTTGTTTGATTCTCCAACGGTTAACCGAGGGACCGAAAAGGCCTCATGTGTGTTGCAGCCCAACACCCCTCCAATTTGGCCCAAAACCCACCAAACTCTGCTCCATCGTCTCGGTCGTTCGATCACGATCGCGTGGCCGCAAACCGCACCTCATTTGGACTCTCCTAGCTCCCTCTACCTATATATATGTGAGCCCCTCCGAAATTCGCGGTCTAACCCTAGCCTTCCCCTACCTCGCGCACCGGACAAAGATCCCCACCACCCCGGACATGTCCGACCGCCGCCTCCGACGAATCCGCCGCCGCCACGTCAGTGCACCGCCACCTTCTCTCTCCTCCCCGCCGCCGAAGCCCGCCGGCCCAGATCCGGCCCGCGCGGGGCCGAATCGGGCCAGATCCCGCGCCGCCGCCTGCCCGTTCTCCGCCTCCCCGCACCGCGCCTTCGCCGCCATCGCCATGCGCCGCCGCGCCGGAGCCCCGCGCCGGTCGCCGCGCGCCCCCGTGCCCCGCCGCGCACCACCGCGCCGGCACTCCTCGCCGGCGCCCATGCTCGCCGTGCGCCGCCGTCTCTCCTGCTCCCCGCCGGCCGGATCCGGCGAGATCCGGCCCGGGACCACCTCGCCGGCCTCCTCCCCTCGAGCTACAGTAACTCCGGCGAACAGTAGCTCCCTCCGGCGATCCTCGGCTTCCGCGCTGGATCTGGATCTGAAAATATCTCGGTTGACTTTCTCCTCCCGAAACCCTAATTCCGTAATTTTTCATGCCTACTTTGACCTGCCATATCTTTGCATCCGTAGCTCCGATTTGGGCATATGATATGTCAAAATCTTCGTCTCGACGAGTACATCATTTCATTCCATTGTGTCATTTGCATTTGAGGTCATCTTGTTGCCCAAAATGCTGTTGGAATGAGGCATCATGAGTTAAATTGCAGATCCGTTAGTTCATCATGCACTTTTGTCATTTTTGCCATGTTTAATCCGTGCATGATATGCCTGTGCCCCTTTGGGATGAATTGTTAAGCATGTTGTCTTCTTTCCAGAGGTGCCTCCCATGCATTTTTAGGATGTGTGTGTTGTCTTGTGCAAGCTTGCAAAGTAGGGTACCTGAGTTTACTGATTTCAGGGACTTAGTGAAAATCACTAAGTCTGGGATGTTTTAGTTCGCGATGCTATATGTCCAGCTTGTTTCCTAGTGATCCGTGCCTCTTTTGAGGATGATCAGTAAGAGTGATTTGTTATGCTTGTTGTGCTTAATCCATCCATGCCTTTACTTGTTATGTTGGAGCAACATAGGTTGACTCAATCGAGCTCAACTTTTGCATAGTTGTTGTTTTGGGCAGATCGTGAACTCTTTTGCGATTTTGCCGGAGCTATTGCTAGTGATCCATGCATGCTATGCCATTGTTCTTGCCATGTCTAGCTAGCATTTTGTGCCTTCTTAATGGATATATGCTTGTCTTGCCATGACTTGCACCGTAGTGAGTGCATCGAGCTCGTTTACATGCCTCCGTGAGTTATTATTTCAGCATGTCCCAGTTTTCACTAAGTCTGAAAACTGATTGTGTTTCATCGGTGTTCGTGTGCTCGGAAGAGTATTTTGTGAACCCTTTTGGCCCCAGGTCATTTTGGGTGTTTTGTTAAGCTTGTTGAGTAGCTCCATGCTATGCTCTTACTTGCCATGTTCAGGTTTTGCTTCATGTTGTTTTGCTGCTCCGAAGAGAGCATCGTGGTCTGAAATTTCAGACTAGCATTAATTTCGCTAAGTCTAAAATCTGTTTTGCTTATTCAGTTTTGCCATGCTTGTTTGAAGCCCTTAATGGATGAATTTGCCTATGCCTCAGTCCTGGTGATTTGTTAAGATTTTTGAGTACATCACTGCCATGCATTTTGTTTTCATGTTTGGTGGCCGTAGCATGTTCATTTCATTGCATTTAGGAGCCTACTTGCTGTAAATTGCAGATCGGTTCGTTTCGTAAAACGCTTGCCATTTCCAAACCGTAGCTCCGATTCCTATGATCTTTATATCGTTTTCAGGGGATTTCTTCCCCTCTATCCAGTGGCACACTTGGTTTTCCAAGTTGAGGCCAGGTTCATGCATTTCCTATCATGTCTTGCATTTTGCATCCCGCATCTCGCATATCATACCATGTCCATGTGTTGGTTGTTTACTATGTTGTGTGCTTCTTTTCCGGTGATTGCTTCCTCGGGTTGGTTTCGGTAACGTCGAGTTTGTGAGTACCCGTTCATCTACGTCCGTTTGTCTTCTCCATGGACTCGTTCTTCTTCCTTGCGGGATTTCAGGCAAGATGATCTTACCCTCGAAATCACTACTATCTTTGCTATGCTAGTTTGCTCGCTTTTTGCTATGCCATTGCTACGATGCCTACCACTTGCTTGTCAGCCTCCCAAATTGCCATGTCAACCTCTAACCCACCATGTCCTAGCAAACCGTTGATTGGCTATGTTACCGCTTTGCTCAGCCCCTCTTATAGCGTTGTTAGTTGCAGGTGAAGATTGAAGTTGTTCCTTGTTGGAACATGGAGATGTTGTTCCTTGTTGGAACATGTTTACTTATTGGGATATCACAATATATCTTATTTAATTAATGCATCTATATACTTGGTAAAGGGTGGAAGGCTCGGCCTTATGCCTGGTGTTTTGTTCCACTCTTGCCGCCCTAGTTTCCGTCATATCGGTGTTATGTTCCCGGATTTTGCGTCCCTTATGCGGTTGGGCTATAATGGGAACCCCTTGATAGTTCGCCTTAAGTAAAGCTCTTCCAGCAATGCCCAACATTGGTTTTACCATTTGCCACCTAGACTTTTCTTTTCCCTTGGGTTCTGCAGACTCAAGGGTCATCTTTATTTTAGCCCCCCCACGGGCCAGTGCTCCTCTGAGTGTTGGTCCAAAACGTCAGCCGCCGGTGGCTACCAGGGGCAACTCTGGGCTGGCCTACCGGAAGTTTGGACAATCTGAGTGTGCCCTGAGAAAGAGATATGTGCAGCTCCTATCGGGATTTGTCGGCACATTCGGGCGGTGTTGCTAGTTTAGTTTTACCCTGTCGAAATGTCTTGTTGTACTGGGATACCGAGTCTGATCGGAATGTCTCGGGTGGAGGTCTATTCCTTCGTTGACCGTGAGAGCTTTTCGTGGGCTAAGTTGGGACACCCCTGCAGGGATTTGAACTTTCGAAAGCCGTGCCCGCGGTTATGGGCAGATGGGAATTTGTTAACGTCCGGTTGTAGAAAACCTGAAGTTGACCTTAATTAAAATGAATCAACCGCGTGTGTAACCGTGATGGTCTCTTTCCGGCGGAGTCCGGGAAGTGAATACGGTTGTTGGAGTTATGCTTGACGTAGGTAGTCCAGGATCACTTCTTGATCATACTTTTATCGACCGTGCTTTGCCTTCTCTTCTCGCTCTCATTTGCGTATGTTAGCCACCATATATGCTAGTCGCTTTCTGCAGCTCCACCTCATACCTTTACCTTGCACATAAGCTTAAATAGTCTTGATCGCGAGGGTGCGAGATTGCTGAGTCCCTGTGGCTCATAGATACTTCCAAAACCAGCTTGCAGGTGCCGATGAGACCGTGCAGATGACGCTACCACGCTCAGGAGGAGCTCGATGAAGATCTTGTCCTTTATGTTGTTTCGTTCTAGTTGTTCAGTAGTGGAGCCCAGTTGGGGTCGATCGGGGACCTTTGTCGCATTTGGGGTTCTTCTTTTATTTTGGTTCCGTAGTCGGACCATGAGTGTATTTGGTTGATGTAATGCTTTATTCATGTAATTGTGTGAAGTGGCGATTGTAAGCCAACTATGTAACTTTTCCCCTATTATATTACATGGGTTGTGTGAAGATTACCTCACTTGCGGCATTGCCTTCAATGCGATTATGCCTCTAAGTCGTGCCTCGACACGTGGGAGATATAGTCGCATCGAGGGTGTTACACTCTCTCTCTCTCTACTTGCGAACCGAATGAACCAACCCCCTTGCTATGCGGGAGGCTGGTCCTATTTATAGGCAAAGGCCCTGGGCCTCTTCCCAAATATTGAGCTGGAAGGGCGCCAACAATTGGCCAATTCGAAGGGGAACATCTAGTACACTTATCCTGACTAAAGTTGGTCTTCGCCTGCCAAAGGCTCTACGGTGACACCGTGCTGGGCTCCATGGTGACCTCCGTCTCGTAGTCCGCTTGGTCTTGGTCTCGTTGCACCGAAATGGCAACATTTGCCTGATGCCTCGGTACTCCACGGCTGCGCTTGCCCCCTTTGCACCAAAGAGGAAAGAAGGATGCTGCGCGCGCTGGCGCCCGCCTGGTACCCTTGATCGTCATGGCTTGCGTCATGGGCACCTCGCGAGGTACCCTACCTTGATCTCTCCGCCTTCTCGCGAGCCAGCCTGAGGAGGCTGCGCCTGAGGATGCGCCATGTCGTCCGCCCCGCGAGGCTTGACCCCTCGCGAGGGTCTTGAGTCTTGTGTTGATGAAGATGGGCCATGCTGGGCCTCGTTGGGCCATGCCGCAGGCCGCAGACAGGCAAGTCTGGGGACCCCTGTTCCCAGAACGCCGACAGTAGCCCCCGGGCCCAAGGCGTGCATGGACTTGGCCGTGCCGAGAGGCGAAAGGGCAAGGGCGAAGCGCCGCGGGCCCTAATACCCTGCGGCCTTAGGCGCCGCATGTCGGTTGATGGGACGTGGGCGTCTCCACTTCCCCACGACGCCTCAGTGATCGCGCGAGTTGGACAAGTCCCTGCATGAAGATCGTGTCATGATTACCTGTGATCGTGGAGGCCAGCGGTTGGCCTTCGCCGGCTATAAGTACGGCACGGCGCGTGCCCTTCCAGTCCATCTCTTCTTGTTTTCTCCTTTGCCTCAATTCTTGCCCCGCCTTGGTGTGATGGCTCCATCGAGGAGGTACTCGGCTGCGGAGAAGGGGAAGGCCCTCCAGGTTGATCCTGCCTCTCCCCCGCCCAAGCGCGGTCGTGGGCGCCCTCGAAAGCATCCGGTGGCTGCCCCGGTAGCGTTTGGTGGTCATGGTGGCAGCTCCCAGCGAGGCGGCGGGCGAGCCGCTGTGGCCGAGGGACGCGCCTGGGTTGCGTGCTCCCCCAGGCCGCGCTTTCACGCTGCGCAGGCGCTGCCGGAGTTCGTCGTCTGGTCGGCGGAGCCGACTAGCGCCCGGCTCCAACTCCGTCGCTTCCTCCTTGGTGAACTCCCGGCCGGTGCTCCCGGTGGCCTCTGGCTCCAGGCGGAGGGCTGCTGCAGCAGGTCCTCGTGGGTCGCGCTGGAGGTCTCCGCCAATGGGGGCTTGGCCTTAACTCATGGCTGGCAGGCGTTCGCCCGCGCTCGCGGCCTGGGGCGCCGGTGCACCCTGCACTTCAGCTTTGACGGCGACGCCACCCTCTATGTGAGGGTGTTTGGGGAAGATGGTCGCTGCGCGAGGTGTTGCCCTGAGGATGACGACCACGGCCAGGGGCTCCGCTCCGACGGTGATGGAGGAGATAGTGCCCACGCGTACGACGGCGCCCGAGACTCCCCAAGCTTCGTCAACTCTTCCTCAAGCGACTCCTCCAGTGGTGGCCGCAGTCAACCCCCGCGCCGTCGAGCTTGCTTGGGAGGTGATGGCTCGTCCGCCCACCGTCATGCCCCGGTGAAGCGCGAGAGGGAGTCTTCCTAAGGCCTGGAGGCAGCCCGGGTCGCCTTCGCGGGCTGATGTGAGGAGGGCTGCGCCGGGCTCGTCCTTTCCTTTTCCTTTTGTTTCCTGTGTAAGACAAAACAGCTGCATGGAGCCCCGCTGGGGCGTGTTGAGAATTATTGCCATTTTAGCCATTACCTTGATCTTATTTTTGAGCCTCTTAACTACATGCCTGTGCGTAGATAGGCTTTGACCCCTGCCGGGGGGGCGACCGACCCAGGCCCTGTGTGCGCGTCGCGGTGCCCGAGGGGCACGGACTAGAGGGGTGCTCCAGTAACGTGCCCGGGCCATGGAACCTTCCAGCGGCTAGACCAGAAATGCTCGCAAGGACGTTTGAGTACCATCCCTCGCGGGGTTGTTTATGAGAGAAACCGAAGCGAGGAGCGAAAATCGACGAACCACAAATCAGCAACAGGGACAACTTCAATAAGACTTCAAATGCAAGTAAACACGTCAACTTTGGAAAGCAAATGAAAAAGCCGCGTCCGGCACCTAATCTACTCTTCGACGTCTTCTCACCAGCCGGAGCTAAGTGCTGCCACTAGGCATGGGAGGTAGCCCCAGGGCCTGAGGCCGGCACTCCTGAGACTCCGGGGCGTGTACAGCCCCACTCATTATTACGTGAGAGTGTCACGGGGCGTCGAGCTTCACAGGCATTGGCCTTGCTTCACAGGCTCCGGGCCTTTTCCAAAATGCGATAGCTTCACAGGCACTCGCCTTGCTTCACAGGCTCTGGGCCTTTTCCAAAAAGGGATAGCTTCACAGGCACTCGCCTTGCTTCACAGGCTCTTGGCCTTTTCCACAAAGGGATAGCTTCACAGGCACTCGCCTTGCTTCACAGGCTCTGGGCCTTTTCCAAAACACGATTGCTTCACAGGCACTCGCCTTGCTTCACAGGCTCTGGGCCTTTTCCACAAAGGGATAGCCTCACAGGCACTCGCCTTTCTTCACAGGCTCTGGGCCTTTTCCACAAAGGGATAGCTTCACAGGCACTCGCCTTGCTTCACAGGCTCTGGGCCATTTCCAAAAAGGGAAGGTCTTCACAGGCACTCGCCTTGCTTCACAGGCTCTGGGCCTTTTCCAAAAAGGGAAGGTCTTCACAGGCACTCGCCTTGCTTCACAGGCTCTGGGCCTTTTCCAAAAAGGGAAGGTCTTCACAGGCACTCGCCTTGCTTCACAGGCTCTGGGCCTTTTAGGGGTAGAACCTCCGGAGGTGCTGGATGTTCCACGCGTTCTGGATCGGCTCCCCCTCTTGAGTCTCCAAGCGCACGGAGCCTGGCCTGGAAACATGAACAACCTTGAACGGGCCCTCCCACATGGGAGAGAGCTTGTGCAGCCCCTCCCTGGAGAGAACCCGCCTGAGTATGAGGTCTCCTACCTCGAGGGTCCTGGGGCGGATGTTGCGGCAGTGATATCGTCGTAGTGCCTGTTGGTACCTTGCCGCTCGCAGCGCGGCTTCCCGGCGGCGTCCCTCCCCTAGTACGAGGTCCATCCCCCGCATGGCGTCCTGCTGCACCTTGTCGAATGCCAGGACCCGCGCGGAGCGATGCCTGACCTCGTGAGGAAGGACTGCTTCGGCTCCATAGACCAGGAAGAACGGGGTCTCCCCAGTTGGTTTGGTTGCGGTTGTGCGGATGGACCACAACACGGACTGGAGCTCGTCGTACCAGCCTCCACCGCAGGCCTCCAGCTTCGTCTTGAATTTCCTGGTCTTGAGGCCTCTCAGGACCTCCGCGTTGGCTCGTTCGGCCTGCCCATTGCTTCGCGGGTGTGCCACCGAAGCGTAGCATATCTGCGTCCCAAGGTTAGCATAGTATGTTTTGAAGAGATTACTGGTGAACTGCGAACCGTTGTCTGTGATGATGCGATTCGGCACCCCGAACCGGCTCATGATACCCCTGATGAATTTGACTGCGGAGCCAGCGGGGATGGTACGGACAACCTCCACTTCTGCCCACTTGGTGAACTTGTCAATGGCGACGTAGAGGTAACGGTAGCCCCCTGGCGCCCGAGGAAACGGGCCCAGAATATCCAACCCCCAAACTGCGAATGGCCACGAGATGGGTATTGTCTGCAGGCCCCCGCCGGTTGATGGATCTGCTTGGAATGAAACTGGCAGGCCTCACAAGCCTTTACCAATTCGATTGCGTCGTTGAGCGCGGTGGGCCAATAGAACCCGCTACGGAATGCCTTGCCGACGAGGGTCCGTGATGATGAGTGGTGTCCGCAGTCTCCGCCGTGTATGTCCTCCAGTAGTTCCTTTCCTTGCTCCCTGGAGATGCAGCGCAGAGATACACCGTTTGGTCGCTTCCGGTAAAGTTCTCCATCTCTGATGCAGTATGCCGTGGCCTGCCGCGCCACACGCTCTGCTTCCTCTTCCTTTTCCGATAGGGCCCCTTGCGTTAAATAACTCCAGAGTTTTGCGATCCAGCACCCCTCCTGAGGTTCCATCGTCAGGAGCAGGCGTGCTCCTGAGGTTGGCCCATAGACTGGGGCTCCCGAGGCTGGTGGCTGGGGGAGCTCCTCTCGAGACTGGGCAGTGTTTGATAACGTTGGCTATGCTGAAGGTTTGAAGAGCCGCTCTTCGAAGATGTCGGGTTCCTGTGGCAACCGCCTGGATGCCCTTCCGGCTATGTCGTCAGCTTCCTGATTGGTGCCACGGGGCACGTGCTTCAGCTCCAGCCCCCAGAACTGCTTTTCCATCCTGCGGACCTCCGCTAGGTAGGCCTCCATATGCTCGTCCTTCGGCTCGTACACCTTGTTGGAGAAGTTGACTAGGAGCTGCGAGTCGCCCTTGACGGTGAGGCGTTTCACTCCCAGGGCTACTGCGGCCTTCAACCCGGCTATCAGTCCCTCATATTCTGCAATGTTGTTGGAGACCTTTTCACCCTACTGGAAACAGAGCTGAACAACATAGTAGAGCTTATCCTGAGTGGGTGATATCAGCACCGCACCAGCCCCCGTGCCGTGTCTGGAGAACGCCCCTCGAAGTACATGACCCAGCCTTCCGGCGCCTCATTCCCTGGAGAGAGGGACCGATCCTCATGGTCCCTGAGGCCTGGTGCCTCCGCCCATTCCGCTATGAAATCTGCCAACGCTGCTCCTTTGATGACCCTGGTTGTGCTGAACTCGGGCTGAAATGCCTACAGCTCCATGTTCCACTCGGCGACCCTTTCGGCTGAGTTAGGGCTCCTGAGCACTCTCTCCAGGGGGTACGATGAGACGACTTTGATGGGATGAGCCTGGAAGTAGTGTCGCAGCTTGCGCGAGGCTACCAGTAGCGGGAGGAGGAGCTTCTGAGGCATTGGGTACCGTGCCCTCGCGTCCCGTATCACGGGATGCTCAACCAGGCTGAGAGTATCTGGGGTCGCGGCACCCTCGGGAGGTAAGGGCGCCTCATGAGATGACGTGGCCTCGGGAGGTGGACCATCCGGGCGTGCGGCCTCTCCTGCCTCCGGTGCGTTCTTCGGCAGCTGACCCTCCTCAACTGCGGTTGCGGCTTCTGCAGGCTTTCCTTGTTCCCGTTTTGTCTTGCCTCGGGCTGCCGCTACGGTCTTGACTTGGCGTTCCTCCCTAACCGCCACCATGGCTGCGCTGGCGGAGTAGGGAGTGGCAGCGAGGTAAAGCAGCAGGGGCTCCTGAGGGCGCGGAGCCACCATGACTGGGGGACTGGTCAGATACCTCTTGAGATCTTGAAACGCCTTGTCTGCCTCTTCAGTCCATTCAAAGGGCCCCTTTTTCTTCATCAGCTGAAAGAAAGGTAGCGCTCGCTCCCCTAATTTGGAGATGAAGTGCCCTAGCGCGGTCACGCGCCCAGTGAGCTTCTGCATTTCTCTGAGGGTCTTTGGCGGACTCATGTCCTCGACCGCCTTGACCTTCTCGGGGTTGGCCTCGATGCCATGATGGGACATGAGGAATCCCAAAAGCTTGCCCGAGGGGATGCCAAACACACATTTCTTCGGGTTGAGCCGCAGGTTTACTGCATCGAGGCTCGCGAAGGTCTCCTCCAGGTCTTGTATCAGGGTCTTGGCCTCCCGAGATTTTACTACAATGTCGTCGACGTAGGCTTCGACATTCTTCCCGAGTTGCGGGCCCAAGGTGATGTGCATCAGCCGCTGAAAGGTTGCCCCTGCGTTACGCAGTCCGAACGGCATGCATGTAGAGCAGTATACCCCGCACGGGGTTAAGAAGGCGGTCTTCTCAACGTCTTCTACCGCCATCTTGATCTGGTGATACCCGGAGAAGGCGTCCAGGAAGCATAGCAGGTCGCACTCCGCAGTGGAATCGACGATCTGGTCGATGCGGGGGAGCAGAAACGGATCTTGCGGGCATGCTTTGTTGAGGTTGGTGAAGTCGACACACATGCGTTCCTTCCCCCCTTTCTTGGGCGCAACGACAGGGTTGGCCAACCAATCCGGGTATGGGACCTCGCGAATGACCCCAGCGGCTTCTAGCTTGCGAGTCTCTTGGACAATGAAGGCCTGCTTCTCCACGGACTGCCGCCTGGCCTTCTGCTTCATGGGGCGCACATTTGGGCACACGTTGAGGTGATGCTCGATGACACTCCTTGGGATCCCCGCCAGCTGATCGGGCTCCCAAGCAAATACCTTCTTATTTGCGCGCAGGAACTTGACCGAGGCCTCCTCCTGCTCAGGCTCATATGGTGAAAGTGGCACTGGAGGACCCATCCTCGTCGACGGGTATCTGCTTGGTTTCTGCCTTGTCCTGGGTGAACAACTGCTTCTTCTTGGCGGGCGCAGCACCCTTGGGCTCAGGGGTCTCCGCGTTGACGGGCCGTGCCGATGCCGCCGTCTTGAAGGCGAGCTTGAGTACTCGCAGGGCGTCCCCGGTGTCCCCGTGCACGGCGAGGGTACCGCTGCTCCCGGGCATCTTCATGAGGTTGTACGCCGGGTGCGTGGCGGCCATGAACTGAGCCAGCGCCGGGTAGCCAAGGATGGCATTGTAAGGGAGGCCGATGGGGGCGATGTCGAAGTCGACCATCTCCATGCGGAAGTTGTCGTAGGTGCCGAAGGTTACCGGGAGCCGGATCTGTCCCAGGGAGTCGGATGATCCGCCCCCGACGCCCGAGAAAGATCGGCTGGGTCACAGCCGCTCCCAGGGTATGCAGAGGAGGTTGAAAGTCTCGATCGAAAGCATGCTGAGGCCCGTGCCGTCATCAACGAGGGTTCTGGTGACGGCCACTTGGCAGATGGTGGGGGTGCACAACAGGAGGAGCGCGCCCGGGCCGACCAAGTTGGCGGGGTGGTCCTCCGAGCTGAAGGTCAGACCGGCCTCGCGCGCCGCCCGGTCCGGGGGAGCTCCCTGCCGTGCGGAAACGGATCTAACCCGGCGGGCAAAAGGCTTGATGTGGCGACTCGTGGGCGGCGCCTGCGAGCCGCCCAGGAGGGCCGCAACGACTGGAGGCGTCGATGTTGCAGTGCAGTTACTCCGTCGCGTAGGCAGATGCTGGGGGGGTGCTTGCCGCTCGTTCCCCACCGGGCCGGTGGCAGTGTTGACGGCGGGCGACGGGGGACAACGAGAACGCCCACCGGCGAGGGCCGCCGGGGCAACGCGAGCTCGATTGGCGCCGTACATGGACGCGGCGGCCGGAGAAGGACGGAGCGGTGGAAGACGGACTCCGGCGCACCCCTACCTGGTGCGCCAAATATCGGATCACGGGTTCCGGCAGACCCTTGAGGTTCGAACACTGGGGTGCGCGCGGAGACCACGGCTTCTACCTTCCCGTCTCACAAAGGTCTAAACTACTAAAAGAACCGCATAAGAGACACAAGGTTTATACTGGTCCGGGCCACCGTTGTGGTGTAACACCCTACTCCAGTGTGTGGTTGGTGGATTGCCTCCTAGGGCTGGTGATGATGAACAATACAAGGAAGAACAGCCTCGCGAGGGTCTGTTCTTGGCTGGGGCGATGAACTGCTAGGAGGAGTTCAGTCACCCTCTCTCTCTCTCTCTCTCTCTCTCTCTCTCTACTTGCGAACTGAACGAACCAACCCCCTTGCTATGCGGGAGGCTGGTCCTATTTATAGGCAAAGGCCCTGGGCCTCTTCCCAAATATTGAGCGGGAAGGGCGCCAACAATTGGCCAATTCGAAGGGGAACATCTAGTACACTTATCCTGACTAAAGTTGGTCTTCGCCTGCCAAAGGCTCTGCGGTGACGCCGTGCTGGGCTCCATGGTGACCTCCGTCTCGTAGTCCGCTTGGTCTTGGTCTCGTTGCACCAAAATGGCAACCTTTGCCTGATGCCTCGGTACTCCGCGGCTACGCTTGCCCCCTTTGCACCAAAGAGGAAAGAAGGACGCTGCGCGCGCTGGCGCCCGCCTGGTACCCTCGATCGTCATGGCTTGCATCATGGGCACCTCGCGAGGTACCCTGCCTTGATCTCTCCGCCTCCTCGCGAGCCAGCCCGAGGAGGATGCGCCTGAGGATGTGCCGTGTCGTCCGCCCCGCGAGGCTTGACCCCTCGCGAGGGTCTTGAGTCTTGTGTTGATGAAGATGGGCCATGCTGGGCCTCCTTTGAGCCACGCCGCAGGCCGCAGGCAAGCAAGTCTGGGGACCCCCGTTCCCAGAACGCCGACATAGGTTTAGTCCGGCGTGCTGACCTCTCTATTAAGCCTACGTCGGGTTGCGGCATATTGTTTGGCCGAGGCCGGGCATGACCCAGGAAAGTGTGTCTGGCCGGAGTTAATCGAGCATGGTGGGTAAGTTGGTGCACCCCTGCAGCGAAGAAAACATCTATCGATAGCCTGTCCTATGGTAACGAACACTTAGAGTTGTATCCCGATCGACACAACTAGAACTGGATACTTGTGATGAGAAATGAATGGATGGTGATAAGAATTGGATTGTGATGATAACTTGATAATATGGCTCTGGGATTGCTTTCTCGCAGGGACTCGAGAAAGGATCTCTAACCGAGGTTGAAAACATTACTGCTACTTTACTTTATGCTACTCTACTCCCTCCTGTTGCTGCAAGATGGTGGTTTCCAGAAGATGCTAGTCTTCGATAGGCTAGGCTTTCCCCTTCCCTTCCGGCATTCTGCAGTGTAGTCCACAGATACAACCCATTCCTTTGATACAGATGCATACTTAGTTTAGATCTGATGTAAGTCTTGCGAGTACTTTGGATGAGTACTAACGGCTGCTTTGGTACTTCCTTTTCCCCCATATCCGTTTGTTGTGACCAGATGATGGATCCCAGGAGCCAGACGACGCCTCTGATGACTACTACTACCCGGAGGATGTCTACTACTATGTGAAGACCGTTGACGACTTGGAGTAGTTAGGAGGCTCCCGGGCAGGAGGCCTTGCCTTTTCAATCGTTGTTGCTTTTGTGCTAGCCTTCTTAAGGCAAACTTGTATAACTCATGTTGGTACTCAGATATTGTTGCTTCCGCTGCCTCTGGTGTATTCGAGCTGATGTATTCGAGCCCTCAAGGCCCCTGGCTTGTAATATAAAGCTTGTATTATTTTAATTTGTGTCTAGAGTTGTGTTGTGATATCTTCCCGTGAGTCCTTGATCTTGATCGTACACATTTGCGTGTATGATTAGTGTATGATTGAATCGAGGGCATCACAAGGTGGTATCAGAGCCAACTGCCTGTAGGTAGCCCCTTTCCAACTCCTTGGCCGAAGTTGAGTTTAGTCACTACAAAAACTTTTACTAACATGGATGTGTGCCTTATGGGCCCACATCGCCATTTGGGTGGTATTAGGATCTTTTATTCCTTGTCTATACTCTGTGACTCTGATCTCTCTTCTATTTGGGTTAAAAGGTTTTGCTAACTCTAACTCTAGGTTCTCGTAATTACTTCCTTCCGGGAGCCCCTTATTGTAGATGATCGCCTGTTGCACCAGAAGATTCCGAAGATACTCTCCGATGTTCTTTCTAGACTTTGTGCTTGTTGCTTTTGTGATTCCCTACCCCTAAAATACCCCTATGGATAAATACATACACCCGTCGTTCTTACTTTTATTCCAAGTTGATCTTGTTATTACAAGATACCCCGAACTCCTCTCTAATGCTCTGAGAAATCTTGTGCTTACTGCCTTGTAGTTCCTTGTCGCCTGAATACATCTACAACTTAATCCTCACCCTCACCGAGGATTTGTTTCTCCCTAGTTGTTCATGTGTTCACAAAAGTCTTCGAAATGCTATTCAATCTTTCGAAAATCCTCAGCAAGCTATTTCTCTTGAAATTCTTGCTTGCCTGCATTATGGTTAATCCCATAAGTCTGGTAATCTTATTGGCATCCATTGTCATTATAATTTTGAGTCCATTTATTCGATGTGTTGCGATTGCTTGCAATCCTCAGAAGAATCTTAGAAATCTTTCCACCAGCTCAGACGCCATTTTAAACATGAGCTGGGTCTCGACCAATCAAATTGCCATCTATTGTAAACCGAAGGCTATTCTACCTATCCATCCCTAATCAGAGCATTGCTTCTGATCCCTTGTCTTAGAATTCATAATTCCTTTGCAACTGAACTTTGAGTTAGTCAGTTGTTTCTATAATCTGATCTCCTTGCATTCTTTCTTCCTCTGGTTGGATATTGAGGCTCACATCAGATCCCTTGTGGACCACCAGACCCCCCTTTTTCGGATTTTATCCAACAACGTCCTTCATATTCAATAAGCTTGTAAGCCTTTCCTCGGATACATAATGCTTTTGGTAAATTGTATCCTCCGCTTTCTCAAGCATGCTCTACTACCTAGCTTGTGTTATTTATTCTCGAAATTTATGATATATGTTCCTAAGATGCCCCGATGGGTTGAAGCTATGCCTTCCCTAATCTGTGTGAACTCGAAAGTTATGCGGATTATACACTACTGGCTTTTCATCAGATATATTTTCAATACTACAACTTCATCAAGAGCGAGAAGTAAAATGAAAGGTTATGCATTGTAGAAGTGGGAGTTGACCCTGAACCTTTGTGTTCATGCCCACGGACACGGTGTGAAACTTATCATGAAAGCTTCTTGCAAGGATATTTTATCATTTGAATGATTCTTATGGTATCGTAAATTGGATCCCTTGCAGTTATGGTCCCGGCCATATTTCCTCCTTGATCCCATTGGGTAAGTTAAAATTACTTATCCTCTGCAAATCATTTTCCACGTCCAACCTCTACTCCGATTTACCTTCTGGCATTACACCTAGTACATGATACTGGGAAGATTTATACCCCATCACATCATTCCTAGCCTGATCGGCTATATTTTTTTATCATGTCAACTTTTAACTATGTCACCTGGTCCTCCTTCCCGGAGCACAATTTTCGACGATGAGCTAAGCTTACGTCCATTTTCCTCATCATATCAATTCACCATGAACAGCAAGCTTGATTTCGAGTTTGTGACATACCCATGGTTCCAATAACCTTTTGCTTCATCATTCCTTTGACTTGGTGTCGTCGCTGATTGATTACATCTTCATGAAATCTCTCGACAAATGTGTCGTGATCATCATCAGCCTTATGAGCTCTTCCAGGATATCAATCGAGTTCATGATGAGAAATACAATCCTTCCCCTCAATGATTTATGTTATCATCGACAACATTCTTGCCTTCCCCAACACAAACTTATTCATACAATTTTGGAATTACATCATTTTTGGCATGTCGATGGATTGTGGTTGAGCCCGTCGGCCACACCCTCATCTTTTCCCTACTAAAATTGTATGACTTATTTTCTAAGTTGTTTCTGATGGATCCTTGGTGTATCCAAAGTCTGGCCTTTGCTTGAAACCATGTCAATGCTATCTCGAAGCATGTCTGTGGTAATCCGATCTCCAATAAGGACATTTGAAGCACGATACTAGATTTTCTTCATCAATTATCCAAACACCGTTGTATGGGTAATGTCATGAATTTTCTTCCCCTTTACCTAAATGGTTTTATACTTCTATCCTGTCATCGATATCATGCTCTGCTTGTCCTTGGGAAGGATATACCCCTAAAATATGTGTTTAAACACATTTTCCTTTCCATTGTTCTATTTAATCTCACAATTACATTTTCCTTTCCATTGGTTTGTTTAAACCTTATTGTGATCTATATTATATAAGCAGTAATATTTCCCTGCTTATGTAAACAGCTCGTTGTATCACTCTGTCAGTAAGACCCTGTTACTATTGTTGATGACATTCCGGTAGCCACCAATGGACGAGAACTTTGCCTAATGGCCCGCCTAGTTCAACGAGCAGGAAAATGGTTCTCTTCGTCCCTCGCCCTTGGTACCGACGTTGTTGCCGACATAACTAGCAGGCTGCCCTCTGCCATGCCTTGCTATCATGACCGTGCAAAATGCTAGCGCCCTTTCTACTTTTAACCCACATGGTGGGCCCATAACCCACAGTTCCACAGGATCGAAACCTGACTCTCCTGTACCCCCTGTTTCTAAGGTTATTCCTCACGCTTGGCTTCGTATCATGTCACGAGCCACCTTCCGAGAGATGATCTATTCCTGATGCTCTAAACCCCTATCTCACACTCAGTTCAGGTATCAATCATTTGTCCATCCGCTTGTAACTTCCTATTGTACCTTCTTACTTTGCTCTCGATGTTTTATTAAGTTTCAACTCGAGAGATACTTCTGCCTCGTTCCCTGCATTGTTCACCAGACAACTAACCCTATAAGGGTCAGTTCACCTGAAGTTACTCTTTACTTCCCCACTTAAATCTCGGGACGAGATTTCTTGTAGTGGAGGAGATTTTTAACACCCCTAGTGTCATGCTACAGTAATCCCCTGTTGATGGTGCCATGTCATCACACTACTGTTGCTAATCCTCACTTGATCCAAATCACTGTTCATGTTCAAACTCAAATTCAAAGTAAAAAATTCAAATTTGCCAAACATGAAAACTAAAATGTTCAAAGTGTGGCAAATAATCACTGAGTAATTGTCATGTTGGAACCAACCTCTTCTGAATTCCCAAAATGCCCATGGGAATTAATTCAGTGCTCCAGCAGCATTTAAATTGGCCTTTTCAATTTCTAAAATTAATTAGGCAACTCCTTTTGCCCCCAAACTCTTTGTACCATCTCAAGGTATTGTTTTAGTTTTATATGCCAAGTGTACTAAAAGAAAATGCAAAACAGAGCGACTAAAACAAAACACAAAAAAAGGAGAAAGAGGAAACCCCCGTGGCCAACTGGGCCGAACGGCCCATCTGGCCGCCGAACCAACCGGCCCAGGCCAGCCACCCTCACTCCCTTAACTCCGTGTACCCCTGTAACCCTAGCCCACCCGGCGCCCCACTCCTCCCATTCCCCTCCCCCACTCGCACTCCCCACTCTCCCTCTTCCCCCCAATCCAATCGAGATCGGGCTCAAACGTCGTCGCACGGGGACGCCCCCTCCCCTCCCGCCGAGGCCTGCCGCCTCTCCCCGGCTACCGCGCCGCCCCACTCCTCGACACCGGCGCCTCTCCTCGTCACCGACCCCGAAGCCTCTGTTTCGAGCCGCCCCCCTTGCCGCCGCATGGACACCGCCGCCCCATGTCGCCGACACCCGACGCCGGCGGCCTCGACACTGCCGCCCGTCGCTTGCTACCTCATCTCCCCGAGCCCACTGCCGCCCCTACGCTCTGTTGTGAGCTCTCCGCCGTCCCCTCCGTCTCCTGCTCGCCAACCCCCGCGCACGCATGCTAGTTGCTTTTCTCCCCGCCATGGCCGAGCTCGGGCCGCCGTCGCTTGTCGCCTCAGAGCCCCACTCCGGCCACCCTCGCTCGCGCGGCTCACCCCGCTGGATGCACGCTGCCTCGCTTGGTCGAACGCGCCTCCCGATCCGCTCAACGCGCACCGCAGCCGCGCCCCGACTGGCTACGCCAACGGCCTCCGCCCCTGCTCGTCATTGGCGACCTTGCCGTCCCCCCCCCCCAACCGATGCGAGCCCCACCATTGGACGCGTGAGGCCACGCCCATTCGAACCTAGTTCGCGGCACTCATTTTGACCCGCGGATACGGAATTTCGGCGAGCGCCGAGCCCCCTGCACCGTGATTTCGGTCGCGGTGTAGTTGCGAAGCCGGCCGCCGACGTGGCTGACCTGGTACCCACCCCGCTGGGTCACTGACCAGTGGGCCCGGGGGCCCAATATTGACCAGTTGACTAAGTCAACTATGATGACGGGGCTGGCCCCTGTCTATGACATGTGGGTCCTGCCTTTTAAAATGTATTTCTTAAACAACTATTTTTTTTAATTAATTTAATTTAATTAATTAGAACACTAATTACCCACTGACCAGTAGGCCCCATCCTCTAATTAGATTAATTAGATTAAACTAACTCAGCTAATTAAACCGCTGTAAATGACATGTGTGTCCCACTTGACCCACAGTCCAGGTTTGACTCTGGTCAGCTGGGTTTGACGTGCTGACATCGTGCTGACGTCATGCTGACGTCAGCAAACACTATTCTGGATAATGTTGGATTAAAATATTTAAATAAATCCTAAAAATGATTTAAATCTTTTAAAATTAATATAAAATAATCCGTAGCAGGGATCGAAAAACTTTGTACATGAAAGTTGCTCAGAACGACGAGGCGAATCCAAATACGCCCTCCGTTCGTCTGTCACACATCCCTAGCATAGCGAACATGCAACCTTTCCCCTCCGGTTCATCTGTCCGACAGACGTCCGGAACCGGGAAAACTTTCCCGGATGTTTCCCCCTTTCGCCGGTATCACCTCCTACCGCGTTAGGTCACACCTGGCACATCTTATTGCCATGTTATGCCTTGTGATGCATTGTTTGCTCTGTATTCACTGTTTCTTCCCCCTCTTCTCTCCGGTAGACCCCGAGACCGATGATGCCGCTGTGATCGTCTACGTCACCAACGACCCCTCTTCTTGTGTGAGCAACCAGGCAAGCAAACCCCCCTTGAGCATTCCGATATCACCCATTTCTTTCCCTCTCATGCTTGCATTAGAACTACTACTGCTTTCTGTATGATCCTACTCTGATGCATAGCATGTTGTTGTTACCTGCTTTCATACCTTATCTGCTTATCCTAAACTGCTTAGTATAGGTTGGTTAGTGATACATCAGTGACCCCCCCCCCCACCTTGTCCCTGTTGCCCCTGCTTCATCATCGAAGACCCGATCAATGGGATCGAAGACCAGGCCCCGACACCGCACATCACTTTCCTCTTAGTTGCTCGACACTACTGGGTTACTATCGAGTGCCAAGGGTGAGACCTCTTCAGCACTTGTGTTGTTAATCTGTAGTGTAGTTATTCGGTCGTGGTCATCGAGGGTGATTTCCTCCTTAACCACTTCCGATACGGCTCTGTCGTGCAACCCCTCAAGTGTGAACCTCGAGGGTGGATCCTCTTACATCCACCTTGATGATTACATCGAGTGGAATTCACCGGGGGTGATTCCTCGGGTTTTCCCCTTAATGTTTGGACACACGAATACTTGGACTTTACCCCTGATACTTGGAAAGACGGGTCGACCCTAAGGGGTACCCGCGCGAGCTTAATTGCAAGTGATGTGGAGACGGGTTGACCTGGAAGGTGCCCGCGAGATACTTACGAGGCGTGGCTGGGCATTCTTAGCCCTTGCCGCATGTACTCGAGATGGGGCGACGGGGTCACATCGATCGTGAGTCTCTGCTCGTTACCGCGCGTTCCTAATCCACTATGATTTGGATATTTGATCCAAGGGGCCTCTGGCCTGATAGCACTAACCATCACGTGGGCATAGTATGGGCGTTCTGCGTCGTATACATCAGCCGAAGCTTACTAGACGTCAGCCACTGAGTGGCGCACGTTGGGTTGGACTGCGTAAGCACCTGCCTTGTTGAAGGAGGTAGCTAGGTCTTCTCATCGGCCGCCCACGCAACGTGCAGGAGTTCCCGGGGAGATGGCCCATGACCCCTGGGGGCATAGGTTTACACCGGCGTGCTAACCTCTCTATTAAGCCTAGGCAAGGGTGCGGCATATTGTTTGGCCGAGGCCGGGCATGACCCAGGAAAGTGTGTCTGGCCGGAGTTAATCGAGCGTGGTGGGTAAGTTGGTGCACCCCTGCAGGGAAGAAAACATCTATCGATAGTCTGTCCTATGGTAACGGAAAATTGGAGTTGTATCCCGATCGATACAACTAGAACTGGATACTTGTGATGAGAAATGAATGGATGGTGATAAGAATTGGATTGTGATGATAACTGGATAGTATGGCTCTGGGATTGCTTTCTCGCAGGGAGTCGAGAAAGGATCTCTAACCGAGGTTGAAAACATTACTGCTACTTTACTTTATGCTACTCTACTCCCTCCTATTGCTGCAAGATGGTGGTTTCCAGAAGATGCTAGTCTTCGATAGGCTAGGCTTTCCCCTTCCCTTCTGGCATTCTGCAGTCTAGTCCACAGATACAACCCATTCCTTTGATACAGATGCATACTTAGTTTAGATCTGATGTAAGTCTTGTGAGTACTTTGGATGAGTACTCACAGTTGCTTTGCTACTTCCTTTTCCCCCATACCCGTTTGTTGCGACCAAATGACGGATCCCAGGAGCCAGACGACGCCTCTGATGACTACTACTACCTAGAGGATGTCTACTACTACGTGAAGACCGCTAATGACTTGGAGTAGTTAGGAGGCTCCCAGGCAGGAGGCCTTGTCTTTTCGATCGTTGTTGCTTTTGTGCTAGCCTTCTTAAGGAAAACTTGTCTAACTCATGTCTGTACTCAGATATTGTTGCTTCCACTGACTCTCGTGTATTCGAGCTTATGTATTCGAGCCCTCGAGGCCCTTGGCTTGTAATATAAAGCTTGTATTATTTTAATTTGTGTCTAGAGTTGTGTTGTGATATCTTCCCGTGAGTCCTTGATCTTGATCGTACACATTTGCGTGTATGATTAGTGTACGATTGAATCGACGGCGTCACGGTACTGAACATGAGCGTGTGCGTCCGCATGTACTCCGGCGCCTTAGTCTGGTGTCGGCGTCCCGTACTCCGGCAACGGTTTCATGTGTCGGTGCATGAAGAAAGGTTTCCTCGTGAGCACCTAGACATCGTCAACATCCGTTGCATCCTCGACAACGGCAGCAAAGGCGCCCTCGCCTTCGGACAGCAGCGGCACGATCCTTGACTGCTCCTACCCTTGGCACGACGCACTGCTCGCCACGCTCTAGAGTGTGCGAAGCACTTGGCAGCGCCACGCAGGCCGGACGGGAGGGTGGTAGTACTCCGGCATTGACATCCCATAGTGCACCACATCAGATCCGATCATCAGAGTGGTCATGCACGCTGGCCATCCATACTGTTCCAGCAAACAACATATGATCAACCAAATTATTTCAACCACACACCAAGGCAGTAAGGCTATGTGGCGGCTGGTTCTTACCGGTGCACTTCCGCCGGCCACCGTGGTCGTGGTCTTTAAGAGCCTCCCCTGCTGCAAAGGGTGAGAGATGGAAGGAGAGCCGTGGGATTTTAGCGGACGGTGGATTTGGACAGCTACAGTACCCGTACAGTAATTACTGGACTGCAGAGGAGCCGAACCCCGCTACGGGATATGACCAAACAATTTCCTTTTCTACACTAGACAGCTGGACATAATGGCATGCACTTACTATATACGGCAATGCGCTCAAATCAACAAATGAGCACAGCGGCGCTCCCTAGCCTCGTCCTATAATCATAGACCTACTAAATTTTATTAAACCTTCCAAACTAATTCTGCCCCCCTTCCCTACTGAGGTGGGCCCTTTCCCTCCCATATTTTCCAAGGGAAATGTTTCAATCTGGCCGAAACGTTGCGTCAGACGCACGTAGGCCTTGCGATAAATATGGATTGTGCATTTCCTGGGCCTCCCTCTTTTCCCTTTCCCGTACAAACCGATTTCCCACCTTCCCCTTACTTCAACCTCAGGACGAGCACTAGGCGCCGCTACAATCACTCAGTTCCTTCATCTTCGCTCTCATGCGCAGCACCCCAGCATGAACAAGGCCTTGCTCATAGGGTGAGTCACGTCGGGGTGGAGAAAACGTCGACAATCAGTGCCTCCTCCCTCCCTTTTCCCCCTCTCAGCCCCGCACCCTCGCCTTCCCGCGCACGAGCTGCAACCGGCAGTTGTCAGAGTTGTAAACAGCTTTACAAACGCTACGAACGACTTCTTTTTTGCTGGAACCATTAAACTGACGATGGTGAGCTACAAACGACAGTCGCTGGAGCTGCAACCAGTGGTACAAAATGCTACAACCGTCCTTTTTTGCTGGAACCAGAAAGAGCGGAGGCTGCGAATGGCGCAGGAGGAGATGCAAATAGTACCGCAAAATGCTACATCTTTTGTCCAAGGAAGCTAACATATGCTTCTAAAAAAGGCTTCAAACAAAGACAGGGAAGTTGTGGGACGGCCAACGCGCATACTGAAAAAGCTGCAACCGGCTACGAGATAGTGGCAACGGGTCATATCAAAAGCTTCAACCGAGGAACGACAAGCTGATGATGGAGAGTGGCGATGACAAAAGCTGAGCGGCGTTGCACGGGGTGATGCAACTCACGATGATGACGGTGCTAATTTTCTGTTGCAACCGTTATCGTCGTTTGCTATGACCGGCGGGATTTTTTGCTACATCCATTCATGGCAGAGCGGCGACTCAGGATGGCGGTGACACTATTTTTTGCTGCAACCATCATCGTTTTTTGTTACGACCGGCGGGATTTTCGCTACATCCTTTCCATGGTGCGAATGGTGGTCGTCGTTACTAGAAACTCATGGGGCGAGCGTCGACGGTGAAGACGGCAGGGGCGCACTGGAGTGCTGAAACCATCAGCATCGACTGTAGGAGTTTCATCCGGCTGACGCGGAATTTGCAACCGATTGACGCCGAGATTTTTGCAACCGACACTACTGTAGGATGGTCCAAACGCGACACTACGATCAGAGACCCTTCGACGAAACTGTGTGCGATGCCATAATCGCAAATGTTGGTGTAAAAAACCCGTCAAAAAAGGTGCAAAACGTTTGCAATGACAGATGCATCAAACATAGTTCAGAATTTAGTTGCGTGTGTGATGCAGGGCATACGGTTCAGCTCAATTAAGTGTTTGGGATGAGGAGGCACAAAAGAAATGGGCAGCCAGATGAAGGCGTGTGCGATATACAACATACGGTTCACTAGGATGAACTGTGTGTGATTAGGCAACACAATGGAAACGGTTCAACTGAACAAGATGTGTGTGATACGCGGCAAACAGGTCCGTAATCTAAAATGTGTGCGAAGACCAATAATAACACAGACGATTGCTGCTAATAAGCCATGTGAATTGCTCTGTCTATAGTAGAATAACATGTATATATATAACTGAAATAAACATCCAATTACATAAGTGACTATACAGATCATTCTCACACACCTCAATAAACAATGGCATGCATTCAAAAGTAGGAGAAATGATCGTCTAGTCATCTACTTCTTGTGATGCTCCCACCATTGCTATGTGGCTCGATCCCTCGTCTGGGTCAGGAAGAAGACATTTCGTCATGTCAATGATCCGCAGGTACATCTCGTAGCTTGTGTACGCGTTCATGGCCGCGTACTTGACATGTTGTTCATCCAGTCTCTTATGCCACACACTGTGCCAGGCGTTCTTGTCCTTATTGCTCTCTTGCTTCATCCTCGCGTAGTAGGGGTCGATGATGGCCGAGGCGAGGTCAACCAGGGAGTTCAGTTTTCTTTTTGTCGCTGCCCCAGACCTTGTAGTGGTGCTGGATGTTGACAAGATTCGGGCATTTCAAGTCCGAAACCTTGAGCGCTTTTAGATCATTGTGGTGTCCACCGTAGCGAAACAGTAGTCGGAGCTGTTGATAAACCTGGAGAAACGCTCGCAAGGCCTTGTGGCAAGGTGGAAGCAGTAGATGAGGATGTCATGTCGCACGCACAACTGGACAACGGCAACCTTCTGATCATGCCCGGCACGACCGATGGTGTACTCGAGGTTAAAGCCGACCACTCGGTACTTGTCCTCGGCAAGGAACTGCTCCATAGTTTGGATGGAGCTCTCCACCGAGACCAGATCGTTCGTGTACACCACCGAGAGGGCCTTCCCCCTCACGTGGGTGTCCACTACGTGATGTGTGGTGAACTGCCCACAGTTGTCATCGTCGGCCGCTGGGAGCGCCATTGGAGCCATGGGGAGCGCCATTGGAACTGCTGGATGTCCTCTTTGTATGTGTCCTCGTGGGTGTGCTTATTGTGTCGTGTGAGACAAGAGATGAAGGTAAATGGCCGCAGGAATAAAAGAGGGTCGGGCGGTGTGGATTCTCGGCGTGTCCGCATGGCAGTTTTTGCAGCGGGTAACTGCATCGCCGCGTCGCGCCCGGCGGAACCGCTTGAACGTGCGTGATCATGCGCCGACCCAAAACACTGGCAGCGCACATGGAGGGACGAGGGCAGAGCAACCAGAGGGACACGAGAGCAGAGCGCGCACGGTGGGACCCGAGCAGAGCGCGTCGCGGCCGCCTGAACCGAAAGCAACCACACACATAGAGCAGTTGAACACGCAAGAAATGGTCTCCTACAAGCCGGCCGACAGTTGCGTCGCTGCGTAGAGAGCGGCCATGTGGTACCACCTCCGCCTAGTCTATAGTCTCCTTTATATCCCGTGCCATATTTTGCCCTCAAATTTAACCAACAAAATGTTAATGCATGTTTTAAAAATTATATAATTGAAAACTATGTTCAAATACAAATCTAACTATATAATTTTTGGCGACATGCATTCGTATTTTATTAGTTAAATCATACTTATAAACCAGGATGGTAGTATAGTAGGTAATTAAATCGCAAACTTTTTTTATTAACCTTATGTGTACATGGCCTTTCGTCCTCCTCTCGCACGTCTTGTCACCCCGCTGCCGCAGACGGCTTACAGCACAAGATTGCGCAGCGCGCGAGGGCGTTCTTTTTGCCAAACGGTGGCGCCAATGAATCATCAGTGAGCCCATTCCCGCGCAACCTCGCAGGTTCCCGTGCAAGCTTCCCGCCTGACTCGGTGAAATCCCCCCAAATCCCAATGCTTACGGCCTGCTATAAAAACCCTCATGGCCGGCGAGTCCTGCGTCGCATTTTCCCCTCCATCACTGTAGCTTATCTCGTCTGCTTCTCCCACATCCGCCAATGGCACCGATCCATCATCGTTGCTCAGCCACTCCGTCGTCATCAGAGGACAGCTCCAGTTCGGAGGCTACACCGCCGCGGTAGCACAGTCCCCGGCATAGTGTAGTGCGCGTGGCGTCCCTGTTGGGTGTGCGCGGAACACCCACCACACGCTCCGCCGCTAGTGCCCGTCGGCAGCTGTTGCCGGCCGCCGTTGCCGCCACACCACCGTCGAAAGCCAGGGCCATCGCCCGCTCCGCCGCCGTGGCCCGAAGGCAGGAGATGGCCGCCACCCAACTGCCGGCCACTGTGGCCATCAGCAGCACCGCCACCGCAGACCGAAGGCGAGAGGTGGTGGTCGTGGCCGCCAGCCCACCGTCGACCGCCGGGGTCATCACCCGCTCCGGCACCGCCGCCCGAAGGTGGGAGGCGGAGGTGGATGCCCGCACGTGCGACAGTGACCTTGCGTGCTACACTGAGTTCCCGGGGGAGGAGAAGGAGCGTCTTGTCGAGCACACAAAGAGCCTCACCGCCGCAGTGGCCGCGACACATGCCTCCTCAGAGGCGAGGAATCAGGAGAACTACGAGGAGAACCACCGCTTCGAGAGGGGTCGTCTGGAGCGGTAGAGGGCGTTCGAGGTGAGCGTCGTTGAAGCCGCATTAGCGGCAGGCACTTCATTGCGGTTGCCCAGCTCGTCGGTAGGCTCCTCCTCCTCCGCCTCTTACTGAGCGCGCTCGGCAGAGGAGAGGCAGCCAGAAGTAGTACAAAGCCCCTCCGCAGTAGTAGTAGTAGTATTTAGGGGCTATTTTGTTTAGTTCATCTGACTATAGATGTGGTGGAACTGTACAACGTACTTAAAATTAGCTAGTATATATAGTTGAACTAGCTATTTCAATACATGGTTGGCAACAATTGGGGAAAGTTTGGTCGGTTCAGCTGTCGAGTTGAACTGTTTGTATAAATTAAGAACGACTGCTTAATCTACGAATAAAATCTATGCTTAATTACTGAATCTTAGTTGCAAAAATTAGATACTACTAGTGATTTTTAGCTTCATATTTTGACAAATCGCAGTGTGATACGCCTCCAACGTATCCACTTTTCCAAACACTTTTGCCCTTGTCTTGGACTCTAATTTGCATGATTTGAATGGAACTAACCCGGACTGGCGCTGTTTTCAGCAGAATTACCATGGTGTTATTTATGTGCAGAAACAGACGTTATCAAAATGACCTGAAACTTCACGGAGCAACTTTTTGGAAAATATAAAAAATACCTGCAAAAGATAAAGGCCAAGGGGCCCACCACCTCTCCATGAGGGTGGGGGCGCGCCTGCCCACCTAGGGCGCTCCCCCTACCTCGTGGGCCCCCTGATGCCTCTCCGACTCCAACTCCAACTCTATATATTGTGTTTCAGGGAGAAAAAACCAGAGAGAAGAATTCATTGCGTTTTACGATACGGAGCTGCCACCAAGCCCTAAAACCTCTCGGGAGGGATGACCTGGAGTCCGTTCGGGGCTCCGGAGAGGGGAATCCGTCGCCATCGTCATCATCAACCATCCTCAATCACCAATTTCATGATGCTCACCGCCGTGCGTGAGTAATTCCATCGTAGGCTTGCTGGACGGTGATGAGTTGGATGGGATCTATCATGTAATCGAGTTAGTTTTGTTAGGGTTTGATCCCTAGTGTCCACTATGTTCTGAGATTGATGTTGCTATGACTTTTCTATGCTTAATGCTTGTCACTAGGGCCCGAGTGCCATGCTTTCAGATCTGAACCTATTAAGTTTTCATCAATATATGAGTGTTCTTGATCCTATCTTGCAAGTCTATAGTCACCTATTATGTGTTATGGTCCGTTAACCCCGAAGTGACAATAATCGGGATACTTACCG
This sequence comes from Triticum monococcum, assembly GCA_034509565.1. NCBI lineage: Eukaryota > Viridiplantae > Streptophyta > Magnoliopsida > Poales > Poaceae > Triticum > Triticum monococcum. The sequence continues at coordinate 378,361,249 of CM067843.1, read as the reverse complement.
GTGATGACCGTAGTTTGAGGAGTTCATGTATTCACTATGTGTTAATGCTTTGTTCCGGTACTCTATTAAAAGGAGGCCTTAATATCCCTTAGTTTCCGTAAGGACCCCGCTGCCACGGGAGGGTAGGACAAAATATGTCATGCAAGTTCTTTTCTATAAGCACGTATGACTATATTCAGAATACATGCCCACATTACATCAATGAACTGGAGCTAGTTTTGTGTCACCCTAGGTTATGACTGTTACATGATGAACCGCATCCGACATAATTCTCCATCACTGATCCATTGCCTTCGAGCTTTCCATAGATTGTTCTTCGCTTATTTACTTTTCCGTTGCTATTGTTATCATCACTACAAAATACCAAAAACATTACTTTCTACTGTTACCTTTTGCCACCGTTACCACTACTATCATATTACTTTGCTACTAAATACTTTGCTATAGATATTAAGTTTCCAGGTGTGGTTGAATTGACAACTCAGCTGCTAATACTTGAGAGTATTCTTTGGCTCCCCTTGTGTCGAATCAATAAATTTGGGTTGAATACTCTACCCTCAAACACTATTGCGATCCCCTATACTTGTGGTTTATCGAGACTATTTTCTGGCGCCTTTGCCGGGGAGCATAGCTCTATTCTTTGAGTCACTTGGGATTTATATCTGCTTATCATTATGAAGAACTTGAAAGATCCAAGAACCAAGATTTATCCCTCCACTATGAGGGGAGGTAAGGAACTGCCATCTAGCTCTACACTTGATTCACCTTCTGTTTTGAGTAAGCTTGTGACACCTACACCTGCTTCTGCTATTCGTTCTGATATGTCGCATGTTATTGATGATGCCACTTCTGCTATGCATGATACTTATGATGAAACTACTTCTATGCCTGATACTACTATGCCACTTAGTGATTTTCTTGATGAACAAATTGCTAGGGCTAGAGAGATTGAAAATATTGAATCTGATAATACTAATGAAAGTGATGATGAAGAATCACTTGTTATTACTAAGGGTTATGTTTTTGATCAAGAAGCTTCTTTAGCTATTTTAGCTTGCAAAGATAGAAATGAACTTAAGAGGTTATTAGCTAAATGGAACAAGCAATCTCTAAATGCTAGAATGAAACCTGACCCTGCTTTTGCTACTTCACCTATCTGTGTTATCGATAAGGATTATGAATACTTTGTTGATCCTAATATAATTACTTTGGTTGAATCTAATCCTTTTCATGGCTATGAATCTGAAACTGTTGTGGCACATTGTCGGTGTCAAAACCGGCGGATCTCGGGTAGGGGGTCCCGAACTGTGTGTCTAGGCCGGATGGTAACAGGAGGCAGGGGACACGATGTTTTACCCAGGTTCGGGCCCTCTTGATGGAGGTAAAACCCTACGTCCTGCTTGATTAATATTGATGATATGGGTGTTACAAGAGTAGATCTACCACGAGATCAGAGAGGCTAAACCCTCGAAGCTAGCCTATGGTATGATTGTATGTTATGGTTGTCGTCCTACGGACTAAAACCCTTCGGTTTATATAGACACCGGAGAGGGTTAGGGTTACACAAGGTTGGTTACAAAGGAGGAGATATCCATATTCGCATTGCCTAGCTTGCCTTCCGCACCAAGTAGAGTCCCATCCGGACACGAGACGAAGTCTTCAATCTTGTATCTTCATAGTCTAACAGTCCGGCCGATGGAGATAGTCCGACTGTCCAGAGACCCCCTAATCCAGGACTCCCACAGTAGCCCCTGAACCGGGCTTCAATGACGATGAGTCCGGCGCGCAATATTGTCTTCGGCATTGCAAGGCAGGTTCCTTCTCCGAATACATCACAGAAGAATTTGAATACGAGGATAGTGTCTGACCCTGTAAAATAAGTTCCACATTCCACCGTAGAGAGAATAATATTTTCGCAGATCTAATTCGCTAGCTTGTTTCGGAAACATGAAGTTACGTCATGGCCCGGTGATTATTCGAACCGTTTTTTTTTAACCAGCCCCGCACATAACACGAGGCAGTTTTTTGACACGTCTTGTCAAAACAGAGATCGTGTCTCCTTATTACGGGATTCTCATCAATACGGGTGTGGGTAACCCAACTGCGCCATCAATTGCGGCGCTTGGGGATAAGCGAGTTTTACCAGGTAAGTGGGGACGCTTAGTTTTGTCCGCCAATATAAAGGGATAAGGACTCACCTTTCTATCCACGCCTTCTTCCTCCTTTGCTCATCTGCTCCCGCACACTCGAGCTCTAGCGCCCAAGTCCCCACTTCCATCTCAACCTTCTCCAACCATGTCCGGAGCGGGAGGCAAGTGGATGGTCTCCTCCGTCACGGAGGGAGACATCAAAAAACTGAGGAGAGCCAGATACCTGCCCGACGACATCGCGCACCGGCTCCCAGATGAGGGGCAGCTCATCCCCACCCCCAGGCCCCATGAGAGGGTGGTATTCCTCACCCATTTCCTCCGTGGACTAGGATTCCCTCTCCATCCCTTCGTCCGGGGGCTCGTGTTTTATTACGGCCTGGATTTCCATGATCTGGCCCCGAACTTCATCCTCACCATCTCGGCATTTATCATCGTGTGCGAGGCCTTCCTCCGGATCAAGCCCCACTTCGGCTTATGGCTGAAGACCTTCAACGTCAAGCCGAAGGTGGTGGGCGGCCGCCAGGCGGAGTGCGGAGGCTCCATGGTGGGTAAGATGCCCAACATAACATGGCTCGAGGGCTCCTTTGTGGAGACCATAAAGGGGTGGCAATCGGGGTAGTTCTATATCACCGAGCCGCGCGACCCCGCATGGGTAGCGGCCCCCGAGTTCCGATCTGGCATCCCCATGCGGCTCACCTCCTGGAAAGAGAAGGGCTTGTCCTGGGGTAGTTCGAAAGAGCTGAGCGGACTCCAAACATGTATTCAAAACATGGTGGACAAGAAGCTCAAGCTTGTCAACATAGTCCAGGTTATGCTCATCCGCCGGATACTCCCGTGCCACCAATGGGAGTTCACCTTGTGGGAGTTCAATCTGGCGCAGCACCGGACTCTGAACAGGCTCTTCGACACAACTCATGAAGATGCCTGGAGGGTGCTGTTTAAAAGTGCCGAGGTCCCTCCCCCTACCACTGAGGATCGCGGATTCAGCACGAAGCGCCAAGCTAGTGTGGTAAGTTGTTTTACCTTTCACAGGATATTCATTTTTATATAGATTGACTCTATGCGGGATCTAAACTCCCGTGCCTTTGACAGGACTGGCAGAAGATGGCCGGACAGATCGACTGTCCGGCTCCTTTGCCCGAAGGCCCCGCAGATGCCCTTTTGGCGAAGATGTTGACTCCGGCCCCTTATAAGGTGCCGGAGAAGACTAAGAAGGCCAAGGGAGCTCGAAAGAGTTCCTGATGCCAGGCGTCGTCGGACTCATCGTCCGATGACTCTGCGGCGCACTCTTCCCCCGAAGATGAGGAAGAAGAAGAAGAAGATGCTCCCCCACTGACTGGGGGAGACAGAAAAAGGAAGGCCGTCCCAACTGGGGGGGCCGAAGGGTCCAAAAAGGGAAGGACCCTCCTTCCGGACAGCTCCACCGCCGCCGATGAAGGCGAAGACGAGTGGTTGCCAAGGGCCAAGCCCCCGGGGATATCGTAAGTATTCAGATACCAAAGTAACCCATAGGATTCCTTTGTCGCACTGCTTTCCCTAATCGCCGAACATAATTACGCAGGCCGCCACGAGCCAATATCGAGGTATCCTCGGACGGCTCCCTGGGCTCGTCGGACATGGATAGCGATCCAATCCCGACCGCCACCTCCCCTCATCCTGCCGACGACACCGAAGTGTTGTCTCAAGAGGCACCAGATCGAGGGGGGTCCGTCCCGGAGGCGCCTCAAGGCGACCTTCCGGACTCTGGCAGCTGAGGGGACGGGGTCCCCGAGAGCTCCGAGTTCGTCCCTCAGCCGAACATCGCGCCGGATCCTCCAATGGTTCCGGACTCGGGCAGGCGGTCTCCTTCTAAGAGGGGCAAAACGCCAATGCCGGTGACCTCCGCCCATCCAGAGTGTAACACCCCGGATGTAATTTACCTTATATGTATCCCGACTCTTTCCATTTCCGGCACTAAGTTATTTTATTTTCCTCGGGTTCGGGTTTTTGTCTCCATGTGTTGTTGCCTTTGTCATGCATCTCATATCATGTCATCATGTGCATTGCATTTGCATATGTGTTCGTCTCATGCATCCGAGATTTTTCCCCGTTGTCCGTTTTGCATTCCGGCGCTCCTACCTCCTCCGGCGGTCCTTTCTACCTCTTTTCGTGTGTGGGGGTTCAACATTTCCGGATTGGACCGAGACTTGTCATGCGGCCTTGGCCTGTCAAGTTTCGTGTCATTTGGACTTCGTTTGATACTCCAACGGTTAACCGAGGGACCGAGAAGGCCTCGTGTGTGTTGCAGCCCAACACCCTTCCATTTTGGCCCAAAACCCACCAAACCCTCCTCCATCATCTAGAGCGTTCGATCACGATCGCGTGGCCGAAAACCGCACTCCATTTGGAGCTTCCTAGCTCCCTCTACGTCTATAAATAGACCCCCATTCCAAATCCCGGATCCTTTCCCACAAAACCCTAAAAAATCTGCTCCTCGCGTCGCCGGACGAGATCCGGTCGGGCCGGACATGTCCGCTCACCCCGCCGTCCACTCCTGTCCCGGGGCGGGACCGCTTCACCGCCGCCCGAGGCCCGCCAGGCCCGGAGCCGGCCCCCGTGGCCCACTCCCTCTGCCGCCGCGGATAGGCGCCTCTCCCTCACGCCCGACGCCGCGCGCCGCCCTTCGCCGGCCGGCGCCGCCGCGCACCGTCGCCGGACTCCGCCGCACCGCCCCGCTCCTCCTCCTCGGTCGCCGCCCCGCCCCGCCAACCTCGCCGCCCGGAGCTCCCTCGACACGCCGGCGTCGCCCCGGCCTCTCCTCCCCTCGGTTTCTTCCTCTAGCAAGCTCCACGACAAGTCCGGCTATAGTGAACTCCGGCACCGGCGAACCTCGTAAACTGCACCAAATCTGGATCTAAGAAGTTTCGGTTGACTTTCCTCCCGAAACCCTAGTTTTTTTGCGTTTTTCATCATGCCGTATCTCCGCATCTGTAGCTCCATTTTGCGCGTGTAGCATATCAAAATGTTCATCTCAGAGAGTACATCATTTCATCTCATTGCATCATTTTCATTCGAGCTCATCTTGATGCCCGAAATGCTGCTGGAAGAGGGCTATGTGATATAATTGCCAGATCTGTTTCATCAAATAGCTATTTGTCATTTTTGCCATGATTAATGTGTGCATGATATGCTCTTGAGCTCTACATGAGTTTTATTATATGCCATGCCATCTTTACAGAGGTGCTTACCATGTATTTTTGTGATATGTGTGGTGACTAGCACAAGCTTGCAAATCGTGCATTTGTTAATGCTGATTTCAGGGACTTAGAATTTCACAAAGTCCTTGATCTGATTTTGTCAATATGCCATATGTGCATGTTGTTTCCTAGTGATCCGTGCCTCTTTTGAGGATGATCAGTAAGGATGATTTGTTAAAATTGTGGTGCCTTATCCATCCTTGTCTTTGTTTGCATTTATGGAGCACCCTAGCTTGAGTCAATCGAGCTCTACTTTTGCTATTTCGTGAATCCTGGCAGATTGTTGACTTGTTAGCGATTTTGCCGAGGATGTTGCTGTTGATCCGTGCATGCTATGTTGTTGTTCTTGCCATGTCTAGCTTCTATGATATGTATTCTTGATGGGTGTATGCTTAGTTTGTCATGCCATGCTCTATAGTGAGTGCATCGAGCTCGTGAACATGCCTACTCGCTAACTGATTTGCATGCTCCAGTTTTTCTCCAAGTCTGTAATCTGTTTATGTTTTTGCCATGTTCACATGCTTGCAATTGTATTTTCTGATCCCTTTTGGGTCAAGGTCACTAAGGGAATTTTGTTAAGTGCTTTGAGTAGCTTCATGTCATGCCTTCCTTTGCCGTTTTAAGTTCCTGTAGCATATAGTTTCCATGCTCCAAAGTGTGCTACCTGATGTTAAATTCCAGACTCGTGTTAATTTCACTAAGTCTGAAACCTGTTATCATTTGCATTTTTGCCATGCTTGTTTGAACCTGTTAATGGATGAATTGGTCGTAGCTCAGTGTTTATTGTTGGGATATCACTATATTATCTTGTTATCTTAATGCATCTATATACTTGGTAAAGGGTGGAAGGCTTGGCCTTTTGCCTAGTGTTTTGTTCCACTCTTGCCGCCCTAGCTTCCGTCATATCGGTGTTATGTTCCCGGATTTTTACATTCCTTACGCGGTTGGGTGATAATGGGAACCCCTTGATAGTTCGCCTTGAATAAAACTCCTCCAGCAATGCCCAACCTTGGTTTTACCATTTGCCACCTAGCCTCTTTTTCCCTTGGGTTTCCGGAGCCCAAGGGTCATCTCATTTAAACCCCCCTGGGCCAGTGCTCCTCTGAGTGTTCGTCCAAACAGAGCTACTTGCAGCGCCACCTCGGGGAAACTTGAGGGTTGGTTTTAGTTGTACATAGTGTTCATCTGAGTGTGCCCTGAGAATGAGATATGTGCAGCTCCTATCGGGATTTGTCGGCACATTCGGGCGGTGTTGCTGGACTTGTTTTACCATTGTCGAGATTGTCTTGTAAAACCGGGATGCCGAGTCTGATCGGAATGTCTCGGGAGAAGGTTTATCCTTCGTTGATCATGAGAGCTTATGATGGGCTAAGTTGGGACTCCCCTGCAGGGATTTGAACTTTCGAAAGCCGTGCCCGCGGTTATGGGCAGATGGGAATTTGTTAATGTACGGTTGTAGATAACATGAAATTTAACTTAATTAAAGTGAATCAACTGCGTGTGTAACCGTGATGGTCTCTTCTCGGCGGAGTCCGGGAAGTGAACACGGTGTTGGAGTAAGGTTTGACGTAGGTTGTTATAGGATCACTTCTTGATCATAGTTCTTCGTTCGTGCTTTGCCTTCTCTTCTCGCTCTCTTTTGCGAACAGGTTAGCCACCATATATGCTAGTCGCTTGCTGCAGCTCCACATATTACCTTGCCTTACCTATAAGCTTAAATAGTCTTGATCGCGAGGGTGCGAGATTGCTGAGTCCCCGTGACTGACAGATTACTTCGAAACCAGATGCAGGGACCGATGATACCGCTCCAGATGATGCGCTTGAGCTTAAGTGGGAGTTCGATGAAGACTCTCGCCGTTACTATGTGTCATTCCCAGATGATCAGTAGTGGTGCCCAGTTGGGGCGTTCGGGACCATGTCGCATGTTGGGGTTGATCTTTTCTTTTGGTACCATAGTCGGACCATGAGTGTATTGGATGATTGTAATGATATTCATGTATTTGTGTGACGTGGTGAGTGTAAGCCAACTATGTACATTTTCCCCTTATTATCTATTTACATGGGTTGTTGTGAAGATTACCCGACATTGCTTTCAATGCGGTTATGCCTCTAAGTCGTGCTTCGACACGTAGGAGATATAGCCGCATCGAGGGCGTTACAAGTTGGTAATCAGAGCCTTCCCCGACCTTAGGAGCCCCCCTGCTTGATCGAATAGCTGTCGTTGTTGAGGCAAGAAAAATGTTTTGAGTCATTTAGGATTATATATCGAAGAGTTTAGGAATTCTTTTTACTCCCTAGTCCCTTCATCGCTCTGGTAAGGCATCCTTACGTAGAGTTTTGACTCTTCTCTTCTCAAATTTCACTAAAAAATTTAGGATCACGCGGGTATCTTGGAATCGTTTCGATCGATTTGTGACGAGAACATTGTTCTTGGTGCCTCCTGTCATTTAGGGGTTGTGGCAGTGTCCCGGGGAGTTGAGCGCCGAGGTGTTGTTGTCACAATTTTATCGTTGCAGTTCTGGAATACCTAAGTTTAGGTTCGCCGACATCGAAAATCTCTTTTATGTAGTTGTTGGTGAGATAACCTCGACGCCACCCAGTACTGGGGTGGGAGTTCGGGAGTATTGCCATAACTTGTATAACGGATGCTTTTCGAAGGTTGAGGTAGACGATTTCTGAAGTTTTTCTCGGTTATGTGTTAAAGGATGGATACAGCTGGATGTAGGAATTGCTAGATTTGGGTGAGATATTATGCTTCCCCTGTATCCCCAACACCTGATTGCATAACCGGAAAGGTTCGGGAGTTTCATAGGTGGGAATTCTTGTAGCTCTAGTTCTTCTTCCACGGATATTTGGTTTGAGATTGGGTGATCCTTACCGAGTATTCGTTCTTGTTCCGTACCTTGTTGTTGTTTTTCTTCTACCTCAATTCTAAGTGGCTTTTCAATTTATGGATATGTGACCATTTCAATTGGAATGCATTCGTTCATTTTGTTCGGAGGTGAAGACTATATGTTGCAATTTCAACCCATTTGATTCAGCTTCAATATTTGTCTATCAATGTGCTAATGGATATAAACCTCTTCAGGATGGCTCCTCCAACGCGCACGACTCCAAATCCTGATCCGCCACCACCACCTCCACCTCCGGAGGCATGGCAAGCTGTGATGGCCGCTACCAATGCAAACACGCAGCTGATCATGCAACTTCTTCAAGAGTGCAACCAAGTGAACCAGGGCAACAATCAGAATCACTTTGCTACACTCAACCAGTTCCTTGCTAACCAGCCAAAGACCTTCAGCAATTGTGTTGAGGCAACAGACGCCGATGATTGGCTCGTGGACTTATGCAAGCATTTCGAGTGTAGTAACGTCAGGCCTGAGGACTTTGTCAAGTTCGCTTCCTTCCAACTCAAAGACCAAGCTGTAGAATGGTTTCAGCAGTACAAAGATTCCAGAGGAGGCCGTGTGATTACCTAGGATGAATTCCGTCAAGACTTCAAAGCTCATCATATTCCTCAAAGCGTGGTTGAAATCAAGCATGAGGAATTTCGCAACCTGAAGCAAGGCTCTATGTCTGTCTACGAGTACAACAAGATGTTTCAGAAGCTCGCCCGTTTTGCTAAGCAGGACGTCCCTGAAGAGAAGAGCATGATATACCAGTTCAGGGGTGGTCTCAGAGAAGAAATCCAGCTAGCTCTTGTCCTCTTTGAGCCCAAGAGGTACGATGAGTTTTACAACATGGCAATGAAGCAAGAGACTGCTCAACTGAAGTGTGATGCTTCCAAGAAGCGAGTCAGAGATGCTACTCCTTCTTCCTCAACTCAAGTGGCTAAGCAGCAGAAGTATTGGCTTCCTCCTCCTCCATTCCGTCAGCCTTATCAGCAGAAGAGCAAAGGTGGCAGTGGATCTTCCCACCCACCCAACCCTGGCTTTCAGAACAAGACTTCGTCTCAAGCTCCAAGATCGAGTGCCCCGTATCATCGTCCGCTTTCAGAGGTCACGTGCAACAAGTGCCAACAGAAGGGTCACTATGCCAACAAATGCTTCAATCAGAGGCGTCTCCCTCCTCCTCCTCCTGTGAGATCAGCAAGTACAGTTGTGGTCAAGCATAACCCCAAGCACGCCAAGGTCAACTTGTTGAACGCAGCTCAGGCAGAGGACTCGCTAGATGTCATCATGGGTAACCTTCCTGTTAACGATGTTCCTGCAAAAGTTCTTTTTGACACTGGTGCATCGCTTTCTTTTATTTCAAGACCATTTGTTGCCAAGCATGATTTTGTGACCGAAAGGATTCCTTTCCCGTTGAAGATTGTGTCTCCGGGCAAGCAAATGACTTCAAAACAATTGCGTCCCGGATGTCTCTATCACGTTGGGCGACTATAAGTTTCTGTCCTCTCAAGTGGTTCTTGGAAACTCGGATATTGATCTTATTCTTGGAATGGGTTGGCTTTCTAAGCACAAGGCGCATATTGATTGTGCTGCCAGGCAGATTCAATTGACTCATTCATCTGAGGATGTAATTGTCTTTGCCGCTTGTGATGATACCATCCGTCTATTTTCTCTCAACGAGAAGGGTGAACTGGATGCCATCTCTCAAATTCCCGTCGTTTGCGAATATCAAGACGTCTTTCCAGAAGAGCTTCCAGGAATGCCTCCGCACCAGCCAATTGAATTCGTCATCGATCTTGAGCCTGGCACGGAACCTGTTTGCAAACGTCCTTACAAGCTTGGACCTGAAGAGTTGAAGGAACTGAAGAAGCAACTCGATATTCAAGAGAGAATGGGTCTTATCCGACCTAGTTCTTCTCCGTGGGGTTGTGGAGTTCTTTTTGTGAAGAAGAAGGATGGAACGGACCGACTTTGTGTTGACTACCGTCCATTGAACAAGAAGACTATCACGAACAAGTACCCACTTCCCAACATCAATGAGTTGTTCGAACAACTCAAAGGTGCTCAAGTATTCTCCAAGCTTGATCTCCGTATGGGCTATCACCAGATTCGAATCCGTGAGCAAGATATTCCCAAGACGGCTTTCAGAACAAGCTTTGGTTCATATGAATACACTGTCATGTCTTTTGGCCTTGTCAATGCTCTGCTGACTTTCTCTCGCGTGATGAACTTCATCTTCAACCCCTACACAAATGACTTTGTCTTGGTCTACCTCGATGACATTCTGGTCTTTTCGAAGAACAAGGAAGATCATGCCAAGCACTTGCGTTTGGTGCTCGATAAGCTCAGGCAACATCAGTTCTACGCCAAGTTCTCAAAGTGCGAGTTTTGGCTCGATGAGGTTCTCTATCTTGGGCATATCATCTCTGCCAAGGGCATAGCGGTGAATCATGAGAAGGTGTCTGCAATTGTGAATTGGGAACCACCTCAGAACATGAAGCAACTCCGCAGCTTCCTTGGTCTCGCAAGCTACTGTCGAAGGTTCGTTGACAACTTTTCAAAGATCGCGAAGCCTCTTTCAAACCTTCTCCAGAAGCATGTCAAGTACGTTTGGTCTCCTGAGTGTGACATCGCTTTCAACACCCTGAAAGAGAAATTGGGCACTGCTCCAGTTCTGACTCCTCCTGATGAATCCAAACCATTCGAGCTCTTCTGTGATGCCTCTCTTCAAGGTCTTGGTGCAGTGTTGATGCAAGAGAAGAAAGTTGTGGCTTATACCTCTCGCTAGTTGAAGCCCAACAAGAAGAACTACCCCACTCATGACCTCGAGTTGGCGGCAGTTGTGCATGCTCTTTTGACTTGGAGACATCTCTTATTGGGAAGAAAAGTGGACATCTTCACTGACCACAAGAGTCTCAAGTACATCTTCACTCAGCCTAATCTCAACCTCAGGCAGACTCGTTGGGTCAAAATGATTCAAGAGTATAATCCGAGTATCTAGTATACTCCAGGCAAGGCCAATGTGATTGCTGACGCATTGAGCAGGAAGGCTTACTGCAACAGTCTGATTATCAAGCCTTACCAACCCGAGCTTTGTGAAGCTTTTCCCAAACTCAATCTGCAAGTTGTTCCTCAAGGTTTCCTCGCCAACCTTCAAGTCTCTCCTACTTTGGAAGATCAGATTCGCGAGGCTCAACTTCTTGATGCTATGGTGAAGAAGGTGAAGATTGGGATTGCCAAGAGTCAACCCAAGTACAAGTGTTATCGCCTTGATGACAAGGATACTCTCTTCTTCGAGGATCGCATTGTTGTGCCCAAAGGTGACCTTCGTAAATTCATTATGAACAAGGCGCACAATTCACTCCTCTCCATCCACCCTGGGAGTACGAAGATGTACCAGGACCTCAAGCAGGCTTATTGGTGGACGCGAATCAAGCGCGAGATTGCTCAGTTCGTGAATTAATGTGATGTCTGTAGAAGACTGAAGGCAGAACACCAATGACCAGCTGGTCTCCTCCAACCTCTTGCCATTCCAAAATGGAAGTTTGACCACATTGAGATGGACTTCGTGACTGGGTTTCCAAAGTCCAAGCGTGGCAATGATGCTATATTCGTTGTCATTGACAAACTCACTAAAGTGGCTCACTTTCTGCCTATCAAAGAGTCTATCACTGCAGCTCAATTAGTGGAGTAGTATACCTCTCGGATTGTATCTCTACATGGCATTCCACAGTTGATCTCTTCAGACTATGGCAGCATCTTTACCTCCAAGTTTTGGGATTATTTTCAGAAGGCCATGGGTACCAACATCCGCTTCAGCACAGCTTTCCATCCTCAAACTAGCGGTCAAGTCGAGCATGTCAATTAGATTCTTGAAGATATGCTCAGGGCTTGCGTTATCTCTTTCGGTATGAAGTGGGAAGATTGTCTTCCATATGCCGAATTCTCCTACAACAACAGTTTTCAAGCAAGTTCGGGCAAGGCCCCATTCAAAATTCTCTATGGCAGGAAGTGCCATACTCCTCTTAACTGGTCAGAGACCGGTGAATGTCAACTTCTTGGAAATGACATGATCACAGAGGCAGAGGAAATGTGCAAAGTCATTCGTGATAACCTCAAAGCAGCGCAATCGCGCCAGAAGAGCTACTATGATAGTAAGCATCATGATTTGGCTTTCGAGATCGGAGACCATGTTTACCTCCGCGTCTCTCCAATGAAAGGTACTCGTCGCTTCGGCATCAAAGGGAAGCTTGCCCCTAGATATGTGGGTCCTTTCAAGATCATCAGTAAGAGAGGCGATCTCGCCTATCAACTCGAGCTTCCTTCAAACTTTGCAAACGTGCACGACGTGTTCCATGTCTCTCAGCTTCGCAAGTGCTTCAAGACTCCTGACCGCACCGTCAACTTCGAAGACATTGATCTCCAAGAAGACCTTTCTTATCGCGAGCACCCAGTTGCTATTCTTGAAGAGACTGAACGCAAGACTCGCAATAAGTCAATCAAATTCCTCAAAGTCAAGTGGTCACACCATTCCAACCGTGAAGCTACCTGGGAACGCGAGGATCACCTCCGTTCTGAGTACCCGGTGTTTTTCCAGTCCTAGATCTCGAGATGAGATCCTTTCATCGTGGTGGAGCGTTGTAACACCCCGGATGTAATTTACCTTATATGTATCCCAACTCTTGCCGTTTCCGGCGCTAAGTTATTTTATTTTCCTCGGGTTCGGGTTTTTGTCTCCGTGTGTTGTTGCCTTTGTCATGCATCTCATATCATGTCATCATGTGCATTGCATTTGCATACGTGTTCGTCTCATGCATCCGAGCTTTTTCCCCGTTGTCCGTTTTGCATTCCGGCGCTCCTACCTCCTCCAATGGTCCTTTCTACCTCTTTTAGTGTGTGGGGTTAAACATTTCCGGATTGGACCGAGACTTGTCATGCGGCCTTAGTTTACTACCGGTAGACTGCCTGTCAAGTTTCATGTCATTTGGACTTCGTTTGATACTCCAACGGTTAACCGAGGGACCGAGAAGGCCTCGTGTGTGTTGCAGCCCAACACCCTTCCATTTTGGCCCAAAACCCACCAAACCCTCCTCCATCATCTAGAGCGTTCGATCACGATCGCGTGGCCGAGAACCGCACTCCATTTGGAGCTTCCTAGCTCCCTCTACGTCTATAAATAGACCCCTATTCCAAATCCCGGATCCTTTCCCACGAAACCCTAAAAAATCTCCTCCTCGCGCCGCCGGACGAGATCCGGTCGGGCCGGACATGTCCGCTCACCCCCCCCCCCCCCCCCCGTCCACCTATCTTGGGGCGGGACCGCTTCGCCGCCGCCACCCGAGGCCCGCCAGGCCCGGAGCCGGGCCCCGCGGCCCACTCCCTCCGCCGCCGCGGATCGGCGCCTCACCCTCACGCCCGACGCCGCGCGCCGCCCTTCCCCGGCCGGCGCCGCCTCACGCCATCGCCGGACTCCGCCGCACCGCCCCGCTCCTCCGCCTCGGTCGCCGCCCCGCCACGCCAACCTCGCCGCTCGGAGCTCCCGCGCCACGCCGGCGCCGCCCCGTCCTCTCCTCCCCTCAGTTTCTTCCTCCGGCGAGCTCCGCGACAAGTCCGGCTACAGTGAAGTCCGACACCGATGAACCTCGTAAACCGCGCCAGATCTGGATCTGAGAAGTTTCGGTTGACTTTCCTCCCGAAACCCTAGTTTTTTTGCGTTTTTCATCATGTCGTATCTCCGCATCTGTAGCTCCGTTTTGCGCGTGTAGCATATCAAACTGTTCGCTCAGAGAGTACATCATTTCATCTCATTGCATCATTTTCATTTGAGCTCATTTTGATGCCCGAAATGTTGTTGGAAGAGGGCTATGTGATATAATTGCCAGATCTGTTTCATCGAATAGCTATTTGTCATTTTTGCCATGATTAATGTGTGCATGATATGCTCCTGAGCTCTACATGAGTTTTGTTATATGCCATGCCATCTTTACAGAGGTGCTTACCATGTATTTTTGTGATATGTGTGGTGACTAGCACAAGCTTGCAAAGTCGTGCATTCGTTAATGCTGATTTCAGGGACTTAGAATTTCACTAAGTCCTTGATCTGATTTTGTCAATATGCCATATGTTCATGTTGTTTCCTAGTGATCCGTGCCTCTTTTCAGGATGATCAGTAAGGATGATTTGTTAACATTGTGGTGATCTATCCATCCATGTCTTTTTTTGCATTTATGGAGCACCCTAGCTTGAGTCAATCGAGCTCTACGTTTGCTATTTCGTGAATCCTGGCAGATTGTTGACTTGTTAGCGATTTTGCCGAGGATGTTGGTGTTGATCCGTGCCTGCTATGTTGTTTTTCTTGCCATGTCTAGCTTCTATGATATGTATTCGTGATGGGTGTATGCTTAGTTTGTCATGCCATGCTCTGTAGTGAGTGCATCGAGCTCGTGAACATGCCTACTCGCTAGCTGATTTGCATGCTCCGGTTTTTCTCCAAGTCTGTAATCTGTTTATGTTTTTGCCATGTTCACATGCTTGCAATTGTATTTTCTGATCCCTTTTGGCTCAAGGTCACTAAGGGACTTTTGTTAAGTGCTTTGAGTATCTTCATGTCATGCCTTGCTTTGCTATTTTAAGTTCCAGTAGCATATAGTTTCCATGCTCCAAAGTGTGCTACCTGATGTTAAATTCCAGCCTTGTGTTAATTTCACTAAGTCTGAAACCTGTTATCATTTGCATTTTTGCCATGCTTGTTTGAACCTGTTAATGGATGAATTGGCCGTAGCTAAGTGTTAATCTTTTGTCAAGCATCATGAGTGGATCCCTGCCATGTATTTTGTTGTCATGTTTGAGTGCTGTAGCATAATTATCTTGATGCTTTTAGATGGCTACTTGCTGATTATCACAGACCGGTGCCATATTTGTTTTGCTTGCCATTTCCAAACTGTGCATCCGATTCCGGTGATCTTTATAATGATTTCAACCGAAATCACCTCACCTTTCCAGTGGCACTCTTGAATTTCCAATTTGAGGCCAGGTTCAATCATTCCTTGTCAAATCTTGCATATGCATCACATATCGCATCCCGCATAGCATACCATGTTCGCATCATGTTGTTTGAGCTTTGCACGTGGTTGATTGTGTTCCTTTTGCTTGTTTCTCTTGTTTGGGTAGAGCCGGGAGACGAGTTAGCTAACGAGGAGCCCGTTGAGTTTGCTTACGAGGATCAAGTCAACAATGACAACTTTGCAGGCAAGATGATCATACCCTCGAAATCACTTCTATCTTTGCTTGCTAGATGCTCGCTCTTTTGCTATGCCTATGCTACGATGCCTACCACTTGCTTATCATGCCTCCCAAAATTGCCATGTCAAACCTCTAACCCACCATGTCCTAGCAAACCGTTGGTTGGCTATGTTACCGCTTTGCTCAGCCCCTCTTATAGCGTTGCTAGTTGCAGGTGAAGATTGGAGACCGTTCCTTGTTGGAACATTGTTTATTGTTGGGATATCACTATATTATCTTGTTATCTTAATGCATCTATATACTTGGTAAAGGGTGGAAGGCTTGGCCTTTTGCCTAGTGTTTTGTTCCACTCTTGCCGCCCTAGCTTCCGTCATATCGGTGTTATGTTCCTGGATTTTTACATTCCTTACGCGGTTGGGTGATAATGGGAACCCCTTGACATTTCGCCTTGAATAAAACTCCTCCAGCAATGCCCAACCTTGGTTTTACCATTTGCCACCTAGCCTCTTTTTCCCTTGGTTTTCCGGAGCCCAAGGGTCATCTTATTTAAACCCCCCCGGGCCAGTGCTCCTCTGAGTGTTGGTCCAAACAGAGCCACTTGCAGCGCCACCTCGGGGAAACTTGAGGGTTGGTTTTAGTTGTACGTAGTGTTCATCTGAGTGTGCCCTGAGAACGAGATATGTGCAGCTCCTATCGTGATTTGTCGGCACATTCGGGTGTAGTTGCTGGACTTGTTTTACCATTGTCGAGGTTGTCTTGTAAAACCGGGATGCCGAGTCTGATTGGAATGTCTCGGGAGAAGGTTTATCCTTCATTGACCGTGGGAGCTTGTGATGGGCTAAGTTGGGACTCCCCTGCAGGGATTTGAACTTTCGAAAGCCGTGCCCGCGGTTATGGGCAAATGGGAATTTGTTAATGTCCGGTTGTAGATAACATGAAACTTAACTTAATTAAAATGAATCAACTGCGTGTGTAACCATGATGGTCTCTTCTCGGCGGAGTCCGGGAAGTGAACATGGTGTTGGAGTATTTTTTGATGTAGGTTGTTATAGGATCACTTCTTGATCATAGTTCTTCGTTCATGCTTTGCCTTCTCTTCTCGCTCTCTTTTGCGAACAGGTTAGCCACCATACATGCTAGTCGCTTGCTGCAGCTCCACATATTACCTTGCCTTACCTATAAGCTTAAATAGTCTTGATCGCGAGGGTGCGATATTGCTGAGTCCCCGTGACTCACAGATTACTTCGAAACCAGATGCAGGGACCGATGATACCGCTCTAGATGATGCGCTTGAGCTTGAGTGGGAGTTCGATGAAGACTCTCATCGTTACTATGTGTCTTTCCCAGATGATCAGTAGTGGTGCCCAGTTGGGGCGATCGGGACCATGTCGCATGTTGGGGTTGATCTTTTATTTTGGTACCGTAGTCGGACCATGAGTGTATTGGATGATTGTAATGCTATTCATGTATTTGTGTGACGTGGCGAGTGTAAGACAACTATGTACCTTTTTCCCCTATTATCTATTTACATGGGTTGTTTTGAAGATTACCTTACTTGCGACATTGCTTTCAATGCGGTTATGCCTCTAAGTCGTGCTTCGACACGTAGGAGATATAGCCGCATCGAGGGCATTACACAGAGGCAACGGACAACCTACTGGAAGTGCTTTTCAGCGCTTCCAAAGACGAGGAGCACCGCACCATCATGAGTGCGGTGATCCAGAAGGTTCAGTCCGCCAAGAGCGAATTGACTGAAGCCTGTGCCAGCCTTCTAACAGGCTTCAAGGTAAGTGTTTTAAAATGTAGTAGAAGTATAACCTCATAAACAGTAGCCCCTGATGCTTTGTTCGATGTTCACAAAGAAAAGCCGAACAGAGGATCAAATAATATCGCAGGAGTCTAATATAAGTATGTCAATATGCATATGCAGGCTTCTCTGCTGGCATCCGCCGCACTAACTATGGAGGTCGCCGTATTGAAGCAGGACCTTGATGGGTCCAAGAAAGAGCTCAGCCTTGCCAAGAGGCAGCTCAAGGAGAACGAGGGTAAGTAATACCCTGTCTATAGATATGTATATATAAAAAAGAACGCGATTGCAAAATGACAGGATCATTGTATGTTTTGCCAGGGGCCACGACCGAGGTGGCGACCCTGAAGCAAGCGCTGACCAAGGCCGAAGATACAGCGGCCAAGGAGCGCACCGAGCGAGAGAGGCACGAGGCTCGGGTGGGCGAGGTGCAGCAAGAGCTCCAGGCTCTCGTGACGAAGCACGAGGTGTTGGAGCTTGACTTGAAGACGCGAGAGTCTGAGCTTGCCGCGGCCCGTGAGAGCACGAAGAGTGCGAAGGCCGAGGCCCAGAAGGCCCTTCAGGAGATCGACGTGATGAAGAAGATAGTGGCGGGTAAGGCTTTCTATATGCAAAGCAAGCATGTAAAAGTGAATTACCGATTACTTACCCAAATCCGGAGCTCTTCAGGAGCATTCGCAAATTTGCCCCGCAGTGTGTTCGATGCCGCTCAATTTTACCAAGCCGAGGACGGAAGCTCGACGGAGAAGCAGTTCTGGTCTCAGTATGCTGAGGCCGAACATCCAGTGCCGATGAGCGACCAGCTGAAGTAGATGGTCGAACTACATAAGGCGGCCGATCAGGCCATGAAGGGCTTTATAGTCCGGCTGCGGCCTGCCGACGCCCTTCCGAACAGCCTCTTCGGCCTGGTGAGGCGGCTTGTGGATGCCTGCCCATGGCTGGAGGTTGTCAAGCGATCCGTCTGCATTGAAGGTGCACGCCGGGCTTTCACCCGTGTAAAAATGTAGTGGGTCAAGCTAGACGCCGTGAAGCTGATCAAGGAGGGGCCGCCGGAGGGCAAGGAGCACCGCCACCCCGAGATGTATTACAAGGGTGTTCTGCCGGGTGCCCGTCTTATCGCGGATGAGTGTTCGAAAGATGTAATATTTGAGTAAAGTTGCTCATTTTATCCTGTATTTATGAAAACCTGTTTCATATGCGCTATGCAACGCTTGTTTGAATTTAAAATATTACCTTCTGTTTGGCTATTTATCGAATCTAAGAGATGGCTAGTCCTTGGCTTCTGCCCCCATGCCGCTAGTGTTGGGGTGTTCGGGATAAACCTGAGCACTCTTGTTCCCATATTTGGGTCCTTCGAGGGAGGTGCTCAGCACAACGAACAAGGCAACCGGACTAATATTGCTTTATCACTCTCACTTAGCCATAGAATTCTATAATTTTCAATTTCGGCGAAGCCCCTGGTATTCGGAAGGCCGAATTCAGGGCGCGATACACGCCTTTAAGCCGGACAGGGCCGGCCCCTCGCCCTATGCGGCATAATTCTTTAGGGACTCGAAAAACCTCGCCAAACAGCGACCAGTCTCTCGCCTTATCATGATAGTCAGTTTTAGCTTTCTCTACTGAGGTGCTCAGCCCGGCAGAACCGGGGCACAATCGCAGTAGTTCTCCTAGCGCTACATTAGCCGATAGAGCGGAATGTAAGGTACCAAAACATAGGAGCCGGGCAAACCCAACATTTGACCAAAGACATGATTCGGAGCTGATGCATATAATGCTATAAGTTCGGGGTGCCGCACTTGTGAAAGTGTTCGGACTTTTCACACCGCACTGTGGGGTACGTGAGCCCCTGGTGCATTGGCCGTACCAAAGTGTATGGCTGCAGGGCGTCGTTAATGAACACACATATATATAAAAAATGCAATAATGGTCATAATGTAATGCATTGTTTATTGAAAAATTGCGTTAAAGTAGAGTGATACAGATAGTGCGATAAGCAAAAGAGTAGGACTATGTTCCTTCCAAGGGCGAGCTGAGGAATGATATGAAATCTGTAATCAACCTGGGTATTCCGTTGTATAACATAGCTGTCTGCCTCCTTGGTTGCTGTATCAAGTGTTCGGCAATAGAGCTGCCGGACAGTGTTTCCAGAGATTAAGGTCCTGAAAGAAAAAGAAAAATAACCAAACGAGAAGCCCCTAGTGCGGTTTAGGCTGCGTTTTGGGGCGTGCCGCAGTTGTGCCCCCCTCCCCACCCGTGCCCATGGTATTTTTAATGCGTAATTATGTACGTGCAGCACGAATATCACCGTTGGGCTGGGAATGGGGTGGCCGTTGTATTGCTACGCGAGCTCAGATCGCACCAGGCGGTCTATTTTTCGATTGCCTCGAGCGCGCTTGAAGGTGTCCAGGTTTTGAAATGCCGAACTGGTTGATTGCCTTGAGAGGCTGCTTTGCACTTCTGCTGCGAGGGCCGCTATGTGCTCCTCTATTCGGAGTGAGCGCTCTGTGTTTCCATTGACTATAATAACTCTGCGGGGTCCTGGCATCTTGAGCTTGAGGTATGCATAATGCGGTACTGCATTGAATCTAGCAAATGCGGTTCGCCCGAGCAGCGCATGATAACCACTGCAGAACGGGACTATATCAAAGATTAACTCTTCGCTTCGGAAGTTATCCGGGGATCCGAAGACCACGTCCAGTGTAATTGAGCCTATGCAATGGGCCTCTACGCCTAGAATAACGCCCTTAAAGGTCGTTTTTGTGGGTTTGATCCTTGAGGGGTCTATACCCATTTTGTGCACTGTGTCCTGATCAAGCAGGTTCAGGCTGCTGCCGCTGTCCATAAGGACTCGAGTGAGGTGAAATCAGTCGATGATTGGGTCTAGGACTAGTGCGGCAAATCAGCCATGATGGATACTAGTGGGGTGGTCCCTCCGATCGAAGGTGATCGGGCAGGAGGACCAAGGGTTGAACTTTGGGGCGATTGGCTCCAACGCATATATGTCCCTAAGCG
The DNA here is from genome assembly GCA_034509565.1 of Triticum monococcum. Taxonomy (NCBI): domain Eukaryota; kingdom Viridiplantae; phylum Streptophyta; class Magnoliopsida; order Poales; family Poaceae; genus Triticum; species Triticum monococcum. Next base: position 378,340,911 of record CM067843.1, on the reverse strand, counting down.
CACGCTTCCGCTCCCTCTTCGGAATGTGGGTTGCGTATATCATGTTCACTGTCCGCACTTGCGGGGGAAACCTCTTTTGTCCTTCGGTGTGCGGCTGCCGGGTTCCTCCTCGTCATCGCTATGCGGCCCCTTGTCCTTGTTTTCGGCAATTACCTAGCCGGCCTGCTTGAACACCCAACAATCCCAGTTGGTGTGATTGGATGGCTTGTCTGGGGTGCCGTGTATTTGACATGAGTGATCGAGTATACGGTCCAAGCTGGACGGTCCCGGCGTACTTTGTTTGAATGGCTTTTTCCGCTGACCGGGTTTGGAGCCTTTGAATCCGGCATTGACTGCCGTATCCTCAGTATTTTCGCTGTTAATGCGGCGCTTATGCTTGTTGCGACGTGACCTACTATTGCCGTCCTTGGTATCTAAGGTACCATGGTTTTTTGAGAGGTTATTACTGCGAGCCAGCCAATTGTCTTCTCCCGCACAAAAGCGGGTCATGAGCGTGGTGAGAGCTGCCATAGATTTCGGCTTTTCCTGACCAAGGTGCCGAGCTAGCCAATCGTCTCGGATGTTATGCTTGAAAGCTGAAGGAAATATGCCCTAGAGGTAATAATAAAGTTATTATTTATTTCCTTATATCATGATAAAAGTTTATTATTCATGCTAGAATTGTATTAACCGGAAACATAATACATGTGTGAATACATAGACAAACAGAGTGTCACTAGTATGCCTCTACTCAACTAGCTCGTTAATCAAATATGGTTATGTTTCCTAACCATGGACAAAGAGTTGTCATTTGATTAACGGGATCACATAATTAGTTGAATGATCTGATTGACATGACCCATTCCATTAGCTTAGCACCCGATCGTTTAGTATGTTGCTATTGCTTTCTTCATGACTTATACATGTTCCTATGACTATGAGATTATGTAACTCCCGTGTGCCGGAGGAACACTTTGTGTGCAACCAAACGTCACAACGTAACTGGGTGATTATAAAGGTGCTCTACAGGTGTCTCCAAAGGTACATGTTGGGTTGACGTATTTCGAGATTAGGATTTGTCACTCCGATCGTCGGAGAGGTATCTCAGGGCCCTCTCGGTAATGCACATCACTTAAGCATTGCAACTAATGAGTTAGTTGCGGGATGATGTATTACGGAACGAGTAAAGAGACTTGCCGGTAACGAGATTGAACTAGGTATTGGATACCGACGATCGAATCTCGGGCAAGTAACATACCGATGACAAAGGGAACAACGTATGTTTTTATGCGGTCTGACCGATAAAGATCTTCGTAGAATATGTAGGAGCCAATATGGGCATCCAGGTCCCGCTATTGGTTATTGACCGGAGACGTATCTCGGCCATGTCTACATTGTTCTCGAATCCGTAGGGTCCGCACGCTTAAGGTTTCGATGACAGTTATATTATGAGTTTATACGTTTTGATGTACCGAAGGTTGTTCGGAGTCCCGGATGAGATCACGGACATGACGATATCGGAAGCCTATGTTTGGATATCGGAAGTGTTCCGGGTGAAATCGGGATTTTACCGGAGTACCGGGAGGTTACCGGAACCCCCAGGAGCTATATGGGCCTTAGTGGGCCTTAGTGGAAGAAGAGGAGAGGCGGCCAGGGCTGGGCCGCACGCCCCTCCCCCCTAGTCCGAATAGGACAAGGAGAGAGGGAGCCGGCGCCCCCCTCCTTCTCTCTCTCTCTTTTCCACCTCGCGAATCCTATTCCAACTAGGATTGGGGGAGAAGTCCTACTCCCGGAGGGAGTAGGACTCCTCCTGGCGCGCCCTATGATGGCCGGCCGGCCTCCCTCTCTTGAACCTTTATATACGGAGGCAGGGGCACCCCAGAGAGACACAAGTTGATCCACGTGATCATGTTCTTAGCCGTGTGCGGCGCCCCCTTCCACCATAGTCCTCAATAATATTGTAGCGGTGCTTAGGCGAAGCCCTGCGACGGTAGTACATCAAGATCGTCACCACGCCGTCGTGCTGACGGAACTCTTCCCCGACACTTTGCTATATCGGAGTCCGGGGATCGTCATCGAGCTGAACGTGTGCTAGAACTCGGAGGTGCCGTAGTTTCGGTGCTTGATCGGTCGGGCCGTGGAGACGTATGACTACATCAACCAAATGCTTCCGTTATCGATCTACAAGGGTACGTAGATCACACTCTCCCCTCTCGTTGCTATGCATCACCATGATCTTGCGTGTGCGTAGGAAACTTTTGAAATTACTACGTTCCCCAACAGTGGCATCCAAGCCTAGGTTTTATGTGTTGATGTTATATGCACGAGTAGAACACAAGTGAGTTGTGGGCGATATAAGTCATACTGCTTACCAGCATGTCATACTTTGGTTCGGCGGTATTGTTGGACGAAGCGGCCCGGACCGACGTTACGCGTACGCTTACGCGAGACCGGTTCTCCCGACGTGCTTTGCACATAGGTGGCTTGTGGGTGACAGTTTCTCCAACTTTAGTTGAACCAAGTGTGGCTACGCCCGGTCCTTGCGAAGGTTAAAACAGCACCAACTTGACAAACTATCGTTGTGGTTTTGATGCGTAGGTAAGATTGTTTCTTGCTTAAGCCCGTAGCAGCCACGTAAAACTTGCAACAACAAAGTAGAGGACGTCTAACTTGTTTTTGCAGGGCATGTTGTGATGTGATATGGTCAAGACATGATGCTAAATTTTATTGTATGAGATGATCATGTTTTGTAACCGAGTTATCGGCAACTGGCAGGAGCCATATGGTTGTCGCTTTATTGTATGCAATGCAATCGCGCTGTAATGCTTTACTTTAAGCGGTAGCGATAGTCGTGGAAGCATAAGATTGGCGAGACGACAATGATGCTACGATGGAGATCAAGGTGTCGCGCCGGTGACGATGGTGATCATGACGGTGCTTCGGAGATGGAGATCACAGGCACAAGATGATGATGGCCATATCATATCACTTATATTGATTGCATGTGATGTTTATCTTTTATGCATCTTATCTTGCTTTGATTGACGGTAGCATTATAAGATGATCTCTCACTAAAATTATCAAGAAGTGTTCTCCCTGTGTATGCACCATTGCGAAAGTTCTTCGTGCTGAGACACCACGTGATGATCGGGTGTGATAGGCTCTATGTTCAAATACAACGGGTGCAAAACAGTTGCACACGCGGAATACTCAGGTTATACTTGACGAGCCTAGCATATGTAGATATGGCCTCGGAACACGAAGACCGAAAGGTCGAGCGTGAATCATATAGTAGATATGATCAACATAGTGATGTTCACCAATGAAACTACTCCATCTCACGTGATGATCGGACATGGTTTAGTTGATTTGGATCATGTGATCACTTAGAGGATTGTAGGGATATCTATCTAAGTGGGAGTTCTTTAAGTAATTTGATTAATTGAACTTAAATTTATCATGAACTTAGTACCTGATAGTATCTTGCTTATGTATGTTTGATTGAAGATAGATGGCCCGTGCTGTTGTTCCGTTGAATTTTAATGCGTTCCTTGAGAAAGCAAAGTTGAAAGATGATGGTAGACATTACACGGACTGGGTCCATAACTTGAGGATTATCCTCATTGCTACACAGAAGAATTACGTCCTGGAAGCACCGCTGGGTGCCAGGCCTGCTGCTGGAGCAACACCAGATGTTATGAACGTCTGGCAGAGCAAAGCTGATGACTACTCGATAGTTCAGTGTGCCATGCTTTACGGCTTAGAATCGGGACTTCAACGACGTTTTGAATGTCATGGAGCATATGAGATGTTCCAGGAGTTGAAGTTAATATTTCAAGCAAAAGCCCGAATTGAGAGATATGAAGTCTCCAATAAGTTCTATAGCTGCAAGATGGAGGAGAACAGTTCTGTCAGTGAGCATATACTCAAAATGTCTGGGTATAATAATCACTTGATTCAGATGGGAGTTAATCTTCCAGATGATTACGTCATTGACAGAATTCTCCAATCACTGCCACCAAGCTACAAGAGCTTCGTGATGAAATATAATATGCAAGGGATGAATAAGAATATTCCTGAGCTCTTCGCAATGCTGAAAGCTGTGGAGGTAGAAATCAAAAAGGAGCATGAAGTGTTGATGGTTAACAAGACCACTAGTTTCAAGAAAAAGGGCAAAGGGAAGAAGAAGGGGAACTTCAAGAAGAACAGCAAGCAAGTTGCTGCTCAAGAGAAGAAACCCAAGTCTGGACCTAAGCCTGAAACTGAGTGCTTCTACTGCAAGCAGACTGGTCACTGGAAGCGGAACTGCCCCAAGTATTTGGCGGATAAGAAGGATGGCAAGGTGAACAAAGGTATATGTGATATACATGTTACTGATGTGTACCTTACTAATGCTCGCAGTAGCACCTGGGTATTTGATAATGGTTCTGTTGCTAATATTTGCAACTCGAAACAGGGACTACGGATTAAGCGAAGATTGGCTAAGGACGAGGTGACGATGCGCGTGGGAAACGGTTCCAAAGTCGATGTGATCGCGGTCGGCACGCTACCTCTACATCTACCTTCGGGATTAGTATTAGACCTAAATAATTGTTATTTGGTGCCAGCGTTGAGCATGAACATTATATCTGGATCTTGTTTAATGCGAGACGGTTATTCATTTAAATCAGAGAATAATGGTTGTTCTATTTATATGAGTAATATCTTTTATGGTCATGCACCCTTGAAGAGTGGTCTATTCTTATTGAATCTCGATAGTAGTGACACACATATTCATAATGTTGAAGCCAAAAGATGCAGAGTTGATAATGATGGTGCAACTTATTTGTGGCACTGCCGTTTAGGTCATATCGGTGTAAAGCGCATGAAGAAACTCCATACTGATGGACTTTTGGAACCACTTGATTATGAATCACTTGGTACTTGCGAACCGTGCCTCGTGGGCAAGATGACTAAAACACCGTTCTCCGGTACTATGGAGAGAGCAACAGATTTGTTGGAAATCATACATACAGATGTATGTGGTCCGATGAATATTGAGGCTCATGGCGGATATCGTTATTTTCTCACCTTCACAGATGACTTAAGCAGATATGGGTATATCTACTTAATGAAACATAAGTTTGAAACATTTGAAAAGTTCAAAGAATTTCAGAGTGAAGTTGAAAACCTTCGTAACAAGAAAATAAAGTTTCTATGATCTGATCGTGGAGGAGAATATTTGAGTTACGAGTTTGGTGTACATTTGAAACAATGCGGAATAGTTTCACAACTCACGCCACCCGGAACACAACAGCGTAATGGTGAGTCCGAACGTCGTAATCGTACTTTACTAGATATGGTGCGATCTATGATGTCTCTTACTGATTTACCGCTATCGTTTTGGGGTTATGCTTTAGAGACGGCCGCATTCACGTTAGGACACCATCAAAATCCGTTGAGACGACGCCTTATGAACTATGGTTTGGCAAGAAACCAAAGTTGTCATTTCTGAAAGTTTGGAGCTGCGATGCTTATGTGAAAAATCTTCAACCTAATAAGCTCGAACCCAAATCGGAGAAATGTGTCTTCATAGGATATCCAAAGGAAACTATTGGATACACCTTCTATCACAGATCCGAAGGCTAGACTTTTGTTGCTAAGTTCGGAAACTTTCTGGAGAAGGAGTTTCTCTCGAAAGATGTGAGTGGGAGGAAAGTAAAACTTGACGAGGTAACTGTACCTGCTCCCTTATTGGAAAGTAGTACATCACAGAAACCTGTTTCTGCGACACCTACACCAATTAGTGAGGAAGCTAATGATAATGATCATGAAACTTCAGGACAAGATACTACTGAACCTCGTAGATCAACCAGAGTGAGATCCGCGCCAGAGTGGTACGGTAATCCTGTTCTGGAAGTCATGCTGCTAGATCATGATGAACCTACGAACTATGAAGAAGCGATGGTGAGCCCAGATTCCGCAAAATGGCTTGAAGCCATGAAATCTGAGATGGGATCCATGGATGAGAACAAAGTATGGACTTTGGTCGACTTGCCCGGTGATCGGCAAGCAATTGAGAATAAATGGATCTTCAAGAAGAAGACTGACGTTGACGGTAATATTACTGTCTACAAAGCTCGACTTGTCGCAAAAGGGTTTCGGCAAGTTCAAGGGGTTGACTATGATGAGACCTTCTCACCCGTAGCGATGCTTAAGTCTGTCCGAATCATGTTAGCAATTGCCGCATTTTATGATTATGAAATTTGGCAGATGGATGTCAAAACTGCATTCCTGAATGGATTTCTAGAAGAAGAGTTGTATATGATGCAACCGGAAGGTTTTGTCGATCCAAAGGGAGCTAATAAAGTGTGCAAGCTCCAGCGATCCATTTATGGACTGGTGCAAGCCTCTCGGAGATGGAATAAACGCTTTGATAGTGTGATCAAAGCATTTGGTTTTATACAGACTTTCGGAGAATCCTGTATTTACAAGAAAGTGAGTGGGAGCTCTGTAGCATTTCTGATATTATATGTGGATGACATATTACTGATTGGAAATAATATAGAATTTCTGGATAGCATAAAAGGATACTTGAATAAGAGTTTTTCAATGAAAGACCTCGGTGAAGCTGCTTACATATTAGGCATAAAGATCTATAGAGATAGATCAAGACGCTTAATTGGACTTTCACAAAGCACATACCTTGACAAGATTTTGAAGAAGTTCAAAATGGATCAAGCAAAGAAAGGGTTCTTGCCTATGTTACAAGGTGTGAAGTTGAGTCAGACTCAATGCCCGACCACTGCAGAAGATAGAGAGAAAATGAAAGATGTTCCCTATGCTTCAGCCATAGGCTCTATCATGTATGCAATGTTGTGTACCAGACCTGATGTGTGCCTTGCTATAAGTTTAGCAGGGAGGTACCAAACTAATCCAGGAGTGGATCACTGGACAGCGGTCAAGAACATCCTGAAGTACCTGAAAAGGACTAAGGATATGTTTCTCGTATATGGAGGTGACAAAGAGCTCATCGTAAACGGTTACGTTGATGCAAGCTTTGACACTGATCCGGATGATTCTAAATCGCAAACCGGATACGTGTTTACATTAAACGGTGGAGCTGTCAGTTGGTGCAGTTCTAAACAAAGCGTCGTGGCGGGATTTACATGTGAAGCGGAGTATATAGCTGCTTCGGAAGCAGAAAACGAAGGAGTCTGGATGAAGGAGTTCATATCCGATCTAGGTGTCATACCTAGTGCATCGCGTCCAATGAAAATCTTTTGTGACAATACTGGTTCAATTGCCTTGGCAAAGGAATCCAGGTTTCACAAAAGAACCAAGCACATCAAAAGACGCTTCAATTCCATCCGAGACTAGTCCAGGTGGGGGACATAGAGATTTGCAAGATACATACGGAGCTGAATGTAGCAGACCCATTGACTAAGCCTCTTCCACGGGCAAAACATGATCAGCACCAAAGCTCCATGGGTGTTAGAATCATCACTGTGTAATCTAGATTATTGACTCTAGTGCAAGTGGGAGACTGAAGGAAATATGCCCTAGAGGCAATAATAAAGTTATTATTTATTTCCTTATATCATGATAAAAGTTTATTATTCATGCTAGAATTGTATTAACCGGAAACATAATACATGTGTGAATACATAGACAAACAGAGTGTCACTAGTATGCCTCTACTTGACTAGCTCGTTAATCAAAGATGGTTATGTTTCCTAACCATGGACAAAGAGTTGTCATTTGATTAACGGGATCACATAATTAGTTGAATGATCTGATTGACATGACCCATTCCATTAGCTTAGCACCCGATCGTTTAGTATGTTGCTATTGCTTTCTTCATGACTTATACATGTTCCTATGACTATGAGATTATGTAACTCCCGTGTGCCGGAGGAACACTTTGTGTGCAACCAAATGTCACAACATAATTGGGTGATTATAAAGGTGCTCTACAGGTGTCTCAAAGGTACATGTTGGGTTGACGTATTTCGAGATTAGGATTTGTCACTCCGATCATTGGAGAGGTATCTCAGGGCCCTCTCGGTAATGCACATCACTTAAGCCTTGCAAGCATTGCAACTAATGAGTTAGTTGCGGGATGATGTATTACAGAACGAGTAAAGAGACTTGCCGGTAATGAGATTGAACTAGGTATTGGATACCGACGATCGAATCTCGGGCAAGTAACATACCGATGACAAAGGGAACAACGTATGTTGTTATGCGGTCTGACCGATAAAGATCTACATAGAATATGTAGGAGCCAATATGGGCATCCAGGTCCCGCTATTGGTTATTGACCGGAGACGTGTCTCGGTCATGTCTACATTGTTCTCGAACCCGTAGGGTCCGCACGCTTAAGGTTTCGATGACAGTTATATTATGAGTTTATACGTTTTGATGTACCGAAGGTTGTTCGGAGTCTCGGATGAGATCACGGACATGACTAGGAGTCTCGAAATGGTCGAGACATAAAGATTGATATATTGGAAGCCTATGTTTGGATATCAGAAGTGTTCCGGGTGAAATCGGGATTTTACCGGAGTACCGGGAGGTTACCGGAACCCCCCGGGAGCTATATGGGCCTTAGTGGGCCTTAGTGGAAGAAGAGGAGAGGCGGCCAGGGCTGGGCCGCGCGCCCCTCCCCCCTAGTCCGAATAGGACAAGGAGAGAGGGAGCCGGCGCCCCCCTCCTTCTCTCTCTCTCTCTTTTCCACCTCGCGAATCCTATTCCAACTAGGATTGGGGGAGAAGTCCTACTCCCGGAGGGAGTAGGACTCCTCCTGGTGTGCCCTATGATGGCCAGCCGGCCTCCCCCTCTTGAACCTTTATATACGGAGGCAGGGGCACCCCAGAGACACACAAGTTGATCCACATGATCATATTCTTAGCCGTGTGCGGCGCCCCCTTCCACCATAGTCCTCGATAATATTGTAGCGGTGCTTAGGCGAAGCCCTGCGACGGTAGTACATCAAGATCGTCACCACGCCGTCGTGCTGAGGGAACTCTTCCCCGACACTTTGCTGGATCGGAGTCCGGGGATTGTCATCGAGCTGAACGTGTGCTAGAACTCGGAGGTGCCGTAGTTTCGGTGCTTGATCGGTCGGGCCGTGGAGACGTACGACTACATCAACCAAACGCTTCCGTTGTTGATCTACAAGGGTACGTAGATCACACTCTCCCCTCTCGTTGCTATGCATCACCATGATCTTGCGTGTGCGTAGGAAATTTTTGAAATTACTACGTTCCCCAACAAAAGCTGCTAAGGCCTCCGCATCCGGATAGTCGACGATTTGATTTTTCTTTGTAAGGAACTGAGTCCAGAACTGCCTGGCCGACTCTTCCGGCTGCTGAATTATGTGGCTCAAATCATCAGCATCTGGTGGTCGCACATAAGTGCCCTAAAAGTTGTCGAGGAATGCGGCTTCCAGATCTTCCCAACAGCTAATGGAGTCCGCTGGAAAGCTAGCGGTGAGCACGTGGCGCACAAGGGCAAGCCGCTCACTGCGAGTTAGAAGCGCGGCCTTCCAAGTCGCGAGCATTCTCACCAGCTTATCCACCAGAGGAAGCAGAGCCGATGAGGGGGTCTTGCGGATGGACAGGGGAAGACCCAGGTAAATGATGGGGAAGTTCACGACTGCGCATCCAATCGTGGAGTTAATGGTGGTGATCACCTCATGGCCGCAGCGAATGGGGGTGGCCGAGCATTTGAGGAAGTTGGTATGCAGACTGGAGGCGTCACCGAACACCCGCAGCAGCTCACGGATCATAGCCATTACCGAACTGGTTGGGTAGCAGAAGATCACCACATCATCGGCGAACAGCGATATGCTTGACGCGGCGTGCTGGTTGGTAAGTCGCTGAAGCATGCCGAAGCGCGATGCGTGCTGGAGCAGGGAGTTCAGCGTGTCGATCGCAATGGCGAAGAGCGGCGGCAAGACGGGGTCGCCCTGGCGCAGCCCGCATGCATGATCGATGGGTGGCCCGGGGTTGCCGTTGACAACGACTCGCGTGGATCCCGTGGAGAGGAGGATGCACACCCATTCGCACCAGCGGTGCCCAAAGCCGAGGTGGCGCAAAGTTTGCAGGAGAAAGGGCCAGGATATGATATCGAACACCTTCGCGATGTCGAGCTTGAGGAGAATTCTCGGGGCCTTCAAGTTATGGACCAGGCGAGCGGTTTGTTGAACTAGCAGGAAGTTGTCGTGCACAGTGCGAAAAGCAATGAATGCGCTCTTGTTGACGGAGACATGCCTCCCCATCTTCGGAGCGAGCCTCAGAGAGACAACTTTAGCAAAAAGCTTGGCCAACAAGTGAATCAAGCTGATCGGCATGTAGTCAGCAAGCGTGCACGCATCGGGCTTCTTGGGGAGGAGAATGAGAAGGGCTTCGTTGAGCTTGTGAAAGCCGCGACCGTTCAGGCCGTAGAGTTTATCAAAGCAGCACAGATGTACTAAAATGTTTGCGATGAGTGTTTTATATTTAAAAAGCAAATTAAACTGCGGCTTGGGTGCCATTAATAGAGAGGATGCGAGCAAGGCGGGCGGCCATGGAACTCCAAGGGCAAGCTTCACAGTGAGCCTGCGTAGCGTATAGCTCGCACGCTTCCGGGTGAGCCTGCACACTCGAGGACAGCTTGCACGCCTCTCGGTCAGCCTGTGCACCGGACGTCACTCGCACGCCTCCCATCCAGTCAAGGTCAAGCAGCTGTCCACACGGCACCTCCTACAGCCATTATAACCAGGACGCATGGCGTCACGTGAATGGTTAACAGAATTTTGGATTTACTAGAATTTAAAAACAGACATCTCAATGTTTTGCCGGCAATCAATGGTGCCCTAGTGTTTTAAATTCATTATCATTTCTTGCATGAGACCTAACCATGCACCCAAGGACACATATTTGATTTTTCAACCAATTTATATGCACTGGAGCATGTGCATGTAGTTCAAATTTGAATTATGCACATAAATGCATTGAAAACTCAGTTAATGCATAAAAATGTCCAAACGAACCCCGAAAAATCAAAAAAAATCACACAACACTCCTGTTGTTCTATGTTGATACGAGAAGAAAATTTGAAAGCAAGAAGAGGAAATGGATATCGTTTCATCCCCAAAGGTGGGACATTCCCTACCGAAAACCATCATGCGTGTCGTGACAAGCTCCGGTTTGTGAGAAGCATATACCCAAACCTGCCCCAAAGGGGACAAAATTTGTACCATGGCATGTTGATGCCGCTCCATGATAGCATGCCAAGTTTCATGAATTTTAGACGAGTTTTGGATTTACCAGAATTTAAAAACCAGGCATCTTAATGTTTTGCCGGCAATCAACGGTGCCCTGGTGTTTGAAATTCATTCCCATTTCTTGCATGGGACCTAAGCATGCACCCAAGGACACATATTTGATTTTTTTCAACCAATTTATATGCACCAGAGCATGTACATGTAGTTCAAATTAGAATTATGCACATAAATGCATTGAAAACTCAGTTAATGCATAAAAATGTCCAAACAAACCCCGAAAAATCACAAAAATTCACACAACACTCCTGTTGTTCTATGTTGACATGAGAAAAAATTTGAAAGCAATAAGAGGCAATGGATATCGTTTCGTCCCCAAAGGTGGGACGTTCCCTACCGAAAACCATCATGCGCTTGTTTTGAGAAGCTCCGATTTGTGAGAAGCATATACCCAAACCTGCCCCAAATGGGACAAAATTTGTACCACGGCATGTTGATGCCGCTCCATGATAGCATGCCAAGTTTCATGAATTTCAGGCGTGTTTTGGATTTACTAGAATTTAAAATCCAGGCATCTCAATGCTTTGCCAACAATCAACGATGCCCCGATGTTTGAAATTCATTCCCATTTCTTGCATGGGACCTAAGCATGCACCCAAGGACACATATTTGATTTCTCAACCAATTTATATGCACTGGAGCATGTGAATGTAGTTCAAATTTGAATTATGCACATAAAATGCATTGAAAACTCAATTAATGCATAAAAATGTCCAAACGGACCCCAAAAAATCACACAACACTCCTGTTGTTCTCTGTTGACATGAAAAAATTTGAAAGCAATAAGAGGCAATGGATATCGTTTCGTCCCCAAAGGTGGGACGTTCCCTACGAAAACCATCATGCTTGTTGTGAGAAGCTCCGGTTTTTGAGAAGCATATACCCAAACCTTCCCCAAATGGGACAAAAATTTTACCACTGCATGTTGATGCCGCTCCATGATAGCATGCCAAGTTTCATGAATTTCAGACGAGTTTTTGATTTATTAGATTTTAAAAACCAGGCATCTCAATGTTTTGTCGGCAATCAACGGTGCCCTGGTGTTTGAAATTCATTCTATTTTCTTGCATGGGACCTAAGCATGCACCCAAGGAAACATATTTTATTTTTCAACCAATTTATATGCACTGGAGCATGTGCATGTAGTTCAAATTTTAACTATGCACAAAAATGCATTGAAAACCCAGTAAATGCATAAAAATGTCCAAATGAACCCCCAAAAAATCACAAAAAATCACACAACACTCCTGTTGTTCTATGTTGACACGAGAAAAAAATTTGAAAGCAATAAGAGGCAATGGATATCGTTTTGTGCCCAAAGGTGGGACGTTCCGTACCGAAAACCATCATGCTTGTTGTGAGAAGCTCCGGTTTGTGAGAAGCATATACCCAAACCTGCCCCAAATGGGACAAAATTTGTACCATGGCCTGTTGATGCCGCTCCATGATAGCATGCCAAGTTTCATGAATTTCAGACGAGTTTTGGATTTACTAGAATTTAGAAACCAGGCATCTCAATGCTTTGCCGGCAATCAACGATGCCCCGGTGTTTGAAATTCATTCCCATTTCTTGCATGGGACATAAGCGTGCACCAAGGACACATATTTGATTTTTCAACCAATTTATATGCACTGGAGCATGTGCATGTAGTTCAAATTTGAATTATGCACATAAAATGCATTGAAAACTCAATTAATGCATAAAAATGTCCAAACGGACCCCAAAAAATCACACAACAATCCCGTTGTTCTCTGTTCACACGACAAAAAAAGTTGAAAGCAATAAGAGGCAATGGATATCGTTTCGTCCTCAAAGGTGGGACGCTCCCTATGAAAACAATCATGCTTGTTGTGAGAAGCTCCGGTTTTTGAGAAGCATATACCCAAACCTTCCCCAAATGGGACAAAAATTTTACCACGCCATGTTGATGCCGCTCCATGATAGCATGCCAAGTTTCATGAATTTCAGAGGAGTTTTTGATTTATTAGATTTTAAAAACCAGGCATCTCAATGTTTTCTCGGCAACCAACGGTGCCCTGGTGTTTGAAATTCATTCTATTTTCTTGCATGGGACCTAAGCATGCAACCAAAGACACATATTTTATTTTTCAACCAATTTATATGCACTGGAGCATGTGCATGTAGTTCAAATTTTAACTATGCACATAAATGCATTAAAAACTCAGTTAATGCATAAAAATGTCAAACGAACCCCAAAAAATCACACAACACTCCTGTTGTTCTATGTTGACAAGAGAAAAAAAATTGAAAGCAATAAGAGGCAATGGATATCGTTTCGTCCCCAAAGGTGGGACGTTCCCTACCGAAAACCATCATGCTTGTTGTGAGAAGCTCCGATTTGTGAGAAGCATATACCCAAACCTGCCCCAAATGGGACAAAATTTGTACCATGGCCTGTTGATGCCGCTCCATAATAGCATGCCAAGTTTCATGAATTTCAGACGAGTTTTGGATTTACCAGAATTTAAAAACCAGGCATCTCAATGTTTTGCCGGCAATCAACGGTGCCCCGGTGTTTGAAATTCATTCCCATTTCTTGCATGGGACCTAAGCATGCACCCAAGGACACAGATTTGATTTTTCAACCAATTTATATGCACTGGAGCATGTGCATGTAGTTCAAATTTGAATTATCCACGTGAAATGCATTGAAAACTCAGTTAATACATAAAAATGTACAAATGAACCCCGAAAAATCATAAAAATTCACACAACACTCCTGTTGTTCTATGTTGACATGAGAAAAAAATTGAAAGCAATAAGAGGCAATGGATATTGTTTCGTCCCCAAAGGTGGGACGTTCCCTACCAAAAACCATCATGCTTGTTGTGAGAAGCTCCGGTTTTTGAAAAGCATATACCCAAACCTGCCCCAAATGGGATAAATTTTTTACCACAGTATGTTGATGCCGCTCCATGATAGCATGCCCAGTTTCATGAATTTCAGACGAGTTTTGGATTTACTAGAATTTAAAAACCAGGCATCTCAATGTTTTGCCGGCAATCAACGGTGCCCTGGTGTTTGAAATTCATACCCATTTCTTGCATGAGACCGAAGCATGCACCCAAGGACACGGATTTGATTTTTCAACCGATTTATATGCACTGGAACATGTGCATGTAGTTCAAATTTGAATTATGCACATAAATGTATTGAAAACTCAGTTAATGCATATAAATGTCCAAATGAACCCTGAAAAAACACAAAAATTCACACAACACTCCTGTTGTTCTATGTTGACACGAGAAAAAATATTGAAAGCAATAAGAGGCAATGGATATCATTTCGTCCCCAAAGGTGGGACGCTCCCTACCGAAAACCATCGTGCGCTTGTTGTGAGAAGCTCCGGTTTGTGAGAAGCATATACCCAAACCTGCCCCAAATGGGACAAAATTTGTACCACGGCATGTTGATGCTGCTCCATGATAGCATGCCAAGTTTCATGAATTTCAGGCGTGTTTTGGATTTACTAGAATTTAAAAACCAGGCATCTCAATGCTTTGCCGGCAATCAACGCTGCCTCAGTGTTTGAAATTCATTCCCATTTCTTGCATGGGACCTAAGCGTGCACCCAAGGACACATATTTGATTTTTCAACCAATTTATATGCACTGGAGCATGTGCATGTAGTTCAAATTTGAATTATGCACAAAAATGCATTGAAAACTCAATTAATGCATAAAAATGTCCAAACGGACCCCAAAAAATCACACAACACCCCGTTGTTCTCTGTTCACACGACAAAAAAAATTTGAAAGCAATAAGAGGCAATGGATATCGTTTCGTCCCCAAAGGTGGCACGTTCCCTACGAAAACAATCATGCTTGTTGTGAGAAGCTCCGGTTTTTGAGAAGCATATACCCAAACCTTCCCCAAATGGGACAAAAAATTTACCATGGCATGTTGATGCCGCCCCATGATAGCATGCCAAGTTTCATGAATTTCAGACGAGTTTTTGATTTATTAGATTTTAAAAACCAGGCATCTCAATGTTTTCTCGGCAATCAACGGTGCCCTGGTGTTTGAAATCCGTTCTATTTTCTTGCATGGGACCTAAGCATGCACCCAAAGACACATATTTTATTTTTCAACCAATTTATATGCACTGGAGCATGTGCATGTAGTTCAAATTTTAACTATGCACATAAATGCATTAAAACTCAGTTAATGCATAAAAATGTCCAAACGAACCCCAAAAAATCACAAAAAATCACACAACACTCCTGTTGTTCTATGTTGACACGAGAAAGAAAATTGAAAGCAATAAGAGGCAATGGATATCGTTTCGTCCCCAAAGGTGGAACGTTCCCTACCGAAAACCATCATGCTTGTTGTGAGAAGCTCCGGTTTGTGAGAAGCATATACCCAAACCTGCCCCAAATGGGACAAAATTTGTACCACAGCCTATTGATGCCGCTCCATGATAGCATGCCAAGTTTCATGAATTTTAGACGAGTTTTGGATTTACCAGAATTTAAAAACCAGGCATCTCAATTTTTTGCCGGCAATCAACGGTGCCCCGGTGTTTGAAATTCATTCCCATTTCTTGCATGGGACCTAAGCATGCACCCATGGACACAGATTTGATTTTTCAACCAATTTATATGCACTGGAGCATGTGCATGTAGTTGAAATTTGAATTATGCACATGAAATGCATTGAAAACTCAGTTAATACATAAATATGTACAAACGAACCCCGAAAAATCACAAAAATTCACACAGCACTCCTGTTGTTCTATGTTGACATGAGAAAAAAATTTGAAAGGAATAAGAGGCAATGGATATTGTTTCGTCCCCAAAGGTGGGACGTTCCCTACCGAAAACCATCATGCTTGTTGTGAGAAGTTCCGTTTTTTGAGAAGCATATACCCAAACCTGCCCCAAATGGGACAAAAAATTTACCACGGTATGTTGATGCCGCTGCATGATAGCATGCCCAGTTTCATGAACTTCACACGAGTTTTTGATTTATTAGAATTTGAAAACCAGGCATCTCAATGTTTTGTCGGCAATCAACGGTGCCCTGGTGTTTGAAATTCATTCCCATTTCTTGCATGGGACCTAAGCATGCACCCAAGGACACATATTTGATTTTTCGACCATATTTATATGCACTGGAGCATGTGCATGTAGTTCAAATTTGAATTGTTTACCTGAAATGGCTAGAAAACCAATTTAATGTATAAAATGTTCAAACGAACCCTGGATAATTCCAATTCTTTTACGACACAAATATAGTTGCATGTTCACTCCAGATAAAAGGTCTAGCAATTCAAACACCGTCCATTGCCACTGTGACCCCGTTATGTATTTCAAATAAAGATGAAAAATCAAGTAGATCACACACAGTTTATTATCAGCAACCGTTTGAGATGTAGTACAAAATATCTTGGAGGACCATCGGTGCATAGTACGCCTATGGCTTACGCGAGAAGGTGCGTCGGCTATAGTCCAGAGCCGGCGTCTCAAGCACAGTAGCTCGCTCCCCAAATATCATTTCACTGTTCAATTCTCACCGGTGAAAGATGGGCACGCGGACCCGCGTCGTGAGGGCAACTTCGGTGGCCCACTCCAGCGAGAGCGCGGCCGCAACCGCCATGCGCGAGCTAACAAAGTGCATCAGCGCGGCCGCAATTTGCGACCAGGCGACAAAGGCAGCCCAAAACGCATGTTGTTGCTTCTCAGGTGGCGGCAGCAACATCTACCTCAGGGATAGCAACTGACGAGAGAGGCACAACAGCTGTCCGTTCCGCAGTGGCGGCCTTAGCCCTGATGGAGGCCGCCCACGCCCAGCTCCTGGCGGTCACCGCACAAATCGAACGAAGCTTCTCCGACAACGGTCGGCAACCCACAGCCGAAGAGCTAGCAATCGCCGAGAGCGTTCGAGCAGCCGTCCGTTCCTCCACCGCATACCTTGCGACGACGGAGCCCGTCGTAGCCCAGACCGTGTCCACCCACACCCAACTCGCGGCGACCTTTTCTAAAGAGATGGCGGACGAGATGGCGAGATGCTTGCCAAGTATGGTGCGATGGATGCCATGGAGCCCCTTCCCCAGGAGACCGTCGGGCGTGAGCTGGACATGGAGGCGGCGGCGGAGATCGACGAGCACCAGCCATAGTAGTAGTCTTTGTTTTGTTTAATTAAGAGCACCGGTCTTTAATTTGTTAGAGTAATGTTTAGGTCAGCTAGCTCTGTTTAATTATTGAACTTGCTCGATTAAGAAGTGTGGGTGTGCTATAGTCTCCTTTGTGTACCCAAATTATGCAATGACGTGGATGACCACTGTAACCATGGAAATTCGAACCAAAACTTTTGATGTTCAAACTCATCACACAAGGGTTAAGCTATCTGAATCGTTTGTTATGTCCACATATCGTACATAGTTCTGAATAAGGGACCGTGTCTGATGACACTTTGCGCGCCAGTTTTCTGGCTAAAGCGATTCCAAATTTCCGGCTTCCGCGGAAATATCTACCTCCCCGCCCCCTCCCCCTTAACAAAAGCCACATTTCCCCTCTTTCCGCCTTCCTTTCCAAGTTGAAACCTTCACTCCTTGCTTGCAGCGCTGTCGCCTCCTCACCGGCGACCCTCCTTCACGCTGCTCGACCTCCTCTATCCATGCAGGTAATCCACACCCGACCCCCATCCTCCTCCTCCTTCCACATCCCACATGCTCCGACCGCCAGCGTGAGCGCGACACTTTCCACCCAAATCACCGACCCCTCCACCAAAAAAGCGCCGACCTAAGCCATGGTGCACGCAGAATAGCCAGGACCTCAAGGAGCATTTGGCAACGGAGAAGCAAATCACGGCCGCACGCACGGATGAGGTCGCGATGGCTGCCATTCATGCCGACACCCAGATGTTGAAGGAGCACCTTGCCAATTGCTAGCTACGCAGGTTAAGCATGCTCGGTTTACCCGTTGCGTATGCTTCTCAAGCCTTTCTTCACAAATTCTAGTGAATTGTGCTATCTAATTTCACCATGCAATCTGTTGCTCTAGTGTATATGTTCTATATGTCATGCAGTGTGGTACTTACTTATTAACTGTTTTGTTAATTAGTTGTCATTTTCAGTTAACTGTTTGGTTCAAATTCTGCAAATGTGACGTTCAATTCTTCAGGCTACAATTTTGTATTGTCTTCCATGTGAGAAAATAAATCGAATTTATCTTTACAAAATTGTGGGTGCATTCTGTTATTGTATACCATGTGAGGAATAAATTGAATTTGGTTGTAGTAAATACATGAGAAACAAATACAATTGCTACAATTGGCTGTAGTTAACTGTTTGGTTAACTCTCTAATCTTCTATTAGGAGTATGTTATATTGTGCAATGTGGTGCTTAGTTAATGTTTGGTTCATTTGTTGTGGTGTTTAGTTAACTGCTTGGTTCAATTCTGCAGTGCGATGTCCAATTATCGTGGGTAGAATTTTGTATTGTTGTGCATGTGAGGAATAAATTGAATTTGGCTGCACTTAATACATGAGAAACATATACAAGTGCTATATTTCCTAGTTCTTAATCATTCTTGGTTTGGGTAAATGGGTTTTCCGTGTGGCTTCAATTAATCTGATGGATCTGCAATGTGCTTATTTTTCATCAATATATTTTACTGATAGCATGCGAACCCTTACTTAACCTGATGACTAACTACCTTATATGTGTTGATGGGAAACAATGGGAAGCACTGAGGTTTCCAATCGAGGTTAGCACATGCATGGTCCGTTGTCTAATAGCACATTATTGTGCAATTGAGGAACCATTCTAATATTTTGGTTTTTAACAATTTGGTCTTGCACATGTAGGTCCTGCCGTCAGAGGTTTTGACCCACTGTTCGACCGTTTTTGCATATGGGGAAATGAATTATCCATGAATATCAATCAAATCAAGAAACTCAGAAAGATTGTTAGGATAAAGAAATTAGCGACAAAAAACAACAAGATCTTTGTCTGCACAATGAAGAAGACATCAGTTCACTACAAGATGGTACTAACTATTATACCTTGCCTTTTTTTATTCCTTTGCCCCATTTCCAATATAGAGAAGATATTTATGCACATCCTTGTTTTCAGGCCTTTCCAAAGAAGTTCACTGATGATTACCTCTCAAACCACCTCTATAGTCAGGAGGCGAGGAATGTTTTCATACAACACCCACGATTCAATATTGAAGTGTTCCTGAAGAAGACGAAGGACGGATGGTCAATCATTCACAGGCACTGGCCTAAAGTTGCAAAGACCTTCAACATGAATGAAGGCTCAATATTCGCCTTCCGCTTCAGCAGTTTTCCAGATGAGATGCATCTGTCTATATACCATCTATGATGCTAATTTCGAAAGGTTCTACATGTTGCATGTGGAACATGCTGCTGGTGCAGTTGTGTAATGGGGTAGTTGAGTCCTGAAGCTATATCATCTTGTACTTTGATGTATTTCAATTATGAAATTCTGCTTCCTTAATATGGAAATGAAATATATTGTGTGCTTAATATGAAATGTCAGTTAGATTAATAAATGGATTATGAATAATCGAATAATTAGCCTGCTAATTGTGTTTTGCTATTGCAAACGGTTGTTGAAAAAAATCCCGTGGGCGATGACCTCAGGCAACGCACATAGTTTCTAGGAATAAACCGTGTTGGATCAATGAACAATTACACACGACTTTCTCTTGAAAACTGTTTGCGTTGGGCCACCTTGCGCAAACGTTTACCGCATAAAAACTGTGTGTGATGGACATCCTTTGCCACACAGTTTCTTCTACGGACCGTGTGTGATACATTCAATAATGCAAACGATTTAACGGGAAAAATTGTGTGTGATGTACCTGTGAACGGAAACGTTTTCCTTGGAGCGACTGTGTGGGATGTGCATACAAACAGAAACGTTTAGCGGGGACTGACTGTGTGGGATGTACCTGCGACCGGAAACAATTTTGCCGTATAATTGTATTTTTTAGCTCTACTGTACGTATTTCCTTATTTGAGTGATTGTCGGTCGCACACGACCTCATTTTGCTGAACGTGTGTGCCAGGAGGGCGTATCGCCTACGGTTTCTGGGTCGCGTGGGAAGGACCCCCTATCGCCCACACTCACTTGGCGATGGTTCCAAATGCCGTCGTGGAAAGGGGTTAAAAACTGTTTGTTTAGGACCGACGCGTAGAAGTGCGAGGTTCCTCGGCGAGCACCATCACTGGGACGATGTGATAACCCACAAGTATAGGGGATCACAACATTTTTCTAGGGTAGAGTATTCAACCCAAATTTATTGATTCGACACAATGGGAGCCAAAGAATATTTGCAAGTATTAAGAGCTGAGTTGTCAATTGAACCACAACTGAAGATTAATTATCTGCAGCAAAGTGATCAGTAACAAAGTAGTATGATAGTTTTGATAGTACTAGCAATAGCAATAGGAACAATAACAGTGATAGCAATGATTTTGTAGCAAGTATAATAGTAATGATAGTAGTAGTAACTTAGCAGAAACAATACAAGAGAAACTCGTAGGCATTGGATCAGTGAATTCATTGGATGATATTCATCATATAACAGTCATAACCTAGGGCGATATGGAACTACCTCCAGTTCATAAATATAATGTAGGCATGTATTCCGTAAATAGTCATACGTGCTTATGGAAAGAACTTGCATGGCATCTTTTGTCCTATCCTCCCGTTGTAGAGGGGTCCAATTGGAAATTAAGGGATATTAAGGCCTCCTTTTAATAGAGAACCGAAACAAAGCATTAGCACATAGTGAATACATGAAGACCTCAAACTACGATCATCACCGGAAAGTATCCCGACTTCTGTCACTCTATGGCTAATGGATCATAACACGTAATAGGTGAATATTACTTGCAAGATCGGATCTAGGACATAGATATAATGGTGTTAGCATAAATGGTTCAGATCTGAAATCATGGTACCCGGGCCCAAAGAGACAAGAATTAAGCATAGCAAAGTCATATCAACATCAATCTTAGAACATAGTGGATACTAGGGATTAAGCCTTAACAAAACTAACTAGATTACATTATGAATCTCTCCCAACTCCTCACCGACCACCAAGCCTATGAAGGAATTACTCACTCCCGGTGGGGAGCATCGTGGAATTCGCGATGGAGAAGGGTTGGTGATGACGAAGATCGAAGATCCCCCTCCCAGGAGCCCCAAACGGAATCCAGATCTGGCCTCCCGATGAAGAACATGAGGTGGTGGCGACTCCATCTCGTGAAACGCGATAATTCTTTCTCCCTTATTTTTTCTTAAAAATAGGTATTTATGGAGTTGGATTCAGGGTCTGCGGGGCCACCAGGTGGGGACAACCCACCTGGGCACGCCGGGAGGGGGAGGCGCGCCCTGGTGGGTTATGCTCACCCACGCCCCCTACGGTGGTTCTTGGCTCAAGTAATTCTCTTTTATTATATAAAAACCCTCACAAAGTTTCGTTCCAATCCGAGAACTTTTATTTCTGCACAAAAACAACACCATGGTAGTTGTGCTGAAAGCAGCGTCAGTCCGGGTTAGTATCACTCAAATCATGTAAATTAGAGTCCAAAACAAGAGGAAAAGTGTGAGGGATCCCCGCTTTCATAACAGACGATCGTGATTGGTTTGAGTTGTGTATTTCATTTTGGTGATGTCCTATGGTGCCCTCCGTGTTGCGCAAACGTGAGGGATCCCCGTTGTAGGGTGTTGCAATACATTCATAATTCGCTTATGGTGGGTGGCGTGAGTGACAGAAGCACAGGCCCGAGTAAGGGGGCTGTTGCGTATGGGATAAAGAGGAACTGGTACACGTCGGTCCTAAACAAACTGTACATTCATAATTGCTTAGTTAATAATCCATTTACTAATCTAATTGACATTCATATTAAGCACATAATATATTCCATTTCCATACATTGGAGTACAACATGATATAGCTTCAGCACTCAGCTACCACATTACACAACTGAACAAGCAGCAAGTTTCACATGCAACATCTAGAACCTTTCGAAAGTAGCATCATAGACGGTACATAGAGAGATGCATCTCATCTGGAAAAATGCTGAAGCGGAAGGCAAATATCGAGCCTTCATTCATGTTGAAGGTCTTTGCAACTTTAGGCCAGTGCCTGTGGATGATTGACCGTCCATCCTTCGACCTCTTCAGGAAAACTTCAATATTGAACCGTGGGTGTTGTATGATTAGTGAACCCTGAAAACAAGGATGTGCATAAATACCTTCTATGATGCCCCCGATTTGACCGTACACTAATCATACACGGAAATGTGTACGACCAAGATCAGGGACTCACGGGAAGATATCACAACACAACTCCAGACACAAATTGAAATAATACAAGCTTTATATTACAAGCCAGGGGCCTCGAGGGCTCGAATACATAAGTTTGAAAACACAAGAGTCAGTGGAATAATATCCGAGTATAGACATAAGTTAAACAAGTTTGCCTTAAGAAGGCTAGCACAAAAGTAGCAACGATCGAAAAGGCAAGGCCTCCTGCGTGGGACCTCCTAACTACTCCTCGAAGTCGAACTCCGCATAGAATCATCCTCGGAATCCTCTGGCTCCTGGACTCCATAATATGATCGCAGTAACAGGGAAAAGGGGGAAAAGAAGTAGGAAAGCACCCGTGAGCACTCATCCAAAGTACTCGCAAGCAAGGATATACACTAAATATGCATTGGTATCAATGAAATGGGTAGTATCTGTGGACTGAACAGCAGAATGCCAGAATAAGAGGGGGAAAGCTAGTCCTATCGAAGACTATGCTTCTGGCAGTCTCCATCTTGAAGCAGTAGAAGAGAGTAGATGGTAAGTTAACCAAGTATCATCGCATAGCATAATCCAACCCGGCGATCCTCTCCTCGTCGCCCTATGAGAGAGCGATCACCGGGTTGTATCTGGCACTTAAAAGGGTGTGTTTTATTAAGTATCTGGTTCTAGTTGTCATAAGGTCGATGTACAACTCTGGGTCGTCCTTTTACTGAGGGACATAGCTATTCGAATAGATAAACTTTCCTGCAGGGGTGCACCACATTTCCCAACATGCTCGATCCCTTTTGGTCGGACACACTTTTCTGGGTCATGTCCGGCCTCGGAAGATCAACACGTCGCAGCCCTACCTAGGCACAACAGAGAGGTCAACATGCTGGTATAAATCCTATGGCGCAGGGGTCTGGGCCCATCGCCCATTGCACACCTGCACGTTGCGAACGCGGCCGGTAAGCAGACCTAGCCTCCCTAATACAAGAGCAGGCGTTCCAATCCAATGCGTCACGCGCCACACAGTCGCTGATGTCAAGAAGGCTTCGGCTGATACCACGTCGTCGAGTGCCCATAACTGTTCCTACATAGTTGGTTAGTGTGTATAGGCTAGTGGCCAGACCCATATCAAATACCAAGATCTCGTTAAGCATGTTAATTGATGTAACCGCGGACACCGACCAGGGCGAGGCCCACCTTTCTCCAAGGTGCTCCCAACCTGCCCTATCGCTCCACCACAAAGTAACAGTCGGGGCCATCAGGAACCTAGGCCCACCACTACCAGGATGGAACCACCTGTCCTTTCAGCCCCCACCTCGTAATCACTTGCACGTGCTCTATGAGCCAACCCCACTTTAGTCACCACCATGTATCATGTATAACAGTATAGTATGTATATACCCGTGATCACCTCCCGAAGTGACCACGGCCCGATAATATAGCATAGCAGACGGAAAAGAATGTAGGGCCACTGATGGAATACTAGCATCCTATAGTAACCATTTAGGATTGCAGGTAAGGGTAACAACAGTAGTAGCAAAGACAGGCTATGCAGCAGAATAGGATTAACCGAAAGCAGTAACATGATACACTACTCTAATACAAGAAGTAGAGAGAAGGTATAGGCGATATTTGGAGAACAAGGGGGGGCTTGCCTGGTTGCTCTGGCAAGAAGGAGGGGTCGTCAACACCGTAGTCGAACTGGGGGTCGCCGGCAGTCTCGGGGTCTACCAGAAAGAAGTAACGGAGGGGGAACACAATAAATAACAAAGCAATCAAAGCATCACAAAGTGTAACATGGAATTACGTGGTCCTAGAGGCGATCTAACGCATGGATAGGTGCTACCGGCGAAGGGGAAAAACATCTGGGAAAGTATTCCCGGTGTTTTGCGTTTTCGGACAAACGAGCCAGAGGGAGAAAGTTGCATGTTCTCTATGCTAGGTACGTGTGGCGGATGAATGGACTGCGTATTTGGATTCATCTCGTCGTTCTGAGCAACTTTCATATATAAAACTTTTTCATCCGAGTTACGGTTAATTTTCTATGATTTTTCAAAGATTTAATAATATTCTAGATTTTATTTTAATTCGAAAATAAAGGTTAAATTGCTAGGGACACCCAGCACAGGGTACACAAAAGTGCACCCAGTGGCTGACAGGTGGGTGTGATAGCCTGGCTTATTAGGGATGATAGACTACTCATATCAATAAGGAATTCCTTCTTTTCCGGGAGCCCAAGTTGCTCCCGGGTGCGCACGAGTGAGGACAAAGTGCGCAGAAAAGACTAGTATTGATCTGTGGGGCCAGTCTAGATCCCGCCAGGAATAACGACCACCGGTGGGTGTGTCCGGGGCGTTACAAGTTGGTATTAGAGCCAACCCTCGCGGTTACACGGATGTTTGCGGACAGGTGCGCGGTCATGTTGTTCATGACGTTTGTGACCTATCGTGGCACCCGGCATGGCACACGTACCGGACTGGATGCACAGACGTATGTGCCAAGAGGGAACGTTCATGTGGCCCGACGAGGACGTCGGTTCCTCTAAGTGGGGGTGTATGTGATAGCTTGGCTTATTAGGGACGATAGACTACTCATATCAATAAGGAATTCCTTCTTTTCCGGTAGCCCATTCGGACAGAACTCCAAAGTTAAGCGTGCTCAGCTTGGAGTAGTGTTAGGATGGGTGACCGGCCGGGAAGTTGCTCCCGGGTGCACACGAGTGAGCACAAAGTGCGCAGAAAAGACTAGTATTGATCTGTGGGGTCAGTCTAGATCCCGCCAGGAGTAACAACCATCGGCGGGTGTGTACGGGGCGTTACAGTGGGCCAGGGGGTCACAGTTAACCAGTCAACGCTTGACTGGTCAACAGGGGGTGGGGACCCCTGTCATATTGACATTTAGCTAATTAGAGATTAAGTTAGGCTAACTAAGTAATTAGTTTAATTAAACCATTTTAATTAAGTTAATTAATAATTTTTTATTTTTTAAAGGCTAGGGCGCTGTGGCCCGCTGGCAGTGGCACAAGGCCAACTCAGCGGGGCGGTTAACGGGCAGTGGGCGTGGGCGCCCGCGACTGAGGCCACCAGGGGCGATGGCCACGGCGGGGCGCTGGTGGGGTGCAGGCTGGGCCGAAGGGGCCAGGGCGGAGCCAGCAGCGGGGAGGCCACGCGAGGCCAGCCGAAGGCGAGGCGCGGCCGCGGGTCAGAGGCGGAGCGCGAGGCGATGGGCCATTCCGATAGCGGCGGCTGCGGCGCGGGCGTGCGAGGAGCGAGGCGCAGCAGAGCAGTGGGGGCAGTAGCCGCGGCGCAGAGCAGGCGGCACGACGCGGGCAGCGGAGAGTCAGGCGGGAGGAGGCGGCGAGCAGCAGCGCGGGGTGGGCGTGGTGGCGTGACCGGGGAGGACATCGCTGGAGCAGGGGGGCAACCGCGGGGTCAGGCGCGTGTCCAGGGGTGGGGGCGCCGGGCGCGGGCGCACCAGAACGGAGCCGAGGTGCGGCGGCCGCTGGCGGCGCAAGCGAACAAGAGGCGCGTGGGCGGAGCACTAGGCCGCGGCAACGACGAAGGTCAACGGCGGCAAGCTTCGGTTGTAGCATGGCAGCTATGCCGGCTAGCTAGAGCTCGTAATCGAGCTCGTTTGCAGAGGGAAAAGGATGGAGGCTCACAGTTGAGCCCGGGGGGCGACTCGGGGAGGACGGGGCGGTGCCGGAGCGGCAGCACGACGGCGAGAGGCGCGCGGTGGCCGACGGGGAAGGAGGCTCGATCCTGATGCTTGACGACTCCCTAGCTTGATACTGCAGGAGGAAGACGAGGTCGACAGTGACAGGTCTCCAAGACATCTTCGCGCGGCGTGGGGATAAGGTGGCCTCGGTGACGACGAGGGCATGGCGGCGGCAACACTCTCGGGCGATGAGGAAAATGATGAATGCAAGTGAGAGGGGGAGAAGTGGAGCAACTAGGGTTTCCAGAGAGCAGGGATGGCCTTTATGCGCTGTGGTGGGCCTCTAGATGGCTGCTCCACAGCCAATCAAAGCCATGGACGCTGGGGGCGCGTCCAACATGCCTCATGTGAACAGGAGGTAGTAGAGGACCTCCTGGTGGGCTTGGTTACCTCCTGTAGCACGTAGGCCCAAGTGCACAGGGATCGGTCATTCTTTTTCTATTGTTTTCTATGCCTTTTATCTCTCTCAGATTTCTAATTTCTATAAGTAGCAATCGATTTTTGTTCAACATGGTATTTGGCACATAAATATCAGTCAATATTTCAAGTCTGCATACAAGGTTTGGAGGCAATCGGAGTTAGATAAATAATTGACTATTTTGAAAAGACCATTTTTGTTGAGGTTGGACCACTTATTAAATTCCTAGAAATTTATTCGTGAGTTAAATGAAGTCGGTTGCAACATGACAATGAATAGGAGAATCTATAGAATAACACGAACATTTAGTTTTACTGCTCGAAGAAAAAATAATTTCACTTGAAATTTAAATCTGAATTTGACTTTGATTTCGGACAAGTGGCAATTTGCATAGTAATCCTGATGATGTGGCCGCCATTAGTGTGTGATTACTGTAGCTCAACTACCAGGGTGTTATGAATCTCCTCCACTACAAGAAATCTCGTCTCGATATTTAAGAGGTGGAGTAAGGAGAGAAGAGTTGGTTATGAAATTCTAACAGATCTTGTTTTTCGTGTTGCTCTCATCGAAGAGGTTGATCCATAACGTTGATGTCTTCAATTCGTTACTTCAGGGCATCATGATGAAGTCCTCATCCTTTCTTTAGAAACTCCATCGTACTTACGAATAGGGTATAAGGGGAAAACTATAAGGACAGATGTCTGAAAGGATTGGTATCCGGTAATTATCTCAAGGAAGGAGATTTTAGAAGTACCAGGAAACAAATTGAGAGTGCTATAGGGAGGTTGAACAAGTTTTAACCAGGTAGGCATCAAGCTGGTGCCTATAACAGGTGATGAAGGGGTTCAGAGCAATGAGGAATAATGTTGCCTATGATACCAGAATGAATCATGGTGAGGAAGTTAGCTCGTGAACTACATACGAAGCCAAGTGCAAAGAATATTTCGGAATCAAGGTTGTACAGGAGAGTCAAGTTTCGATCCTATGGAACTATGAGTTATGGGCCCACCATGTGGGTTAAAAGTAGCAGGAGCGGTGACAACTTGTGCGGTCTTGATAGCACGGCGTGTCAGAGGGTAGCCTGTCAGTTATGTCAGCAGCAACGTCGGTACCAAGGGCGAGGGACGAAAAGAACCATTTTCCTGCTCGTTGAACGAGGCGGACAAATAGGCAAAGTTCTTATCCATCGGTGGTTACCAGAATGCTATCAACAAAAGCACCAGGGTCTTTAGGACAGAATTATACACCGATGTGTTTACATAAGCAGGAGAATATTACTGCTTAGATCATATAGACCTCAAGAAAGGTTAAACCAAACAATGGAAATGAAAATATGATTGTCAGATTAAATAGAACAATGGAAAGGAAAAATGTGTTTAAACACATATTTCAGGGGTATATCCTTCCCAAGGACAAGCAGAGCATGATATCCGTGACAAGATATAATGTAGAAGACCCTTTAGGTAAGGGGAGAGAAATTTCATGACATTACCCATACAACGGTGTTTGGATAATTTGATAAAGAAAAATTTAGCATTGTGCTTCAAATGTTCTTATTGAAAATCGTAGTACCACAGACATGCTTCGAGATAGCATTGACATAGTCTTCAAGCAAAGATCGAACTTGGATACACAAAGGATTCATCAGGAACAACATTTAGAATAAGTCTTCTGATTTCCACATGGAAGAATGGTTAACCTTGCTAAATAGGAAACTATAATGATAGGTTCTCCGGCTAGGTGTGCTAGGCATGACATCACCTTACCGAGTCATATAAAGACCAGTGTTATAACTCTTCGGAATATGTTCCAACCATCATATCTGACCGAGATTCAAATCTGATTGGTGTCAGGATACCTCAGACTTAGGATGCCCGAGAAGAAAAGGGTGCAACAACAGTTGACGCAAAGACATTTTTAAGATTCTCGAGAAATGAACCATGGAAGCAAGTTCCGAAACAAGAGTTCATCATTAAACCAAGGAGAGGATGAGGAGGTGGCTGATGAACTCAGCGACAATTCATCAAGATTTCCAAAAAGATGGATTTCCACAATCATGTGAACAAGGAGATAACATTTGTCAAATCAAATGGTATAATGATGTATGCCCGAGGAAAACATACACAATTTAACAATGATAGAAGGGTGCACCCTGAAATCTGGACTGGGTAGCACGATCAGTGTTTGAATGATGATTCAATAAGCAATAGACTTAGAATGAAACTATCGACCGTTAACTTCAAAGCAATAGGGTTGCTAGAAGGGCAGAATCCAAACAGTACCGTTCACTTGTTTGTATCCCGGTTAGAATCGACACGGGGGCCAAGAATTAATGGTGATGATGAGAAGTATCACTATACCAGGAACTCTTAAGAGGTGGAGCAATCCTCACAACATCCTTGACATAAAAGACAATAATACTTCAAGGTAGAACATAACACCAGATGGATAGAAAGGAACTCAAGGTACTACACAAAACATGAACAAGTTTGTGTTGGAGGGAGGGCAATAAAGTTGCCGATGATAACACAAATCATCGATGGGCAAGGATGGTATTTCTCATCAAGAATTCGATAGATATCTCGGAAGAGCTCATAAGGTTGATGACGATTATGACACATTTGTCGAAATATGTCATGAAGATGTAATCAATCAGCGACGACATCAAGTCAAAGGAATGATGAAGCGAAAGGTTATTGGAACCATGGGTACGACACAAACTCGAAATCAAGCTTGTTGTTCAAGGCGAAATGATATGATGAGGAAAATCAACATAAGCTTAGCTCATCGTCAAAAATTGTGCTCCAGGAAGAAGGACCAGGTAGCATACTTAAAAGTTTGCACGATAATGATATAGACGATCAGGTTAGGAATGACTTGAAGGATTAATAAACTCGTAAGGAACGAAAATTACTTAGAGTTATTGATCCGGAGTGCGGAATCGATTCACTTATCGGTGTTTTGGGTTGACAAACAACCCAACACCCATGAAGTGACAGCGACAGGGAAAGGTAGTACTTCATCAAAAATTCATAAGATGTAGAGCAATGGCATGATATCCTCGAGATACCAGGGGTAATACTCGAAGGTAGATCATAATAGAGGTCGGGCAGACGTATTGATCTATAGAAGACAAATGTTTTAACTTGTCCGAGAAATGGGATCAAAGAAGAACAATCATGGTCGGAACCACGATTGCAAAGGATCAATTCATAGATACCAGATGATAGTTATCAAGGAAATAGTTATTATTACAAGAAGTTTCCATGATAGGATCTACATCGTGTCCATGGGCAGGAACACAAAGTTCAAGGTTGACTCCCACTTCTTTAATGCATAACCTCTCATTCACTTCTCCCCTTCAACAAAGTTGTGGTGTTGAGATTTTAACTGACATAACACCAGAAGGGTATGACTTGTGAAAACATTTGGGTTCATACGGTTTAGGGAAGGTATAGGTTCAACCCATCAGGGCATCTTAGAAATACATACCACAAGCTTCAGGAGTAATTTATACAAGCTCGAAAGCAGAGCATAGTTGAGAAAGTAGAGGATACAATTTACCAAAAGCATTATGTATCCGAGGAAAGGCTCACAAGGTTATTGAATAAGAAGGACGCGGTCGGATAATAATCTGACAAGGGGTCTTATGGTCCATAACGGAGCTAATGCGAGTATCGGTACTCTATCAAAGGAAAAAGGAATGAAAGGGCATCAGATTATAGAAACAACTGACTAATCCGCTCAAATGTAAAGGAATTATCATTTCCAAATCAAGGGATCAGAAGCCAACGCTCTCATTAAGAATGGATAAGTCGAATAGACTTAGGGGTACAATCAACAACAATTTGATTGGTCGATAACCAACTCATGTTTAAAATGATGTCTGAGCCGGAAGGATGAATTCTAGGATCTGATTGAGGATTGCGAGCATTCACAACATTTTGAATCGACGGACTCAAAATGATAATGAAAAGGGATGCCGATAATATTATGAGACTTATGGGATTAACCATAATGCAAGCAAGCAAGAATTTCAAGAGCAATAGGCTGCTCAGGATTTTCAGAAGATCGAATAATATTACAAAGAATTTTGTGAAACACATTATCAACTAGGAATGAACAAATCCTCGATAAGTGTGAGAATTATTCATAGGGGTATTCATGCCGCAAATATCTGTAAGGTAGTGGCACAAAGTATTCTCAGAACAATAAAGAGAATTTCGAGGTATCTTGTAATAGCAAGATCAACTGGGAATAAAAGTGAGAACGACAGGTGTATGTATTTATCCGTATGGATAATTCGGTGGTAAGAAATTGCAAAATCAATGGGCACATAGTCTTGAGAGAACTTCAGAGAGTATCTTCGGAATCTTCTGGTTAAGCAATCAATCGTCTGGAGTGAGGGGCTCTTCGGGAGAAAGCATTTTCGAGAACCTAAAGTTAGCTTTCTTTTTAGTAGAATTATTTAACCCAAATAGAAGAGAGATCAGAGTCCCAGAGTAAAGGTCGAGGAATAAAAGATCCTAATACCACCCGATGGTGACGTGGGCCCGTAAGCCACACAGCCATGTTAGTACAAGTTTTTGAAAGACTAGACTCAACTTCGGCCAAGGAGTATGGAAGGGGGATTACTACAGGCAGTCGGCTCTGATACCAACTTGTGACGCCCCTAATTTGACCGTACACTAATCATACATGCAAATGTGTACGACCAAGATCAGGGACTCACGGGAAGATATCACAACACAACTCTAGACACTGATTTAAATATTACAAGCTTTATATTACAAGCCAGGGGCTTCGAGGGCTTAAATACATAAGCTCAAAAACACAAGAGTCGGCGGAATAATATCTGAGTATAGACATAAGTTAAACATGTTTGCCTTAAGAAGGCTAGCACAAAAGTAGCAACGATCGAAAAGGCAAGGCCTCC
This sequence comes from Triticum monococcum, assembly GCA_034509565.1. Classification (NCBI taxonomy): domain Eukaryota; kingdom Viridiplantae; phylum Streptophyta; class Magnoliopsida; order Poales; family Poaceae; genus Triticum; species Triticum monococcum. The sequence goes on along the minus strand of CM067843.1, from coordinate 378,309,249 downwards.
TGCCTGGGACCTCCTAACTACTCCTCGAAGTCGAACTCCGCATAGAATCATCCTCGGGATCCTCTGGCTCCTGGACTCCATAATATGATCGCAGTAACCAGGAAAAAGGGAGAAAGAAGTAGGAAAGCAACCGTGAGTACTCATCCAAAGTACTCGCAAGCAAGGATCTACACTACATATGCATTGGTATCAATGAAATGGGTAGTATATGTGGACTGAACAGCAGAATACCAGAATAAGAGGGGATAGCTAGTCCTATCGAAGACTACACTTCTGGCGGTCTCCATCTTGAAGCAGTAGAAGAGAGTAGATGGTAAGTTAACCAAGTATCATCGCATAGCATAATCCTACGCGGCGATCCTCTCCTTGTCGCCCTGTGAGAGAGCAATCACCGGGTTGTATCTGGCACTTGAAAGGGTGTGTTTTATTAACTATCCGGTTCTAGTTGTCATAAGATCGACGTACAACTCCGGGTCATCCTTTTACCGAGGTACATGGATATTCGAATAGATAAACTTCCCTACAGGGGTGCACCACATTTCCCAACACGCTCGATCCCTTTTGATCGGACACACTTTTCTGGGTCATGTCCGGCCTCGGAAGATCAACATGTCGCAGCCCTACCTAGGCACAACAGAGAGGTCAGCATGCCGGTCTAAATCCTATGGCGCAGGGGTCTGGGCCCATCGCCCATTGTACACCTGCATGTTGCGAACACGACCGGTAAGCAGACCTAGCCTCCCTAATACAAGATCATGCGTTCCAGTCCAATCCGGCGCGCGCCACTCAGTCGCTGACGTCAAGAAGGCTTCAGCTGATACCACGACGTCGAGTGCCCATAACTGTTCCCGCGTAGTTGGTTAGTGCGTATAGGCCAGTGGCTAGACTCAGATCAAATACCAAGATCTCGTTAAGCATGTTAATTGATGTAATCGCGGACGCCGACCAAGGCCAGGCCCACCTGTCTCCTAGGTGGTCTCAACCTGCCCTGTCGCTCTGCCACAAAGTAATAGTCACGGCCGTCGGGAACCCAGGCCCACCACTACCGGGATGGAACCACCCGTCCTTTTAGCCCCCACCTCATAATCACTTGTTGGTGCTCTACGAGCTGACCCGACTTTAGTCACCACCATGTATCATGTATAATAGTATAGTATGTATATACCCGTGATCACTTCCTGAAGTGACCATGACCCGATAATATAGCATAGAAGATGGACAAGAATGTAGGGCCACTGATGGAATACTAGCATCCTATACTAAGCATTTAGGATTGCTGGTAAAGGTAGCAATAGTTGTAGCAAAGATAGGCTATGCAGCAAAATAGGATTAACCGAAAGCAGTAACATGCTACACTACTGTAATGCAAGCAGAAGAGAGAAGGAATAGGTGATATCTGGTGATCAGGGGGGGCTTTCCTAGTTGCTTTGGCAAGAAGGAGGGGTCGTCAACACCGTAGTAGAACTTGGGGTCGCCGACAGTCTCGGGGTCTACCAGAAAGAAGTAACGGAGGGGAACACAATAAATAGCAAAGCAATCAAAGCATCACAAAGTGTAACGTGGCATTACGCGGTGCTAGAGGTGATCTAATGCACGGGTAGGTGATACCGGCGAAGGGGGGAAACATCCGGGAAAGTATTCCCGGTGTTTTGCATTTTCGGACAAACAAACCGGAGGGAGAAAGTTGCATGTTCGCTATGCTAGGGACGTGTGGCGGACGAACAGATTGCGTATTTGGATTCATCTCATCGTTTTGAGCAACTTTCATGTATAAAACTTTTTCATCCGAGTTACGGTTAATTTTTTATGATTTTTCAAAGATTTAACAATATTCTAGATTTTATTTTAATTCGAAAATAAAGGTTAAATTGCTAGAGACACCCAGCACAGAGTACACAAAAATGCATCCAGTAACTGACAGGTGGGCCAGGGGGCCCCAGTTGACCAGTCAACGCTTGACTGGTCAACAGGGGGTGGGGCCCCTGTCATACTGACATTTAGCTAATTAGAGATTAAGTTAGGCTAACTAAATAATTAGTTTAATTAAACCATTTTAATTAAGTTAATTAATTAATTATATATTTCTTTTTTTAAAAGGCTAGGGCGCTGGGGCCCGCTGGCAGTGGCACAAGGCCAACTCAGCGAGGCGGTTAACGGGCAGTGGGCATGGGCATGGGCGCCCGCGACTGAGGCCACCAGGGGCGCCGGTGGGGTGCGGGCTGGGGCCGGAGGGGCCGGGGCGGCGCGAGCAGCGGGGAGGCCAGGCGAGGCCAGCCGGAGGCGAGGCGCAGCCGCGGGTCAGAGGCGGAGCGCGGGGCGGCGAGCGACTACGGCAGCGGTGGCCGCGGCGCGGGCGTGCGAGGAGCGAGGCGCAACAGAGCAGTGGGGGAAGCGGCAGCGACGCGGAGCAGGCGACACAGCGCGGGCAGCAGAGACTCGGGTGGGGGCGGGGAGCAGCAGCGCGGGGTGGGCACGGTGGCGCGACTGGGTGAGGACGGCGCCGGAGCAGTGGGCAGCCGCGCGGGGTCAGGCGCATGTCCAGGGGGTGGGGGGGCGCCGGGCGCAGGCGCACCAGAACGGAGCCAGGGTGCGGCGGACGCTGGCGGCGCAAGCGAACAGGGGGCACGCGGGGGGGAGCAATAGGCCGCGGCAACGACGAAGGTCAACGGCGGCGTGCTTCGGTTGGAGCATGGCAGCTATGCTGGCTGGCTAGAGCTCGTAATCGAGCTCGGTTGCGGAGGGAAAAGGATGGAGGCTCACAGTGGAGCTCGGGGGGCGACTCGGGGAGGACGGGGCGGTGCCGGAGCAGAAGCACGACGGCGAGAGGCGCGTGGTGGCCGACGGGGAAGGAGGCTCGATCCTGAGGCTTAACGGCTCCCCAGCTCGATTTACTGCAGGAGGAAGACGAGGTCGAAAGCGACAACCCTCCAAGACATCTTCGCTCGAAGTGGGGATAAGGTGGCCTCGGTGACGACGAGGGCATGGCGGCGACAACACTCTCGGGCGATGAGGAAAATGAAGAGTGCAAGCGAGAGGGGTAGAAGTGGAGCGACTAGGGTTTCTAGAGAGCGGGGATGGCCTTTATGCGCCGTGGAGGGCCTCTGGATGGCTGCCCCATGGCCAATCCAAGCCATGGACGTTGGGGGCGCGTCAACATACCTCATGTGAACAGGAGGTAGGAGAGGACCTCCTGGTGGGCTGGGTTACCTCCTGTAGCATGCAAGCCCAAGTGCACAGGGACCTGTTATTCTTTTTCTATTGTTTTCTATGCCTTTTATCTCCCTCAAATTTGCAATTTCTATAAGTAGCAATCGATTTTCGTTCAACATGGTATTTGGCACATAAATTCCAGCAATATTTCAAGTCTGCATACAACGTTTGGAGGCAATCAGAGTTAGATAAATAATTGACTATTTTGAAAAGACCATTTTAGTTGAGGTTGGACCACTTATTAAATTCCTAGAAATTTATTCGTGAGTTCAATGAAGTCGGTTTCAACATGACAATGAATAGGAGAATCTAGAGAATACTGTGAACATTTAGTTTTACTGCTCGAAGAAAAAATAATTTCTCTTGAAATTTAAATCTGAATTTGACTTTGATTTTGGACAAGGGGCAATTTGCATAGTAATCCTGATGACATGGCCGTCATTAGTGTGTGATTACTGTAGCTCAACTACCGTGGTGTTACATCTTCTCTATATTGGAAACAAGGCAAAGGAATAAAAAAGGCAAGGTGTAATAGTTAGTACCATCTTGCAAACCTCACTGCTTCCCATTGTTTCCCTACAACACACATAAGGTAGTTAGTCATCAGGTTTGAAAGTGCGTTAAGTCGACCAAAGGGGGGATGAATAGGCGATTATTATGAATTCTTCACTGAGGAATTTCAGGGTGAGGAAATTTCTAAGAGAAGAACTACTTGCTGCGGAATAAGTACTCAGAAGTAAACATAACAGAGCATGAGCATGGTCTTCATGATGAAATGAAAATAAGCACAGGGTACAGAAAGCGTAAACACAGGATAAACAGAATGAAGACAAATAGACTGAAGAAATGAGCTGAAGGAATAGAGAAAGTCTTCAGTCAAAGTCTTCAAATAGATATGAACAAGCACGCAATACAGAAATGATAAAATGGAAGGGTTGAGGAAATGGAACCAGTTAGCTCAGTGAAGACAATGATTTGGTAGACCAGTTCCAACTGTTGTGACAGTTGCACGTCTGGTTAGGGCGGCTAGGTATTTAAACCTGAGGACACACAGTACCGGACACCCAGTCCTGAACACGTAGCTCAGGACACTTAGTCCTCACCGTATTCCCCTTGAGCTAAGGTCACATAGACCTCGCCCAATCACTCGTGGTAAGTCTTCAGGGGACTTCCTAACCTTCGCAGACTCGGTCAATCAGCGATCCACAATTTCCTCTTGGATGCTCTAGACCATGACGCCTAACCGTTTGGAAGATGCAAAGTCTTCAAAGGTAACAAGCATCGGATCCACGCAGGATCAATCTCTTAAGTAATGCTCAATCACTTTGGGTTTGAAGGTGTTTGGGATTGGGTTTTCCTCACTTGATGATTTTCGCTCAAAGTCCTCGGAGGATGGGATGCTCTCAAATGACAAGTGTCAGTTTCTCTCGGAGCAGCCAACCAGCTAGTGGTTGTAGGGAGCGGCTATTCATAGCCTAGGGAGCAGCCCAGCATGATAAGACATAAATGCCCTTCAATGATATGACCGTTAGGTGGAAGTATATTTTGGGACAGCTGGCGTGTAGCACAGCAATGGTCGGAAATTTGACTAACAAATTCCTCAGGGCTATCATGTTCCTCACTTGTAGGCAATTCACACTGGTGAATTCCTAACTCCTCAGTCAGAACAAATTCCTCAAAGACCAGAAGAGCTTCATCTCTGTCACTGAAGAAATTTTACTGAACTGTATGAGATTGCAATGGCTTCACTCGAAGGGTTTGGTAGGTGTAGGATTTTGAGTTGAGCATCACATGGAAAATTTTCCTTAGTATTTCCTTGACCCCCTTTAATAGTATGGTGTTTCCTATGAATCAAGAAAGAGAAAAAGAAACTATGAAAACAAAAGTCTTCACGCTTCATGTTGCTCGAATGACTACCAAGTCTTCAGGATCACACCAATTTCTTCACTTTCAAAGTCTTCAGAAAGTCTTCAGTAATCCAAAGTCTCCAGTCGAACAACTTCATTTTTAGGGGTCGACTTTCTCTGTAAATATCGAACTCCTCATAGACTTATAGACTTGTGTATACTCACAAACACATTAGTCCCTTAACCTATAAGTCTTCAATACACCAAAATCACTAAGGGGCACTAGATGCACTTACAATCTCCCCCTTTTTGGTGATTGATGACAATATAGGTTAAGTTTTCAACGGAGATAAACATATGAAGTGTAAATACGGATATTGAGGAATTTGATTACAAGATATAGAAGAGCTCCCCCTGAAGATGTGCATAGTGAGGAATTAGCTTTTGAAGCAATGCACACTTGAACTGTAGAATCATGGATATCTCCCCCTATATCTTGTAATCCAGACACACATTTAACATATAATATGGAGATTTGAAATGCATGATGAAATATGGTGACTGATGTAATTCAGCATGCGTGCATTAACATATATGAGGAATAAGCATGCAGAAGAACACAACAAAAGTATCAGACCACCATCGGGTTTAAGTTTACAACTCGATCCAGCAAAGTCTTCAAAAGAACAAGAGTTGTAACTGAGAAAAAAATGCCCATATAAGTAGACCCGCTTGAAGACTAACTCAAATTTCTCCCCCTTTGTCATCAAATGACCAAAATGGACGAAAAATGAGGACTAACGCCCCGAAAGAATATCATCACTGAGTCGATGAAGGAGCGCCAATATTGTTGGGGTCGGTTGTTGAAGTAGGGCCTGTCGCAGTGTCGTCCAAGTCTTCATGTTCATCTGTCGCACATGATGAAGAATATGAGCTGGCTACCAAGGAAGGAACTTTAGTCTTCTTGAATTTCTTCGCTGGTGGCTGCTGAGACCATTCAAAGTCCTGCTTGAAACCCATTTGCTTCAGATCATCTTCACCATACAGATATGACAAAACAGCCTAGGTGCGACCGAAGACTTCGTGGAGGTAGTAATGGTTTTTCTTAACTGCATTGTGTGTGGCAGTCATGTTGTGAAGAATAGAACCAAACTGACGCTTAACCCATTTGTGGTTGTGATCGACCTTCTGGTGAAGACTGAGGAGAAGCTCACGATCAGTCATCACCCTTGGAGCTGTGCCTTGAGGATTTTGCTTTGAAGCATTTGCGGCAGAGTCATGAGTGGCAGAGTCATCATTGGTGGAGTAGGATGAAGCTTTTCGGAACAGACCATCCAATGGATGAATGCCTTCATCAATAATTGCAGTAGCCTTGCCCTTTTCATCAGAAGAGGAAAATGTCCTCTTGAGGACTTCAATGGGGGGCAAGTAACTGACATGATTCTGAAAAACAGCCTTGTAGTTGAGTGAAGACCTAGTTCTGAGGAATCTCATAATCCAAGGAGCATAAGGCTTCAACTCAAATGGAGGAGGGCAACATTTGCCAGAGTCCTCATGAAGAAATCGTGGTAGTTGATAGGAATGCCAGGTATGATATTGAATAGCAGATTCTTCATGATGCCAACAACTTCTTCATCATTTGAATCATGGCCTTTGATTGGACTCAATGTCTTTGTCAGAATGCGATAGACAGTTCTAGGCACAAACATCAATTCCTTCACAAGGAATTTGGTCCTTGGAGCTTGGCCGGGCTTCAGTGGCTTCATCAACACTTGCATGTAGTGAGCAGTGAGTTCAGGTTCATGATAGATGCAACGAGCACCTTCAAGGGGAGGACTGACAGGCAGGGCATGAAGTAATTCAGAGGCCGGTGCTTTGAAATGTGTGTTCTCTAACATCCAGTCCAATACCCAAGTGTCCACATCTTCAGCTTCTCCCATGATGTGCAGTGTCACATAGAACTGAAGAATTAGCTCCTCATTCCAATCAACAATATTCGTGCAAAAGTTGAGCAGCCTAGCGTCATGAAGAACACTGAGGACTGGCACAAAGCAGGCAGTGATTCCATGTCCATGTGAGGAATATGCTCATGGTCAAAGACTTTGTCTTTGTTGAAAAGTAGCGAAGAATAGAAGTTTGCTTGGCTAGCAGTCCAGAAGCGCTTCCTTCTAAGGCGAGCAGAGTCATAGGGGTTGTAGATGTGAACAAAAAATGCACATGGAAGAAGTCATCAGCCTTGAATTTTTGCTTCTTTGAGAAAGGATCCTTTGGCTTGGGTGAGGAGTGTCAGTCAATTGCATCACAACCTCAGGAATCGCGATCTCAGGTTCCACAGGCTGAGGAATTTCAGTTTCTTCTTCAGTGGCGGCCTGGGACTTCAATTCTTCAGCAGCAATGTCATCAGCGCTAGTGACTGGAATCTCTTCAGGGATGGACGGAGTGGGGTGTGGTTCTTCAGAACCCATTTAAACTTCAGTACTCACTGGGGACTAAGAAATTTGTTGCAGAGGAGTGAACAATGGAGAATTGGGGTGCCGACTTTCCCAAAAGTCATCATTCAGAACTGGCGTTGTGCACCCAATGTCCACATCCTCATCTTATCCACTCATTTCTTCAACGCCGGCCTCTTCAGCAGTAAACTAAGGCATGGGCGATGAAACAACTGGGTTTGAAGGGATTGCATCCACTTCAATTTCTTCATCCAACTGCTCTGAGGAAGCAGCAGAAGGAATGTCTTCATCGGATCCGCTTGGGATCACGTATTCTTCATCAAAAGGAACGAGTTCCTTTGATGGCATGCTTGAGACTGGAACAACATCAATAGGATTTTCAAACGAGCTGGTCAATTTCTTCATCTTCTTCGGAGCTGAAGAGTCTGATGAAGTTGATGCTTTCCTTTTCTTCACAGCTGCACACTCCGCAGCCTTGGTCTTCTTCGCTTCTGATGCAAAAGGAAGAATTGAACTTGGTGCAGGCGCAGGAGGAGCAGAGGACATTGGTTCCGTTTCTTCAGGCACAACTGATGCAGTTGCCCTGGTATAAGCAATTTCTTCAGGCACAGCGGTTGAAGCTTCGGCTGGCCTGGAAATTTCTTCAGGCGCAACACTAGTGGTTGCCCTGGCAGTTTCATCAGCTGCTGGAATGCAGTCATCAGCCCTGGTACTAGTATTTTCTTCAGCAGCCTGAGTATCATCAGCAGTGCTGGCATTTTCTTTAGTAGGCTGAGCAGATGCTTCAGCCTGAGGAATTTCTTGTTGCGAAGGGGCAGCAACATTGGTAGTAAATTTTTCAGTTATCTTTACAAATCTGACTTTGGCTCCAAGCCAGTCAGCATAGTAGCGATCAAATTGATCACTCAGTTTCTTGATCTCTGATTGCATAGCAACAAGTTCCTCAGGTGAAAGCTTCAAGAAGTTTTGCTTCAGAAAGCGCTCATTTTTGTACTGCGCTTTCTTCACCTTCCTCCCATGTTCATATTTCCATTTTTCTTTGTCAATGAAGTGAGTCAGCACATGACTTTGACCAGGAGTGAGGTTCAGCTCAGGCAAAGGTGTGTTGGGGTCCTTGTGGCACAAGTCAATGAAGTCGAGGATCAACTTTGGGTCCAGCATCAATGGCACATTACTGCCTTTGGCTCTAGCGGCCCTGTGCTACCTATCTCTGATGATTTCAGCGAGTTCTTCATCATCAGCTTCCTCGTCATCGGACGGTACTTAGAAGGCGACCTACTTCTTTTGAGGACTTGGTCTAGTGCCTCATCCTGCAGTGGCATTGGTCTTAAGTAGAGTGGGGCCAGTTGAAGAGTGCAGAGGAGCTGACGAACTTGCAGAGGCTCCTGAGGTAATAGAGATGCCTGTTGTCCTTTGGCATGAGGCGAGATGCGCAGGTGTTGAGGACTTGGAAGGAGGAGCTGAGGATTTTGAAGGAGCTGGTGCGGCTTGAGGAATTGGCTGTGAGGGCTTAGCAGAAGCTGGCCGTGAGGGCATTGCAGAGGAGCTTGGGCATGAGGGAATTGAAGAAGAAGGAGCACTGGGCTTATGTGCGGGCTTCTTAGGCATGGCCTTCTTCGGCTTGCTAGCAAAGGCCTCAACAGTGGCAGCAGCAGCGCAGAGTCTTCATTGAATTTCCTCACTGCTTCTTTTGCTACTCTGGCCAACTTAGCTTGACGCTTGGCCCATGCATCAGGATAGTCCTCACCGCGCTTGAGGCTAGTGGGATCAGCTTCTTGTCCAGGTGCCAATGGAGGTCTTGGGCAAGGAGGGTGAAGAACGAATTTCTTCATATATTTTGGAGTGACATAGCGATATTCCCTCCATTCCCGTGCCCATATCCTCCCTATCTTCTGCATGCGCACCTTGCGCTGATTTTTGGTCTCCTTGCCATGTTTGGCCTCATCAGGTGTGCAATATTCATCATAGATATCCTCAGGGATTTCAAACGCAGTGTTGACCTCCAGTCCCTTCCCTCCCTTCTGAGGTTTCTTGCCATCTGCCATTTTCTTCAGCTGAGGGTTTTGAACTATTGAGTTCTTTGAAGAGGTATGCAACTTTTCTTTGAGGAACGCTGCAAATGAGTTAAGTTGATTAGAACCTAGAGATTCAGCAGCGGACATGTGTACCTGTGAAAAGAGTATAGGTGCGAAGAATTTGGAGAGGTCATAGGCGTTCTCAGAAGTTTTTGCAAAAAAGAACAAGTTTGACGAATTTGACCAGTTGAGTCTTGAGGAATTTCACTAAGCGTTCTTTGACTCAGGTTCCGGAGTTGTACAGATTTGCAAATCCACACAACTGAGGAATCTTGAAGAAAAATGTTGCTTAGAGAAACAGATCAAGAGCGGATGATATGTGAGGTGTATAGTGTGTGAAGAGTTGAGGAATAAACACCTTTTGAAGATTTGAGGAAAACATAAGAATCAACAAGGGCAGTAAAAGTAACTTTTAATTACCCTTGACGAAGAACACGACGAACTATGAAGTGCAGATTTGAAGCTCATCGGTTCAGATCTTCCACACCCTAACTAGGCTGAGGAAGACTGCTACGGCGGCGGCGGAGTGAAGAAATACGCGGCCGGCGTGGGTACGGCGGCGACGAGGTCGAGGCAGTGAAGCTCTTCCTCACTAGCGACGATGGAAGTAGCAGCGACGCAAGGGCTTGAGAGCTCGAGCGAGGGAGTGAGGTCGAGCGGAGTAAGAAACGAAGTGAGGAAGGGAGAGGGGTATTTATAGCCGAAGTGAAAAATTGCTCGCCGAGGAAATTGGACGAACGTGCCCCTGACCCTTCTCATTCGCGTGACATGTGTGACCTACGTACTGAGAGGTGACGATCGTGTGCGATCATGGGTGAATAGGATAATATATCATGGAAGCGGAGTGGATTAAGCGGCAAAAGCCAAAAATTCAGATAAGATAAGTTTAAAGTTCCGTTCGCAATTTCTTCGGCTGACAAGGACACAGTGAAGATTTTGAACGAGTTTCAAATAGAACGCACATGAAGAATTTTTGAATAGACTAGGTTGAGTTTAGCATAGAGGGGGAAAGGGTCCGATCACATTCACTTAGCAGAACAAGCAACTTGAAGAATTAGCAATAAGTGAATGTTCTAGAGGACATAAACTCATATATTGCCAATGAAGAAAAACGACGGAAAGAGTGAAGACAATGCAAAGTTGAAGAACAACTGAGGAATTTCAAAGTGAGGAAAAACTCAGATTAAGGATTTTCAACTTTTGGTGGTGGCGTGACCCACCGTATAAGAATGATGATTTTAGACACCGCGTACAATTGTCGTAGGGTTCTGAGAATCAAATTCTTCGTTAATTTCTTCACACTTAGAGGGTTAGTGTTCATTGATTGAAGAAAAAGTTACTTTGTGTGTTGCACATCTAAGTCATCAATTTTGCATAACTGTTAGGATGTGTGTCCTTTTCAAAGGACATTAGAAGATTCTAGGACATTTAGCTCACACCTCAACTTGCTAAATCTCTTCTCATCCAAGGGCTTAGTGAAGATATCAGCTAGCTATTCTTCAGTCTTCACATGCTCAATAGAGATGTCACCCTTCAACATATGATCATGAAGAAAATGATGACGAATCTGAATGTGCTTTGTCTTCGAGTGCTGAACTGGGTTATGAGTAATCTTGATGGCACTCTCATTGTCACAGTAGAGAGGTACATTCTTCATGTTGACGTAGTAGTCCTTGAGGGTATGTTTCATCCATAGCAATTGAGCACGGCAAGAACCGGCAGCAATGTACTCAGCTTCAGTAGTAGACAGTGATACGTAGTTCTATTTCTTCAAAGACCAACAGACCAAGGATCGTCCGAGGAAATGGCATGTGCCAGATGTTGACTTGCGGTCCACACGATCACCAGCATGGTCAGAGTCTGAATATCCAATGATATCAAAAGCCGAGCCCTTGGGATACCATAATCCAAGTGTTGGTGTGTGAGCTAGATATCGAAGAATATGCTTCACAACCTTATGGTGTGATTCCTTTGGTGTAGCATGAAATCGGGCACACATGCAAATACTAAGCATAATATCTGGCCTAGATGCACATAAATACAATAAAGAACCAATCATGGAGCGGTATACCTTTTGATCGAAGTCAATACCATTTTCATCAGTGCATAGATGGCCATTTGTGGGCATAGGGAATTTGAATCCTTTGCAATCTTGCATGCCGAATTTTCTCAGTACATCCTTGAGGTATTTCTCCTGAGATATGAATATGCCATTTCGTTGTTGACGAATCTGAAGACCTAAGAAGAATTTCAATTCTCACATCATAGACATTTGATATTCTTCACTCATCATATAGGCAAATTCATCACACGCCCGAGGGGCCTGTTTGAGGCCATAGAGGGACTTATAGAGTCTGAAGACTTTGTCAAGATGCTTTGGATCTTCAAAACCTGGGGGTTGAGCAACATATACTTCTTCCTCAAGCTTACCATTGAGGAATGCACTTTTCACATCCATTTGATATAAGATGATATCATGATGGTAGCATAAGCAAGTAATATGCGAATAGCTTCAAGTCTAGCAACAGGTGCAAAAGTTTCATCAAAGTCAATTCCTTCAACCTGTGTGTAGCCTTGCGCTACAAGTCGTGTCTTATTCCTCACCACATGGCCATTTTCATCTTGCTTGTTGCGGTAGATCCACTTTGTGGCAATGATATTGTGATTGCGAGGATCTGGACGTTTGACCAGTTCCCAGACGTTGTTGAGCTCGCATTGATGTAATTCCTCTTGCATAGCTTGAATCCACTCAGGCTCCAGAAATGCTTCATCTACCTTAGTGGGCTCTGTGATAGAGACGAAAGAAAAGTGCCCACAAAAGTTAGATAAATGTGAAGCTCTTGAGCGTGTGAGAGGACCTGGAATGTTGATGTCGCTGATGATTATCTCAATTTGCACTTCATTTGCAACGCGAGGATGAGCTGGTTGTCGTTGAAGAATTTGATCACATTTTCTTCAGCACCATTTACCTCAGGTGCATTAGCATGACGTTCTTCGTGTTCTGGAATGACTTCTTCAGCAGATTCTTCGGTAGGAATGACATCCTCGGTAGCCTTGAACTTCATAAATTCCTCAGGAGGTATTTCATCTATCACAGGAGGTAGGTGCTCTCTTTGCGAGCCATTAGTCTCATCAAACCGCACATCTACAGTTTCAACAACCTTGTGGTGATAGGTGTTGAAGACTCTGTAGGTGTGCGAGTCCTTACCATAACCAAGCATAAAACCTTCATGTGCTTTCGATGCAAATTTAGAATTGTGATGAGGATCTCTAATCCAACACTTAGCACCGAAGACTTTGAAATAACTCACATTGGGTTTCTTGTCAGTGATGATTTCATATGCAGTCTTCTTGAAGAATTTGCGAAGATATACCCTGTTGATGATGTGGCACGCGGTATCAATTGCCTCAGGCCAGAAGCGAGGAGGCGTCTTGTACTCATCAAGCATAGTGCGGGCCATCTCAACAAGAGTACTGTTCTTGCGCTCCACGACGCCATTTTGCCGAGGAGTATAAGGAGCAGATAACTCATGAGTAATACCAAGTTCATCAAGATAGTCATCAAGACCAGTATTCTTGAACTCAGTTCCATTATCACTTCTGATGTGCTTGATCTTCACACCAAAGTTGGTTGAAGCCCTCGAAGAAAATCGTTTGAAGACTTCCTGCACTTCAGTTTTGTAAGTGATGATATGCACCCATGTATATCGAGAATAATCCTCAACAATGACAAAGCCATATAAAGATGCAACATTAGTAAATGTGGCATAGTGAGTAGGGCCAAAGAGATCCATGTGAAGCAATTCAAATGGACGAGTGGTCGTCATGATGGTCTTTGAGGGATGCTTGGCCTTGGTCATCTTTCCAGCTTCACAAGCTCCACACAAATGGTCCTTGAGGAATTTGACACCCTCGATGCCAATGACATGCTTCTTCTTCGCGAGCATGTGCAAGTTCCTCATCCCAGCATGACCAAGTCGTCGATGCCATAGCCAGCCTTCTCAAGCTTTTGCAAGTAGATATGTAGCAGGTTGTGGTCCTGTAGAGAAATCAACAATACAAATCTCCTCTCCTAAAGCCTTCGAAGACTTTGGAATTTTCAGCTTCCATGATCACAACACAATGATACTTGCCAAAGACAACAACCATATCAGGATCACAAAGCATTAAGACAGACATGAGGTTGAACCCTAAGGACTCGACAAGCATGGCTTTGTCCATGTGTCGATCCTTTGAGATTGCAACCTTACCTAGACCCAATACCTTGCTTTTGCCTTTGTCAGCGTAGGTGATATGCTTCAGATGTGATGGAGATAAAGCAGAGTCCATCAATAAGCTCATGTCACCAGTCATGTGATTTGTACATACACTATCGAGGACCCACTCAGTGGCTTTGGGTTGATCATACTGCGGATGAATTAGTGCAACTTAGGAACTCATATACTTCATCAGTGAAGAATATGATATCAATTTCATCAGATCAATTTCATCAAGCAATAGAACAGATAAAGCAGTATGAGGACGTGAGAAATGAAAATTCATTTCTTCATGATTAGCTTGCGTCCTTTCAAGCATATTCAGGTCTCCAGCAAATTCTTCAGACGATTAAGTCATCTAGAGACCTGACCCTGCATAAGAGATTAGTTCTTTTTCTTCACCACCCACATCTAAAGGGGTGGCAAAGAGTTCATCATTCTGCGAGCTCCATAAGAGAAAGGTGGCATAGATGCCAATCCACTTTGTTTCACATAAGAGGGATTAGGGTAAGCATAAGAGTAAGAAGAGAAATTCTTCGAGGATTTATGAACATAATGATTTGAAGAATAATGGACATATCCATAATCCTTAGATCTTCCCTACGAAATAGATGAGTTAGCATGACGATGCTCATATGAGGACTTGGATCCATATGAAGAATTTGGTTCATATGAGGAATTCGATCTGGGGTTCCTATTCTTCATAGGTGGTGTCATGACGACACTCACCTGAAGATTTTCAAGGCACCTTTTGGGAACCCAGATTTTCTTCATAGGAGGACCATTCCTGCAGTTAGTGCCAACATATCTAGCAAATACTTCACCATTCTGATTTTTGAACAATTTATAGTTGGAGTCAATTGACTCATCAGAAGAATATGAAGATCCACATGTAAAGCCAGATAAAGTGGATGGATCCACTGAAGGTCCCTTTGCAGCAACCCATGAGGTTTTGGGATACTGCTCAGGTTTCCAGTAGGTCCCATCAGCATTAAGTTTCCTCTCAAAGGCAATACCCTCTTTCCTAGGGTTCCTGTCGAGGATTTGCTTTTTAAGCACATCACAAAGAGCCTGATGCCCTTTGAGGCTTTTGTACATGCCTGTCATATACAATTCCTTCAGCCCTGCATCATCAGTGATACTAGGAATGTCCTCAGATGAGGAATTAGTGATAGCAGAGACAGTTGAAGAATTTGCAGCAATGGAAGCATTTGAGCATTCAGGTGAAGAATTAGCAGTTTCATGTTCAATGCACTTCAAACATGGAGGAATAAATTCTTCCTGAGTAGTGTTGATTTGTTGAGCAAGTAATGAATCATGCTCCTTCTGAAAATCTTCATAACTCACTCTTAACTGCTCAAGATCTTGCTTTCTTTGAAGAAATCCATAAGAAAGCTTCTCATGATCAGACAAGAGAGTGTTATGATGACCCTGAAGATTGTCAAACTTGGACTGAAGTCTCTGAATATTTTCAGTCAAAATTTCAGTGCGATCCATTTCCTCGCCCAACATATCACCGCTTTTTATCTAGCATGTTTTGAACTTTTTCTAGAGCCTTTTGCAGTTTCACAGAAATCTTAGCAAGTTTAGAATAGCTGGATTTGAGGTTTTCATCAGATTCGTCCTCACTTGATTCAGAGGAGGGATATTTGAGTACATTTGAGCCTTTTTCCATGAAGCAATAGGTGGGAGCATAGTCATCATCACCGTCATTAGTAGTGTTGGGAAGGTCCTTTTCCTCAGAGTTGAAGATGGACTTGCTGACGAACGCGCTAGCGAGGGCTAGGCTCGCCAGACCTGAGTATGACTCCTCAGATTCCTCCTCTTCCTCATTTTCCTCAGATTCAGCCTCAGAGTCCATTTCCTTGACAATGAATGCCCGAGCCTTCTTGGAGCTGCTCTTCTTGTGAGATGAAGACCTTGAAGGTTTTGATGAAGAGGACTTTGAAGATTTCTTCTTCTTTTTGAATCATCAGAACTGTAGTCCTTGTACTTCTTCTTCTTTGATTCCTTTTCCCACTGAGGACAATCTTGAATGTAGTGACCGGGTTTCTTGCATTAGTGACAGAGTCTCTTCTTGTAATCATGGGATGAGGAATCTGATCCCAAGTCACCACTTCTTGAGGATTTTCCAAAATGAGCACGTCTTGAGAACTTCTGGAATTTCGTCACGAGCATTGCTAGCTCCTGGCTCAGTTCTTCAGGGTCACCGACGCTGCTACCAGAATCTTCACCTTCAGATTCAGACACTGCTTTGGCCTTTAGAGCTCGTGATCTGCCATAACTTGGTCCATAGAGATTTCTCTTCTCAGCAAGCTGGAACTCATGAGTGTTTAGTCTCTCGAGGATATCAGCGGGATCAAGTGACTTATAGTCTCCATGTTCTTGTATCATCAATGCCAAAGTATCAAATGAGGAATCAAGCGATCTCAGCAATTTCTTCACCACCTCATGGTCAGTGATGTCAATGACACTAAGTGCTTGAAGCTCATTTGAGATGTCAGTGAGGTGACCGAAGGTTTGCTGAACATTTTCATTATCGAGTCTTTTGAAGCGGTTGAAGAGATTGCGAAGAACGTCAACTCAAGAGTCACGCTGTGTTGAGACGCCTTCATTGATCTTGGACAGCCTGTCCCAGATAAGCTTTGTTGTTTCCAAAGCACTCACTCTGCCATACTGCCCTTTGCTCAAATGGCCACATATGATGTTCTTTGCTTGAGAGTCGAGTTGCTTGAATCTCTTCACATCAGCAACATTGATGGTGGGAGTGACATAGGGAACACCATTCTCCACAACGTACAAGAGATTGTTATCAATTGCCTCAAGATGCATGCACATCTTCTTCTTCCAGTAGGGGTAGTCCGTCCCATCGAAGGTAGGACACCCAGCAGAAACCTTGATCATACCTGCTATCGACATAACTAAAACTCCAGGCGGTTAAACCAAAATCACACAGAACAAGGGAGTACCTTGCTCTGATACCAATTGAAAGTGCGTTAAGTCGACTAGAGGGGGGTGAATAGGCGATTTTTATGAATTCTTCACTGAGGAATTTCAGGGTGAGGAAATTCCTAAGAGAATAACTACTTGCAGCAGAATAAGTACTCAGAAGTGAACATAACAGAGCATGAGCATGGTCTTCATGATGAAATGAAAAGAAGCACAGAGTATAGAAAGCGTAAACACAGGATAAACAGAATGAAGACAAACAGACTGAAGAAATTGAGCTGAGGAAATAGTGAAAGTCTTTAGTCAAAGTCTTCAAACAGATATGAACAAGCACACAATACAGAAATAAGGAAATGGAAGGGTTGAGGAAATGGAACCGGTTAGCTCGGTGAAGACAATGATTTGGTAGACCAGTTCCAACTGTTGTGACAGTTGTACGTCTGGTTAGGGCGGCTAGGTATTTAAACCTGAGGACACACAGTCCCAGACACCTAGTCCTGAACACGCAGCTCAGGACACTTAGTCCTCACCGTATTCCCCTTGAGCTAAGGTCACATAGACCTCGCCCAATCACTCGTGGTAAGTCTTCAGGTGACTTCCAAACCTTCACAGACTCGGTCACTCGGTGATCCACACTTTCCTCTTTGATGATCTAGACCATGACGCCTAACTGTCTAGAAGATGCACAGTCCTCAAAGGTAACAAGTGTCGGATCCACGCGGGATCAAACTCTTCAGTGATGCTCAATCATGTTGGGTTTGAAGGTGTTTGGGATTGGGTTTTCCTCACTTGATGATTTTCGCTCAAAGTCCTCGGAGGATGGGATGCTCTCAAATGACAAGTGTCAGTTTCTCTTGGAGCAGCCAACCGGCTAGTGGTTGTAGGGGGGGGGGGGCTATTTATAGCCTAAGGAGCAGCCCGACATGATAAGAAATAAATGCCCTTCAATGATATGACCGTTAGGTGGAAGGATATTTTGGGACAGCTGGCACGTAGCACAGCAACGTTCAGAAATTTGACTAACAAATTCCTCAGGGCTATCATGTTCCTCACTTGTAGGCAATTCGCACTGGCGAATTCCTAACTACTCAGTCAGAACAAATTCCTCAGTGACCAGAAGAGCTTCATCTCTGTCACTGAAGAAATTTGACTGAACTGTATGTGATTTCCAATGGCTTCACTCGAAGGGATTGGTAGGTGTAGGATTTTGAGTTGAGCATCACTTGGAAATTTTTCCTTAGTATTTCCTCGACCCCCTTTAACAGTATAGTGTTTCCTATGACTCAAGAAAGAGAAAAAGGAACTACAAAAACAAAAGTCTTCACGCTTCATGTTCCTCGAATGACTACCAAGTCTTCAGGACCACACCAATTTCTTCACTTTCAAAGTCTTCAGTAATCCAAAGTCTTCAGTCGAAGAACTTCATTTTTAGGGGTCGAATTTCTCTGTAAATATCAAACTCCTCATAGACTTATAGACATGTGTATACTCACAAGTGCATTAGTCCCTTAACCTATAAGTCTTCAATACACCAAAATCACTAAGGGGCACTAGATACACTTACAAGGTTTAGTAAGGGTTCTCATGCTATTAGTAAAATATGTTTATTAAAAATAAGCACATTGCAGATTCATCAGATTAATTCAAGCCACATGGAAAATCCATTTATCCAAACCAAGCATGATCAAGAACTAGGAAATATAGCACTTGTATATATTTCTCATGTATTAAGTGTAGCCAAATTCGATTTATTCCTCACATGGTATACAATAAGAGAATGCAGCCACATCAATTGAACATCGCATTGCAGAATTGAACCAAGTAGTTAACTAAACACCACAACAAAGGAACCAAACGTTAACTGAGCAGCATATTGCACAATATAACATACTCCTAACAGAAGATCAGACAGTTAACCAAACCAAGCATGCTTAGCAACTTGGAAATATAGCAATTGTATTTGTTTCTCATGTATTTAGAGCCAAATTCGATTTATTCCTCACATGGTATACAATAACAGAATGCAGCCACAGAAATTAAACATCACATTGCAGAATTGAACCAAGCAGTTAACTAAACACCACAACAAATGAACCAAACGTTAACTGAGCACCATATTGCATAATATAACATACTCCTAATAGCAAATCAGACAGTTAACCAAACCAAGCATGCTTCACAACTTGGAAATATAGCAATTGTATTTGTTTCTCATGTATTTAGTACAACCAAATTCGATTTATTCCTCACATGGTATACAATAACAGAATGCAGCCACAACAATTGAACATCGCATTACAGAATTGAACCAAGCAGTTAACTAAACACCACAACAAGTGAACCAAGCCACAACAAATGAACCAACACTACTAGGGAAAAGCCTAGCAGCAGCGAGGGTTTTGGGCCTCTCAGTAGCGCGGGTGCCGGCGCTACTAATAAGGCGCTACAGCTAACGTATAGCAGTAGCGCCTGTTGTCCCATGCTACTGCTATACATGAATAGCTGTAGCGCTCTTTGGGAAAGGGCGCTACTGATATTATCTGCAGCGCTGTTTGCTGGGACGCGCTACTGGTAAGGAGGCGCTACTGCTAAATTTTCCCCCTCGCTACTACTAGTTCATTTATTAGTTTTTTTCCTGCATATTTGTTTTGTATTTGAATAGGCTTTATACAATAATATTTAGCATATCATACACATACAAATGTAGTCATAGCATATACATACAATTAGTCTCATCAAATCATGTCATCATCATAATCATCATCCAACACAAAGTGGTCTCTCGTCATCATCTCGAAAATAGCGATACAAGTCTCGATTACTTGCAAATACATCGTCATCCATCTAAACAATGATATACGCGAGAAGAGCTATCACTTTGAGAACATGAGTTCGTATCCCTCTCTCGCATTAGCGTGAACCTAAACTAACTACTGCCTGTCGCTCGGAAACCGGAAACCAGTACACCTGGGCGGCCTGACACTCCGGCCACTTGTCATATATATACTCCTGGCGTAGCACTTCTTCGCCATCTATGATCTATGCACCTGCATCATCACATGAGTCGATGATATGCAACATATATAGTTGAGCAACAGAAAGAGACAGACTTGGCAAAAATAGAAACAACATATCATAAGCATAAATAACAAAGTTCATCGTACCCCAAAATGCCATAACTAGAGTGATTTTCGCTAGTCGAGGAGGAGGACGGCTTAATTACATCACAAATAAAGTTTGACCATGCATAACTCAAAGTTTTGTCATACAGAAAGTATGGACTAAACGGACACATTGTCATATATCGACAATCACTCCAACATGTTGTTCCATCCATCCAAGTCAGGGAGATAGTCCCCGAGCCTAGTGAAAGGCTTCAGGTCAAGACACTGAGAGGCTATCCATGTTCGGACGTCTTCCCGCGACATTTGTCCTTCTCCATAGAACATCCCTGTTTTTCCGACGACCTCCTTCATGATGATTTGGGCAAGTTCGTGCTCGATGTTATAGAACTCAACTCGAAGTCGATGATCCTCGATATCTCCTATGTCCTTTGCCCATTGCAGAATATGGGCATCACCGGAAGAAGGTGCCATGCGATGGTTTTGGTAATCCCGTCTGTACTCCAGCATGTGGTGTAGGACATAGAATCCATCATTAAGAGAATCGTTCGGTTGCTGGATGCAGGAGAAGTCGGTCTTATGGCCGAAGGCGACTCTGCCGCCCCTTATCTTCTTGTCCCTGACCTCTCCACCCATTGATTGGTAGTAATACATAGCACTGTCGAGAACATCCTTGATGTGGGTGTAATCCTTTTTGTGAATGTTCTTCGACGAGTCCAAGTAAAGAGCGTGGGAGAATCGGGGATAGAGGATGATGAGGACGGCGCGCCCGCCGCTGCGCAAAATAAGTCCTCAAATTAATTAGCCTCCACCGTGCAAATGAATGATTGAAATCGAAGGAAGGATAGTAGCGCGGATGACTTACACGGGATGATAAGGCACGAGAATCGCCCCCTTGTCCTTATTGGCGAGCATGAAACTGGCGATGTAATCCCTCGCGTATTCACGGTGCTTTGTGCAGACTCCCAAGAAGCACTCGTGCATGTAGTACGGGTCAGCGACACAGATATGAGATATCTGCTCAACCCCGATGATGTAGTTCATGTGCAAGGCATAAAGGCGGACAAACGTAAAATCCAGCTTCTTCACGTGAAACATGTCGAATATGTAATCGAATCGGAGGAAGAACTTATCCGCGGGGAAGCTGTCGACGTACAACATTTTCCATGGAACGTTAACCACGTAGAGTGGGTATCCTGGATCTTTCGAGGTGATGAGGTCTTTCTCTACCCGCAGCACATCGTCATGAAGTCTCTTTAGATCGCCGAATCTGGCCCGTAGCGTTGTTGCAGGTAGGATTGGTTGACCGGGGATATGCCATTTATCCACATCGGGGATATCTATACGGTCCTGAAGCCGAGGCTGCTGAGGCGGCTAGATCATAGAAACATATTTTTTGCCTTTCCTCGCTCTCTTCCTAAACTTCTTTACTACCGGAGGGTCGTCCATAATACGTTGAGACGGCAATTCAGGCACTGACTCATGACACTCAAACCCTGAGGAGGCGCCAGTATAGGCATACTGTTCAGCAGCGCCATCGTCGTCCTCATCCTCATCCATGGTGACGTCATCAGCGACTAATGGAGCCTCCTCCTTACCCCGTCCGCTATCACCCAACCCGACACCCGACGCTAATTGGGTAGGTGGGGTGTTGATGTTCATACCTTGCTGAGGCTGCGTGCTCGTGGGTGTGCTCCCGGCCGCCTCCAGACGAAGCAGACTCTTTGGCCACAACAGGACCCACCCAGCATTGCAACAATCACCAAGCCGCCGCGGTGTCTCGTCGTCATCCCCCAGTAGTACTGGAGGAGGCAAATTCTCATGGCCCGGTTTGACACTGGCCACGGAAACCTTGAAGACGTTCGGGGGGATCGATCGGCTGTGGAACAATGGTTCCTTCAGCTCCATTATCGCCGCCTTCCCCACGTCCACCTTCTGGTCGCCGATGGTGTACAATATGGTGCGCGGGGTTTCGTCGGCCTGCGAAGAAAAGTCTGCGACGTGAGACATCCGAAAGGCAATGAAAACGGGAGATTATACATTTATATTGAAGGGGCCGGTGTGACAGATTCCGTGAGGGCATCGAGCTCAGCCAAAGACGAAGCACTGCCTAGCACGTCCGGTGCAGGAGCCGGTGCGGGAGCAGGTGCAGCTGCAGGTGCTGGTGCGACGCTAGTGGAGCTGCTCCCCACCAAGAAGTCAGCAAGGGGAAAGTCCGCTGCATTTTTTTCTGGATTTTGCCTGGTCCAATTGAAAACGGCCGGAACCAAGGTAGTAGAAATATCTACAGCCACCTGTTTTGCGGCAGCTATCGCTGTTGCGACTGTCTGCGTTGATTTCTTCTCAACCGCAATCTCAACCCTCTTGTCGATGTTTTCTTCATTTAACCTCCGTCATTCCTTTCTCTCCTCCGTGGTCTCACGGTAGTACTTCTTCCATGTGGCGCCATCTCCGACACCGTGCACACGTCCATACGATGGTCGAGTATGCGCCGGTTGTTGTTTCAATATGTTCAACACCCGGTTGAATGGAGTGTCTCACTTGGGCCTCGCCAATGCCTCAGACGGCGAGTCGCTTTCAGCCGCAATCCTGTGCTGCTCTCTCTGCAAAAGGCACAAGGATTGTTTACAAATAGGACTAACATGTGCAGTCGAATTGTTCAGAAACTAAAATTACCAGCAGTCTCATGAACTCCATAATGACCGGCGTTGTCTCGTAAACCTTCTTCACTGGGTCCCAACGGTGCCGGGCCCTGAGGATGTCACGCTCCTGCGGGAAGGTGAACTCCGCCAAGGGGTCTGGGATGCCCAGACTCGTGGCTTCCGCGTCCTCCTTGGCCCATTTGGACCTCTTTCCGCCGTAACCACGGCTTCTGAGGTGGTGGCTCCCAAAGTTCCTCTCTTGAAGCCCCTTCATGTACTTAGACTTTTTTGGCATCCTCGGCCTTGCAAGCCTCCTTGAATATTTGAAACTGCTCTTCCATGATTGTCGGATTATCCTTTACAATCTCGGAGTAGGGTTCCTTCTTGTCGATGATCCTTGCTTGCACTCGATTTTTCCAGGCGGCAACGCGTCGCTAAACTTGGTCATGTCGTGTTTGTTTATCTTCTTCATTGTCGGGTCCTCATCTGGATCTTTATAATCCTTCTCATTCCAGCCCAGGAACAAGAATATCTGGTGAAACTTCTTTAGGAGGGAGCTCCTCATATTTTCTATCTTCTGTAGTTTCTCATCGTTGATAGTGGCAGTTGTCCATACGATGCAGCCTATTTGATTGCTGTAGCATCGACGCGCTTCCTCGGGCGCCGTTGGCTCAAAATTGCCGTCGTCCACCTCTGTGACCACCACTCTAGCAGTCTTGAGTTTGTTAGGAACCCGTTGCCTCTTTGCTTTCGGTTCTACACTGGCTCCGCTCCCCGAGGCAGCGGTGGTCTCGATGTCGGTCTGAGTCTGAGCGTTGGTCTCAGTCTCAGCACCGGTCTGCGTGTCGGTCTCAGTCCCCGATGCCACCGGTGAGCCCAGCAATAACATCGGTTAATCGTTGGTAAGGCTAAAAAATTCGTCTGCCGCCCGGTAGGCGTCGTCGCAATCACCAGAACCCTGTCCTTCATCCTTGCTAGCCATGTTTCCTATGATTAAATCTAGTCAATTAATTCTAGACCTAATAAAATGAATAATGACATTAAAAAGGCCTATTTTTTGCAGGAATGTTGACTCCTTCCTGGTGCGGCAAATCACGGGCACTCGATATGTCCTAGTTTGTAGCACAAGTCATGCCGAAATTCACGGAAAATTTCGGCATGACCTTTGCTAAAAAGTGGACAAATCGAGAACCTAAAATTTTCCGGAACAGAAATGAATCAACATTCCAGCAAAACATAGGCCACTCAGCATCATTCCCTGGAAACAGTGTTCAAATATCCCTCTTCGACACCGCAACACATGTCCAAATATACACACGAGCAACCACATGTCCAAATTTCACAAGCTAATTCCAAAACAAAGTGTAGAAGAAAATTCATTTAACTACTAATAGAACAAAATTCAGTTAACTTTAGTGCTCTATAATGATGAAAGGAAAAAAATCAGTTAACTACTAATTTCATTCATTTAGATTATTCATTTAACATCACCTAATTAACCTACTGTACCACTACTACTAGCAGCACTACTAACCTAATTAACCTAGCAAAACTCTAGTGCCCTAACTGAAAAACATCTAATTAACATCTACTAGTATCACTATATACTATACAAGCAGCATCTACCCTAATTAAACCCTAACTAACTTTTGTTGAAAACCAATTTTTTTGCTCTAAACTAATTTTTGCTCTAACATCTACTACTTAACATCCTTTGCTCTAAACTAAATTTTTTGCTATAAACAGACTTTTGCTCTACTATTTTTTTCTCTAAAATGCAGAGAGAGATGAGTGGGGGAGGGGTGGGGGACTTACAGAGAGGGGAGAGACGATGGCGGGGAGGTGCTCGGTGACGGAGGCAGGGGCGGAGAGGGCGGGCTCGGGCACGGGCAACGGCGGTCCTGGGCGGGCTCGGGCGGCGGTGAGGTGGAGGGCGCCGACGGTGACGTCGAGGGCGGTCTCGGGCGGCAGCGATGAGGCTGAGGGCGGCCTCGGGCGGCGGCGGTGAGGATGACGGCGGCCTCTAGGGGAGACGGTGAGGTTGCGGGCGTCCACGCCGGCAGGAGACGGCGACAAAGTGGGGCGACGGCGAATTGGGGAGACGGCGGCGAGGGCGAGGGATTTGGGGAAGAAGTGGTGGCCGGGGGTGGGGGGGCTGTTTAAGTGAAACGTAACGGTAGCGCGTTTCCGAAAACGCGCTATAGCTAAGTTAGCTATAGCGCGTTTCCTGAAACCCGCTACTGCTATTCCTTTCTCCTTTTTTCCCTTTTTCTTT
Organism: Triticum monococcum; assembly: GCA_034509565.1. Taxonomy (NCBI): domain Eukaryota; kingdom Viridiplantae; phylum Streptophyta; class Magnoliopsida; order Poales; family Poaceae; genus Triticum; species Triticum monococcum. The sequence continues at coordinate 378,284,423 of CM067843.1, read as the reverse complement.
TATTTTTCTTTACATTTTATTTTTTCCTTTCTCCTTTTTCTATTTCTTTCATTTTCATTTACTTTTCTATTTGTTTTTCACTTTATTTTATTTCCGGTAGCAGCAGCACCTTACATGTAAGCGCGCTACAGCTAAGGAGAGTAGCAGTAGCGCTGGGCCAGTATACACGCTCCTGCTAGGTTGGGCTAGCCATGTGCGCCAGTTCAAACATAGCAGCGGCGCTTTTCGCTAGTACGCGCTACTGCAAAAGTCATAGCAGTAGCGCGGTTTATTTACTCGCGCTGCTACTAAGTAGTAGTAGCGTTTGATTTTGTACAGCGCTACTGGTAAAATTCTGTGTATAGGCTTTTCTCAATAGTGCAAGCCACAACAAATGAACCAAGCAGTTAACTAAACACCAATTGAACAATATAACATACTGCTAATAGAAGATCAGACAGTTAACCAGACCAAGCATGCTTAACAACTTGGAAATATTGCACCCTGAAGAATTGAACACCACATTTGCAGAATTGAACCAAGCAGTTAATTGAACACCACATTGCACGACATATAGAACATATACACTATAGGTAAAGATTGCATGGTAAAAGTAGATAGCACAATTCACTAGAATTTGTTAAGGAAAGGCAGTAGCTAGCAAACTGAACATGGGTCCTTATAGTGAGCTAATAAGACAAGCTACTCCTCATTGTTGGAGATATCAATGATGATTGGCTCCTGGGACATGGAAGAGGGCGAGGCCTCCGCATCGTGGGTGCCCTCTTTGTAGTGGTGAGTTGCCTGAGCCGCTCCGGGCACCTACCTGCTGGCTCTCGAGATGAGATAAACACGTGCACACTGAGAAAACACCTCATAGTCTTTGTCGAAGGCACCGACGGTGGCCTCGAGAAAACGCCATGACCTGTCATTTAAAGCAGCCAACCGTGTCGCGGCGTCGGCACGCGAGGCGTCAACGGTGGCCTCGACGGCGAGGTGCTCCTCCAAGATCTGGGGGTCGGCACAAATGGCAGCCATCGCGACCTCATCCGCGCATGCGGCCGCGATTTGCTTCTTCGCTGCCAAATGCTCCTTGAGGTCCTGGCTATACTACATGCACCATGGCTTAGGCCGGCGCTTATTTGGTGGAGGGGTCGGTGATTTGGGTGGACAGTTTCGTGCTCGTGTCGGCGGTCAGGGCATGTGGGATATGGAAGGAGGAGGACGATGGGGTCGGGTGTGGATTGCCTGCCTAGATAAGCGAGGCCGAGCAGCGTGAAGGAGGGTAGCCGGCGAGGAGGTGGCGGCACTTCAAGCAAGGAGTGAAGGTTTGAACTTGGAAAGGAAGGCGGAAACAGGGGAAATGTGGCTTTTGGTAAGGGGGAGGGGGCGGGGAGGTAGATATTTCCGCGGAAGCCGAACATTTGGAATCACTTCAGACAAAAAACTGGCTCACGAAGTGTCATCAGACACAGTCCCTTATTAAGAGCGGGCTGTGGACTGTAGCCGTCACACCTTCTTGCTTAAGCCGTATGCGTACTATACTCCGACGGCGCTCCAAGATATTTTGTGCGGCATCTCACACGGTTGGTCATAATAAACTGTGTGGGATCTACTTAATTTTTCGTCTTGATTTTAATTACATAATGGGGTCACAGCGGCCATGGACGGTGTTTGAATTGCTAGACCTTTTATCTGCAGTGATCATAAAAGAATTGGAATTATTCAGGGTTCCTTTGGACATTTTTATGCATTAAGTCAGTTTTCAATGCATTTATATGCATAATTCAAATTTGAACTACATGCACATGCTCCAGTGCATATAAATTGGTTGAAAAATCAAATCTTTGTCCTTGGGTGCATGCTTAGGTCCCATGCAACAAATGAGAATGAATTTCAAACACCAGGACACCGTTGATTGCCAGCAAAACATGAAGATGCCTGGTTTTTAAATTCTAGTAAATCCAAAACTTGTCTGAAATTCATGAAACTTGGCATGCTATCATGGAGCGGCATCAACATGATGTGGTAAAAATTTTGTCCCATTTGGGGCAGGTTTGGGTATATGCTTCTCACAAACCAGAGCTTCTCACAACAAGCATGATGGTTTCGGTAGGGAACGCCCCACCTTTGGGGATGAAACGATATCCATTGCCTCTTATTGCTTTCAAAAAATTTCTCGTGTCAACATAGAACAATAGTAGTGTTGTGTTATTTTTTGTGATTTTTCGGGGTTCGTTTGGACATTTTTATGCATTAATTGAGTTTTCAATGCATTTATGTGCATAATTCAAATTTGAACTACATGCACATGCTCTAGTGCACATAAATGGGTTGAAAAATCAAATCTGTGTCCTTGGGTGCATGCTTAGGTCCCATGCAAGAAATGGGAATGAATTTCGAACACCAGAGCACCGTTGATTGTCGGCAAAACATTGAGATGTCTGGTTTTTAAATTCTAGTAAATCCAAAACTTGTCTGAAATTCATGAAACTTGACATGCTATCATGGAGTGGCATCAACATGTCATGGTAAATTTTTTGTCTCATTTGGGGTAGGTTTGGGTATATGCTTCCGACAAACCAGAGCTTCTCACAACAAGCGTGATGGTTTCGGTAGGGAACGCCCCACCTTTGGGGATGAAACGATATCCATTGCCTCTTATTGCTTTCCAAAATTTTCTCGTGTCAACATAAACAACAGGAGTGTTGTGTTTTTTTTGTGATTTTTTAGGGTTCTTTTGGACATTTTTATGCATTAACTAAGTTTTCAATGCATTTATGTGCATAATTCAAATTTGAACTACATGCACATGCTCCAGTGCATATAAATTGGTTGAAAAATTAAATATGTGTCCTTGGGTGCATATTTAGGTCCCATGCAAGAAATAGGAATGAATTTCGAACACGAGGGCACCGTTGATTGCCGGCAAAACATTGAGATGCCCAGTTTTTAAAATTCTAGTAAATCCAAGACTCGTCTAAAATTCATGAAACTTGGAATGCTATCATGGGGCGGCATCAACATGTCGTGGTAAAGTTTTTGTCCCATTTGGGGCAGGTTTGGGTATGTGCTTCTCACAAACTAGAGCTTTTCACAACAAGCATGACGGTTTCAGTAGGGTACACCCCACCTTTGGGGACGAAACAATATCCATTGCCTCTTATTGCTTTCAAAAAATTTATCGTGTCAACATAGGACAACTTGAGTGTTGTGTTATTTTTTTGTGATTTTTCGGGGTTCGCTTGGACATTTTTATGCATTAACTGAGTTTTCAATGCATTTATGTGCATAATTCAAATTTGAACTACATGCAAATGCTCCGGTGCATATAAATTTGTTGCAAAATCAAATCTGTGTCCTTGGGTGCATGCTTAGGTCCCATGCAAGAAATGGGAATGCATTTCAAACACCAGGGCACCGTTGATTACCGGCAGAACATTGAGATGCCTGGTTTTTAAATTCTAGTAAATCCAAAACTCGTTTGAAATTCATGGAACTTGGCATGCTATCATGGAGCGGCATCAACATGCCGTGGTAAATTTTTTGTCCCGTTTGGGGAAGGTTTGGGTATATGCTTCTCACAAACCAGAGCTTCTCACAACAAGCGTGATGGTTTTGATAGGGAACATCATACCTTTGGGGACGAAATGATATCCATTGCCTCTGATTGCTTTCAATTTTTTTCTTGTGTCAACATATAACAACAGGAGTGTTGTGTTATTTTTTGTGATTTTTTGGGGTTCGTTTGGACATTTTTATGCATTAAGTGAGTTTTTAATGGATTTATGTGCATAATTCAAATTTGAACTACATGCACTTGCTCCAGTGCATATAAATTGGTTGAAAAATCAAATATGTGTCCTTGGGTGCATGCTTAGGTCCCATGCAAGAAATGGGAATGAATTTCAAACACCAGGGCACCGTTGATTGCTGGCAAAACATTAAGATGCTTGATTTTTAAATTCTAGTAAATCCAAAACTCATCTGAAATAAATGAAACTTGGCATGCTATCTTGGAGCAGCATCAAGATGTCGTGGTAAATTTTTTGTCCCATTTGGGGCAGGTTTGGGTATATGCTTCTCACAAACCAGAGCTTCTCACAACAAGCATGATGGTTTCGATAGGGAACATCTCACCTTTGGGGACGAAACAATATCCATTGCCTCTTATTGCTTTCAAAATTTTTCTCGTGTCAACATAGAACAACAAGAGTGTTGTGTCAATTTTTGGATTTTTCGGGGTTCATTTGGACATTTTTATGCATTAACTGAGTTTTCAATGCATCTATGTGCATTTCAAATTTGAACTACATGCACATGCTCCAGTGCATATAAATTGGTTGAACAATCAAATCTGTGTCCTTGGGTGCATGCAAGAAATGTGAATGAATTTCAAACACCAGGGCACCGTTGATTGCCGGCAAAATGTTGAGATACTTTGTTTTAAATTCTAGTAAATCTAAAACTCGTTTGAAATTAATGAAACTTGGCATGCTATCATGAAGGGCACTCGACATGCTGTGGTATTTTTCGTGTCGTTTTGAGAGAAGGCACACTCGAATAATGATAGCCAACAAAGGCATTTTGAAAAAAAAGCTGCCACTTTAATATCTCAAATGTTTGTATAATTCAAACCGTGTGCGTTCGGTTAAACATTCACATGACGCCATGTGTCTTGGTTTTAATGACTATAGGAGGTGTTGTGTGGATAGCTGCTTGACTGAATGGGAGGCGTGCGAGCGCAGTCCGGTGCGTAGGCTCACTGGGAAGCATACAAGCTGTTCAACGCAGGATTTGTGCATCTCCTCAATGCAAACGGTTCAAATTTCGGTATGCAAATTAAAGCCAGACTTCGGCGCTAAGACAAAAGACACTGCGATTTGTCAAAATATGCAGCTAAAAATCAGTAGCACTATCTATTTTTTGCAACTAAAATTCAGTAGTTAAGCATAGATTTCATTCATACTAGAGATTAAGCAGTCGTTCTCACTAGGAAGCGTGACAGCCTTGGACCACCGCCCGCCTCGCTCCCACTGGTCTATATTAATGGCGCCGCCGAGCAGCCGCACCCCCCATCCTCGCCACACACACAATTCCTCTCTCTCCGCCCACATCCTCGACGCCGCTCTGAGTCCTCAAAGCCGTTAGTGTATGAGGATGCCGCCGAAGCGCCCCATCGGAGGGAGTGGCGACGCCGGGGCTGCTAAAGCACCGGAGCACAGCGTGAATATGTAGAGGTTTCCGTCCCCGCCGACGAGGTGGAGAACGAGGCTGCCAACAAGCAGAGGCAGGTCGAGAAAGAACCGCAAGCGACTCCAGCAGGCCTAGACTTCATCAACAACCTCCCCGATGATATGTTGATAGTCATCATATCCCTCCTCCCAATCAAATATCGGGCGAGGACAGCCGCCCTTTCCCGGCGGTGGTGCACCCTATGGCTCCACACCTCTGTCGACCTCCTCGACGCCCACAAGCTCTGCCATGGCTATCGCCAAAGCTTGGATGCGTTCTCCCAGATCCTCGACAGTCACGATAGCCCAATCAAAGGCCTTATCACAGGCAAGTTCCGTTCCAATGGCAAGGACCGATCCAAGCTTGATGAGTGGTTCCGATCCTGTGCCATAGATCAGCTTGAGAAGCTAAGTTATAATGATGGGCATATGTGCTTGCTGCCAACATCCGCGCTCCGCTTCGCGCCCATGCTGCACCTTGCCAAGTTCATGAACTGCCATTCCCCCCTTACTGACGCGCCCGCTCTTTTTCTACCATGACTGAAGCACCTCGAGCTCATCGCCGTCCGCATCCCAAAGGATGACATGGAGCGCCTGCTCCGCGGCTGTACTGCACTCGAGTTCCTTCGTCTTCAGGCGATGAATTGGTCGAGGTCCTTGCCCATCACCTCCAGGACTCTCCGGACTATTTATGTATGTTGTTGGTGCTGCAACGAGAGATCACAAAAGGTGGACCACAATATGGTCATCCAGGACACACCTTCACTTGAGAGATTACTTGTAGTTGATCAACAAGGTCCAACAAGAATCAATGTCATTTATGTACTGAAATTGAAAGTGGTGGGCTACTCGTCTGTCAAATACTACAACTTTCAGGTACAACAGTCGCCTTATATACCTCTCCTTCTAGATATCAATGTTATTTCTAGTTTTGAAGATGTATGTTCGTCTATCATCCAGCGAAGCTTCACCTAGACTCTAGGCATAGTGAAGGTCTTGGCACTAGAATCTGTAGGCCCCAACATGGACCAAGTTGTCAGTTCCCTGAGATGCTTTCTGTGCCTGAAGAAGCTGTATATCGAGGTGATGTTCCTTTCCTATTAAATGTTAACCATAAGGGAGTTCAATTTTTTGCACCTTTTCCCAAGTTTACAATGACAATGTACTACGATTTCTGAAGGAATTTTGGATGATTTTAGGACATACACCCCACCCCATATTGGTTGCTTCATTCATATGGTTACAATCATCCATAAGAATTTCTCCTTTGGATTCATCTGTACTAGTTTTCTTAGGGAATTTTGCATCCAATCCAACCTCTTGTGAAGAAGGATACATGTTTCTAGATTGTAATAAAATACCCATCTTAATCATGCTAGATCGAGGATGCCACGTTGGTGCATTTTACAAATCCTGCAAACCAAATGGGCATGCAGCAGTGTTCAAAACTGCATGTAGGCACTTACATGTTCTCTTCTTTTGTAGTACATATTAGGCCCGGCGGTGGATGATGTTTATAACGACAATCACATCGAATGCCTGGATCTGCATCTCTCAAATATTACTTTGAAATCCCACCGAGGGACCCCACCGGAGATTACACTCGCCAGGTTCTTTCTTGCCAGAGCAAAGGTGCTGAGGGTACTGAGATTGAACACGCATTTAATTAGGAAAGACCAATGGTAGGATTATCAGAGCCGGCTGGTACTATGGAATGGAAGTGCTTCCAAAAATGCCAAACTTCATATTGGAAGAGCATATGGCAAAGCAATTGGAAGTTATTGTGTCAAACCCATATATGACTTGTCAGCGGTTGATCCCTTTCCAGAAATGACGCAACTTGCAATGTTTGTATTTGGGCATTGTAATCTTTGAATTTGAACCTTGCAATATTTATGGTATTTGTTATATTGAACCGTTTCTGTTCTCTTGTCTCAACGCAAACAATTCATCCGGGTGAACCTCATGTCGTACATCGCACACACCTTGATCTAGCTGACCGTTTCTTTTGTGTTGCCTAATCACAAATAGTTCATCCGAGTGAATTGTATGATGTACATAGCACACACCTTGATCTGGCTGACCGTTTCTTTTGTGTTGCCTAATCACAAATAGTTCACCCGAGTGAACCGTATGCTGTACATCACACACACCTTCATCTGGCCACCCGTTTCTTTTGTTCCTCCTCATCAAAAACGGTTAAGTGAACTGAACCGTACGCCCTGAATCGCACACGCAACTAAAATCTGAACCGTGTTTGATGCATCCGTCATCGCAAACATTTTGCGCCTTTTTGATGGTTTTTTACACCACCATTTTTGCGATTATTGCATCGCACACAGTTTCGTCGAAGGGTCTCTGATCGTAGTGTCGCGTTAGTAGCATCCTGCAGTAGTGAGGACTTGATACTTAATGCTATGGTTGGGTTTTACCTTAATGATCTTTGGTAGTTGCGGATGCTTGCTAGAGTTCCAATCATAAGTGCATATGATCCAAGTACAGAAAGTATGTTAGCTCATGCCTCTCCCTCTTATAAAATTACAATAATGATCACCGGTCTAGTTATTGATCACCTAGGGACAAATGACTTTCTTGTGTGACAAAAGCTATCTACTTTTATTATCTTAGAATTTATTCATAGTTTTATTCTCGCAAAGTACTTCTATTTTTATTCTTGTTCTAGGTAAAGCAAACGTTAAAGTGTGTGTAGAGTTGTATCGTTGGTTGATAGAACTTGAGGGAATATTTGTTCTACCTTTAGATCTTCGTTGGGTTCGACACTCTTATTTACCGAAAAAGGCTACAAACGATCCCCTATACTTGTGGGTAATCAAGACCTTTTTCTGGCACCGTTGCCGGGGAGCAATAGCGTGGGGTGAATATTCTCATGTGTGCTTGTTTGGTTTACCTTTAAGTAGTTTTTATTTTCTGTTCTAAGTTGTTCTCTATCTTTAGTTATGGATACGGAACACGAAATACCAAAAAAATTAGTTGTACTTGCTACTCATGGAGATGGGGAACCTCCTAAAACTCTCAATGCTCATTATGTGAAAAATATTAAACACTACTTTGATAATCCTGAGAAAACCCCATTCAACTTGATAATGGGAGACACATTGGATCAACATGAATACTTTAGGGATTATTGCTTGGATCAAAAAGGGAAACTGTTATGGGATCAAATTCATATGTTGCATTGGTATGCTCGGGATCTATGTTTGAGATATGATAATACTTGTTGCTCTAGGATGAAGGCTCCACACCTTCCCCTTTCATGCAATTTAATGATAATGAAACCTTGGCTTCTTATGCTAATGGTAGATATGATTACTATGATGTGGAACGAATAGAAAAAATTGTTGCTTTTAAGGGTGCTTATGAAATTGAATCTTTGTTTGAAAAGTATGAAGATTTTGATGATGTTGTTTAGAGACCTGAAATTTTTGCTATACTTAAATATTGCTATGAGAATTATAAATAGAATCCCGATATTGATGTATTTATTGAGGAAGTCTCCGCTGCCCAAGAAGAGACTAATATTTTGCATGAATCTATGGAAGAAGAGATTGATGAAACTGTGAGCTCATTGGATGAAAAATATGATGAGAGAGCGAAGAACAAAAGGAGGAAAAGCGGATTAGCTACCCATGCCCACCTTCTAATGAGAGTAACTCTTTATCCCATACATTGTTTAATTTCCCTTCGTGCTTACCAAAGGATGAATTCTATGATGATTTCTATGATCCCGTTGATTCATTTGAAATATCCCTTTTTGATGAACTTGATGCTTGCTATGCTTGTGCCCATGATGCCAATATGAATTATGCTTATGGAGATGAAATTGCTATAGTTACTTATATTAAGAATGAAATTGTTGATATTGCACCCAAACATGATAGTCCTACTATCTTTTTGAATTCTCCAACCTACACTATATCGGAGAAGTTTGCTCTTATTAAGGATTATATTGATGGGTTGCATTTTACTACTACACATGATGATTCTGATGAGTATCATATGCATGTCCTTGCTGCTCCTACTTGCAATTATTATGATATAGGAACCATATCTCCACCTCTCTATGTTTCCAACACGATAAAATTGTCACAAACTATTTATACTATGCATTGGTTTTTACTTGATGTGCATGAATTGTTCTTTTATGACCTGCCGATGCATAGGAAGAGAGTTAGACTTCATCATTGCATGATATATGTTGCTTTGTGCTCACTACTAAATTACAAATAATTTCTATTTAAAATTGGATTTGATATACCTTGGGATCTGGGTGGATCGATTATTTGAGCACTTTATGCCTAGGTTAATGGATTTAAAGAAAGCACTGCCAGGGAGACAACACAGAAGTTTTAGACAGACATTTACTTTTGTCGTGTGCTTTTATAAAGTTTAAAAACAAAAAATATATATAGGGGAACTAAAAACTTTACAAAAAGAAAAGTGAAAGTGAGAAAGACGAGCACCGTGGAAGCGGGAGCATGCCTTGAACTTTTTTCATGCCCATGGAGACTTTATGAATCTGAATTAAACAAACTTTTCAACAAAAGTAATTATCCCCTTGTACGAATCCATTTTATTATAAAAATAATGTGCCAAGATTTGCCTTTAGGATGATTAGATTGCTTGTTGGTATGTGCGGTGCAAAAAATAGAAACTTTGGCTGTAGTGCGTGGTTTTACATTTTTTTACCGGAATGTCAAAAGTTTCTGAAATTTTTACATAGTACTACTATGCGAAAAATTATTTTGTCCTAATTTTTCACAATTTTTGGATTTACAGAAGTATGGTCAATGTTCATATTACTACGTATTGTCCTATTTTTCACATATTCTATTTTTGATGCATTGTTTTGCTTGTTTTGATGAAACTATCGATTGTATCGGCGGTATAGGCCATGGACAAGTTATAATACAGTAAGGATAATTCAAAAACAAAATATGAATGGGTTTGCAATAGTCCTTAAAGTAGTGATTTGCATTATTACACTAAAGGATCTCACGAGGGTTTTTTTTAAAGTTTTGCGTGGGTGAAGTGTTCAAAGATCAAGGAGGTCTTGATATGAGGAGAATGAGAAGAGACAAGAGTTCAAGCTTGGGGATGCCCAAGGCACCCTAGTACGTCTCCAACGTATCTATAATTTTTGATTGCACCATGCTATATTATCCACTGTTTTGGACATTATTGGGCTTTATTATCCACTTTTATATTATTTTTGGGACTAACCTATTAACCGGAGGCCCAGCCCAGAATTGCTATTTTTTTTGCCTATTTTAGGGTTTCAAAGAAAAGGAATATCAAATGGAGTCCAAACGGAATGAAACCTTCAGGAACGTGATTTTCTCAACGGACAAGACCTAGGAGACTTGGACCCTACGTCAAGACACAAAAGAGGAGGCCATGAGGTAGGGGGGGTGCGCCTACCCCCTAGGCGCGCCCTCCACCCTCGTGGGCCCCCTGTTGCTCCACCGACGTACTCCTTCCTCCTATATATACCTACGTACCCCCAAACGATCAGATACGGAGCCAAAACCCTAATTCCACCGCCGCAACTTTCTGTATCCATGAGATCCCATCTTGGGGCCTGTTCCGGAGCTCCGCCGGAGGGGGCATCGATCACGAAGGGCTTCTACATCATCACCATAGCCCTCTGATGAAGTGTGAGTAGTTTACCTCAGACCTACGGGTCCATAGTTATTATCTAGATGGCTTCTTCTTCTCTCTTTTTGGATCTCAATACAATGTTCTCCCCCTCTCTTGTGGAGAACTATTCGATGTAATCTTCTTTTTGCGGTGTGTTTGTTGAGACCGATGAATTGTGGGTTTATGATCAAGTCTATCTATGAACAATATTTGAATCTTCTCTGAATTCTTTTATGTATGATTGGTTATCTTTGCAAGTCTCTTCGAATTATCAGTTTGGTTTGGCCTACTAGATTGATCTTTCTTGCCATGGGAGAAGTGCTTAGCTTTGGGTCCAATCTTGCGGTGTCCTTTCCAAGTGACACTAGGGGCAGCAAGGCACGTATTGTATTGTTTCCATCGAGGATAAGAAGATGGGGTTTTCATCATATTGCATGAGTTTATCCCTCTACATCGTGTCATCTTGCTTAAGGCGTTACTCTGTTTTCATTAACTTAATACTCTAGATGCATGCTGGATAGCGGTCGATGAGTGGAGTAATAGTAGTAGATGCAGGCAGGAGTCGGTCTACTTGTCTCGGATGTGATGCCTATATACATGATCATGCCTAGATATTCTCATAACTATGCTCAATTCTGTCAATTGCTCAACAGTAATTCCTTCAGCCACCGTAGAATACTTATGCTCTTGAGAGAAGCCACTAGTGAAACCTATGGCCCCGGGTCTATCTTCATCATATTAATCTTCCAATACTTGCTATTACCTTGCTTTTGTTTTACTTTGCATCCTTATCATAAAAATACCAAAAATATTATCTTATCATATCTATCAGATCTCACTCTCGTAAGTGGCCGTGTAGGGATTGACAACCCCTTATCGCGTTGGTTGCGAGGATTTATTTGTTTTGTGCAGGTATGAGGGACTCCCGCGTAGCCTCCTACTGGATTGATACCTTGGTCTCAAAAACTGAGGGAAATACTTACGCTACTCTGCTGCATCATCCCTTCCTCTTCGGGGAAAAACCAACGCAGTGCTCAAGAGGTAGCAAGAAGGATTTCTAGCGCCGTTGCCGGGGAGTCTACGCAAAAGTCAATATACCAAGTACCCATCACAATTCCTATCTCCCGCATTACATTATTTGCCATTTGCCTCTCGTTTTCCTCTCCCCCGCTTCACCCTTGCCATTTTATTCGCCCTCTCTCTCTCTCTATCCTCCCTCTCTTTATTTGTTTGCCTCTTTTTGCCCGTTTGCCTTTTGTTTGCTTGTGTGTTGGATTGCTTGCTTGTCACGATGGCTCAAGATAACACTAAATTGTGTGACTTTACCAATACCAACAACAATGATTTTATTAGCACTCAGATTGCTCCTCTTACCGATGCTAAATCTTGTGAAATTAATACTGCTTTGCTGAATCTTGTCATGAAAGATCCGTTTTCCGGCCTTCCTAGTGAAGATGCCGCTACCCATCTAAATAGCTTCGTTGATTTGTGTGATATGCAAAAGAAGAAAGATGTGGATAATGATATTGCTAAATTGAAGCTATTTCCTTTTTTTCTTAGAGATCGTGCTAAAGCTTGGTTCTCGTCTTTGCCTAAAAATAGTATTGATTCTTGGAACAAGTGCAAAGATGCTTTTATCTATTTTCCTCCCGCTAAGATCATCTCCCTTAGAAACGATATTATAAATTTTAAGCAACTTGATCATGAACATGTTGCACAAGCTTGGGAGAGGATGAAATTAATGATACGTAATTTCCCTACTCATGGTTTGAATTTGTGGATGATTATACAAAAAAATTATGCTGGATTGAATTTTGCTTCTAGAAATCTTTTAGATTCGGACGCGGGAGGCACTTTTATGGAAATCACTTTAGGATAAGCTACTAATCTCCTAGATAATATTATGGTTAATTATTCTCAATGGCATACTGAAAGATCCACTAATAAAAAGGTGCATGCGATAGAAGAAATTAATGTCTTGAGTGGAAAGATGGATGAACTTATGAAATTATTTGCTAATAAAAGTGTTTCTTCTGATCCTAATAATATGCCCTTGTCTACTTTGATTGAGAATAATAATGAACCTATGGATGTGAATTTTGTTGGCAGGAACAATTTTGATAACAATGTGTATAGAGGAAATTTTAATCCTAGGCCTTATCCTAGTAATCCCTCTAATAATTATGGTAATTCCTACAACAATTTTTATGGAAATTATAATAAGATGCCCTCTGATTTTGTATCTAATATTAAAGAATTTATTACTTTGCAAAAGAATTTCAATGCTTTGATTGAAGAAAAATTGCTTAAGATTGATGAGTTGGCTAGGAACTTTGATAGAATTTCTCTTGATGTTGATTCTTTGAAACTTAGATCTATTCCACCTAAGCATGATATCAATGAGTCTCTCGAAGCCATGAGAATTTCCATTGATGAGTGCAAAGAAAGAACCGCTAGGATGCGTGCTAAAAAAGATGCCTTTATAAGAGCATGTTCCTCTAGTTCCTATGAAAATAAAGATGAAGATCTAAAAGTTATTGTTGTGTCCCCTATTAAATCTTTGTTTTGCAATATGAATCTTAATAATGATGGGACTGAATATGATCCACCGTTACCTAGAATACGTTCCAAGAATTCGGAGTTTTTAGATCTTGATGCTAAAATTGATGAAAGTGGGTCGAAGAAATTAAAACCCTAGATGTTGCTAAACCCACTATTTTGGATTTCAAGGAATTTAATTATGAAAATTTCTCTTTGATTGATTGTATTTCCTTGTTACAATCCGTGCTAAATTCTCCTCATGCTTATAGTCAAAATAAAGCGTTCACTAAACATATCGTTGATGCCTTGATGCAATCTTATGAAGAAAAACTTGAATTGGAAGTTTGTATCCCTAGAAAACTTTATGGTGAGTGAGAGCGAAATATTAAAATTAAAATTAAAGATCATGAGTTTTATGATTTATGTGATTTGGGTGCTAGTGTTTCGACGATTCCAAAGACTTTGTGTGATTTGTTAGGTTTTCGTGATTTTGATGATTGCTCTCTAAACTTGCACCTTGCGGATTCCACTATTAAGAAACCTATGGGAAGAATTAATGATGTTCTTATTGTCACAAATAGGAATTATGTGGCCGTAGATTTTATTGTTCTTGACATAGATTGCAATCCTTCATGTCCTATTATTCTTGGCAGACATTTTCTTAGAACGATTGGTGCAATTATTGATATGAAGGAAGGAAATATTAGATTCCAATTTCCGTTAAGGAAAGGCATGGAACACTTTCCTAGAAAGAAAATTAAATTACCTTATGAATCTATTATGAGAGCCACTTATGGATTGCCTACCAAAGATGGCAATACCTAGATCTATCCTTGCTTTTTATGACTAGCTAGGGGCGTTAAACGATAGCGCTTGTTGGGAGGCAACCCAATTTTATTTTTATTGATTGCTTTTTGCACCTGTTTAGTAATAAATAATTTATCTAGCCTCTGTTTAGGTTGTGTTTTTTGTGTTTAATTAGTGTTTGTGCCAAGTAGAACCGTTGGGAAGACTTGAGGAAAGTCTTGACATCTTGCTCTAAAAAACAGAAACTTTAGCGTTCACGAGAACTCCTGCCATTTTTATTTGGAAAGTGATATCTAGTTAATTCTTTTTGAATATGATTAATAGATAAATTCCTCACGTCCAGCAATTTAGTTTAGAATTTTTAGGGTTCCATATCTTGCGCTAGCTACAGATTACTACAGACTGTTCTGTTTTTGACAGTTCTGTTTTTCGTGTGTTGTTTGCTTATTTTGATGAATCTATGGCTAGTAATATATTTTATAAACCATAGAGAAGTTGGAATACATTAGGTTTAACACCAATATAAATAAAGAATGAGTTCATTACAGTACCTTGAAGTGGTCTTTTGTTTTCTTTGGCTAACGGAGCTCACGAGATTTTCTACTTTAAGTTTTGTGTTGTGAAGTTTTCATGTTTTGGGTAAAGATTTGATGGATTATGGAACAAGGAGTGGAAAGAGCCTAAGCTTGGGGATGCCCATGGCACCCCAAAGATAATCTAAGGACACCTAAAAGCCAAATCTTGGGGATGCCCTGGAAGGCATCCCCTCTTTTCGTCTACTTCTATCGGTAACTTTACTTGGAGCTATATTTTTATTCACCACATGATATGTGTTTTGCTTGGAGCGTCTTGTATTATTTGAGTCTTTATTTGTTAGTTTACCACAATCATCCTTGCTGTACACACCTTTTGAGAGAGTCGTACATGATTTAGAATTTGTTAGAAAACTCTATGTGCTGCGCTTATATCATTTGAGTTATATATTTTGCTCTAGTACTTCACTTATATCTTTTAGAGCACGGTGGTGGATTGGCTTTATAGAAACTATTGATCTCTCATGATTCACTTAGATTATTTTGAGAGTCTTAAATATCATGGTAATTTTCTTAAATAATCCTAATATGCTTGGTATTCAAGAATAATAATAAAACTTTCTTATGAGTGTGGTGAATACTATGAGAAGTTTGATGCTTGATAATTGTTTTGAGATATGAAGATGGTGATATTAAAGTTGTGCTAGTTGAGTAGTTGTGAATTTGAGAAATACATGTGTTAAAGTTTGTGATTCCCGTAGCATGCATGTATGGTGAACCGTTATGTGATGAAGTCGGAGCATGATTTATTTATTGATTGTCTTCCTTATGAGTGGCGGTCGGGGACGAGCGATGGTCTTTTCCTACCAATCTACCCCCCTAGGAGCATGCGCGTAATACTTTGCTTTGATAACTTGTAGATTTTTGCAATAAGTATATGAGTTCTTTATGACTAATGTTGAGTCCATGGATTATACGCACTCTCACCCTTCCACCTTTGCTAGCCTCTCTAATACCGCGCACCTTTCGCCGGTATCATACACCCACCATATACCTTCCTCAAAACAGCCACCATACCTACCTATTATGGCATTTCCATAGCCATTCTGAGATATATTGCCATGCAACTTTCCACCGTTCCGTTTATTATGACACACTCCATCATTGTCATATTGCTTAGCATGATCATGTAGTTGACATCGTATTTGTGGCAAAGCCACCGTTCATAATTCTTTCATACATGTCACTCATGAGTCATTGCATATCCCGGTACACCGCTGGAGGCATTCATATAGAGTCATATTTTGTTCTAAGTATTGAGTTGTAAGAAAATAAAAGTGTGATGATCATCATTATTAGAGCATTGTCCCAAGTAAGGAAAGGATGATGGAGACTATGATTCCCCCACAAGTCGGGATGAGACTCCGGACAAAAAATAAAAAAAGAAAGGAAAGAGGCCATAAAGAAGAGAAAAGGCCCAAATAAAAAAATGATGAGAGAAAAAGAGAGAAGGGGCAATGCTACTATCCTTTTACCACACTTGTGCTTCAAAGTAGCACCATGATATTCATAGTAGAGAGTCTCTCATTTCGTCACTTTCATATACTAGTGGGAATTTTTCATTATAAAACTTGGCTTGTATATTCCAATGATGGGCTTCCTCAAATTTCCCTAGGTCTTCGTGAGCAAGCGAGTTGGATGCACACCCACTTAGTTTCTTTTGTTGAGCTTTCATATACTTATAGCTCTAGTGAATCTGTTGCATGGCAATCCCTACTCACTCACATTGATATCTATTGTTGGGCATCTCCATAGCCCGTTGATACGCCTAGTTTATGTGAGACTATCTTCTCCCTTTTTGTCTTCTCCACAACCACCATTCTATTCCACCTATAGTGCTATATCCATGGCTCACGCTCATGTATTGCGTGAAGATTGAAAAAGTTTTTAGAATGTAAAAATATGAAACAATTGCTTGGCTTGTCATCGGGGTTGTGCATGATTTAAATACTTTGTGTGGTGAAGATAGAGCATAGCCAGACTATATGATTTTGTAGGGATAACTTTCTTTGGCCATGTTATTTTGAGAAGACATGATTGCTTTATTAGTATGCTTGAAGTATTATTATTTTTATGTCAATATTAAACTTTTATCTTGAATCTTTTGGATCTGAATATTCATACCACAATTAAGAAGAATTACATTAAAATTATGCCAAGTAGCACTCCACATCAAAAATTCTGTTTTTATCATTTACCTACTCGAGGACGAGCAAGAATTAAGCTTGGGGATGCTTGATCCGTCTCCAACGTATCTATAATTTTTGATTGCTGCATGCTATATTATCTACTAGTTGGACATTATTGGCCTTTATTATCCACTTTTATATTATTTTTGGGACTAACCTATTAACTGGAGGCCCAACCCAGAATTGCTGTTTTTTTGCCTATTTTAGGGTTTTGAAGAAAAGGGATATTAAACGGAGTCCAAACGGAATGAAACCTTCGGGAACGTGATTTTCTCACCGAACATGATCCAAGAGACTTGGACCCTACATCAAGACACAAAGGAGGAGGCCACGAGGTAGGGGGCGTGCCTACCCCCCCCCCCCCAAGCGCGCCCTCCACCCTCGTGGGCCCCATGTTGCTCCACCGACGTACTCCTTCCTCCTATATATACCTACGTACCCCCAAACGATCAGATACGGAGCCAAAATCCTAATTCCACCGCCGCAACTTTCTGTATCCACGAGATCCCATCTTGGGGCCTGTTCCGGAGCTCTGCCGGAGGGGGGCATCGCTCACGGAGGGCTTATACATCATCACCATAGCCCTCCGATGAAGTGTGAGTAGTTTACCTCAGACCTACAGGTCCATAGTTATTAGCTAGATGGCTTCTTCTCTTTTTGTATCTCAATACAATGTTCTCTCCCTCTCTTATGGAGAACTATTCGATGTAATCTTCTTTTTGCAGTGTGTTTGTTGAGACCGATGAATTGTGGGTTTATGATCAAGTCTATCTATGAACAATATTTGAACCTTCTCTGAATTCTTTTATGTATGATTGGTTACCTTTGCAAGTCTCTTCGAATTATCAGTTTGGTTTGGCCTACTAGATTGATCTTTCTTGCAATGGGAGAAGTGCTTAGCTTTGGGTCCAATCTTGCGGTGTCCTTTCCCGGTGACAGTAGGGGCAGCAAGGCACGTATTGTATTGTTGCCATCGAGGATAACAAGATGGGGTTTTCATCATATTGCATGAGTTTATCCCTCTACATCATGTCATCTTGCTTAAGGCGTTACTCTATTTTCATTAACTTAATATTCTAGATGCATGCTGGATAGCGGTCAATGAGTGGAGTAATAGTAGTAGATGCAGGCAGGAGTGGGTCTACTTGTCTCGGACGTGATGCCTATATACATGATCATGCCTAGATATTCTCATAACTATGCTCAATTCTGTCAATTGCTCAACAGTAATTCGTTCACCCACCATAGAATACTTATGCTCTTGAGAGAAGCCACTAGTGAAACCTATGGCCCCCGGGTCTATCTTCATCATATTAATCTTCCAATACTTTGCTATTTGTCTTGCTTTTATTTTACTTTGCATCTTTATCATAAAAATACCAAAAATATTATCTTATCATATCTATCAGATCTCACTCTCGTAAGTGGCCGTGTAGGGATTGACAACCCCTTATCACGTTGGTTGCGAGGATTTATTTGTTTTGTGCAGGTACGAGGGACTCGCGCGTAGCCTCCTACTGGATTGATACCTTGGTTCTCAAAAACTGAGGGAAATACTTACGCTACTCTGCTGCATCATCCCTTCCTCTTCGGGGAAAAACCAACGTAGTGCTCAAGAGGTAGCAAACCCCAATTAAATATTCAAGGAGACTCAAGCGTCTAAGCTTGGGGATGCCCTGGAAGGCATCCCATCTTTCTTCAATAAGTATCTGTATGTTTTGGTTTTCGTTTCGTTCACGTGCTATGTGTAAATCTTGGAGCGTCATGTGCTTTTTTAATGCACCATGCTGGTATGAGATAGTCCTTGGTTGATTTATAGAATGCTCATTGCATTTCACTTATATCTTTTGAGCATGGCTTTATAGAATGCTTCACGTGCTTCACTTATATCTTTTGAAGTTTGGATTTCTTGTTTCTCTTCACATAGGAAACCATTATTTGTAGAATGCTCTTTTGCTTCACTTATATTTATTAGAGCATGGTCTTTTGTAGAAAGAATTAAACTATCATGCTTCACTTATATCTATTTAGAGAGTCAACGGGAATTGGTCATTCACATGGTTAGTCATAATATCCTACATAAAACTTGTGGATCACTGAATATGATATGTTTGATTCCTTGCAATAGTTTTGTGATATAGAGATGATAATATGTGGGAGGTACTAGTAAACTGTCGTGGTCAGTAACAATATTGGTGTTAAGGTTTGTGATTCCTGAAGCATGCATGTATAGTCTCTCGTTACGCTATGAACTTGGAGCATGATTTATTACTGATTGTCTTCCTTATGAGTGGCGGTCGGGGACGAGTGATATCACTTGAAGCTACGTTGGTATTTCCCCAAAGAGGAAGGGATGATGCAGCACAGTGGCGGTAGGTATTTCCCTCAGATGTGAAACCAAGGTTATCGAACCAGTAGGAGAACCAAGCAACACAACATAAAATAGCACCTGCACACAAATAACAACTTCTTGCAACCCGACGTGTTAAAGGGGTTGTCAATCCCTTCCGGGGTATGACGCCTCAAGATAGGCAAACGGACATGAGGTAAATTTGTAGTAGATTGATAGATCGAACGCCAAATAAATAAATGAGAATAAATTGCAGCAAAGTATTTTGGGGTTTTTGGATTAATAGATCTGAAAATAAATGCCAAGGAAAATAGATCGCAAAGGCAAATAATATGAGAAAGAGACCCGGGGGCCATAGGTTTCACTAGCGACTTCTCTCGAGAACAATAGCAAACGGTGGGTGAAAAATTACTATTTGGCAATTGATAGAACTTCAAATACTCATGATGGTATCCAGGCAATGATCATTACATAGGCATCACGTCCAAGATTAGTAGACCGACTCTTGCCTGCATCTACTACTATTACTCCACACATCGACCGCTATCCAGCATGCATCTAGTGTATTAAGTTCGTGGAGAAACGGAGTAATGCAATACGAACGATGACATGATGTAGAAAAGATCTATCTATGTAGAGATAGACCCCATCATTTTATCCTTAGTAGCAACGATACATACGTGTCGGTTCCCGTTCTGTCACTGGGATCAAGCACTGTAAGACCAAACCCACTACAAAGCACCTCTTACCATTGCAAGATAAATAGATCGAGTTGGCTAAAGAAAACCCAAATATCGGAGAATAAATACGAGGCTATAAGCAATCATGCATAAAAAGATCAAAGAAACTCAAATACTTTCATGGATATAAAAAGATAGATTTGATCATAAACTCAAAGTTCATCGAACCCAACAAACACAACTGCAAAAGAGTTACATCATATGGATGTCCAAGAGACCATTGTATTGAGAATCAAGAGAGAGAGAGAGAGGAAGCCTGATACGTCCATTTTGAATCATGTTTTTATATCGATATTTATTGCATCATGGGTTGTTATTACACATTATGTCACAATACTTATGCTTATTCTCTCTTATTTTACAAGGTTTACATGAAGAGGGAGAATGCCGGCAGCTGGAATTCTGGGCTGGATAAGGAGCAAATATTAGAGACCTATTCTACACAACTCCAAAAATCATAAAACTCCACGGGAGTCATTTTTATAATATATAAAAAATATTGGGTGAAGGAAGCACCAGAGGGGGACATCCACCATCCACGAGGGTGGGGGCGCGCCCTACCCCCCTGGGTGCGCCCCCTGCCTCGTGGGCCCCCTGGCAGGCCTCCGGTGCCCATCTTTTGCTATATGAAGTCTTTCACATATAAGAGTCATTTCAATAATTTAATCATGGTCTTCTCCTATCGACCCCAAAGAAAAGAAAAGAAATAAAACTATTTACACGGGAAAGCTCCCAACAAGCAAAAGAAGAACATGAAATCTTTTTGGGTTTTCTTTTTAATTACTACTACAAGCATGGAAATTAAACTAGCTAAAAGCTACAACTAATTTTTTTGTTTTTCTTAAGGTTTATTAAATACACAAGAAGAAAGCATAAAAAGGAAAATAAACTAGCATGGATGATACAACGAAAAAGTATGAGCACCGACATCTAGCAATGAGTGTGTGAACATAAATGTAATGTCAGTGAGAAATATGTACTCCCCCAAGCTTAGGCTTTTGGCCTAAGTTGGTCTATGGCCACGGCTGGCCTGGCGGATATCCATAATAATAGCTGGGGTCGTACTGCGATGAAGAAGACTCTGATTGCCACTGGGGGGCAATCATCTCCGGATCCTAGTGGTAATCAGACTGTCGTGGAGGATCAACTGGTGGTTCCGACTCTGGCTCTGTGGCTGGTGCAGGGTTCCGGTAGGCGTGAATGTCCTCCGACGAGACAAGGTACTGGCCTGTAGATAAATCAAACAAGGAAGGAGCAGGGAAGGTAATAGTCTCTGGATGATGTTTATCAAAGAACAATTTGTATTTAAGCTCCCCTTCCCTATTCTTTATAATGAAGTCATGTGCTACCATACCCTTATAATCTAAATAAACACGAGGCAGCAGTTTTTCTTCCTTCTCATAATGCCTAATAGGTATGTTAAAATGTGCAGCTAGGCGTGAAGCATAGATACCACCAAAGATGGGGCCCTTTGTACGGTTCAGACTCAATCGTTTAGCAATAATAACGCCCATACTCACAGAGTTATCATAGAATAAACCGTGGAACAAAATAATAATATCAGGAACACTAAGGTTTCCACAGTTTCTGCGACCAATTAAGCAATTACTAGCAAATATTGCAAAGTAGCGTAAAACAGGAAAATGTATGCTAGTGATTCGTGCATCGGAAACCTTCCTCATTTCCCCTATGGTGATGGAATCAATAAACCCATCCACGTCATCACAATGTGGTTCCTCTATTTTGCCCTCGAAAGGGATCAAACAAATCCAACAAAAATCATAAAGTTACATCTTCTTAACCACATCATATAAATGAAACTCTACTGAAGGAGGTGATTCCCTAGGATAATAGTAGAAGTTTTGCACAAAAGTATTGGTGAGTAAGAGATACTGTTCGCGTTGGTCGTGGAGGAAGTCGGTGAGGCCTGCATTATTAGCCAATTCATAGAAATCCTCATAAATCCCGATTGCTCTCAAGAATTCATCGGAGGGCCATTCACATGGCCTAACCTCCGCGGTGCGAGGCAAATTATATTTGGGCTTCTGTGCCTCTTCATTTTGCTTTTCCCATGAGCTTCGGCTCGATGAGCCCCTCAAAAATCTCTTTATCATTTTCTGAAAAAATCTGAAATTTTTAGTAACTTCGAAATAAAAGTAAACCAAACTCAATAATATTGATAGCAACTACTCCTACAAGTGCCTAGAGCCTATATCATGCATCAAAACTACTTGGAACCATCACTACAAAAAAATACACTTCTGTGATGATACGTGTTTGTCACAGTAGGTCGCGTTTTTTGTCATGCATGTACATCCATGACGATTTTATGACAGAATCAAGATAGTCATACTTGTGCTGTCATAGAAGTGTTCCATGACATTACCAAAATTATCATCACGGAAGTGTCCACTTCCATGGCGATAAATCACGCGTCACAGAAGTGCTTTCGTCAAGGGTGACCGGCACGTGGCATCCACCGTAACGGAACGCCGTTAAGCTATCGGGGCGGGTTTTGGATCCGATAACCCATTAACAGCCCCGACCAATGGGGATTTTCCACATGTAAAATCATCATTGGCTGGAGGAGATACGTGTCAGGTCTGCGTTGGCATAGGTGTCACTCATCCAATGGGCGAGACGCGCCTATGATATGTTGACACGTGGACCGGCCCATCAAGTTTAAATGGGCCGGCCCAGCTGAAGGCCCACAAGATTTTGCGGACCATAATGGGTCGGCCCAGCTAAAGGCCCGCGAGATTTTGTGGGCCATAATGGGCTGGCCCAGCTAAAAGCCCACAAGGTTTTGCAGGCCATAATGGGCTGGCCCAGGTAAAGGCCCACAAGATATTTGTGTGCCATAATGGGCTGGCCCAGGTAAAGGCCCACAAGATTCTTGCAGATCATAATGGGCCGGCCCAACTAAAGGCCCACAAGATTTTGAGGACGCTAGTAGGCCGGCCCGTTAACTGACTGCCATGTTTTGGGCCAAATACCGGCCCATATTTGATCCGGTCCATTAATGGCCTGCCATGCTTCGGGCCTAATAGTGGCCCATATGAGATCCGGCCCGTTAAAAGCCTACCATGTTCTGGGCTAAATTGCGGCCCAGATCAGGTCCGGCCGTTTAAGAGGCTTTGGGCTCAATTATGGCCCATATTAGATTCGGCCCGTCAACTGGACACTATGCTTTTGGGCCCACTTGCTAAAGGCCCACTTAGTAATTTGGCCTGATATTAGTTTTGGCCTGTTAAGGGCCCGTTTAACATTTCGTCCCTATATTAATTTCAGCCTGTTAAAAGCCCATCATATAGTTGGGCCTAACTACGGCCCGGTTTGCATCCGGCCTGCTCGCAACTGATATCTGATTGGGCCAAACAAGGACCGAGACAATTTTGGCCTGTTAAAAGCCCGTGTTTTGATTCGCACAATCATGGGCCGGGGTTCATTTTGGGCTGTTGCCGGCCCGTGAGCTATTCGGCACGTTCAGGCCAAGCCTACATCGTGATTGCATGACGACCCGATTATGTACCGTAATTTTATGGTTTGGCCGGTTTACTGCGAAGACAGGATATATTACGGCATCGTGAATAAGAAAAAACCTAGACTATACAATAAAGAAATTACGGCATATTACATCCAATGGGCATCAAAGTTCGCCACTATGATAATAAAGCACAAGCAGATAGCAGATTACATACACTGGGCATCAAAGATCGCCACCAGTGCAAATAAACACGCCGACAAAATAATATACAAAACCGACAGCACTTCAATAGAGTTCAAGAAAGGTTAGCCCTGCTGGGGAGCTGCAGCACAAGAAACTGAGCAAGATGATGAGACTGCGCTTGTTCAACACTTATATCTTCCTCACTCTGAAAGATAAACAAGCAAACTGATGACAGGTTTTGCACATAAAAGTATTAGTGCTGACAATTCATCACATTTCTTACTGACGAATAAAGTGACACAGTTTAAAATTGAATTAACACAATATGGTATTGTTTAGGTCAAGACATGGCAGGAAATGACATTGTGAAGGAGTTGGTAGCTTCACGACACCACTGGATTACAGATCAAGAACTCATAAGTATCACTGGTTAGTGTGCTGTCAATTTATACCATTTCAGATTGGCAAATAAAGAGATGGTTTAAATAATAGTAGAATGATATGACATTTTTCATAGTTAAGACATTGCAGAATATGACATTATGCTGGAGTGGGTAGGTTCACCACACCACTTGATTATGGATGAAGAACAGAAGCATACATGCAGTGCAAAAGAAGATCAGTTGCTCTGTATAGTTTAATTTACATGGTATGAAGAAGGAACTTGGTTGTACAACTGAAAACTTAAATTGAGAAAGGACAAACTTTTGTTTATGAACTACATAATAAACTTTAAACAAGCAATTTGATGCAAACACCAAAAATAAACAGTTGTTGCAGTCATGCCTAACCAAATATATACAACAAAGTTTGAAGGCTTGAGATGGACAAACTTACATTATTGGTGAAGACAGGCTCTATAAAGGCCTTGTCCAAGGTGATGGGGGCAATTCAAGAAGTTTACCATAGAATCTTCTTCAAAAGCATTGCCTTTATTCTACATTTTGTTAAGAGTAAATATAGATGTGATAATATACGAAAAATGGAGAATATTTAAGATAAGATGAAGAGTGATGCTACATAACCAAGTAGCTATAAATGTAAGTGCGGCGATACAGGCAAAAGGTACAGCCAAGAGCAATGCACAGCTAAACTTCTTCAGTACCAACCTTATGGTAAGAGTAAATATAGATCTGATGTGTAGAAAATGGAGGGCAAAGGAAATAAGCTGCAGAGTGATGGTACATGAACAACTACTTGTCATTATAAGTACACTGATAAAGGACAGCATGTACTTACAAGAACAATGCAGAGCTAAAAAAACATTGGCATTGGATATATTCTACACTAATGTAACCATTCATACAGATCAGATAATTTGGAGCGAACAATTGATAAGCAAGCTATCATGCATACTGCTGTCACATAATGAACCAGGTATGTATGCAAGTACAGTGATACAGGACAACAAGTACTAACAAGAGCAAAGCAGCGGGCAGCGTATTTGCGATATCCTGTCGTTCTTGTCAAACCAGAATTCTTCTTCGAGCAGGTTTCCTGCAAAAAAGATCCGTAAAGCACATGCGGAAAAGTAGAAGTTCAAATTGTCATGTGATTTCATAGACAGTGCCTCATCCTGGGAACGAGACCAGTGCATAACAAGGTTTTTCCATTCAATGCCTTCTAAATTTAGCACAGGAGACTTCACCAAAAATTCGTTTATAGACTTGCCATCAAAGTGTGATTTCCTCAGGTAACACCGATACTGCTGCAATGCTTCCTTGAAAAGCACAAGCAAGCTTTGCTCGTCATGACTATCCAGATTGACCCTCGCCTAGTTACAACAATGTAATGTAAATCATTGATGTGTTCAATCAGCAGAAAACAGGAAAATAATAACCATGAATAATAGCACTTACACGTAAGTTGGACAGGAAGATGTGAAAATGGTGTTTGTCTTCACATTAATCTTCCTATGATGGGAATATATGCACATAGTCCCTAACAACATTGAAAGCATTGTATTTTAAACTGGGAATAAATGGAATGGGGTTCCAATCTGTAGGAATTGGCCGTCTCTGCAGTTGGGATAGGTCTTCGGCCGGTGGACTTACTGTACTTTTTGCTGGAGTGGGATTTTTCTGTGGTACAACTGGTGCTATGGCAAATGAAATCGGTATACCTTTTGCTGGAGTGCAGGTCCTGTGTGGTGGGGCTAGTGGTGTGGCCAGTGAAGTATGAGTACAGTCTGCTAGAGTCGGTCCTACGTTTTGTGTCACTGGTTGTACAACCAATATAAGTGGGGTGATGTCTGATTTCTCTGGCACCACCACGTTTTTCAAGCACTTTGCTGGTGCTCCTTCAGGTTCGGCAATCACCCTCTTCCTTTTTGATGTCTGATGCACAAGAACAACATTTGAGTGGAAAAACATGGTATGATGACAGATGGAATATGTATTGATAATGGATGGGCATGGTATCTCGACATATATGATGAGTAAACTAAGCAGATGGCGGTGCAACAAAGTAGAAGAAATGCAAGACAACATATGCAAGATACCCGCAATCAATAAAACATTGCCAAATTAGAACAGGCACCTTGATGGGTGAACAGGACAGGCCATCTGCCTTTGACTCCTCGAGGTTAGAATAGTCATTAGGATCATAGTCTGAACAAGAATCAACAGGTGGGGAGCGTATGAGTTTCATTACATCCAGAATGACACTCAATGCCTTGGTGCCAATTTTGTAAGTCATTGCAGTGTTTAGCTTCAAGAGTGGACTGTTGCTAGTGCG
This sequence comes from Triticum monococcum, assembly GCA_034509565.1. NCBI lineage: Eukaryota > Viridiplantae > Streptophyta > Magnoliopsida > Poales > Poaceae > Triticum > Triticum monococcum. Next base: position 378,257,926 of record CM067843.1, on the reverse strand, counting down.
ACACAAAGCAGCTACACAGATCATAGTGTAGATATAACGGGAAAACCTTAAGCATCAGAGTAAAATCAACAAAGTGGAACTTGCTGGAATATATGTGCTAGTATTGCCGGTACGGCTAGAAAGGCTTCGGATACCGGCTCTCTTCAAGTGAAGGTGTGGTACTGTTAATATCAGTGTAACTCTCAAAGGCGACACAACTCCCCGCATTTCCTTGCTATTCTTATAGGATTCAAGTGGGCAGGCCACTACAAATCCTATTCCTATGTTTACAAGATCCTACGAATCAAAGAGGCTCAAAGTGTCCATCACAACCGACCGTATGGACCTCTACACTACAAATGTCCCTGCTCATCTTTAGTACAAGGAACATACTATACTACTATCATACTCCCTCCGTTCCGAAATATAAGTCTTGGTAGAGATTTCCGCTATGGATCACATATAGATGTATCCAGATACATTTTAGAGTGTAGATTCACTCATTTTGCTCCATATGTTGTCCATGGTGGAATCTATACAAAGACTTGTATTTAGGAACGGAGAGAGTACATATTAAAGAAGAACGGAAGAGGAACATGGTAAAAAAGAGCAAGGAGATTTTGGATAATAAAATGTTGGTTGCGCAGTGCCCACACATGATGAACTAGAGCGCATTAAGAATGCAACTCCCAGCTGTCTCACAACCATTTCAGGCGGTTGGATGAAGATCCTCCGTCTCCTAACCCTTCTTCTTCCTCGTCTCTGATTCTTCCCATACAGAACAGAACACCGCACGAGCCGCCGGCCGGACCACCGGCCCCCACCGCCTGTGTTCCTCCGCCACCCCCACCCCCACCCCCGCCCCAACCCCCACCCGCGTCGAGTTTTCTTTGTTCGGCGAAGCCCCACTACCACCCGAGCCCCTTTGATTGCACCGGCGAGCTCTGAAAAATCGACTGACCCAATTTTGAAATTTAGTCTACTGTGATTTAACTAGTGTGGAATATAAAAGGGGAAAACGATAAGCATTGGGAGTATAGTGTTGAGCGTACCATGACGGATCTGAAGGTGCAAACCGAACAAAGGCAACTTCGCAACCAAGACAAGAAATCAGAGTAAAGCAGTGGCGATCTATTTTCTTGGTGCGATAAATAAGTTGAGCAGATACGAAAGAGTACCGCCTCTGGTGCGGCGCCGTGTACGCATCTACTGAGAATGTGACGGTGTTGCGGTAGCGATGGCTATCGGTGGCGTGGAAGCAGATCTAGGAGGGTAGACGGTGGCGGCGAGGCACGGTGGACGAGACGGTCGTAGGAGCTGCGCCGGCAAGGTGGACGACGGCGGGGATGAAGCGAGAGGACCGGATGCAAGGATCCCAGTCCGAAGCCATGGATGAGAGAGGTCGATCTCTTGTAATGGACGGCAGCGTCGGGGTATCAGCTCCGGCATGGTGGAGGAGGACGGCAGTGGATGGGGTGGCGGACGGCGGCGGACGGAGGAGGGTGGGGTGGAGAGGGTGTTTTGGCGCCCATGGAGTACGAATGGGGAAAAGGGAGGTAGAGAGGAAGGGGGAACCATGTATTCAGGGTGCGCTTGTCTCAAATGCGAGGAAATTTACAAACTTAGCCCCCGTTTCAAATTTCTACTACATCACAGCAACATTAGTCGGTTGGGGATAGGACGGTAATCTCGCATACACCGAATATTTGCCGACGAGAGTTTTTTTGGTGCCCACCGTGTATGAATATGAATCGGGGAGGGAGTCGATTTCGGCCGAGGACACACTGTGTTTTGGCGCCCACCGTGTATGAATCCGGGTGAGAGGCGGTTACGTCACATTTGGGTGAAATTACAAACCTACCCCTATCGAAACCTATAGAAATCCAGCAGATAGGCTTTGCGTGGCAGGGCTAGGCAGTAGTGATTTCCATCTCGCAGATTTTGGTTTTGGGTGGTTACTGCGACTTTCCCCGCTTCGTTCAAATTTTGCAGAGTGCATGTTTACCGTGCCAACTCAATTTGAATCCCGTTTGTATTCTATTTTTTCGGGCGGGATCCATTTTCAATTGGAATTACATTCTATATACATCATTTTTTATATATACTTTCAAAAGCACAACACCATTTATACATAAATATGGTTTACAAATGGCATGATCTCAGATTCATAAGGTTGTATCCATCAATTTGGATTTTCAAATATTTGAAACCACTTTATGTTGAAATCCAATGTATGCATTCCTCGCTAACTGTCTCCAATTAATGTGTGTTTCATGCGGGGTTTTTTTACTTCTCAAACATGTATAATGTGTTTCACACACGCAACATATAGTGTAATCCCGTTTAGACATTAATTGCATATAAACCACGCATTGTTTGTAATTGAAGAATATATGGATCACCAATATTGATAAACTATATAACATTACACGTGTGCCCAAATTCAAATGAATATGCATGTTTGATACACCAATTTGCGTTATGATATTATCGATGTCATGATATCCAGTTTAAATATTCGAATCCCCTTTAATCCAGATATTCGTCTCATATAGCTATCACTCATGCTTATATAGGACTATCTCTCTGGACCTATACGCGTTCATTGTCTCTCGGGTATCTCTCATGCTACCTGTATGCCGACAATGATCTTTTATCTTCATAACACACTGATGGTACTCTCTCCCTCGACCTTCATCACTCTATCTCTCTCTAAGTATATCTCGCTCCCTGCTATGTGTCTCTAACTATGATTCTCCATGTGGAATCTCTTTCTCTCACACAAACACAAAACTTTGTCTCCCGGGGTCTCATTTCTCTCTACTATTCCCATGTGTGCCACTCGCACACCCCTCATACAGAGATGTCTTTCACTCCTTAGATATGAGAACCTATGACTCTTCCTCTTCAATATCTCTTTCTCACACACAAACACAAACTCTGTCTCCCAGGTTCTCATATTTCTCCATTGTTCTCTTGTATGTCGCTCACACACACCCTCCCTCCCTAGAGATATCTTGCGTTCCCTCGTATGTCTCTCTAGCTATCACTCTCGTTGTGAAATATCTTTCTCTCTCGTAGACACAAAACTCCATCTCTCTGGATCTCATTTCTCTCTGATATCTGTTTGTATGTGACTCGCATGCACCCTCTCTCTATCTCTCTCACACCCACACACATAACCCAGCCTTCTGATCCACTCAACTCATATCTCTAACACACACTAGCTAGCATCTTTATCTTTCTATTTATCTATTTCTCCATCAACCTTCTTTCTCGCCCTCACTCTTGATTCCTATCACGCACACTACATATGTTTCTCTCTACATGCAGTTAAGTGCCCTCTCACACACATATATAACTTCACCCTTTGAACCACCCGACGGTCATCTCCAACACCCAAACTAGCGGATGTCCCTCTAGCTAGCATCTCCATCTCTGTATCTATCTGTAGTTTCTCCGTCAACATTCCTTTCTCGCACGGAGTCTTGCTTCCTATCACCCACACTATATATGTCTCTCCATACATATGTATTTATAGGTTGGTCTCTTTTGCACAATCGTTGCGCCTCACTCCCTCTGCTCACCATAGATGCATGCTCCAGCCCACGCCACCATCTCTTAAAGACAAAAACACATGGTCGATTGTCGGGCCTTCTTCCCTGCATTCTCACATGAATGCATATTGTCATACCGATCCGTCTCTCCCATGTCGTTGATCTTAGGACTTATGTCTTCTTTCTTTTATCTCGATCATGCGTGCGCGCACACACACACATCCCACGTATACGTGTATACCTCTCACACATGCATGTTCAGGGTCTCTATCTCTCCATATGTAGTTAATTACCCTCAATCCTAACGCCACATCGAATCGTTCTCCTCTTTTGTGCACATAACTTCTGCCTGGATGGGTAAAACACACACTCACACTTCACAATCTCCTTCTAGCTACCCCCTGCCTCTCACTCTTCCCCTATATCCCCGAAACCAATAACACCATCCCTTTGTTTAATTCCCGCCTACATGCACCATCAATATATAGTAGTCTTCCTCGGTGTCTCTTGAACAAACACGTTCTCTCGATGTCGAGTCCTCTCACGCGCACACACCTTCTCTTCCCTCTCTACGGGCATTTTCTCTCTCGCACCCCATCGTTGGTGGCCTCTGCCATACACATCACCTCTCTATGATGAAGCCATGCACACTTAAATTACATCCGCCATAGAGGACCCCGCGACACACACACACACGCACACACACACACACCCCACACACACACTAAGACTCCATCTCTCTCACACACACACAAACACACACACACACACATGCATGCACGCACCCCACACACACACTAAGATTCCATCTCTCTCTCTCTCTCTCTCTCACACACACACACACACACACACAAACTAAGACTCCATCTCTCTCTCCTCTCTCTCTCTCTCACACACTAAGACTCCATCTCACACACACATGCTCTAGGCGGAGCATTTGTTCCTACCACCCTTCATCCAACGGTGCCCGTATGATAAACAATCACCTTTATTTACTTGCATAACATGGACAAATTCCACTTTACTTTAGTAGTCAGCAAACTTATCATCTATACCCTTATAAAAAACGAGTTGGCGGTGATGGTGTGCCTGCCATATTGTAATACAGACCGTATGATCTATATCTGAGGATAGAAAGCAAACTATGATAATTTTACAAAAGATACCCGCACCTCTCTCCACATCATTATCTCCCGCAACCTCATTTCTCAGCAATTAAAAAGGAATAAGTCTTTGGAACAATCTAGCATGAATGGTGGCCGCTGTCGCCTGCCGGCGCCGTCCATCCCCATGCCTCCGCCCATTCCGACCACCAGTCACCACCATGCTCCACTCCTCCTTGCCTTATCTCTCATCTTTCATTTTTTCGATGACATTCTCGAGATACCAGTTTTCCGGTAAAATTCTTGAGATATCATTAGTTTTTACACATGGGATTACTCCTGCATGGGTCAATCACAACAGGTGTTTTGTAAAAAATTGCATATTGATGTTCCCTGCAATGCATGAGAATCTTGCTTGTAATTATATAACGCAAATCACGAGGAGGAAGTGACATTTTTTGACACAACCACGTTAACATGGCCACGTAAATCACTAGCTAAAGTAAATACCATTATACTTATATCCTGATGCAAAAGGTTGAGTACATATCCGAAGAGTAGAGTCGCACACACGCACTCTATCTCTCAGAATCTCTCTCTCTCTCACACACCAGTTACGTGACGCCCACTTAAGCAGACACGTATGTTACAATTTGTGCACCCGTGGGTACACGTGATGTTGCGCATTTATTTAAGCCGGAAGGCGAACCCAAACAGTAGCTGCATTCATTCCCCTCCTGCCACCTCTTCTCTGGTCACCGTCGCCCGGTAGCCATGGCGCGGCCGAAGGTAACAACATACGCCATACTCCCGCCAGAGCGGCGCTTTAATATGGAAATTTTAGTGGTCATGCATGCATCTTTTTGTGCTAGCACTCCTATATAAGGGTTGACCGGTCGCTTCCCGCGGACGTGCGCGGGCGGTGGAAGAGGAAGGAGAAGGGAAGCGGGCTATGGAGTAACGTTTTTTACCACAATTTCTTAGGAAACTGAGTGCAATAATTGAGTAGTTTTGCAAACTACTAGTACTACACCTGAAACGGTTCAAAACCTATACTCCCTTGCCAGCGCGCCCTTCCCGCGTGAAACGGTCAGTGTCGCCCTGGAGCGTCAGTGCCGCATTAATGCCCGGCCAGAGCGGAGGCGACCTCTCACTGGCGCCGGCTTTGAAGTGGCGCGACGGCCGAGAGAGCGCCGCTTCCCGGTCCACGCGACTGCTCCGCGTCGAGATTGGCCATAGGCCCTGTTTGGATCCATGGGTTAGAGTTAGTTTGAGCTAGTTGGGGCTCAAATAGCCCTAAAGTATCCAAGCATGAGGGTTTAAATTGGAGCAAGTTGCACCGAACCCACCAAAAAAAACTATCCCACCCAAGAGGTGCTAACTGGAGATAGTTCTCATTGGGACCACTGAAAAATCACTTTTCTCTCTCCATGAAGTGCATTTATTGTCAATCTAACCTTGTCACCCAAACACCTCTTTGGCTACAGTTAGTTCAGGGTTAGTCATGAGTTAGTCTAACCTCTAGCTAAGTTAGAGTATCAAACAGGAGCAGTATAGGACATGCAAGTTGCTCAAAGCATACATGCAAATTCGTACGTGAAAGGATTTTTTTCTTTTTGAAAATGGAACGTGAAAGGAATTTTTTTTAGAATTCTCTTGGCATGTAGCTAACATGTGATATTTAACCAACCTCAATAGACGGCAGAAATGCCAGCCCGCCGCACTTTGATAGAGACAAGGAGGGAGAAGCGATACGGGCTGCTGGATTACTAGAGATAGGTGTCGCACGGAAGCCAAGAAATATGGTGATAGCGTGGGTTAGCCATGTACTAGTATGATGTAACTACACTGGGCTGCCGTGTTTCGTACTCTTCCAGTCCACTATGGAGATGATTGGTTAATTTTATATCGCTGAATAATATTAAATATTATGAGTGCAGACGCTCCACCACGAGGTTCCTTGCTCCTTCTCGGTCGTCCGGAATCTATGTTCTTCCACTCTATTTTTTATGTGAGCTTTGTTCATCCTTTTGCCAACACGCGAGACATCTAGCATCAAGGTGCACGTGTTATGCAAGGATCGTTCCATCTATATGAAGAACACGTGGGACTCGAACTACGAGACGGGCATGTACCCAGGAGTGGACGTACGAACCTGAGTAATGTAGCGCAGTAAGTGAGGTAGAAAGGCACAAATAGTATGAACATGCGTGGCATATAGGGTGTGTTTGGTTGCGTTCTCGTCTCAGCATAGTTGTTCCCTCTTCATGCATGCTCAACTCAACACCCCTCTTCATGCATGCTCTCTTTATGCATGCTTCTAGTGTATTTGTGCTAAACTAGTGTGGACTCATGCACCCTCCATACACTCTACCAAACACCCAAAAGTAGGTCAAGAAGGGAACTCTTGGGCGGCATTTGTCTCTTACTAAGTACTACAACTAAATGTTGTACGTGCAATGCACGGTGATGTTATGGAGTACGTGCCTAAGTACTCTACTACTACTATATTAGTTGGAGGCACATATTAACTTTTATATTTGTTTACGTGTATGCCCGAGACCTTCCAACTAGACGTGTCTTTCTCTCCAGGTCGCACTCTGTATCGTTCATACCACTAAGTACTACTACGTGTGGTCTCCGACCCAGAAGTGGAAGAAGTGGAGACGCTCTACCACGCTGTTTTTTTATGCTGGGCTCTACCACGCTGTTCATGTCCCACTCCTTTCGCTGATGTGTGGGACATCCAGCACATGCCATGTTTGGCACCCTTCGTCGTAAGAGTTGAAACGCTAGCATTCATCAGAAATAAAAATAATAATTATAAATCGGCAGTGATACTATTTTTTGCGAACCAATCAGCAGTGATACTATACCACGTGGTTTCCTTGCTCCTCGATATTGGAAAGAATACTTCCGTTCGCCAACATGTGGGACGTCGACCATCCTGGTCCACTTGCCATGCACGCAGAACTCCAAGGGCGAGTCACCCAGGTCGTCGCGCCGCGGTAACAATGACTAATGAGCCATCAAATCACAGGCCCACTTCCCACTTTGAAGTTGCTCGGACAAAGGAACCATCATGACTTCGTTGAATTCCGCTTCTTGAAGAAAACTACTGTACCAGCAGTACTGCTAGCTACAGTAGTTACTCCAACAGAGGCCTCCTTTCATTCATAGGATAGGAATATGAAATCATAGGAAGTGAGATGACATGCATCTCAATTCCTATAGAGAAAGAGATGCCATTTGATGCTTAGGATAGGAATTTTTCCATTTAGTCTAGGCTAATGTACTGGTAATTTGCTCTAAAAACTACAGTAGTAACTAGTAGTATTGGTACATGCTCGTACTCAGACACAGACACACAAACTAACTACTAGTACTACTACTTCTCACATGCTGGCCAAACGCCGTCGTTCTCCTTCCCGGCTTTGTCGGCGACACCCCACCGTGCTTGGATCTCCACCGACCTCTCTGCAGCAGCGCGTGCGTCCTTTTCTTTCTTGCGGTGGCGGGCCTCTCTTTTCTTGAGTGCTTTCTGACTTTTCCGCTCCCTCTGTGCGGCTTTGGCCGCCTCTTGCTCTCCGCCCATTCGGCCTTGGCATCTTCAAATTCCTCCCACATAGTTGTGAGGTTGCGAGCGGCGATGAACTCGGCACGGCGGGATGCCATCGCTTCCCTACCATTTTGTGTGTGGCCGTGGGCGGCGAGGAACTCGGCGCGGCGGGATGCCATCGCTGCCTTACCGGTTAGTGTGCGGTGCGGTGGCATGAACGACGCTTGGTGAGAGCTTTGGGGTGGAGTGGCCGGACAATCGTATAGTGCATTGGTTTGTCAAGAGCTGAAGGACAGAAGACAAAGCAAATTTGGATTCCCCTTCAATCCTGGTGATTTATTATCGAGTAAAATGCATTGGCGGTCATCGAACTTGTCTTGATAGCTCACTTTGATCATTGTATATGAGATATGGTGATTATACGGTCACTGGCTCAGTGTATAGCTCCGTATTTGTCTGGTAGACCAATCAAACAGTCCGCATGCGCCTCATCAGCTCGTGTTTTTTATCTATCTACGCGGGCCTACCTGTCAATGGAGAAAGAAATACTGTAAAAACCAAAATTATGCGTATGTGGGGAATCAAACCACGGATTCGTCGCTGCAACGCACCCTTGTCAGCCAAATGAAATTGAAATACTTCGCGTCAGACACTCACACTCACGCTGTCAAAGCATGCTAATGCATGCATGTCGCCCTCTAAATCAAAGTCCTGCTCATGGCGCAACGCAAACAACGAGCCCATCACCTGCGCGCCCCAGCGGTGCTTGACATTACTGTTTAGACGTTTGATGGGGGCCTACGCAAACGCCGAGCATGTATTCACCTGGCTCAACACCAACAGTCATACTCGGACCGCCTTGCTCATGTATATCGTCCATCACAATGACAATCTATAAAATAGCCTAAGCTAGAGAGGGTACTATGGTAGTATGGTACGGAGTATGTACTATCATGAGCGACCGATCTTAGTGCCACTGCACACCGAAACCCCTTCCATCGCTAGCGCGCGCTTCGCACCTGAAACGGTCACCATCTCTCCAGAATGTCAATGCCGCATTCACCGGACTTAACTGCAGGTGCAATTGGTGTGTCACTGACATGCGAGCCAGATGCCCGTTGGGCCCACATGTCAGTAACCCAAATGCATCTGCAGTTAAGTCACTGAAGCAGCGTCCACATTCATGCCCGACGAACCTACTCCGGCGCCAGTTGTCCATCCGTCTACCGTGGCTCATTGCCATTCGCCCGCTATATTAACTTGAGCCCCAGCTCCCAGCCATAGCCAAAGACCCACACTTATTCTCATCCGGTCCCTTCCTTCTATCGGCACCACTTCAACCATGGCCTCCTGGCGCTCGGAAGCTCTCTTGGACGTACTGTCACAGGAGCAGACGAGGAACATCGGCGGCTCCGCTCCGGGCGCGCTCCTAAGCTCTCTTCGACGTACTGTCGCAGGAGCAAATGAAAGAGATCGCCGCCACCTCCCCCCCCCCCCCGGCCGCCCTTCGCCACCACGACCACGAAGCCGGCGTGCGTGCGCGAGCACAGCTGGCAGCGAGGAAGAGTAGTACACGGTAGGTCGCCGCCACTTTGGTCCCGGGAAGGCCACCGCTACTCCACTCAGTCGACGCCAAGCTTGGTGGGGTAAACATCGGCGGCCGATTAGCCGCTTGACGGCGTCGTGGAGGCGGAAATCTTCATAACCTTGTGCTCCAGAGGACGAGGTTATCGAGGCGGATAAGGAGGAGGCAAAGGCAATGGCCGGCTTTCTCGGGTTCATGGCCGGACATGGTGGTCGGGCGCCGGCGATCGTTTAGATTAGGTTTACAGTAGGTTTTAGTACGGTTTGTGCGAAATATGTAATGAATTCCGTCCAGTTTGTAGGAAAAGTTTTCGAAATGTAATGAATTTCATCCGGTTAATTTGAAATTTGCTTTGTTTGCACGAATTTCGTCCGGTTAGTTCATATAGTTGTCGAAAGGTATGCGGGCAGCATCGGATGGCATCCATCAGTGTCCTCGGAGAGATGCCGGTGTAAATTTGTGGGCCAGCGCTGGTGATGCCCTAACTATCATGCTATAATCGCTAACAATCCTCCATTATTTGGCAGGGAACAGTTATCCCTCAATCAAAATCAGATCCACGGTGTTTCGCACTCCTCCTGCGTAAGAGTGTAAACTCTTGCTTACATAAAAATGGAGCAAGTGGACGGCACTGTAGCACGTCATATCACTCGAACTAGCCCGCCTAACGAGCGGGAAAGCACTGCCCTCGTCATTTTGTTCTGTATTTCTATTGATCGATCACGCGAAAATGTTACGCTTCACAAGTTCTAAAGGAAAAGGCAGCACACTTACGACTCGTATGCGTCGCAACCCCGACAATCCGACTCGCACGCCGCTCACTAGAGGGGACACACGTTGTCTTGCAATTTCACTGACATGTGGGACCGTAATTGAATAAACCATCGATAGCCCAAATCTAATCGCTCGGCGGGCATCGGCTGAGAAGAGAGAAACGGGGGAGGGAGAAGAGATCGCCCGCCCGCCGCGCACGGACTCCAAGAAATATATGATGATAATGTGAGGTGGGCCATGCTGGAGTCCGGACCGCTTCCGGAGCCCGCTCTCACCGCCCTGGCCCCTCAACACGCCAGCTGCCCGCCACATGCATGCATAGCAAGTAGTACTCCTTATGTGGAGGAGAGAGAGGCATTGACAAAGTCAAGGAGTGGGCTCTGCAAGAGCCCGTCTCTACACGTGCTCCTAGGTATAAAAAATAATTCCAAAAAAAGGCATAAAAACAATTGTGTCTTAAAAAAGAAAGGTAAAAAACATTTGAGAGGAAATAGATAGAGAGGAAGTGAGAAAAAGCTGTAACCTGGGCATTACATGAGGAAGGAGGGAGTGGTGCACATGCCAAGTTCACTGGGCTGCCGTGTTTCACACTCCTCTGTCGTAACAGTGGAGACAATAGCTTTCATCAAAAATAAACAATGAATACTCGTTGCTCGTCCTCTATATCGGAAAGAATACTTTCATTCACCGACATGTGGGATGTCGACCATCCTGGTCCACCTGCCATGCACAAAATTATCCTGGTCTACCCCGGTCGTATCGCAGGCCCAACCTTTCCCACTGTAAGTTGTTTGGACGAAGGAACCATCATGAATTCGTTGAATTCCGCTTCTTCAAGAAAACTTACTGTACCCGCAATACTGCTACCACACGCGAAGACTGGACGGCACTGTACCACGTCATATCACTGAAACCCACTAGGCCAAACTAGCCCGCCTAGGTCATCTATTTTGGAACAGAGGGAGTACGTCTCTGCACTGCTATGATTTTGTGTTGCACGTTCTCTGTACTTTTGCTATGATTTTCCTACCCTATCAACCAAATGAGGCCTGAATGTATGTCGACTATTGTCTGATCGATCGCTAAGCTCAGGAGCTAGGGCTATTGGTCGATCGACGAGGGATAAGTATAAGCGTACCATGAGCTCATCAGCCCCAACGTTTCTCTTTGGTGAGTGTTTTGCAAGTACTATAGCTCGCACAGTAGCTAGCCTACTAACACCAAGAATCATCAAACAAGCCCTGCTGATATGATAAACAGTTCAAACTTACATCTAAGCATGCCATATATTACATCAAAAGCTGGTGAGGATACATCTGTTTCCATAACTCAGAGAGGGTTCGCATGATTCATGGCATGATTCACTATCAAACAAAAGTAGCAAGATCCTCCCACACAAGACAGTGCACTAGCCCTAAGATGGTTTGATAACACGCATCGTTCTGGTAATTAAACACAGGGCAATGCAAACTACCCTGAAGGATTAGCGCGACCAACTATTTCTTGTCATCGATCTCTCGGGTAATGACCACAGCACGGACAGCGGCATGGGAATCAATTTCTAGGGCGATGTCCACAGGACTGACCGCGACATCGGAATCGATCTCTGCGGCGATGTCCACAAGATGGACAGCGGCATCGGAATCGATCTCCGGGGTGATGCCAACAGGACGGGCCACGACATCGGAATCATCAAGGACGTCCACGGGCACCTGCACAACCCTAACATATTAGCAAGCACATTGCATATAATCAAAAACCACAACTATGGTAATAACCAATTATTTTTAACCTTGTGCAGCTCACCGGGGGATCTCATCCCTCCGGGGGCCATCTCCTTGTCCTCGATGGGGGCCATCACCTTGCCAGGGGAATACTGCTTCTCAACGGCGACTATCTCCTCAAACTTGGTCTTGAGCCTCACATAGGCGGCAATCAGAGTTCCCGGGGTAGGCACAGTGGGGCCCTTGCTGTTCTTCCAACTTCCTTTGAGGAGTTCGTCCGCCAACGTCCTCAACTCTTTGGCCAGTGCTTGTTTCTTGGAGTTGTTCGTCTCCATGGGTTGGCCCGCCAACATGGTCAACTCGTTGATCGGTGCTCGCTTCCTCGAGATTGCTGTCTCCAGTGGGTTGTCTGCCGGCAACTCTTTGCCTAGTGCTCCAGGATCCATCAATGAACTGACAAACAAAAAGCAATCGAAAAGAAACCACAATCGCAATGAAAACGGGAAAAGAATAGGATGTGAGAATCGGTCGGTGCTTCGCAAAAACAAGATTCTTGGAATGAAAATATAGCAGCATAACTAATTCGCCCACCTTTCCTTCGTTGGTACAGAAGAAAAATGGCAGAAGTGAGTAGCCTGGAGTGAGGTTTTCTTCAAGAAAGGGAAGAAAGGGCTTGAACGGGCATTCTAGTGAAATGATGGTTGCTTCGTCCAGTCCAACTTGGAGGCCACCTTACCACTGCTGGTAAAGGTGTGAGTTTTATGATATGACGGGTCATGACGGCCACACCGGGGTGACAGGTGAGTCTCGACTGTAGCACCTCGCTGTGATTTGGTGGATGGCACGCGGGCCCGGATGCTTTGAAATGTCCCGCATGTGCACCGCGACCAAGGCGGAGAGGAAAACGAGAGAACTACGTAATTAATGTAGGAGTTTAATTAGGATAGTTTTGTAAAGTACGAGATACATTCCTCCAATCGCAAAATGCCTTGGTTCATGAGATTTGAGATTTGAGCCCTATAAACCGAAACGGAGGGAGTACTGCACATGGTGTAGTTTAGTCACTTGTTGAAATCTCTAGACAGGAAAATACTCCTTTCCGGTTTACAGGGCTATACTACTCCCTCCGTCTAGGTGTGTAAGTCATCTTACGAAAACCAAATAGTCCCAAAACACCTAGGCGCGGTGCATTAACTTCTACTTTGTTTCTTGTTTCTTAACATATCAACCAATAAGAGATGAGAGGTGTGCATGCTTTTAATGACTTGCAATGGCTAGTTCATTGCATGCAATGCTATTAATTAGCAAATAAACATTGGTGACCCCAGGAGGAAACGGTGCTAAGCGCGTGGACCTATGCAGAATGAGTATCAACCAATGGATAATGGAGTTTAATTGTTAAACAATAGCAATTTTGTCTCATGCAGAGCCTGGCTAGTACTCCAAGGAACCGCACCACGCGAGCGCTCGCAACTTCCACGTTCGGGTTGCGTAGGGCTCTTCGCCTCTTCGAGAAGACGAACAATGATGTTACTCCTACTTCTACAGTATCAAATCCACTGCTGCATGTCCATCCACCTTGTGCGGGAGGGATAGCGTGTAGCGAAAGCTTCTACTTACTGCTCATGCCTTTGCGTCTATGACAGGTGGGCCCAACAGGTGGTTGGCCCTCCTGTCATGCAGCCAAAGGCAGGTGCAGTTAGGCCACCGGAGCTCAGTCCGCGAGGGAGAGGGCGTTGTAGTAATCAAATTTCTCGGTCTTGTACGAGTTGACGCGGCACATCAAAGCACTGCACTCGATATAAGTCTTTTTACACATTTCAAATGGGCTACTTCATATGTAGGAGTAGACATATTCTGCTTCGTATGTTGTCACTTGTTGCAATCTCTAAAAAGACTTATATTTGGAAACGGAGCGAGTACAACGCATGAATGCATGCCGTGACTTTCCTTTTGATACTTGCATGTGTTGATTTGATGCACCTTGCCAAAATTTGACTATAAATTTAACTAACCAAATTTTCATGCATGTCACAAAAAATTACGGGGCTGTTTGGATTTTGACTATGTTTATCTTATGTTGCCACATTATTTTTCCCACACTTGCCACACTTGCCTAACCTGAGTTGCTCAAATTGTTAGACACACTTTGGCTTGCCTAAGGGAATCTTGCCACAATTTTTGTGTCTATGACATGTGGGGTTCACTGCTAATAAAAAAATTCTTGTCTTAGGTGTGACTAATAAAAAAGACTTATATTTAGGAACGGAGGGAGTAGAAAATATAAATAATAATGCATGTTGGGGCAACCCATGTATTCGCTAATTTTAGTCGTGGGCTTGTTCACAATTTTTACGAGGGGGTGGTTGTTCATTTAATGGAGGGACTTGTAGTACCAGACTTGAACGATACAAAGTGCGACCTGGCACACCGTAACACCACTTGGAACAAGCGGGTAGCTATCTCAAAAAACAATCAACAACTAAAAAAAACTGCGACCTGGCATGTAGTAGTACACAATTTTAAACGGTTGTTTTGATGGAGTGAAAAAGGAAAACTACCCCACTACGTATATATAGGCCGGAGCCTCCGCGCTTGCTTGCTAGGGTTGCTCTATTCACACACTCTCATCCTCTCCAGATCTAAACAAGATAGGGGTAGTAACACTGTCTTTCTCCCTTCAAAAAACACTGGCTTTCTATCCTCACCGTTGGTTACAGATTCGAACGTATCCCCCTCCGCAGGTGAAGGGGAGGAGGGGCAGCGTTTAGGCCATCGTCGACAGTGAGGAGACCCACTGCCGGCCGCACCGTTATCTCTGGCCGAGCGCCGGCACGGGAGGTCCTCCGATCCCTTTGTCGTTGCCTGTGGGCGGATCCAGCCTCCCGCCGCCCACCTATCCACATCCCGACGACCTTCAGGTATATCTTCATTCGAAACCGCCTTAGCTCTACTTCCCCAGCTCGCTACGTCGCTGCATGTGCATCATTTTCTACCTCTCAGCCCCTCTCGATCGGATGGTCCAATGTCACATATTTTTTTCTTCTATTGTTAGAGGTAAAGCTACTTCATGGAGTCGAATCTTGTACTCCCTCTGTCCGAAAATACTTGTCATTGAAATGGATGTATCTAGATGTATTTTAGTTCTAGACACATCCATTTTGATGACAAGTAATTCTGGACGGAGGGAGTACTTGGTTAAAACAAGAAATAAAGTGGGGGTGGGGGAATTTAGTATGTACATCGGACTTGGTACAAACAGGAAGGAAAGGGGGTGAAAGTAGTACAGACTGGTCATCCAACCGGTCTCTTGGTCAAAAAGGGAAATATAGGGGTAACGATGTACACACTGGTATGACCAGGACTAGATTTTCTATCCACACATAGGAGTAGGTGGCTAGAGTGAACAAAAATGGGACCAACCCAGATATGTTTCCTGGATGTTTGTTTCTCGGGGAAACAAACTATGAATCGCCACTTTATGCCCCTGTTTACGTACATGGTGCTGGACTGCTGGTGCACCCACTGTTCTTAATCTAATGTCCCTAGTAAAAATGAAGCCATGCCACTGTTATAAGCCATGACAAGTTTAGCCAAATGTTTTTGCCTGTAATTGTTGACTCCGACTGTTTCCTCTGTGCCTTTTTGTGCAAACAGGGATATCCAATTCACCTGGTTGCTGTTGTGACCTTTTGGTGCACTGCACAAAACTCTTCTTAAAAGAAGTGACTTTTGTGCTGTTTAACTGGAATGTCATAATGGAACAGTTGGTTCATTTTGGTGGAACTGCACAAAGGGAGATCTGTGTTCCAATCCTCATCATCCATATTTGCGCCATAACCTTCCTTTAGGTAAGAATGATATTTAATGCATGTGTTCATCTCTATTTTCCGACTGCCATGAGAAAATAATGTTGTTTTTTACTAGTACACCTGTACTCCCTCACTGACAAAACCAATTCTGAATTAGAAGGCCAATCATGTACTTGGTTTCACCAACTAGTGAGTTGAAAGAGAAACAAAGCATGAAGAGGAAGAAGAATAAACAGTGCCAAGGCGATCTTGTTGGGCCTCAGTCGAGGCCATTCAAGGGCTCCGATAATGACTACCTTACATGTGAGACGATCCTCCAGGGAGCCCTTCCACTTTTGCTCTCTCACTTAATTAATTAGGAGTACTTAAGTACCACTAATTTATTACTGCATAATTTTCCTGTTGGAGTTAAACAAATCTTTAGTAGGACCCTATGCTGAATCATGTACGTGTGTATGTTTGTCTATGGAGGTGAATCATGTGGTGGAGCAGGGAGGGAATATTATTAGTGTCATGACATAATATTGCTATTGTTTTGCTGTCAATTTATTGCCATTGGTTCAATGAGGCAATGTTTTGCGTATTGTCCATCATGAATTTGATGCTACTGTTTGAGTAATATGCTAATGTCTTCCTATCCTTTCACACTAAGCTAATGAAGGTTTCACCTTGTTCCTACTTGTGCTAATAGGGATCATGTTGTGCCAATCATACATTTTAGTGGAACTACACAAGACAATACAATGAACTGTATCCCAGCTAGTGCTTTAACTCTGCTGGAAGTTCTTGATAATCTTTCGATATAATCTCAGCACTGGTAAACAAGAGTGATTTCAACCATACATTTGAAGTGCACAAAAATATATACTATTGTGTGATTCCAGTGAGTGTTTTATCATCTCTTATGGGACTACATGAATAAGTTTTTTTCTCAGGTTGGTACGGGCCTAAGGCCTTCATCCATATTAGTTTGTTGTCATCTCTATTTGTATCGTGCTACTGTCATGAGAAACTCCTTTATCTTTCCATGTTAAAGTTTTGCAACCTATGATAAATGGCAATGCTTTGAATGTTGAGTTGAGCTAATTGGCACTAATTAAATAAACTAATACCTCTCTTTAAGCAAGACTACTATGTTGCTAACTTTACCCATTAAGATAATGAGGGTGCTTCTATTTGTTAGTGTATGTTTCATCAACTAGTCCCACTATTACAATAATCTCACTCTCTCAATATATGTGCCAACAGGGATGCTCGATTTTGGTGGAACTACACAAAAACTTCGGGTGCTTCATTGCCTCGACAGCTTCCGTCCTTTCCTGTCAGTCGCTAAACTCTGCTTGCTTTCTTCCTTTGCTGTGAGTCGCTTGGCTTATCTCGGCTTCCAGTCAAAGGAAATAGTAATTGATATGCTACCTCACACAGGTTGGTACTGGTCTTTATCCTGATTATTGTGCATGTCATATGTATTGGTAATTTGGTATTGTGCTACTGTTTGCCGATTTCATAAAGGAGTAATTTGGAGCCTGAACTCGTAGGCAAATCATTACATCGGGTGATTTCAATAGAACTGCACAAAATGATCAGATGGACAAGTACTTATGCTGCTGCTATGTACTCCAAAGTTCACTCAAACAAGCATCGATGTTGACAAGAAGTGCCTATGTTCATTCGAGTATCAACCGGCGTCAACCAATTGTCAAACTCCAAGTATTAGGAGAGTGAACGCCAAAAATATTGCTTGGTGCATAGCCCAGAAAAACGCAGTCCAGTCTTTGGTCCCAACTTGTGCCTTTTGGTTATCGGCACATATGGTAGCGAACTATATGGCATGGAGTATAAAGATTCCAGACAAGTTGGTTGATGCATATTTCATCTGGCACTTAATCAGTCCGCATGCCAAGGATGCTCCATTTTAGTTGAACTGCACAAAAAATTTGGGTGGTTCATTTTCTCAACCGCCTCCTTTCTCGTCTGCAATGTAGAATTTTGGCGAGATACAGGACCAAGATGAGCCAGTAAACTAGTTGGATGAAAGTAGTGGCCAAGTTGCTCAAACCTCCCTCGACACGAGGCCACTATTTGAGGATAAACCTACAAGCAAAGTTCAAATTGTCTGTGCTGCCTCTTATGTACTCGAAAGTTTACTCGTACAAGAACTAATTTTAGCAAGAAGTACCTCCGATTGAACACCATTTACCAGTCTGTACCCTAGGTAATTAAAGTTCATCCATGGATCATATTGGCTGTGATCTCAATCATTTGGATGCATAAACATACTGACCATGTGTATATTTGTATCTTTTTGTGAATTATGTGTGAATATTATCGTGTGATCTATCAATCATTTGGATGCATAGATATGCTGAGCTTGTGTATATATGAATCTTTTGAGTTGTTGATAGTGAATGTTGGCTATGAATATGAACGTGTCCTGTGAACCTGAGTTTGATATGAATGTTTACCTTTTCTGTTGTATTTGTGTGTGAACTTGTTAGTATGCCTACTGTGGGGTATAAAACGCAGGTCTCTTATAAAAGTAATGTTGTGTCCAATTTATGTTTTCCCTTCTAACCACATTATATATACTAGCAAAAGGGCCCGTGCGTTGCAACGGGAAAAAATATGGCACACACTTACTTTCTATTCTTCTTTACCGGGTTTGTCATTACATGTGCTCCGGTGTAATAACATCATAAATTACCAAACTGCCTTAGGAGTTTTTGTCTCAGGCACCACAGTGAGAATGATTGACAATATGAGCATCACCAGCCTGAAGAAAGTTGTTGCTGTTATG
The DNA here is from genome assembly GCA_034509565.1 of Triticum monococcum. NCBI lineage: Eukaryota > Viridiplantae > Streptophyta > Magnoliopsida > Poales > Poaceae > Triticum > Triticum monococcum. The sequence goes on along the minus strand of CM067843.1, from coordinate 378,239,036 downwards.
ACCGGCATGGCCAAGAGGATATATGATGCGCACTAACATCCAACAACAACATTTCTCATGGTTTCACCTTTTTTTCTGAACCAGTGCTATATTTTATTATTTGGCACAAAAAAGTTGTAATTCTTTCACTCCAACTACGGCCAACATGGCTCGTCATTCTTCCAAAAGATGTCCCTTATGATATTTTTTCAGAAAAAAGGAGTGCATTATCTCCTTGCTGTCGTCTAACTGAAGGAAACTGAATGTGAAAATTTAAGTGTATGTAGACTGACCCACTCGGAGTGCATACAAAAATATTTTTATCCAAGTTATCAGTGCCAACACTGTACCTCCAATGTCCATCTGCATCTACACGGCTAGGTCTAATCTTAAGCAAGAATGAAACTACCAAGCAAACTGAGATAACAGCATGTAGCCGACCCCGGGCAGCAGGTGGTCAGGGATCATCAGCAGAGAAACACGAAGTCAGCTGACAACCGCCGAGCATGGCCAGGCCCATCTCGCTCTCGTGGTGGCTCCCGGGCCTCTCCGTGGCTCCTCCACTCCGAGTCCACAGCCCGACCTTGGCGTTCCGCCTCCATCCTCCTCCGCCCTTTGTCCTGCGTGCTCCTCCACACCTCCCTCTCCGAGCCGATGGATCCGACCTTCCCCTCGCTGGATCCGGTCCACCACGAGCCTCAAGCCACCCTGCCGCCGCACTCGTGTCCATGTCGTGCGTGGTGTAGAGGTGGCCAATGTGTGGAACAGGCTGCATCGCAGGCATCTGCGTGCTGTGCCTCCACTTCCTCACCCCGGCGAGCGCCGGACTGAACAGCTTCGTGTCGGACTGCCGTTTTGTTGTACAATTTCCCTTCGTTTCTCATTATGTGTTTGTTGATTCAAGAGGCTCGTTGTTGATATGAAATTTTCCTAGGTATATAAACCGGTAGACTTTCATGTAAGCAATCGAGGTGGGATTACTCCGAGTACATGTGTGAAAATCAGGTAAGGTACAGATACAGAAGCGTGCATGCAGGCCGAAACATGCGTGCAGGCCCAATAAGAGAATGTGGACGTGGACCAATTGGATGGACAAAGTTTTTAGTACCGCCTCGCAGCAATTGGACAGACTGTCGATCGAAACTAATGGAAAAAAACTAAAAGCGTAAATTCACGGAAAGAAGCGTATTGTGACGGTGAACCCAAAGAGTCAATCCGTGCTTTATTATTAGGGAAAGATTTATATTATTACTATTATTGTATATTTTATAGAGACTTATATATACATTATAAAAACATCCCATGTGTTATTAACTTAGGAAAGTAAATGTTTAACGGAAGTTGGCAAGGAAAATCCTGGTTGTTTTTTACTCACAGGCATGGAAAATCCTGGTGATTGCGTACAAAAGCTTGCAAAAATTTTAAGGACCAATTTAATAATAACGCACTCATTTTTATTTTGAGCAATAACTCGCTAATTTCTTAATTATATGTGTGTGTGTGTATCTGGTTTATTCTTTGATATTAATTGCTCCTTCTAACATAACATTATATATATAACGAACCCACCTAATACATGTATTTCAAGGAAGTGCAAATGGGCTGGGATTTCTTAGAAAATATAAATGGTCCTGATTGACGCGAAATTATTTGTTCACCCAGCCCAGCAAATGGACTGTACATTCTAGAAAACATGGGTTAAATATATGCCACATTTTTGCAGGCTGACATGTGGGCCAATAGGTCGAAGCCTACGCAGGGCGTTGTCAACTTGGTCAACAAATGATTGTGTCATCCCCATCCATTGGATTTATATCCAACGGCCGGCATGCACCTTCAATCTCTCGTCTTCTTCCTCCAGCGTCGCCGGGACCGCCTGGTCCGGCCTCCGGCGGCTAGCGGCTCTGCTTAGCACGCATCGCTGCGAAGCGCTACCCCACCGCCGGCCAAGCTATCCCTCCACCCCTCGACACCTCCTGTTATTCTCCACAGACTACAGCCCCACGCCGCAATAGAACCAGTTATAACCCTTCTCCTCCTCTCAATCTGCGACTCCACTGCCGCATTTTCCCATCTTCGAGTCGTTCCCGTCCGGGGCCTCACCGTCGTCCACCGCCTCGCTGCGTTCGGTGCGGCGTGGTCAACAAATGAGAGTCATCCAAAGAGGACTATACATGGAGAGCCTGACGGCTGGGACCCACGAGGTCCATGGTCGCACATAAGGAAAGTTCCTCCTTATTAAGCTGGAAAATAATGTTTCCTCCACCTGACAGCTGGGACCCACCGGCTGTATCTTCGCACGGCAGGAAGTGCCTCCTTGTTTTGTGAAAAAATTATTCATCCCGTTGACAGCTGGGACCCGTCAGATTTGGTGAGTGACTTGTGGGCCTACTAAGTGGACGTGTACGCACGGCTTTGTCAACTTAATCAACAAATGATTCTGGCAGCTGGACCATTGGATGTTAATCCAACAGCCGTGCTCCTTCTTCAACCTCTGTTCTTGCTCCTGTCTCCCATGGGCGGCACTGCGGTTGTGCTACCGCGTACCCGAACCAGTGAAGTTTCCCACTCCTCTCCATCTGCGACTCCACTGCCCCATCTTCCCCATCTCCAGGTCGTTCCAGTCTGGGTGCGCTCGGCACGGTGTGGTCAACGTGGTCAACAACCGAGAGTCATCGGAAGATGACTGTATGTGAGACGCTGACAGTGGGGACGCACCATGCCCATGGACGCATGCATGCAACGGAATGCGGCGAGGTCAACGTGGTCAAGGAACGACTTCCATCGGAAGTATACTGTACGTGGAGAGGCTCAGCTGGGTCCACGGCCGCAGCAAGTAAGTGCCTCCTTATTACGCGGAAAATTATGATTCCTCCAACTGACAGCAGGGACCCACTGGACGGGCCACCGTATTTTGTGAAAAAAAAAACATTTGCCCCCTGACTGCTGGGACCCACTTGACAGGCCACCGTATTTCACGAAAAAAACATCCCCCCCGCTGTCAGCTCGGACCCATCGGAAGTGTCTCCTTATTATGCACAAAAAAATGAATACTCCCCCGGCTAGCTGGGACCCACCTTGGTGGGAGACTGACTTGTGGACCTACTAAGTTGACGGTGATGAAGGGCTTTGTCAACTTAGTCAATATGAATGATTCTAGCTCCAGTGGTTGTACGATGTCCATCCAATGGCCCTAGTGCTTCTTCAACCTCTGGTCTTCTTGCTCCAGCCGCCCAAAGCAGCGTCGGTCGTGCCGCATGCCCCTGCCTCCCGTGGCTGGCTGTGCTGCCGCCGAGGCCTCACCGCCCCCTACTATTCCCACCGTTGGCCAGGCCCTGCGGCGACGGCAGCCTCACACCGCATGGGCTTCCACTGCCGCGTCTTCCCCGGCTCCGCGTCGTCCCCTTCCTAGGCCTCGCCGTCGTCCACCGCCGTGGTGCTCTCCGCGTGGCGTGGTCAACGTGGTCAAGGAACGACTTCCATCGGAAGAGTATTGTACCTGGAGAGGCTGACAGCTAGGTCCACGGCCACAGCCTAGTTTTTTTGTGAATTGCCAAGTAAGTCGCTTTGTCAGGCCTGTTGGGCTGCAAATCTTTCAAAATAAGGAGAGCTTTCATTCGGCTGGCTGAGAAAATGGCCCATCAGTAATGAGAAATGGGTTGTACATTTTTAAAACACATCAAACCGGCAATTAGTTTCAAATATCTTTTTTTCATCTTGAGATTTTAAATTACATTAATTTTTATGCATGGAGAATTTGTTGGATTTTATATTGATATACATGTATTTTTAAAATCAGTTTGAATGTGAGTCGAAATTTCGGGATTAAAAACAGTTCGGACCGCACCGAAATATGCAAAATTTCGTATAATTTTTTAACCGTGGCCACAATATGGGCTGTAATCTAACAAAAAGAATATGGGCTCCAAAAAAACCTTAAGAATTAGCAAATGGGCTGTAAACTATTAGAAATAATGGCAGATGGGTTGTATGATGTTTTCCACAGATTTGAGGCTTTCCTAAAAAAGGTTGACGCACAAGCAGTGACTGTTGGATGTCCATCGAACGGCCGTCGTGCTTCTTCAATCTCTGCTCTTCCTGCTCCAGCTGCTCAAACAAGCGCCGGCGGGACTGCCTGCTCCCTCCTTCCCGCGGCCGGTTGTGCTGCCACGTAGGCCTCACCGCCCCACCATACTCCCATCGCTGGCCTAGCCATCCCTCTACTCACCCACACCTGCTGTTATTCCCCGGCGATGGCAGACGAACCAGTAAACCCTCGTATAGTCATATTGCCCTCCGCGTGGGAAACAACTGCCGAGTCTTCCCTGCCTTCGTGTCGTTCCCTTCCTAGGCCTCGCCGTCGCCCACCGCCCTGGTGCTCTCGACGCGGCCTGGTCAACATGGTCAACGACCGACACCCCATGTTATTCTGCGGCGACGGTAGCCTCACACCGCAGTGAACCAGTGAACCCTCGTACTCCTCTATGCGTGGGCATCCACTGCCGCGTCTTCCCCGGCTCCGTGTCGTCCCCTTCCTAGGCCTCGCCATCGTCCACCGCCCTGGTGCTCTCGGTGCGGCGTGGTCAACGTGGTCAAGGAACGGCTTCCATCGGACGTGGACTGTACATGGAGAGGCTGACAGCTGGGTCCACGGCCGCAGCAAGGAAGTGCCTCCTTATTACGTGCAAAATAATTATTCCTCCACCTGACAGCGGGGACCCACCGAACGTGCCACTGTAGTTCGCGAAAAAAACGTTTGCCCCTGACTGCTGGGACCCACCAGCTACATCTTCGCACGCAAGGAAGTGCGTCCAGGCAAAAAAAAGATTCGCCCCCCTGACTGCTGGGACCCACCAGCTACATCTTCGCAGGCAAGGAAGTGCCTAACAGTCGGGACCCACCTGGTCGAAGCGTACATAGTGTTGTCATTCTGGTCGCGAACGTGTACGTACATATATACTGGTGGATGTAGAGGCGCACACGTGTCGTAGTAGAGGCGCGTGTGTGTCCTAGTAGAGCGCGCACGTAGCATGTACATGTACATACAGCGGCCAAGGTGCAAGAAAGAAAATACGGCCACGTATGTGTACATACGGGCGGGGTCTCGAACGCCTACTCGGGCATACATACGGCCAGGGCTCGTGTACATGGCTGGGTAGGAACGGAGAAATAGCGTCATCGTCGTGTTCATGGGGAGGCAACGGAATGTGTCGTGTTCATCAGGAGGCAACGAAATGTGTCGTGTTCATCGGGAGGCAACGGAACACGTGGGAGCCAACCGGCTGGGTCGGAACGGAGTGCGTGGTCGTGTTCATCGGGAGGGCTTGGACGGAACAGGCGATGGAAACGAGGTCCGGCGTACCGCAAAACGGAGGAAACGGACCTCCTATGGTCGAAATGGGGGTCCTGGTGATCGGGAGGGGTGTGGCGTACCGCAAAACGGACGAAACGGACCTCCTACGGTCGAAACAGGGGTCATGTTGATCGGGAGGGGTGCGGCGTACCGCAAAATGGACGAAACGGACCTCCTACGTCGAAACGGGGGTCCTGTTCATCGGGAGGGGTGTGGCGTACGGCAAAACGGGACTCCACGGGATACTGTTCATCTCCACCGTCAACCTCCTCCAGCCTCCATGGGCTACCGTCGACCTCCTCTAGCCTCCACGGGCTCCTGTTCATCCAGCCACCACCACGCGCTACTCCACCGGCTACTGTTCAACCACCCCTCCACGAGCACCCCTCCATCGTCTACTGTTCATCCAGCCCTCCACACCACGGGGTCCTGTTCAACCACCCCTCCACGGGCACCCCTCCACCATCTACTGTTCATCCAGCCCCCCACCACACCACGGGGTCCTGTTCATCCGGAGGCAACGCCACCGCTCACTGTTCATCCAACCCCCCCCCCCCCCCCCCCCCGCAACGCTCACTGTTCATCCTAGAGGCAGCATCAATCGGCTTCAGTTAGCAGCAGTAGCGAAGGAATCGCTCGATCGGGTTCAGTTAACAGCCATCGATCGATCGCTCGGGTTCAGTAACGCGTAGCCTGCAATGCAATCGCTCTGGTTCAGTTAGAGCCCAACGCCTCGCTCGGGTTCAGTTAGAGCCAACGCCTCGCACACGTGCGCGTACGTGTATGAGAGAAACACGCATCGCTCGGCCCCCGACCTCCCACCGTAACCAGGAACTCCCCGAAATTTTCCTCCCCCTCGCTTCTACCACGGTTTTTTCCGTCATGGACGGCCCAAAGAATGTCATGCAGATGCGTCTCCGGCCCGCCCAGGACAAAAAGCCCATTTTCTGTCATGATTTCTTGTCGTAGAAGTAGGAGCCCAGCACATCTATGATGATATCGGGCTTTTTCACAATTATCGTCATAGAAGTGTCATATGTATGACAGGAAAAAAATTCGTTCGGCCCAAAATGTCACGGATGTGTCTTTTTTTGTAGTGCATATAAATTTGACATGCAAGCTCAAGAACATGGTCACCTAGGCAGCACAAATTTGCAATGAATAAAGCACTAGAACAAAAACTAATTGGACCAATGGAGGAGTCACATACCAAGGAACAATCTCCCCAAGCAGTTTTGTGAGAGGTGCTTTGAGCAAGGAGATCGAAAATGGCAGCAAAATGAGCTTGGACTCGGGTTTGAGCTGGATATTCGTGTTTGTGGGAGGAAGAAGGAGTGTGTGGGTGAAAGAATAAGTGGAGGAGGGCCACCGTGGGCCCATGAGGCAGGGGGCGCGCCCAGGGGGTAGGGCACGCCCCTGACCCTCGTGGCCAAGTGCTAGCTCCTCCTGCTGTGTTCTCAGTGCCAAATATTCTCAAATATTCTAGAAAAAATCATATTTAAATTTTAGGGCACTTGGAGAACTTTTATTTTCGGGGTATTTTTATATTGCACGAATAATTCAGATAACATAAGGCGAAGGACAGAAGGCGAAGGAGGTGGAGGATACCGGCTTCAAGCTGTGGTACACAGGGATGGCTGCAAACAGAAATGGCGTAGGCATCTTGATCAACAAGAGCCTCAAGTATGGAGTGGTAGATGTCAAGAGACGTGGGGACCGTATTATCCTGGTCAAGCTGGTAGTTGAGGACTTGGTTCTCAATGTTATCAGCGCGTATGCCCCGCAAGTAGGCCACAATGAGAACACCAAGAGGGAGTTCTGGGAAGGCCCGGAAGACATGGTTAGGAGTGTACCGATTGGTGAGAAGCTCTTCATAGGAGGAGACCTCAATGGCCATGTGGGTACATCTAACACAGGTTTTGAAGGGGCGCACGGGGGCTTTGGCTATGGCATCAGGAATCAAGAAGGAGAAGATGTCTTAAGCTTTGCTCTAGCCTACAACATGATTGTAGCTAACACCCTCTTTAGAAAGAGAGAATCACATCTAGTGACTTTTAGTAGTGGCCAACACTCTAGCCAGATTGATTTCATCCTCTCGAGAAGAGAAGATAGGCATGCGTGCCTAGACTGTAAGGTGATACCTGGAGAGAGTGTTGTACCCCAGCATAAGCTGGTGGTTGCTGACTTCCACTTTCGGATCCGTGTCCAGCGGGATAAGCGTGCCAAAGTCGCTAGAACGAAGTGGTGGAAGCTCAAGGGGGAGGTAGCTCTAGCGTTCAAGGAAAGGGTCATTAAGGAGGGCCCTTGGGAGGAAGGAGGAGATGCGAACAATGTGTGGACGAAGATGGCAACTTGCATTCGTAAGGTGGCCTCGGAGGAGCTTAGAGTGTCCAGGGGAAGGAGAAGCAAAGATAAGGATACCTGGTGGTGGAATGATGATGTCCAGAAGGAGATTAAAGAGAAGAAAGATTGCTTCAAATGCCTATACCTGGGTAGGAGTGCAGACAACATAGAGAAGTACAAGATGGCGAAGAAGGCCGCAAAGCGAGCTGTTGGTGAAGCAAGGGGTCGGTCATATGAGGACCTCTACCAACGGTTAGGCACGAAGGAAGGTGAAAGGGACATCTATAAGATGGCCAAGATCCGAGAGAGGAAGACGAGGGATATTGGCCAAGTCAAATGCGTCAAGGACGGAGCAGGCCAACTCTTGGTGAAGGACGAGGAGATTAAGCATAGATGGCGGGAGTACTTCGACAAGCTGTTCAATGGGGAGAATGAGAGTTCTACCATTGAACTGGACGACTCCTTTGATGAGACCAGCATGCGTTTTGTGCGGCGAATCCAGGAGTCTGAGGTCAAGGAGGCTTTAAAAAGGATGAAAGGAGGCAAGGCGATGGGCCCTGATTGTATCCCCATTGAGGTGTGGAAAGGTCTCGGGGACATAGCGATAGTATGGCTAACCAAGCATTTCAACCTCATTTTTTGGGCAAACAAGATGCCAGAAGAATGGAGACGGAGTATATTAGTACCAATCTTCAAGAACAAGGGGGGTGTTCAGAGTTGTACTAATTACCGTGGAATTAAGTTGATGAGCCATACAATGAAGCTATGGGAGAGAGTCATTGAGCACCGCTTAAGAAGAATGACAAGCGTGACCAAAAATCAGTTTGGTTTCATGCCTGGGAGGTCAACCATGGAAGCCATTTTCTTGGTACGACAACTTATGGAGAGATATAGGGAGCAAAAGAAGGACTTGCATATGGTGTTCATTGACTTGGAGAAGGCCTATGATAAGATACCGCGGAATGTCATGTGGTGGGCCTTGGAGAAACACAAAGTCCCAACAAAGTACATTACCCTCATCAAGGACATGTACGATAATGTTGTGACAAGTGTTCGAACAAGTGATGTCGACACTGATGACTTCCCGATTAAGATAGGACTGCATCAAGGGTCAGCTTTGAGCCCTTATCTTTTTGCATTGGTGATGGATGAGGTCACAAGGGATATACAAGGAGATATCCCATGGTGTATGCTCTTTGCGGATGATGTGGTGGTAGTTGACGATAGTCGGACGGGGGTAAATAGGAAGTTAGAGTTATGGAGACAAACCTTGGAATCGAAAGGGTTTATGCTTAGTAGAACTAAAACCGAGTACATGATGTGCGGTTTCAGTACTACTAGGTGTGAGGAGGAGGTTAGCCTTGATGGCCAGGTCGTACCTCAAAAGGACACCTTTCGGTATTTGGGGTCAATGCTGCAGGAGGATGGGGGTATTGATGAATATGTGAACCATCGAATCAAAGCCGTATGGATGAAGTGGCGCCAAGCTTCTGGCATTCTCTGTGACACGAGAGTGCCACAAAAGCTAAAAGGCAAGTTCTACAGGACGGCGGTTCGACCCACAATGTTGTATGGCGCTGAGTGTTGGCCGACTAAAAGGCGACATGTTCAACAGTTAGGTGTGGCGGAGATGCGTATGTTGAGATGGATGTGTGGCCACACGAGGAAGGATCGAGTCCGGAATGATGATATATGAGATAGAGTTGGGGTAGCACCAATTGAAGAGAAGCTTGTCCAACATCGTCTGAGATGGTTTGGGCATATTCAACGTAGGCCTCCAGAAGCTCCGGTGCATAGTGGGCGGCTAAAGCATGCGGAGAATCTCAAGAGAGGGCAGGGTAGACCGAATTTGACATGGAAGGAGTCCGTTAAGAGAGACCTGGAGGATTGGAGTATCACCAAAGAGCTAGCTATGGACAAGGGTGCGTGGAAGCTTGCTATCCATGTGCCAGAGCCATGAGTTGGTTGCGAGATCTTATGGGTTTCACCTCTAGCCTGCCCCAACTTGTTTGGGACTAAAGGCTTTGTTGTTGTTGTTTGTTGTTGTTGGATAATTCAGATAACAGGCAGAAATATACCATTTTATTTTATTTTATATAAATAACAGAAAGTAAAAGTAGGGTACAGAAGGTTGTGCCTTCTAGTTTCATCCATCTCATGCTCATCAAAAGGAATACACTAACAACGTTGATCAAGTCTTGTTAACGAACTCATTCCGAATAACATGGAACCGGAGAAATTTCGAATAACACTATGTTACCTCAACGGGGATATGCACATCCCCAATAATAAGAATATCATATTTCTTCTTGACAGTAGGAAGAGGAATTCAAAACCTCCAAATATAATTGATGGAATTTTTCCAATAGAGTTGATACTATGAACTTGAGGTTGTTTCCTCGGAAAGTGTACCGTATGCTCATTAACATGAAAAGTGACATTGCCTTTAGTGCAATCAATAACAGCCCCTGCAGTATTCAAAAAAGATCTTCCAAGAATAATAGACATACTATCGTCCTCGGGAATATCAAGAATAACAAAGTCTGTTAAAATAGTAACGTTTGCAACCACAACAGGCACATCCTCACAAATACCGACAGGTATAGCAGTTGATTTATCAGCCATTTGCAAAGATATTTCAGTAGGTGTCAACTTATTCAAATCGAGTCTACGATATAAAGAGAGAGGCATTGATACGTCCATTTTGCATCATGCTTTTCTATCGATATTTACTGCATTATGGGTTGTTATTACACATTATGTCACAATACTTACGCCTATTCTCTCTTATTTTACAAGGTTTACATAAAGAGGGAGAATGCCGGCAGCTGGGATTCTGGGCTAGAAAAGGAGCAAATATTAGAGACCTATTCTGCACAGCTCCAAAAGTCCTACAACTTCACGGAAGACGTTTTCCGAATATATAAAAAATACTAAGCGCAAGAACTTCACCAGGGGGCCACAACCTGCCCATGAGGGTGGGGCGCGCCCTACCCCCTGCGCCCCCTACCTCGTGCGCCCCCTGGTGGCCCTCCGATTACCATCTTCTACTATATCAAGTCTTTCGATGAGGAAAAAACTCCGCCGCCATGAGGCGGAACCAATCTAGGGCTCTGGCAGAGCTGTTCTACCGGGGAAACTTCCCTCCGGGAGGGGGAAATCATCGACATTGTCATCACCAACGCTCCTCTCATTGAGAGAGGGCAATCTCCATCAACATCTTCACCAGCACCATCTCCTCTCAAAATCCTAGTTCATCTCTTGTCTCCAAGTCCGGGATTGGTACCTGTGGGTTGCTAGTAGTGTTAATTACTCCTTATAGTTGATGCTAGTTGGTTTATTTGGTGGAAGATCATATGTTCAGATCCTATATGCATATTAATACCCCTCTGATTATGAACATGAATATGCTTTGTGAGTAGTTACGTTTGTTCCTGAGGACATGGGAGAACTCTTGCTATTAGTAGTCATGTGAATTCGGTCTTCGTTCGATATTTTCATGAGATGTATGTTGTCATCCCTCTAGTGGTGTCATGTGAACGTCGACTAGATGACACTTCACCATTGTTTGGGCCTAGAGGAAGGCATTGGGGAGTAATAAGTAGATGATGGGTTGCTAGTGACAGAAGCTTAAACCCTAGTTTATGCGTTGCTTCGTAAGGGGCTGATTTGGATCCATATGTTTCATGCTATGGTTAGGTTTACCTTAATACTTTTGTTGTAGTTGCGGATGCTTGCAATAGAGGTTAATCATAAGTGGGATGCTTGTCCAAGTAAGGACAGTACCCAAGCACCGGTCCACCCACATATCAGATTATCAAAGTACCAAACGCGAATCATATGAGTGTGATGAAAACTAGCTTGACGATATTCCCATGTGTCCTCGGGAGCGCTTTTCTCTATATAAGAGTTTGTCCAGGCTTGTCCTTTGCTACAAAAAGGATTGGGCCACCTTGCTGCACTTTATTTACTTTTGTTACTTGTTGTTCGTTACAAATTATCCTATCACAAAACTATCTGTTACCACTTATTTCAGTACTTGCAGAGAATACCTTGCTGGAAACCACTTAACATTTCCTTCTGCTCCTTGTTGGGTTCGACACTCTTACTTATCGAAAGGACTATGATAGATCCCCTATACTTGTGGGTCATCAGGCATAACACTAACACCGGCTCCAAGATCACATAAAGCAATTTTAACATAATTTCTTTTAATGGAGCATGGTATAGTGGGTACTCATGGATCTCCAAGTTTCTTTAGTATTCCACCCTTAAAAGTATAATTAGCAAGCATGGTGGCAATTTCAACTTCCGGTATCTTTCTTTTATTTGTAGTAATATCTTTCATATACTTAGCATAAGGATTCATTTTGAGCATATCAGTTAATCGCATACGCAAAAAGATAGGTCTAATCATTTCAGCAAAGCGCTCAAAATCCTCATCATCCTTTTTCTTGGATGGTTTTGGAGGAAAAGGCATGGGTTTCTGAACCCATGGTTCTCTTTCTTTACCATGTTTCCTAGCAACAAAGTCTTTCTTATCATAACATTGATTCTTTGATTGTGGGTTATAAAGATCAACAGCAGGTTCAATTTCTACATCATTATTATTACTAGGTTGAGCATCATCATGAACATTTTCATTAATATTATCACTAGTTTCAGGTTCATTACCAGATTGTGTTTCAGCATTAGAAATAGAAATATCATTTGGATTCTCAGGTGTTTCAGTAATAGGTTCACTAGAAGCATGCAAAGTCCTATCATTTTTCTTTTTCTTCCTTTTAGAAGGACTAGGTGCATCTACATTATTTCTCTGAGAATCTTGCTCAATTCTCTTAGGGTGGCCTTCAGGATACAAAGGTTCCTGAGTCATTCTACCACCTCTAGTCATAACTCTAACAGCGTTATCATTATTCTTACTATTCAATTCATTGAGCAAATCATTTTGAGCTTTAAGTACTTGTTCTACTTGAGTGGTAACCATAGAAGCATGTTTACTGATAAGTTTAAGTTCACCTTTGACATTAGCCATATAATCACCCAAGTGTTCAAGCATATTTGAATTGTATTTCAATTTTCTACCAAAATAAGCATTAAAATCATCTTGCTTAGCCATAAATTTATCAAACTCATCTTAGCATGGGCTAGCAAGCTTAGTAAATGGGATTTCAGCTCTATCATATCTATAGAGAGAATTTACCTTTACTACATGTGTCGGGTTATCAAGACCACGAGTTTTTCCAATAGGTAATGGATTAAGATCATATGTTTCTTCAACAGGCGGTAAATTAAGACCATGTATTTCTTCAATAGGAGGTAAATTCTTAACATCTTCAGCTTTAATACCATTTTCTTTCATAGATTTCTTTGCCTCTTGCATATCTTCAGGACTGAGAAATAGAACATCTCTCTTCTTCGGAGTTGGTTTAGGAATAGGCTCAGGAGTTGGTTCAGGAACTGGTTCAGGAAGTGTCCAATTATTTTCATTTGTCAACATATTATTCAATAGAATTTCAGCTTCATCCGGTGTTCTTTCCCTGAAAAGAGAACCAGCACAACTATCCAGGTAATCTCTGGAAGCATCGGTTAGTCCATTATAAAAGATATCAAGTATTTCATTTTTCTTAAGAGGATGATCAGGAAAAGCATTCAGTAAATTGAGAAGCCTCCCCCAAGCTTGTGGGAGACTCTCTTCTTCAAGTTGCACAAAATTATATATATATCCCTTAAAGCAGCTTGTTTCTTATGACCAGGGAAATATTTAGCAAAGAAGTAATAAATCATAACCGGGGGACTACGCACACAACCAGGATCAAGAGAATTAAAACATATCTTAGCGTCACCCTTTAATGAGAACGGAAATATTTTAAGGATATAAAAATAGCGAGTTCTCTCATCATTAGTGAACAGGGTAGCTATATCATTTAATTTAGTAAGATGTGCCACAACAGTTTCAGATTCATAGCCATGAAAAGGATCGGATTCAACCAAAGTAATTATATCAGGTTCAACAGAGAATTCATAATCCTTATCAGTAACAAAGATAGGTGAAGTAGCAAAAGCAGGGTCAGGTTTCATCCTAGCATTTATAGATTGCTGCTTCCATTTAGCTAATAACCTCTTAAGTTTGCATCTATCTTTGCAAGCTAAAATAGCTAAAGAAGCTTCTTTATCAAAAACATAACCCTTAGGAATAACATGTGAATCTTCATCATCACTTTCATCAGTATTATCAGATTCAATATTTTCATTCTCTCTAGCCCTAGTAAGTTGTTCATCAAGAAATTCACCAAGTGGCACGGTAGTATCAAGCATAGAAGTAGTTTCATCATAAGTATCATGCATAGCAGAAGTGGCATCATCAATAACATGCGACATATCAGAGCGAATAGCAAAAGCAGGTTTAGGTGTCGAAAGCTTACTCAAAACAGAAGGTGAATCAAGTGCAGAGCTAGATGGCAGTTCCTTACCTCCCCTCGTAGTTGAGGGATAAATCTTGGTTTTTGGATCTCTCAAGTTCTTCATAATAATAAGCAAATATAAATCCCAAGTGACTCAAAGAATAGAGCTATGCTCCCCGGCAACGGTGCCAGAAAATAGTCTTGATAACCCACAAGTATAGGGGATCGCAACAGTTTTCGAGGGTAGAGTATTCAACCCAAGTTTATTGATTCAACACAAGGGGAGCCAAAGAATATTCTCAAGTATTAGCAGCTGAGTTGTCAATTCAACCACACCTGGAAACTTAATATCTGCAGCAAAGTATTTAGTAGCAAAGTAATATGATAGTAGTGGTAGCGGTAGCAAAAGTAATGTTTTTGGTATTTTGTAGTGATGATAGCAATAGCAACGGAAAAGTAAATAAGCGAAGAACAATATATGGAAAGCTCGCAGGCAATGGATCGGTGATGCAGAATTATGCCGGATGAGGTTCATCATGTAACAGTCATAACCTAGGGTGACACAGAACTAGCTCCAATTCATCAATGTAATGTAGGCATGTATTCCGGATATAGTCATACGTGCCTATGGAAAAGAACTTGCATGACATCTTTTGCCTACCCTCCCATGGCAGCGGGGTCCTAGCGGAAACTAAGGGATATTAAGGCCTCCTTTTAATAGAGTACCGGACCAAAGCATTAACACATAGTGAATACATGAACTCCTCAAACTATGGTCATCACCGGTAAGTATCCCGATTATTGTCACTTCAGGGTTAACGGATCATAACACATAATAGGTGACTATAGACTTGCAAGATAGGATCAAGAACTCTCATATATTGATGAAAACATAATTGGTTCAGATCTGAAATTATGGCACTCGGGCCCTAGTGACAAGCATTAAGCATAGCAAAGTCATAGCAACATCAATCTCAGAACATAGTGGAGACTAGGGATCAAACCCTAACAAAACTAACTCGATTACATGATAGATCCCATCCAACCCATCACCGTCCAGCAAGCCTACGATGGAATTACTCACGCACCGCGGTGAGCATCATGAAATTGGTGATGGAGGATGGTTGATGATGATGATGGCGACAGATTCCCCTCTCCGGAGCCCCGAACAGACTCCAGATCAGCCCTCCCGAGAGGTTTTAGGGCTTGGTGGCAGCTCCACATAGTAAAACGCGATGATTTCTTCTCCCTGGTTTTTTTCTCCCTGAAACCAAATATATAGAGTTGGAGTTGAGGTCGGAGGAGCTCCAGGGGGCCATGAGGTAGGGGCGTGCCCTAGAGGGGCAGGCATGCCCCCCCACCCTCGTGGACAGGTGGTTGGCCCCCTGGTCTTCATCTTTTGCAAGGATTTTTTTTATTTCCGAAAAGTTGTTCTGTGAAGTTTCAGGTCATTCCGAGAACTTTTGTTTCTGCACATAAATAACACCATAGCAATTCTGCTGAAAACAGCGTCAGTCCGGATTAGTTCCATTCAAATCATGCAAGTTAGAGTCCAAAACAAGGGCAAAAGTGTTTGGAAAAGTATATACGACGGAGACGTATCAATGTCTACCCACGCCATGTTTTTTTGACCAAGTTCGATGATGACCTCTGAAGAACTCGGATTCACCAAGTTCCACTACCGTCGCCTCCGGAAACCTCGGATGCGTCGAGTACCTCTTTAAAAACGAACATGTACCTCTACTCCCACGACTTCCATGAACGACTACTTCCTCTTCTTCCCTCAACAAACTCACATCGTCCCATTTGCACGCTTTGAAGGTATAACCCCGAGACGACGCCCGTGACCCAATGCATGTTGTATGAGATGCACCCTTGTTCGCCTCGAGTCCGAACTGTCGGTGCACGTTGCCCCTCTTTTGCCTTGTCACAGACATGTGGGAACCCGGTATCCGGGAGCACCCCACCACCCTTGCATGACACACTCCCGTCACTTTTCCTTTTGCATCGGTATCTCCATGAGCTACCGGAACTGATATGTTGTTGTGGCATCATTTTCGGATTCGTCGCCGTGGCACCCCTTTTTGTTTCCGCCACAATGACAAATGCTTCATAATATGCTCATGTCAACATTTTCATAAAATTGCATAAACTTGCATATGTCATCCGCATCATGATAACAACTTCAAGAATGTCTAAATTGTTGTTTGCTCCAAATTGCTAAATGCATATGGGGATTTACCGGAATTGTTGTTTGTTATTTCCGGCCTCATTTAAACTTGCCTAAATGTTTAGTTTACTTATGCTTTACCCATTGCCATGTTTAATAACATTTAATATTGTTGGGTACATAACCGAGAGAGAACTAAATAAGGCATGTGGTGTTTCGTCAATATGCATCCCGTTTCATATTGAGCTCCACTTAACTTGTAGTTTTGTTTGTCCACATTGCCATGCCATGCCTCATTAAACCGGACATGCATCATACTTGGTTGTGCATCATGCCATGTATATGTGATGGTTGTTTACTATGTTGTTTGCTTCTTTCCGGGTTGCTTCTCCCGTTAGCTTCGGTTTCGTTCTGGAGTTGTGAGGATCCATTCGACTACGTCTGTTTGTCTTCTTCATGGACTCGTTCTTCTTCCTTGCGGGATCTCAGGCAAGATGACCATACCCTCGAAATCACTTCTATCTTTGCTTGCTAGTTGTTCGCTCTATTGCTATGCCGTGCTTCCTACCACTTGCTATATGATGCCTCCCATATTGCCATGTCAAGCCTCTAACCCACCTTTCCTACCAAACCGTTGTTTGGCTATGTTACCGCTTTTGCTCAGCCCCTCTTATAGTGTTGCTAGTTGCAGGTGAAGATGAAGCTTGTTCCATGTTGGAACATGGATATTGTTGGGATATCATTATTATATCTTATTTACTTTAATGCACCTATATACTTGGTAAAGGGTGGAAGGCTCGGACTTTTGCCTGGTGTTTTGTTCCACTCTTGCCACCCTAGTTTCCGTTATACCGGTGTTATGTTCCTTGATTTTTGCATGCCTTACGCGGTTGGGTGTTATGGGAACCCCTTGACAGTTCGCTTTGAATAAAACTCCTCCAGCAAGGCCCAACCTTGGTTTTACCATTTTCCTACCTACCACCATATACATTTCCCTTGGGTTCTGCAGACTCAAGGGTCATCTTTATTTTAACCCCCCCCCCCCCCCCCCCGGGCCAGTGCTCCTCTGAGTGTTGGTCCGAAACAGGCAGCCTGCGGGGCCACCTCGGAGCAACTCGAGGGTTGGTTTTACTCGTAGCTTGACCTATCCGGTGTGCCCTGAGAACAAGATACGTGCGACTCCTATCGGGATTTGTCGGCACATTAGGCGGCTTTGCTGATCTTGTTTTACCATTGTCGGAATGTCTTGTAACCAGGATTCCGAGTCTGATCGGGTCTTCCTGGGAGAAGGAATATCCTTCGTTGACCGTGAGAGCTTGTGATGGGCTAAGTTGGGACACCCCTGCAGGGTTTGAACTTTCGAAAGTCGTGCCCGTGGTTATGGGCAGATGGGAATTTGTTAATATCCGATTGTAGAGAACTTGACACTTAACTTAATTAAAATGAATCAACCACGTGTGTAGCCGTGATGGTCTCTTTTCGGCGGAGTCCGGGAAGAGAACACGGTCTCGTGTTATGCTTGAACGTAAGTAGCTTCAGGATCACTTCTTGATCACTTACAGCTTCTCGACCGTGCGTTGCTTCTCTTCTCGCTCTTATTTGCGTATGTTAGCCACCATATATGCTTAGTGTTTGCTGCAAATCCACCTCACTACCCTTTCCTACCCATAAGCTTAAATAGTCTTGATCTCGCGGGTGTGAGATTGTTGAGTCCTTGTGACTCACGGTTACTTCCAAACAGACGCAGGTGCCGGTGATGCCAGTGCAGGGGACGCTACCGAACTCAAGTGGGAGTTCGACGAGGATTCGGGCCGTTACTATGTTTCTTTTCTGGATGATCAGTAGAGGAGCCCCATTGGGACGATCGGGGATCTAGCATTTGGGGTTGTCTTTCTTTATTTTGGTTCTGTAGTCAGACCTTTGATTGTACTTTGAATGATGTATGGATTATTTATGTATTGTGTGAAGTGGCGATTTTAAGCCGACTCTTTATCCCTTTCTTATTCAGTACATGGGATGTGTAAAGATTACCCCTCTTGCGACATGCCTACCATGCGGCTATGCCTCTAAGTCGTGCCCCGGCACGTGGGAGATATAGCCGCATTGTGGGTGTTACATCCGGAGAGGGGGATCTTCATTCTTCGTCATCACCAACCCTTCTCCATTGCCAATTCCATGATGCTCCCCACTGGGAGTGAGTAATTCCTTCATAGGCTCGCTGGTCGGTGAGGAGTTGGAAGAGATTCATCATGTAATCTAGTTAGTTTTGTTAGGGCTTGACCCCTAGTATCCACAATGTTCTAAGATTGATGTTTCTATGACTTTGCCATGCTTAATGCTTGTCACTTTGGGCCCAGGTGCCATGATTTGAGATCTGAACCGTTTATGTTATCACCATTATATGCATGTTCTAGATCCGATCTTGCAAGTTATAGTCACCTACTACGTGTTATGATCTGGCAACCCCGGAGTGACAATAGTCGGGACCACTCCTGGTGATGACCATAGTTTGAGGAGTTCATGTATTCACCTTGTGTTAATGCTTTGTTCCGGTTCTCTATTAAAAGGAGGCCTTAATATCCCTTAGTTTCCAATTGGACCCCGCTGCCACGGGAGGGTAGGACAAAAGATGTAATTCAAGTTCTTTCCATAAGCACGTATGACTATTTACGGAATAAATGTCTACATTATATTTATGAACTGGAGCTAGTGTCGTATCGCCCTAGGTTATGACTGTCACATGATGAATATCGCCCAACAAATTACCGATTCAATGCCTACGAAATTATCTTATATTGTTTTTGCTAAGTTACTACTGCTATCGTTACTGTTGCACTTCCATGTGGCACCTTTCAATAGCGGATATCACGCCCTGTTGGGGCGAGACGCCTTCACACGCTTTCAAGCCATACCCCAGTACGGGTACATGAAGCTTAAAATGCCAGGGCCCAACGGAGTTATCACAATCACCAGTGATCCGGGTATAGCACACCGCGCTGAAAACAAAATGACATCCTTGGCCCTCGAGCCACTATCTGAGGCCCTCGCGGCCAAGGATTTAGCCACAAAGATGATTCTATTTGAGAATATAGTAATTTGAGAATACCTCTCTCACAAGCAAAACATGATCACACCTTAGTGCTCTTTGGGTGTTAATCACATGGTGATGTGAACTAGATTATTGACCCTAGTAAATTCTTTGGGTGTTGGTCACATGGTGATGTGAACTATGGGTGTTAATCACATGGTGATGTGAACTAGATTATTGACTCTAGTGCAAGTGGGAGACTGAAGGAAATATGCCCTAGAGGCAATAATAAAGCTGATATTTTACATTTCCTTATTCATAATAAAGGTTTACTATTCATGCTAGAATTGTAATCAGAAACTTAAATACATGTGTGAATACATAAACAAATATTGTGTCCCTAGTATGCCTCTACTAGACTAGCTCGTTGATCAAAGATGGTTAAGGTTTCCTAACCAAGTACATGTGTTGTCATTTGATAACGGGATCACATCATTAGGAGAATGATGTGATGGACAAGACCCATCCATTAGCTTAGCATAAGGATCGTTCAGTTTTATTGCTATTGCTTTCTTCATGTCAAATACATATTCCTTCGACTATGAGATTATGCAACTCTCGGATACCGGAGGAATGCCTTGTGTGCTATCAAACGTCACAAGTAACTGGGTGATTATAAATATGCTCTACAGGTATCTCCCAAGGTGTTTGTTGAGTTGGCATAGATCGAGATTAGGATTTGTCACTCCGAGTATCGGAGAGGTATCTCTAGGCCCTCTTGGTAATACACATCATAAGCTTGCAAGCAAATGACTAAGGAGTTAGTCACAAGGTGACGTATTATGGAATGAGTAAAGAGACTTGCGGCAACAAGATTGAACTAGGTATGAAGATACCGATGATTGAATCTCGGGCAAGTAACATATCGATGGACAAAGGGAATAACATATGTTGTCATAACGGTTCGACCAATAAAGATCTTCGTAGAATATGTAGGAGCCAATATGAGCATCCAGGTTCCACTATTGGTTATTGACCGGAGATCTGTCTTGGTCATGTCTACATAGTTCACGAACCCGTAGGGTCCGCACGCTTAACGTTCGATGACCATATTGTATTATATGAGTTATGTGATTTGGTGACCGAGTGTTGTTCGGAGTCCTGGATGAGATCACGGACATGACGAGGAGTCTCGAAATGGTTGAGAGGTAAAGATTGATATAGAGGATGATAGTATTTGGACACTGGAAGTGTTCCGGAATGTATCGGGTATTTATCGGAGTACCGGGGGGTTTACCGGAACCCCCCGGGGGAATATATTGGCCATATGGGCCATGAGAGGGGAGCATACCAGCCCACAAGGGGTGGCACGCCCCCCTATGGCAGCTGGCCGAATAGGTGAAGGAGAAGAGGGGGTCCCCCCTTCCTTCTCTTCTCCCCCCTTCGTTTCTTCTCCGGTGGAAAAAGGAAAGGGGGGCACCACTTGGGGCGCCCCCTGGCTGCCTCTCCTCCCCTCCCACCTATATATATGTGGGGAGGGGGCGCCTAGGACACATAACATCAATTGTTAGCCATGTGCGGTGCCCCCTCCACAGTTTACACCCGTGGTCATATATTCATGGTGCTTAGGCGAAGCCCTGCAAGGATCACTTCATCATCACTGTCACCACGCCGTCGTGCAGATGGAACTCATCTACTACCTCGACACCTTGTTGGATCAAGAAGGCGAGGGACGTCACCGAGCTGAACGTGTGTAGAACTCGTAGGAGACGTACATTCAGTGCTTGATCGGTCGGAGCTAGAAGAAGTTCGACTACATCAACCGCGTTGTCAAATGCTTCCGCTTTCGGTCTACGAGGGTACGTAGACACACTCTCCCCCTTGTTGCTATGCATCTTCATGGATAGATCATTGCGTGTGCGTGGAATTTTTTTTGTTTTCCATGCAACGTTTCCCAACATACACTCAGCGGCAAAAGCAAGTGCGGAGTTTAAAAAACGTAGGCATTGAAGCCCATAATTTTTCTTGCCCAACAGCGGGACAACATTACATGGTCCGTTTGGTTTACTCTATCATCTTCTCATACTTGTAATACTGCGCCACTCTAAAAACGCACTCACAGACTTCTTCAAAGAACCTCTATGGGTGGATCTAAGTCCCAACTCCGTCTATCGTTGATTCCCAAATAATGGTTGAGGGAGTCCTGGATTAAGGGGTCCTCGGGTGTCCAGCCCATGTGTTATGGGCCAGACTGATGGGCCGTGAAGATACAAGGTAGAAGGCCTTCCCTCGTGTCCGGATGGGACTCTCCTTTGCGTGGATGGCATGATTGGCGTCCGGATGTGTAGTTTCCTTGTTCTGTAAACCGACTTTGTACAACCCTAGGCCCCTCTGGTGTCTATATAAAACAGCCCATAGAGATCATCAGAATTTATATAGGCTAGACATCTAGGGTTTAGACGTTACGATCTTGAGGTAGATCGACTCTTGGCCCTATGTCCCCTGTGACCTTCGATCCTCAAACGCACAGTTCGGGACCCCCTACCCGAGATCGGGCGGTTTTGACAACGACACTGGTGCTTTCATTGAGAGTTCCACCGTGTCATCGACAGAAGGTTCGATGGCTCGTTCGATCATCAACAACGATGCTGTTTTCAGGGAAATCTTCCTCCCCAGTCAACTCTTTGTGTTCGGAGGCTTCGCTCTGCGGCCAATTTGATTGGTCACCTCGAACAGATTGATAGCTACGCCCCTGGTCATCAGATCAGATTTGAGAGCCTGAATTATGTCGCTGATATCCGAGGAGACTTGATCTTCGAAGGGTTCACAGCCTCGGCCACCACTCCTCATCTCTAGGAAGGAAACCCATCGGATTCAGCATGAGGCACCGTCCAAAGACCAACCATCATCCCTGCCCTGGCCCTAGATCCAGGGCATGCCACCTCATTTGAAGATGGGAGTTTTGAACCCACCGGACCCTCTTCAACTATGGAGCCCTTTGCCGAAAATCCAAAGGCGACCATATCGTCGGCAAGCCTGGCATCAAGCAGGACTCTCCCTATCATTGAAGAACCGAACTCGCCCCTGGAGGCTAGCTCTGAACTATCAATACTGCCCATTGAGCATGGCTAGGTGTCATATGCCATGCCCAGCTCCGCGGGACCTAAGTTCCTTGTCTGGCCTTCGCTCTTGAACGAGGCCCTGGACTTAATGCGATATCTCGCTATTACGGAAGTGTCACCTCCGAACTACGCCCAGCCCGGACTAGGGGCTGAGAGCGGGGAATTTTATATCCCACTCACCACCCACCTAATAGCCACTGTCGAGGACTTGACCGACATGCTAGATTACGCCTCCGAAGACATCGACGGTATGGATGACGATGCCGGAGACGAATCAGGCTGGAATCCACCCATCATCGGGCGTTGGACGGCCACCTCCACATACGATGTGTATATGGTGGATACACCTAAAAAGGACGACGACGACGGCAGTAAGGACCCAATTACGGACAAGCCTACCGAGGCACCGCCAAAACGTCGACGTCAGTGGCGCCGCTCAAAGTCGCATCGCGAAAAGGAAAGTAATACCGGCACCGGAGACAATGACACTCTGGAGAATGCCGAAGACTCTGACAACCCCATCGAGCCCTCCATGGAGCGGGATGATTAGGAAGACGGACAAGTCAATCCAGACGAACTTGTCGAGAATGAGGATTCGGAGGATAGTAACTATATACCGATCGCCGAGGAGGAAGTTAGCCTCGGCGACAAAGACTTCAACGTGCCAGAGCAACCCCTCGAACAGGAACGCTTCAAGCGACAGCTCATTGCAACTACGAGGAGCCTAAAAAGAAATAGCAAAGGCTTCAGGCCGAACAGGATACACTCAATGACAGATGGACCCAGGTCCTAGCCGCCGAGGAATATGGCCTCGAGCGCCCAACAAAGAGTTATCCGAAGCGCCGGCTACTGCCACAATTCAACGACGAGGCCCTTGAGCCAATACCATCAATATATGACCGTGCTAATGAACCAGACCGACCACCCCGTGGGCGAGACAAAGCGGCTGCTTACTCCGAACACCAAACAGCGCCACCTCACCGTAAAGGCAAGGAGGCGACGGCTCCCGGATACACCTACGACTTATGCCAGGACCTGGACAATAGAGTCGGTCAGGCTAGATCAATCTATGGATCAAGGGGGCGTTCCCCCACATGAGATGACAGCCATCAAGCTTGGTGCGATAGGCATAACCTCACCCGAGCTGAAAACCGAACACAGATGTCATTCAAACTCCGTCGTGATGTTGCCCGATACAGAGGCGCCACACACCCCTTATGCTTTACCGACGAGGTAATGCAGCACCGGTTTCCAGAAAGGGTTTAAACCCGTAAACATTGAATCATACGATGGAACGACAGATCCTGCGGTATGGATTGAGGATTTTCTTCTCCATATTCACATGGCTCTCGGTGACAATCTACACGCCATCAAATACCTCCCCCTAAAGCTGAAAGGACCTGCACGGCATTGGTTAAACAGCCTGCCAGAGAACTCCATTAGCAGCTGGGAAGATCTGGAGGACGCCTTTAAAGACACTTTCCAATTCACCTATGTCCGGCCTCCGGATGCCGATGACCTTACTCATATAGTCCAGCAACCCGGAGAGTTAGTCCACAAAGTCTGGACTAGGTTCTTAATTAAAAAGAACCAAATGATCGATTGTTCGGACGCCGAAGCCCTCGCGGCCTTCAAACATAGCATCCGCGATGAATGGCTCGCCCGACACCTCGGTCAGGAAAAGCCGAAGTCTATGGCACCTCTTATCGCACTCATGACCCGCTTCTACGCGGGAGAGGACAGCCGATTGGACCATAGAAGCAACAACACCAGTGACCCTGGCACCTCCGAAGCCAGGGATGGCAATGGCAAGCCATGACACAACAAACACAAGCGTCAAAACAACAATGAAGAAACTGAAGACACAACGGTTAACGCCAGATTCAGTGGCCTTAAATCCGGTCCGCAGAAGAAGCCATTCAAAGGAAATAAAGATGGTCCATCCAATTTGGACAAAATACTTGATCGGCCTTGCCAGATTCATGGCACCCCTGCCAATCATTCCAACAGAAACTGTTGGGTCTTTAAACATGCTGGTAAGTTAAATACTGAACATAAGGGGAAAGGGCCGCCAACCGAGGACGATGAGGAGCCCCGCCCACCGAACACAGGGGGACAAAAGAAATTCCCCCCTGATGTGAAAACAGTGAATATCCCCAAAAGGTAGCGCAAGCGTGCGCTAAGGGACGTCTATGCCGTAGAACATGTCGCCCCTAAATTCAACCCGTGGTCGGCTTGTCCGATCACCTTTGATCGCAGGGACCACCCAACCAGTATCCGTCACGGAGGTTCGGCAGCTCTAGTCCTCGATGCAATCATCGACGGATACCATCTCACCCGGCTCCTTATGGACGGCGGCAGCCGTCTCAACCTAATCTATCAAAACACTGTCCGTAAAATGGGTATTGACCCGTCAAGAATCAAGCCTAGTAACACCACCTTTAAAGGAGTGATACCCGGCGTCGAGGCCCGCTGCATGGGCTCATTAACATTGGAAGTAGTCTTCGGTTCACCAGATAACTTCCAGAGCGAAGACTTGATCTTCGACATCGTCCCCTTCCGCAATGGCTATCACGCACTGCTCGGACGAACCGACTTCGCCCGCTTCAATGCAGTCTCGCATTATGCTTACTTAAAGCTCAAGATGCCCGGACTGCGTGGCGTTATCACAGTCAATGGTAACATGGAGCGCTCCCTCCGTACTGAATAGCACATCGCGGCCCTTGCGGCCGAGGTACAGAGTGGCCTCATCAAGCCGAACACTTCATCGGCCATCAAGCCTCCGGACACTGTTAAACGCGTCCGGCCCACCCTGCAGAACGACAGCCTGATCAATCCAGAGCTGGACTAGCAGTTCTACCTCCATCGATCGCCCCATTTAACCGCGGCATATGTACCGCGTGTGCATAACTACGCACTCAAAATACCTTGGGCAACGACGGAGGCACATTTCGGATGATGTTCATAGTGCGGTTCGACCCTATTTGGACCTTAATCCTTTTTCCCCTTCCCTTTTTCTTCTTATATAACGGGTTCGTTAAAACCTAGTAACTTTACGGTCATACAAGGGCTCCTTTCACAGGCCCCTTTTACATAGACGATCGTCGATTACTCCTCTCCAGGATCTCGCACCGATGCGAAAAGCGGCGCAGACGTGCGGCAGGGCGTCCGAGGGATCTTCAAGCCTACCTTCCTCTTCTTAGGCCATGTATACAACTTTCCCTTGTTTACAAATTCTTGGCATGTAAAATAGCCTTGATGATTATGGCATTATCTGTAATAGCACGTTTTGACATATCAAACAGATTATAATGGAAACAGTTTTTTTTCACCAACCCTTGTTCGGCATTGGTTTATTTCATAATCTGTATTCCTCCTTTGTGCTAAGATTGCCATACACATATTTTGGTACGGCCTAAACGCCAGGGGCTCTATTCGGCCACACATATATTTTCAAAGCCCGAACACTTTTAAGCATACTTCGGCGTCCCGAATTTTGCATTATATGCATCAGCTCCGAATCATGTCTTTGGTCAATAGTTGGGTTGCCCGGCTCCTGTGATTACTACCTTACATTCCGCTCGTTTGGCTAGGGTAGTAAAGGGAGAACTACTGCGATTGTGTTTCTGGTTCGTCCGGTCAAACACCTCAGTAGAGAAAGCCGAAAACTGATTTTCGTGACAAGGCGAGAGCTGGTCGGCAATTTGGTGACCTACTAAAAAACTCTTGCGTTTTCTTCTGTATTATACGAAGGATTGGACTTTCTCCAGTCACGTGCCTAAGGCATCCCAGTTCGGATAGCCACATACGCACCAAGGGCTTGTTCCTAGTCTCATTGTCAAACTCCTATGGCTAAGTGAAAGTGATAAAGCCGCATAGTCTGATTGCCTAGTTCGCTGCACAGACACTTCCTTTACGGACCAAGACATTGGGTCAAGTGTGATCGTGCGCTATTCCGAACACCCCCATAGCATATACGTGGGGGCTGAAGCCGATGACTGGTAAACTCTCAGAATTAAAAATGGTCGCACAGGAGGAAAGTACTTTTATATAAAGGCATAAATATATTACAAAGCCTTAGTTCACAAAACAAGGTCTGGACAACCCGGATACATCTACTCGAACATGATATCCTTTGAAGATTGGCCATCTACTATCCGGGCACCCTCCAGGACATCGTCGAAATATCGCTCCGGCTTTCGGTGGTCCTTGCCTTCGGGTGGGCCCTCGGTCGCCATGACGGTGGCCTTCATCTTCGCCCAGTGCATCTTGACATGGGCAAAGGCCATCCGCGCACCCTCTATGCACGCTGAGCGCTTTACAGCTTCGACTCGGGGCACGGCGTCGGCGAGTCGCTTCACCAGGCCGAAATAGCTACTAGGAATGGGTTCGGCTGGCCACAGCCAGACTATGATGTCCTTCATGGCCAAGCCGGATATCCTATGCAGCTCCGCCAGCTGCATCATCTGGTTGTTCAACAGCGTCGGACGCTCCAGCGCCAGGTACTGTGACCAGAAGAGCTTCTCCGTCGTGTTTCCCTCTTGGGCCCGGAAAAACTGCGCGGCGTCGTCAGCGCTCTTCGGAAGATCCGACAAGGCGTATGGGGAACTCCATAGTCGAATGATCAAGGCATATTTATGACTACCAAATTTACTCTGCAAAAGAAATGGCTTACCAGCCGCTATCTGTTCGGCCTGTCGGATCTCCTTGCGAGCCGCCCAGGATTCGGTCTGCACCTCCTTGGCCTCTTGGAGGGCCTTGGCGAGATCGAACGCTTGGGTCGTGTTCTTTTCCTCCAAGGCCTCGCACTTGCCGGCGGCGTCCTAGAGCTCTTGCTCCACCTGAGTCACCCTCTCCTCATACTGGCGGTGGGCGACCCGCTCGGCCTTTAAATCCACAGCCGCTTTGTCTGCGGCCGCTTTGCTTGCCCTCGTCTGCTCTTGGGCCTGCGCAAGGGCACTCTTGAGGGTCTCGACCACAGTCGCGCTACCTGTAATCATATTCATGGCAGCGCATGAGCTTAAACTCCGCATTTGAATATCACTTCAGGCGCATAAAACAATCTTTTAAAACATACCTTGCGCCTCATCGAACTGCTTGTTAATGTGGTCGATATCATCATCGACCAGCTTCAGCTTCCGCTTGAGTTCGGATACTTCAGCGGCTTGTGCGGTCACCGCCAATAGGGAAGCCTGTTTACCAATAGACAAGTATGTTACCTCCTGTGATTGTTACTTGATCCTATGTCTGTCCGTTTTTTGAACACCGAACAGAGTCTCAGGGGCTACTATCTATACACATGCATATTTTTCATATGTAAAGTGGCTAAAGGATATTACATCGCATACCTCGAAGCCTGTTAGCAGGCTGGTGAAGGCTTCGTTCAGCCCACTCTTGGCGGACTGAACCTTCTCAACCACCACACCCATCAGGGTGTGGTGCTCCTCCATGATGGAAGCACGTCGCAGTGCCTCCACCAGAGTGTCCGGCGCCTCCGGATTAGTGGAGGTCGCCACCGGAGTTGGCGCTCCTCCCTCCTTTGAAACGGGTTGCTCGCTTGATTCCGGAGCCCCATGGGTCTCCGGAACGGTGTTCGGCTGGGGGCCGGACTGGTCAGGGCCCCCATCGTTAGTCTCCATGGGGGTTGCACCCCCATGTTCTCGGCAGTCGAGGCATTACCCTCTGGCGCCATCTTGGTGGCCTCCCGCACCTCTCCATGGCCCGGAGAAGCCCTTCGGGACAACACCTCGGTGTTATCCACGGTGGTTGGTCGAGAGGCTCGCGGATGCGTCTCGCTCTCCACCATCTCTGGTGCCAAAGAGTTCCCATCAGATGATGATGGTTGGGGGAGGTCGCGAGCCGGACTGAAACACAATGTATAATATGTTATATTACAATCATAAAAGACTGGATATCGGTAAAGTATCCTTTGGCACTTACGATGTGGCTAGGCCTTTTCCCTGGGGCGCCTCTTGGGAGAGTGTTCGGCATTCGTGTCTGAATCATCCGAGAGGGTTATCTTCCCCCTCTTGGACACCCCCGCCTCTGGGTCTATGGAGGCGGTCCTTTTCTTCTTCCTCCCCTTAAGGGGAGAATCACTTTCTGCCTCCTCCTCCTCTTCGTCTTCATCTCCCTCGTGGGAGGAGAGAGCTTCAGTATCTCCGGACACTGCGTCCAAAGTACCTTTATGGCGTAGGCCACCCTTGGCCTCCTTTCTCTTCTTCTTGGTCTCATTTTCCGGTGCCTGATATGGTGCCGGGACCAGCATCCTCATTAACAGAGGAATGGATGGGTCTTCGGGTAGTGGAGCCGGACACTTGATTCGCTCCGCCTTCGTTGTCCAGCCCTGAATGAGGAATGCAAAACTCAGTATACCCTTTGATTTGTGAACCGAAGTTATGTTCGGAAACAAAATACTTACCAGAGTGGGCGGATTCGCGCTGTCGAGGCTGATGTCGTCGGTCTTCTTCGGCCATGTCTTCTGGGCCTTGAAGAGCAACTTCCAAATCTCTTCGTGCATTGTGCCAAAGAATTGCTGCAGGGTCCGCGGCCCTTCCGGATTGAACTCCCACATATGGAGAGGCCGGCGCTGGCAGGGGAGGGTCCGGCGGAAAAGCATCACCTGAATCACATCAGTGAGACTGGTGTTCTTGCCTATCATATTTTTGATGCGCTTTTGCAGCATCATCACTTCATCAGTCGATCCCCAGTCCAGACCCTTGTTGATCCACGACGTGAGCCGCATAGTGGGACCGGATCTGAACTCAGGAGCGGCCACCCATCTGGCGCCGCGGGGTTCGGTGATGTAGAACCACTTCTGCTGCCATACCTTGACGATCTCCACGAAGGCTCCTTTGGGCCAGGTGGTGTTGGAGAGCTTGCTCACCATGGCACTACCGCAGTACACATGCTTCCCATCGACCACCTTCGGCTTCACGTTGAAGACCTTGAGCCATAGGCCAAAGTGTGGGGGGGGATGCGGAGAAGCGCCTCGCACACGACGATAAACGCCGAGATGCGGAGGAAGGAATTTGGGGCTAGATCATAAATCTAGCCCGTAACAGAACATGAGGCCGCGGACAAAGGGGTGGAGGGGAAACCCTAGTCCATGGAGAAAGTGGGGGATAAACACCACTCTTTCGCCAGGCTCCAAAGTGGGGATGACTTGCTTTTTGGCAGGGAGCCTATGCGCGTTGTCCGCAGTCAGGTACCCCGCCTCCCAGAGCTCCTTGACGTCCTTCTCCGTGACGGAGGAGGCCATCCACTTGCCCTGTGAGCTGGATCCGAACATGGTTGGAGAGGTTGGTGGCGGTGGGAAAGATCGAAGCTTGGGCACTGGAGCTCGAGGATGGGAAAGCAGAGGAAGGGAGAAAGTGTGGGGTAAAAGAAGAGATCTTTATCCACTTATATAGGCAGTGAATATCAAGCGCCCCCCTCAAGCATTAAAACTCGCCTGTTCCCAAGGGGTCGTGCGAATAGCACGGTTGGATTACCCAAACCCGTATTGATGAGGATCCCGCAATAAGAGGACACGCTCTCTACTTTGACAAGACGTGTCAATAGAGGCTGCGCCTCGAAACGCGAAGCGGGAGGTCAAAAACGGTTCTAAATGATAAAGAGGCCAGGCGTGGCGTTTCGCCGAAAAAAGTTGCCAGTTGACAAACCTTACTTTGATTAAATATTTTGCCTTCGTGGTTGAGGGTTGTGACTATTATACAGAGCCGGATACATCTCTTTTATTCAGAAGATTGCTTTGAAGTATTCAGAGGAAGAACCCGTCTTGCAATGCCGAAGAAAACCTGCGCGCCAGACATATCGTCATTGAAGACTAGTTCAGGGGCTACTGAGGGAGTCCTGGATTAAGGGGTCCTCGAGTGTCCGGCCTGTGTGTTATGGACCGGACTGATGGGCCGTGAAGATACAAGGTAGAAGGCCTTCCCCCGTGTCCGGATGGGACTCTCCTTTGCGTGGATGGCAAGATTGACGTCCGGATGTGTAGTTTCCATCTTCTATAAACCGACTCTGTACAACTCTAGGCCCCTCCGATGTCTATATAAACCAGACGGGTCAGTCCATAGAGATCATCAGAATTCATATAGGCTAGACATCTAGGGTTTAGCCATTACGATCTCGAGGTAGATCGACTCTTGTAACCCCTATACTCGTCAAATACAATCAAGCAAGATGTAGGGTTTTACCTCCATTAAGAGGGCCTGAACCTGGTTATATCTTGTTCCCTGTGTCCCCTGTTACCTTCGATCCTCAGACGCACAGTTCGGGACCCCCTACCCGAGATCGGTCGGTTTTGACACCAACAATGACACAAAGGTTTATGTCCATATAATGCGCCCTAAACATCACCAGGACAATTTGAGCCCCCTCTCATGCAGTTGATTATCTCATCACTTGTTCCACATTATAATATGGAAAAGATAAGCATATGGTAGTTCAATTTCGAATAATATTATGATTTGCAACCTATTGCATAGAACTTAAGTGTATATGTTCATTACATGTCAGTGTCTCAAACAAAAAACAATATTGTTGGAAGATTAATCATCTCACGACACATTAAAAATAAATTGCATCTCACATCACCAATGCTGCGCACACACACATATAAACATCCACTTGCGCACACACATCGATGCACGTGCGCGCACACGGGCACTCAAACGTACACACACCTGTGCTTGCAAACCCCACCACACACGAGCGTGCACACACATGAAACAAGTACACACCGCAAACACACACGCATGCAACACGCACATACACAAGTCAGCAAGCACATAATACACACATAAATAGCACACACAAGAAGATATCTGGAAGCCAACCTCACAACGCAGTATATATCTCAAAACATGTGAAATCAACTGATACAATGAACAGGAAGAATTTTTTGGCGCCTGCTATATAACAAAAGCGGAAAAGTAATGATAGCCAAAAACCAACATGAGCGTTTTCATTATAGCTAGAGTTACAACCATAGACAATGCCAGATAAAAAATACACAAAAAGCTCTATGTAGAAGGGAGAGAGCTGGTGTCCGGCTTGACTCTTAGGGACAGAAGTACATCAAGAAGTCTGCCTAACAAAAAGATCAGAGGGATTCGCCAAGAAAAACCATAGCAAGGTTTTTTTATTTGCTGGGGAGAGGCAAGGGTTGACGTTTTACTCCGCATTTCATGCGCAAATTTGCCAACACCTAATACTACCCATCAAAAAATTCTGATCCATTTACGCGGAGGCAATTTTTTTAGATACTTCCTCTATCTGGATTTATTAGCCCCTCTTGTATTTTGGGCCATATTTTGATGATAAACTTAACTAATAAAATATAAGTGATATATAGCAACAATAATATTATTATAAACTACATACAAATATGAATTCAGCGGTACAATATTTGGTAACATGCATTAACATTTTATTATTCAAATATATGGTCACAGTTTGACCCAAAATATAATGGGGACTAATAAATCCGGAGGGAAGTAATATGTACTGAGTCAGTTTGTTGTGGGGCCTCTCCTAGTGGTGGTATAATTACAAATATCATGCATCCTAAGACAACATGTAGTATGAGCATGTCAACTAAGCAATTTGATGATGTGACATAGAATTAAATGAACAAAGAGAGAGTTGAGTATCATACTCCCTCTCTTCCGGTTTAAAGGGCTCAATTCAAAAATCTCATCAACCAAGGTAGATGGTGAATGATGGAACATTTCTTGTAGTTTGCAATAGTACTCCATTAATGTGTTTGTAGTACTGAAAAATGTTTATCAATGCATTAATTGAAATGCATGCATGTGACCAATAAATGATCAAGAACTTTTACATGCAAGGTGAGTTTTCTTTTAAACTTTGCGTGCAATAATTTAATGCACCTTAATAATCTGAGCATGTGACAGAGAGCAATAAAATTAAGACATATAAAATGGGAAAATAATTTTTTGAGATAAGACCTTTAAGGTTGGTTGTAATGGAAGTATCATAGCTAGTATCATGCATGCCAATTAGGCAATTTTGATGAGGTGGCATGGAATTAAATGAAGAAATGGATGGTGGAGTATCATATCATGATACCGTATCATAATAAATGTTATGCTACTATGTATCATGCATGGCAATAAATAAAGTAATACTAGTATAGTATGATACTATGCATTACGGAGATAGTATCACACACTAGTATTATATGTATGCTCTGACTTATGATAGTACCCATTACATGTAGCCTAAACCGAAAGGGGGTAGTACCATATCATATTAAATTATGTGTCACTATGTTTCATGCGTGAAAATAAATGAAGTTATCTATGATACCAACATATGATACAATGCACTATGAATATAGTATCATACACTAGTATCGTATACATGATACTAGTATATGACACTCCCCACTACGACCGGCCTAGTACATGCCAACTAAGCATACTGTTGAGTTATTGTTGAGTTCTTATGGTAGTTAATGAGGAAATATGTATCTATACCTATATTTATTTATCTCTGTTGCCTAAAAGAATCTAAGATCCATCTTTCACTCCTTTTTTTCTCACCACCCCTTTGTCCAATTTCCCGTCCTTCATCAATTTTTTTCTTGTTTTTCATCCTTCTAGTTTTCATCAAACCAATATTTGGTAACCCAATAATCAAGATCAACCGATGGTATAGCTGTAACGCCCCGAGACCGATGTGCCAGGTGTCCTCCAGTTATTCGCTGTTGTTTGCCTTGTCATTGCTTGCGTTTCATGCATTGCATATCATGTCATCATGTGCATTTCATTTGCATACATGTTTGTCTCATGCATCCGAGCTTTTTCCTCATTGTCCGTTTTGCAATCCGGCGCTCCTATGTCACCCGGTGTCCCTTTCTACCTCTTTTCATGTGCGGGTGTTAAACGTTTTCGGATTGGACCGAGACTTGTCATGCGACCTTGGTTTACTACCGATAGACCGCCTGTCAAGTTTCATGCCATTTGGACTTCGTTTGATACTCCAACGATTGACCGAGGGACCGAAAAGGCCTCGTGAGTGTTGCAGCCCAACACCCTTCCAAAGTGGCCCAAAACCCACCTAAACCTCCTCCATCATCTAGAGCGTTCGATCATGATCGCGTGGCCGAAAACCGCACCTCATTTGGACTCTCCTAGCTCCCTCTACCTCTATATAAAGGCCTTCTTCTCAAAAATTCGGGTCTCCTCCACCCCTAACCCTAATTTTTTCCATCGCGCGCCGCCGGACAATGTCCGCCCTGGCCAGACAACCGCCGCCGCCGAACCGCGCCTATGGCAGGCCGCCACCTGTCCCTCCGCCGCCGCGGGCCCGCGCGGCCCAGATCCGGCCCGCGGGGCCCGATCGCCATCGCCGCCGTCCGCAAGCGCTTGCCCGCACCTACCGCGGGCGCCGCCTCGCCGCTGCCGCCTGCTCGGTCGCCGGCCACCGCGCGCCGCTGCCACCTCGCGCCGGCACCGCCACCCCGCTCTCCACCGGCGCCCTGCCCCGCCGCCTCGGTCGCCGGATCTCAGCGCCACCGGTTGCCGCCGTCCTCCCCATGACGCCACGTGCCCGGATCGGGCCGGATCCGGCGGGATCTAGCCCGGGGCCGTCTACTCCAGCGAGACCCCGCATATTTTGGCCATCGTCGTCGCTGTCTCTGGCCGTACTCCGGCGAGAACTCCGTCCGTGCCTCGGATTCCGTGCCAACCCTAGATCTGGGCGAGGTCTATTTCTTCTAAGTCCCCGTTTTCCCCTAATCTTTTTGCTCTGTTCCTTATGTCATAACTTTACACTCGTTGCTCTGATTCGTGCATGTAGCATATCAAAATGTTCATCTCAACGAGTACATCATTTCATCTCATTGTATCATTTTCATTTGAGCTCATCTTGATGCCCGAAATGCTGTTGGAAGAGGGCTATGTGGTGAATTTGTCCGATCTGTTTCAGCAAATGGCATTTTGTCATTTTTGCCATGATTAATGTGTGCATGCTATGATCCTGAGCTCTACATGTGTTTTGTTATATGCCATGCCATCTTTACAGAGGTGCTTGCCATGTATTTTTGTGATCTATGTGGTGACTAGCACAAGCTTGCAAATTAGTGTAATCGGTAATGCTGATTTCAGGGACTTAGAATCTCACTAAGTCCTTGTCTTGTTTTTGTCTTTATGCCATATGTTCATGTTGTTTCCTAGTGATTCGTGCCTCTTTTGAGGATGATCAGTAAGGATGTTTTGTTAATATTGTGGTGCTCTATCGATCCATGTCTTTGTTTGCAATTATGGAGCACCCTAGCTTGAGTCAATCGAGCTCTACTTTTGCTATAAAGTGAATCCTGGCAGATTGTTGACATGTTTAGCGATTTTGCCGAGGATGTTGCTATTGATCCATGCATGCTATGTTGTTGATCTTGCCATGTCTAGCTTCTATGCCACGTATTCTTGATGGATGTATGCTTAGTTTGTCATGCCATGCTCTGTAGTGAGTGCATCGAGCTCGTAAACATTCCTACTCGTTAACTGATTTGCATGCTCCAGTTTTTCACCAAGTCTGAATCTGTTTATGTTTTTGCCATGTTCACATGCTTGCAATTGTATGTTATGATCCCTTTTGGCTCAAGGTCACCAAGGGACATTTGTTAAGTGCTTTGAGTAGCTTCATGCGATGCCTTGCCTTGCCATGTTATGTTCCTGTAGCATGTAGTTTTCATGCTCTAAAGTGTGCTTTCTGATGATAAATTCCAGACTTGTGTTAATTTCACTAAGTCTGAAACCTGTTATCATTTGCACTTTTGCCATGCTTGTTTGAACCTGTTAATGGATGAATTAGCCGTAGCTTAGTGTTCATCTTTTGTCAAGTATCATGAGTGGATTGCTGCCATGTATTTTGTTGTCATGTTTGAGTGTTGTAACATATTTAACTTGTTACATTTAGATGGCTACTTGCTGATTATCGCAGACCGGTGCCATATTTATTTTGCTTGCCATTTCCAAACCGTGCATCCGATTCCGGTGATCTTTATATCGATTTCAACCGAAATCACCTCACCTTTCAAGTGGCACTCTTGGATTTCCAACTTGAGGCCAGGTTCAATCATTCCTTTCCAAATCATGCATATGCACCGCATACCGCATCCCACATATCATACCATGTTCGTGTGTTGATTGTTTACTATGTCGTGTGCTTCTTTCCGGTGTTGCTTCTTCGGGTTGGTTCCGATTATGACGCGTTTGTGAGGACCCGTTCGACTACGTCCGTTTGTCTTCTTCATGGACTCGTTCTTCTTCCTTGCGGGATTTCAGGCAAGATGACCATACCCTCGAAATCACTTCTATCTTTGCTTGAAAGATGCTCGCTCTTTTGCTATGCCTATGCTGCGATACCTACCACTTGCTTATCATGCCTCTCATATTGTTGAGCGAAGCCTCTAACCCACCTTGTTCGAGCAAACCATTATTTGGCTATGTTACCGCTTTGCTCAGCCCCTCTTATAGCGTTATTAATTGCAGGTGAAGTTTGGAGCTTGTTCCATGTTGGAACATGGATATTTTGTTGGGATATCACAATATATCTTATTTAATTAATGCATCTATATACTTGGTAAAGGGTGGAAGGCTCGGCCTTATGCCTGGTGTTTTGTTCCACTCTTGCCGCTCTAGTTTCCGTCACATCGGTGTTATGTTCCCGGATTTTGCGTTCCTTACGCGGTTGGGTTATAATGGGAACCCCTTGACAGTTCGCTTTGAATAAAATTCCTCCAGCAATGCCCAACATTGGTTTTACCATTCGCCACCTAGCCTTTTCTTTTTCCTTGGGAGTCGCGCTCCTAAGGGTCATCATTATTTTACCCTCCCCCCCCCCCCCCGGGCCAGTGCTCCTCTGAGTGTTGGTCCAAACTAGAGCCCTGTGCAGCGCCCCCTCGGGGAAACTCGAGGTTTGGTTTTAGTTCTATGGAGCGCTCATCTGAGTGTGCCTTGAGAACGAGATATGTGCAGCTCCTATCGGGATTTGTCGGCACATTCGGGCGGTGTTGCTGGACTTGTTTTACCATTGTCGAGGATGTCTTGTAACCTGGATGCCGAGTCTGATCGGAATGTCTTGGGAGAAGGAATATCCTTCATTGACCGTGAGAGCTTGTGATGGGCTAAGTTGGGACACCCCTGCAGGGATTGAACTTTCGAAAGCCGTGCCCGTGGTTATGGGCAGATGGGAATTTGTAATGTCCGGTTGTAGAAAACCTGAAGTTGATCTTAATTAAAATACATCAACCGCGTGTGTAACCGTGATGGTCTCTTCTCGGCGGAGTCAGGGAAGTGAACACGGTGTTGGAGTTATGCTTGACGTAGGTTGTTCTAGGATCACTTCTTGATCATAGTTTCTCGACCGTGCTTTTGCCTTCTCTTCTCTGTGACGCCCTCAATTCAATCATACACTAATCATACACGCAAATGTGTACGATCAAGATTAAGGACTCACGGGAAGATATCACAACACAACTCTAGACACAAATTAAAATAATACAAGCTTTATATTACAAGCCAGGGGCCTCGGGGGCTCGAATACATAAGCTCGAATACACAAGAGTCAGCGGAAGCAAAAATATCTGAGTACAGACATAAGTTAGACAAGATTGCCTTAAGAAGGCTAGCACAAAAGCAGCATCGATCGAAAAGGCAAGGCCTCCTGTCTGGGAGCCTCCTAACTACTCCTAGTCGGCGGCGGCCTCCACATAATAGTAAGCATCGGCGATGGCATTTGGCTCCTAGGCTCCGACATCTGGTTGCATCAACCGGAAAGAAGAAGAAAGGGGGGAAAAGGGGGAGCAAAGCAACCGTGAGTACTCATCCAAAGTACTCGCAAGCAAGGATCTACACTACATATGCATCGGTATCAATGAAAAGGGTTGTTTTTGTGGACTGGACTGCGGAATGCTAGAAGAGGAGGGGAAAGCCTAGCCTATCGAAGACTAGCATCTTCTGGAAACCACCATCTTGCAGCAACAGGAGGAAGTAGAGTAGCATAAAGTAAAGTAGCAGTAATGTTATCA
Organism: Triticum monococcum; assembly: GCA_034509565.1. Lineage (NCBI taxonomy): Eukaryota > Viridiplantae > Streptophyta > Magnoliopsida > Poales > Poaceae > Triticum > Triticum monococcum. The sequence continues at coordinate 378,201,579 of CM067843.1, read as the reverse complement.
ACCTCGGCCAGAGATCCTTTCTCGACTCCCTGCGAGAAAGCAATTCCAGAGCCATACTATCCAGTTATCATCTCATATCCAAGTCTCATCTTCATGTCTCATCTCAAGTATCCAGTTCTAGTTGTATCGATCGGGATACAACTCCAAGTGTCCGTTACCGTAGGACAGGCTATCGATAGATGTTTTCGTTCCTGCAGGGGTGCACCAACTTACCCACCACGCTCGATTAACTCCGGCCGGACACACTTTCCTGGGTCATGCCCGGCCTTGGCCAAACAATACGCCGCAACCCGACCTAGGCTTAATAGAGAGGCCAGCACGCCGGACTAAACCTATGCCCCCGTGGGTCATGGGCCATCTCCCTGGGAACTCCTGCATGTTGCGTGGGCGGCCGGTGAGCAGACATAGATACCTCCTTCAACAAGGCAGGTGCTTACGCAGTCCAACCCGGCACGCGCCGCTCAGTCGCTGACGTCTATTAAGCTTCGGCTAATGCATACGACGCAGAACGCCCATACTATGCCCACGTGATGGTTAGTGCTATCAGGCCAGAGGCCCCTCGGATCAAATATCCAAATCGTAGTGGATTAGGAACGTGCGGTAACGAGCAGAGACTCACGATCGATGTGACCCCGTCGCCCCGTCTCGAGTACTTGCGACAAGGGCTAAGAATGCCCGGCCATGCCTCGTAGGTATCTCACGGGCACCTTCGAGGTCAACCCGACTCCACATCACTCGCAATTAAGCTCGCGCGGGTACCCCTCAGGGTCGACCCGTCTTTAGTAACATGGCTCAGTGTAAAGTCATAGTAACCATAGTAACTGTGTGTCTAACACCAAGGGGAAAACCCGAGGAATCACCCCCAGTGAATCCCACTTGATGTTATCATCAAGGTGAACGTAAGAGGATCCACCCTCGAGGTTCACACTTGAGGGGTTACACGACAGAGCGGTAACGGAAGTGGTTAAGGAGGAAATCACCCTCGATGACCTCGACCGTATAGCTACACTACAGAGATCTCATCAGGAGTGATGTATGAGGTTCACCCTCGACACTCGATAGTAACTCTGTAGTGTCGTACAACTAGGGGGGTGATGTGTGGTGTCGGGGCCTAGACGTCCATCACGTTGATTGAGTCATCAAACATAAAGCGAGGCAACTGGGACAAGGTGGGGGTCACTGATGGATCACTAACCAACCTATACTAAGAAGTTTAGGATAAGCAGGTAGGGTACAATGAGCAGGTTACAAAAGCAGGTTATGCATCAGAATAGAAGCAAACAATAACAGTAGCAAAATCTAATGCAAGCATGAGAAATTGGAATGGGCGATATCGGAATGGTCAAAGGGGGGGGCTTGCCTGGTTGCTCTGGCAAGGAGGGGTAGTCGTCGAGGTAGTCGATCACAGGGGTATCAGCATCGTTCTCGGGGTCTACCGGAGAGAAGAGGGGGAAGAAATAATAAACAGCAAGCATACAAATGTAATAGAAAGCACGACATGGCAGTAAGCTACGCTAGGAGTGCTCTAACGCAGTACTACACGTTGCAGACGGAGAGGAAAAACATTCGGAGGGGTTTTCCCGGCGTCTGGCTTTTTCCGGATAGACGAAAGAGAAGGGACGGTTCCATGTTAAGCATGCTAGGAGTACGTGACAGATGAAAGGACCACGTATTCGGATTCATTGAATTTTTCTAAGCAACTTTCATATATAAAGTTTTTCGATCCGAGCTACGATTTATTTTCTATGAATTTCCAAAAAAATTAAGAAAAATATTCTAGATTTTCTAAATTACTTTTAATTCGAGTTGACCAAGTCAATTTGACTAGTCAAAAGGAGAGTTGTGACCCACATGTCATGGACTTTTTACCTAAACAATTAAATAAACCTAATTTATTTAATGGAGGCCTACATATCATCTACTACTAGACTAACTTAGCACTAATTAATAATGCTAGCTAAACCTAGTACTTCCTCTCTCTCAGTTTACAGGGCGTGCATGTACCCCTAAGTTATCAATTTGACCAATTTAATACAAGTCATATATTACAAAAAATATACCAATAAAAACTTCAGATGTTTTATTTTCAAACAATATAATTTTTATGTTCTATAGTTTATATTATGATGATAAAATTAGTAACCTAGGTATACGCGTAGGACTTGTAAACTGAGACGGAGGGAGTAGAACCGGCCACTATTGGGCAGAACCCAGCCAACCACACGCACAGCACACACACAACACGCAACACAAGGCTATAGGTTAAATCTGCTCTCTATTTAACACAAGATAGCAATTTATGATTTTTATAGGATTTAATCATTGCATCAACTGGATTTGGTCCAATGAAAACATTTGATCCTTATTAAGTGTACTACCTATTCATATTATTTTTACATATATTAACAACTGTTTAACTGCTGATTAGAGGCTGTTTAGGGGCTTAGTCACGGTAGAAATAGAAAAGCTAGCAACATCTACAGTAGCTAGAGCAGTACATGTAGAGGAGCAGTGGGCAGAGCCGTGGCGCGTGCGATGCAGAGGCGGGGAGCGCGGGACGACGCGGCTAGGCGCACTCGTTGCGTGCGGCCGGCGCGGCGTGGTTCACGGCCAGGGACGGCGATGCGCTGGGAGCGGAGCCGCGCGGGTGGGGCGCCGCGGCCGGCCGAGGGCCGGCGTGACTGAAGGCCGTAGCAGTAGCAAAACGCAGCAGCCAGCGATAGCAAAATAGCAGGGCAACGACAGCGAGGAGCAGAGGCAGGCGCAGGGCGTGCGCTGGGGAGCAGGAGGGCGTGACGGCTACAGGAGCCGCGGGGCGCGTGGGGTGCGGCTAACGCGGGCGGCTACGACGACGAGGCGAGGCTCGGCAGGGACTGGCTGGTCCTACGGCCTACTACGGCGTCGATGAGCATGACCGAGGACTCGGTCGAACGCAACGTCGACCGAAACAACGACAACGAGCGGCGCGGCGGAAGCCGGAGCTCGGGCGTCGGTGTGGAACGGCCTACGGTGTACGAGGAGGGGCAGAGGGGAGAGGGGTTGGTCAAGGTGCTCACCGGCGTTGCTGAGACGGCCCATGGATGCCGGAGGAGCTCGGGGCGGCCCGGCCCGACGCGATGTCCGCCGGAGCCCGAGGAGGAAGGAGTTGGGGGCGGTGCTGCGGGTCCTTCCCGACCCTTGTGGAATGTCGTAGAGGAAGAAGAAGACGCGGCGGGGCCCATGGGCAACCTGGCAGCGCTCGGGGTGGCCGGTGGCCGCGACAATGGCGACGGCAACGAGCAGACCGCAGACGAGCTCGGGGAAGGGGATCTCGCGAAGGGGAGAGAGGCTGAGAGGGAGAGGGAGTGGGAGCGGTAGGTGGGGAGGGGAGACCGAGGCATCGGGGCGTGGCGCCCTTATCCCCTCCCGGCGTTGCCGGTGAGATGGTTAGGGCGGGACGAGCCCCTGTAGCGACTCGTCGAAGGAACAGGGAGATCGACCAGGTTGGGGGTTGGGCTGGCTGGGTCGGTCTGTTGGGCTAGGCCCAGTGGGAGTCAGGGGGGTTCTTTTTCTTTCGCTTCTTTCCTTTTCTTTTACTATTTTTTTAAACTTCTCTTCTTTCTTTTATTTTCAAAAATCAAAACAGTTTTATAATATATAAAACTTACACCTAAATAGCATAACAATTTAGGACACTGCCACAACAAGTTTGAAACCAAAACAAATTAGTTTAGCAAATTTTTTAACTCAAAAGCATTTAATTTAAAAGCTTTAGCCACTGTTTAAAATAGTTTAGGGCACTTAGACACTTTGCAAAAAAAATGTTGGTTCACTATCAATATTAGTTATGCATTATTTTTCACATGATGAACATTTTAGTTTTTATGTTTGAGAAAATATGAATTTTTGGCTTTACATTGGATTTGAATTTGAATTGTGATTTGGATCAAGTGAAGATTAGCAACAGTAACATGATGACATGGCATCATTAACAGGGGATTACTGTAACATGACACTGGGGGTGTTACATTCTTGCTCTCATTTGCGTATGTTAGCCACCAAATATGCTAGTCGCTTGCTGCAGCTCCACATCATACCTTTACCTTACACATAAGCTTAAATAGTCTTGATCGCAAGGGTGCGAGATTGCTGAGTCCCCGTGACTCACAGATACTTCCAAAACCAGCTTGCAGGTGCCGATGAGACCGTGCAGGTGACGCAACCAAGCTCAAGGAGGAGCTCGATGAAGATCTTGTCCTTTGTCTTGTTTCGTTTCTAGTTGATCAGTAGTGGAGCCCAGTTGGGGTCGATCGGGGGACCTTGTCGCATTTGGGGTTGCTCTTTATTTTGGTCCCGTAGTCGGACCTTGATTGTATTTAGATGTTGTAATGCTTTATTCATGTATTGTATGAAGTGGCGATTGTAAGCCAACTATGTATCTTTTTTCTTTATGTATTACATGGGTTGTGTGAAGATTACCTCACTTGCGACATTGCTTTCAATGCGGTTATGCCTCTAAGTCGTGCTTCGACACGTGAGAGATATAGCCGCATCGAAGGCGTTACAATAGCAATAAATTAATGGCTAGTAAGTGAATTTTTCTGATGATAAATCTAGTATATGTCAAACTCTTTGGTAACCCAATAAATAGAAATAAATTCACGACTTAGAAGAAAATAAATATCAATCAACTACTTCTATTTGGTAACCAAATAAAGCAGATTAATGGGCACATGCCTATTTTATCAATTTTAAAAAATGCTAAATGGAAAATCTATACTTTATTACCAATCGTAATCTTATTTTGTCTATTTACTTTGCATCAAGATTTGTCCCGTATGATCCTCTTGTTATGTTAAAAACAAAATATTTGGTCTCGTGGCAACGCACAAGCATATACCCTAGTACCAATACAAAATGAGTGAGTTGTGGAGATCTAACAAATCTCACCCATTCAATCATGTCTATGCAATGATCTACATCGCTCCAATGTTTACCGTTAGATATGTTTAGAACCCTTCCCTAAAAATATCATTTATAATTGTCAACGTTAACCAAATAATTACATCATACCTAGTACTATTAACATGCAACTTATATCTTGCCTGATATTAGCATGCAATATAATCAATATCTTGCTTAATATTAACATGCATTGCACGCACACAATTACTAATCATATAAAAAAATACTAACATGGGCATAAAAATAATAAATGAAGTCATAAAAGATAAATCTATGGTACTACTATAATGCTAGTATCACTACTATCATATGTACGATAACAAAACACCTGGCAGTGTTAAAAAAACAACAGCTGGCAGGACTTAGTGATGTCTAGTAACGTTTGATGCATGTGACTTAATCTGACCGACAAGATGCCAACATTAAAGAATGCCGCGGGAAGGTTAATTTAACTAGTTAAGCACACAGTAACCATGGATGAACCCTGCCAAAACTCTTACTTCTGTCTTTACGATGAATTTCTTGCAGCAGGATCCAAGGAGTGCTGGAGCTAACAATGCACCACACCGCGTAATGTATCTCAGATGTACTTGAGAACCGTAAACTAGTATCATGCGCCCGAAACAAAATTGTCAACACATGCACAAAAAGCCAGGGAGCGAATCCTCTCTCAAACTTTATTATACTCGTAATAGTTAACTATGTGTGTGTGTCTCTTTCTCTCCACGTGATCCGTGTTTCTCCCTACTTTGCTAGCTAATCTGGACGGAGTCAAAATAACTCCCTGGCTTTAACGGACAAGCATATGGCATAAGGCATCAGAAGCTTTTCTTCCCGACCGAAGCTTAGGGCCAGTTCTTTTCGGCGATTCTTCCAGAATCGCCCCCCTTCCCAGCTGGGGAAGGGGGCGATTCTGCCCAAAAGAACTGGCCCTTAGCTGGGTGTGGAAACACAAACAACATGCAAAATTCTAAAGGTGGTAAATTCAGAGGTGTTCTTAGAACGTCTACAGCCCGACTTAGCAAATCCACCTCACAAGACGTTCACACATGCGCCCAGTTAGTGCCTAGATGTGTCCGTTTTGAGCCCCTACTTTTCCGTGCATACAATCATACTTCTCATTTTCTTCTTTATATGTCATGTCACTTACATGTGATTAGTAGAAATAAAGAGCAAGAAAGACAAAAATAAAGAAAGAGAAAAGGTGATCCTGAGTGGGTCGCATCCTACGTGGGGGTCATTACCAGGCACGTCCGTGAGCCCTCATATCTTCCCCACATTTGGTATCAATATGAGGGTTTGCGGACAGCCTGGGCATGTAGGGATGATATGAAGGGTTTGGTTAAGTCACTTACTCCCATCTCTCTCCTGTCTGGTCACTGATCAGACGCGTCCACGGATGTTTAAAGAGGATTTGAGGAGGTCGGCTGTAGATGCTCTTAGTAGGTTTACTCGTGTGGTCCTATCCCCTCTGCATGGGACTCCGAAGCCTTTGCATAAGGAGAAGGATGATACCTCTCACCCTGAGTAGCGTAGTGGGGCGCCTGAAAAAGAAGAACATCACGTCCAACATCCCAACGGCCAAAGTGCAGAGTATAGGTTATTGGAAGTTGTTGATGAGTTGCGAGAGGTGAGCAAAGTGGAGGTTGCTGAGCAAAACATGAAAGCCTAGCTGGACATGTAGAAAAGATCGCTTTTGGCGCAAGTGATCGCGACATTGAGCACTTTGGCAAGCATTGCCGGGAAGTCAAAGCTAGACCTTGCAGGATATTTCTCACAAGATAATGTTAGCCCATGATGCTTCCATGCAGAGGCGGTGCCGAGGCTTGATATGGATGAGCTATGTTGAGCGCTTGGTGGTCAGTTCGGTTGCACTTGAGCCATGCCTAATGGTTTTGGGCCTCTTGTGTGTGATCAGACGATGTCTCTTGATGTTGCGATTAGATCTACCCTCCCCAAGCTCTAGTGTCTTTTTCTTGTTTTGTGTGAGTTTTTACTTGATTTTCCCTAATTAATTGTGAAATGTTAGTTTCTTAGGTCCGGTTTCCCTTATAAATTAGACCATCTCTTTTCTCTTTAAGGAAATTCAACCCCTTGCCTTCGCGATGAGGTTCTTCAAAAAATGAACCAGAGGTATGTTTTGGTACACCCCACATAATTTGAGATGACGCAACCCTAAGCTAACGTGTATACACCAAATCCTAGCATCCTCGAGATCATCCCTCAAGGCTTGCACCCTCCATACGAGCAATACAATACACAATGGCAAGAAGTATAGTATTATCTCTCTCTGATGGCCTGAACCAAGGTATAATTCCCGTCTCGTATGCATTCATCTAAATTCTCAATCAGTACACCACCATCTGTTTATTATTGCTTGATCTTTAAATCAAGAGTTGGTGTGTTGGGTAGAGGTTGTGCACACAAAATTTGTCACGATCAGATCCATATGGTTTTCTTCATTGAGTCCGACATCTTCGCTCCAGGCCAAGGCATCTGTTTTGGCTCCTTAGACTTCATCGCCGATTTGGCGGGCCATCTGACCCGTTGCCAGCTTCATTGAAGGACGATCTCTCTGCTATTTATCATCAGACCATTTTTATTCTTGCAAGCTCTTTAGTTTGAATATATTCATAAATAACGACACTTCAATTTTGTGAATTACAAATATGTTTTTTTTACCTTATAGTGCCTTAATTTATAATTTTGTTGGCAACATGATGAGTTTGGTTCTATGCATGACCTAGTTCTATGGCTTCTGTTGTCAAGTCTCGACTTTATTTTGTCTATGAAACTAAATATTTGTATAGTACTCCCTCTGTTCACAAAAAAAGATGTTTTAAATATTTTAATATGAATTACATACAACTGAAATGTGTAAACAAACACACTAAAATGCATCCATGTAAATCAGAATAAGAAAAAAAATTAGAACATCTTACAATAGCGAACGGAGTGGAAATCCAATTTGGCTTCCGGGAGCACGTGCTCTTGTGCGTGAAAAATGATTTTTGAAATGTCAAATAAATGCCAAAAAATTCTTTTATGTTTTCATAGTCACATCCAAATGCCATCTGCGAAGTTTTAGGCAAAAAGGTTAAGCATTTTGGCTTGTGCCAAAAAAATAATTAAACACCAAATATTACCCAAAAACGTCACCCTAAATTTGGTTTTTTCACGACAAAACACTATTGCTCTGTTTCACATAAAAGTTGTCAAGTATGCTTACGACACTAACGCGAACAACCATAAAAAATTTCTGAATTTTCTGAAAACATTTTGTGACATTTTTGAGGTATTGTTCATCTGGGAGCAAATGCTCATGAGAGTCAAAACCGATTGATTATATACTAGCTCACTTTAAAGTTACATTGTATGACTGCTAGTGGTTGGAGAGCCGGCACTGTTTAAGAGGAAGTTGTGTGCACGTTTTCATTTAAAAAATACATGGGTCTTTGCCTCCATCTAAAAAACATCTCAGAAAAAAAATCCTCACCTCTATCCAAAAAAGATATAATTTTTTTACCACTATAGCCTATCAACGAGCGCCATTTTGCATTACCCCCCATTAAAAAAATATGTGGGATCCTCACCTTCTTCTTAAAAAAACATTTAAAAAAACCATCACCTCCATATAAAAAACTTATTTCAAAAGTTTTCTCACCGCGCCAACCAGCTTGCGCCACATGGCATAGCTGGTTGGCCGCCCTTCTCCCTATGCTTAATAGGTTTAGTTATGCTTATATTTTTACTTCATTATTCAGGCGACTGTCTTGTTAGAAAGTTTAGGACTCTTTTTTTTAGGTTGTGTATCCAAACAATTGATTTGATTTCCAGATTAGACATTTAGATCAAGTTTGCCAGGCTTTACAAATTATTTCTGGCTATGCTATTATGTGTTCATTTGCAAACACTCTACAATGCTAGTATGATGAGGCTACTCCGACATGTGTCCCGTATATCATGCTCGACAACGGTGATACACGAACAACGTGTTTAGGCCTTATATAATGCAAGACATTTAGAAGGGTGCTTGAAGAAATAAATCAGTCTTTTTTAAGCACTAATACGTATTTGTAAAGGATAGACGTTTAATTAAACATTTCTTCTTTGTATTACATAAGCAATGATGTTTTTAAAAAACCCAATTTATTTTTCTAAACAACTTCGTAAGCATCTAGCATTGCAGGTGGATTGCAAACACCCTGCGGACTGCTCTCCGCGGACTGGACTAGGTGGACGCAAAATGTTCAGTTGGTGCAACTTGATGGTTAACTGGCCTGGGTGTACGTAGCCAATCCACTTCAGGTTCCAGTGCCCAGCTACGTGAACTGACATGCGAGGCCCACGATTCATCCTCACACACACAACCCAGCTCGGTGCATGCCTCCGACCAACCCTCTCGGGGTTATTTTACTTGTTCACTCATCTCCTCGGACCCCTCACCCCTGCACGCTCTTGTCTCCTCCACCCTCCCCTCCCTCCCCTCTCCGCGAGAGCACCTGCGCGGCCGGCAATGGCCTCCGCCCGCCTCGTAGCCCTCGCGGCATTGGCAGTCGTGTGCCGCTCTCTGTTGGGCCTGGCCTCCGCGGCGGACGACGGAGAAGTGCGGGCGCTGCTGGAGCTCAAGGCGGCGCTGGACCCGACGGGGCGCCTGCTGCCGTCGTGGGCGCCCGGGCGGGACCCTTGCGCCCGGGGCGGGTTCGAGGGCGTCGCGTGCGACGGCAGCGGCGCCGTCGCCAACGTCTCGCTGCAGGGGAAGGGCCTGGCCGGGACGCTCTCCCCGGCCGTTGCCGGCCTCCGCGCGCTCACCGGCCTGTACCTCCACTACAACGCGCTCCGCGGCGGCGTGCCCCGGGAGCTCGCCAGGCTCACACGGCTCACCGATGTCTACCTCAACGTCAACAACTTGTCCGGGCCCATCCCGGCCGAGATCGGCGCCATGGCCTCGCTGCAAGGTGAGCCAAGTCAGAGCTCCGCGTCTTCCCTTTTCGATTCTTGCTTGCCTAGCTAGTTGCATGTGGCGCCGTGGGGCGTGGACTCTGCCATTGCCGCGGCTACATCATTGCTTGGATTGATTCGATTCGTTCCGTTGTATTCCAGTCCAGTCTCCTCTGCTGCCTAGCGTCCCATGATCCTAAAACGAGTTCTTGGATTTGATTGACGCTTCTTGGCTGATATCTAGTACTGCTATAGTGCTATATGATTTGGCCATCGATTGATTTACTGCATTTCTTGGTTTGTTTGCCCCCTCTAACTGCTGTTAATGTTGATGTGTCGAAAACAAAAAAAAAAGTGCTGCAGCTGTGCTACAATCAGCTGACCGGGAGCATCCCCACGCAGCTGGGGCTACCGAACAGGCTCACCGTGTTGGCTCTGCAGTCCAACCACCTGAACGGCGCCATCCCTGCCAGCCTCGGCGACCTGCCGGAGCTGAGGCGGCTGGACTTGAGCTTCAACCACCTCTTCGGTTCCATCCCAGTGAGGCTGGCCAGGCTGCCTCAGCTCGCCGCTCTCGATGTTAGGAACAACTCGCTCACCGGCAGCGTGCCCTCCGGTAAGTAATCTACGAGTCCATTCTTTGAACAGTTAATGCCTGTCCGCTCAGTCTCAGTCAGTAAGGAGTCAGTTTGATTTGGTCGCTTCCCAGAACTGGCCAAGCTGGAGGGTGGATTCCAGTACGGGAACAACAGTGATCTGTGCGGCACCGGGCTCCCCGATCTCCGTCCGTGCACTCCGGCGGACCTCATCGACCCCGACAGGCCCCAGCCGTTCAGCGCTGGTATCGCGCCGCAGATCACGCCGGACGGGGCCCGCGGGCATTGCAGCGGCACCCACTGCCCCCCTTCCACCAAGGCGCTGGCGGCCGTCGTCGTTGTCGCGGTGATCCTTCTGGCGGCGACAGCGGCCGGTCTCTTGGCCTTGTCGTGGCACAGGTGGCGCAAGCAGAGGACGGCCGCAGGCGCACCTCCGATGACCACCGTGGGCGGCCGGTGCAGCACAGAGGGCGAGGAGAGCAAGGAATCGTTCCGCAAGAGCGCGTCGTCAACGCTGGTGAGTCTGGAGTACTCCAACGGCTGGGACCCGCTGGCCGACGGGCGGAGCGGCGTGGGGTTCTCGCAGGAGGTGTCCCCGAGCCTCCGGTTCAACATGGAGGAGGTGGAGTCGGCGACGCAGTACTTCTCGGAGCTGAATCTCCTGGGAAAGAAAAACTCCAAGTCCAAGGGTGGCGCCGGAAGCAGCTTCGCGGCCACGTACAGGGGCACGCTGCGCGACGGCACGCCCGTCGTGGTCACCCGGCTGGGCAAGACCTGCTGCAAGCAGGAGGAGGCGGAGTTCCTCAAGGGCCTCAAGCTGCTCGCCGAGCTCCAGCACGACAACATCGTGGGGCTGAGGGGGTTCTGCTGCTCCAGGGCCAGGGGAGAGTGCTTCCTGGTGCACGACTTCGTGCCCAACGGGAGCCTGTCGCACTTCTTGGACGTTGCAGGAGAAGACGGCGGCGGCGGTGCTCTCGGGCATGGCGGCCGCGTCCTTGAGTGGTCCACGAGGGTGTCCATCATCAAGGGCATTGCTAAAGGTATGTCCCTCTCTGTCACTGTCTAGCTATCAGTTATCAAACACTGCTAGAGTGCTAGGGCTAGCGTGCTAACGACCAAATATTTCTGCATTCGTACTGTACTGTCAAAAAACCCTGCCTGAGAAGCACAAGGCTGGCATGCATCATTTGGCAGAATGCATACATGTCCAATCAGTTTCTCAGTTCATCAATACTCTACTAGGACTGTCCTGGTTGTTCACATGTTTCCGGTAGTCACATTCGGAACTGTGTAGCTGTAGGTACTCAAATAGCCCTGCTTGCTTTTCTTTAGAAAGGAGGAAAACCCCTGCCCTCTCCATCATCATCATGGTGATGCACATAGCCATATTTATTACTCCCTCCGTCCCATAACGTAAGACGTTTTTTTGATGCTAAGAGTAGAACATAAGTACCATCATCTAGAACACTCAAAATCATCCTAAGTACTCCCTCTTGTAAAGAAATATAACATCTTTTAGATCAGGTAAAGAAATATAAGACCTCCTAGATCACTATAAATTAGAAACATATGCCATCATCCAAACCGGTTGAATCTAACCCGTGCTACTCCCTCCGTTCCTAAATATAAGTCTTTTTAGAGATTTCAATATAAACTACATACGGATGTATATAAACGTAGTTTAGAGTGTAGATTCACTTATTTTGATGTAAACCAAGCCCCCGCGTCGCTCCTCCCGCGGGCGACAAGGGCGGCGCTGCCACCCCTTGCCGCTAGCCCTCCTCCTCCTCCCCTTCCCCGCCGCCGCCGGCCAGAGCCACCGGGGCAAAGCCCCCCGCGATGGCTGGCGGCGGGGGCCTTCTCCCCTCCTCGCGTTCGTGGCCTGTGGGAGCGGCCAGGCCGAGCGGAGGCGCCGGGGCGCTCGGATCCTGGCGGCGCGGCGGAGACGATCTTGACGGCGGCGGGCCCATGGCGCGGCTGCCGATGGGTCAACGCCGAGCTGTGTGGCGGCTGCGTGTAGGTCTCCTCGTGGCGGCGGCGCGGCACATGCGCGGCATCCGGCGAGGGGTGGGGATGCGGCCACGGTGGCTTCTCATGCGAGTACGCGGAGAAGAGGCTGCGGCTGTGTCCTCGGGGAGGATGGCTATCCTCGCTCAGATCCGTCGGCGGCATGGCAGCGGAGGTCGCGGTGGCCGGTCGGCGGTGGCGGAACTTGGCCGGTGGCAGCGGTGAGGTTCTGTCTGGATCCCGGGCCGGCGGCCCTGGAGGGTGGCGGCTGGTGAAGCTAGGGCTTCCCGCAGCGGCATGGCGTGGTGCAGTCCATGTCCAAGGCGGATCTGTGACGGCGATCTGCTTTGGATTGGCTCGGATCAGAGACGGTGACGAACGCGCGGGATCCTTCTCGGCGGCTCTCGCGGCTTGGCGAGGCGGGGTTGGAGCCCTTCTCCTAGGCTCCAGTGGTGGCACACTCAGGCAGTGGCCGGTGCGCCAGGGATCCCACGGTGGCACTGTTGTTGCGTGGTCGCCGGATCTAGGCGGCTGGATCTGGGGCTTTGAAGGCGGTCGAGACGGTGCACAAGTTGTTGGGTGGATTTCTTGGGACGGATCCGGGTGAAAACCTGGTCTTCGGTTGATGGCCGGAGCCGGTGATGACGATGCCCTTATCAGCGTTTCCTTCATGAAGGCATCATCAAGGTGAAGCTCCCAACTCCACTCATTACCTCCGGGGGAAACCCTAGATCAGCTGATCGGATGTTGGCGGCATTCATGTGTCGTAACCCCCTTTGGGGCGGCATTCTTGGAGGTGCACTCGGCTTCGCGGGACCAGCGGACGGCTTCTTTGGTGGAGCGGTGCTTCAGCCTACACATTGATGGCGACGGATCTTGACAGCATGGTGCAGTGCAGATTTGGAGTTCGATGTGGGAGGATGGACTCGTGCAGGAGGACGGCGCTGTCTGGCGTCGTGGTGGCGTCGATGGCAGAGAGACCTGGCACGGTAGATGCAACAGTACAGCTCTGAAGATGGACTCGTGGAAGGTGGTTGCGGCGGCTTCATACCCGGCAGGCGTCCTGGTTGAGGAGTGTGCCGGACTGGTAGGTGCCCCATACCAGGCAGGCGTCCTGGTTGGGACCTCAGGTTTTAGATGTTTAGGTTTGGCTGCGATGTTTGTTTGGTATTAGGCCCAGACTATCAGCGCCCCTTCATCAATTGAATAGGTGTAGCGACAGTTGTTGCTTAGACGGTGGCTTTAGTCTTGCTGTTGTATGACTTTGTAAGGTCTTGTGAGAATAATTAATAAAGTGGCCGCATGCATCGTTCAGATGTAGTGGCCGGGGGTCATCCTCCTTTTCTAAAAAAAAAGATTCATTTATTTTACTCCATATGTAGTTCATATTGGAATTTCTAAAGACTTGTATTTAAGAACGGAGTGAGTACCGTGTTTCATCGGTTGCATCCAAATGCAATAAACTCCTATGCTTCCACATGGTGAAGTAAGGACCACGTACAAGTTCATCATGTAGCTCTGAAAGTTTTGTTTTTTTTGAAAATGAGGAAATTGTCTTCCAATTATTTTTGGCATCTTTGCATTTTTCTTAAAACACACTCATTACGGAAATTTAATAATGCCCAAAGTAAAGCACAAACTCACACTCGATATGCGACTTAAATTTTGAAGTAACCCCACCCAACCAGCTTCCAAAGAGGTTCGATATACTAGTAAGTGGGGGCAGGTTTAGTAGTTGAGCCGGCTGTGTCTCCAAACTGATGAATAACTTTTGATACTTGTAATTTGCAGTTGTTACTCAAATTGTTCTAGCTTTTGCAAAAGCAAGGTTACTTATCGATGTTTACTTTACAGGAATTGGATATCTGCACAGTACTAGAGCAAACAAGCCCCCTTTGGTTCACCAAAACATATCGGCGGACAGAGTTCTGGTGGATTACACCTACAAGCCCCTGATTTCTGGTTCCGGCCTGCACAAGCTCCTTGTGGACGACCTGGTCTTCTCGACCCTCAAGGCGAGCGCCGCCATGGGGTACCTTGCCCCTGAGTACACCACCGTCGGCCGGTTCTCGGAGAAGAGCGATGTTTACGCTTTCGGGGTAATTGTGTTTCAGATACTGACGGGTAAAAGTAAAACGATGCAGCTGCCCTTCGAGTCAGGAAACGTCCATGACCTCATCGATGGCAACATGAAAGGATGTTACTCGGCAACCGAAGCGGCTAAACTGGCAAAGATTGCATTGGTCTGCACGAGTGAAAACCCTGAGCAAAGACCCAACATGGAAGAGCTGCTTCAAGAATTGGACACCTTGTAATGGATGGGTATGCAATGTGATAACTTTTTTTGCCAGTCTCGCGCCTGGCCGTGCTGCCTTGGCTGGAATCTAGGAGTACTTATCTAGGGTCACTAATCGCTGATCTTAGAAGCAAATGAGGTACTGATTAATTTATTTTTCTTTCGAAATGAGGTAGCAATGAAATACTTAGGATCAATGCTGAGATCTTGTATTATGCTAATGTTGTACTGTTACTGTTGCTGAGTAAAGGCTGCATAGGTAGATGCATCGGATGCGATATCCTCTGTTGCATGAATGCAGCCATTTGTTGCAACTCCTTTTGCTCGGCCCTTGTTTTCTTCACAGTTTATAGCTCTTGTGACTCCCAAGTGTACAATCAATCCTGTGTTCACGTGTACCAGTTTGGATCGATCTTCTGAGGCTGTGATTGCCTCTATCCAAGGAGGAAGAGCCAAGAGTCCTTGAGTGCATGTGAGCTGTGGATTGCTGTCTTGTCTTATTGGTTGCTTACGTTTTGTCCAGTACAGAACCCAGCCTCGTGATCACAGAGGCTAATGCAATCCCCACAGGCAGAAAAAAAGGCACACGCTGATCCTGGGCTTTTGTATGCTGGCTGCTAAGGTGGTGAAAATGAACAAAACTAGCCCTTTTTCGATAGTTAAACACAAAATGGCCTCAATCTAAAAACATTTCACAAAATGGCCCTCTTTTGCATGACGTCCGGGGCTAGGGTGTCGTGCTAAAGAGCATGACGCCCTGGCCTAAGGCGTCATGGTTGTGACATGTAGCATGGCGCCCCGGGCTATGGTGTCATGCCAAATAGCATGACGCCTTAGTCCGGGGCGTCATGCTATTTAGCATAACACCCTAGGCCCGGGCGTCATGCAAAAGGGCCACTTTGTGAAATATTTTCAGAATGAGGCCATTTTATGTTGAACTTTCAAAAAAGGGCCAGTTTTGTCCATTTCTACGCTAAGGTGCGAGACAAAATAGACTCTACCACACAGTACGAGGGCAACTCCAAGGTGCTGACGCATTTTGTTCCGCGCGTTTGTTTGGGTTAAAACGCATTACGTTCCACGCGTCCGTTTGGGTTAAAACGAGTTAAAAGCACTGGGGGTCCTAAAACTTGCTCAGGATATGATGTGATGATTTGGTCCTAAAACTTGCAAAATGATCCTAATCAGTCCTATAGCTTACACCCAATGTGTAACTTTGGTCCTGAACCAATCAGAGCTCGACAACTGGACTGCTCGGGCCCAATCCGGTCAGCGCATGCTTTTTTGCAAATACCCCCTACCCTTCGTTCTAATCAACCCGCAGGACAGCCTCCTGTGTGCAGCAGAAGATATGGTTGTTGGGACTTGGAGAGCTTGGGTTGTCAGCTGGCCTCTTGTACCATGGAGACAATAAACACTTTGTTAGAACCTTTAGGATTGACAAAATCTTCTGGTTGCATCATATACAACTCTTCTTTAAGAAATTCATTAAGGAATGCAATTTTGACATCCATTTGCCAAATTTCATAATTATAAAATGCGGCATTTGCTAACATGATTCAGAATGACTTAAGCATCACTACGGGTGAGAAGGTCTCATCGTAGTCAAACCCTTGAACTTGTCGAAAACATTTCGCGACAAGTCGAGCTTTGTAGACAGTAACATACCATCAGCGTGAGTCTTCTTCTTGAAGATCCATTTATTCTCTATGGCTTGCCGATCATCAGGCAAGTCCACCAAAGTCCATACTTTGTTCTCATACATGGATCCTATCTCGGATTTGATGGCCTCAAGCCATCTGTCGGAATCTGGGCTCATCATAGCTTCTTCATAGTTCGTAGGTTCACCTTGGTCTAATAACATGACTTTCAGAATAAGATTACCGTACCACCCTGGTGCGGATTGTGCTCTGGTTAACCTATGAGGTTCAGTAGCAACTTGATCTGAAGTTTCATGATCATTATCATTTGCTTCCCCTCTAGTTAGTGTAGGCATCACGGGAACGGATTTCTCTGATGTGCTACTTTTCAATTCGAGAGAAGGTACGATTACCTCATCAAGTAATACTTTCCTCCCACTCGCTTCTTTCGAGAGAAACTCCTCTAGAAATGTTCCATTCTTGGCAACAAAGATCTTGCCTTCGGATCTGTGGTAGAAGGTGTACCCAATTGTTTCCTTAGGGTCTCCTATGAAGACGCACTTCTCCGCTTTGGGTTCGAGCTTATTAGGCTGAAACCTTTTGACATAAGCATTGCTTCCCCAAGCTTTTAAGAAATGACAGCTTAGGTTTCTTGCCAAACAATAGTTCATACAATGTCATCTCAACGAATTTAGACGGTGCCCTATGTGAATGCGGATGTCTCTAATGCATAACCCCAAAACGATAGTGGCAAATTGGTAAGAGACATCATAGAACACACCATATTTAATAAAGTATGGTTACGACGTTCGGACACACCATTACGCTGTGGTGTTCCAGGTGGCGTGAGTTGTGAAACTATTTGACATTGTTTTATATGAAGGCCAAACTCGTAACTCAAATATTTGCCTCCACGATCAGATCGTAGAAACTTTATTTTCTTGTTACG
Organism: Triticum monococcum; assembly: GCA_034509565.1. NCBI lineage: Eukaryota > Viridiplantae > Streptophyta > Magnoliopsida > Poales > Poaceae > Triticum > Triticum monococcum. Next base: position 378,184,206 of record CM067843.1, on the reverse strand, counting down.
ATGATTCTCTAATTCACTCTAAAATTCTTTGAACTTTTCAAACGTTTCAGACTTGTGTTTCATCAAGTAGATATATCCATACATACTCAAATCATCTGTGAAGGTGAGAAAATAATGATACTTGCTGCATGCTTCAACACTCATCGGACCGCATACATCGGTATGTATTATTTCCAGTAAGTCATTAGCTCGCTCCATTGTTCCGAAGAATGGATTTTTAGTCATCTTGCCTATGATGCATGGTTCGCAAGTATCAAATGATTCATAATCAAGTGATTCCAAAAGTCCATCTGCATGGAGTTTCTTCATGCGCTTTACACCAATATGACCTAAACGGCAGTGCTACAAGTATGTTGCACTATCATTATCAACTTTGCATCTTTTGGCATCAATATTATGAATATGGGTATCACTACAATCGAGATTCAATAAACCATTCACATTGGTTGTATGACCATAGAAGGTTTTATTCATGTAAACAGAACAACAATTATTCTCCGACTTAAATGAATAAACGTATTGCAATAAACATGATCTAATCATGTTCATGCTCAACGCTAACACCAAATAACATTTGTTTAGGTTCAACACTAATCCCGAAGGTAGAGGGAGTGTACGATGGTGATCATATCAACCTTGGAATCATTTCCAACACACATCATCACCTCGCTTTTAACTAGTCTCTGCAACTCCTGTTTCGAGTTACTAATCTTAGCAACTGAACTGGTATCAAATACTGAAGGAAATATGCCCTAGAGGCAATAATAAAGTTATTATTTATTTCCTTATATCATGATAAATGTTTATTATTCATGCTAGAATTGTATTAACCGGAAACATAATACATGTGTGAATACATAAACAAACAGAGTGTCACTAGTATGCCTCTACTTGACTAGCTCGTTAATCAAAGATGGTTATGTTTCCTAACCATGGACAAAAGAGTTGTTATTTGATTAACGAGGTCACATCATTAGTTGAATGATCTGATTGACATGACCCATTCCATTAGCTTAGCACCTGATCGTTTAGTATATTGCTATTGCTATTCTTCATGACTTATACATGTTCCTATGACTATGAGATTATGCAACTCCCGTTTACCGGAGGAACACTTTGGGTGCTACCAAACGTCACAACGTAACTGGGTGATTATAAAGGAGTACTACAGGTGTCTCCAAAGTTAGATATTGGGTTGGCGTATTTCGAGATTAGGATTTGTCACTCCGAATGTCGGAGAGGTATCTCTGGGCCCTCTCGGTAATGCACATCACATAAGCCTTGCAAGCACTGCAACTAATATGTTAGTTGTGAGATGATGTATTACGGATCGAGTAAAGAGACTTGCCGGTAACGAGATTGAACTAGGTATTGGATACCGACGATCGAATCTCGGGCAAGTAACATACCGATGACAAAGGGAACAACATATGTTGTTATGCGGTCTGACCGATAAAGATCTTCGTAGAATATGTAGGAGCCAATATGGGCATCCAGGTCCCGCTATTGGTTATTGACCGGAGACGTGTCTCGGTCATGTCTACATTGTTCTCGAACCGTAGGGTCCGCACGCTTAAGGTTTCGATGACAGTTATATTATGAGTTTATGAGTATTGATGTACCGAAGGAGTTCGGAGTCCCGGATGAGATCGGGGACATGACGAGGAGTCTCGAAATGGTCGAGACGTAAAGATCGATATATTGGACGACTATATTCGGACATCGGAAAGGTTCCGAGTGATTCGGGTATTTTTCGGAGTACCGGGTAGTTACGGGAGAAGTAATGGGCCTTGATGGGCTTTAGTGGGAAGAGGAAAAGGCTGCTGCGCCCCCCCTCCCCTTTGGTCCGAATTGGACTAGGGAAAAGGGGGCCGGCCACCTCTCCTTCTCCTCCTATTCCTTCTCCCTTCCTCCCCTTTTGGTGGACTCCTACTAGGACTTGGAGTCCTAGTAGGACTCCCTATCCTGGCCGCACCTTTGCCTTGGCCGGCCTCCTCCTCCTCCATCCTTTATATACAGGGGCAGGGGGCACCCCATAGACACACAAGTTGATCCTTGAGATTGTTCCTTAGCTGTGTGCGGTGCCCCTGCCACCAAATTCCACCTCGATCATACCATTGTAGTGCTTAGGCGAAGCCCTGCGTCGGTAGTACATCAAGATCGTCACCACGCCGTCGTGCTGACGGAACTCTTCCTCGACGCTTTGCTAGATCGGAGCCCGAGGATCATCATCGAGCTGAACGTGTGCTAAGAACTCGGAGGTGCCGGAGTAACGGTGCTTGGATCGGTCGGATCGGGAAGACGTACGACTACTTCCTCTACATTGTGTGATCGCTTCCGCAGTCAGTCTGCGTTGGTACGTAGACAACACTCTCCCCTCTTGTTGCTATGCATCACCATGATCTTGCGTGTGCGTAGGAATTTTTTTGAAATTACTACGTTCCCCAACAGTGGCATCCGAGCCTAGGTTTTATGGTTTGATGTTATTTGCACGAGTAGAACACAAGTGAGTTGTGGACGATACAAGTCATACTGCCTACCAGCATGTCATACTTTGGTTCGGCGGTATTGTTGGACGAGACGACCCGGACCAACCTTACGCGTACACTTACGCGAGACCGGTTCCCTCGACATACTTTGCACATAGATGGCTTGCGGGCGACTGTCTCTCCAACTTTAGTTGAACCGAGTGTGGCTACGCCCGGTTCTTGAGAAGGTTAAAACGGAGTCTATTTGACAAACTATCGTTGTGGTTTTGATGCGTAGGTGAGATGAGTTCTTGCTTAAGCCCGTAGCAGCCACGTAAAACTTGCAACAACAAAGTAGAGGACGTCTAACTTATTTTTGCAGGGCATGTTGTGATGTGATATGGTCAAGGCATGATGCTAATTTTATTGTATGAGATGATCATGTTTTGTAACCAAGTTATCGGCAACTGGCAGGAGCCATATGGTTGTCTCTTTATTGTATGCAATGCAATCGCGATGTAATGCTTTACTTTATTGCTAAGCGGTAGTGATAGTCGTGGAAGCATAAGATTGGCGAGACGACAACGATGCTACGATGGAGATCAAGGTGTCGCGCCGGTGACGATGGTGATCATGACGGTGCTTCGGAGATGGAGATCACAAGCACAAGATGATGATGGCCATATCATATCACTTATATTGATTGCATGTGATGTTTATCTTTTATGCATCTTATCTTGCTTTGATTGACGGTAGCATTATAAGATGATCTCTCACTAAATTATCAAGAAGTGTTCTCCCTGAGTATGCACCGTTGCGAAAGTTCTTCGTGCTGAGACACCACGTGATGATCGGGTGTGATAGGCTCTACGTTCAAATACAACGGGTGCAAAACAGTTGCACACGCGGAATACTCAGGTTATACTTGACGAGCCAAGCATATACAGATATGGCCTCGGAACACGGAGACCGAAAGGTCGAGCGTGAATCATATAGTAGATATGATCAACATAGTGATGTTCACCAATGAAACTACTCCATCTCACGTGATGATCGGACATGGTTTAGTTGATTTGGATCACGTGATCACTTAGAGGATTAGAGGGATGTCTATCTAAGTGGGAGTTCTTAAGTAATATGATTAAATTGAACTTAAATTTATCATGAACTTAGTCCTGGTAGTATTTTGCAAATTATGTTGTAGATCAATAGCTCGCGTTGTTGCTTCCCTGTGTTTATTTTGATATGGTCCTAGAGAAAATTGTATTGAAAGATGTTAGTAGCAATGATGCGGATTGGATCCGTGATCTGAGGATTATCCTCATTGCTGCACAGAAGAATTATGTCCTTGATGCACCGCTAGGTGACAGACCTATTGCAGGAGCAGATGCAGACGTTATGAACGTTTGGCTAGCTCAATATGATGACTACTTGATAGTTTAGTGCACCATGCTTAACGGCTTAGAATCGGGACTTCAAAGACGTTTTGAACGTCATGGACCATATGAGATGTTCCAGGAGTTGAAGTTAATATTTCAAGCAAATACCCGAGTTGAGAGATATGAAGTCTCCAACAAGTTCTATAGCTAAAAGATGGAGGAGAATCGCTCAACTAGTGAGCATGTGCTCAGATTGTCTGGGTACTACAATCACTTGAATCAAGTGGGAGTTAATCTTCCAGATAAGATAGTGATTGACAGAATTCTCTAGTCACCATCACTAAGTTAGTAGAACTTCGTGATGAACTATAATATTCAAGGGATAACGGAGACAACTCCCAAGCTCTTCGTGATGCTGAAATCAACGAAGGTAGAAATCAAAGAAAAACATCAAGTGTTGATGGTTGACAAGACCACTAGTTTCAAGAAAAAGGGCAAAGGAAAGAAGGGGAACTTCAAGAAGAACGGCAAGCAAGTTGCTGCTCAAGTGAAGAAGCCCAAGTCTGATCCTAAGCCTGAGACTAAGTGCTTCTACTGCAAAGGGACTGGTCATTGGAAGCGGAACTACCCCAAGTGATTGGCGGATAAGAAGGATGGCAAAGTGAACATAAGTATATTTGATATACATGTTATTGATGTGTACTTTACTAGTGTTTATAGCAAACCCTCAGTATTTGATACTAGTTCAGTTGCTAAGATTAGTAACTCGAAACGGGAGTTGCAGAATAAACAGAGACTAGTTAAGGGTGAAGTGACGATGTGTGTTGGAAGTAGTTCCAAGATTGATATGATCATCATCGCACAATCCCCTATACTTTCGGGATTAGTGTTGAAACTAAATAAGTGTTATTTGGTGTTTGTGTTGAGCATGAATATGATTTGATCATGTTTATTGTAATACGGTTATTCATTTAAGTAAAAGAATAAATTGTTGTTCTGTTTACATGAATAAAACCTTATATGGTTACACACCCAATGAAAATAGTTCATTGGATCTCGATCTTAATAATACACATATTCATAATATTGAAACCAAAAGATGCAAAGTTAATAATGATAGTGCAACTTATTTGTGGCACTTCTGTTTAGGTCATATTGGTATAAAGCGCATGAAGAAACTCCATGCTGATGGGCTTTCGGAATCACTTGATTATGAATCACTTGATGCTTGCGAATCATGCCTTTTGGGCAAGATGACTAAAACGCCGTTCTCCGGAACAATGGAGCGAGAAAAGATTTGTTGGAAATCATACATACTGATGTATGTGGTCCGATGAATATTGAGGCTCGCGACAGGTATCATTATTTTCTGATCTTCACAGATGATTTGAGCAGATATGAGTATATCTACTTGATGAAACATAAGTCTGAAACATTTGAAAAGTTCAAAGAATTTCAGAGTGAAGTGAAAAACCATCGTAACAAGAAAATAAAGTTTCTATGATCTGATCGTAGAGAAGAGTATTTGAGTTACGAGTTTGGCCTTCAGTTAAAAGCAATGTGAAATAGTTTCACTACTCACGCCACAAGGAACACCATAGTGTAATGGTGTGTCCGAACGTCATAACCGTACTTTATTAGATATAGTGCGATCTATGATGTCTCTTACCGATCTACCACTATCGTTTTGGGGTTATGCATTAGAGACGGCTGCATTCACGTTAAAAAAGGGCACCATCTAAGTCCGTTGAGACGACACAATCTGAACTGTGGTTTAGCAAGAAACCAAAGTAGTCGTTTCTTAAAGTTTGGGGTTGTGATGCTTATGTGAAAAAGTTTCATCCTGATAAGCTCAAAACCAAATCGGAGAAATATGTCTTCATAGGATACCCAAAAGGAGACTGTTGGGTACACCTTCTATCACAGATCCTAAGGCAAGACATTCATTGCTTATAATGGATACTTTCTAGAGAAGGAGTTTCTCTCGAAAGAAGTGAGTGGGAGGAAAGTAGAACTTGATAAGGTAATTGTACCTTCTCCTTTATTGGAAAGTAGTTCATCACAGAAATCAGTTCTTGTGACTCCTACACCAATTAGTGAGGAAGCTAATGATAATGATCATGAAACTTCGGATCAAGTTACTACCGAATCTCGTAGGTAAACCAGAGTGAGATCCGCACCAGAGTGGTACGGTAATCCTGTTCTGAAGGTCATGTTACTTGACCATGACAAACCTACGAACTATGAGGAAGCGATGATGAGCCCAGATTCCGCGAAATGGTTTGAGGCCATGAAATCTGAGATATGATCCATGTATGAGAACAAAGTTTGGACTTTGGTTGACTTGCCCGATGATCGGCAAGCAATTGAGAATAAATGGATCTTCAAGAGGAAGACGGACGTTGATAGTAATGTTATTATCTACAAAGCTAGAATTGTCGCAAAAGGTTTTCGACAAGTTCAAGGTGTTGACTACGATGAGATTCTCTCACTCGTATCTATGCTTAAGTCTGTCCGAATCATGTTAGTAATTGCCGCATTTTATGAAATCTGGCAAGTGGATAAACAAAACTGCATTCCTTAATAGATTTATTAAAGAAGAGTTGTATAGATTATTGACTCTAGTGCAAGTGGGAGACTGAAGGAAATATGCCCTAGAGGCAATAATAAAGTTATTATTTATTTCCTTATATCATGATAAATGTTTATTATTCATGCTAGAATTGTATTAACCGGAAACATAATACATGTGTGAATACATAAACAAACAGAGTGTCACTAGTATGCCTCTACTTGACTAGCTCGTTAATCAAAGATGGTTATGTTTCCTAACCATGGACAAAAGAGTTGTTATTTGATTAACGAGGTCACATCATTAGTTGAATGATCTGATTGACATGACCCATTCCATTAGCTTAGCACCCGATCGTTTAGTATATTGCTATTGCTATTCTTCATGACTTATACATGTTCCTATGACTATGAGATTATGCAACTCCCGTTTACCGGAGGAACACTTTGGGTGCTACCAAACGTCACAACGTAACTGGGTGATTATAAAGGAGTACTACAGGTGTCTCCAAAGGTAGATGTTGGGTTGGCGTATTTCGAGATTAGGATTTGTCACTCCGAATGTCGGAGAGGTATCTCTGGGCCCTCTCGGTAATGCACATCACATAAGCCTTGCAAGCACTGCAACTAATATGTTAGTTGTGAGATGATGTATTACGGATCGAGTAAAGAGACTTGCCGGTAACGAGATTGAACTAGGTATTGGATACCGACGATCGAATCTCGGGCAAGTAACATACCGATGACAAAGGGAACAACATATGTTGTTATACGGTCTGACCGATAAAGATCTTCGTAGAATATGTAGGAGCCAATATGGGCATCCAGGTCCCGCTATTGGTTATTGACCGGAGACGTGTCTCGGTCATGTCTACATTGTTCTCAAACCGTAGGGTCCGCACGCTTAAGGTTTCGATGACAGTTATATTATGAGTTTATGAGTATTGATGTACCGAAGGAGTTCGGAGTCCCGGATGAGATCGGGGACATGACGAGGAGTCTCGAAATGGTCGAGACGTAAAGATCGATATATTGGACGACTATATTCAGACATCGGAAAGGTTCCGAGTGATTCGGGTATTTTTCGGAGTACCGGGTAGTTACGGGAGAAGTAATGGGCCTTGATGGGCTTTAGTGGGAAGAGGAAAAGGCTGCTGCGCCCCCCTCCCCTTTGGTCCGAATTGGACTAGGGAAAAAGGGGCCGGCCACCTCTCCTTCTCCTCCTATTCCTTCTCCCTTCCTCCCTTTTGGTGGACTCCTACTAGGACTTGGAGTCCTAGTAGGACTCCCTATCCTGGCCGCACCTTTGCCTTGGCCGGCCTCCTCCTCCTCCATCCTTTATATACAGGGGCAGGGGGCACCCCATAGACACACAAGTTGATCCTTGAGATTGTTCCTTAGCTGTGTGCGGTGCCCCCTGCCACCAAATTCCACCTCGATCATACCGTTGTAGTGCTTAGGCGAAGCCCTGCGTCGGTAGTACATCAAGATCGTCACCACGCCGTCGTGCTGACGGAACTCTTCCTCGACGCTTTGCTAGATCGGAGCCCGAGGATCGTCATCGAGCTGAACGTGTGCTAAGAACTCGGAGGTGCCGGAGTAACGGTGCTTGGATCGGTCGGATCGGGAAGACGTACGACTACTTCCTCTATGTTGTGTGATCGCTTCCGCAGTCGGTCTGCGTTGGTACGTAGACAACACTCTCCCCTCTCGTTGCTATGCATCACCATGATCTTGCGTGTGCGTAGGAAATTTTTTGAAATTACTATGTTCCCCAACAAATACCTAGGGGTTACTACGAACACTAGTAATATACACATCAATAACATGTATATCAAATATACCTTTGTTCACTTTGCCATCCTTCTTATCCGCCAAATACTTGGGGGCAGTTCCGCTTCCAGTGACCAGTCCCTTTGCAGTAGAAGCACTTAGTTTCAGGCTTGTGTTCAACTTTGGGCTTCTTCCCGGGAGTGGCAACTTACTTGCCATTCTTCTTGAAGTTTTCTTTCTTTCCCTCGCCCATTTTTTAAACTAGTGGTCTTGTTAACCATCAACACTTGGTGCACTTTCTTGATTTCTACCTTCGCTGATTTCAACATCCTGAAGAGCTTGGGAATCGCTTTTATCATCCCTTGCATATTATAGTTCGCCACGAAGTTCTAGTCGCTTGGTGATAGTGACTAGAGAACTCTGTCAATCACTACCTTTTCTAGAAGATTAACTCCCACTTGATTCAAGCGATTGTAGTACCCAGACATTCTGAGTACATGCTCACTAGCTGAGCTATTCTCCTCCATCTTGTAGGCAAAGTACTTGTTAGAGGTCTCATACCTCTCGACACGGGCATGAGTCTGAAATACCAATTTCATCTCTTAGAACATCCCATATGCTCCGTGGCGTTCAAAATGTTTTTGAAGTCCCGATTCTAAGTCGTAAAGCATTGTGGACTAAACTATTAAGTAGTCATCATATTGAACTTGCCAGACGTTCATAATGTTTGCATCTACTCCTGCAATAGGCCTGTCACCTAGCGGTGCATCAAGGGCATAATTCTTCTATGCAGCAATGAGGATAATCCTCAGATCATGGACCTAGTCCGCTTTATTGCTACTATAATCTTTCAACTTAGTTTTCTCTATGAACATATCAAAAATAGGGGAGCTATATCGCGAGCTATTGATCTACAACATAGATATGCAAATACTATCAGGACTAAGTTCATGATAATTAAGTTCAATTAATCAAATTACTTAAGATCTCCCACTCAGATATTCATCCCTCAAGTCATCTAAGTGATACGTGATCCAAATCAACTAACCCATGTCCAATCATCACGTGAGATGGGGTAGTCATCAATGGTGAACATCTCTATGTTGATCATATCTACTACATGATTCATGTTCGACCTTTCGATCTCCAGTGTCCCGAGGCCATGTCTGTACATGCTAGGCTCGTCAAGTTTAACCCAAGTATTCTGCATGTGCATAACTGTCTTGCACCCGTTGTATATGAACGTAGAGTCTATCATGCCAATCATCACGTGGTGTCTCGAAACGATGAACTGTAGCAACAATGCATACTCAGGGAGAACACTTTTACTTGAAATTTAGTGAAGGGATCATCTTATAATGCTACCATCGTTCTAAGCAAAATAAGATGTAAATAAGATATACATCACATGCAATCAAAATATGTGACATGATATGGCCATCATCACCTTGTGGTTTTGATCTCCATCTCCAAAGCATCGTCATGATCTCCATCATCACCGGCTCGACACCTTGATCTCCATCATAGCACCGTGGTCGTCTCTCCAACCATTGCTTCTACAACTATCGCTAACGCATAGTGATAAAGTAAAGCAATTATATGGCGTTTGCATTTCATACAATAAAGAGACAACCATAAGGCTCCTGTCGGTTGCCTGATATCTTACAAAACATGATCATCTCATACAATAATGTATATCACATCATGTCTTAACCATATCACATCACAACATACCCTGCAAAAACAAGTTAGACATCCTCTGCTTTGTGGTTGCAAGTTTTACGTGGCTGCTACGGGTTTCTAGAAAGAACCGTTCTTACCTACGCATAAAACCACAACGGTGTTTCGTCAAGTTTGTTGTTTTAACCTTCTTCAAGGACCGGCTGTAGTCAAATTCGATTCAACTAAAGTAGGAGAAACAGACACCCGCCAGCCACCTTTATGCAATACTAGTTGCATGTCTATCGGTGGAACTAGTCTCATGTGCGTGGACATGTAAGGTTGGTCCAGGCCGCTTCATCCCATAATACCACCGAATCAAAAAAATAAATTGGTGGTAAGCAGTAGGACTATCACCACCCACAACTCTTTGTGTTCTACTCGTGCATATCATCTACACATAGACCTGGCTCATGATGCCAACGTTGGGAAACATTGCATGAAAAAAATTCTATGCACACGCAATGATCTATCCATGGAGATGCATAGCAACGAGGGGGAGAGTGTGTATACGTACCCTCGTAGACCGAAAGAGGAAGTGTTTGACAACGCAGTTGATGTAGTCGAACTTCTTCTAGCTCCGATCGATCAAGCACCGACCGTACGGCGCCTCCGAGTTCTACACACGTTCAGCTCGGTGACGTCCCTGGCCTTCTTGATCCAGCAAGGTGTCGAGGTAGTAGATGAGTTCCGTCAGCACAACGGCGTGGTGACGGTGATGGTGAAGTGATCTGTGACGCCCCCGATTTAACCGTACACTAATCATACACGCAAACGTGTACGATCAAGATCAGGGACTCACGGGAAGATATCACAACACAACTCTACAAATAAAAAAAAGTCATACAAGCATCATATTACAAGCCAGGGGCCTCGAGGGCTCGAATACAAGAGCTCGATCATAGACGAGTCAGCGGAAGCAGCAATATCTGAGTACAGACATAAGTTAAACAAGTTTGCCTTAAGAAGGCTAGCACAAACTGGGATACAGATCGAAAGAGGCGCAGGCCTCCTGCCTGGGATCCTCCTAAGCTACTCCTGGTCGTCGTCAGCGGGTAGCGCGTAGTAGTAGGCACCTCCGGTGTAGTAGGAGTCGTCATCGACGGTGGCGTCTGGCTCCTGAGCTCCAACATCTGGTCGTGACAACCAGGTAGAAGGAATAGGGGGAAAAGAGGGAGAAAGCAACCGTGAGTACTCATCCAAAGTACTCGCAAGCAAGGAGCTACACTACATATGCATGGGTATATGTGTAAAGGGCCATATCAGTGGACTGAACTGCAGAATGCCAGAACAAGAGGGGGATAGCTAATCCTGTCGAAGACTACGCTTCTGGCAGCCTCCATCTTGCAGCATGTAGAAGAGAATAGACCGAAGTCCTCCAAGTAGCATCGCATAGCATAATCCTAACCGATGATCCTCCCCTCGTCGCCCTGTGAGAGAGCGATCATCGGTTGTATCTGGCACTTGGAAGGGTGTGTTTTATTAAGTATCCGGTTCTAGTTGTCATAAGGTCAAGGTACAACTCCGGGTCGTCCTTTTACCGAGGGACACGGCTATTCGAATAGATAAACTTCCCTGCAGGGGTGCACCACATACCCCAACACGCTCGATCCCATTTGGCCGGACACACTTTTCTGGGTCATGCCCGGCCTCGGAAGATCAACACGTCGCAGCCCTACCTAGGCACAACAGAGAGGTCAGCACACCGGTCTAAATCCTATGGCGCAGGGGTCTGGGCCCATCGCCCTTTGCACACCTGCACGTTGCGTACGCGGCCGGAAGCAGACCTAGCCTAGTGGCTTTCTAGTCCAATCCGGCGCGCGCCACTCAGTCGCTGACGTCACGAAGGCTTCGGCTGATACCACGACGCCGGGATACCCATAACTACTCCCGCGTAGATGGTTAGTGCGTATAGACCAAATGGCCAGACTCAGATCAAATACCCAGATCTCGTTAAGCGTGTTAAGTATCCGCGAACGCCGACCAGGGCCAGGCCACCTCTCTCCTAGGTGGTCGGAACCTGCCCTGTCGCTCCGCCACAAAGTAACAGTCGGGGGCCATCGGGAACCCGGGCCCACCTCTACCGGGATGAAGCCACCTGCCCCTTCAGCCCCCATCTTCGAACAGTATCACAGGTAATGTAGCAGTGTAATGTATATAGTATATGCCCGTGATCACCTCCCGAAGTGATCACGACCCAGTAGTATAGCATGGCGGACGGACAAGAGTGTAGGGCCACTGATGGAACACTAGCATCCTATACTAAGCAGTAGGATAGCAGGTAATGGTAACAACAGTAGTAGCAAGGACAGGCTATGCATCAGGATAGGAATAACGGAAAGCAGTAACATGCTACACTACTCTAATGCAAGCAGTATAGAGAAGAGTAGGCGATATCTGGTGATCAAAGGGGGGGCTTGCCTGGTTGCTCTGGCAAGAGAGAGGGTCGTCAACTCCGTAGTCGTACTGGATAGCAGCGGCGTCGGTCTCGGTGTCTATCGAGAGAAGAGGGGGAGAAACAATAAATATTTAAGCAAGCATATGCATAGTGATGCATGACATGACAAGTAACGGTGTTAGAGGTGCCCTAACGCGGTAATAGGTGATACCGATAAAGGGGGATGACATCCGGGAAAGTATCCCCGGTGTTTTGCGTTTTCGGGCAGAGGAGCCGGAGGGGGAAGGTTGCGAGTTTGCTATGCTAGGGATGCGTGACGGACGAACGGGCTGCGTATCCGGTTTCGTCTCGTCGTTCTGAGCAACTTTCATGTACAAAGTTTTTTCATCCGAGCTAAGGATTAATTTATATTAATTTTTAATGACTTAATCATTTCCTGAAATCATTATTAATTCAAAATTAGATAGTAAATGCTAAATGTACCCAGCCTTGTGTACACAGTAGTGTACATAAAGGCTGACATGTGGGCCAGGGGGACCCAGTTGACCAGTCAAAGTTTGACTGGTCAATAGGGGTGGGCCCCTTGTCATTCTTTGATTTACCTAACTATAGTTTAAATAGCTAATTAACAGGTTAACTAGAGTTAGGTTAATGAAGCAGCTTAATTAAGTTAATTAACTAATTAATTAATTTTAATTCTTTTTTTAATTATTATTTTTCTGCGTTCGTTTTCTAGGGCGGGTCCCACTGGTCAGCTGCCCAGGGGGCCTAATGGGCGCACGGGCAGGGGGCCTAACGGGCGCGTGGGCAGGCGGCCTACGGGCGCCCGACCCGGGCGAGGGCCGAGCGGGCGCTACTGGGCGTCGGCGCGGCGCGAGCAGCGGACGCTGGAGGTGGCCGCGGGCACGGTGGAGCGAAGCAGCAGCGGGGTTGGGGCGGCTCCCGCGAGGCAGTGGCCGGAGCGGGCGGTGGTGTGTGGTGGCGGCGAGCAGCATCAGGCAGCTAGGGCGAGTCGCGAGACTCGGAACGTCAAGCAGCGGAAAGGGACGGCGCGGAGCAACGCGAGCAGCAGCAGTGTTAACGCAGCAGTCGCAGCAGGCAACGGCGAGCATGCGCGGGCGGCCACAGGCGTGAGCGGGCGGGAGCACGCAGGGACGCGGCTCGGTTACAGGGGGATGCGGCGGGCGCGACGAAGGTCGGCGCCGATGCGCGCACAGGACAAGGGAGAAAGGGGAGGGCGTGGCCCTCACCGGCGTTGGCGGGCAGGGGATCGGTGTGGCTCGGTGGAGCCGTCGAGGGGGAGACGAGGACGGGGCGACAGACAAGGCAGAGGAGCTCCAGGCGGCGGCGACAAGGTCCGATGGCGTCGGGGATGGCTTCGGGCGACGGGTGGCGGCGCTAGGGGCGGTCGAGGATGGGGGGGAGTGGTTGTGGGGCGGAGGCAGCGGTTTCGGCGCGTTGTCCAGGGCGACGAGGCGTGGTGTGGGTCGAACCGGGCGGCATCGGGGTCGAGCCCCTCCCTGATCCAGATGGGATCAAGAGGAGGGGGAAGAGGGAGTGGCGTCGTGGGGGGAATGGGGGAGCGGTAGTGGGTTAGGGTTTGGGTGTGGGGGGAGTTAAGTGGGGGAGGTGGGCCGGCCCGTTCGGGCGGCTGAGGCTAGCCGGGCCACTTGGCCCAGGGGGTTTTCTGTTTGTTTTGTTTCTTTTTTCTTTTCCTTTTATTTATTTTCTTGTTTATGATTTCTTTTACTTATTTAATAGTTTATAGTTTTTAGAAAAAGTGAAATCCACCCCTCAATTAGATTTGTAAAAATTAACTGTTCTCACAAAAAGTTTGGGACAAAAGTAAAGTACCTTGTATTCTCTATTAATTAAAAAGACATTTAAGTTATTGTTTCGGTCATTGTTTTATTTATTTTAGTGCCTTTGATTATTTTATAAGAATGTGGATCCTCCACCATAACTACTTATGATTTATTTGTCACATTGGGAACATTATAGTTTTAGCTTTTGAAAACTTTTAGTGTTTGACTTTATTTTAAATTTGAATCTGAATCGGTTTTGAACTAACACGAGATTAACAACAGTAACTGTGGTGACGTGGCATCGTTTAACGTGGGATTACTGTAGCCTAATTATTCGGGCGTCACAATTCTCCTCCACTACAAGAAATCTCGTCCCGAGATTTAAGAGGTAGTGAAAGGGGGAAAGGTTTGGTATCGAATCTAGCGGGTCGTCTCATTCTGGCTTGCTCTTCTCGAAGAGGCCAGACCAATACATTGATGTCTTCATTTCTCTGCTTCACGTCATCATGATGAAGTCAGCATCCTTTCTTCGGGAACTCCATCGTATTTACGAAAGAATAAAGGGTGGGCATTCCGGGAGAACAGATCTCTGCAAGGTCGACTATCTGGTCAATAACACTGGGGAAGGTGGCGGAAAGTAACTCTCGAATTGAAACTTAAGAAGATGTCGAGAGCAAAGTTAGTAGGTACCATGAGAAATTTCGAGCGGGTAGGCAATCGTTCGAGGCCTGAAACAAAGCGTGAAAGGGGTCTAGAGCAACAAGAATAAGTATTGCGTCTGATACCAGAATGGATCACTTGGCAGGTGGCCCGTGAATTACATAAGAAGTCAAGTGCGAGAATAACTTTGTCATCAGGGTGTACAAGAGAGTCATGTTTCGATCCTGGTACCTGTGGGTTATGGGCCCACCATGTGGGTTAAAAGTAGGAGGAACGGTGACATCTTGCATGGTCAGGATAGGAAGGCATGTCAGAGGGTAGACCGTCAGTTATGTCAGCAACAACGTCGGTACCAAGGGCGAGGGACGAAGAGAACCATCTTCCTGCTCGTTGAACGAGGCAGACCAATAAGCAAAGTTTCTCGTCCATCGGTGGTTACCGAAATGTCAACAACAATAGTAACAGGGTCTTACAGACAGAGTTGTATACCGAGATGTTTGCACAAGCAGGGAATTATTACTGCTTATATCATATGGAGCATAGAAACGGTTTAAACAAACCAATGTAAAGGGAAAGATGTCTATCAGATTTAATCAGAACAATGGAAAGAAAAATGTGTTTAAACACCTATTTTAAGGTATATCCTTCCCAAGGACAAGTAGAGCATGATATCCATGGCAGGATATAATGTAGAAAACTCTTTAGGTAGGGGAGACAAATTTCATGACATTACCCATACATCGGTGTTTGGATAATTGAGCAGAAACATTTAGCATTGGGCTTCAAATGTTCTTGTTGAAAATCGGAGCACGACAGACATGCTTCGAGATAGCATTGACATGGTCATCAGGTAAAGGTTAGACTTTGGAAACACAAAGGATCCATCAGGAATCACATATAGAATAAGTCTTACGACTTACACATGGGAGAATGGTTAACCTTGCTAAATTAGAAGCTATAACAATAATTTCTCCGGCCAGGGGTGCTAGGCATGACATCACCTTACTAGGTTATATAAAGACCAATGTTATGACTCTTGGAAAAGGTTCCAACCATCATATCTGACCGAGATTCAGATCTCATTAATGTCAGGATACCTCAGACTCAGGATGCCTGAGAAGAAAAGGTGCAACATAATTTGACGAGATGACAATGTAAGATTCTCGGGAAATGAAATATGGGAGCAAGTTCCGACCCAAGAGTTCATTTAAACCAAGGAGAGGATGAGGTGGCTGACGGGCTCAGGGACAATCCATCGAGATTTCCAAAAGATGAATTTCCACAACCATGTGAAGAAGGAGATAACATTTGTCAAGTCAAATAATATACTGATGTATGCTCGAGGAAAACATACACAATTAAACATTGGTTGAAAGGTGCGCCCGAATCGTGGGTTGGGTTGCACGACCAATGTCAGAATGGTGATTCAATAATCAATAGTCTAAGAATGAACGGATATGGTAAGAAGTATCACTTGTACCAAGAATGCATAAGAGGCGGTGAAATCCCCACAACATTCTTGACATAAAAGGTGCAATATCCAAGGTAAAGAAGAACAAGGCTGGGTAGTAAGGAACTCAAGGTATAACACAAAACACGAACAAGTTTGTGTCGAACAGAAGTCACTAAGTGGTTGATGATAACACAAATCATCGAGGGCAAGGATGGTATTTCTCATCATGAATTCGATTGGTATCCTGAAGGAGTTAAAATGTTGATGATGATCACAACAAATTTTGTCGAGAGGCTCCATGAGGATGCAATCGCTTGGCGATGACATCAAGCCAAGGGAATGGTGAAGCAAAAGGTTATTATAACCATAGATAAGATGCCATCTCAGAATTCAGAGTTGTCTCTCAAGACAAACAATATGATGGTGAAAGTTCGATGTAAGCTTAGAGCACTGTCGGGATTGTGTCCCGAGGATGAAGGACATATGTAGAATGGTCAAGTAGTCAGCCTGACGATGATGATGTGGTCAATCAGTTGGGAATGACACGATCGAGTACAAACTCGTATGTATTGAAGATTAATAAGAGTTGTTGAATCGCAGTGCGGACTCGATTCAGTTATCGATGTCTTTGAGTGTTAAATTACTCAGAGCCCATGAATAATTGGAATCAATGAGAATGTAGCACTTGATGAAGAACTCATAAGAGGTTATACAGTTCCGTGATAATCTCGAGATACCAGGGGGGTAATACTCGACGAAAAATCAAAGTAGAGGTTGGTCTGGGGTATTACTCCGCAGAAAACAAGTGCTTAAACTTGCATGAGAAATGGTATTTAAAGGAGAACATGGTCGGAACCACGATTGCAAAAGGCCAGATCCCAGATATAAGATGAACTTATACCAAAGGGATAATTAATTAAGAGAAGCTTTAATTATAAGATCTACATCATGTCCATGGGCATGAACACAAGTTCAAGGTCGACTCCCACTTCTTCAATGCATAACCTTTCATTCACTGCTCTAGATAAAAATGATTTCAGTGTCAAAACCTACCTGGTGAATTACCAGAGGAGTATGACCCATGAAAACTTTTGGGTTCACACAGATTAAGAAAGGCATAGGTTCAACCCGTCAGGGTATCGTGGAAACATATAGCACAAGCTTCAATCGTAAATATCACCAGCTCGAAAATAAAGCATGGTTGAGAAAACAGAGGATACAATTTACCAAAAGCATTATGTATTAGAGGAAAGGATCACGAGGTTATTGAATAAGGAGGACACTGTCGAATAATAGTCCAATAAAGGATCAGACGGTCCATAGCGGAGCTGATGTGAGCATCGGCACACAATCAGTTGAAGAAAGGATGCAAGGGGATCAGATTATAGAAACAACTGACTAACTCAAAGCTCAAATGCAAAAGAATTATGATTTCTGATCAAGGGATCAAAAGCAAACGCTCTGATTAAGGATGGATAAGTTGCGTAGACTTAAGGGTACAATCGGTGGCAATCTGATTGGTCGAGAACAAGCTCATGTTCAAAAATGACGTCTGAGCCAGAAAGATAATTTAAAAGGATCAACTGATGATTGCGTGCATTCGCACTCATGTTGAATCAAAGGGATCAAAATGACGGTGCCTAAGGATACTAACGAATATTGCCAGACATATGGAAAGCATCCATCATGCAAGCAGACAAGCATTGAAGAGCAATAAGCTACTAAGGATTTTTGGAGGATCGAATAGTATTTTGATGACCATTGTGAAACACATGAACAACTGGGGATGAGTGGATACCCGACAAGTGCGAGGATTTAATTGAAGGGGTATTCATGTGGCAAGTAACTGCTAGGCAGTAGGCACAAAGTATTCTCGGAACAATAGAGAAGACTCCGGGGTATCTTGTAATAACAAGATCAATGGGGGATGATCGTATGAATGGCAAGTGTAAGTAGCTATCCATAAGGATTTATTGGCGATCGGGAATTGCAAAAGTGGTGGGCACAAGTCTCGAGGGAATATTAAAGAGTATCTTTGGAATCTTCTGGTGCAGTAGACGATCATCCTAATAAGGTGCTCTCCAGGTGGAAGTAGTAACGAGATCCTAGAGTCAGCGTTAGTTAATTCATTTTTAACCCGAATAGAAGAGAGATCAGAGTCCCAGAGTAAGGATCGAGGAGTAAAAGATCCTAATTACCACCCGATGGCGACGTGGGCCCAAGGGCCGCACAGCCAAGTTAGTAAAACAATTTCCATCGACTAGACTCAACTTCGGCCAAGGAGTGTGGAAGGGGATTCCTACAGGCAGTCGGCTCTGATACCAACTTGTGACGCCCCCGATTTAACCGTACACTAATCATACACGCAAACGTGTACGATCAAGATCAGGGACTCACGGGAAGATATCACAACACAACTCTACAAATAAAAAAATTCATACAAGCATCATATTACAAGCCAGGGGCCTCGAGGGCTCGAATACAAGAGCTCGATCATAGATGAGTCAGCGGAAGCAGCAATATCTGAGTACAGACATAAGTTAAACAAGTTTGCCTTAAGAAGGCTAGCACAAACTGGGATACAGATCGAAAGAGGCGCAGGCCTACTGCCTGGGATCCTCCTAAGCTACTCCTGGTCGTCGTCAGCGGGCAGCGCGTAGTAGTAGGCACCTCCGGTGTAGTAGGAGTCGTCATCGACGGTGGCGTCTGGCTCCTGAGCTCCAACATCTGGTCGCGACAACCAGGTAGAAGGAATAGGGGGAAAAGAGGGAGAAAGCAACCGTGAGTACTCATCCAAAGTACTCGCAAGCAAGGAGCTACACTACATATGCATGGGTATATGTGTAAAGGGCCATATCAGTGGACTGAACTGCAGAATGCCAGAACAAGAGGGGGATAGCTAATCCTGTCGAAGACTACGCTTCTGGCAGCCTCCATCTTGCAGCATGTAGAAGAGAATAGACTGAAGTCCTCCAAGTAGCATCGCATAGCATAATCCTAACCGATGATCCTCCCCTCGTCGCCCTGTGAGAGAGCGATCATCGGTTGTATCTGGCACTTGGAAGGGTGTGTTTTATTAAGTATCCGGTTCTAGTTGTCATAAGGTCAAGGTACAACTCCGGGTCGTCCTTTTACCGAGGGACACGGCTATTCGAATAGATAAACTTCCCTGCAGGGGTGCACCACATACCCCAACACGCTCGATCCCATTTGGCCGGACACACTTTTCTGGGTCATGCCCGGCCTCGGAAGATCAACACGTCGCAGCCCTACCTAGGCACAACAGATAGGTCAGCACGTCGGTCTAAATCCTATGGCGCAGGGGTCTGGGCCCATCGCCCTTTGCACACCTGCACGTTGCGTACGCGGCCGGAAGCAGACCTAGCCTAGTGGCTTTCCAGTCCAATCCGGCGCGCGCCACTCAGTCGCTGACGTCATGAAGGCTTCGGCTGATACCACGACGCCGGGATACCCATAACTACTCCCGCATAGATGGTTAGTGCGTATAGACCAAATGGCCAGACTCAGATCAAATACCCAGATCTCGTTAAGCGTGTTAAGTATCCGCGAACGCCGACCAGGGCCAGGCCACCTCTCTCCTAGGTGGTCGGAACCTGCCCTGTCGCTCCACCACAAAGTAACAGTCGGGGGCCGTCGGGAACCCAGGCCCACCTCTACCGGGATGAAGCCACCTGCCCCTTCAGCCCCCATCTTCGAACAGTATCACAGGTAATGTAGCAGTGTAATGTATATAGTATATGCCCGTGATCACCTCCCGAAGTGATCACGGCCCAGTAGTATAGCATGGCGGACGGACAAGAGTGTAGGGCCACTGATGGAACAGTAGCATCCTATACTAAGCAGTAGGATAGCAGGTAATGGTAACAACAGTAGTAGCAAGGACAGGCTATGCATCAGGATAGGAATAACGGAAAGCAGTAACATGCTACACTACTCTAATGCAAGCAGTATAGAGAAGAGTAGGCGATATCTGGTGATCAAAGGGGGGGCTTGCCTGGTTGCTCTGGCAAGAGAGAGGGGTCGTCAACTCCGTAGTGGTACTGCGTAGCAGCGGCATCGGTCTCGGTGTCTATCGAGAGAAGAGGGGGGAGAAACAATAAATATTTAAGCAAGCATATGCATAGTGATGCATGACATGACAAGTAACGGCGTTAGAGGTGCCCTAACGCGGTAATAGGTGATACCGGTGAAGGGGGATGACATCCGGGAAAGTATCCCCGGTGTTTTGCGTTTTCGGGCAGAGGAGCCGGAGGGGGAAGGTTGCGAGTTTGCTATGCTAGGGATGCGTGACGGACGAACGGGCTGCGTATCCGGTTTCGTCTCGTCGTTCTGAGCAACTTTCATGTACAAAGTTTTTTCATCCGAGCTAAGGATTAATTTATATTAATTTTTAATGACTTAATCATTTCCTGAAATCATTATTAATTCAAAATTAGATAGTAAATGCTAAATGTACCCAGCCTTGTGTACACAGTAGTGTACATAAAGGCTGACATGTGGGCCAGGGGGACCCAGTTGACCAGTCAAAGTTTGACTGGTCAATAGGGGTGGGCCCCCTGTCATTCTTTGATTTACCTAACTATAGTTTAAATAGCTAATTAACAGGTTAACTAAAGTTAGGTTAATGAAGCAGCTTAATTAAGTTAATTAACTAATTAATTAATTTTAATTCTTTTTTTAATTATTATTTTTCTGCGTTCGTTTTCTGGGGCGGGTCCCACTGGTCAGCTGCCCAGGGGGCCTAACGGGCGCGCGGGCAGGCGGCCTACGGGCGCAGGGGCGCTGCGGGCGCCCGACCCGGGCGAGGGCCGAGCGGGCGCTACTGGGCGTCGGCGCGGCGCGAGCAGCGGACGCTGGAGGTGGCCGCGGGCACGGCGGAGCGAAGCAGCAGCAGGGTTGGGGCGGCTCCCGCGAGGCAGTGGCCGGAGCGGGCGGTGGTGTGCGGTGGCGGCGAGCAGCATCAGGCAGCTAGGGCGAGTCGCGAGACTCGGAGCGTCAAGCAGCGGAAAGGGACGGCGCGGAGCAACGCGAGCAGCAGCAGTGTTAGCGCAGTAGTCGCAGCAGGCAACGGCGAGCATGCGCGGGCGGCCACAGGCGTGAGCGGGCAGGAGCACGCAGGGACGCGGCTCGGTTACAGGGGGATGCGGCGGGCGCGACGAAGGTCGGCGCCGATGCGCGCACAGGACAAGGGAGAAAGGGGAGGGCGTGGCCCTCACCGGCGTTGGCGGGCAGGGGATCGGTGTGGCTCGGTGGAGCCGTCGACGGGGAGACGAGGACGGGGCGACAGACGAGGCAGAGGAGCTCCAGGCGGCGGCGACAAGGTCCGGTGGCGCCGGGGATGGCTTCGGGCGACGGGTGGCGGCGCTAGGGGCGGTCGAGGATGGGGGGGAGTGGTTGTGGGGCGGAGGCAGCGGTTCCGGCGGCGTTGTCCAGGGCGACGAGGCGTGGTGTGGGTCGAACCGGGCGGCGTCGGGGTCGAGCCCCTCCCTGATCCAGATGGGATCAAGAGGAGGGGGAAGAGGGAGTGGCGTCGTGGGGGGAATGGGGGAGCGGTAGTGGGTTAGGGTTTGGGTGTGGGGGGAGTTAAGTGGGGGAGGTGGGCCGGCCCGTTCGGGCGGCTGAGGCTAGCCGGGCCACTTGGCCCAGGGGGTTTTCTGTTTGTTTTGTTTCTTTTTTCTTTTCCTTTTATTTATTTTCTTGTTTATGATTTCTTTTACTTATTTAATAGTTTATAGTTTTTAGAAAAAGTGAAATCCACCCCTCAATTAGATTTGTAAAAATTAACTGTTCTCACAAAAAGTTTGGGACAAAAGTAAAGTACCTTGTATTCTCTATTAATTAAAAAGACATTTAAGTTATTGTTTCGGTCATTGTTTTATTTATTTTAGTGCCTTTAATTATTTTATAAGAATGTGGATCCTCCACCATAACTACTTATGATTTATTTGTCACATTGGGAACATTATAGTTTTAGCTTTTGAAAACTTTTAGTGTTTGACTTTATTTTAAATTTGAATCTGAATCGGTTTTGAACTAACACGAGATTAACAATAGTAACTGTGGTGACGTGGCATCGTTTAACATGGGATTACTGTAGCCTAATTATCCGGGCGTCACATGATCCTCGTAGGGCTTTGCCTAAGCACCACGAAAATATGACCGGAGGTGTAAACTGTGGAGGGGGGGGGGGGGGGCGCCGTACACGGCTAATAATTGATGTTGTGTGTTCTAGGCACCCCCTCCCCACATATATATAGGTGGGAGGGGAGGAGAGGTAGCCAAGGGCGCCCCAAGTAGGATCCGAATCCTACTTGAGGTTTCCCCAAGTTGTGCCTCCCTTTCCTTTTTCCATCGGAGAAGAAAGGAAGGGGGAGGGGGGCAAACCCCCTCTTCTCCTTCTCCTATTCGGCCACCTGCCATAGGGGAGTGGCGCCACCCGTTGTCGGCTAGTGTGCTCCCCTCTCATGGCCCATATGGCCCATATATTCCCCCCGAGGGTTTCGGTAAACCCCCCGGTACTCAGATAAATACCAGATACATTCCAGAACACTTCCGATGTCCGAATACTATCATCCTCTATATCAATCTTTACCTCTCAACCATTTCGAGACTCCTCGTCATTTCCGTGATCTCATCTAGGACTCCGAACAACACTCAGTCACCAAATCACATAACTCATATAATACAATATCGTCATCGAACGTTAAGCGTGCGGACCATACGGGTTCGAGAACTATGTAGACATGACCGAGACACTTCTCCGGTCAATAACCAATAGCATAACCTGGATGCTCATATGGGCTCCTACATATTCTACGAAGATCTTTATCGGTCGAACCGTTATGACAACATACCTTATTCCCTTTGCCCATCGGTATGTTACTTGCCCGAGATTCGATCGTCGGTATCTTCATACCTAGTTCAATCTTGTTGCTGACAAGTCTCTTTACGCATTCCGTAATACATCACCTCGTGACTAACTCCTTAGTTGTTTGCTTGCAAGCTTATGATGTGTATTACCGAGAGGGCCCAGAGATACCTCTCTGATACTCGGAGTGACAAATCCTAATCTTGATCTATGCCAACTCAACAAACACCTTTAGAGATACCTGTAGATCATCTTTATAATCACCCAGTTACATTGTGACGTTTGATAGCACACAAGGCATTCCTACGGTATCCGGGAGTTGCATAATCTCATAGTCAAAGGAATATGTATTTGACATGAGAAAAGCAATATCAATAAAACTGAATGATCGTTATGCTAAGCTAACGGATGGGTCTTGTCCATCACATCATTGTCCTAATGATGTGATCCTGTTATCAAATGAAAACACATGTCCATGGTTAGGAAACCTTAACCATGTTTGATCAACGAGCTAGTCTAGTAGAGGCATACTAGGGACACAGTATTTGTTTATGTATTCACACATGTATTTAAGTTTCTGATTACAATTCTAGCATGAATAGTAAACCTTTATCATGAATAAGAAAAAAAATAAAATAACAACTTTATTATTGCCTCTAGGGTATATTTCCTTCAGTGTAGTCATGTGTGAGATACCTTTAGTTTTGCCCCGCAGTTCCTTTTCAGCTCTTGTGGAACGCTATTCTACTCATTATGTATGTTTCTAGGTACCGGGCCAACACGGCTATGCTTTGCACCTTGCAAACTCTTAGAAATGTCGCGCTTGTGTGTACCCATGCTTGCCAATTTGCCGTGTCAGTGGCATTAGTGGGAAAGGCATTTACCCCACTAGGTAGGGTATGAGCATGGGTTGGATGTGGACAAAGGAGAGGGTGAAGAGTTTTCTCTTTCGGACGAGTACGTGCGTGTGGAACCACATGCAACATTGTGCCCTCCTGTCACCTACTTCTTTGGAATGGGCGGCTCCCATGCTATTCGTCCTCAAGCCGGAGGGCGGTTTTAAGTTCACAAGAGCAACGACCTCGATGCTGAACATTCTACCAAACTTGATGCATCTATCAAATCCGGTTTGAGAGTGCTCTGCGTACTTTCTTCGCAAACCATGTATGACGGTTGACATTTCATGATACAATCATATTCAATCCAATCTAATTTATGGCGGATAATAATAATAATAATAATAATAAATAGTTGGGCTAACTTCTTAGTCGCATTTGATTCCTCCTACAAGCGCAACAGGTCATCGATTTCCCCCATAGTTTGACAAAAGGGGGTTCTAATAGTTCCTTACCACTTGGTTGCATTTGTATTTTGCGCCAAGGGTGCAACATGTCATCTATTATTCTTTGGTGGATCCCCAGCTAGGATACCTACTAGATGTTGTCATGATACGAGCCACTCTATCATGCATCTATTTATTTTCGATTTTGGGCAAGCACTACCTTGTTAATAAATTTGATGTGGTGACCAGCATGTTTTTTTTATGAATTTGGAGAAGTTTTTGCCCTCCATAATTGTTGTTGTTGTTGTTGTTGTTGTTGTTGTTGTTGTTGTTGTTGTTGTTGTTGTTGTTGTTGTTGTTGTTGTTGTTGTTGTTGTTGTTGTTGTTGTTGTTGTTGTTGTTGTTGTTGTTGTTGTTGTTGTTGTTGTTGTTGTTGTTGTTGTTGTTGTTGTTGTTGTTGTTGTTGTTGTTGTTGTTGTTGTTGTTGTTGTTGTTGTTGTTGTTGTTGTTGTTGTTGTTGTTGTTGTTGTTGTTGTTGTTGTTGTTGTTGTTGTTGTTGTTGTTGTTGTTGTTGTTGTTGTTGTTGTTGTTGTTGTTGTTGTTGTTGTTGTTGTTGTTGTTGTTGTTGTTGTTGTTGTTGCCGGAATGATCTACACCATATATGACAAGGATGTTGAGCAACGAAGGATGAATATGGATATGGATACCAAGCTAGAAGGACACCAAAGAGTTTTACAGAACATGACAAGATGTCGTGCTCCATATGTTTCATATAACTTCCCTAACCAAGTGACATGCATGTTCTTGCTTTGTGGCCATAGTTACTGTACATGCATTGTCCATAAAAGAGAAAGATAGAATAATGCAACTATAATTGGTATGATGTTGTTCAACGTTCCAGCATTGGTATAACATTTTTATATACATTCTTGTCGAGAATCAAGCATTTTATCTTTGTGAGTAATGCAATGTTTGAACAATTCGTTTTGGAGGGGGTAGAAGGGTACATAGTGTCTGGAGCGAAAACCATCCATACATTAGTCCACTAGCTAGTCTAGGTTTTGAGCAGATCAAGCGAGTGTGTGAGTGATACACATCCAAATTGTCGCCGTTAGGTTTTGAGCGATTCGTTGAGTTCGCCAACCCTAATTGTCCACAGTACCCTACTCTAGTGATGAGTTATGCTAATTTGTCTATGTCAGAAAATACAGATGTTGTACAACTGAGTTATTTTGGCAAACTCGGTTGGTTTTATATTCGAGGGGAGCAAGCGAGCCTTAACACAACTTTGAGTCATTGCAATTGATACATCTAGTGCTCACTTCAGCATGTTGATGCAATCTAGATTTAATACAACAAGGATCTAGAGGGGGTAATACGATGCAAAATTCGCAAACAATAACCACCACCGGAGAAGCAACATGGGATCAAGTTATTTCGAGGAAAAGTTGAACAACAGATGGAGGTACCGCATGTGCATCAGGGCAGTGTTGAAAAGCTCAGTTGGGACGACATGGGAGAAAACTGGTACAATCGAGAATCATGGCGGCACCGAAGGAGTTGTTGTTCTGCGAGCAACGAGGAGGAGGGAGTTCTATTCTAGAGGTCGTAGGTTGGCCGGAGGAGGAGAGGGCTTGGGCATAGACAATTTAAGAGGTAAGAAGAATGAGAATATGAGAGGACAAAGGAAATGCCTTGTCTTGTTCACGTTTGGGTGTTTGGGTAGGAAACACTTGGATTGGAGGAGGAAAATAGAAGGAATCTATGGTGATTTCAAAAGTGATGCAAGAATATGTCATTATTTTTTGCAGGGGAAAATAGGTCGTTATTGGTTGGATTACAATCTTAAATTACGGGAGCTTTTGCACCTATAGTTGCATTTATAAATTACTAGCAAACATGCTCGTGCGTTGCTACGGGAAAAAATACCAACACCCATCCAACACCCACGTTATGGCACTGACGTCACTTGCATGCGAATCCATGCAGCTTCAAAATCTCACTATGATCAGCTTTGATTAATAAGATCAATAAGATCTTGATGGAAATATGCCCTAGAGGAAATAATATTGTATTATTATATTTCTGTATTCATAATCAAGAGTTTATATTCTATGCTAAAACTGCTATGATCATAGAATATGTGATTTAATGGAAAACTCATATGCACGTTTGGAATGATAAATGGTAAAGATTAGATTCCTGGTCTTGTCTCTAAGACTAGCTCAAGTGTTGTTGGTGATCATGTTTTCTAGATCTAGAATAACCTTAAGTGCAACGATAGTCCTAAAACAACATTGAGAGTATGATGTTAGAAGAACAGTCATATTGAATCGGCCCAAACTTGTTTGTTATACTTTGAGATAATATCGTCTAAAATCAATTCTTGTAACACCGAGTGTTAACATGTCTTTTAGTTCCTTATACCATGAGAATATCGTAGTCACTTCTTACCATATGGTGAGCTTTGGGGTTGCCCAAACATCACCTCTAATACGGTGATCATAATGAAAACTTACAGGTTCATCAGAAAGTTTGACAAGGGACTAGATAGCTCGAGAGTGGAATTTTCTCCTCCGATGATGGAGGGATATTCGTAGGGCCCTCTCGACGTGACGACATCTATCATCGTCTGGCCTGACAACAATGTCACGGGGATGCCAAAACACGTCAATGAGAAAGAAGAACAAAACTAGTAACGAGGAGACCGATATAGTGAGCATGTGTATGAATCAAGAGGATGCCGATACATCTCACCTCAGGCTTTGTGAAGTATCATGAGGCAGAGGGAACATCACACGATAACCAAAGGTTCACTCGGATGTCATTTAGGTATCATAGGGATCGATAAGGACGTCCACTATTCCACTATCGATCATTGAACAAAGGTTTTTTATGACTATGTTTTACCAAACCTACAAGGTGTGACACCCCTGATCAATCGCACACTAATCATGCACACAAATGTGTACGATCAAGATCAGGGATTCATGGGAAGATATCACAACACAACTCTAAACAAAAATTTAAGACATACAAGCTTTATGTTACAAACCAGGGGCCTCGAGGGCTCGAACACATCAGCTCGAATACAAATAAGTCAGCGGAAGCAACAATATCTTAGTACATACATAAGTTGAACAAGTTTGCCTTAAGAAGGCTAGCACAAAAGTAGCATGATCGAAAAGGCAAGGCCTCATGCTTGGGAGCCTCCTATCTACTCCTGGTCGTCGGCGGCTTGCACGTAGTAGTAGCCACCCTCGGGGTAGTAGTAGTTGTCGGTGGTGGCATCTGGCTCCTGGGATCCACCATCTGATCACAACAATCGGGTATAGGGGAATAGAGGTAGCAAAACAACCATGAGTACTCATCCAAAGTACTCGCAAGACTTACGTCGATCTACACTAAGTATGCATTAGTATCAAAGGAATGGGGCTGTATCTTTGGACTGAACTGCAGAATGCATGAATAGAGGGGAAAGAGTAGCCTATCGAAGACTAGCATCTTGAAGCATCTTGAAGCATTAGAAGAGTGCAGATTAGCATATTATAAGTAGAAAGCATGCTTTAGTATTAACGCTCAGAGATCCTTCCTCGACTCCCTATGAGAAAGCAATCCCGGAGCCATCATATCCAATTATCATCTAAGTATCTAGTTCTAGTTGTATAGATCGGGATACAACTCCAAGTCGTCCTGTCACCGTGGACACGACTATTCGAATAGATTAACTTTCGTGTAGGGGTGCACCACATTACCCGATACGCTCAATCCTCTCTAGCCAGACACACTTTCCTGGGTCATGCCCGGCCTCGGAAGATCAACATGTCGTAGCCCTACCTAGGCTCAACAGAGAGGCCAGCATGCCGATCTACATCCTAAGTGCGCAGGGGTCTTGGGCCCATCGCCCTTTGCACTCCTGCATGTTGCGTACGCGTCCGGTGTCAGTCCTGGCAACCTCCTTATACAAGGCAGGTACTTAATTACACGGGCCACCCGGGCGCAAGCCGCTCAGTCGTTGACATCTGGAAAGCTTCGGGTGATACATACGGCGCCGGTTGTCCATAAACTTGTCCCGTGTGGCAGTTAGTGCGTATAGGTCAATACCAACTCAGATGAAATACCCAAATCGTTAGTGTCTTGGGAGCATGCAGTGACGATCAGTGCTCTTGTCACCCCATCTCGAGGACTTACGACAAGGGCCAGGCCCAGCCCACTCCAAGGCAGTCTGCCTTACCTGGCCGTGCCTCATATTTATCTTGCGGGTACCCTCCAAGTCAACCCGACTTCACATCAACTCGCGGGTACCATCCAGGTGAATCCAACTACACATGAGACTATCGAGAACTCAGGTCCACCTCTACCGAGGTGGTACCGCCTGTCCCTCCAGTTCCGTAGAAACAGTAACTCTCGCGGGTACCCCTCGGGGCCGACCCATCTTTAACATGGTTCTGTGGTAAAGTCAAAGTACCCATGTGTCCAAAACACCAAGGGGGAATCTGGAATCACCCTATATGGAATCCAGTTGATATATTTGTCAAGGTGAACTTAGGAGGAATCACCCTCGATGTTGACACTTGAGGAGTTGCATACCAGAGTCGTATCGGGAGTGGTGAAGGAGGACTCACCCTCGACATACCACGACTGATTAGCTACACTATAGAGATCTCATCAGAAGTGCTATACGAGGTATCAGCCTCGGCATTCGATGGTAACTCTGCAGGGTCCTACAACTAAAAGGGGGTGAGGTGATGTATCGGGCCTTGGACGTCGATCACGTTGATCGAGTCACCTGGTAATCCAGCGGGGGAATAGGGTGAAGATGGGGGCCACTGATGGATCACTAACCAACCTATACTAAGCAGGTAAGGTAACAAGTGCAGGTTACAAAATTAGGCTATGCATTAGAATAGGATCATACAAAAGCAGTAGCAGATCTAATGCAAGCATAAGAGAGAAGGGAATGGGCGATATCGGAATGATCAAGGGGGGTTTGCTTGCCTGGAAGCTCTATGGCAACTGACTGGACGTCAGAGGCGTAGTCGTACCCGGCAACAACGTTGGTCTCAATGTCTACCAGAGAGAAGAGGGGGAAGAAACAATAAATATAAAGCAAACAAGTGCAATACTATGCATGACATGACAAAAGTAGCGCTAGGAATGACGTAACGCGGTGCTAAGTGATACAAACGAAGAGGGAAAACAACCGGATGGGTTTTCCCGGTGTTTGGGACTTTCCAGATAGATGAAAAGAGGGGGGAGGTTCCATGCTCAGCATTCTAGGGGCATGTGATAGATGAACGGATCGCATACTCGCATTCGTTGGATTTTTCTGAGCAATTTTCATATATAAATTATTTTCATCCGAGTTATGAATTATTTTATATTAATTTTCAACGTTTTAATCTTTTTTTCTGAAATTAATTTAATTACCTAATTTGGCAGAAAAGGAAATATAAAGTCATCATGGTATTATCATTGCATCAGTTGTCAATAGACCAGTTGACCAATCAACGAGGCCCATAGGGGACTCGCTGACAGTTACTCAGCGCTGCCCAGTCAGCCGTTGACTTGGTCAACTAGTCCTGTGGGGCCCCTTGCCAGCGACCCAGAGGGGTCCACCTGGCGGTGCCACGTCGATCGGTCGGTGTTTAATGCCGGCGACCATGGGGGTGCGGCGGAGGCCACGAGACGGCGCCAGGCTCATGTCTTAGGCGGCCATTTGGCACGCGGAGGGGGGCGTCCAAACACGGGCGATGTGTTGCATCGGGCAGTGGTGGTGGCTCGCCGGGGGATGGCCGGGAAGGCCTTTGGCGACGAGTGGAGGTGGGGAGTGGCGAGCAGCGCATCGTGGGGCCAGTGAGGCGTGGGCGCTGAGGGAGTCCTAGATTAGGGGGTCCTCGGATGTCCGAGCCTTGTGTTATGGGCCGGACTGGTGGGCCGTGAAGATGCAAGGTAGAAGACCTTCCCCCGTGTGGCCGTGTGCGGATAGGACTCTCCTTTGCATGGAAGGCAAGATTGGCCTTCAGATGTAGAGTTTCCTTCCTCTGTAAACCAACTCTGTACAACCCTAGGCCCCTCCAGTGTCTATATAGACCGGAGGGTTTAGTCCATAGAGGCCATCAGAATTCATATAGGCTAGACATCTAGGGTTTAGCCATTACGATCTCGAGGTAGATCGACTCTTGTAACCCCTATACTCATCAAATACAACAAGCATGATGTAGGGTTTTACCTCCATTAAGAGGGCCCGAACCTGGGTAAACATTGTGTCCCCTTTGTCCCCTGTTACCTTCGATCCTCAGACGCGCAGTTCGGGACCCCCTACCCGAGATCGGCCGGTTTTGACACCGACATTGGTGCTTTCATTGAGAGTTCCTTTGTGTCGTTAATGGAAGGATCGATGGATCGCCTTGTCATCAATGACAACATCACCTCTAGAAGGGCCCTAGCTCCAGGATAGGTCCTCCAGCTTGGCGGTTTCACCATGGGCGCCCGCTTGGCCGTTATGCCAAAGGCAGCCCCCGCAATCGCTAAACATCATCTCCGCATCAGCCTCGAACACTCCAAAAATATGGATTCGGTAGATGTCTCGTCCTTGAACGAACTGCTAGATAGCATTGCCGCCCTAGGGGTCGCAATAGACTATGATCGGATTTGGCTTAAACCCGATCAGAGGGAAATCAAGTCCCCGCCGATCAGCCATCTGGTAGCGGTCATGGAGGAACATGCCGAGAATACTTCTCTCCCTAAGTTAAGAACAAACTATGTTCGGATTTGCGAGCCCTGCGTGCTGTATACCCATCTTCGGGAAGAGACCGTATGTCCTCCGAACATAGAATCGGGCGTCGAGCCCGAAAGTCTCCATGACCTTCCGGATCCTATACTAGTGACCTCAGAGATTCTTCAAACTCCAGATCCAATAATGGATCAGGGTTTGGAATTCAGCCCACCCACCCACCACAAGCAATATTCCCCAAGCAATTCAGGCCCTCCAGAAAAATGTGACCTAATGTACATACGACAACAACCTCAGGAAATGGTCCATCACTTTTGGGCCAGGTTCCTCCTTGTTAAAAACAAGAATAAAGATTGCTGCGACGACGACACAGTTTTAGTTTTTTGCCGCAACTATATGGACGAAGGAATTCTCAGTACCCTCAACTGCCGCCGCATACTGCACTTCGCAGATTTGGCACACATAGTACAGAAGTACTACACAATGGAAAACGCATGGAAAGCCTAGACAGCCCGATGGGATCCTCCTTGCTACCTCTTGAGCACTATGTTGGTTTTCCCTTGAAGAGGAAAGGGTGATGCAACAAAGTGCATAAGTATTTCCCTCAGTTTTGAGAACCAAGGTATCAATCCAGTAGGAGACTACATGCAAGTCACCTTGCACCTACACAAACAAATAAGAACCTCGCAACCAACACGATAAAGGGGTTGTCAATCCCATCATGGTCACTTACAAGAGTGAGATCTGATAGAGATAATAAGATAAAATATTTTTGGCATTTTTATTATATAGATAGGAAAATAAAGATTGCAAAATAAAATAGATTGTAAACTTATATGATGAAAAATAGACCCGGGGGCCATAGGTTTCACTAGTGGCTTCTCTCAAGATAGCATAAGTATTATAGTGGGTAAACAAATTACTGTCGAGAAATTGATAGAAACGTGCATAATTATGAGAATATCTAGGCATGATCATGTATATAGGCATCACGTCCATGACAAGTAGACCGAAACGATTCTGCATCTACTACTATTACTCCACACATCGACCTCTATCCAGCATGCATCTAGAGTATTAAGTTCATAAGAACAGAGTAACACATTAGGCAAGATGACATGATGTAGAGGGATAAACTCAAGCAATCTGATATAAACCCCATATTTTTATCCTCGATGGCAACAATACAATACGTGACTTGCTGCCCCTGCTGCCACTGGGAAAGGACACCACAAGATTGAACCCAAAGCTAAGCACTTCTCCCATTGCAAGAAAGATCAATCTAGTAGGCCAAACCAAACCGATAATTCGAAGAGACTTGCAAAGATAACAAATCATACATAAAAGATTTCAGAGAAGAATCAAATATTGTTCATAGATAATCTTGATCATAAACCCACAATTCATCGGATCTCGACAAACACACCGCAAAAAGAATTACATTGAATAGATCTCCAAGAAGATCGAGGAGAACTTTGTATTGAGATCCAAAGAGAGAGAAGAAGCCATCTAGCTAATAACTATGGACCCGAAGGTCTGTGGTAAACCACTCACACATCATCAGAGAGGCTATGGTATTGATGTAGAAGCCCTCCGTGATCAATTCCCCCTCCGGCGGAGCTCCGGAAAAGGCCCCAAGATGGGATCTCTTGGGTACAGAAGGTTGCGGCGGTGGAAATAGGGTTTTGTGGTGCTCCTGGATGTTTTAGGGGTATATGGGTATATATAGGAGGAAGAAGTACGCCGGTGGAGCTGTGAGGGGCCCACGAGGGTGGGGGGCGCGCCCCCTTGCCTCGTGGCCTCCTCGCTTTTTTCTTGACGGCCACTCCAAGTCTCCTGGATCACGTTTGTTCCAAAAATAACTCTCCCGAAGGTTTCATTCCGTTTGATATTCCTTTTCTACGAAACACAGAAATAGGCAAAAAACAACAATTTGCACTGGGCCTTTGCTTAATATGTTAGTCCCAAAAATAATATAAAATGGTAAATTAAAGCCCATTAAACATCCAAAACAGATAATATAATAGCATGGATCAATCAAAAATTATAGATACATTGGAGATGTATCAAGCATCCCCAAGCTTAATTTCTGCTCGTCCTCGAGTAGGTAAATGATAAAAACAGAATTTTTGATGTGGAATGCTACCTAGCATAATTCGCAATGTAATTTTCTTTATTGTGGCATGAATCTTCAGATCCAAAAGATTCAAGACTAAAGTTTAATATTGACATAAAAATAATAATACTTGAAGCATACTAATAAAGCAATAATGTCTTCTCAAAATAACATGGCCAAATAAAGTTATCCCTACAAAATCATATAGTTTGTCTATGCTCCATCTTCACCACACAAAATATTTAAATCATGCACAACCTCGATGACAAGCCAAGCAATTGTTTCATACTTTTGATATTCTCAAACTTCTTCAATCTTCACGCAATATATGAGCGTGAGCGATGGACATAGCACTATAGGTGGAATAGAACGGTGCTTGTGGAGAAGACAAAAAGGAGAAGATAGTCTCACATCAACTAGGCGTATTAATGGGCTATGGAGATGCCCATCAATAGATATCAATGTGAGTGAGTAAGGATTGACATGCAACGGATGGACTAGAGCTATAAGTGTATGAAAGCTCAACAAAAGAAACTAAGTGGGTGTGCATCCAACTCGCTTGCTCACGAAGACCTAGGGCATTTTGAGGAAGCCCATCATTGGAATATACAAGCCAAGTTCTATATTGTAAAATTCCCACTAGTATATGAAGTGACAACATAAGAGACTTTATATCATGAAGATCATGGTGCTACTTTGAAGCACAAGTGTGGTAAAAGGATAGTAAAATTGTCCCTTGTCTCTTTTTCTCTCATTTTTTGGGGCCTTCTCTTTTTTTATGTCCTTCCTTTTTTTCGTCCAGAGTCTCATGCCGACTTGTGGGGGAATCATAGTCTCCATCATCCTTTCCTCACATGGGACAATGCTCTAATAATGATGATCATCACACTTTTATTTACTTACAACTCGATACTTAGAACAAAATATGACTATGTGAATGCCTCCGGTGGTGTACCGGGATGTGCAATGACTCATGAGTGACATGTATGAAAGAATTATAAAGGTGGCTTTGCCACAAATATGATGTCAACTACATGATCATGCAAAGCAATATGACAATGATGAAGCATGTCATAACAGACGAAACGGTGGTAAGTTGCATGGCAATATATCTCAGAATGGCTATGAAAATGCCATAATAGGTAGGTATGGTGGCTGTTTTGAGGAAGGTATATGGTGGGTTTATGGTACCGGCGAAAGTTATACGGTACTATAGAGGCTAGCAGTGGTGGAAGGGTGAGAGTGCGTATAATCCATCGACTCAACATTAGTCATAAAGAACTCACATACTTATTGCAAAAACCTATTAGTTATCGAAACAAAGTACTAAGAGCATGCTCCTAGAGGGATATATTGGTAGGAAAAGACCATCGCTCGTCCCCGACCGCCACTCATAAGGAAGACAATTAATAAATAAATCATGCTCCGACTTCATCACATAACGGTTCACCATACGTGCATGCTACGGGAATCACAAACTTTAACACAAGTATTTCTCAAATTCACAACTACTAAACTAGCATGACTCTAATATCACCATCTTCATATCTCAAAACAATCATCAAGTATCAAACTTCTCATAGTATTCAATGCACTTTTTATGATAGTTTTTATTATACCCATGTTGGATGCCTATCATATTAGGACTAATTTTATAGCCAAAGAAAATTACCATACTGTTCTAAAAGTCTCTCAAAATAATATAAGTGAAGCATTAGAGATCAATAATTTCTATAAAATAAAACCACCACCGTGCTCTAAAAAGATATAAGTGAAGCACTAGAGAAAAATTATCTAGCTCAAAAGATATAAGTGAAGAACAAAGAGTATTCTAATAAATTCCGATTCATGCGTGTCTCTCCAAAAGGTGAGTACAGAAAGGATGATTGTGGTAAACTAAAAATCAAAGACTCAAATCATACAAGACGCTCCAAGCAAAACACATATCATGTGGTGAATAAAAATATAGCATCAAGTAAAGTTACCGATGGACGAAGACGAAAGAGGGGATGCCTTCTGGGGCATCCCCAAGCTTAGGCTTTTTGTTGTCCTTGAATTTTACCTTGGGGTGCCTTGGGAATCCCCAATTGTAGCCTATTACCACTCCTTATTCTATAATCCATCAAATCTTTACCCAAAACTTGAAAACTTCACAATACAAAACTTCAACAGAAAATCTCATGAGCTCCGTTAATATAAGAAAACAAAACACCACTTAAGGTAATGTAATGAACTCATTCTTTATTTATATTGGTGTTAAACCTACTGTATTCCAACTTCTCTATGGTTCTTACACCCCGATACTAGCCATAGATTCATCAAAATAAGCAAACAACACACGAAAAACAGAATCTGTCAAAAACAGTACAGTCTGTAGTAATCTGTAGGTTTAGATTACTTCTGTAACCCCAACAATTCTGAAATAAATTGGTGGACGTGAGGAATTTGTCTATTAATCATATGCAAAAATAATCAACCTAATCGCACTCTCCAGTAAAACATGGCAGCAAATCTCGTGAGCGCTAAACTTTCTGTTTTTACAGCAAGATCGCAAAGACTTCCCCCAAGTCTTCCCAAAGGTTCTACTTGGCACAAACACTAATTAAAAACATAAAACCACATCTAAACAAAAGATAGATGAATTATTTATTACTAAACAGGAACAAAAAACAAGAAACAAAAATAAAATTGGATTGCCTCCCAACAAGCGCTATCGTTTAACACCCCTAGCTAGGCATTGATAATTTCAATGATGCTCACATGAAAGACAAGAATTGAAGCACAAAGAGGGCTTCATGAAACACGTGACAAACACATATAATTCTAACATACTTCCTATTAATAGGCATCTTATAGGCAAACAAATTATCATAGCAAGCAAAAACTAGCATATGCAAGGAAGCAGAAAGAAACAATAGCAATCTCATCATAACGAGAGGTAATTTAGTAACATGAAAAATTTCTACAATCATATTTTCCTCTCTCATAACAATTACATGTGGAATCATAAGAAAATTCAACAAAATAGCTATCACATAAAATATTTTCAACACGATCCACATGCATGCAAAGTTGACACTCTTCCAAAATAGTGGGATTAACATTAACTAAAGTCATGACCTGTCCAAACCCAATTGTATTGAAATTTCCATAATATTTTACATTCTCCATAGATGCGGGATCTAAAGTTGACACTCTTACAAACCCACTTTCAATAATATTTCAAACACTATTATCAATCTCATATTCATCATGGGGCTTAAATAAATTTTCATGATCATAAGAAGAATCACCCCAATCATGATCGTTGCAACAACTAGATGACATAGCAAAACTAGCATCCCCAAGCTTAGGGTTTTGCATATTATTAGCACAATTGACATAAATAGAATTTATAGTAAAATCATTGCAATCATGCTTTTGATTCATGGAACTATCAAGTATGGGTGCAATAGCAACGATCTCATGTTTAACATAAGGAACTATAGGAAATTCATCTTCATAAATATTGGCATCATGGCCGCAAGCATCATGTTCATCAAGGGATATTTCAATCAAATCATCGGAATCATAATTATCTATAGATTCATGCATATCTTTATTTTCTTCCAAAGCAATGGTCATTCTCTCAATAAATTCCTTAACATAGGCATTGTGAGCATAGTTTTCATAGCAATATTTAAGTATGTCGGGATTTTCAGTTTTGTAGAGAGTAATATCATACTTTTCGA
This sequence comes from Triticum monococcum, assembly GCA_034509565.1. Classification (NCBI taxonomy): domain Eukaryota; kingdom Viridiplantae; phylum Streptophyta; class Magnoliopsida; order Poales; family Poaceae; genus Triticum; species Triticum monococcum. The sequence continues at coordinate 378,147,226 of CM067843.1, read as the reverse complement.
TCAAGGAAGCAATTTCATGAGCACCCTTAAAAACGACAAATTCTTCAATTTGTTTGATATCATAGTAACTATAAACACCCTTTCCATAAGAAGATAAGATTTCATTATCATTAAACTCACATAGGCAGGGAAGGTGTTTTTTAGGGTTCTTAGAGCAACAAGTAAAGTCATAAATTTCACAAAGATTCCAGGCATAGCATAGCTAACTATTTATTTGATACCATAAGAGCTTCCCCTTTTCAGACAAATGATGATGCACAAAATGAGCATGCTCATCTAAAGATTTCCCATCAACTAGGCTAGTTGGGGTTTCTGCAAGAGCGCATAAGGATCGAAGATAATCCAAGTTCAACACTTTAAGTGGATCCAAGTTGAACACTTTAAGTGGATCCATATCAATAGATTTTTAGCAAGCAAAGATGCAAGCAAATAGAAGGCACATGGAAACACAAACAAAAAGACATACGGGAAGAAGGCGAAGAAAAGGCAAAGGTGAAGTGGGGGAGAGGAAAACAAGAGGCAAATGGCAAATAATGTAATGTGTGGGATAAGAGTTTGTGATGGGTACTTGGTATGTCTTGACTTGTGCGTAGATCTCCCCGGCAATGGCGCCAGAAATCCTTCTTGCTACCTCTTGAGCACTACGTTAGTTTTTCCTTGAAGAGGAAAGGGTGATGCATCAAAGTAGCGTAAGTATTTCCCTCAGTTTTTGAGAACCAAGGTATCAATCCAGTAGGAGACTACACGCAAGTCACCTCGCACCTACACAAACAAATAAGAACCTCGCAACCAACACGAGAAAGGGGTTGTCAATCCCTTCATGGTCATTTACACGAGTGAGATCTGATAGAGATAATAAGATAAATATTTTTGGTATTTTTATTATATAGATAGGAAAATAAAGATTGCAAAATAAAATAGATTGGAAACTTATATGATGAAAAATAGACCCCGGGGCCATAGGTTTCACTAGTGGCTTCTCTCAAGATAGCATAAATATTACGGTGGGTAAACAAATTACTGTCGAGCAATTGATAGAAAAGTGCATAATTATGAGAATATCTAGGCATGATCATGTATATAGGCATCACATCCGCGACAAGTAGACCGAAACGATTCTGCATCTACTACTATTACTCCACACATCGACCGCTATCCAGCATGCATCTAGAGTATTAAGTTCATAAGAACAGAGTAACACATTAGGCAAGATGACATGATGTAGAGGGATAAACTCAAGCAATATGATATAAACCCCATCTTTTTATCCTCGATGGCAACAATACAATACGTGCCTTGCTGCCCCTGCTATCACTGGGAAAGGACACCACAAGATTGAACCCAAAGCTAAGCACTTCTCCCATTGCAAGAAAGATCAATCTAGTAGGCCAAACCAAACTGATAATTCGAAGAGACTTGCAAAGATAACAAATCATACATAAAAGATTTCAGATAAGAATCAAATATTGTTCATAGATAATCTTGATCATAAACCCACAATTCATCGGATCTCGACAAACACACCACAAAAAGAATTACATCAAATAGATCTCCAAGAAGATCGAGGAGAACTTTGTATTGAGATCCAAAGAGAGAGAAGAAGCCATCTAGCTAATAACTATGGACCCGAAGGTCTATGGTAAACTGCTCACACATCATCGGAGAGGCTATGGTGTTGATGTAGAAGCCCTCCATGATCAATTCCCCCTCCAGCGGAGCTCCCGAAAAGGCCCTGATAACCCACAAGTATGGGGGATCAATTGTAGCCTCTGTCGATAAGTAAGAGTGTGAAACCCAACGAGGAGCTAAAGGTAGAACAAATATTCCCTCAAGTTCTATCGACGACCGATACAACTCTACGCACGCTTAATGTTCGCTTTACCTAGAACAAGTATGAAACTAGAAGTATTATGTAGGTGTTTTTGGATAGTTTTGCAAGATAATAAAGAGTAGGGGCTGTTTAGATAAAGGAATAACTAAGTTGGTTTTAGTAAAGAGCTTGTTGTTACGAGAAAGTTATTTGTCCCTAGGCAATCGATAACAAGACCGGTAATCATTACTGCAATTTTATTTGAGGGATAGGCATAAGCTAACATACTTTCTCTACTTGGGTCATATGCACTTATGATTGGAACTCTAGCAAGCATCCGCAACTATTAAAGATCATTAAGGTAAAACCCAACCATATATAGCATTAAAGTATCAAGTCCTCTTTATCCCATACGCAAACAACCTACTTGCTCGGGTCTGTGCTTCTGTCACTCATGCCACCCACCATAAGAAAATCATGAACATATTGCAAACCCTACAGCGGGAATCCCTCACGCTTGCGCGATACGGAGAGCACCACTGGACAACACCAATAATAAAACATGCAACTTAAACCAATCTTGATCATCAAATAGCCCATAGGACAAAACAGATCTACTCAAACATCATAGGATAGCCATACATCATTGGGAAATAATATATAGCGTTGAGCACCATGTTAAAGTAGAGATTACAGTTGGTAAGAGAGAGGTTACACCGCTGCATAGAGGGGGGAAGAGTTGGTGATGATGGCGGTGAAGTTGTTGGTGAAGATTGCGGTGATGATGGTGGCCCCCGGTGGCACTCCGGTGCCACTGGAAGCGAGGGGGAGAGAGCCCCCCTCCTTATTCTTCTTCCTTGACCTCCTCCCTAGATGGGAGAAGGGTTTCTCCTCTGGTCCTTGGCCTCCATGGCATGGGAGGGGAGAGAGCCCCTCCGAGATTGGATCTGTCTCTCTCTGTTTCTGCTTTTTTAGATTCTACCCTTTCACAGTTTCTTATATTCCCGGAGATCCGTAACTCCGATTGGGCTGAATTTTTAACATGATCTCTATCCGGATATTAGCTTTCTTGTGGAGAAAGAAGGGAACCAACCGCCTTACGGGGTGGCCACGAGGGTCAGGGGCGTGCCCCCTGCCTCATGCCTCCCTCGGGCACCGTCTCGCGTGGGTTTTTCTTCCCAAAATTCAAATATATTCCAAAAAAAATCTCCGCCAATTTTTATCTGTTTGGACTCCGTTTGATATGGATATTCTGCGAAACAAAAACATGCAACAAACAAGAACTGGCACTGGGCACTGGATCAATATGTTAGTCCCAAAAATAGTATAAAAAGTTGCCAAAAGTATATGAAAGTTGTAGAATATTGGCATGGAACAATAAAAAATGATAGATACGACGGAGACGTATCAGCATCCCCAAGCTTAATTCCTGCTCGTCCTCGAGTAGGTAAATGATAAAAAAAATAATTTTTGATGTGGAATGCTACCTAGCATAATGTTGATTACATATCTAATCATGGCATGAATATTAAGACACGAGTGATTCAAAGCAATAGTCTATCATTTGACATAAAAACAATAATACTTCAAGCCCACTAATAAAGCAATCATGTCTTTTCAAAATAACAAGGCCAAAGAAAGTTATCCCTACAAAATCATATAGTCTGGCTATGCTCCATCTTCACCACACAAAATATTCACAACATGCACAACCCCGATGACAAGCCGAGCAATTGGTTCATACTTTTTAATGCGCCTCAGCATTTTCAACCCTCACGCAATACATGAGCGTGCACCATGGATATAGCACTATAGGTGGAATAGAATGGTGGTTGTGGAGAAGACAAAAAGGAGAAGATAGTCTCACATCAACTAGGCGTATCAACGGGCTATGGAGATGCCCATCAATAGATATCAATGTGAGTGAGTAGGGATTGCCATGCAATGGATGCACTAAGAGCTATAAGTGTACGAAAGCTCAGACTGAAAACTAAGTTGGTGTGCATCCAACTTGCTTGCTCATGAAGACCTCGGGCATTTGAGGAAGCCCATCATCGGAATATACAAGCGGAGTTCTATAATGAAAATCCCCACTAGTATATGAAAGTGATAACTCAAGAGACTCTCTATATGAAGAACATGGTGCTACTTTGAAGCACAAGTGTGGTAAAAGGATAGTAACATTGCCCCCTTTTTCTCTTTTCTCTTTTTTGCGGGCTTCTTTGGCCCCCCCTTTTTTATTTAGGCTTCTTTGGCCTCTATTTTTTTGGTGGGCAATGCTCTAATAATGATGATCATCACACTTTTATTTACTTACAACTCAATATTACAACTCGATACTATAACAAAGATATGACTCTATATGTGCAATGATCTAGCATAGAAATGACATCAAAAAAGGAGAAGCCATGAAAACATCATGCTAGCTATCTTAAGATCATGGAAAGCAATATGACAATGAATGCCCAAGTCATGTATATTATGATGATGGAAGTTGCATGTCAATATATCTCGGAATGGCTATGGAAATGCCATAATAGGTAGGTATGGTGGCTATTTTGAGGAACATATAAGGAAGCTTATGTGTGACAGAGCATATCATATCACGGGGTTTGGATGCACCGGCGAAGTTTGCACCAACTCTCGAGGTGAGAAAGGGCAATGCACGGTACCGAAGAGGCTAGCAATGATGGAAGGGTGAGAGTGCGTATAATCCATGGACTCAACAATAGTAATAAAAAACTCACATACTTATTGCAAAAGTTTATCGACCCTCGAAGCAAAGTACTACTACGCATGCCCCTAGGGGGATAGATTGGTAGGAAAAGACCATCGCTCGTCCCCGACCGCCACTCATAAGGAAGACAATCAATAAATACACGTAACATCCCAAATTTCCAATTTGGAATGTTATACATAGATCATTCCTGCATATCATATTTTGCTGCATTTCGTTTCACGATCCTCGACATTCTAGCAACTCAAGGACCCTCGGAGAGAGTTGGGGATTTCACCATTTTCATATTTGAATTCTATCGAATATTGAAACGAGGATTTTCGGTTTTAATTATTTTTCTCTCTGAAAATATTTCATATTAAAATATATGAGAGGAGATAATATGACTTCTCCAAAATAAATGAAATATTGGAGGAAACATATTAAAATCAAATATTGGATTTTATTCGGAGTTTATTGCTATTTTATTCGAATTAGAAAAATTGCATGTTTTTCAAAGTTGCATTTTAGGGCCAAGAAAATGTTCATCTTGTTCTAAATATTTTATTTAGACGGCGAAAATTTGTGTTGGCATTTTTAGTTTTTTATTTTATTTTCTATGATTTATTTAAGTCTCAGCAAAATTATTTAAAAAAATCTTCAGCGCCCGGCTGGGCCGAAGCCCAACCGAGCCAGGCCGGCCCAACCGCCCCGCGCCGCTGTCTTCCTCCAGGAGACCGCGCCGCCGCCACAAGCCGAGTCCGGCCGGGACTCCTCCCCCGCGCCGCCTTGCCCCTCCCCCAAGCTAGCCCTCCCTTATATACGCCGCCCCCGCACCCCACCTCACCACCCGCACCACCCCGCCCCACCGCCTAGCACCGCGCCGCCTCGCCGCCTAGCATAGTGCCGCCGCCTGCCGTCACCGCCCCGTGCCACCCGCACCACCCGCCGCCGTAGCCGGACCCCGCCGGAGCCGCCCCGCCACGCCGGACCTCACCGGAGGTATAAGCCGCCGTTGCCGCCATTCGGTTTTATTTTTAAAACCGGTTCGGTTTTTTTAGAAAACCCTAGGTTCGCTTTTTTAGATCGGTTCGCCGGTTTTCTCGGTTTAGTTTATCTAGCGGACGTTCGTCCATACGTTCGTTTTAACGAACGGTGTTCACTCGTTAACCGCAGACAGCGAACTTCGTTTGTTAGCTTGTTTGTTAGTTTTTCTTTTTCTCGGATTTTCCGTGATTATTTTTGATCGCGATTTCTGATCCGATTTTTGCTTTAGTTTATCTTTTCGCTCGTTTATCGGAATCGGGCGATTAAAGCACCTAGATCTTCATTTCGAAACCCTCTTTCTATTTAATCAACTTGAACAAGATTTTGGTACTGTAAAATTTGACTTTAGTCCAGATTAGTAAATGGATCTTGTTTCTTTTGCCGTTTGAGTTTCGTTGCTCCGTTTGATTTGATTCTTTTTGCAAACCAGATTTCTTAAGTTGAACTTTCTAGTTAGATATATTATTTGAGTTTTACCCGTGCTTCTTTGCTTGATTTCTTATGTATGCTATTGTTTGTTTGCGATAGAACACTCGGAGTGCGAAACGTGCTCCTACGAGTCTCTAGGTTTTGCGGATCATCAGCAAGGCAAGTAACACTTTGATCATACCCCTATATCACCCAGTTTTTATGCATTAGTAATCCTCAAACATTGCATGGTTAGGACTTGATAACATGTGGGTTGGGAAGTAGTTGATGAGGTAGAACCTATTGCCTTGTTATTATCAAACCCTTGGGAGTTACTTCTATGTATTGCTTATATTGCTATGCTATGCTCGTAGACGTGGATTGGGTTTGAGTGAAACCATGACAAATGTGAGATTGATGATTAATGGTTCAACTTAAGGTGGCAACTTTAATACACATCTAGGTGGATTGCTTGTTGGGCACCTGGAGAATCCAGTGTTGTCCTAGGATATCCCGGAGTACCCGTGTGATAATCCTATGGTCCGCCACCCAGGCTCAAAGGGAACTGAGATATTTCATGCTAGAAACTTTCGTGTGCAGCCACAAGCTATTATGGGCTCTAGTATAGTTGAGTAAGTTGCGTGAAGCTCTTGAAGAGATATACTAGCAGGTAGTGGGTTGTAGCTGGTATAGTCTATCCGGAGTAGAGAGTTAATGCTTCTGAAAGACTGTGTCTCGGTCATCCGTTTCCCAAACATCATGTAGTGCGAGAAATCCAATGGAGGAGATCGAGTCTTGTGGGGAAAAGTGCGCAAACCTCTACAGAGTGTATAAACTAATCATGGTTAGCCATGTCCCCGGTTATGGACAAATCTTGAGTATCTAGTACTTGGATTATCATATGTACCTCATCACTATAAATTAATAATGTTGGGTTGATAATTACTTTTAATTGGATTGAGTTGGAGGAACCTTCTCAATGATGTTTCAACTACCATGATAGTTAAATAAAATCTATTCCTTTGTTGTAGGGAAAAATTGGCTTTTCTCAAACACTATAACCATAGAGCTTTACACTAGCCATATATGGATATAGTGATAGCATTATTTTGTTTTACTCTACTGTGTTACATTGCCAGCATATTCCATATGTTGACCCATTTCAGGCCGCAACGTATTATGTTGCAGACTTTTCAGACGAGGAGTAAGGTTCGTTAGGCCGTTGTCGTGTAGCTCAGCTATGCCGTTGGAGTTGATGGACTCACTTTATCTTCCAAGCCTTCTGTTGTTATCGTATTAGATGGCCTTAAGACATATTTATTGTAATAAGGTCTCTTTTGAGACATTCAATGCAATAAGTGTGTGATTGCCACATTGTTATAAATCCTTCGAGTACTTTGTGTATCAGCATTACCGATCCAGGGATGACACTGAAGCACAGAGACTTGACCGTTTGAGGTCGGGTCGCTACAAGATGGTATCAGAGCACACGCTGAGTGTAGGACACGACCACTAAGCTAAAGCCCTAGATCACTATTCTCTTCTCATTTCTGTCTCCTCTCCATTTTCTACTCTTTAGGATGGCGGACGCAAGGAACAAGTTTGCACAACCGGATGAAGACACACCCTTTGGACGACACTTGAAGGAAGTCACCAGGTACCTGAACATTGGAATACCAAGCTTCAGCGAGACTTACAATGCCACATTACCAGAAGAGGAGCGATGGATGATTCAAGTTCAAGTTCCAAGAAGGACATTCGCGCCAGACACCAAACCCATAGAGTTTTCCTTTGATGCACCAACCTAGAGTCTAGAAAAGAGCATGGAAGCTCACATCACCATGGGACGCATTGGAGAAGTGTACCACAAGGAGCTTAAGGATACTATCTACCAGATTTGTGGGCGCTGAGATGAGCAATGGGAGATGATCATCACCAGGAAAGATAGATCAATCGCCGCTTTCATCTAGGAGTTAAACCAACACATCCATCGCCAGGAGAACCAGATGTGCGCAGGCATGATAGATCTGAAGAAGCCAATGACAAGGATCATGGAACTGGAGGAAGAACTCAAGGCTACTCGCGAAGATTATGAGGAGGAAATCGTCGTACTAGTGGAGAAGAATGACGATCTGGAAAGGAAACTAGGAGTCTTCATGGGAAACCCCGCGCCAGGAGGAGAAGACGAAGAACCCAAGGAGATTCGTTCTGAAGACTACATCATCATCGACGACACCAACTTGGACCTCGATGCTAGTGATGATGACTATGAAGACGAAGCTGGAGCAGACATCATGGAGTCTTCAACCGATCAATATTTCTAAAAGACCACCACATCAGTAGTAGTATTCCACCATGTATATAATATAGTCCAAGCACTTTTGTAATGATAGTTAGATCGATTATATGCCCTTGCTTGATTGAGTGAAATGATTGTGTTTGTATCATGTGCATATGGGTAGTGTTTTCTCACTAGACCTCATTCTATTCTAATCTCTTCCCTCTACACCCTCAGATGCCTCAGAGACGTGACCCCAGATTTACTTTCCCACCGGAGCTCACTCAGTTGATCCAGCAGCAGAACACCCTGATGCAGTTGTTAGTTCAAAACCAAGGCAATAACAACAACAATAACCCACCACCACCACCACCACCATCAGTTGACAACTTAGCCCGCTTCATGAGGTTGCAGCTGCCGGTGTTTTCCAGTAGCACCAAGTCGATAGTGGCAGATGATTGGCTCCGCGGGATTGGAAGGGAGTTAACCACTGCAGGATGTACAGATGCTGAGAAGGTGCATTTCGCCGCACATCAATTGGATGGACCAGTAGCCTCATGGTGGGAGAATTACATAGTCACCTATCCTATAGCCACTGTTACATGGGATCAGTTTCAGCAAGCTTTCCGTACAACCCATGTCTCAACTGGAGCTATGAGTATGAAGAAGCGTGAGTTTCGCAACTTACGCCAGGGGAACCGTATTGTGGCTTAGTACATGGACGAGTTTAGCAAGTTATCTCGCTATGCCCTTGACGATGTGGCCACAGATGCCGCGAAGCAGGAGAAGTTTATGGAAGGGTTGAATAATGAGATGAGCATGCAGTTGATGGTGGCAACATTCAACAACTACCAGGAGTTGGTAGATAAGGCTCTTATGATTGAAGGGAAGTAGCAGCAGATTGAGAGCCGTAAAAGGAAGTATGGACAAGGAAGGTATAACTCAGGAGCTCAGCAGATGCCTCATCTAACCCCGAACTCGGGAGGACTTGTTCATAACCATGGAGGCCACACCCACAATGGAGGAAGTACCCATAATCATACTGGCCTAAGGAATGGGAATGGGAATGGGAATGGAGCAAACAACAATCAGAACCACCCCAATCCAGCCACACCCGCCAAGAGAGACCTGAGCCACGTTACTTGTTTCAAGTGTGGGAAGACTGGACACTATGCCATGGAGTGCCCTGAAGCGAAGAATGGAAGCGGTAATGGGAGCGCTGGGAAGAAGCCCAATCCATTCAACAAAGGACAAGTGAACCACGTTAATGTGGAGGAGGTTGAAGAGCAGCCAGACGTGGTTATTGGTAAGTTTTTGGTTAAGTCTTTTACCGCCCTTGTTCTTTTTGATACTGGTGCATCGCATTCATACATATCAAGGGGATTCATGGATAAGTTTAAACTACCAACCCAAACACTTAGGACCCTCTGTTAGTAAGTTCACCTAGAGCAGAGTATATGGCTAGTCGATGGTGCGACTAGATACCCTTAACCATTGGTAGCCATGTTTTCCTGTCAGACCTAATAATTCTAGAGTCACAAGGATTGGATGTGATATTAGGCATGGACTGGATGTCAAAGTATGGAGGAAGCATTGACTATGCTAGTAAGTCAATTTATCTCACCACCCTTGAGGGAAAAAGGATTAAGTATGTATCTAGGCATGCGCCTAGGAGTAGTCAAGTAAATACCCTCATAGGAGTTGTTCAGGAGGAAGTGCCTGTAGTACAGGATTACCCAGATGTTTTTCCAGAGGAGTTACCAGGCATGCCACCGGATCGAGACATCGAGTTTTTGATAGAGCTATTGCCAGGCACCGGGCCAATATCAAAGAGACCCTACCGGATGCTCGCAAATGATCTGGAGGAGATTAAAAAGCAGATCAAGGAGTTATTGGAGAAATGTTACATTCGACAGAGCTCATCCCCATGGGGAGCCCCGGTGCTTTTGGTTGAGAAGAAGGATAAAAATCTAAGGATGGTTGTTGATTATCATGCACTGAATGAGGTGACGATCAAGAACAAATACCCACTGCTGATGATCAATGATTTGTTGGACCAACTGCAAGGAGCTAAGGTGTTTTCAAAGATCGATCTGCGATCAGGATATCACCAGCTGAAGATTCGAGAGAAGGATATACCAAAGACAACATTCACCACACGGTACAGGTTGTATGAATATACGGTCATGTCATTTGGACTGACTAGCGCCCCTGCCTATTTCATGAGCATGATGAACAAGGTGTTCATGGAATATTTGGATAAGTTTGTTGTGGTGTTCATTGATGATATAATGGTATACTCGAAGAACGAGGAGGAGCACAAAGAGCATTTGCATTTAGTTCTCGAGAAACTCAGGGAACATCAGTTGTATGCCAAGTTCAGCAAATGTGAGTTTTGGTTGAAAGAAGTCGGATTGCTTGGACATGTTATATAAGGAGAAGGTGTAGCAGTAGATCCCACCAAGGTCCAGTCAGTCACTGAATGGTTGGCACCCACTTCAGTTAGCGAGATCTGTAGTTTTATTGGACTCGTAGGGTACTATCGGAGATTCATTGAGAATTTTTCCAAGATTGCGAAGCCAATGATGGAGTTATTGAAGAAGGATATCAAATTTAAATGGACGGAAGAATGTGAGGCGCGTTTTCAGGAGTTAAAGAAACGTTTGCTACAGCCCCAGTGCTGATTCTACCGAATATACGTAAGGAGTTTCAAGTGTATTGTGATGCCTCTCGCCTAGGACTTGGAAGTGTGGTTATGCAGGACGGAAGAGTTGTTTCGTATGCCTCGCGACAACTGAAACTGCATGAATTGAATTATGCCACGCATGATTTGGAGTTGGCTGCCGTAGTGCATGCGTTGATGAGTTGGAGACATTACCTTATTGGAAACCGTTGTGATGTGTACACAGATCATAAGAGTTTGAAGTACATTTTCACACAGAAGGAGTTGAACCTTAGGCAGAGGAGATGGTTGGAGCTTATAAAGGATTATGACATGAAGCTTCACCATCATCCAGGTAAGGCCAATGTCGTAGCAGATGCTTTGAGTCGGAAGAGTTATGCTAATACCCTAGTAAGCATGGGATTGCCAAAGGAGTTAGCAGAGGATCTCAGGGAACTTCGATTGGAGATTGTTCCTAGAGGTTTTGTTGCAACAATGGAAGTTCAGTTGACATTGTTAGGAAAGATTCGAGAAGCTTAGAAAGATGACAAAGAGATTGCTGAGATAAAGGAGAGAATGGGCAAAGGAAAGGCCAATGGTTTTCGTGAAGATGAGCACGACACATTATGGTTTGAGGACCGTGTTTATGTGCCCAATAACACAGAGATCAGGAAGTTAATACTTTAGGAGGCTCATGACTCCCCATACTCGATACACCCCAGAAACACCAAGATATACTTAGATTTGAAGGAACATTTCTGGTGGACTGGTATGAAGAAGGATATTGCAGAGTATGTAGTCATATGTGATGTATGTCAGAGAGTGAAGGGTGAGCATCAAAAGCCCGCAGGATTGTTACAACCTATGCTGATACCCGAATGGAAGTGGGATAAACTTGGCATGGATTTCATCACCGGATTGCCCAGGACCAAATGAGGATATGATTCTATATGGGAAGTAGTAGATCGCTTGACCAAAGTGGCTCACTTTATCCCAGTGAAAACCACCTATACAAGTGCGAAGTTGGCCAAGATATACATGACCAAGAACGTATGTCTGCATGGAGTCCCGAGAACCATCGTATCAGATAGAGGAACACAGTTTACCTCAATGTTTTGGCATCAACTACACCAGACTTTGGGAACGAGGTTGGAGTTCAGTACAACATTCCACCCGCTGGTGTGGGATGAAGTTGACACCGTTCGAAGCCCTTTATGGACGAAGGTGCAGAACACCGTTGATGTGGGATGAAGTTGGAGACCGACAGTTGTTTGGACCAGATCTGATCAAGGAATCAGAAGAGAAGGTTAAATTGATTAGAGATAGACTGAAGGTAGCACAGTCCCGACAGAAGAGTTATGCGGATTCAAAATGCAAGGAGGTAGCTTATGAAATCAGAGATAGAGTGTATCTTCGAGTATCACCACTCCGAGGAGTTAAGCGCTTTGGAGTTAAGGGAAAGCGAGCGCCACACTTTGTGGGACCATACAGAGTTTTGGAACATATGGGAGAGGTTGCTTATAAGTTGGACTTACCCGAAGGATTGTCAGGAGTTCATGATGTGTTTCATGTTTCACAGTTGAAAAAGTGTCACGCTGAGATGGCCGATATACCGCTAAGAGATACGGTGCCCTTGGAGGCGATTCGATTGGACAGTGATCTGACCTATGAGGAGAAGCCAGTCAGGATTCTTGAATTTGCCAACCGAGTCACCCGCAGGAAGGTTATCAAGTTTTGCAAAGTTCATCCGGATCTTCTTCGAGTCCGGGGTCGAGCGCCCGGTCAGGGTCCTCTGGTTGTGGAGACGGGCTGTGGACCTCCCTCACAGCTTTCCGAAGTTCCTGCTATGAAATAGCAAAATAAATACTTATGACGAAGAATGCGGGAAGGTCTGGAGTAGAAAGTAGCAGCTCACCCAGTTTGGGGGTTTGTACATGGAGAATCCATCTCGTGGCTTAATGCGGATGAACTCCTCTTCCTCTCCTTTATATAAATCGGACAGTATTTTCGCTAGAGCAGCGACGGAGTCCGGTCCCTTACGACCGCAGCGGGTGGCATTGTCTTCTCCATTAAAGTGCCACATGGGTTACCCCCGATATTGAAGTGGCTGCACCCCCCGCATTATACAGATTGACATAACCTCGATTATTTTCAATCCTGATTTGGCCAGCGTTTTTATCCGGCCCATCGGGTAAAGGACCTCTCTGTTATTTTCCTCCTAGGGGCTCTGAGGGCGCCAACTGCGGTGTTTCTTCAAAGGGGCGTTATCGAACTTAGGAAGGCCCATCCTAATAGGGTCCAAAAGGGGGACGTCCTCCATATAAAACCACTCGGAAGGCCAGTCTTCGGATGTCTTCTTCGGAGTACCGGACAGGTATCCGGTCTCGGCGATGCGCCATATCTCGGCTCCACCCACTTGATATATTGACCCCTCCTGTGTATGGGGTACGAGGCAGAATAGTCTCTTCCATAGCTCGAAATGAGCTTCGCAGCCCAAAAACAGCTCGCAAAGGGCAACGTAGCCTGCGATGTGTAATATGGAGGTGGGAGTAAAGTTATGCAGCTGGAGGCCGTAGAAATCCAGGAGCCCGTGGAGGAACGGATGGATTGGAAACCCAAGCCCCCTCAATAAGTAAGGGACAAGGCATACCCGCTTCCCCATGGATGGGTTGGGAAAGCTCTCCACTTGCTCCCCGCCGTTGTAAGTGGCAAGTCCGGCTCAAACGGGGACCATATACGCTGGAGGGAGTAACCCCTGGGTCTGTAACTCTACTAATTGGCTGTGGGGGACGGAACACTTCTTCCAATCGCTTGGCTTTGGGCTACGGGATCGAGAGGAGGAGCTGCGATGGCCGACCATGATGGGTTGGACTTTTTCCAGGCGCGCTCCGATAGATACTCGCTGTGGAAGGATGGTGTGATCTGGATTTGAGGATCCCCGTCTCTTTAAATAGACAATTTACTCACATGGTTAGGGTGGCAAGTGTAAAAATGCCCCGACTTCTTGCATTCCTCAACACGTGGAGGATGGCCACTATTAGGCGCAGAAGCCAAGGAGTGCAACATTCATGGGAAGCCGAACACTACTCGACAGGTATTCGGAATTTGGAGAAGAACCCGCCTTGCAATGCCGAAGACAATCTGCGCGCCGGACTCATCGTCATTGAAGCCTGGTTCGGGGGCTACTGAGGGAGTCCTGGATTAGGGGGTCCTCGGACAGCCGGACTATATCCTTCGGTCGGACTGTTGGATTATGAAGATACAAGATTGAAGATTTCGTCCCGCGTCTGGGTGGGACTCTCCTTTGCGTGGACGGCAAGCTTGGCAATTCGGATATGTAGATCTCCTCCCTTGTAACCGACTTTGTGTAACCCTAGCCCCCTCCGGTGTATATATAAACCGGAGGGTTTAGTCCGTAGGACAACAACAATCATAATCATCGGCTAGCTTCTGGGGTTTAGCCTTTACGATCTCATGGTAGATCAACTCTTGTAATACTCATATCATCTAGATCAATCAAGCAGGAAGTAGGGTATTACCTCCATCGAGAGGGCCCGAACCTGGGCAAACATTGTGTCCCCTGCCTCCTGTTACCATCCGCCTTAGACGCACAGTTCAGGACCCCCTACCCGAGATCCGCCGGTTTTGACACTGACAGCAGGCTCCAGTGACCACGGCGGGCTGCCGCGCCTTCACTCCCGAGCTACGCAGCGTTGTCTGGCCCGGCAAGTTCAAGACCGATCTTCCTCCGCGTTATGACGGCACCCCCGATCCTGTTGAGTTCTAGCAGCTCTACGAGCTGAGGATCGAGGTGGCCAATGGCGACGAGAAGGTCATGGTGAACTGGTTCCCCATGGCTCTCAAGGACGGAGCACGCTCATGGCTCCTAAACCTGCCCACATGATCGATCTCCTCCTGGGGTGAGATGTGTTTCGTCGCCAACTACCAGGGCACTCGCGTCCACCCGCCTGCCACTGGTGACCTGCAGTGCATCAAGCGGTAGCCAGGGGAAACCCTGCAGAAGTGCATCTAGCGCTTCAACAACATTCACCTCAAGATCCCCAAGATGACGGACGAGGCTATCATCTCACCATTCTCTGATGGCGTCCGTGATGTGAAGATGATGGAGGAGATCGCCATCCACGAGGACCTGTGCACGGCTTTGGAGATGTTCAACATGGCGACCAAGTGCGCAAGGGCTGAGGAAGGACGCCTCTCCCTCCTAGAGCTTCCAGCAACCGACCCAGAAGACAAGAAGGCCAAGGCCAAGGACGTGAAGCGCAAGGGGGCTGCTGTGCTCGCGGCGGAGCCGGAGATGAAGTGCGACTGTGGCCACCCCGAGTCATCCAAGGCCAACTGCCTGTTCTGCGCCTTCTACAACGTGCATAGCCACAACACTAACTACTGCCAGGAGCTTAGGGCCATCTGCGACGGGCGCTTCAGCCGACGCCCCGAGCGCAATGACCGAGGCTACGACCGAGGAGGAGGATTGTAACGCCCCATATGTAACCTGCCATATTTGTATTCCAACTCTTGCCATTTCCGGCACTAAGTTATGATATTTCCTCGTTGTCGGGTTTTGTCTTCGTTTTGTTTTTGTCTTTGTCATGCATCTCATATCATGTCATCATGTGCATCGCATTTGCATACGTGTTCGTCTCATGCATCCGAGCATTTTCCCCGTTGTCCGTTTTGCATTCCGACGCTCCTATGTCCTCCGGTGTCCCTTTCTTCCTCTTTTCGTGTGCGGGTGTTAAACATTCTCGGATTGGATCGAGACTTGCCAAGCGGCCTTGGTTTACTACCGGTAGCCTGTCAAGTTTCGTGCCATTTGGACTTCGTTTGATACTCCAGCGGTTAACCGAGGAACCGAAAAGGCCTCGTGTGAGTTGCAGCCCAACACCACCCCAAAGTGGCCCAAAACCCACCTAAACCCCCTCCATCGTCTCGGTCGTTCGATCACGATCGCGTGGCCGCAAACTGTGCTCAATTTGGAGCCTCCTAGCTCCCTCTACCTATAAAAAGGCAACTCCCCCCGAAAATCATGGATGAACCCTAACCTCTCCCTCTCCTCGCGCCGCCGGACGAAACCCCGCCAGGCCGGACGTGTCCGGACCGCCCCGCCACCGCCACGTGTCGTGCCGCCATTCGCCGCCGCCCCATGCCGACTTCACCACGCCGCCACCCGCGCGCCGGCCCGCCAGGACCAGGGCGGGCCCCCGAGGCCCGGTCGCCGCCGCCACTTGCCCGAGGCGAGGCCGCCTCGCCGCGCCACCCAAGTCCTTCGCCTCGCCGCCTCGTCGCCGGCCGCCACTGCCACCTCGCCGCCCGCCTCCTCTTCTCTGGCGTCGGCCTCACTGCCCCGTTGCCGCACGCACTCCGCCGTGCCTCGGCTCCACCGCATCGCCTCGCCGCCGCCCGACCTCGCCGGATCCGCCGCCCCCCACCAAGTCCGCTCATCTCTTCCCTCTCCGGTGAGCCCCCTCCAGTGATCCTCGAAGAACGCGCTCGATCTAGATCCGGATCTAAGAGGTTGACCTAATTTTGCCCTAAGTCCCAGTAATGTTTAGCGTTTTTCATCGCATCATAACTCTGCATTCGTGGCTCCGTTTTGGACGTGTAGCTCATCAAATTGTTCTTCTCGACGAGTACTTCATTTCGTTCCATTGCACCATGTTCATTTGAGTTCATCTTGAAGCCCTAAATGCTGTTGCAAGAGTGCCATGCAATGTTAGTTTTAGATTCTTATCAGTAATTGGACATTTGTCATTTTTGCCATGATTAATGTGTGCCTCCTATGAACTTGAGCCCTACTTGTGTTTTGAAGTATGCCATGCCTTCTTTACAGGGGTGTATGCCATGTATTTTTGTGATCTTTGTGGTGACTAGCACAAGAATGCAAAGTAGCTCTCGTAATGTTGCTGATTTCAGGGACTTAGAAATATTCTAAGTCTTTTCCCTGATAATATTTTTATGCCATGTATTCTTGTTGCTACAGAGTGATCCATGCCTGTTTTGAGCATGTTCAGTAAGGATCATTTTGAGATATTGTTATGCTCTATCCATCCATGTCTTTGTTTGCAATTATGGAGCACCCTAGCATGACTCAATCTTGCTCTACTTTTGCTAAAATGTTCCTGGCAGATTGTTTACGTGTTAAGAAATTTTGCCGAGGTTGTTGTAGTGGATCCATGCATGCTATGAGGTTTTTCTTGCCATGTTTAGCTTCTATGCCATGTCTACTTGCTGGGTGTATGCTTAGTATGTCATGCAATGCCTTGTGGTGGGTGCATCGAGCTCGCAAACATGCCTACATGAATCTGTTTTTGCCATGTTCCAGTTTTCTACTAAGTCTGAATCTGTTAACGAAAGTTGCTATGTTCACATGGTTGCCATTGTATTTTCTGATCCCTTTTGGCTCATGGTAAGTAAGGGACTTTTGTTGTATGCTTTGAGTAGCTTCATGCCATGCCTTGCTTTGCCATGATATCTTCCTGTAGCATATTTTTATCGTGCTCTAAACATTGCTTCCTGATGTTAAATTCCTGACATGTTGTTATTTTCACTAAGTCTGTAACCTGATATCTTTTGCACTTTTGCCATACTTGTTTGAGCCTGCTATTGAGTGAATTAGCCATAGCTCAGTGTTCATCTTTTATCAAGCATCTTGAGTGGATCCCTGCCATGTGCTTTGTTGTTATGTTAGAGTGCAGTAGCTTGTTGTTCTTGATGCATTTGGATGGCCTCATGCTGTTAATCGCAGATCGGTACCATATTTGTTTTGCTTGCCATTTGCAAACCGTGCATCCGATTCCGGTGATCTTTATATCGTTTTCGACCGAAATCAACTCATCTTTCCAGTGGCACTCTTGGTTTTCCAAGTTGAGGCCAGGTTCAATCTTTCCTTTCCGAGACATGCATATGAATCGCATATCACATCCCGCATATCATGCCATGTTTTGCATCATGTTGCTTGTGCATTGCATCGTGGTTGATTGTGTATCCCTTTGCTTGTGTTCTTGATTTTGGTAGAGCCGGGAGACGAGTACGTGATCGAGGAACTAGTCGAGTACACTTACGAGGATCAAGCTAACGTCAACTCGAAGAACTTTGCAGGCAAGATGATCATACCCTCGAAATCACTTCTATCTTTGCTTGCTAGATGCTCGCTCTATTGCTATGCCTTTTCTACGATACCTACTACTTGCTTATCATGCCTCCCTTATTGCCAGGTCAATCCTCTAACCCACCTTGTCCTAGCAAACCGTTGTTTGGCTATGTTACCGCTTAGCTCAGCCCCTCTTATAGCGTTGTTAGTTACAGGTGAAGATTGGAGTTTGTTCCTTGTTGGAACATGTTTATTGTTGGGATATCATTATTATATCTTGTCTATTTTAATGCATCTATATACTTGGTAAAGGGTGGAAGGCTCGGCCTTATGCCTGGTGTTTTGTTCCACTCTTGCCGCCCTAGTTTCCGTCATACCGGTGTTATGTTCCTTGATTTTGCGTTCCTTACACGGTTGGGTTATAATGGGAACCCCTTGATAGTTCGCCTTGAATAAAACTCCTCCAGCAAGGCCCAACCTTGGTTTTAGCATTTTCCACCTAGCCTCTTTTTCCCTTGGGTTCCGCAGACTCAAGGGTCATCTTTATTTTAAACCCCCCTGGGCCAGTGCTCCTCTGAGTGTTGGTCCGAACCGAGTAGACTGCGGGGCCACCTCGGGGCAACTTGAGGGTTGGTTTTACTCATAGGATGTCTCATCTGAGTGTGCCCTGAGAATGAGATATGTGCAGCTCCTATTGGGATTTGTCGGCACATTCGGGTGGCTTTGCTGGTCTAGTTTTACCATTGTCGAGATGTCTTGTAACCGGGATTCCGAGTCTAATCGGGTTGTCCTAGGAGAAGGAATATCCTTCTTGACCGTGAGAGCTTGTGATGGGCTAAGTTGGGACACCCCTGCAGGGATTTGAACTTTCGAAATTCGTGCCCGTGGTTATGGGCAGATGGGAATTTGTTAATGTCCGTTTGTAGAAAACCTGAACCTTAAACTTAATTAAAATGAATCAACATCGTGTGTACCCGTGATGGTCTCTTTTCGGCGGAGTCCAGGAATAGAACACGGTCTCGTGTTATGCTTGATCATAGGTTGTTCTAGGATCACTTCTTGTTCATAGTTTATCGACCGTGTCTTCGCCTTCTCTTCTCGCTCTCATTTGCGTATGTTAGCCACCATATACGCTAGTGCTTGCTGCAGCTCCACCTCATACCTTTCACCCTTCCTATAAGCTTAAATAGTCTTGATCGTGAGGGTGTGAGATTGCTGAGTCCCCGTGACTCAGAGATTACTTCCAAAACCAGATGCAGGGCCCGATGATACCGCTCCAGGAGATTCGACTAAGCTCAAGTGGGAGTTCGATGAGGACTCAGGATGATACTATGTTTCCTTTCCAGACGATTAGTAGTGGAGCCCAGTTGGGTCGATCGGGGACATTATGCATTTGGGGTTGTCTTTATTTTGGTTCCATAGTCGGACCTTGATTATATCTGGATGAATGTAAAGTTATATTTATGCATTGTGTGACATGGTGATTGTAAGCCAACTATGTATCTCTTTTCTTATTCAGTACATGGGTTCTGTGAAGATTACCCCACTTGCGACATTTCTTACAATGCGATTATGCCTCTAAGTCATGCTTTGACACATGGGAGATATAGCCGCATCGTGGGCGTTACAAGTTGGTAATCAGATCCTTCCCCGACTTAGAAGCCCCCTGCTTGATCGAATCATTGGCGTTGTTGAGCCTAGAAAATGGTTTTGAGTCATTTAGGATTATATATATATATATCGGAGAGTAGGATTCTTTTTACTCCTCAGTCCCTTCGTCGCTCTGGTGAGGCATCCTGACGTAGAGT
The DNA here is from genome assembly GCA_034509565.1 of Triticum monococcum. Classification (NCBI taxonomy): domain Eukaryota; kingdom Viridiplantae; phylum Streptophyta; class Magnoliopsida; order Poales; family Poaceae; genus Triticum; species Triticum monococcum. The sequence continues at coordinate 378,127,389 of CM067843.1, read as the reverse complement.
TTTGAATCTTCTCTTCTCAAATTTCACTATTTTTTTGGATCACGTGGGTATCTTGGAATCGTTTCGATGGTTTTGTGACGAGAACATTGTTCTTGGTGCCTCCTGACATTTAGGGGTTGTGGCAGTGTCCCAGGGAGTTGAGCTCCGAGCTGTTGTCGTCACAATTTTATCGTTGCAATTCTGGAATACCTAAGTTTCGCCGACATCGAAAATCTCTTTTATGCAGTTGTTGGTGAGATAACCTCGATGCCACCCAGTACTGGGGCGGGAGTTCGGGAGTATTGCCATAACTCGTATAGCGGATGCTTTTCGAAGGTTGAGGTAAATGATTTCCGAAGGTTTCTTGGTTATGTGTTGAAGGATGGATACAGTTGGATGTAGGATTTGCTAGCTTTGGGTGAGATATTATGCTTCCCCGGTATCCCCAACACCTGATTGCATAATCGGGAGAATTTAGGGAGTTTTGTAGGTGGGAATTCATGTAGCTCTAGTATTTCTTCCACAGATATTTGGTTTGGCATTGGGTAATCCTCACCAAGTATTTGCTCTTGTCCGTACCTTGTTGTTTTATTCTTCTACCTCTATCTAAGTGGCTTCTCAATGTATGGAAGTGTGACCATTTCAATTGGAATTCATTCGTTCATTTTGTTCGGATGTTAAGACTATATGTTGCATTTCGATCCATTTGATTCAGCTTGAATATATGTGTCTGAAGATGCTAACGGATGTCACCCTCTTCAGGATGGCTCCTCCAACACGTCAGAATCCTGAACCGCCACCACCACCTCCACCTCCGGAGGCATGGCAAGCTGTGATGGCCACTGCCAATGCCAACACGCAGATGCTTATGCAACTCTTGAAAGAGCACAACCAAGGAAATCAAGGCCATGGCAACAATCAGAATTAGTTTGCTACACTCAACTAGTTCCTCGCAAACCATCCAAAGACCTTCAGTAACTGTGTCGAGGCAACAGATGCTGATGATTGGCTCGTGGATATCTACAAGCATTTCAAGTGCAGCAACATCAGGCCTGTGGACTTTGTCAAGTTTGCTTCGTTCCAACTCAAAGACCAAGCTGCAGAATGGTATCAACAATACAAAGATTCCAGAGGAGGTCGTGTGATTACTTGGGATGAATTCCGTCAAGACTTCAAAGCTCACCACATTCCTCAGAGTGTTGTTGAGAGCAAGCGTGAGGAGTTCCGCAATCTGAAGCAAGGCAGCTTGTCTGTTTACCAGTATAACATCATGTTCCAGAAGCTCGCTCGTTTCGCTAACTAAGACGTCCCCGACGAGAAGAGCATGATTTATCAGTTCAGAGGTGGCCTCAGAGAAGATCTCCAACTAGCTCTTGTGCTTTTTGAGCCATAGAAGTACGATGAGTTCTACAACATGGCACTGAAATAAGAGACTGCTCAACTCAAGTGCGATGCTTCCAAGAAACAAGTTAGGGATGCAACTCCTTCTTCCTCAACTCAAGTGGCAACTAAGCAGCAAAAGTATTGGTTGCCTCCTCCTCCGTTCCACCAGCCTTATCAGCAGAAGAGCAAAGGTGGCAATGGATCTTCCCACCCACCCAACCCAGGCTTTTAGAACAAGACTTCGTCTCATGCTCCAAGATCAAGTGCTCCATATCACCGTCCGCTTTCAGAGGTCACGTGCAACAAGTGTCAGTAGAAGGGTCACTATGCCAACAAATGCTTCAATCAGAGGCGTCTTCCTCCTCCTCCGCCTGTGAGACCTGCTAGCACTGCAGTGGTCAAGCATAATCCCAAGCATGCCAAGGTCAGTATGATGAACGCAGCTCAGGCAGAGAACTCGTCAGATGTGATTATGGGTAACCTTCCTGTTAACGATATTCCTGCAAGAGTTCTTTTTGATACTAGTGCATCGCATTCTTTCTTGTCATTCCCTTTTGCATCGAAGCACAATGTTGACATAGAGGTTTTGCCCAAAGTCATGCAAGTTGTTTCTCCTGGAAAGCTTATGACTTCTAGTTTGGTTGCTCCCGATGTCTGTACCACGTTGGGCGACTATAAGTTTCTGTCCTCTCCAGTGGTCCTTGGTAACTCGGGTATTGATCTTATTCTCGGAATGGACTGGCTTTCTAAGCACAAGGCTCAGCTTGACTATGCTACCAGACAGATTCAGTTGACACATTCGTATGAGGATGTAATCGTCTTTGACGCTCGTGATAATACCATTCGACTGTTTTCTCTCAACGAGAAGGGCGAGTTGGATGCCATCTCTCAGATTCCAGTCATTTTCGAATATCAAGACGTATTTACAGAAGAGCTTCCAGGAATGCCTCCTCACCGGCCAGTTGAATTCGTCATCAATCTTGAACTTGGCATGGAACTTGTTTGCAAATGTCCTTACAAGCTTGGACCTGAAGAGTTGAAGGAGCTGAAGAAACAACTCGATATCCAAGAGCGTATGGGTCTCATCCGACCAAGTTCTTCTCCATGGGGCTGTGGTGTTCTTTTTGTCAAGAAGAAGGATGGAACGGACCGACTTTGTGTCGACTAGCGTCCATTGAACAAGAAGACCATAAAGAACAAGTACCCACTTCCCAACATCAATGAGCTTTTCGAACAACTCAAAGGTGCTCAAGTATTCCCCAAGCTTGACCTTCGTATGTGCTATCATCAGATTCACATTTGTGAAGAGGATATCCCCAAGACAGCATTCAGAACAAGCTATGGTTCATATGAATACACTGTCATGTCTTTCGGCCTTGTCAATGCTTCTCCAACATTCTCTGGCATGATGAACTTCATCTTCAACGCCTACACAAATGACTTCGTCTTGGTCTACCTCGATGACATTTTGGTCTTCTCAAAGAACAAGGAGGATCATGCCAAGCATTTGAGATTGGTGCTGGATAAACTCAAAGAACATCAGTTCTATGCGAAGTTTTCAAAGTGCGAGTTTTGGCTCAATGAGGTTCTCTACCTTGGGCATATCATCTCCGCCAAGGGCATAGCTGTTAATCCTGAGAAGGTGTCTGCAATTGTGAATTGGGAACCGCCTCAAAACGTGAAGCAACTCCGCAGCTTCCTTGGGCTCGCAAGCTATTGTCGAAGGTTCGTTGAGAACTTCTCTAAGATCGCGAAGCCTCTTTCCAACCTCCTCCAGAAGCATGTGAAGTATGTCTAGTCGCTTGAATCTGACATCGCTTTCAACACCCTGAAAGAGAAGTTAGTTACTGCTCCAGTTCTGACTCCTTCTGATGAATCCAAACCGTTCGAGGTCTTCTGTGATGCTTCCCTTCAAGGTCTTGGTGCAGTGTTGATGCAAGAAAAGAAAGTTGTGGCCTATACCTCTCGCCAGTTGAAGCCCAACGAAAAGAACTACCCCACTCATGACCTTGAGTTGGCGGCAGTTGTCCATGCTCTTTTAACTTGGAGACATCTCTTATTGGGAAGAAAAGTGGACATCTTCACTGATCATAAGAGTCTCAAGTACATCTTCACTCAGCCAAACCTCAACTTCAGGCATACTCATTGGGTCGAAATGATTCAAGAGTATAATCCGAGTATCGAATATACTCCAGGTAAAGCCAATGTAATTGCTGACGCATTGAGCAGGAAGGCTTACTGCAATAGTTTGATTCTCAAGCCTTACCAACCAGAGCTTTGTGAAGCTTTCCGCAAACCCAATCTCCAAGTTGTTCCTCAAGGATTCCTTGCCAACCTCCAAGTCTCTCCTACTTTGGAAGATCAGATTCATGAGGCTCAACTTCTTGATGCTATGGTGAAGAAGGTGAAGATTGGGATTGCCAAGAGTCAACCCAAGTACAAGTGCTATCGTCTTGATGAAAAGGAAACTCTATTCTTCGAGGATCGCATTGTTGTTCCTAAAGGTGACCTTCGTAAAGTCATTATGAACAAAGCTCACAATTCACTTCTCTCTATTCACCCTGGAAGTACAAAGATGTACCATGACCTCAAGCAGTCGTATTGGTGGACTCGAATGAAGCGCGAGATTGCTCAATTCGTGAATGAATGTGATGTCTGCAGAAGAGTGAAAGCAGAACACCAACGACCAGCTGGTCTCCTCCAACCTCTTGCCATTGGAAGTTTGATCATATTGAGATGGACTTCGTGACTGGCTTTCCAAAGTCCAAGCATGGCAGTGATGCTATCTTCGTTGTCATCGACAAGCTCACCAAAGTGGCTCATTTTCTGCCTTTCAAATAATCTATCACAGCAGCTCAGTTGGTAGAGCTATATACCTCCAGGATTGTCTCTCTGCACGGCATTCCGTAGTTGATATCTTCTGATCGTGGAAGCATCTTTAACTCTAAGTTCCGAGACTCCTTTCAGAAGGCCACGGGCACCAACATTCACTTCAGCACAACTTTTCATTCTCAAACCAGTGGCCAAGTCGAGCGAGTAAATCAAATTCTTGAAGATATGCTCAGGGCATGTGTCATTGCTTTCGGTATGAAGTGGGAAGATTGTCTTCCATATGCCGAGTTCTCCTACAACAACAACTTCCAAGCGAGTCCGGGCAAGGCCCCATTCGAGATTCTCTATGGCAGGAAGTGCCGTACTACTCTTAACTGGTCAGAGACTGGTGAATGCCACGTTCATGGAAATGACTTGATCACAGAGGTTGAAGAAATGTGCAAATTCATTCGTGAAAATCTCAAAGCTGCGTAATCGTGCCAGAAGAGTTACTATGATAACAAGCATCGTGACTTGGCTTTCGAGATCGGAGACCATGTCTACCTCCGCGTCTCTCCAATGAAAGGTACTCCTCGCTTCGGTATCAAAGGGAAGCTTGCCCCTAGATACGTGGGTCCTTTCAAGATCATTCGAAAAAGAGGCGATCTCGCCTATCAACTTGAGCTTCCATCCAACTTTGCAAACGTGCACGACGTGTTTCATGTGTCTCAACTCCGCAAGTGTTTCAAGACTCCTAACCACACCGTCAACTTTGAAGAGATTGATCTCCAAGAGGACATGTCTTATCATGAGCATCCCGTTGCTATTCTTGAAGAAACTGAGCGCAAGACTCGCAACAAGTCTATCAAATTCCTTAAAGTGAAGTGGTCACATCATTCCAATTGTGAAGCCACCTGGGAACGCGAGCATCACCTCCGTTCCGAATACCCGGAGTTTTTCCAGTCCTAGATCTCGGGACGAGATCCTTTCGTAGTGGTGGAGTGTTGTAACGCCCCATATGTAACCTGCCATATTTGTATTCCAACTCTTGCCATTTCCGGCACTAAGTTATGATATTTCCTCGTTGTCGGGTTTTGTCTTTGTTTTGTTTTTATCTTCGTCATGCATCTCATATCATGTCATCATGTGCATCGCATTTGCATACGTGTTCGTCTCATGCATCCGAGCATTTCCCCGTTGTCCGTTTTGCATTCCGGTGCTCCTATGTCCTCCGGTGTTCCTTTCTACCTCTTTTCATGTGCGGGTGTTAAACATTCTTGGATTGGACCGAGACATGCCAAGCGGCCTTGGTTTACTACCGGTATACCGCTTGTCAAGTTTCGTGCCATTTGGACTTCGTTTGATACTCCAACGGTTAACCGAGGAACCGAAAAGGCCTCGTGTGAGTTGCAGCCCAACATGTCTCCAAAGTGGCCCAAAACCCACCAAAACCCCTTCCATTGTCTCGGTCGTTCAATCACGATCGCGTGGCCGCAAACTGTGCTCAATTTGGAGCCTCCTAGCTCCCTCTACCTATAAAAAGGCAACTCCCCCCGAAAATCACGGATGAACCCTAACCTCTCCCTCTTCTCGCCCCGCGGGACGAAATCCCGCCAGGCCGGACGTGTCCGGACCGCCCCGCCGCCGCCACGTGTCACGCCGCCATTCGCCGCCGCCCCGCGCCGCCACTCGCGCCGGCCTGCCAAGCCCAGGGCGGGCCCCCGAGGCCCGGTCGCCGCTGCCACTCGCCCGAGGTAAGGCCACCTCGCCGCGCCGCCCGAGTCCTTTGCCTCGTCGCCTGCCGCCGCTGCCACCTCACCGCCCGCCTCCTCTTCTCCGGCGTCGGCCTCACCGCCCCGCCGCCACACGCACTCCGCCGCGCCTCGGCGCCACAACATCGCCTCGCCGCCGCCCGACCTCGCCGGATCCGCTGCCCCCCACAATGTCCGGTCATTTCTTCCCTCTCCGGCAAGCCCCCTCCGGTGATCCTCGAAGAACGCGCCCGATCTAGATCCGGATCTAAGAGGTTGACCTAAATTTTCCCTAAGTCCCAGTAATTTTTAGCGTTTTTCATCGCATCATAACTCTGCATCTGTGGCTCTGTTTTGGACGTGTAGCATATCAAATTGTTCGCCTCGACGAGTACTTCATTTCATTCCATTGCACCATGTTCATGTGAGTTCATCTTGATGCCCTAAATGCTGTTGCAAGAGTGCTATGCAATATTAGTTTCAGATTCTTATCAGTAATTGGACATTTGTCATTTTTGCCATGATTAATGTGTGCCTCCTATGAACTTAAGCCCTACTTGTGTTTTGAAGTATGTCATGCCATCTTTACAGGGGTGTATGCCATGTATTTTTGTGATCTTTGTGGTGACTAGCACAAGCATGCAAAGTAGCTCTCGTAATGTTGCTGATTTCAGGGACTTAGAAATCTTCTAAGTCTTTTCCCTGATAATATTTTTATGCCATGTATTCTTGTTGCTACAGAGTGATCCATGCCTCTTTTGAGCATGTTCGGTAAGGATCATTTTGAGATATTGTTATGCTCCATCCATCCATGCCCTTGTTTGCAATTATGGAGCACCCTAGCATGACTCAATCTTGCTCTACTTTTGCCAAAATGTTCCTGGCAGATTGTTTACGTGTTAAGCAATTTTCCCGAGGTTGTTGTAGTTGATCCGTGCATGCTATGAGGTTGTTCTTGCCATGTTTAGCTTCTATGCCATGTCTACTTGCTGGGTGTATGCTTAGTTTGTCATGCAATACCTTGTGGTGAGTGCATCGAGCTCGCAAACATGCCTACGTGAATCTGTTTTTGCCATGTTCCAGTTTTCTACCAAGTCTGAATCTGTTAACGGAAGTTTCTATGTTCACATGGTTGCCATTGTATTTTCTGATCCCTTTTGGCTCATGGTAAGTAAGGGACTTTTGTTCTATGCTTTGAGTAGCTTCATGCCATGCCTTGCTTTGCCATGATATGTTCCTGTAGCATGTTTTTATCGTGCTCTAAACATTGCTTCCCGATATTAAATTCCTGACATGTTGTTATTTTCACTAAGTCTGTAACCTGATCTCTTTTGCACTTTTGCCATGCTTGTTCGAACCTGCTATTGAGTGAATTAGCCGTAGCTCATTGTTCATCTTTTGTCAAACATCTTGAGTGGATCCCTGCCATGTGCTTTGTTTTTATGTTAGAGTGCAGTAGCTTGTTGTTCTTGATGCATTTAGATGGCCTCGTGCTGTTAATCGTAGATCGATGGCATATTTGTTTTGCTTGCCATTTGCAAACCGTGCATCCGATTCCGGTGATCTTTATATCGATTTCGACCGAAATCAACTTATCTTTCCAGTGGCACTCTTGGTTTTCCAAGTTGAGGCCAGGTTCAATCTTTCCTTTCCGAAACATGCATATGCATCGCATATCACATCTCGCATATCATGCCATGTTTTGCATCATGTTGCTTGTGCATTGCACCGTGGTTGATTGTGTCTCCCTTTGCTTGTGTTCTTGCTTTGGTTAGAGCCGGGAGACGAGTAGGTGATCGAGGAACCAGTTGAGTACGCTTACGAGGATCAAGCTAACGTCAACTCGGAGAACTTTGCAGGCAAGATGATCATACCCTCGAAATCACTTCTATCTTTGCTTGCTAGATGCCCGCTCTATTGCTATGCCTTTGCTACGATACCTACCACTTGCTTATCATCCCCCCTTATTGCCATGTCAAACCTCTAACCCACCTTGTCCTAGCAAACCGTTGTTTGGCTATGTTACCGCTTCGCTCAGCCCCTCTTATAGCGTTGTTAGTTGCAGGTGAAGATTGGAGTTTATTCCTTGTTGGAACATGTTTATTGTTGGGATATCATTATTATATCTTGTCTATTTTAATGCATCTATATACTTGGTAAAGGGTGGAAGACTAGGCCTTATGCCTGGTGTTTTGTTCCACTCTTGCCGCCCTAGTTTCCGTCATACCGGTGTTATGTTCCTTGATTTTGCGTTCCTTACACGGTTGGGTTATAATGGGAACCCCTTGATAGTTCGCCTTGAATAAAACTCCTCCAGCAAGGCCCAACCTTGGTTTTACCATTTGCCACCTAGTCTTTTCCCTTGGGTTTCGCGAACTCAAGGGTCATCTTTATTTTAACCCCCCGGGCCAGTGCTTCACTAAGTGTTGGTCCAACCTGAGCGATGTCCGGCGCCCCCTGGGCAACCAGGGTCTATGCCAACCCGACATCTGGCTCATCCGGTGTGCCCTGAGAACGAGATATGTGTGACTACTATCGGGATTTGTCGGCACATCAGGCGGCTTTGCTGGTCTTATTTTACCATTGTCGAAATGTCTTGTAACCGGGATTCCAAGTCTGATCGGGCCGTCCTGGGAGAAGGAATATCCTTCGTTGACCGTGAGAGCTTGTGATGGGCTAAGTTGGGACACCCTGCAGGGCTTTGAACTTTCGAAAGTCGTGCCCGTGGTTATGGGCTGATGGGAATTTGTTAATGTCCAGTTGTAGATAACCTGAAACTTAACTTAATTAAAAATGAATCAACAGCGTGTGTAACCGTGATGGTCTCTTTTCGGCGGAGTCCGGAAAGAGAACACGGTCTCGTGTTATGCTTGAATGTAAGTACTTCTAGGATCACTTCTTGATCATAGATTCTCGACCGTGCTTTGCCTTCTCTTTTCTCTCTCATTTGCGTATGTTAGCCACCATATATGCTAGTGCTTACTGCAGCTCCACCTCACTACCTTTGCCTACCCATAAGCTTAAATAGTCTTGATCGTGAGGGTGTGAGATTGCTGAGTCCCCGTGACTCACAGATTACTTCCAAAACCATATGTAGGTGTCAATGATGCCATTCCAGGAGATGCGACTGAACTTAAGTGGGAGTTCGACGAGGACTCAGGACGTTACTACGTTTACTTTCCAGACGATCAGTAGTGGAGCCCAGTTGGGGGCGATCGGGGATTTTATGCATTTGGGGTTGTCTTTATTTTGGTTCCGTAGTCGGACCTTGATTGTATCTGGATGATGTAATGCTATATTTATGTATTATGTGAAGTGGCGATTGTAAGCCAACTCTGTACCTCTTTCTTATTCAGTACATGGGATGCGTAAAGATTACCCCTCTTGCGACATGCCTACAATGCGGTTATGCCTCTAAGTCATGCTCCGACATGTGGGAGATATAGCCGCATCGTGGGTGTTACAAGTTGGTAATCAGAGCCTTCCCCGACTTAGGAGCCCCCTGCTTGATCGAATCGCTGGCGTTGTTGAGTCTAGAAAAATGTTTTGAGTCTTTTAGGATTATATATATCGGAGAGTAGGATTCTTTTTACTCCTTAGTCCCTTCGTCGCTCTGGTGAGGCATCCTGACGTAGAGTTTTGACTCTTCTCTTCTCAAATTTCACTAAAAAAATTTTAGGATCATGCGGGTATCTTGGAATCATTCTGATGGTTTTGTGACGAGAACATTGTTCTTGGTGCCTCTTGACATTTAGGGGTTGTGGCAGTGTCCCGGGGAGTTGAGCTCTGAGGTGTTGTCATCACAATTTTATCATTGCAGTTCTGGAATACCTGAGTTTCGCCCACATAGAAAATCTCTTTTATGCAGTTGTTGGTGAGATAACCTCGACGCCGCCCAGTACTGGGGCGGGAGTTTGGGAGTATTGCCATAACTCATATAACGGATGCTTTTCGAAGGTTGAGGTAAATGATTTCCGAAGATTTCTTGGTGATGTGTTGAAGGATGGATACAGCTGGATGTAGGATTTGCTAGTTTGGGTGAGAATTTATGCTTCCCCTGTATCCCCAAAACCTGATTGCATAACCGGAAAGTTTCGTGAGTTTCATAGGTGGGAATTCATGTAGCTCTAGTAATTCTTCCGCAGATATTTGGTTTGTGATTGGGTAATCCTTACCAAGTATTTGTTCATGTCCGTACCTTGTTGTTTTATTCATATACCTCTATCTAAGTGGCTTCTCAATTTATGGAAGTGTGATCATTTAATTTGGAATTCATTCGTTCATTTTTGTTCGAATGTTAAGGCTATATGTTGCAATTTTGATCCATTGATTCAACTTGAATATATGTCTTTCAAGATGCTAACGGATGTCACCCTCTTCAGGATGGCTCCTCCAACGCGTTAGAATCCGGAACCACCACCGCCACCTCTACCTCCGGAGGCATGGCAAGCTATGATGGCCGCTACCAACGCCAACACACACCTGATTATGCAACTCTTGCAAGAGCGCACCCAAGGAAATCAAGGCCATGGCAACAATCAAACTCAGTTTGCTACCCTCAACTAGTTCCTCGCAAACCAACCAAAGACCTTCAGTAACTGTTTCGAGGCCACAAACGCTGATGATTGGCTCATGGATATCTGCAAACATTTTGAGTGCAGCAACGTCAGGCCTGAGGGACTTTGTCAAGTTTGCTTCGTTCCAACTCAAAGACCAAGCTGCTGAGTGGTATCAACAATACAAAGATTCCAGAGGAGGTCATGTGATTACCTAGGATGATTTCCGCCAAGACTTCAAAGCTCACCACATTCCTCAGAGTGTTGTTGAGAGTAAGTGTGAGGAGTTCCGCAATCTGAAGCAAGGCAGCTTGTATGTTTACCAATACAACATCATGTTCCAGAAGCTCGCTCGCTTCGCTAAGCAAGACGTCCCTGACGAGAAGAGCATGATTTATCAGTTCAGAGGTGGCCTCAGAGAAGATCTGCAACTAGCCCTCGTACTTTTTGAGCCGAAAAAGTATGATGAGTTCTACAACATGGCATTCAAGCAAGAGGCCGCTCAGCTCAAGTGCGATGCTACCAAGAAGAGAGTTAGGGATGCAACTCCTTCTTCTTCTTCTTCAACTCAAGTAGCAGCTAAGCAGCAAAAGTACTAGTTGCCCCCTCCACCTCTGTTCCGTCAGCCTTCTTAGCAGAAGAGCAAAGGTGGCAATGGATCTTCCCACCCACCCAACCCAGGCTTTCAGAACAAAACTTTGTCTCATGCTCCAAGGTCAAGTGCTCCATATCACCGGCCGCTCTCAAAGGTTACGTGCAACAAGTGTTAGCAGAAGGGTCACTATGCAAACAAATGCTTCAACCAGAGGCGTCTTCCGCCTCCTCCTCCTGTGAGATCTGCCAGCAATGCAGTGGTCAAGCATAATCCCAAGTCTGCAAAGGTCAACTTGATGAACGCAGCTCAGGCACAGGACTCGTCAGAAGTGATCATGGGTAACCTTCCTGTTAATGATATTCTTGCAAAAGTCCTTTTTGATACTAGTGCATCGCATTGTTTAATTTCAAGACCATTTGCATCTAAGCATGAGTTGCCTTTCCAAGATTTTCCTAGGCAGTTATCAGTTGTCTCTCCGGGTAAATTCATGAACGCAAGCTCTATGGTTCCAGATGTTTCTATCATGATGGGCGACTATAAGTTTCTGTCCTCTCCAATTGTTCTTGGTAACTCGGATATTGATCTAATTCTCGGCATGGACTGGCTTTCTAAGCACAAGGCTCAGCTTGATTGTGTTGCCAGGCAGATTCAATTGACACACTCGTCTGAGGATGTGATTGTCTTTGCCGCTCGTGATGATACCATTCGACTGTTTTCTCTCAATGAGAAGGGCGAGTTGGATGCCATCTCTCAGATTCCAGTCATTTGTGAATATCAAGACGTCTTTCCAGAAGAGCTTCCAGGAATGCCTTCTCACCGGCCAGTTGAATTCGTCATGGATCTCGAGCCTGGCACGGAACCTGTTTGCAAACGTCCTTACAAGCTTGGACCAGAAGAGTTGAAGGAGCTGAAGAAACAACTCGATATACAAGAGCGTATGGGTCTTATCCGACCAAGTTCTTCTCCATGGGGTTGTGGTGTTCTTTTTGTCAAGAAGAAGGATGGAACGGACCGACTTTGTGTCGACTACCGTCCATTGAACAAGAAGACCATAAAGAACAAGTACCCACTTCCCAACATCAACGAGCTTTTCGAACAACTCAAAAGTGCTCAAGTATTCTCCAAGCTTGACCTCCGTATGGGCTATCATCAGATTCGCATTCGTGAACAAGACATCCCCAAGACAACATTCAGAACAAGCTATGGGTCTTATGAATACACTATCATGTCTTTCGGCCTTATCAATGCTCCTGCAACATTCTCTCGCATGATGAACTTCATCTTCAACCCCTACACAAATGACTTTGTTTTGGTCTATCTCGATGACATTTTGGTCTTTTCCAAGAGCAAGGAGGATCATGCCAAGTGCTTGATATTGGTGCTGGACAAACTCAGAGAATATCAGTTCTATGTGAAGTTTTCAAAGTGTGAGTTTTGGCTCGATGAGGTTCTCTACCTTGGGCATATCATCTCCGGCAAGGGCATAGCTGTTAATCCTGAGAAGGTGTCTCCAATTGTGAATTGGGAACCGCCTCAGAATGTGAAGCAGCTCCGCAGCTTTCTTGGGCTCGCAAGCTATTGTCGAAGGTTCGTTGAGAATTTCTCTAAGATCGCAAAGCCTCTTTCCAACCTCCTCCAGAAGCATGTGAAGTATGTGTGGACGCCTGAATGTGACATAACTTTTAACACCCTCAAAGAGAAGTTAGTCACAGCTCCAGTTCTGACTCCTCCTGATGAATCCAAACCATTTGAGGTTTTCTGTGATGCTTCCCTGCAAGGTCTCGGTGCTGTGTTAATGCAAGAGAAGAAAGTTGTGGCCTATACCTCTCGCTAGTTGAAGCCCAACGAAAAGAACTACCCCACTCATGACCTCGAGTTAGCGGCAGTTGTCCATGCTCTTTTAACATGGAGACACCTCTTGTTGGGAAGAAAAGTGGACATCTTCACTGATCATAAGAGTCTCAAGTACATCTTCACTCAGCCCAACCTCAACCTCAGGCAGACTCGTTGGGTCGAAATGATTCAAGAGTATAATCCAAGTATTGAGTATACCCCAGGCAAGGCCAATGTCATTGCTAACGCTTTGAGCAAGAAGGCTTGCTGCAACAGTTTGATTCTCAAGCCCTACCAACCGGATCTTTGTGAAGCTTTCCGCAAACATAATCTCCAAGTTGTTCCTCAAGGATTCCTTGCCAACCTCCAAGTCTCACCTACTTTGGAAGATCAGATTCGTGAGGCTCAACTTCTTGATGCCATGGTGAAGACGGTGAAGATTGGGATTGCCAAGAGCCAACCCAAGTACACGTGCAATCGCCTTGATGATAAAGATACTCTTTTCTTCGAGGATCGCATTGTTGTTCCTAAGGGTGACCTTCGTAAAGTCATTATGAACGAGGCTCACAATTCACTCCTGTTTATTCATCCTAGAAGTACAAAGATGTACCATGACCTCAAACAGTCGTATTGGTGGACTCGAATGAAGCGCGAGATTGCTCAGTTCATGAATGAATGTGATGTCTGCAGAAGGGTGAAAGCAGAACACCAACGACTAGCTGGTCTCCTCCAACCTCTTGCCATTCCATAATGGAAGTTTGACCATATTGAGATGGACTTCGTGACTGGATTTCCCAAGTCCAAGCGTGGCAATGATGTTATCTTCGTTGTCATCGACAAGCTCACTAAAGTGGCTCATTTTCTACCTATCAAAGAATCTATCACATCAGCTCAGTTGGCAGAGCTATATACCTCCAGGATTGTCTCTTTGCATGGCATTTCGCAGTTGATATCTTCAGATCATGGAAGCATCTTCACTTCTAAGTTCTCGGATTCTTTTAAGAAGGCCATGGGCACCAACATTCGCTTCAGCACAGCTTTTCACCCTCAAACTAGTGGACAAGTCGAGCGAGTCAATCAAATTCTTGACGATATGCTCAGGGCATGTGTCATTTCTTTCGGTATGAAGTGGGAAGATTGTCTTCCATATGCTGAGTTCTCCTACAACAACAGCTTCCAAGCAAGTTCGGGCAAGGCCCCATTCGAGATTCTCTATGGCAGAAAGTGTTGTACTCCTCTTAATTGGTCAGAGACTGGTGATCGCCAACTTCTTGGCAATGACTTGATCATAGAGGCTGAAGAAATGTGCAAAGTCATTCGTGAAAATCTCAAAGCCGCGCAATCACGCCAGAAGAGTTACTATGATAGCAAGCATCGTGACTTGGATTTTGAGATCGGAGACCATGTCTACCTCCGCGTCTCTCCAATGAAAGGTACTCGTCGCTTCTTTATCAAAGGGAAGCTTGCCCCTAGATACGTGGGTCCTTTCAAGATCATTGGCAAAAGAGGCGATCTCGCCTATCAACTTGAGCTTCCATCCAACTTTGCAAATGTGCAAGAATGTTTCATGTGTCTCAGCTTCGCAAGTGTTTCAAGACTCCTGACCGCACCATCAACTTCGAAGAGATTGATCTCCAAGAAGACCTGTCTTATCATGAGCATCCCGTTGCTATTCTTGAAGAAACTGAGCGCAAGACTCGCAACAAGTCTATCAAATTCCTGAAAGTGAAGTGGTCACATCATTCCGACCGTGAAGCCACCTAGGAACGCGAGGACCACCTCCGTTCCGAATATCCGGAGTTTTTCCAGTCCTAGATCTCGGGACGAGATCCTTTCGTAGTGGTGGAGTGTTGTAACGCCCCATATGTAACTTGCCATATTTGTATTCCAACTCTTGCCATTTTCCACTAAATTATGATATTCCCTCGTGGTTGGGTTTTGTCTTCGTTTTGCATTTTGTCCATGTCATGCATCTCATATCATGTCATCATGTGCATCGCATTTGCATACGTGTTCGTCTCATGCATCCGAGCATTTTGCCCATTGTCCGTTTTGCATTCCGGCACTCCTACGTCCTCCGGCGTCCCCTTTTGCCTCTTTTCGTGTGCGGGTGTTAAACGTTCTCGGATTGGACTGAGACCTGCCAAGTGGCCATGGTTCACTAGCGGTAGACCGCCTGTGAAATTTCGTGCCAGTTGGAGTCCGTTTGATACTAACAGTTAACCGAGGAACCGTAAAGGCCGTGTGTGTGTTGCAGCCCAACACCCCTCCTAAGTGGCCCAAAACCTACCAAAACCCCCTCCATCCTCTCGGTCGTTCGACCACGATCGCGTGGGCAAAAACCGCACTCCATTTGGAGTCTCCTAGCTCCTTCTATGTATAAATAGGCCTCCCCCTCCGAAATTCCGGATCCCGAAACCCTAGCCCCGCTCCCTCTCCGCGCCGGACACGTCCGTCACCGTCGGACGCGTCCAGCCGCCGCCTCTCGCCCAATCGGGGCGCGCTGCGTGTCATCGCCGCGTCTCCCGCCGCTGCGGCCCGCCGGGCCCAAGCGCGGCCCGGCCCGCTCGGTTCGCCGCCTCGCGCGCCTCGCGGAGCCCCGCGCCGCCGCCGCTCCGTTCGCCGCCACCACCCGCCGCGCGCTGCCTCCTCGCTCCGCCCGCGCCGGCGATGCTCACCCGTGGCTCGCCCTCGCCTCCACCAGCGCCGCCCGCCACCGCACGCCTCCGGCCAGACCAGCCATGGGCCGGCCGGATCCGGCGTCCCCGCGCTCCGGCGACCTCTCCCCTCGACTCCGGCCATCTCCCTCCTCCCCGGCGAGTCCCGACCACCGCAGGTGAAGATTCCAGCGATCCTCGGAAAGCGCGCCCGAAACCCTAGATCTGTTTCGGAGGTGATATTTTTCGTCCGAGTCCTTAAATTCACACATTCTGGAGCCCTGTTCATGGCATCATAACTCCGCATTCATAGCTCCGTTTTGTGCGTGCCATATATCAAAATGTTCATCTGGTTGTCCTCTTCTTTTCATTCCATTGCACCATGCTTGTTTGAGTCCATCTTGATGCCTAAAATGCTGTTGCAAGAGTGCTATAAAATGTTAGTTCCTGATTCTTATCAGATTATGAGCATTTGTCATTTTTGCCATGATTATTGTGTGCCTCCTATGAAATTGACCCCTACATGTGTTTTGGGCTATGCCATGCCATCTTTACAGGGGTGTATGCCATGTATTTTTGTGATCAATGTGGTGACTAGCACAAGCATGCAAAGTAGCTCTCGTGATGTTGCTGATTTCAGGGACTTAGAATTCTTCTAAGTCATTTCCCTGATGTTATTTTTAAGCCATGTATTCATGTTGCTACAGAGTGATCCATGCCTCTTTTGAGCATGTTCAGTAAGGATGATTTTGAGATATTGTTATGTTCTATCCATCCATGTCTTTTTTTGCAATTATGGAGTACATAGAATGACTCAATCTTGCTCTACTTTTGCTATTAAATGTTCTTGGCAGATTGTTTATGTGTTAATCAATTTTGCCAAGGTTGTTGTAGTTGATCCATGCATGCTATGAGATTGTTCTTGCCATGTTTAGCTTCTTGATCATGTCTTCTTGCTGGGAGTATGCTTATTTTGTCATGCAATGCCTTGTGGTGAGTGCATAGAGCTCGCCAACATACCTACGTAACTCTGTTTTTGCCATGTCCAGTTTTCTGCTAAGTCTAAATCTGTTAACGAAACTTGCTATGTTTACATGGGTGCCATCATATCTTCTGATCCCTTTTGGCTTATGGTCAGTAAGGGACTTATGTTATATGCTTTGAGTAGTTTCATGCCATGCCTTGTGTTGCTATGATCTGATCCTGCAGCATGTTGTTATCTTGCTCTAAACATTGCTTCCTAATGTTAAATCCTGACATGTTATTTTCACTAAGTCTGTGAACCTGATATCTTTTGCACTTTTGCCATGCTTGTTTGAACCTACTATTTTGTGATTTAGCCATAGCTCAGTGTTCATCTTTTGTCAAGCATCTTGAGTGGATCACTGCCATGTGCTTTGTTGTTATGTTAGAGTGCAGTACCTTAGTTTCTTGTTGCATTTTAGATGGCATCGTGTTGTTAATCGCAGAATAGTGCCATTATTGTTTTGCTTGCCAATTGCAAACCTTGCATCCGGTTCCGGTGATCTTTATATCGATTTCGACCGAAATCAACTCATCTTCCAGCGACGCTCTTGGTTTGCCAAGTTGAGGCCTGGTTCAATCTTTTCCTTCCGGAGCACGCATATGCATTGCATATCAAATCCCGCATAGCATGCCATGTTTTGCATCATGTTGCTTGCACATTGCACCGCGGTTGATTGTGTTTCCCTTACTTGTGTTATTTCTTTGGGTAGAGACGGGAGACAAGTATGTGATCCAGGAACCCGTTGAGTACGCTTACGAGGATCAAGCTTACGTCAACTCAGAGAACTTTGCAGGCAAGATGACCATACCCTCGAAATCACTTCTATCTTTGCTTGCTAGTTGCTCGCTCTATTGCTATGCCTATGATGCGATACCTACCACATGCTTTATCATGCTTCCCATATTGCCATGTCAAACCTCTAACCCACCTTGTCCTAGCAAACCGTTGTTGGGCTATGTTACCACTTTGGTCAGCCCCTCTTATAGCATTGCTAGTTGCAGGTGAAGATTGGAGTTTGTTCCTTGTTGGAACATGTTTGTTGTTGGGATATCATTATTATAATTTGTTTAATTTAAATGCACCTATATACTTGGTAATGGGTGGAAGGCTCGGCCTTATGCCTGGTGTTTTGTTCCACTCTTGCGCCCTAGTTTCCGTCATACCGGTGTTATGTTTCTTGATTTTGCGTTCCTTACGCGGTTGAGTTATAATGGGAACCCCTTGACAGTTCGCCTTGAATAAAACTTGGTTTTGCCATTTGCCACCTAGCCTTTTCCCTTGGGTTTCGCGGACTCAAGGGTCATCTTTATTTTAACACCCCCGGGCCAGTGCTTCTCTAAGTGTTGGTCCAACCTGAGCGATGTCCGGCGCCCCCTGGGAAACCAGGGTCTATGCCAACCCGATGTCTAGCTCATCCGGTGTGCCTTGAGAACGAGATACGTGCGACTCCTATCGGGATTTGTCGGCACATCGGGCGGCTTTGCTGGTCTTGTTTTACCATTGTCGAAATGTCTTGTAACCGGGATTCCGAGTCTGATCGGGCCGTCCTGGGAGAAGGAATATCCTTCGTTGACTGTGAGAGCTTGTGATGGGCTAAGTTGGGACACCCCTGAAGGGTTTTGAACTTTCGAAAGCCCTGCCCGCGGTTATGGGCTGATGGGAATTTGTTAATGTCCGGTTGTAGAGAACCTGAAACTTAACTTAATTAAAAATGAATCAACAGTGTGTGTAACCGTGATGGTCTCTTTCGGCGGAGTCCGGGAAGAGAACACGGTCTCGTGTTATGCTTGAAAGTAAGTAGTTCTAGGATCACTTCTTGATCATAGATTCTCGACCGTGCTTTGCCTTCTCTTCTCGCTCTCATTTGCGTATGTTAGCCACCATATATGCTAGTGCTTGTTGCAGCTCCACCTCACTACCTTTGCCTACCCATAAGCTTAAATAGTCTTGATCGCGAGGGTGTGAGATTGCTGAGTCCCCATGAATCACAGATTACTTCCAAAACCATATGCAGGTGTCGATGATGCCATTCCAGGAGATGCGACTGAACTCAATTGTGAGTTCGACAAGGACTCAGGACGTTACTACGTTTCCTTTCTAGACGATCAGTAGTGGAGCCCAGTTGGGGCGGTCGGGGATCTTATGCATTTGGGGTTGTCTTTATTTTGGTTCCGTAGTCGGACCTTGATTGTATCTAGATGATGTAATGCTATATTTATGTATTGTGTGAAGTGGCGATTGTAAGCCAACTCTGTAGCTCTTTCTTATTCAGTACATGGGATGTGTAAAGATTACCCCTCTTGCGACATTCCTACAATGCGGTTATGCCTCTAAGTCGTGCTCCGACACGTGGGGGATATTGCATCATGGGTGTTACACTCAATGTCTTCAATATAGTTTTTATGAGCTTTCTTGGAGACCAACAGGGATGTCTCACTATCTTGAACCTTATCTGCATTACTTCATGTACCATTGCATAATGGTGTACTCTTCTCCAATATTTTATCCGCATTCTAATAGAGAAACAAACAAACACATCACAGGTTTACAATGTAGTATATGAAACTCATTTTGGTAAACCAGTTCAGTAGTAAGGTGGACAGGATAACAGCATGAAACAAACATATATCTATTTAATATGGTCACTATATGGTCTATATCATTCTAGTTTATGTTGCCAAATCAAGATAGATACAATTCGAATCATATCTATTTAAGACAAAGCAGCTTAGACATAATATAAGTGTGGGAAACTACATAGCAATAACAACACTTGTAAGGTGCATGGCATGAGAATATAACTGTTTATTCAATTGAAACTGGAATCAACATAAAGCAAGTTACAACAGTAAACACGTTAAAGAAATAGATTTAAAACATACCTGTTGCGCCATTGGAGTTTCAATTGCATCCTTGAAATTTGAAATTAGTTGGTATGAGTAAATACAGTGATGCAAGAGTAAAGTAGTATGAACCATAGCTACGGAACCTGACCTAAGAACAATTCTTCTTCTGCTTTAAGCGTTGACTTGGGGTTCGGAGTGGTGGTCCTTGTGCTCTGGGCATTGCAGTTGCCTTACTAACTGCTCGTGTTTGGGTGCTCTGTGGTCGAGACGGTGCTGTGTCAACAAGAACTGGGTTACTATCTGCTGGAGTTGGGGTTAGAAGGGGTGTAGCTGGTTCTCTATCCAACTGGGTAGGGGTACAATCTACGTGAGTCTGGGTTATGTGTGGTGGGGCTGTTTCTTGGGCAAGTACAACCATGGTTCTATCTTCATCGACAGGTAGCACGATCTTTTCTGAAGACCGTGTTTTTACTCGCACAGATACTGCCATCACCCCCTATAATTGAAATGGCTGATAAACAAGAAAACTAATTGAATGTATAGACATTGTAAGATAGACAGGTGCAATGGATAGTAGGGAAGAAAACAGGGCATGAAATAATTCACATTTATGTTGTCTAACCAAACAGAATAGCAGGACATAATTTCACATATATGATGGCTAATTAAATAGGATAGCATGACACAATTTCACGTGTATGATGGCTAACTAAACAGGACAGAATGACATACTTCAAAATATGCAGACTATGTAAATAGGATGACATGATATAACTATATGATGTGTCTATTAAAGTGGTTGGCATGCCATAAATCAAAAACATGTCGTCGATGGAAACATGATGGCATGATATAATTCGCGGATAGAATGACATAATTCAAAATATGATGACTATGTCAACATGATGAGATGATATAACTATATTATGTCTTTAGAAAATGGGTTGGCATTCCATAATTCAGATACATGCTATCTATGAAAACATCATGGCATGATATAATTCAAATATATTATTTATATACTAAGGAAGTGAGCAGAGGGCAATCGCATATATGATGTGTCAACTAAGGAGATGGCATTCAATATCGTGTATATGATGTAAAAACTAAGCATTGTAATACAACATATGCATGATATGAGTAATATAACCCTGCCAAGTTTGAGCATACACCTCAGGGGGATAATAGGACTAGTCATCTGCCTCTGAATCCTCCTATGAAGAGCTATCTGTAATCAGCAAGATATCTGCTTCACCAGGTAGCATTGTCTGCTCTGAAGACCTTGTTTTCACTCCAGATTTCTCCATCACCAATTCAAATGGCTGATGCACAGGAAGAGTAGTTGAATATACAAACATTGTCGACAAAAGCAATGAGAAATACAAAAAAAGGACGGCATGATATAATTCACATATATGACGCTTGGCTAAATAGCATAGCATTGCATAATTCACATATATAATGCCTTGCAACAAGATAGCATTGCATAATTCACATATATAATGTCTTGCAACAAGATGGCATTGCATAATTCACATATATGCTAATTAGACAGTAAACAGGTGCATTCACACAAAGCATGTCTAAACTAAGCAACTGACATAGCAATGCAAGATACGATACGCACGATATGAGCATCATAACCCTGCCAAGTTAGAGCATGCACATCGGGGGGGGGGGGGATAGGACTAGTCATCTGTCTCTGAATCCTCCTCTGAGGAACTATCTGTAACCAGCAAGACATGTGCTTCGTCAGATAGCATTGTCTGCTCTGAAGACCTTGTTTCCGCTCCAGATTTTTCCATGACCGTGCCGAATGGCTGATGCACATGAAGAGTAATTGAATGTACTAAATTTTTTGACAAACTTAACACATAATAAAAAAAATGATGTCATGATATAATTCACATATAAGATGACTGGCTAACCAGGGTGGCATTGCAAAATTCCCATATATGATGCCTGGCTAAACAAGATGGCATTGCATGATTCACATATACGATAAATAAACTAAACAGATGGCATTGACACAAAGCATGTCTAAACTAAGCAGATGACATCTTTGATGTATAGAATAAGCAATGCAGGGCACCATATGCATGATATTACCAACGTCAGCATGCCAAGTTAGAGTGAAGACCTCATGGGGTAAATAGGAGTGGTCTTCTGCTTCTGAATCCCCCTCAGAACAGTTATCTTCCGCTTGATTATGATCCGAAATGGGTGGAGGGGGGCTTCCTTTGCTCCCACTGTGGAGCGACGTCTGCATGAAATTTTATTGCCATGCAAGGCTCATCTCTTTTGCTCTACATGTTCAGTTCCATTGTGTACAAGAACTGACATGCATAGGAATAAAACATAGTGAGATTATGTAAGGAGTACATGCACAAATCCAGAGTGATGGTAGAAAATTGTGGATAGACCCAAAACATATGATAGCAGGCAGATAGTAGCTTTAGTTAAAAAATACAGATAATGGCTCCTTTAATTTTTGTTTGCACCCAACATGAAACTCAAAGTAGACACCTGAGATTAACTAGATAGTAGACAGATAGTACTGATTGCTGCCCCAATATGACCCCACAACCATTTAAAAACTCAATTTTCAGCATAAGTTTGGACCTGAGTCGGAGTCTAATAGGTGAACACGACGATAAAGTAGCATGTCATCATATTAAGCGATGCATAACGTAAGCAGAAACAGAAGAGTGCGAACTCTCTTGCAGACCCGTGTAGTCCTCAAGGTCATCTGCTCAATTGATGATGGTAATGCAGTTGTCGTGGCTCCCGACAGCAGGGAAGAAGATCCGAGGCGGCAAAAGACAGTCTAGAGAGCGGATCCCTGCTGTGGTGAACCCTTCCATCGTTGGAGCAGCTGAGCTGGGGTGGAACACAACACCGGAGGAGCAGGACAAACTACACAAGGTTTTCTTTGACACATATCTATAACAGAGGTAATTGTGTACGGGCTTGTTTGAATTTGAGGATTCTAACAATGCAGGGATAGGAAATATACAGAAATAGGATAGGAATGCACGTGCAAAACAGAGAATTTAAAAACACAGGATTTCTGCCAATCTGGGTGTTTGGTTCACAAGAATTGGAAGATCACGGGATGCAAAGAAGCATGTTGACATTAAGTCAAACCACAAGAAGTGTACAACCTCTTTGGCGAAGCCATGTCGATCTCAGCGTGATTGGGTTGGCCGGTGAGGATGCTCCGGCTGACTTGGCTGTCGGAGGAGGGGAAGAAGATCTTAGGCGTCTGGAGATGGAGCCTGAGGTACTGCTCCGCTGTGATGGAGGGTTTCGTCTTTGGAGCAGCTCCGGTGAGTTGTACGACGCCGAGGCTGAAGCAGGACAAGAGAGTCAACGTTAACCTGAGTGGAATTCTAATAGCATCTCCAATAGATGATGTAAAATACATAACCACAAAGTGCTAGATGTATACATCAGCCGCTCATCTCTGAACTTAACTGTCGAAACTGAATTTAACTGTGGAAACTGAACTTAACTGTCGAAACTGAATTTTGCTGTCGAAACTGAATTTTATTGTCGAAACTGAATGCACTAGAGGTGAGGCTACAAGTCAGTCGACTGACCTTTTCATCTCTGGTTAGTCGATTTTGCAGCCGTTGGATACGAAATCAAGGGCCTGTAGTTCATCTTCAACCTCCACCCCCCGAGCCGCCAGCCACCACCGGCCAAATAGCCGCCCCACCGCCCGCGGCCGGCGGTGCGCCGCCCCACCGCCCCGAAAACACTCCCCACCACCGGTCCGCCGCCGCCCCGACCATCCCTGTAGGCCGCCGCCTGTGCCGAGCTTTTTCTCCGGCAATCCCCATGCCACCGCCCCACCACCGCCGGCGACCATCGCCCCCACCCTGAACCCTAAGATAGGTAGTGGGGTACCTCTCAGATGAGCCCTCCTCCCCGCTGCGGCTGGTTCTTCCTTAACTCCGGCGAGCCCCCCCACCCCCTGAAAATCGAATGACCCAAAAGTCAATTCAGTCGACTGAAGTGTAGCTAAATCGGAGCAGCATCCCAAGCAAGAGCAAGAGTGAGAGCAGGAGCACGAGCACGAGCAAGAGCAAGAGCAGACCAAGCAGGGGACCGAGAGCAAGAGCACAGCAGCAGCGCGAGCGAGAGCTAAAGCAGCAGCAGCTCCTATTGATGTGGACATCGCTGCCGAGCGAGCGACGCCGTGGAGGAAGTGGCCGGTGACACCGGCGTGGATGGAGTCACGCAATGTCGGCTCGGGACCGAGTGCTGGCAGCACCGTGAGATCGAATCAAGAAGAAAATGCGGCGATTAGTGTACAACCTCTTTGGTGGCGCCGATTAGGCCGCAGCTTCATCCGAGGAAACGGTGATGATGATGCTCTTCCGGTGGTGCAGGTGAAGACGGTGGTGTGGGAATGGAGGTGGCATGAAAGACGAGGGGAACGTCGGGGCAACTCCTTGGAGGTGGAGGACGGGGTGGCTGAACCGGCGGGACGACCAGATCGACGACAGATCCTCATTCGGTACGATGGATGAGGGACGTCGAGGTGTTGCTGTGGACGACGTCGTCGGGGAAGAGGCTCCGGCTGGGTGGCGGATGGAGGAGGGTGTGGGGCTTCACGGGTTTTGCCAGCCTTGGTGTACGAATGGGTGGGCGGATGGGATGGGAGTAGGGAACCATGGCTTAGGGATGCTCTTGTCCGAAATGTGGGGTAAGTTCCGGAAGTACCCCCACCGATTTGAGGTGGTTCTTTCGGTTCAGGGGTATCATGAGCATTTCGCGTGTTAGGATTTCACAGGAGGTGGGAGTTTTCGCGCGCATTGTAATTTTGGAATGGCAAGGCGCGGGTTGAGATGGAGGGAGTTGTCGGAGCACAGCGAGACAAAAGATATATCTTAAATATTTCGGGCTAACAAGGCGCGGGTTGAAGAGGTGGGAGTTTCGCAGCACGATAGACAGAGACGCTAGAGTGAAATTTTGGCATAACAAGGAGCGGCTTGAAATTTCAGGAGAACAAACTTAACGTGTACCCAAAAAAGACAATTTAGACTAGTATGATATACTACGTACAATGTGTTTAACACACACAACACACACACAGACACCATTTAGACTAGTAAGGTACGCGTGCATTGCACACATGAGATTTGGCAACCAAATTATGAATAAATACCACATTATAGCATGTAAGCTTTGAGTCATATATGCATGATGTAGATGTTCGTTTAATTCTTATAGTTCATTTCATTCAAAATCATCTAGTTTTTATAAGAAAGCTAATCTATTTTAAGATTCATGGAATTGTGCATTGTAAGGCATAAAGTAAAAACAAATCATGTAGAAAAACATTTGGGAAATTATGATATGGAAGATTCTAGAACAAAGACGAAGTGCTTGTGTTTTGAGGTTTGTGCATTACGCTTAAGTTCAACCATAGAGTCTTCTCGATTGTACATGTGGCAAAATCTGGTGGAATCTAGATGATATCCAACGGCCAGTAGTGCTCAAATTTGCCAGCTCTGCACCATCGGATTGGCCTCATCCAACAACCATCTTTCAAAGTTAAAGTTATCCGCACACTATATAAAAAATATAATATATATAGGGGTATAGATATAGATATGTGATGCGAAAGCCACCCATCATCTCCAATTAGAATAGTTTGTCCATGCACGGATGCAATGTGGCCAAACGATGTCTGCCATCGGTTTCTCAAATTCAAACCAATCTAACCTTGTTCAATGTGTATACATTGCAACATGCTCATTTCCAAACCACACCGCGTAGATCTCCGTTATATTCATGCATGCATGGGTTTCAAACATCATGATCTCTTATTCAAATATTTTAATTCAACTTTACATTGATTATGACCTCAGCTAGTCTTTTACACCCACACATTGGTCTTCTCTTTAATTGTACCACTAGCTTTCTCTTGTGCATGCACGCACACACACTACCAGTCGGCATTATCCATCGCACACATGCAATCTTTTTCTTCAGGTCGGTCTCCCATGAAGGCACACACACATCCCCCTCTCCATCGTATCGGGCATTCTTTATCTCTGACGTGCATGCATAATGATCGATGTTCCTCTATGTGTGTGTGTATACAGCTAGGTCTTTCATAGTTTTCCAAATAAACCGATCAATCTATATATCTAGTGAGGTCTCACCCTCTTTCCCACGTCCACATCGATCAATCTATACCTCTCTATATAGGATTACATATATAGCTAATACACCCACATTAATTATATATCCAACGCCCCCTCTCATCATCCATGCCTTCCGCTTCATCACTCAGACGCACGCACAATGGCCAAGACAGGGGGCAGCAAGGGCCCTGCCCCCCTAACATCCCTATATATTGAGGCAAATATGAATGTGATCATTAGACAATTGCTGGTAAAAATGGTTTAAGTTGATGAATTGGCCCTCCTCGTAAAGGATTAGCAATGCTTGCCCCCCTAGCTCATGGGACATTTTTCATGGCTCCGCCACTGCACGCAATAGCGCACTTTCTCGCCCCCTCTCTCTAAATATCGATCTCGCAGTTGTGCACTCCTTCATAGTCTCCCTCCACTCGGCCCCTCACCCTTGCACCATCTTCTAGCCCCCCACCGGATTTTGCCACATGTACAATCTAGCAGACTCCATGGTTGAACTTAAGCATAATGCACAAATCTCAAAACAATAGTGGTTCTCCTTTGTTCTAGAATCTTCCGTATCGTAATTGCCCAAACTTTTTTTCTAGTTGAATTGCCATTCTTTGTTTGTACTTTATGCTTTACAATGCACAATTCCATGAATCATAAAATAGATTAAGGGCTTCTCTGATTCAAAGGATTCTCGAAGGAGTTTTGGAGGATTCTAATCCTTAGGAATTTTTCCTATCTTGGTTGTTTGATTCGTAGGATTGTAAACCATAGGAATTTTTCCATATGATTCATTTGCACTAGATTTCATAGGAAACATCCCATCCACTCAAACCTCTTTGAAGGAATTCTGTGTTTTTTCTATGCACAATCTAACACTCGTACCATCCTGTAGGATTCAAAACGACATTCCACTCTAATCCCATGTTCTTCCCATTCCCGCGTTTTGGAAATCCTATGAATCAAAGAGGCCCTAGGTTTTTTATAAAAACTAATTGATTTTGAATGAGATGAACTATAAGAATTAAACGAAGGTCTACATCAGGCATATATGACTCAGAGCTTACATGCTACAGTGTGGTATTTATTCGTAATTTGGTTGCAAAATCTGACGCGTGCAATGCACGTGTACCTTACTAGTACTTCGAGTATGTGCAAAACACAATGGCATGCTACACAGTGTCTCTCTTACAGTTCATGAAGCCACGTGGGCATGTGGCACATGTGCAGGTTTTGTCGCGACATCCTTGTGTGGATTGATCACAGTGATGTGCTGCTGGTTCCAGAAGAATGTACTCGTCCTCCCTGAGCCGCACTGGTGGTACATGCACGAAGCGAAGATGTGAACGCACGCCACGCACGCACTCATTCCCTCGCACGCACACGCGGGTACACGAGCGGAAGCAATTTTGTACCAAGATCCACCCCATGTGATAATTTGACGCGTGTAAAGTCCTTCACTTCATTGCTGGTCAATTAATACACCACATGCAAATTGAGTGGACGTGAGGGCAGAAGAAAGACATTACTACTGCAATGCACGCATGCGAGTAGTTAAATCATGGGTTTCTAGTAGTACTTACATTGGTCTCCTTCGTATTTTGTGCTAATTTTTGAAAGTAACATAATATTTACGCATCTGAGCAGGGCAGTCTACTTGAAATTTATGTTCTACTAAACTCATAGGGAGCCGTTTCGGGCCTCGAAACCAAAAACCATCAATTAATCTTTACCTTGTTCCCATCACATTCAAAAGTACTAGTGCTACAATTAAGTGCAAGCCTACTCACACCTACCAGTACGTACCAAACCTGAATGTGTTCCCACTATGCAGGTTTTAGTACTAGTGCTAGTACTTAGGTTATAAAAAGGGGAACTACCTAACCGAAAATGACTACACATTCCTCCTCAACTCCTCATCCACAAGAAACAATCAAGCCATAGCAAGCGTGAGTTCCGGGTCGAGAGATTTCCACCAGGGAGAGGTGAGCATGGAAGAGGAAGCACGAGAGATGTCCCGCCTCACCGTCAAAGCAGCCGAGATGTCTAGCCGCGCAGTAGTAGCAGCACAGAGGTCCCGCTGCGTCGCTGAAGCTGCACGGAGGACCCGTCGTGCCGTCGATGTAGCAGACTGGTCTGGCCACGCCGCGGAAGCAGCGGAGATGTCCCGCCGCGCCGCCAAAGCAGCAGGGAGGTCCCGCCGCGCCGCGGCGGCCTGGGAAAATTTCTCGCGGGCAGGCAAGGACCCTTTCAGGCGCATGCATGCGATAGTCCATAGCCAGGTGGATTAGATCTCCGGCTGGGCGAGGATGCAGGACGAGGCTACCGGCATCATCCGGCAACCCGGGGAGGGAAATGTGATGCTCCGGGGCGAGCATGACCTGCTGAGGGTGAAGCAGGAGGAGGAGACCGCTGTTGTGTTGCAGAGGACGGGCGTCATCATCCACAAACTTATGGACGAGAATGCCATGCTCCGCATCGAGCGCAACAGGCTGGTGGAGGAATCCATGGATGCTGCCAAGCAGTGTACTAAGGACATGAAACTGATGAAAGAGATCATTGCCCACCACGAGAACTAGTCTCCATGACCTGTGGCGCATAAAGAAAGTAGAGATCAGTGAGCCAGATCGTTTTATGCGTCTTCCTTCTTCTTTTGCCCTTGTGTATTTCGGGTGTAGCCGCATGTGGCTTTTTTAATTATCTTCCTAATTATGTAAGACAATTGTTATCCACTCTCGTCGTCCTTATATATATATTCATCAGTCTTGCTATAAGTCACAGTAGATGCTATATAGGTCCGTCGGATCTTACATCAAGATCCGTGCAAAATTTTCTTTTCAGATTTTCTTTTCCCTCTCTTAAATATCAGTCGAGTGAGACATTGCCACGCCATTAAACAGAGGCTCGGGCGCCATTAATGGTACCTTGGGAGAGATGTGGACGGCAGATGGAGGTCAAAGGGCTCTCCTCCCGATAGGCACGCGTAGGGGTCTGATCGCATGCCTCACGTACTCAAATAGCTACCCTGCACGGCGCCTCCTAGCTAATAAAAAAGGGGACGTATGGCGGCACATAAATGGTAAATAGAACGCCCACGGTTTTCAATAATACTTGTGTTTCCGATTGTAACGTGACAACACTTGTTCCAAAATGACTTTGTTGATTTTTAATGTGTGCGCCTTTGCAAATCCGACAGCAAAATTACCACAGCATGTTGGTGCCATGTCATGGCACCAAGCCAAGTTTCATGATTTTCATGCGTGTTTTGGATTTATAGGAATTAAAAAACCAAGTTTCTCAATGTTTCCAGCCGAGCCATGACACCCAGATGTTTGAATTTCATTCCCATTTCTGGCATGGGACCTAGAAATTTCCTGAGGATACACATGTGATTTTTCAACCAGCTTTGGTGCACTGGAGCATGTGCTTGTATTTAAAATTTGAATTATGCACACAAAGGTGACACGTTCCCTCTCAGAACCACGAGCCTTCTTGAGAGAAGCTCCGGTTTGCAAGAAACTTATACCAAAACATGTTCCTATTCTGCATTTTTTACCACAGCATGGTAGTACCATGACATGACACCATGCCAAGTTTCATGATTTTTAGCGTGGTTTGGATTTACAAGAATTTTAAAACCAAGCTTCTCAATGTTCTTGGCCAAACCATGATGCCCAGATGTTTGAATTTCATTCCCATTTCTTGCATGGGACCTAGAAATTCACCCGAGGACACACATGTGATTTTTCAGTCAACTTTGGGGCATGGGAGCATGTGCTTGTAGTTCAAATTTGAATTATGCACATTAAATGACCAAAAACTCAATTAATGTATAAAAAAGGCCAAACAAACCAGGAATAATTCCAAAATTTAATAGGGCACTCATATAGTTCGATGTTGCCTCTGTAAAGAAAATCTGGCGGTAGGCAGCGTATATTGTTTTGCACACAAAGGTATAAAGAAATAAAGAAATTAGCCCTACTTAATTCTTGGGTTCTTATTATTTATGCCACTAGTTGTGTAGCACTACTCAGTTTTGCCATTGGAAGTTACAACTACTCAAAAAATGCCATCGATCCATGAGATGCCTGCTCAAAAATGCAATTAGATATCTAAAAAGTGCCATCGTTAAGTTAGATATTTGCTCAAAAATGCCATTAGACATTGTTATTTTCACGTCAAACCCCGTTGACCATGTTACATGACAAAAATAAGATGATTCTCACAATGATAAGTTAATGGTGTCCAGCACAACACACCCGCAAATAAAGCTAAGCACCCTAGAATTATTTGACAAAACTAAGCACCCTAAAATTCTTTGACAACTAAACTGCTGGCTATATGATGTTGGCCATATATATTGTATGTATATAATGTCAAGAAACGAGTGGTAGTACTATACCATCTAAAAGATGAAATGTACGAAATATAATGAGGAGAAACATGGCATAGTTCTGCTGGGGGCTCAGCACAACACACCCCTCAAATAAAACTAAGCACACCAGAAATTAAAGTAAGCAACTAATCCGGTAGACACCGCATTAGAACCACCATGAGCAACGACACTGCCACCTTACTCGGAGTCGTCATCCACGTCCTCGACTTCGTCCTTGTCCCTCTTCCTCTTGGGCGATACTTCTTTGCTTGAACCGCACACTTGGCTCTTGCTCTTCATCCAACCCTTGTAGATATTGAAACAAAGGTAGCCATCCATTGCAGCGTAGTGGATGTGGTCCATATCTAGTACATTCCACTACCATGCATGATGATGAAACGTGTATGGAGGCTTCTCTAGTTTACCGTACAAATTATCTTGACAAAAGCAGTCTTCGCCTATCAAAGGCTCTGGTGGTGACGCCGCCTTGGGCTCCATGGTGACCTCCGTCTTGCCATCCTGTTGGTCTTGGTCTCGTTGCACTGATACGGAAACCTTTGCTTGACGCCTTGAACTCCTCGCCTGTGCTTGCCTCCTTAGCACCAAAGAGGAAACAAGGACACTATGCGTGCTGGCGCCCTCCTGGTGTCCGCCTGGTCTCGATCGTCATGGCTCACGTCATTGGAACCTTGTGAGGTTTGCCTGGCCTTGATCTCTCCGCCCCTCGTGAGCCAGCCTGGTGAGGCCGCTCCCGAGGAGGTTTTGTGCCGTCCGCCTCACGAGGGTCTCGAATGCTTGTTGGTGAAGATGGGCAGTACATGCCCGCTTGCAGAGCCACGCCATGGGCCACAGGCAAGTCTGGGGACTCCCGTTCCTAGAACACCGACAATGAGGACCCATTTGCCCCGGAAGCTCTCTGCCTTCTTCCCGGATCTCGAGATTGCATTGGCTCCGTTTGCTGCAACGAAGTGGGCGTACCCTGAGCATGCCGTGTCGTCCTTGTTCCGGAGGTAAAAGAAATGGCGAAGCAGCGCAACAGACGGCATCACCCCCACGAATGCCTCACAATAGAAGGCGAAGATCGACAGGAGAAGGATGGAATTGGGATGAAAGTGGAGGGCGTGGAGCTTGTAATGGCGGAGGACGGTGTAGAAAAACTCAGAGAAAGGAGGGACCAGCCCCGCGAAGACACTGTGCATGAAGAAGGGGTAGAAGGTACAACTAGAGGCCTCCGGCTCGGCGGAGCCAACCCGAAGCGCGGTATCTCCCCGCTTGTTGCTTTCACCCGCCGCCACCAGGAGTGCGGTGATTCAAGGCGGGCTCGTACCAGGAGGGCGAGCGCACGACCTTCGCCTTGTCGGACGCCATTGGGGCAAAGAACAGGAAAGGGGATCTGGAGCAGGAAGAAGGAGGGCAATCAAGACTCTGTAGCGTGCGCCAGCCCTTTTGTCAGGCGAGAACAGTTGGCGAGGCCGCGTGGGAAAGTGGAGGCACCCGCATCCCACCAATCGCCACGCATCAATCAAGGCCGCAGGTGGTTGGGGCCCGCAGTGCTCCGCACTTGCCCTTGAGCTTCGCCTCAAAGCCAAGCTCAAGCGCGCCTTGGGCCCGGGGGCTACTGCCGGTGTTCTGGGACCGGGGGTGCCCAGACTTGCCTGCCTGCGGGCTTGAGCGTGGCTCCACCATCGTCCTAGTAAGGCCCACCTTCAGCAGCAACTAATCAAGACCCTCGCGAGGGGCCAAGCCTCACAAGGCGGACGACATCGAGACCTCCCTAGGGGTAGCCTCACTACGCAGGCTACCGAGGAGCGGAGATTTCTGCAAGGGGCACCTCACGAGCATCACGTGACATGAGCCATGATGACCAAGGCTAGGTGGGTGCTAGTGGGCGCAGTGTGCCAGTTTCCTCTTTCGTGCAAAAGAGGCAGGCGTAGGCGAGGAGTCCCGAGGCATTAAGGAAAGGTTTCCATACGGGTGCAACAAGACCAAGACTAGCAGGACGGCAGGACGGAGGTCACCACAAAGGCCACAGCAGCGTCACCACCAGAGCCTTTGGCAGGCGAAGACCACCTTTTGTTAGGGCAGCTTGTACTTGTTGTCCCCCTTAAAACTTGGTCGTTGTGGGATCCCTTCCCACCTAAACATTTGGGAAGAGGACTAGGGCCTCTATAAATAGGACTAGCCACCACCATAGGAAATACTCATCTTAGATGGGGGGGGGACTCATCTTGGATCGGATCCACTCCATCCTCACACACACTGGCTCTCCGAGCTCAAGAACACCTCTTCTCCTGAGGTTGTTCAT
Organism: Triticum monococcum; assembly: GCA_034509565.1. Taxonomy (NCBI): domain Eukaryota; kingdom Viridiplantae; phylum Streptophyta; class Magnoliopsida; order Poales; family Poaceae; genus Triticum; species Triticum monococcum. The sequence goes on along the minus strand of CM067843.1, from coordinate 378,095,110 downwards.
CCATTGTACTAGTTCATCCTCAGACCATGAGGCAATCCACCAACACCACACTGGAGTAGGGTATTACACCGCAAGGTGGCCCAAACCAGTATAACCCCTTGTGTCTCTTGTTCTTTGGGTTCGTCGAGCTAGGCCGTGGGATTGTTGAGCGAGCATACTAGGGAGAGAGTGTTCTTCATGTGCACCCCAGAGTTTGAACCTAAGGGGTTAGCCGTAACCCACAATCCGACAAGACGTACAATTGTCACAGCAACTGGAACTGGCCTACCAAATCCGTGTCTTCATCAAGCTACTTGTTCTATCACTTCACCCTTTACCTTCTGTTTAGCTTCATGAAGTCATTGCTTGTTTGTCATGTTTGACTCGTAGCGTGAAGACATTCTCTCTGATTGCATAATTGGCTTCACACTGTCTTCCCATTCTGTTCCACTCTACCTAGCTGTTATTTGTCTTCATGTTTACTGCTACTTCTTGAGCTCGCGTTGGTTTTTCCCTTGAAGAGGAAAGGGTGATGCAGCAAAGTAGAGATAAGTATTTCCCTCAGTAAGAGAACCAATGTATCAGTCTAGTAGGAGGTACAAGCAAGTCCCCAATCTATGCACCTGCACAAACAATCGAACACTTGCACCCAACACGATAAAGAGGTTGTCAATCCCTTCACGGTCAATTGCAAAGGTCAAATCTGATAGAGATAGGTATAAAAGATTTCTAAAAGATAAAACAAAATAAATGTAAATAAATTGCAGCAAGATATTTTTGGTATTTTTGGTTTCATTGATCTGAAAATACATATTGGAAAATGGACCCGGGGCCATAGGTTTCACTAGAGGCTTCTCTCATGAAGGAAAATAATACAGTGGGTGAACAAATTACTGTCAAGCAATTGATAGAAAAGCGCAAAGTTATGACGATATACAAGGCAATGATTATGCATATAGGCATCATGTCCGTGTCAAGTAGACCGACTCCTGCCTGCATCTACTAATGTTACTCCACACATCGACCGCTATACAACATGCATCTAGAGTATTAAGTTCATAAAGAATGGAGTAAGGCCTTAAGTAAGATGACATGATGTGGAGGGATAAACTCAAGCAATATGATGAAAACCCCATCTTTTTATCCTTGATGGCAACAATACAATATGTGCCTCGCTACCCCTACTTTGTCACTGGGTGAGGACACCGCAAGATTGAACCTAAAACTAAGCACCTCTCCCATTGCAAGAAATACCAATCTAGTTGGCCAAACCAAACCGATAATTCGAAGAGAAATAAAAAGATATCAAATCATGCATATTAGAATTCAGAGAAGATTCAAATAATATTCATCGGTAATCTGATCATAAATCGACAATTCATCGGATCTCGACAAACAAACCCCAAAAGAATATTACATTGGATAGATCTCCAAGAGCATCGAGGAGAACATAGTATTGGGAATCAAAGAGAGAGAAGAAGCCATATAGCAACTAGCTACGGACCCGTAGGTCTGAGGTAAACTACTCACGCTTCAAAGAAGGGCAATAGGGTTGATGTAGATGCCCCCCATGATCGAACCTCCCTCCGGCAGATCGCCAGAAAAGGCCCCAAGATGGGATCTCCCTGGAATAGAAGGTTGCGGCGGCGGAAAAGTATTTTCGTGGCTCTCTCTAAGGGTTTTGGAATATATGTGAATTTATAGGATGAAGAAGTAGGTCAGGGGACTCCTGAGGGGGCCACAAGGCAGGGGCGCCCCCCTAGGGCATGCCCTCCACCCTTGTCACCGCCTTGTGGGTCTTCTGACTTGGACTCCAAGTCCTACATGTGTTTTCTATTCCAAGAAAAATCATCGCAAAGTTTTATTCCGTTTGGACTCCGTTTGATATTCCTTTTTGCAAAACTTAAAAACAAGGAAAAAACAGAAACTGGCACTAGGCTATGGGTTAATAAATTGGTCCCAAAAATAATATAAAATAGCATATTAATGCATATAAAACATCCAAAACAAGTAATATAATAGCATGGAACAATCAAAAGTTATAGATACGTCGGAGATGTATCATTTACTCAGTACTATTTCCTAGACTATGGCTTGGCTAGTGTAGTTTACCCTCCGCTGCATACCGTGTAGGTTGTATTTGATTGTCTGTCTTCGAAGACATTGCCTTGTCTTTAAGACTTTCATAAAAATTGCCTATTCACCCCCTCTAGTCAATAACTAGCACTTTCAATTGGTATCAGCGCAAGGTGCTCCATTGTTCTGTGTGATTCGGTTTAACCACCTGGAGTTTTAGCTATGTCGAGTGCAGGGATAATCAAAGTACCTACTGCATGCCCCGTCTTCGATGGCACTGATTACCCCTACTGGAAGAATAAGATGCGCATGCATCGTGAAGCCAGTGACGTTGACCTCTGGTATGTCGCCAAGACTAGCATTCCCAAAGTTGGTGAAGGCGTCACCCCTGCTGATGTCAAGAGATTTGCGCAACTAGACTCAACCGCCAAGAACATCACATGTGGTCATCCGACCAAAGGACATTATGGTTGTGTGAGTGCTCTAGAAACTGCGAAGCTGGTCTGGGACTGGCTATCCAAGGTCAACGAAGGCGTCTCAACCCAGAGGGACTCAAGAATAGATGTGCTTCGCAATCTCTTCAATCAATTCAATGGGAATTACAATGAGAATGTCCAGCTCACTTTTGACTGCCTCACTGATATCACAAATGAGCTTCGCACACTTGGCGCCACTAAAATCATCAAGCATGAAATAGTGAAGAAGCTATTGAGATCACTTGACAGCTCATCTGACACTTTGGCCTTGATGATCTAAGAACGCCCTGACTTCAGAGATCTCGATTTGTCGGACATACTTGAGAGCTCAACGCAGATGAATTCTAGCTATCTGAAGGCAATCTATGGTCCAAATTACGGCCGATCTCGTGCTTTGAAGGCAAAGGTTGTATCCTCATTTGAAGAATCTGACTGCAGTTCTGATGATCCTGAAGACATTGGCCAAGAGCTAGCAATGCTTGTGAGAAAGTTCCAAAAGTTCTCCAAGAAGAATCGCTTCGAAAAGTCTTCAAGATCCAGCTCCAAGAATGATGAGGCTTCCACTTGTGACTTCAAGAAGTGAACATGCCACAAATGCAGGAAGCCAGGCCATTATGTCAGCGTCCTTGGAACAGGGGTACCCAGACTTGCCTGCCTGTAGCCCAGGGCGTGGCTCCACCAGCGGCCTAGTACGGCCCATATTAATCAACAAACACTCAAGACCCTCGCCAGGGGCCAAGACTCGCGAGGAGGACGGCAAAAGACCTCCTCAGGGGCAGCCTCACTAGGCTGGCTCGCGAGGAGTGGACAGATCAAGGCGAGGGGCACCTTGTGAGGTTTCTGTGACGTGAGCCATGACGACCAAGGCTAGGCGGGCACCAGCGGGCGCAGAGTGCTAGTTTCCTCTTTGGTGCTAAAGAGGCAAGCGCAGGCGAGGAGTCCCGAGGTGTCAGGGAAAGGTTTCCATATCGGTGCAACGAGACCAAGACCAGCAGGACAACAAGATGGAGGTCATCATGGAGCCCACGACGGCGTCACCACCAGAGCCTTTGGCAGGCGAAGGCCACCTTTTGTCAGGATGGCTTGTACTAGTTGTCCCCCTTTAAATTGGCCGTTGTGGGATCCCTTCCTGCCTAATATTTGGGGAGAGGACCCGGGCCTCTATAAATAGGACTAGCCACCACCGGGGCTGGGGGGACGGGATCCATTCCACCAAGGCCACCACACAAGCTCACCGAGCTCAAGAATGCCTCTCCTCATGAGGTTGTTCTTCCCTTGTACTCGTTCATCTCCAGCCTACCAGGCAAGCCACCACACCACACTGGAGTAGGGTGTTACACCGCAACGGTGGCCCGAACCAGTATAAACTCTTGTGTCACTTGTTCCTTGGGTTCAGCGAGCTAGGCTTTGAGATTGTTGTGAGAGTGTGAGCTCAGGGGAGAGAGATCTTCATGCGCACCCCAGAGTTCGAACCTCAAGGGTTTTGCCGGAACCCGTAATCCGACATTTGGCACGCCAGGTAGGGTGCACCGAAGTTCCATTCCTCTGTCGGCTCCATCTCTCCGTCCGGTCCCCATGGCGAGCGCTGCTCCTCTGACTGGTATTATTTTCATGATGGTGGCTGGTATTATTTTGGGAGTACTACTTTGGATGTCATGTTGTTCATGTCATGTTATTATGAGGATCTCATGTTAACTCCTACTTAACCTGTAATTTCCATGCTGTTGTTTGTCTTGAATGCTTCTGGTTTATTGTGAGCTTGCAAGTACATTCAATGTACTGACCTAGCGTGTCATGCTAGCTTGCCGGTCGCGCCTGGATTGCATGCTTGTTTGCCCAGAGTCCCTGCGGATTGGAGTTCACCACCGTCATCGTTGTTCCGCTGCCAGTAGTTTTTCGCTGCTAGAGTTATTCCGCCGCTTCGAGTTGTTCTGCTGCTTGCATAGAGCAACTGAGGATGGCGTAGTGTCGCCGTGCCGATGTTATTCATTGTAATATCGGAGACCTTGTAATCATATTCGTGTGATAATAGAAAGCTGGTTTGTTCTGTTGGAAATATGCCCTAGAGGCAATAATAAATTAATTATTATTATATTTCCTTGTTCATGATAATCGTTTATTATCCATGCTAGAATTGTATTGACAGGAAACTCAGATACATGTGTGGATACATAGACAACACCATGTCCCTAGTAAGCCTCTAGTTGACTAGCTCGTTGATCAATAGATGGTTACGGTTTCCTGACCATGGACATTGGATGTCGTTGATAACGGGATCACATCATTAGGAGAATGATGTGATGGACAAGACCCAATCCTAAGCCTAGCACAAGATCATGTAGTTCGTATGCTAAAGCTTTTCTAATGTCAAGTATCATTTCCTTAGACCATGAGATTGTGCAACTCCCGAATACCGTAGGATTGCTTTGGGTGTTCCAAACGTCACAACGTAACTGGGTGGCTATAAAGGTACACTACAGGTATCTCCGAAAGTGTCTGTTGGGTTGGCACGAATCGAGACTGGGATTTGTCACTCCGTGTGACGGAGAGGTATCTCTGGGCCCACTCGGTAGGACAACATCATAATGTGCACAATGTGACCAAGGAGTTGATCACGGGATGATGTGTTACGGCAGGAGTAAAGAGACTTGTCGGTAACGAGATTGAACAAGGTATCGGGATACCGACGATCGAATCTCGGGCAAGTATCGTACCGATGGACAAAGGGAATTGCATACGGGATTGATTAAGTCCTTGACATCGTGGTTCATCCGATGAGATCATCGTGGAACATGTGGGATCCAACATGGGTATCCAGATTCCACTGTTGGTTATTGACCGGAGAACGTCTCGGTCATGTCTGCATGTCTCCTGAACCCGTAGGGTCTACACACTTAAGGTTCGATGACGCTAGGGTTATAAAGGAAGTTTGTATGTGGTTACCGAATGTTGTTCGGAGTCCCGGATGAGATTCCGGATGTCACGAGGAGTTCCGGAATGGTCCGGAGGTAAAGATTTATATATGGGAAGTCCTCTTTTGGTCACCGAAAAAGTTTCGGGATTTATCGGTAACGTACCGGGACCACCGGGAGGGTCCCGGGGTCCACCAAGTGGGGCCACCAGCCCCGGAGGCTTGCATGGGCTAAGAGTGGTAAGGGACCAGCCCCTGAGTGGGCTGGTGTGCCTCCCGCAAGGCCCAGGGCGCAGCTAGGAGGAGAAGGGGGAAACCCTAGGCACAGATGGGCCTAAGGCCCACCCTAGGGCGCGCCCCCCTCTTCCCCTCTTGGCCGCCCCCTCTTTCCCATCTAGGGCTGCCGCCCCCCCTAGGGGTGGGAACCCTAGAGGGGGCGCACCCTCCTCCCCTCCTCCTATAAATAGTGGGGGTTTTGGGCTGTCCAAGACACGCGATTTGATCTCTCCCTGGCGCAGCCCTACCTCTCTCCTCCTCGTCTCTTGTGGTGCTTGGCGAAGCCCTGCTGGAGTACCACGCTCCTCCACCACCACCACGCCGTCGTGCTGCTGCTGGATGGAGTCTTCCTCAACCTCTCCCTCTCTCCTTGCTGGATCAAGGCATGGGAGACGTCACCAGGCTGTACGTGTGTTGAACGCGGAGGTGCCGTCCGTTCGGCAATAGGATCTCCGGTGATTTGGATCACGACGAGTACGACTCCTTCAACCCCGTTCTCTTGAACTCTTACGCTTAGCGATCTACAAGGGTATGTAGATGCACTCTCCTTCCCCTCGTTGCTGGTTTCTCCATAGATAGATCTTGGTGACACGTAGGAAAATTTTGAATTTCTGCTACGTTACCCAACAGTGGCATCATGAGCTAGGTCTATTGCGTAGATTCTATGCATGAGTAGAACACAAAGTAGTTGTGGGCGTTGATTTTGTTCAATATGCTTACCGTTACTAGTCCAATCTTGTTTCGACGGTATTGTGGGATGAAGCGGCCCGGACCAACCTTACACGTACGCTTACGTGAGACCGGTTCCACCGACTGACATGCACTAGTTGCATAAGGTGGCTGGCGGGTGTCTGTCTCTCCCACTTTAGTCGGATCGGATTCGGTGAAAAGGGTCCTTATGAACGGTAAATAGCAATTGGCATATCACGTTGTGGTCTTTGCGTAGGTAAGAAACGTTCTTGCTAGAAACCCATAGCAGCCACGTAAAACATGCAAACAACAATTAGAGGACGTCTAACTTGTTTTTGCAGGGTATGCTATGTGATGTGATATGGCCAAAGGATGTGATGAATGATATATGTGATGTATGAGATGATCATGTTCTTGTAATAGGAATCATGACTTGCATGTCGATGAGTATGACAACCGGCAGGAGCCATAGGAGTTGTCTTAATTTATTTATGACCTGCGTGTCAACATAAACGTCATGTAATTACTTTACTTTATTGCTAACCATTAGCTGTAGTAGTAGAAGTAATAGTTGGCGAGACAACTTCATGAAGACACGATGATGGAGATCATGATGATGGAGATCATGGTGTCATGCCGGTGACGATGATGATCATGGAGCCCCGAAGATGGAGATCAAAAGGAGCAATATGATATTGGCCATATCATGTCACTTTTTGATTGCATGTGATGTTTATCATGTTTATACATCTTATTTGCTTAGAACGACGGTAGTAAATAAGATGATCCCTCATTAAAATTTCAAGAAAGTGTTCCCCCTAACTATGCACCGTTGTGAAAGTTCGTCGTTTCGAAGCACCACGTGATGATCGGGTGTGATAGATTCTTACGTTCGAATACAACGGGTGTTGACGAGCCTAGCATGTACAGACATGGCCTCGGAACACATGCAAAACACTTAGGTTGACTTGACGAGCCTAGCATGTACAGACATGGCCTCGGAACACAAGAGACCGAAAGGTCGAGCATGAGTCGTATGGTAGATACGATCAACATGAAGATGTTCACCAATGTTGACTAGTCCGTCTCACGTGATGATCGGACACGGCCTAGTTGACTCGGATCATGTAATCACTTAGATGACTAAAGGGATGTCTATCTGAGTGGGAGTTCATAAGATGAACTTAATTATCCTGAACATAGTCAAAAGTACTTTGCAAATTATGTCGTAGCTCACGCTATAGTTCTACTGTTTAGATATGTTCCTAGAGAAAATTTAGTTGAAAGTTGATAGTAGCAATTATGCGGACTAGGTCCGTAAACTGAGGATTGTCCTCATTGCTTCATAGAAGGTTTATGTGCTTAATGCACTGCTCAGTGTGCTGAACCTCGAACGTCGTCTGTGGATGTTGCGAACATCTGACATACACGTTTTGATGACTACATGATAGTTCAGTGCGTAATGCTAAATGGTTTAGAATTGAGGCACCAAATACGTTTTGAAACGTCGCGAAACATATGAGATGTTTCGAGGGCTGAAATTGGGATTTCAGGCTCGTGCCCACGTCAAGAGGTATAAGACCTCCGACGATTTTCTTAGCCTGCAAACTAAGGGAGGAAAGCTCAATTGTTGAGCTGGTGCTCAGATTGTCTGAGTACAACAATCATTCGAATCGAGTGGGAGTTGATCTTCCAGATGAGACAGTGATGGTTCTCCGAAGTCATTACCACCAAGCTTCTAGAGCTTCGTGATGAACTATAATATATCAGGGACATATATGATGATCCTTGAGATATTCGCGATGTTTGACACCACAAAAGTAGAAATCAAGAAGGAGCATCAATTGTTGATGGTTGGTGAAACCACTAGTTTCAAGAAGGGCAAGGGCAAGAAGGGATACTTCATGAAACGACAAATCAGCCGCTGTTCTAATGAAGAAACCCAAAGTTGATCCCCAAGCCCGAGACTAAATGCTTCTGTAATAAGGGGAACAGTCACTGAAGCAGAACAACCCTAGATACTTGGTAGATGAGAAGGCTGGTAAGGTCGACAGAAGTATATTGGATATGCATTACAATGTGTACTTTACTAGTACTCCTGGTAGCACCAGGGTATTAGATACCGGTTTGGTTGCTAAGTGTTAGTAACTCGAAACAAAAGGCTACGGAATAAACGGAGACTAGCTAAAAGGTGAGATGACGATATGTGTTGGAAGTATTTCCAAGGCTGATCAAATATCATACGCTCCCTCTACCATCGAGATTGGTATTAAAACCTAAATAATTGTTATTTGGTGTTTGCGCTGAGCATAGACATAACTGGATTACGTCTATCGCAATACGGTTATTCATTTAAGGAGAATAATGGTTACTCTGTTTATTTGAATAATACCTTCAATGGTCTTACACCTAAAATGAATGGCTTATTGAATCTCGATCGTAGTGATACACATGTTCATGCCAAAAGATATAAGATAGTAATGATAGTACCACCTACTTGTGGCACTACCACTTAAGTCATATCGGTATAAAACGCATGAAGAAGCTCCATGTTGATGGATCTTTGGACTCACTCGTTTTGAAAAGTTTGAGACATGCGAACCATGTCCATTGGTGTATATGCATGAAGAAACTCCATGCAAATGGACCGTTTGGACTCACTTGATTTTGAATCACTTGAGACACGCAAATCATACCACATGGGCAAGATGACTGAAAGCCTCGTTTTCAGTAAAATGGAACTAGAAAGCAACTTGTTGGAAGTAATACATTTTGATGTGTGCAGTCCAATGAGTGCTGAGGCATGTAGTGGATATCGTTATGTTCTTACTTCACAGATGATTTGAGTAGATACTGAGTATATTTAGTTGATGAAACATAAGTCTGAATTATTAAAAGGTTCAAGTAATTTCAGAGTGAAGTTGAACATCATCGTGACAAAAGGATAAAATGTCTATGATATGATCATAGAGATGAATATCTGAATTACGAGTTTGGCACAGAATTAAGACATTGTGGAAATTGTTTCACAACTAATGCAGCCTGGAACACCATAGTGTGATGGTGTGTCCGAACATCAAAACTGCACCCTATTGGATATGATGCATAGCATGATGTCTCTTATCAAATTACCACGATAGTTTATGGGTTAGGCATTAGAGACAACCACATTCACTTTAAATAGGGCACCACGTAATTCCGATGAGATGACATCGTATGAACTATGGTTTAGAGAAACCTAAGCTGTCATTTCTTAAAAGTTTGGGGCTGCGACGCTTATGTAAAAAAAGTTTTAGGCTGATAAGCTCGAACCCAAAGCGGATAAATGCATCTTCATAGGACACCCAAAACAGTTGGGTATACCTCCTGCCTCAGATTCGAAAGCAATAAGGGATTGTTTCTAGAATCGGGTCCTTTCTTGAGGAAAAGTTTCTCTCGAAAGAATTGAGTGGGAGGATGGTGGAGACTTGATGAGGTTATTGAACCGTCTCTTCAACTAGTGTGTGACAGGGCACAGGGAGTTGTTTCTGTGGTACCTACACCAATTCAAGTGGAAGCTTATGATAGTGATCATGAAACTTCAGATCAAGTCACTACCAAACCTCGTCGGATGACAAGGATGCGTACTACTTCAGAGTGGTACGTAATCCTATCTTGGAAGTCATGTTGCTAGACAACAATGAACCTACAAGCTATGGAGAAGCGACGATGGGCCTGGAATCCAAAATGGCTCGAGGCCATATAATCCGAGAGAGGATCCATATATGAAAACAAAGTGTAGACTTTGGAGGAACTACTTGATGGTCGTAAGGCTGTTAGGTACATATGGATTTTAAAAGGAAGACGGACAATGATGGTAAGTATCACCATTAAGAAAGCTTGACTTGTCGTTAAGATGTTTTCCGACAAGTTCAAGGAGTTGACTACGATGAGACTTTCTCACTCGTAGCGATGCTAAGAGTCTGTTGGAATTATATTAGCAATTACTGCATTATTTATGAAATCTTGCAGATAGGATGTCAAAACATTGTTTCCTCGACGATTTTTGAGGAAAGGTTGTATGTGATACAACCGGAAGGTTTTGTCAATCCTGAAAGATGCTAACAAGTATGCAAAGCTCCAGCAATCCTTCTAAGGACTGGAGTAAGCATCTCGGAGTTGGAATGTCTGCTTTGATGAGATGATCAAAGTTTTGGGTGTATACAAAGTTTATGAGAAACTTGTATTTCCAAAGAAGTGAGTGGGAGCACTATAGAATTTCTGATGAGTATATGTTGTTGACATATTGTTGATCAGAAATGCCGTAGAATTTCTGGAAAGCATATAGGGTTATTTGGAAAGTGTTTTTCAATGGAAAGCCTAGATTAAGCTACTTGAGCATTGAGCATCAAGATCTATAAGGATAGATCAAAACGCTTAATGGTACTTTCAAATGAGCACATACCTTGACATGATCTTGAAGGTGTTCAAGATGGATCAGTCAAAGAAGGAGTTCTTGCCTGAGTTGTAAGGTATGAAGTTAAGACTTAAAGCTCGACCACGGTAGAAGAAAGAGGAAGGACGAAGGTCGTCCCCTATGCTTTTGTCATAGGCTCTATACGGTATGCCATGCTGAGTACCGCACCTGATGTGTGCCTTGCCACATATCTGGCAAGAGGGTACAACGGTAATATAGGAGTAGATCACCAAATAGCGGTCTAAATTATCCTTAGAGGAATAAGGATATGTTTCTCGGTTATGGAGGTGATAAAGAGTTCGACGTAAAGAGTTATGTCGATGCAAGATTAACACCTATCCGGATAGCTCTGAGTAGAGATACCGGATACGTATAATGGAGCAACAATTTAGAATAGCTCCAAGTAGAACAGTTATTTGAAATGGCTCCAAATGTAGCGTAGTAGTTGCATCTACAAGATGACATAGAAATTTGCAAAGTACATACGGATCTGAATGCTGCAGACCCGTTGACTGAAACCTCTCTCACAAGCATAACATGATCAAACCCAGAACTCTTTGGGTGTTAGTCACATGGGGATGTGACCTTGAGTGTTAATCACATATCGATGTGAACTGGATTATTGACTCTAGTGCAAGCGGGAGACTGTTGGAAATATGCCCTAGAGGCAATAATAAATTAATTATTATTATATTTCCTTGTTCATGATAATCGTTTATTATCCATGCTAGAATTGTATTGATAGGAAACTCAGATACATGTGTGGATACATAGACAACACCATGTCCCTAGTAAGCCTCTAGTTGACTAGCTCGTTGATCAATAGATGGTTACGGTTTCCTGACCATGGACATTGGATGTCGTTGATAACGGGATCACATCATTAGGAGAATGATGTGATGGACAAGACCCAATCCTAAGCCTAGCACAAGATCATGTAGTTCGTATGCTAAAGATTTTCTAATGTCAAGTATCATTTCCTTAGACCATGAGATTGTGCAACTCCCGGATACCGTAGGAGTGCTTTGGGTGTGCCAAACGTCACAACGTAACTGGGTGGCTATAAAGGTACACTACAGGTATCTCTGAAAGTGTCTGTTGGGTTGGCATGAATCGAGACTGGGATTTGTCACTCCGTGTGATAGAGAGGTATCTCTGGGCCCACTCGGTAGGACATCATCATAATGTGCACAATGTGACCAAGGAGTTGATCATGGGATGATGTGTTACGGAACGAGTAAAGAGACTTGCCGGTAATGAGATTGAACAAGGTATCGGGATACCGACGATCGAATCTCGGGCAAGTATCGTACCGATGGACAAAGGGAATTGCATACGGGATTGATTAAGTCCTTGACATCGCGGTTCATCCGATGAGATCATCGTGGAACGTGTGGGAGCCAACATGGGTATCCAAATTCCGCTGTTGGTTATTGACCGGAGAACGTCTCGGTCATGTCTGCATGTCTCCTGAACCCATAGGGTCTACACACTTAAGGTTCGATGACGCTAGGGTTATAAAGGAAGTTTGTATGTGGTTACCAAATGTTGTTCGGAGTCCCGGATGAGATTCCGGACGTCACGAGGAGTTCCGGAATGGTCCGGAGGTAAAGATTTATATATGGGAAGTCCTGTTTTGGTCACCGGAAAAGTTTCGGGATTTATCGGTAACGTACTGGGACCACCGGGAGGGTCCCGGGGTCCACCAAGTGGGGCCACCAGCCCCGGAGGCTTGCATGGGCTAAGATTGTTAAGGGACCAGCCCCTGAGTGGGCTGGTGCGCCTCCCACAAGGCCCAGGGCGCAGCTAGGAGGAGAAGGGGGAAACCCTAGGCACAGATGGGCCTAAGGCCCACCCTAGGGCGCGCCCCCCTCTTCCCCTCTTGGCCGCCCCCCTTTCCCATCTAGGGCTGCCTCCCCCTAGGGGTGGGAACCCTAGAGGGGGCGCACCCTCCTCCCCTCCTCCTATAAATAGTGGGGGTTTTGTGCTGTCCAAGACACGCGATTTGATCTCTCCCTGGCGCAGCCCTACCTCTCTCCTCCTCGTCTCTTGCGGTGCTTGGCGAAGCCCTGCTGGAGTACCACGCTCCTCCACCACCACCACGCCGTCGTGCTACTGCTGGATGGAGTCTTCCTCAACCTCTCCCTCTCTCCTTGCTGGATCAAGGCATGGGAGATGTCACCGGGCTGTACGTGTGTTGAACGCGGAGGTGCCGTCTGTTCGGCACTAGTATCTCCGGTGATTTGGATCACGACGAGTACGACTCCTTCAACCCCATTCTCTTGAACGCTTCCGCTTAGCGATCTACAAGGGTATGTAGATGCACTCTCCTTCGCCTCGTTGCTAGTTTCTCCATAGATAGATCTTGGTGACACGTAGGAAAATTTTGAATTTCTGCTACGTTAGCTAGGTCTATTGCGTAGATTCTATGCATGAGTAGAACACAAAGTAGTTGTGGGCGTTGATTTTGTTCAATATGGTTACCATTACTAGTCCAATCTTGTTTCGACGGTATTGTGGGATGAAGCGGCCCGGACCAACCTTACACGTACGCTTACGTGAGACCGGTTCCACCAACTGACATGCACTAGTTGCATAAGGTGGCTGGCGGGTGTCTGTCTCTCCCACTTTAGTCGGATCGGATTCGATGAAAAGGGTCCTTATGAACGGTAAATAGCAATTGGCATATCACGTTGTGGTCTTTGCGTAGGTAAGAAACGTTCTTGCTAGAAACCCATAGCAGCCACGTAAAACATGCAAACAACAATTAGAGGACGTCTAACTTGTTTTTGCAGGGTATGCTATGTGATGTGATATGGCCAAAGGATGTGATGAATGATATATGTGATGTATGAGATAATCATGTTCTTGTAATAGGAATCATGGCTTGCATGTCGATGAGTATGACAACCGGCAGGAGCCATAGGAGTTGTCTTAATTTATTTATGACCTGCGTGTCAACATAAACGTCATGTAATTACTTTACTTTATTGTTAACCGTTAGCTGTAGTAGTAGAAGTAATAATTGGCGAGACAACTTCATGAAGACACGATGATGGAGATCATGGTGTCATGCCGGTGACGATGATGATCATGGAGCCCCAAAGATGGAGATCAAAAGGAGCAATATGATATTGGCCATATTATGTCACTTTTTGATTGCATGTGATGTTTATCATGTTTATACATCTTATTTGCTTAGAACGACGGTAGTAAATAAGATGATCCCTCATTAAAATTTCAAGAAAGTGTTCCCCCTAACTGTGCACCGTTGTGAAAGTTCGTCGTTTCGAAGCACCATGTGATGATCGGGTGTGATAGATTCTTACGTTCGAATACCACGGGTGTTGACGAGCCTAGCATGTACAGACATGGCCTCGGAACACATGCAAAACACTTAGGTTGACTTGACGAGCCTAGCATGTACAGACATGGCCTCGGAACACAAGAGACCGAAAGGTCGAGCATGAGTCGTATGGTAGATACGATCAACATGAAGATGTTCACCAATGTTGACTAGTCCGTCTCACGTGATGATCGGACACGGCCTAGTTGACTCAGATCATGTAATCACTTAGATGACTAAAGGGATGTCTATCTGAGTGGGAGTTCATAAGATGAACTTAATTATCCTGAACATAGTCAAAAGTACTTTGCAAATTATGTCGTAGCTCACGCTATAGTTCTACTGTTTAGATATGTTCCTAGAGAAAATTTAGTTGAAAGTTGATAGTAGCAATTATGCGGACTAGGTCCGTAAACTGAGGATTGTCCTCATTGCTTCATAGAAGGTTTATGTCCTTAATGCACTGCTCAGTGTGCTGAACCTTGAACGTCGTCTGTGGATGTTGCGAACATCTGACATACACGTTTTGATGACTACATGATAGTTCAGTGCGTAATGCTAAATGGTTTAGAATTGAGGCACCAAAGACGTTTTGAAACGTCGCGAAACATATGAGATGTTTCGAGGGCTGAAATTGGGATTTCAGGCTCGTGCCCACGTCAAGAGGTATAAGACCTCCGACGATTTTCTTAGCCTGCAAACTAAGGGAGGAAAGCTCAATTGTTGAGCTTGTGCTTAGATTGTCTGAGTACAACAATCATTTGAATCGAGTGGGAGTTGATCTTCCAGATGAGACAGTGATGGTTCTCCGAAGTCATTACCACCAAGCTTCTAGAGCTTCGTGATGAACTATAATATATCGGGGACATATATGATGATCCTTGAGATATTCGCGATGTTTGACACCACAAAAGTAGAAATCAAGAAGGAGCATCAATTGTTGATGGTTGGTGAAACCACTAGTTTCAAGAAGGGCAAGGGCAAGAAGGGATACTTCATGAAACGACAAATCAGCTGCTGTTCTAATGAAGAAACCCAAAGTTGATCCCCAAGCCCGAGACTAAATGCTTCTGTAATAAGGGGAACAGTCACTGAAGCAGAACAACCCTAGATACTTGGTAGATGAGAAGGCTGGTAAGGTCGACAGAAGTATATTGGATATGCATTACAATGTGTACTTTACTAGTACTCCTGGTAGCACCAGGGTATTAGATACCGGTTTGGTTGCTAAGTGTTAGTAACTCGAAACAAAAGGCTACGGAATAAACGGAGACTAGCTAAAAGGTGAGATGACGATATGTGTTGGAAGTATTTCCAAGGCTGATCAAATATCATACGCTCCCTCTACCATCGAGATTGGTATTAAAACCTAAATAATTGTTATTTGGTGTTTGCGTTGAGCATAGACATAATTGGATTACGTCTATCGCAATACGGTTATTCATTTAAGGAGAATAATGGTTACTCTGTTTATTTGAATAATACCTTCAATGGTCTTACACCTAAAATGAATGGCTTATTGAATCTCGATCGTAGTGATACACATGTTCATGCCAAAAGATATAAGATAGTAATGATAGTACCACCTACTTGTGGCACTACCACTTAAGTTATATCGGTATAAAACGCATGAAGAAGCTCCATGTTGATGGATCTTTGGACTCACTCGTTTTGAAAAGTTTGAGACATGCGAACCATGTCCATTGGTGTATATGCATGAAGAAACTCCATGCAAATGGACCGTTTGGACTCACTTGATTTTGAATCACTTGAGACACGCAAATCATACCACATGGGCAAGATGACTGAAAGCCTCGTTTTCAGTAAAATGGAACTAGAAAGCAACTTGTTGGAAGTAATACATTTTGATGTGTGCAGTCCAATGAGTGCTGAGGCATGTAGTGGATATCGTTATGTTCTTACTTCACAGATGATTTGAGTAGATACTGAGTATATTTAGTTGATGAAACATAAGTCTGAATTATTAAAAGGTTCAAGTAATTTCAGAGTGAAGTTGAACATCATCGTGACAAAAGGATAAAATGTCTATGATATGATCATAGAGATGAATATCTGAATTACGAGTTTGGCACAGAATTAAGACATTGTGGAAATTGTTTCACAACTAATGCAGCCTGGAACACCATACTGTGATGGTGTGTCCGAACATCAAAACTGCACCCTATTGGATATGATGCATAGCATGATGTCTCTTATCAAATTACCACGATAGTTTATGGGTTAGGCATTAGAGACAACCACATTCACTTTAAATAGGGCACCACGTAATTCCGATGAGATGACATCGTATGAACTATGGTTTAGAGAAACCTAAGCTGTCATTTCTTAAAAGTTTGGGGCTGCGACGCTTATGTAAAAAAAGTTTTAGGCTGATAAGCTCGAACCCAAAGCGGATAAATGCATCTTCATAGGACACCCAAAACAGTTGGGTATACCTCCTGCCTCAGATTCGAAAGCAATAAGGGATTGTTTCTAGAATCGGGTCCTTTCTTGAGGAAAAGTTTCTCTCGAAAGAATTGAGTGGGAGGATGGTGGAGACTTGATGAGGTTATTGAACCGTCTCTTCAACTAGTGTGTGACAGGGCACAGGGAGTTGTTTCTGTGGTACCTACACCAATTCAAGTGGAAGCTTATGATAGTGATCATGAAACTTCAGATCAAGTCACTACCAAACCTCGTCGGATGACAAGGATGCGTACTACTTCAGAGTGGTACGTAATCCTATCTTGGAAGTCATGTTGCTAGACAACAATGAACCTACAAGCTATGGAGAAGCGACGGTGGGCCTGGAATCCAAAATGGCTCGAGGCCATATAATCCGAGAGAGGATCCATATATGAAAACAAAGTGTAGACTTTGGAGGAACTACTTGATGGTCGTAAGGCTGTTAGGTACATATGGATTTTAAAAGGAAGACGGACAATGATGGTAAGTATCACCATTAAGAAAGCTTGACTTGTCATTAAGATGTTTTCCCACAAGTTCAAGGAGTTGACTACGATGAGACTTTCTCACTCGTAGCGATGCTAAGAGTCTGTTGGAATTATATTAGCAATTACTGCATTATTTATGAAATCTTGCAGATAGGATGTCAAAACATTGTTTCCTCGACGATTTTTGAGGAAAGGTTGTATGTGATACAACCGGAAGGTTTTGTCAATCCTGAAAGATGCTAACAAGTATGCAAAGCTCCAGCAATCCTTCTAAGGACTGGAGTAAGCATCTCGGAGTTGGAATGTCTGCTTTGATGAGATGATCAAAGTTTTGGGTGTATACAAAGTTTATGAGAAACTTGTATTTCCAAAGAAGTGAGTGGGAGCACTATAGAATTTCTGATGAGTATATGTTGTTGACATATTGTTGATCAGAAATGCCGTAGAATTTCTGGAAAGCATATAGGGTTATTTGGAAAGTGTTTTTCAATGGAAAGCCTAGATTAAGCTACTTGAGCATTGAGCATCAAGATCTATAAGGATAGATCAAAACGCTTAATGGTACTTTCAAATGAGCACATACCTTGACATGATCTTGAAGGTGTTCAAGATGGATCAGTCAAAGAAGGAGTTCTTGCCTGAGTTGTAAGGTATGAAGTTAAGACTTAAAGCTCGACCACGGTAGAAGAAAGAGGAAGGACGAAGGTCGTCCCCTATGCTTTTGTCATAGGCTCTATACGGTATGCCATGCTGAGTACCGCACCTGATGTGTGCCTTGCCACATATCTGGCAAGAGGGTACAACGGTAATATAGGAGTAGATCACCAAATAGCGGTCTAAATTATCCTTAGAGGAATAAGGATATGTTTCTCGGTTATGGAGGTGATAAAGAGTTCGACGTAAAGAGTTATGTCGATGCAAGATTAACACCTATTCGGATAGCTCTGAGTAGAGATACCGGATACGTATAATGGAGCAACAATTTAGAATAGCTCCAAGTAGAACAGTTATTTGAAATGGCTCCAAATGTAGCGTAGTAGTTGCATCTACAAGATGACATAGAAATTTGCGAAGTACATACGGATCTGAATGCTGCAGACCCGTTGACTGAAACCTCTCTCACAAGCATAACATGATCAAACCCAGAACTCTTTGGGTGTTAGTCACATGGGGATGTGACCTTGAGTGTTAATCACATATCGATGTGAACTGGATTATTGACTCTAGTGCAAGCGGGAGACTGTTGGAAATATGCCCTAGAGGCAATAATAAATTAATTATTATTATATTTCCTTGTTCATGATAATCGTTTATTATCCATGCTAGAATTGTATTGATAGGAAACTCAGATACATGTGTGGATACATAGACAACACCATGTCCCTAGTAAGCCTCTAGTTGACTAGCTCGTTGATCAATAGATGGTTACGGTTTCCTGACCATGGACATTCGATGTCGTTGATAACGGGATCACATCATTAGGAGAATGATGTGATGGACAAGACCCAATCCTAAGCCTAGCACAAGATCATGTAGTTCGTATGCTAAAGATTTTCTAATGTCAAGTATCATTTCCTTAGACCATGAGATTGTGCAACTCCTGGATACCGTAGGAGTGCTTTGGGTGTGCCAAACGTCACAACGTAACTGGGTGGCTATAAAGGTACACTACAGGTATCTCTGAAAGTGTCTGTTGGGTTGGCATGAATCGAGACTGGGATTTGTCACTCCGTGTGATAGAGAGGTATCTCTGGGCCCACTCGGTAGGACATCATCATAATGTGCACAATGTGACCAAGGAGTTGATCATGGGATGATGTGTTACGGAACGAGTAAAGAGACTTGCCGGTAATGAGATTGAACAAGGTATCGGGATACCGACGATCGAATCTCGGGCATACGGGATTGATTAAGTCCTTGACATCGCGGTTCATCCGATGAGATCATCGTGGAACGTGTGGGAGCCAACATGGGTATCCAAATTCCGCTGTTGGTTATTGACCGGAGAACGTCTCGGTCATGTCTGCATGTCTCCTGAACCCATAGGGTCTACACACTTAAGGTTCGATGACGCTAGGGTTATAAAGGAAGTTTGTATGTGGTTACCAAATGTTGTTCGGAGTCCCGGATGAGATTCCGGACGTCACGAGGAGTTCCGGAATGGTCCGGAGGTAAAGATTTATATATGGGAAGACCTGTTTTGGTCACCGGAAAAGTTTCGGGATTTATCGGCAACGTACTGGGACCACCGGGAGGGTCCCGGGGTCCACCAAGTGGGGCCACCAGCCCCGGAGGCTTGCATGGGCTAAGATTGGTAAGGGACCAGCCCCTGAGTGGGCTGGTGCGCCTCCCGCAAGGCCCAGGGCGCAGCTAGGAGGAGAAGGGGGAAACCCTAGGCACAGATGGGCCTAAGGCCCACCCTAGGGCGCGCCCCCCTCTTCCCCTCTTGGCCGCCCCCCTTTCCCAT
This sequence comes from Triticum monococcum, assembly GCA_034509565.1. NCBI lineage: Eukaryota > Viridiplantae > Streptophyta > Magnoliopsida > Poales > Poaceae > Triticum > Triticum monococcum. The sequence continues at coordinate 378,075,479 of CM067843.1, read as the reverse complement.
CTAGGGCTGCCTCCCCCTAGGGGTGGGAACCCTAGAGGGGGCGCACCCTCCTCCCCTCCTCCTATAAATAGTGGGGGTTTTGTGCTGTCCAAGACACGCGATTTGATCTCTCCCTGGCGCAGCCCTACCTCTCTCCTCCTCGTCTCTTGCGGTGCTTGGCGAAGCCCTGCTGGAGTACCACGCTCCTCCACCACCACCACGCCGTCGTGCTACTGCTGGATGGAGTCTTCCTCAACCTCTCCCTCTCTCCTTGCTGGATCAAGGCATGGGAGATGTCACCGGGCTGTACGTGTGTTGAACGCGGAGGTGCCGTCTGTTCGGCACTAGTATCTCCGGTGATTTGGATCACGACGAGTACGACTCCTTCAACCCCATTCTCTTGAACGCTTCCGCTTAGCGATCTACAAGGGTATGTAGATGCACTCTCCTTCGCCTCGTTGCTAGTTTCTCCATAGATAGATCTTGGTGACACGTAGGAAAATTTTGAATTTCTGCTACGTTACCCAACATGTTCTATGCTAAGAAGTGTCGTATTCCAGAAGACTTCTCCTTGATATCCGGGAGGGAATACGAGGCGTTCCGGTTTTCCCTGAGTCGGGGTGCCACAACGCTTGGTATCAGAGCAGGTCTGGCTATAGGATGCCCTAGCCCGCGCGAACGTTAGAAAGCGGTATTATAGACCCCAGTTGGTTTGTTGCACTTGATTGTTGCATTTTTTGTCGCATAGCATACATATAGATTATTATTTTGTCACTAACGGTTAATCTTGTGAGTGTAGGCGGCATCATTTTTGGTCCACCGCCTGCACCCTCTTTCTTAGCATGTCTGCTCTTTGGTGTTCGGCGTCATCTCTGTCCCAGCAGAGTGATGCCCTGGTACCCAGAGTTTCAGACACTATTTGCAGGAGTTATGCTCAGGTGTCGCGTATATTTGTCCGCCGCCCACCATATTATTTCAGTGATAGGCTTGGTTATCAAAAAAGGGCAATGCCAGCGAGCCTTGTTGTTCCACCGCCACCCTACCCAGTCTTCCACTGGTATCTTGCCATGTCATTTCATTCTTTGGACGGGTACGATTCCCTTCATACGCTTGATAATGAGGTGGTCGTGACTTTTGTGTCTCGCTACTTGATCGTCAAGTCCGTTCTCACCTGTGTATCCATCCAGATCCAGCCACTGGTCAGCCAGTGCTTGGTGTGGCTTCGGTTACGCCAACTCCTTCCACACATGGATATAATTTTCGTGCACACCACCACGACATATTAGACCATAATACCAGAGTTTCTGCGAGATTTGTGTGCTTAGGTGTGCATGCATATTATTGTGTGAGTAGCAGTAATATGTGATGATTCCTTGATTAATTATATTAGTAGTATGCTTGTGTGCTTTTGTTTTAGTCGTTTCTTTAGTTTCTTTCTTTGGGCCTTCGGTGTTACAAATTTTCCCCTATTAAAGTTGCTCGTTAGCCGACACCGGACCCGAAGAGTCAGCAAGAAGTGCATATATTTGGAAACTCAGCTAAATGGAATTGTCAGCAGACTGCAGTGAAATTGGGAATAGCTCGTCTGAATACAAAAGAAATCCTGGATGGAATGTCAGTATAAAGTTTGCATTAACATGCACTCCTCACAACAATACGGAATTCTCAGCCGACTGCGTTCAGATTGGGGGATATCCGATCATGTTACTGAGTGTTAAGTCTCACTCAACGCGCACTGCTTATAGCAGAAATGATCAAATCAGTAACGAGATAAATTGTGTGCAAGGTTGATAGAATATTATCAGAGGTATGGTTCAGATACAAGTCTAATTTTTTTGAGGATGATTTTGGAACCCGATGTACCTGGAAGCAAGCCAAAAATATGGCATGTCCTCAGAAAAGGAGGGTAGTCCTACAAAACCCTATTTCATGCAAGAAATCAAGAACAAATTTTTTAAGATGGTTATACATGTGGAAATCGGTCCGCATATCACAATAAAAAGTTTCTGGTATAAGTAACTCAATCTTCCTTCGCAAGATACCCGAAAAGCTTCCAAGGCAAGATTCATCTATCTTCCTTAGTATGATACATGGATGATTTCCCGTACAAGGTACTCTGCCTTCTTAAGTAGGCAACCAGAAAAGTTTCCTGCATAAGGTACTGAGTCTTTCCCCAACAAAGTCTTTAAGGGGGTAAGCTTCTGAAGCACGATATCCAGTCTTCTTCAACAAGCTGTCCGATGAAAGTTTCGAGCACAACCCATCCAATCTTCCTCCGTAAGACATTGGTACATGATAGCACACTGTGAATTGACAGCATATGGCAGTGAATCCCAAGAATCAGATACGCAATATTTTTGTCAGAAGCAAGAATCAGTCAGAATACATGTCTGTCTCGGGAATCAGATTCTCATATATATGCGGTGAGCATACCACCAAGATCTTACAAGTCACTTGGATGAGGATCTGACAACCACGTGAGGATGGTTAAGAGAAGAAAGCCAGTATACACAGCAGTGTGACAAAGGATTACGTGGATTGACGACATCAATGAGCTCAATGTTCGGATGATCATTTTCCTGCGGTCAGGACTTGAGTGGTGTTGAACCTGCAATTCAATGGGGTACCCTAGCAGAAAAATGAGGATAAGCTGCAATTGCCAAAAAATTGCACCGACGGTACCTATGGTGATACGAAGAAGCAATATGACCATGCTCTTTCAGCCAATGATCCAGCCCAAGAAAACAATAATGAAGGAGCAAGACCAGTGATGTGGATATGAAAATTGTTGCAAGACCTGCGTGGTGCAGAACCACTGTTAGTCAAGTCTGCAGATATTATCATACATGTCAAACTCTTATGCTAGCCACGACAGGCGACAATCAAATATTTGGTACGGATCCGATACTCAAGACAGTGGAACCAGTTAAGATGATTCAGAAACTTCCGCGATAAGCCAGAATCTGTCAGGAAAGCGATTATGACCCAACTCACTGTTCGGAACCTGAAGGACCTGCATTCAATGGAGAAACCCAATGCAAGGAGTTAGAGCTTGGGTGTCCACTAGAAAAATCTGATCACCACTTCATGAAAGATTGTCAGTGCCGGATGACACACCCAGCGGAAATCACTCTTGGAATTGTGAGACCGACAGATATTCCAGTCGTGAGAATCCATCAAAGTCAGTTAAGTCAGCAGATCTAAAAAGAAATTGGAGCCTGTATAAGCATGAACAAGCAAGGTAAGATCTGTCAGAATACGGATATATTTAAGCAAACCACCCCAGGGACAGTCAGATAAAAATTTAGTGGGAACAAAAATAAGAAAAAGGATACCCGAGTTGGAAACGGGTTCCTTAAGTCAGTATCTTCATACATGTTCCCTGAGCAACCAAATCTTGAGCACGAGATTTCTTTAAGGGGGTAAGGTTTGTGACAGCCTGATTTTTGGCCCTTTCTTTTTCTTTTGTTTTTCTGAGATTTTTGCTTGAGTTTTCTTTTTCCGTGGCTTTGTGGTCTGGAAAGTGAAGAAGATGCCTTCTTCTTTGCTTCCAGAGTGGCTTGTCATACCCAAATCCTTCCCTAGACCCTGTCATTTTTATCCTAGCCCAAATCCCAATATTCTTTTCCTTGGGAATATTCCTTTTCTATTAAAGGAATAACCCAAATTTCCCTAGGTTGTGAAGCAACCTTAATTTCCATCACTCCTAAAATTCCCAAATAATTCTCATAAATTGTTTGGGTCATATCTTTCTCAAATATGGCAAAATATTTCATTTGTCATGTTTACAATCATGCTGAAATAATTCATTTCCTATTCTGCCCTAAATGGCAAAATGTGAAGCAAGTGCCATTTATCTTTTCCCAATTGACCTCAAACTCCTTGGACACCTTTTCCTGTCCATATCATTGCCACATGCCAAAGTGCAACCTCATTTGCCTAGGAATCATTTAATTATGATTTTCCAAAGTTCCTATCTGAGGGAACTGGTTGTGAAGGAAGCATAAGCTAGGCATATCCAAATGAGTTGCCATTTTGCTTGATCTCTCATATCATCATATCATAGCCCTCCACCAAAGAATATCTCATTTCATGCCTTCATGTGAGCTCACCTTCAATTCTTGGATTCTGCCCAAAATTTCAGATTGTGAAGCAAGTATATTTTATCTTGCTCCATTATGGTTGCCAATTTTTCTTGGCCTTCTTTTACCCATGTAACTTACCTCCACCCATTTTGGGCATGTTTCATCAAGCCATTTTCCCTCTAGAATGTTTGCAAGTTTCTGGACAGAAATGATGTCTGTGAAGCAAGTACCATTTTGGATTGCCCATTTGGTATGAGATTTTTACAGCATCTTTATATGTCCATATCATGAGGATTTACCAAGTTGAATCACATTCCATAACTCCATGTGAGAGCATCATCCTGATCATCATTCTGGACCAGATTACTTAGTTGTAAAGCAACTACATTAATTAGTGGTCCAATTCTTCTCAAAATTACCAGGATGTAAGTCCTTCTTACCCTAAATCCACCAGACAACTCCATTTGGCCCAATCCCTCTCCTGTGGATCAGCACTACACGATCAAGTTTACTGCAGTAAACTTTAGAGCTTGACTGCCATTTAACCGTGTCACTTTTAACCAAACTACCACAACGGTTGCAACCTCCCCAGGAAGGACTCCACCCCAGACATCGGTTGGCATCGCTTGTGGCACTGTGTGCACCAGTGCGCGCGGTGACCACCGCTTTGGCATGCAATGCGCGTGCTCTACTGGCGTTGGCCGTGTCCAGGGCGTCTTCATGCTCGGGCCCCTCCTCCTCTCGTCGCCTTCGTGCTCGTGAACTTGTCCAACAGCTGGCCCGCGTCGTCGCTGTCCTCCTGGAGCTATCTCCCCCTCCGTCAGCCCCTCCATCAGTGTTCATCGGCCATGCGCCCACGGGCGAGCTGTAGCCGACCGAGGCTTTAATGGCGTTCGGCTCCTTCTCCTCTTGTCCTCGAGCTCGCCCTCGTCTCCGTGATCCCTGCATCAATAGCTCATCGCCTTCCCCGAGCCCATGTGTGAGCACACGCGTCCGCGGCACCGGACACGTGTCCGCAGCGGTGCCAGCTCGGCCTCCTCGCCTGCGGCTATATATAGCCATCCCCGCAGCCTCCCGAGCACCTCATCAGCCTCGCCTCACTCCCAGCTTCCTCCTCGTCCACACGCTCGAGCTCCAGAGCCCCTCCCCACCTCTCTCTGCCAGCAAGGCCGCCGCGGTGCTCCGCTTAAATCCGGTCGACCTGAGCCTCCCCTCGACCTCTACTCCTCTCTAGTAGGCCACCCAGACCCCGAAGACCCTTCCCCAACCCTCCATTTGTCGCCGGAGTGCCCGTGGTCGTGGGTCCAAGTTCCTCCGAAGCCACCGTCCGCCGGCGCCCATGTTGCCCTCGCCCTGGTCCACCTCGCCGTCCGTGGATGGGCCCTGGAGATGCGCTGGAGTCTGCCGAGCTCATCCATGGGCGGAGCGTCGCCAGAGGTGCCCTATAGCCCCGGCGGCCGTCGCCGGAGCGCTCGGCCTCCTCTGTTCTGCGGGCGCGCGTCGGGGGAGATAGGAGGAGGAAGGAGCCAGGAGGAGAGGGAGGGGATAAGGCGGACCCCACCTGGCAGCCACTCGGGCGTTGACCCGCCCAGTCCAGCTGGATAAGTGATGGGCCCCATAGCCCGTGGGACCCGCCCGTCAGCGACCGCGCGCCCGGTCCTGCCTCTGCTAGTCAGATAAGTGGAGACGTATTGAGCAGAATATGTTTTCTCTTTCTGAAAGCGTATTTCCGTCTTCTTCAGCCCTGAATACGTATTCAGTTCAGTGAAAGCGTATTTCTCTGATTGCGATTTCTGCTTTTCTGTCCAGGCCCAGATTTTGAAGTTTTTCATTACAGATGGGTCCCTGGCAGAAAACACCTCATATCTTTTTAACCACAACTCCAAATGAGGTGATTCCAAAGCCCATTTCTTCGTCTCGTCGAACCCGTTCTGTTGATTTCACTTTTACTATGGTTTAACACTATGAAAATGACCTTTTTTCCCTTGCACGTAAACAGCCCCTCCAAGAGAGAACTATTTCCGACAAATCTTTCCGCGGCTTCACCGCACTTCTTCCTGGAGTATTCTTCATCCCCAGGCAAGCTACAATACCCACTTGCATGATAGTCATGCAGTAGCCATGGTTTTCAACTTGAATATTTATTAAATGATTGCTTGTTTAAAAGATGGTTATCGTTGTTGCGATAATGTTTCTGGGTTAGTGCTTACTTGTTTGCTATGTTGTTATGCACCTGGTTATCATGCACTGCCAGTTGTTAGTATTACTTTCATATTGCCATGCTTGATAGTAGTACATGTTGGGTTGGTCATGCTCTTCGGTGCATGACTAACGTCGGTTACCGAGTACTGTTAATAGGCATTGTTCCATTGCTGTTAGTTGGTTAAGTGTTACTTGGTGATGTTATTGATAAGTTCTTGCATGTTATTTATGGTTAATGCTAGTGGTCATGTTATGTTATACTATGAGTAGTGTTGCACTTGTAATATTTATGCTCGTCATTATGCCATGTTCAGTTTGAGATTATTTCATAGTTGATACGATGGCCAGTTGTGTTGCATGCTGTGCTTATGTTGATATCATGCTCATGCTTTGTAAATGCATCATGTTATTTTATCATGGCTCAACATATTGCATTCAAGTTTAACTGGATTTAATTGAACTTGAACAACTATTGGCTGAGTCATGGTGCCGCCAGATCGAAACTGACCGGTGCAACCACGCTTACCATATAGGTAAGGTCCTAACTGGGTCTATTGTCATGCACCTCGCCGGTGCGTCCAACTAGGGAAGGTTATGGGCGTGCGTACCCTGGCCCGGTAAGCAGACATAACCTTGTGTGCCCGTTGTTTTTATGGATCCGGTCCCCGTGAGGGAGTTTTTCCTGTGAGGGAGTTTGACCACGACGGTGGTTAGGGAGTCTTTGGTAGACACGGGGCCACCCAGGACTAACCCAGTTGGGAATGGGTCGGAGTGGCCGGGAGAGTGTCATGACAATAGATCGGTTTTGTCGGAACGGCGTTGGTCCTCCCGAATGGGAGTGCGAGGCCATGGGTTCCGTGGTGTGGGTATAGTGTGCTAACCTCTGTAGAGTGTATATTAATCTATCGATAGCCGCGCCCGCAGATAAGGGCCCGGTTCGTGTTGGTCCCACCATGAGTCAACAATATTAATAATAACTTGATTAATAACAACCCCGGTTCGAAGATGAGATAAGTTGGTTGTGATCGCCGTAAGGATCACGGGCCAAATATTGGTCGTGGTTGTGATCGCCATAAGGATCATGGGCCAAATATTGGTCGTGGTTGTGATCGTCGTAAGGATCATGGTTTGAGACCAAGTGTTGGTCGTGGTTGTGATCGCCGGAAGGATCACGGTGGTATCGAGGATACCGAGTTGTTGGATATTCGTGATGTTGTGCGAGAATGATGGGTAAAGATCAAGCTCCTTGTGGTCATTTAATGATTACTACGGTATTGTTTATACCAAGCTTGATTTGATCCTGAGATGATCGTGTGATGTCCGAGGTTGGTAAGTGCTGTGTGTGATGGTTACGAGATAACCTGAGCAGAATAATTGGTGCATGTAGTGTTATCATGTTGCATGCTAGTATCATCAGATTCATATGTGCATGCTATGCTCATATTGTTCTAGCGGTATCATGTTCATGTTGCCTTTGGATTCTTAGTGGCTATTATGATTATTTTCATGATGGTAGCTGGTATTATTTTGGAGTACTACTTTGGATGTCATGTTGCTCATGTCATGGTATTATGAGGATCTCATGTTAATTCCTGCTTAACCTGTAATTTCCATGCTGTTGTTTGTCTTGAATGCTTCTGGTTTATTGTGAGCTTGCAAGTGCATTCAATGTACTGACCTGGCGTGTCATGCCAGCTTGCAGGTCGTGCCTGGATTGCATGCTTGTTTGCCGTGGATTCTTTGTTTGCGAGCTAGGATAAGCGTTCCAACCAGAGTCACTGCGGATTGGAGTTCACCACCGTCGTCGTTGTTCCGTTGTCAGTAGTTTTTCCGCTGCTAGAGTTATTCCGCTGCTTCGAGTTGTTCTGCTGCTTGCATAGAGCAACTGAGGATGGCGTAGTGTCGTCGTGCCGATGCTATTCATTGTTATATCAGAGACCTTGTAATCATATTCGTGTAATAATAGAAAGCTGGTTTGTTCTATGCTAAGCAGTGCCGTATTCCAGAATACTTCTCCTCGATCTTTGGGCTGGAATACGGGGCGTTCCGGTTTTCTCTGAGCCGCGGTGCCACACCTACCTCGTGGCCTCCTGTTGATAGGCTTGACGTAGGGTCCAAGTCTCCTGAGTTGTATTCGGTGAGAAACTCATGTTCCCAAAGGTTTCATTCCGTTTGGACTCCCTTTGATATTCCTTTTCTTCGAGACCCTAAAACAGGCAAAAAACAGCAATTCTGGGCTGGGCCTCCGGTTAATAGGTTAGTACCAAAAATAATATAAAAGTGGATAATAAAGCCCGATAATGTCCAAAAAAGTAGATAATATAGCATGGAGCAATCGAAAATTATAGATACGTTGGAGACGTATCAGCGGCGGAGACTACATCATCTCGAGGGGAACTCCCCCAGCCACCAGCCTCGGGAGCCCCCGCTTGTGGTCCGACCTTAGGAGCACGTTTGCTCCTGGCGCTCGAGCCTCAGGAGGGGTGCTGGACCGAGGAGTTCAAGGCATATCTATCAGATTTCGGGTTCTGGCAAAACCCTTGATGTTCGAACACTTGGGTGCGCACGAAGATCTTTCCCCTCTCTAGCTCGCACACTCAACGATCTCATGGCCTAGCTTTTTGGACCCAAAGAACACGAGACACCATAGTTATACTGGTTTGGGCCACCATTGTGGTGTAATACCCTACTCCAGTGTGGTGCAGTGGATTGCCTCTTGGGCTGAGGATGAACAGTTACAATGGAAGAACAACCTCCTAAGGAGAGGTGTTCTTGTGCTTGGTGGATTTTTGTGAGGCTAAGGATGGAATGGCTCTGATCCAAGATGAAATGCCTCCACCCCAGATCTCTCTCTCTCTAGCTATGGTGGTAGCTAGTCCTATTTTATAGAGGCCCTGTTCCTCTTCCCAAATATTGAGCGGGAAGGGATCCCACAATAGCCAATTTGAAGGGAGACAACCAGTACAGTTTATCCTGACAAAAGTAGTCTTCGCCTGCCAAAGGCTCTGGTAGTTACGCCGTCTTGGGCTCCACGATGACCTCCATCCCGCCGTCCTGCTGGTCTTGGTCTTGTTGCCCCGATATGGAAACCTTTGCTTGATGCCTTGGAACTCCTCGCTGGCGCCCGCCTGGTCTTGATCGTCATGGCTTGCGTCATTGGAACCTCGCGAGGTTCACCTTGCCTTGATCTCTCCACCCCCTCGCGAGCCAACCTGGTGAGGCCGCCCCTAAGGAGGTCTTGCATCATCCGCCTCGCGCGGCTTGGCCCCTCGCGAGGGTCTTCAATGTTTGCTGGTGAAGCTGGGTCGTACGGGGCCGCTGGAGGAGCCACGCTGCAGGCCACAGGTAGGCAAGTCTGGGGACCCCCGTTCCCAGAACGTCGACAGTAGCCCCCGGGCCCAAGGCGCGCTCGGGCTTGGCTTCGAGGCGAAGCCAAAGGGCAAGTGCGGAGCCCCACGGGCCCCAATAGCCCGCAACCTAGGTCGACGTGTGGCGATTGATTGGATGTGGGCGTCTCCGCTTCCCCACGCTGTCTCGGCAACTACCCGACTTGACGGGTCCCTGCTGCATGCAGGTAAAAGATCATCATTACCTTAGGTTTTGGAGGACGGCGGTTGGCCTCCCCTTGGCTATAAATGGGAAATGGGGGGCAGAGCCCCCATCACCCGTCTCTTCTTTGCCTCTCTCGCTTCTTCTTCCTTGCTCCACCGCCGGCAGCGACGCCCATGGCGCCTGTGAAGAGGCTCTCAGCCACAGAGAAGGGGAAAGCTCGCCAAGAGGGGCCTTGCTCACCACCGCCCAAGAGGGGGCGCGGTCACCCCCGCAAGCACACTGCAACTCCTGCCGCGGCCCCTCGCGGCCGTGGTGGCGCTTCTTCACATGGTGGCAGCCGTCTAGGTCGCAGAAACACTGTTGATGAGGTGAGGCGTGTCGTGAGGCCGCGCTTCCATTCGGCAGAGGTGATGCCGGAGTTCATCGTGTCATCGGAGCACCTGGCTTCAGCTCCCGCAGTTCTTCTTCGGCGAACTGCCGTCCGTAGGTCCGGGCGGTCTCAGGCTGCAGGCGGACGGTTGCTGCAGCAGGGCTTCATGGGTCGCGGTGGAGATCTCCGCCGCGGGCAACATGCTCCTGGCCCGCGGCTGGCAGACGTTCGCCCGCACGCGCGGGCTGGGCAGGCGGTGTGCCCTGCACTTCAAGTACGACAGCGATGCGACCCTCTTTGTGAGGGTGTTCGGGGAAGATGGTCACCGTGTTGGCTGCTACCCCAAGGACAACGATGGCGACGAGGTGCTAGGCCTTGGCGATGGTCGTGACGAGGAGGGAGGCGGGTCCGGCCATGTCTCGTCCATATACGGCAACTCTTCTTCCGGTGGAAGCTCTAGCAGCAGCCGCTATGACCAGCCGCCACGCCTGCTTCAAAGGTGGCAGCGGGTCGGCTCGTTGCCGCGCTTCGGTGAAGCGCGAGGAGGGGTCCGGCTAAGCTCAGGAGAGTGTCGCGAGCCCGTCCTCGCGACCTATTGCAGGAGCACGTCCCGCTTTTGTTTCGTTCTTCCTTTCCTTCCTGCATTAGAGAAAGACAAGTATGGGGCCCCGTGGGGGCGTGCAACAAACTATGATTTCCGGGTGGTTATGCTGTGTTTATCATTCCCGTGTTGTGTTGCAACGTCATGATTTATGCATGCGCATAGAATGACTTAGCTCGATGCACCTAAAGTAGATCCGACTTCGCGAGACGCGCGTTTCTCCGTACCTAACAAGGAGGAACTGCGAAAATTTGCTAGGAGATCCGTACCTGGTCAACATCGTTGTAGCCTGCTGGCTAGCGTGCGTCACCTGCGTATGGCCATGACCTAGCGCCTCGCGTCGCGGTACCCGAGGGCACGGCTTGAGGGGAGTGCGCCAGCTTTGCGGCTCGAATGAGGGTGCCTTGCGAAAAACAGACAGAACGCTCACAAGGGCCCTAGGGGCACCTGTCCAGCCCCCTCACGAGGGACGCAAGAGAGGGTACAGGTCAAACAAAGAACCGAAGGCAAAAACAGGGGCAGAATCAAAGGAACAAGATCAGCAAGCGACACCGGAAAGCAAATTTTGATTAAAGAGGGGCAAGCCAACTGCAGAAAGCGAATGAAAAGCCGCGTCCGACACCTAGTCTAGTCTTCTTGTGTTCTCACCAGCGCAGAGCTAAGTGCTGCCACTAGTCATGGGAGGGAGTCCCCGAGGCCCGAGGGTGGCACTCCTGAGACTCCCGGGCATGTACAGCCCCACTAATTATTACGTGAGAGTGTCATGAGCGGAGATTCTTCACATGCACTGGGCCTTGCTTCACAGGCACCAGACCTTGCTTCATGGGTAGAACTTCATGAGGTGATGGATGTTCCAGGCGTTCTGGATGGGGACCCCGTCCTGCGTCTCCAGGCACGCGGCGCCAGGACTGGAGACGTGGGCGACCCGAAATGGGCCCTCCCACATGGGCGAGAGCTTGTGCAGCCCTTCCCTGGAGAGCACCCGTCTCAGCACAAGGTCACCCACCACAAGCATCCTGGAACGGATGATGTGGCAGTGGTACCGCCGCAGCACCTGCTGTTACCTCGCAGCTCGCAGCGAGGCTTCACGGCGGCGTCTCCCCCAACACAAGATCCATCCCTCGCATGGCGTCCTGCCATGTTTCATCGAATGCCAGGACCTGTGTGGAGCGATGCTTGACCTCGTGTGGGAGAACCACTTCTGCTCCATAGACGAGGAAGAACGGGGTTTCGCCTGTCGGCCTGGTGGCGGTGGTGCGGATGGACCACATCACGGACTGGAGCTCATCGTGCCAGCCCCTGCTGCAGGCCTCGAGCTTCTTCTTGAAGGTCCTAGTCTTGAGAACCCTCAAGACTTCCGCGTTGGCGCATTTGGCTTGGTTGTTGCTCCTGGGATGTGCCACGGAGGCGTAGCAGATCTACGTCCCAAGGTTAGCACAATATTGAAGAGATTGCTAGTGAACTGAGAACCGTTTTCGATGATGATGCGATTAGGGACCCCAAATCGGCTCACAATGCCCTTGATGAACTTGACTGCTGACTCGGCTGGGATGGTGCGGACGGCATCCACTTCCGCCCACTTGGTGCACTTGTCGATGGCGACGTAAAGGCAGCGGTAACCTCCAGGCACCCGAGGGAATGGACCCAGGATATCCAGCCCCCAGACCGCGAATGGCCATTAGAGCGGGATAGTCTGGAGGCCCTGAGCCGGCTGGTGGATCTTCTTGGCGTGGAATTGGCAAGCCTCGCAGGACTTCACCAGCTCGGCCGCGTCGTTGAGTGCTGTGGGCCAGTAGAACCCGCTGCGGAAAGCCTTGCCGACCAAGGTGCACGACGACGAGTGGTGCCCACAGTCTCCTCCATGTATGTCAGCTAGTAGCTCGTTCCCATGTTCCCTGGAAATGCACCGCAGAGAAACATCATTTGGTCGCTTCCTGTATAGCTCACCGTCCTGAATGCAATACGTCGTAGCCTGTCGGGCCACACACTCCGCATCTTCCTCCTTCTCCAGCAACGTGCCCTGCGTCAAGTATTCCTTTAACTCCTCGATCCATCACCCCCTCCTGAGCCTCGAGTGCCAAGAGGAGGCGCGCTCCGAAGATCGGGCCGCAGGCGAGGGCCCCCGAGACTGGTGGCTAAGGGAGCCCCTCTTGAGGTGACGCTGGCTCCACAGGCTGAGGTGCTGCTGAAGGCTTGAAGAGTCGTTCCTCGAACACGCTAGGTTCTTGGTACAGCCGCTTGGATGCTCTTATGGCGATGTCATCGGCATCCTGGTTGGTGCCACATGGCACATGCTGCAGCTCCAGGCCCAGGAACTGCTTCTCCATTTTGTGTACCTCCACGAGATATGCTTCCATGTGCTCGTCCTTTGGCTCGTACACCTTGTTGGAGAAGTTGACAAGGAGCTGTGAGTCTCCCTTGACGGTGAGGTGCTTCACTCCCAGGGCCGCCGCCGCCTTGAGGCCGGTGATGAGGCCCTCTTACTGTGCAATGTTGTTGGAGACCTTCTCGCCCCGCTGGAAGTAGAGCTGCACGGTGTAGTAAAGTTTGTCCTAAGTGGGCGAGATGAGTACGGCTCCAGCCCCCGCACCCTGGCGCGCGAACGCGCCATCGAAGTACATGACCCAGCCATCTGGCGCTTCATTCCTTGGTGAGAGGGATCGATTCTCGCCTACTTCGAGCTCCGGTGTATCGGTCCATTCCGCCAGAAAATCGACGAGCGCTGCGCCCTTGATGACCCTAGTTGTGCTGAACTCCAAGTCAAACGCTTGCAGCTCGATGTTCCATTCGGCGAATCTCCCCACAGCATTGGGGCTCCTGAGCACTCTCTCCAACGGGTAGGCTTAGACGACCTTGATGGCGTGACCCTGGAAGTAGTGGCACAGCTTACGCGAGGACACCATGAGCGTGAGCAAGAGCTTCTGAGGCATGGGGTATCACGCTCTCGCATCTTGTAGCACAGTGCTGATGAAGTATACTGGGTGCTCGACAAGGGTGGGAGAGCTGACAGAGTTTTTGGCTCCTGGGGCTGAGGTGTTTCCTGTGGATCTCCAGCTCTTGTGGCTTGACGACTAGCCGGTCTAGCCACTGCCTCAGGAACATCGTCTTGGCGTTGTGTAGCCCTATCCAGCTTGGCAGCTTCATTTGGCGAGCCCTTGACATGGGGCTCCTCTCTGAGGGCCACCAGTGCCGCACTAGCGGAATAGGGTGTGGCAGACAGGTAGAGTACCAAGGGCTCGCGAGGACATGGCGCCACCATCACCGGCGGGCTGGTCAAGTATCTTTTGATGTCTTGAAATGCTAAGTTGGCCTCGGGGGTCCACTCGAATGGACCCTTCTTCTTCATTAGCTTGAAGAACGGCAGGGCGTGCTCCCCCAACTTGGAGATGAAGTGCCCTAGCGAAGTCACGTAACCTGCAAGCCTCTGCATCTCCATGAGGTTTTGTGGTGGACTCATGTCTTAGATTGACTTGACCTTCTCTGAGTTGGCCTCGATCCGTCTATGGGATACGAGGAAGCCCAGCAGCTTGCGGGAAGGGACACCAAACATGCACTTCTCTGGATTGAGCCACAGTTCCACCTGGCGCAGGCTCTTGAAGGTCTCCTCCAGATCCCGAATCAAAGTTCTTGCTTCCTGAGACTTTACCACAATGTCGTCGATGTAGGCCTTAGCGTTCCTCCCGAGCTGCTGCCCCAAGGCGATGTGCATCAGCCGCTGGAAGGTTGCTCCTGCATTGCGCAGTCCGAATGGCATGCAAGTGTAGCAGTATACCCTACATGGGGTTAAGAAAGCTGTCTTCTCCACATCTTCTACTACCATCTTGATCTGGTGGTATCCTGAGAATGCATCCAGGAAGCACAGCAGGTCACACTCTGTGGTGGAGTCGACAATCTGGTCGATGCATGGCAGCGGAAATGGGTCCCGAGGGCAAGCCTTGTTGAGGTTGGTGAAGTCGACACACATGCGTTCCTTTCCTCCTTTCTTCGGCACAACGATTGGGTTTGCCAGCCACTCCGGGTACCGGTCCTCGCGAATGACTCCTACTGCCTCCAGCTTGCGGGTTTCCTGGACGATGAAGGATTGCTTCTCCGTGGATTGCCGCCTCGCCTTCTGCTTCATAGGGCGCACATTGGGACACACCCACAGATGATGTTCAATTACTCCTCTCGGGACCCCAACTAGCTGCTTGGGCTCCCAGGCGAATACTTCCTTGTTAGTTCGCAGGAAGTCCACCAGCTCCTTCTCTTGAGCTGGGGCATGGTCGGCGCCTATGACAAAGGTAGCGCCAGAGGCCCCGTCCACGTAGACTAGTATTTTCTTCGTCTTGGCTTGACCCTGAGTGAACAACTGCCTCTTCTTGGTCGGCGCAGCCCCCTTGGCCTTGGGCATGGCCTTGTCGGCCGGGCAAGCTGCCGCCGTGGCCCTGAAGGCTAGCTTGAGGGCTGCCACAGCTTCCTTGGTGTCCCCGGCCACGGTAAGTACACCATTGCTTCCTGGCATCTTCATGAGGTTGTAGGCAAGATGGGTCGCCGCCATGAACTCGGCCAGCACCGGGTACCCGAGGATGGCGTTATACAGCAAACCAATTCGGGCGATGTCGAAGTCGATTAGCTCGGTGCGGTAGTTGTCGCGCGTGCCGAAAGTCACGGGGAGACGGATATTCCCCAGGGGTTGGAGGAGCCGCCACCGACTCTGGAGAAGGACCGGCTGGGGCGGAGCCGCTCGAGCGGTACGTGAAGGAGAATAAAGGCGTCCATAGAGAGAACGTTGAGGCCGGTGCCGGCGTCGATGATGGTCTTCATGATGGCTACACTGCAGATGGTCGTGTGCAAAGCATCGGAAGCACACCCGAACCGACGGTGTTGACTCGGTGATCTCCTAAGTCGAAGATCAGGTCGGCCTTGGGCGCCGCCCACCCTGGGGGAGCCCCTGCCGCGTGGAGGCATTGCTGATCTGGCGAAAGAACGGCTTGATGTGACGGTCTGAGGGTGGCGCCTGTGAGCCACCGAGGAGAGCTGCGATGACCGGGGGTGCTGGTCCCCCAAAGGACGCGATGAAGAGGTCGCGCAGCTCCTCCCAAGAGCCCACGAAAGATTCTGGCAAATGGAGGAGCCAGGCACGTGGCACGCCAGCGAGGGCCATCGGGAACCAGTTGGCCATGATCTTGTCGTCGCCCCCGGCCTCCAGGACAGCCTCCTCGTACACAAGCAGAAAGACCGCCGGATCCACCGCACCATCGTAACGGGGCGGCATCTCCGGCTTGAACTTATGTGGCCACTGCACTCTCCACAAGACGGGGGTGAAGGCCCAGAGGCCCCCGGTGCTGCGGAGGGCCCCCGTCGATCTAGTAGGGGAAGAGGCGGCGTCCACGAGAGACGGGCGGGGAGGCGAGGCCGTCGAGGGGCGAAGCTTCGGCGCACCCCTACCTGGCGCGCCAAATGTTGGATTTTGGGTTCCGGAAAAACCCTTGAGGTTCGAACACTAGGGTGCGCACGAAGATCTTCCCCCTCTCTAGCTCGCATACTCAATGATCTCACGGCCCAGCTTTCTGGACCCAAAGAACACGGGACACCATATTTACACTGGTTCGGGCCACCGTTGTGGTGTAATACCCTACTCCAGTGTGGTGTGGTGCATTGCCACTTGGGTTGAGGTGAACAGTTACAATGGAAGAACAGCCTCCTGAGGAGAGGTGTTCTTGTGCTTGGTGGATTTTTGTGAGGCTAAGGATGGAATGGCTCCGATCCAAGATGAAATGCCTCCACCCCAGATCTCTCTCTCTAGCTATGGTGGTGGCTAGTCCTATTTATAGAGGCCCTGGTCCTCTTCCCAAATATTGAGCGGGAAGGGATCCCACAATGGCCAATTTGAAGGGAGACAACTAGTACAAGTTATCCTAAGCAGTCTTCGCCTGCCAAAGGCTCTGGTGGTGACGCCGTCTTGGGATCCACAGTGACCTCCGTTCTGCCGTCCTGCTGTCTTGGTCTTGTTGCACCGATATGGAAACCTTTGCCTGATGCCTTGGAACTCCTCGCCTGCACTTGCCTCCTTAGCACCAAAGAGGAAACAAGGTCACTGTGCGTGTTGGCTCCCTCCTGGTCTTGATCGTCATGGCTTGCGTCATTGGAACCTCGCGAGGTTCGCCTTGCCTTGATCTCTTCGCCCCCTCGCGAGCCGGCCTGGTGAGGCCGCCCCCGAGGAGGTCTTGCGTTGTCCGCCTCGCGAGGATTGGCCCCTTGCGAGGGTCTTGAATGTTTGCTGGTGAATATGGGCCTTACGGGGCCGCTGGAGGAGCCATGTGGCAGGCCGCAGGCAGGCAAGTCAGGGGACCCCCGTTCCCAGAACGCCGACAATATTTGGAGCATGGGACGCTGTCGGAGAAGGAGGAGGACGTGAAGCGTGTGGCCCGACAGGCTACGACATACTGCATCTAGGACAGTGAGCTGTACAGAAAACGACCAAATGATGTTTCCTTGCGATGCATCTCCAGGGAGCAAGGGAATGAGCTGCTGGCTGACATACACAGTGGAGACTACGGGCATCACTCATCGTCACGTACCCTGGTTGGCAAAGCCTTCCGCAGCGGGATCTACTAGCCCACGACACTCAACGACGCAATCGAGCTAGTAAGGTCCTGCGAGGCCTGCCAGTTCCATGCCAAGTAAATCCACTAGCCGGCCCAGGGACTCCAGACTATCCCACTTTCATGACCGTTCATAGTCTGGGGGCTAGACATCCTGGGTCCGTTCCCGCGAGCGCCTGGGGGCTACTGGTACCTATATGTCGCCATCGACAAGTTCACCAAATGGGCAGAGGTTGAAGCCGTCCGCACCATCCCAGCCAGGTTAGTAGTTAAGTTCATCAAGAGCCTCGTAAGCCGGTTCGGGGACCCTAACCGCATCATCACCGATAACGGCTCGCAGTTGACTAGCAATCTCTTGAAGACCTATTGTGCTCACCTTGGACCACAAATTTGCCACACTTCGGTGGCACACCCCAAGAGCAATGGCCAAGCTGAGCGCGCCAACGCCGAGGTCCTAAGAGGCCTCCAGAACTGGACCTTCAAGAAGAAGCTCGAAGCATGTGTCATGGGCTAGCACGATGAGCTCCAGTCTGTGTTGTGGTCCAT
This sequence comes from Triticum monococcum, assembly GCA_034509565.1. Taxonomy (NCBI): domain Eukaryota; kingdom Viridiplantae; phylum Streptophyta; class Magnoliopsida; order Poales; family Poaceae; genus Triticum; species Triticum monococcum. The sequence goes on along the minus strand of CM067843.1, from coordinate 378,057,560 downwards.
TCGCACCACCGCCACCAGGCCAACGGCGAGACCCCGTTCTTCCTCATCTACAGAGCAGAAGCGGTTCTCCCTCACAAGGTCAGGCATCGCTCCGAGTGGGTCCTGGCATTTGATGAGACGCAACAGGACGCCATGCGAGGGATGGACCTTGTGCAGGGGGAGGAACGCTGCCGTGAAGCCTCGCTCCGAGTGGCAAGATACCAGCAGGCGCTACAACGGTACCACTGTCGCAGCGTCCGCTCCGGGACGCTTGAGGTGGGCGATCTCGTCCTGAGACGGCTGCTCTCCAGGCAAGGGCTGCATAAGCTCTCACCCATGTGGGAGGGCCCATTTAGGATTTCCTGCGTCTCCAGGCCTGGCGCCATGCGCCTAGAGATGCAGGACGGGATCCCCATCTAGAACGCCTAGAACATCCAGCACCTCCGGAAGTTCTACCCATGAAGCAAGGCCCAGTGCCTGTGAAGGTCTCCGCTCTTGACACTCTCACGTAATAATGAGTGGAGCTGTACACGCCCTGGAGTCTCCGGAGTGCCACCCTCGGGCCTCGGGGGCTCCCTCCCACGTCCTAGTGGCAGCACTTAGCTCCGCACTGGTGTGAAGACTAGACTAGGTGTCGGACGCGGCTGTTCATTTGCTTTCTGTAGTTGCCTTGCCTCTTTTCCTTTAATGAAGTTTGGAGTTCTAGCGTTTCTCGATGGTTTGGTTGAACCCCCTCTTCTTTTTGTTTCTTCCCTCGATTCTTTGTTTTTTGCCAGGGAGGGCGGCAGTTGCCCGACGCTCTCCCTCGCACGCCCCGCGAGGGGGGCTAGACAGGTAGTATGCGCGTGCGCACTCCCCTGGTCTCCGCGAGGCGTTCTCATATGAGCTTGTGATCGGCGCATCCTATTTTAGTCCATGCCCCATGGGTACCGTGACGCGATGCGTTTGGCCATAACCAGCCCATAGCTAAGGCCTCGCGCAGGAAAGGGTTAAGGATTTCTTAACGAATTTTTGCAGTTTCGCGATGTTACCTGAATCAACAGTGGGGAAGCCACACCAGGTGCCCAGAGACGCGTGCCCTCATGAGGTCGGAGCTACCCCGGATGCATCAAGCTAAGCTACCCCTCTAAACCTGTATAAGGCATAGATCTCACAACACAACCCGGGAGCAATAAACACACCACAAAAGCGACACAAGCACCATGGTTCATTACACCCCCTCGCAGGGCCCCATATTCATTTCTAACAATGCGGGGGAATGAGAGGATAAGCTAAAGCGCCTCCTAAGATGCGGCTTCTCACGAGGATCGGCCCCTCGGACTCAGCCAGAGCCGTCCTCGCGCTTCACTAGGGCGCGACGATGGAGTGACCCGCCACCGTCCTCGAATCGAGCCCGCCGGCGTGGCAGCTGGTCGTAGCCACCGCTGCTGGGGCTTTCGCCATAGGAGGAGCTTCCATAGCTGGGCGAACCACGACCGCCGCCGGGGGCAAGGTCACCCTTGTGCTCGTCACGGCCATCGCCAAGACCAAGCACCTCGCCACCATCATCGTCGTCCTCAGGGAAGCATCCGACGCGGCGACCGTCTTCCCCGAACACACTCACAAAGAGGGTCGCTGTGTTGTTGTACTTGAAGTGGAGGGTGCACCGCCTGCCCAGGCCGCACGCGCGGGTGAACGTCTGCCAGCCACGAGCCAGGGCTACACTTCCCGCAGCGGAGATCTCCATCGCCACCCATGAAGCCTTGCCGCAGCAGCCGTCGGCTTGTAGCCAGAGGCCGCCGAGACCTGAGGCTGGCAGTTCGCCGGCGAAGGAGGGCGGAAGTTGAAGCCAAGTGCCGGCCGGGTTCTTCGACCACACGACAAACTCCGGCAGCACCTCCGCCGTGTGGAAGTGGAGCTGGGGAGGCCGGGAAAACATGGCACACCTCCCCTCATTGATGGGGCTGCCCAGACCTAAACGACTCCCGCCGCGCGAAGAAGCACCATCGCGGCCGCCAAGGACAGCACCGGACCCTGAAGGAGTTCACCCACGCCCACGGGGGACTACAGCGGGGGTTGCAGCATGCTTGCGCAGGCGGCCACGCCCCCTCTTAGGCGGTGGCGAGCCAGGCCACTCGGGGTGAGCTTTCCCCTTCTCGACGGCCGAGAACCTCTTCACTGGCGCCATAGGAGTCGCGACAAAGAAGAAGAAGAAGATGAAGTAGGGGAGCGGAGGAAGAGATGGGTTACGGGGGCTCTGCCCCCCTTCCCATTTATAGCCAGGAGGAGGGCAACCACGGGCCTCCATGATCTAAGGTAATATTGACCATTTTCTGCATGCAATAGGGACTCGTCAAGTCAGGCAGTTGCCGAGGCAGCATGGGGAAGCGGAGACGCCCAGCTCCTATCAATGACCACGCGTCAATCAAGGCCGCAGGCGGTTAGGGCCCACGACGCTCCACACTTGGCCCTTGGCTTCGCTGCGAAGCCAAGCACGAGCGTGCCTTGGGTCCTGGGGCTATTGTCGGCGTCCTGGGAATGGGGGTACCCAGACTTGCTTCCCTGCGGCACAGGGCGTGGCTCCACCAGCGGCCTGGTATGGCCCATCTTCATCAACAAACACTCAAGACCCTCGCAAGGGGCCAAGCCTCGCAAGGCGGATGACACAAGACCTCCTCAGGGGCATACTCACTGGGCTGGCTCATGAGGAGCGGAGAGATCAAGGCGAGGGGCACCTCGTGAGGAGCGGAGATACCAAGGCCAGGCGGGCGCCAGCGGGCGCAGAGTGCCAGTTTCCTCTTTGGTGTTGAAGAGGCAAGCGCAGGCGAGGAGTCCCGAGGCGTCAGGCAATGGTTTCCATATTAGTGCAACGATACCAAGACCAGCAGGATGACAAGACAGAGGTCATCACGGAGCCAACGACGGTGTCACCACCTGAGCCTTTGGCAGGCGAAGACCACCTTTTGTCAGGATGGCTAGTACTAGCTGCCCCCTTCAAATTGGCCATTGTGGGATCCCTTCCCGCCTAATATTCGGGGAGAGGACCCGGGCCTCTTTTAAATAGGACTAGCCACCATCGGGGCTCGTGGGACGGGATCCATTCCACCAAGGCCACCACAAAAGCTCACCGAGCTCAAGAACGCCTCTCCTCGGGAGGTTGTTCTTCCCTTGTACTCGTTCATCTCCAGTCTACAAGGCAATCCACCACACCAGACTAGAGTAGGATATTACACTGCAACAGCGGCCCAAACCAGTATAAACTCTTGTGTCAGTTGTTCCTCGGGTTTGGCGAGTTAGGCTTTGAGATCTATAACACCCATGATGCGGCTATATCTCCCACGTGCCGGGGCACGACTTAGAGGCATAGCCGCATGGTAGGCCTGTCGCAAGAGGGGTAATATTCACACATCCCATGTACTGAATAAGAAAGGGATAAAGAGTTGGCTTACAATCTCCACTTCACACAATACATAAATAATCCATACATCATCCAAGGTACAACCAAAGGACCGACTACGGAACCAAAATAAAGAAAGACAACCCAATGCTGGATCCCCGATCGTCCCAACTGGGCTCCTCTACCGATCATCCGGAAAAGAAACATAGTAATGGCCCGAACCCTCATCGAACTCCCACTTGAGTTCGGTAGCGTCCCCTGCACTGGCATCATCGGCACCTGCATCTGTTTGGAAGTATCTGTGAGTCACGGGGACTCAGCAATCTCACACCCTCGCGATCAAGACTATTTAAGCTTAATGGTAGGAAAGGGCAGTGAGGTGGAACTGCAACAAAGCACTAAGCATATATGGTGGCAAACTTACACAAAAGAGAGCGAGAAGCTAATACTGATCAAGAAGTGATCCTGATGCTACTTATGCTCAAGCATAACATGAGACCGTGTTCTCTTCCCGGACTCCACCGAAAAGAGACCATCACGGCTACACACGCGGTTGATTCATTTTAATTAAGTTAACTGCCAAGTTTTCTACAACCGGACATTAACAAATTCCCATTTTCCCATAACCGCGGGCATGGCTTTCGAAAGTTCAAAACCCTGCAGGGGTGTCCCAACTTAGCCCATGACAAGCTCTCACGGTCAACGAAGGATATTCCTTCTCCCAGGAAGACCCAGTCAGACTTGGAATCCCGGTTACAAGACATTTCGACAATGGTAAAACAAGACCAGCAAAGCCACCTGATGTGCCGACAAATCCCGATAGGAGTCGCATGTATCTCGTTCTCAGGGCACACCGGATGGGCAAGACGTTGGGTTGGCATAGACCGTAGTTGCCCAGGGGACGCCGGACATCGCCTAGTTTGGACCAACACTCGGCGGAGCACTGGCCCAGGGGTTTAAAATAAAGATGACCCTTGAGTCCGCTGAACCCAAAGGAAAAGGCTTACATGGCAAATGGTAAAAACAAGGTTGGGCCTTGCCGGAGGAGTTTTATTCAAGGAGAACTGTCAAGGGGTTCCCATAACACCCAACCGCGTAAGGAACGCAAAATCAAGGAACAAAACACCAGGCAGAAGGCCGAGCCTTCCACCCTTTACCAAGTATAGATGCATTAAAGTAAATAAGATATAATAATGATATCCCAACAAAATCCATGTTCCAACAAGGAACAAACTTCAACTTCACCTGCAACTAGCAACGCTATAAGAGGGGCTGAGCAAAGCGGTAACATAGCCAAATAACGGTTTGCTAGGAAAGGTGGGTTAGAGGCTTGACATGGCAATATGGGAGGCATGATATAGGAAGTGGTAGGTATCGTGGCATAGCAATAGAGCGAACAACTAGCAAGCACAGATAGAAGTGATTTCGAGGGTATTGTCATATTGCCTACAAAGTTCTCAGAGTTAGCAAAAGCTTGATCCTTGTTAGCGTACTCAACAGGTTCCTCGATCAGGTACTCGTCTCCCGGCTCTAACCAAGGCAAGAACTCAAGCAAAGGACCAACAATCAATGACGGTGCAATGCACAAACAACATGATGCAAAACATGGCATGACATGCGGGATGTGATATGCAATGCATATGCGTGCTCCAGAAGGAAAAGGATGAACAAGGCATCAACTTAGCAAACCAAGTGTGCCGCTGGAAAGATGATATGAGTTTGGTCGAAATCGATATAAAGATCATCGGAAACGGATGCACGGTTTGCAAATGGCAAGCAAAACAAGAATGGCACAATTCTGCGATTAACAGCACGATGCCATCTAGAATGCATTAAGAAGCTAAGCTACTGCACTCCAACATATCAACAAGGCAAATGGAAGTGGTGCACTCAAGATGCTTGAAAAAACATGAACACTGAGCTATGGCTAAATCACACAAGAACATGTTCAAACAAGCATGGCAAAAGTGCAAAAGATATCAGCTTCACAGACTTAGTGAAAAATACTAACATGCCAGAAATCACATCAGGAAGCCATGTTTAGAGCAAGAAAACAACATGCTACAGGAACATATCATAGCAAACAAAGGCATGGCATGAATCTACTAAATGAATAGAACAAAAGACCCTTACTGATCATGAGCCAAAAAGGCACAGAAGATATGATGGCACCCATGTAAACATAGCAAGTTTTATTAACAGTTTTAGACTTAGCAGAAAACTGAGCATGGCATAAACAGAATTATGAAGGCATCTTTGTGAGCTCAAATCACTCACAAGGCATTGCATGACAAGATAAGCATAGCATCAGAAAAAAGACATGTTCAAGAAGCTAACCATGGCAAGAGCAAGTTCATAGCATGCAAGTGTCAACAACAACAACCATGGAAAAATTGATTGACTTGTAAACCATCTGCCAGGAACATTTTATAGCAAAACTAGAGCAAGATTAATACATGCTAGGGCACACCATAATTGCGAACATGGGCATGGATGGATAGAGCATAACCATATGTCCAAAATTCCCTTACTGAAGATACTCAAAACAAGCATGGATCTCACTGTAGCATCATGGTTACATGGCATGAAACTAACAGGAGACAAAAGACTTAGCAAAATCCTAAGTCCCACAAATCAGCAATATCATGAAGGCTACTTTGCATGCTTGTGCTAGTCACCAAATTGATCAGAAAAATACATGGAAGCACCTCTGCAAAGATGGCATGGCATAGCTCAAAACACATGTAGAGCTCATGCCCATATGATGCACACAACAAATGTGACAAAAATGACAAAACATGATGATCTGCTAAGTAACAGGAGTAAACATTTTATGGAACTCTTGCATCAATGACTTGGGCTCAAGATTGGCTCAAACAAGCATGCCACAATGTAATGAAATGAAGAGCATCTCCCGATGAACATTCTGATATATCATGCGCATGAAACGGAGCTACGGTCATGGAGTTATGGCATGAAGAATAGGGGCACAAAATGTATCACAGAAAAAGACTTAGAGATAATCTAGACCTCCAGATCTAGGGTTCGTCGGGGCACACGAACTGAGGTTCGCCGGATGCGGCCGGAGTTCGGCGAGGTTGCCGCCGGAGTTGGAGGGGGGAGGCAGAGAAGGGCCGGGGAGGCCGTGATCTGGTCGAAGAGGAGGCCGGAGAGGCGACCGCGGCGGTGCGGTGGAGCGGCGTGGCGGAGCGGTACCGGCGCGGTGGCGGCGCGCGGCCGGCGGCGAAGGCGTGACGGCACGGGAGGAGCCGGGTGGCGGAGGAGAGGCTCGGGCTCCCGGGGGCGGTGGCGCCGAACCGGGCCTATGGGGGCCGGTGATGGGCTCGGCGCAATTCGGCGGCGGTGGGCGCGAGGAGCCACGTGGCGCGTTCCTATTGGCGCAGGCGCGGCGGCGGAGTTGTCCGGTGGTGGCGGACGTGTCTGGTGGCGGCGGGGGGTGATTTTTAGGGTTTCATCTGCGCGAGGATTTCGGGGAGGGCACATATTTATAGCTAGGAGGAGGTAGGAGTGTCCAAATGAGGTGTACTTTTCGCCCACGCGGTCGTGATCCGACGGCGGAGGACATGGGAGTGCTTTGGAAGGGTTATTGGGCCATTTTGGAGGGGTGTTGGGCTTCAGCACAAAAGAGGCCTCTACGGTTCCCGGTTAACCGTTGGAGTATCAAACGGACTCCAAATGGCACGAAATTTGAGAGGCTGTCTACCGGTGGTGTACCAAGGCCACTAGGAAAATCTTGGTCCATTCCGAGAATGTTTAACACCCGCTCACGAAAGAGACAAAAGGGACACACCTGTAACGCCCCGAGACCGATGTGCCAGGTGTCTTCCAGTTATTCGCTGTTGTTGCCTTGTCATTTGCTTGCGTGTCATGCATATCATATCATGTCATCATGTGCATCTCATTTGCATACATGTTCGTCTCATGCATCTGAGCATTTTCCCCATTGTCCGTTTCTCAATCCGGCGCTCCTATGTCCTCCAGTGTCCCTTTTTACCTCTTTTCGTGTGCGGGTGTTAAACATTATCGGATTGGACCAAGACTTGCCAAGCGGCCTTGGTTTACTACCGGTAGACCGCCTGTCAAGTTTCGTGGCATTTGGACTTCGTTTGATACTCCAACGGTTAACCGAGGGACCGTAAAGGCCTCGTGTGTGTTGCAGCCCAACACCTCTCCAAAGTGGCCCAAAACCCACCTAAACCTCGTCCACCATCTTGGTCGTTCGATCACGATCGCGTGGCCGCAAACGGTGCTCAATTTGGAGTCTCCTAGCTCCCTCTACCTATATATATGTGGCTCTCCCCGAATTTTTCGCGGATGAACCCTAACCCCCGCTCCTCTCACGCCGCCGGACATGTCCGCCCGCCGGCGGACGCGTCCACCCCGCCGCCACGTCGCCCCGGCCAACCAGGAGGCGACACGTCACCGCCTCCGCCGCCTCGGCCAACCGCGCGCCGCCACCCCTGCGAGGTTCGACGTCTAGTGGTCCGCCTATCCACGGTTGGTTTACAGTGGTCTCGTTGTGTCTTAAAGAGTCCTTGGCTATGCTGACTCGGGGATGCTTTGTCTGTCATGTGCACTGCCTTGTACATGATGGTGCTGCACGATCAAGCCCGTGTAGGCCCCACCACGAAAACTTCGGACGAAATCTCTAGCATATGTTTGTTCTGGCTTATTCTGCATGCCAATCCTTTGTTTTTGTTCTCAGTTGTGGTATTCGAGTTGCTTCGAAGTCAAATGTTGATTCCATACCTTCCCTAAACGGTGTTCTCATACTCCGTTGTGAATACCAATCCTTCATTATAGTCGAGATTGTCATGTCAATCCTTTTCAACCGGTGTTTTCATCTACAAGTTATTCCATCCACTTCATCCGCAAGATCAACTCAGTTCTTCTCAACGGTGTTTGCTTCATCCGTCCTAAATTGTCTTTGTTTTCCCACCCTCCCACCCCTTTTTTTCTTCAAGTACTCAGATTTCTTAATCAAGTATCATCTTATTGATGAGAAGTTTCCCCATTTTTTCCGTCAATATTCTTTTCCGGTGATTCTCAAGAAGATACTAACGGAGCTTCAAGTTCAATATTCTTCATATTTTTCCTTCTCCGGTTGTTTCAAATCAAGCTTTGGTGTTGATCATATCCCTTTTCCTCGTTTCAAATAGTGTCTCATGCCGGTGCACCTCTTAATCAATCACTCTTGATACTCAATTGTTCCAGAATGCTCAAGATATCTCAAAGATTCGTGTTTCCACTCTTCATTCGTTCAAGATCTTTTGAGGATGTTCTCTCATTCAAGCCTTTTAATTCACCCGGTGCAATCTATCTTCCAAGCGACCTTTTCAATGGTGTTTCTTTTGAGTGGGCCCTAACCCACATGTCTTTTCCAGGATCTTACCCGACTCTTCTAATTTTCTCGGAGCTATCCTAAATTCTTTTCGAAGTTTGATGTAAGAATGAATTCTCATCAGTCATATGTCTTTCCCCAAGATGTTTCATATTCTTTTCACCATTGGCTCAACCCAGAGTGTCTAAACAATTCTTGGTGGTGTTTCTCGTCGTCATTCTCGGATCTGAAGACCGAAGTAGAGTTTTCCTACAATTCTTATCCGTTCTCTCAAAGATTCGTGATTCTAGCTTGATGTCATCCTCACATAATTGTTTTGATTGTGAGAATTCTTTTCATCCTTCCAGAGCAATCCAGGAGTCTTTTTAGTCTAATTCTTCGGAGGCCATCATCTCAGAATTATTCTTTCCAGCTTTCAGCTCTCATCCTCCAAATCATACCGGTGCATCATTCAAGTATTCCTTTACCAGCTCATGATCTCTTCGTTCTCATGTATCTAAATTCTCTCAAGCATCTTCGTTCATTTACAAATTCTTCCCAGTGTTTCTTTATCTTTTCTTCGTTCATTTTCAATTCTTACCGATGGTTCGTTCAACATTTCCCTTCCTTTGTTATTGTATCAATTCATCCGTTCTTCCCAATCCTACCGGCGGATCGTTGAAGACCTTCTTAAGTTTGCTCCATATCTATCTTAATCCTTTTTCAACAAGAATAAGTAGTATGCCAAAATCTGTTGCTTGTCATCAATTAAGTTGGTGAAGGGTAAGCATAATGTAATTCTTATTCTTGTTTCATCGAGTAAATTCAATTCCTTATTCCGGAGGTTCATCATATCACATTCTCGGTCCAAGAGTTACAAGCTCTCGCTATTATATCACCACAGAGATTCATCTAAATCATTACAAGGATTCACCTTGTGTTATTACAAGGATTCACCTTGTGTTTTCAACTTCTCCTTCCTTTCGTGTGATCATCCTTTTGTTACCGAAGTTCTTCATGAAGGTTCTACATGATGGTTCATCAAGGATTTAATTCATTCTCGAAGTGTTCATTGAGATTCTTTTCAGGGGAGCTCAAGCATTCTTCATCTCGTAATCCGGAGTGCAATTCTTTTTTCCGAATAATTGGAGGTGGTATTATGTCATTCTTGATAATTTCCCTTCGTGCTTCGTGATTCACAAGTTATCAAGAATGAGATATTTTAAACCCATCAACCTCTTCGTTGGAATTATCTTGGGTTATATTTCACCTAAAGCCTTCCCTAAGGATTGTTGCTAATTATGGTGCTTATAAATGACCCAAGTTCTTCATCTATCCTCCCGGTGAAATAAGCTTCTCATCGCCTTGTTCATATCAATCCAATCTATTGTTTCGTTAGTGGCAAAAATGCACCTCATAATTCTGAGATGTTTTCTATAAGCCCACAACAAGCTTACTCTTTTCATTGTTGGTTTTCCAACAATTCCATTCAAGGATTTGTTGTAAGCATGCTCTCTCAAGATCTTGTGTTCCCTCCGTTCATTCCATTTCCATTCTTTCTTTTCTTCCGGAGGCATTGTGATGTTGCTCAATTCAACCCATCTTCTTGTTTTGACAAGATCATGATCTTTAATGTTTATCCTTTTAACCGGAGTGTGACCTCGCTGCTCAAGTTCTTTCATTTTATCAAGACTTTCATCTCTTTTCATCCGGAGTGCTGCCCGAATTTGTTCTTCCTTGTTCCTCTTTCCTAACAGAGTGTTTTCAACTTCATTCATCTCCATTGCATTATTTCTTTCAATTTTCTCAACCTCTCAAGGTTCTTTGGTTTCACTCATTGTTCAAAGAAGCAACTTAGTTTTACCTCTTCTCTTTCTCTTCTATTTTCCCTCCGGTGCCATTCTAGATCTCACGACGAGATCCTCTCGTAGTGGTGGAGTGTTGTAACGCCCTGAGACCGATGTGCCAGGTGTCTTCCAGTTATTCACTGTTGTTGCCTTGTCATTTGCTTGCGTGTCATGCATATCATATCATGTCATCATGTGCATCGCATTTGCATACATGTTCGTCTCATGCATCCGAGCAATTTCCCCATTGTCCGTTTCTCAATCCGGCGCTCCTATGTCCTCCGGTGTCCATTTTTACCTCTTTTCGTGTGTGGATGTTAAACGTTATCGGATTGGACCGAGAGTTACCAAGCGGCCTTGGTTTCCTACCGGTAGACCGCCTGTCAAGTTTTGTGCCATTTGGACTTCGTTTGATACTCCAACGGTTAACCGAGGGACCGTAAAGGCCTCGTGTGTGTTGCAGCCCAACACCTCTCCAAAGTGGCCCAAAACCCACCTAAACCTCCTCCATCATCTTGGTCATTCGATCATGATCGCGTGGCCACAAACCGTGCTCAATTTGGAGTCTCCTAGCTCCCTCTACCTATATATATGTGGCTCTCCCCGAATTTTTCGTGGATGAACCCTAACCACCGCTCCTCTCACGCCGCCGGACATGTCCGCCCGCCGGCGGACGCGTCCACCCCACTGCCACGTCGCCCCGGCCAACCGGGAGGCGACACGTCACCGCCTCCACCGCCTCGGCCAACCGCGTGCCACCACCTCACCGCCCTCTCTCTCCTCCCACCACGGGCCCGAGGAGACCCAGATCCGGCCCACCCGGGCCCGGATCCCGTGACGCCGATCCCGCGCCCGAGCGCCGCCCGTGCCCGCGTCTCCTTTCCCGCTGGCCGCCGCCATTCGCCGGCGCGCTTCGCCGCCGCCATGCCATTCCCGCCGCCCGCGCCGGCTCGGCCCCGACGCCGCATCGCCGCCCCGTCGCTCGCATCCGCAAGCCGCCTCTGGCCAGCCGCGCCGCCCGGCTCCTCCTCATCGGCGTTCGTCGGCGCCTCGCCGTCGCAAGCTCCGGCCACCGCGCTCCCCTCGTCAGCGTCCTCCTACCTCGCCAGAATCCGCTCCGGCCGGATCGGGTAGCTGGGTGGATGAGATCCACCGGCTCTCCGAACCAAACACCCTGCCCCGCGCCCTGGATCGCCTCGTCTCGCATCCCTCGATCCCGTTGACTTTTTTCGAGGGTATAAATCTGCTAAGTCCCCAGTATTTTTGGGCATTTTCATCGTATCATACTTTGCATCTGTAACTCCGTTTCATGCATGTAGCATATCAAATTGTTCGTCTCGACGAGTACTTCATTTCATCTCATGGCAACATGTTCATTTGAGCTCATCTTGATGTTTTTGTTAGTTTCTGTTGGAAGAGTGCTAGTTTCTGTTAGTTTCAGATTCATATCAGCAATTGGTCATTTGTCATTTTTGACATGATTGATGTGTGCCTCCTATGAACTTGAGCCCTACATGAGTTTTGAAGTATGCCATGCCATGTTTACAGGGGTGTATGCCATGTATTTTTGTGATCTTTGTGGTGACTAGCACAAGCATGCAAAGTAGCCCTCGTAATGTTGCTGATTTCAGGGACTTAGAAATCTTCCAAGTCATTTCCCTGATTATATTTTTATGCCATGTATTCATGTTGCTACAGAGTGATCCATGCCTCTCTTGAGCATGATCAGTAAGGATGTTTTGTAGATATTGTGGTGCTCTTTCCATCCATGTCTTTGTTTGCATTTATGGAGCACCCTAGTTTGACTCAATCGAGCTCTACTTTTGCTATAAAATGTTCCTGGCAGAATGTTTACATGTTAAGCAATTTTGCTGAGCTTGTTGTAGTTTATCCATGCTTGCTATATTGTTGTTCTTGCCATGTTTAGCTTCTATGCCATGTCTACTTGCTGGGTGTATGCTTAGTTTGTCATGCAATGCCTTGTGGTGAGTGCATCGAGCTCATAAACATGCCTACTTGATATCTGTTTTGCCATGTTCCAGTTTTCTGCTAAGTCTGAATCTGTTAACGATAATTGCTATGTTCACATGGTTTCCATAGTATTTTCTGATCCCTTTTGGCTTATGCTCAGTAAGGGACTTTTGTTATATGCTTTGATTAGTTTCATGCCATGCTTTTCTTTGCCATGATATGTTACTGTATCATGTTGATATCGTGCTCTAAACATTGCTTACTGATGTTAAATTCCTGACATGTTGATATTTTCACTAAGTCTGTAACCTGTTATCTTTTGATGTTTTTCAATGCTTGTTTGAACCTGCTATTGAGTGAATTAGCCGTAGCTCAGTGTTCATCTTTTGTCAAGCATCTTGAGTTGATCCCTGCCATGTGCTTTGTTGTTATGTTAGAGTTCAGTATCTTGTTGTTCTTGATGCATTTAGAGGGCCTCATGATGTTAATCGCAGACCGGTGAGATATTTGTTTTGCTTGTCATTTCCAAACCGTGCATCCGATTCCGGTGATCTTTATATCGATTTCGACCGAAATCAACTCCTCTTTCCAGCGGCACTCTTGATTTTCCAAGTTGAGGCCTGATTCAATCTTTTCCTTCCGGAGCATGCATATGCATTGCATATCACATCCCGCATATCATGCCATGTTCTGCATCATGTTGCTTGAGCATTGCACGTGGTTGATTGTGTCTCCCTTTGCTTGTGTTCTTGCTTTGGGTAGATCCGGGAGACGAGTTCGTGTTCGAGGTACCTGTTGAGTACGTTTTCGAGGATCAAGCTTTTCGTCTTCTTGGAGAACTTTGCAGGCAAGATGACCATACCCTCGAGATCACTTCTATCTTTGCTTGCTAGTTGCTCGCTCTATTATTGTGCCTATGCTGCGATACCTACCACTTGCTATATCATGCCTCCCATATTGCCATGTCAAACCTCTAACCCACCTTGTCCTAGCAAACAATTGTTTGGCTATGTTACCGCTTTGCTCAGCCCCTCTTATAGCGTTACTAGTTGCAGGTGAAGATTGGAGTTTGTTCCTTGTTGGAACATGGATATTTGTTGGGATATCACAATATCTCTTAGTTAATTAATGCATCTATATACTTGGTAAAGGGTGGAAGGCTTGGCCTTATGCCTGGTGTTTTGTTCCACTCTTGCCGCCCTAGTTTCCGCCATACCAGTGTTATGTTCCTTGATTTTTGCGTTCCTTACACGGTTAGGTTATAATGGGAACCCCTTGACAGTCCGCCTTGAATAAAACTCCTCCAGCAAGGCCCAACATTGATTTTACCATTTGCCACCTAGCCTCTTTTTCCCTTGGGTCGGCGAACCCAAGGGTCATCCTTATGTTAATCCCCCGGGCCAGTGTTCCTCTAAGTGTTGGTCCAACATGTCAGCTGCCGGTGGCCACCAGGGGCAACTCTGGGCTGGCCTACCGGAACCTTGGACAATCTGATGTGCCCTGAGAGTGAGATATGTGCAGCTCCTATCAGGATTTGTCGGCACATTCGGGTGGCTTGCTGGTCTTGTTTTACCATTGTCGAAATGCCTTGTAACCGGGATTCCGAGCCTGATCGGGTCTTCTTGGGAGAAGGAATATCCTTCGTTGACCGTGAGAGCTTGTGATGGGCTAAGTTGGGACACCCCTGCAGGGATTTGAACTTTCAAAAGCTGTGCCCGCGGTTATGGGCAGATGGGAATTTGTTAATGTACGGTTGTAGAAAACCTAAAACTTAACGTAATTAAAATGCATCAACCGCGTGTGTAACCGTGATGGTCTCTTCTCGGCGGGGTCCGGGAAGTGAACACGGTGTTGGAGTTATGCTTGAACGTAAGTAGACTTGGATAACTTCTTGATCATACATTCTCGAACGTGCTTTGCTTTCTCTTCTCGCTCTCATTTGCGTATGTTAGCCACCATATATGCTAGTGCTTGCTGCAGCTCCACCTCATACCTTTTCCCTACCCATAAGCTTAAATAGTCTTGATCGCGAGGGTGTGAGATTGCTGAGTCCCCGTGACTCACAGATTACTTCCAAAACCAGTTTGCAGGTGCCGATGAAACCGTGCAGGTGATGCAACCGAGCTCAAGGAGGAGCTCGATGAAGATCTCGTTCATTGTGTTGTTTCATTTCAGTTTGATCAGTAGTGGAGCCCAGTTGGGTCGATCGGGGATCTGTAGCATTAGGGGTAGTCTTCTTTTACTTTGGTTCCGTAGTTGGACCTTGATTGTATTTGGTTGATGTAATGTTTTATTCATGTATTGTGTGAAGTGGTTATTGTAAGCCAACTATGTATCCCTTTCCTTATTCATTACATGGGTTGCATGAAGATTACCTCTCTTGCGACATTGCTTATAATGCGGTTATGCCTCTAAGTCGTGCTTCGACACGTGGGAGATATAGCCACATTGTGGGCGTTACAACGCTAGTGCACTTAGGAGTGTCAGATTGCAAAACAGACAACGGGGAAAATGCTCGGATGCATGAGACGAACATGGATGCAAATGAGATGCACATGATGACATGATATGAAATGCATGACATGAACAAAATGCAAAATGAAGACAAAACCCAACCACGAAGGGAAATCTCATAACTTAAAGCCGAAATGGCAAGAGTCGGAGTACAAATATGGCAAGTTACATCCGGGGTGTTACAACACTCCACCACTACGAAAGGATCTTGTCCCGAGATCTAGGACTGAAAGAACTCCAGATATTCGGAAAGGAGGTGGACCTCGTGTTCCTAGGTGGCTTCTCGGTCGAAATGGTGTGACCACTTCACTTTCAGGAATTTGATAGACTTGTTGCGAGTCATGCGCTCGGTTTCTTCAAGAATAGCAACGGGATGCTCATGATAAGATAGGTCTTCTTGGAGATCAATCTCTTCGAAGTTGATGGTGCGCTTAGGAGTCTTGAAGAACTTGCGAAGCTATGACGCGTGAAACACATCGTGCAAATTTGCGAAGTAGGACGGAAGCTCAACTTGATAGGCAAGATCGCCTCTTTTGCTGATGATCTTGAAAGGACCCACGTATCTAGGGGCAAGCTTCCCTTTGATACTGAAGCGAAGAGTGCCTTTCATTGGAGAGACGCGGAGGTAGACATGGTCTCCGATCTCGAAAGCCAAGTCACGGTGCTTGCTAACATAGTAACTCTTCTGGCGCGATTGCGCGTGTAACGCCCCGAGACCGATATGCCAGGTGTCGTCCAGTTATTCGTTGTTGTTGCCTTGTCATTTTCTTGCGTGTTGCATTTCATCATGTCATCATGTGCATAGCATCATCATGTTTTCAAAACTTGCATCTGTCCCGGTCTCCTCGTCCTCTCCGTTGTCCGTTCTGAGCCCAACCACACCTGCACACGCCCGCGGCATGTCCGATTTATTATTTTATAAGTGTCCGGAAAATATTCTCGGAATGGGACAAGAGTTGACGTGCGGTCTTATTATAGTGTAGATAGAACGCCTGTCAAGTTTCATCGCATTCGGAGTTCGTTTGATAGCCCAACCATTAAACTATAGCGGCATTATAGCCGGTCTAACGTTGGACGTTTTCGGCCTCCGAAAATAGTTGTCGGGCCTCCCTCTCTTCTCTTCTCTCAGCTCGAGACCGTCCACACAGCCCACGACCTACCGACAGGTCCAACCTAACCTCTCTCATCAGCCCGCGGCTCTCCTCGCGCGCGAGTCCGAAAAGCTGTCTCGGACCCGACCCGGACTGTCGTCACCATTGGATCCGGATCATCCCCAAACGTCTACAAAACGTCATCGTTTTCTTATTTGGGCTCCCTAACTATTTTATTCGCGACCGTCCGATTTTGATCGGAGGCTCCAAATACCCCTAACCAAAAATCTTCAATGCTTTATAAATAGACGGAACCCTAGCCTTGTCCCATCCATCCACCCATTCCGCACGCCGCCGCCTGGTCGCTTCCACCTCGGAATCACCATCGATCCAACCAGCGACCTCCATCTTCCCCAATCCAAAATCCTCCCCGACCGTCTCCCTTGTCTTGCGCACTTGGTCAATCGGGTTGCCCGAGTCCCGAGCTCCATTCCCGTGCCAGTATCCTTGGAGCCACGAGCCTCCCCATGCTCCTCCATCATGCCTCGTCATCCGGCGACCGGCGCTGCTGCCGGCGATCACGAGATGAGCACAGCTACCCTTCTCCTCCTGCTGCTGTTTATCTACCTCCCTCCTCTTACCTCCCTGCTTCTCTTTCTCTGTTCTAAATAGGAGCTTGCCGCCCGGCCACCTCGCATCGGCTCGATCTGGACGGGAACCGGCCTCTTCAACCTGGGCCATGCCCGCGCCTCCCAAGGATCCCCTCGTCGAAGCGCTACTGCCGTTCCTTGCCATGGCGCCCTCGCGCCCAAGCCCTGCATCAGCCCCGCGCCACCGGAGTTAAGCCACCGCCAGCCTCCGTGTCGAGCTCTGCCACCAGAGATCCCCGTCGCTGCCTCCATTCCCGCACCGTTCCTCGCCTCCCGGAGCAAGTCCCTGCGCCACCCCCTTCTGATTCGTCATCGCACGTGAGGAGGATGACCCCAGCGCCTGGTCTCGCTTCGCTGTTGACTGCGCCCCTTCCTCTTCCTTCGATCCAACCGCCCCTGCCCGTTGACCGCAGCCATCGCCCTGCTTCACGAACGAGGCCGCTCCCCATTGACTTGGTCCAGATACAGCGAGCCGATCCCAGCAGCCGGCCTGCCCAGTTCCTTCGCCTCGCGTGGGCCTCCTTGCCTCTCCAAGGCCCAGCCTGCCGGCCTCTCTCCTCTCCACCGAACGGGCCAAGCCCATGGGTGAGCCTCACTGCTGCGCCCCCTCCCATTGGTGGGCCAACCAGATCCGGCCCGAGATGTATTTCTTTTCCGCAGAACGTTTTAGCTAATTTCCTGAGTACTACCCGTTTTGCAGAATAGTCCCTAGAGTTCATGCATTTAATAACTCACAAATGGTGCATCAGATTAAAACAATTTAAATATGTAAAATGCTTAGAATTTCATATAGTTTCCTAATATGTCATTTTCACCCATGTTTAAAATGTTTAAAATGCTGTTTGTGTAACTTTGTCCATATGCCATGTTAAAATGATTTAATTCATAACTAAATAATCATAACTCGGATTTTAACAAACTTTATATGTAAATGGGATAGAATTTTGCCTAGTTTAACATGGTGGCCTTATTTTTGCATGCTTAACAACTCTAAAATTATGTTTAGGGCAGAACAGTACCAAATCTAAAATAATGCTATGGGGATCTACCGGAATTGTTGTTCGTTGTTTCTGGCCTCATTTAAACTTGCCTAGATAGGTAGTTTTGTTGTGCTTCACCCCTTGCCATGTTAATCAACATTTAATATTGTTGGGTACATAAACGAGAGAGAACTAAATAAGTCATGTGGTGTTTCGTCAATATGCAACCCGTTGCATGTTGAGCTCCACTTAATTTGTAGGATTGTTTGTGCACTTTGCCATGCCATGCTTCATTAAACCGGGCATGCATCATACTCGATTGTGCATCATGCCATGTTTATGTGAGGGTTGTTTACTATGTTGTGTGCTTCTTTCCGGTGTTGCTTCTTCAGGTTGGTTCCGATAATGTCGCGTTTGTGAGGACCCGTTCGTCTACGTACATTTGTCTTCTTCATGGACTCGTTCTTCTTCCTTGCGGGATCTCAGGCAAGATGATCATACCCTCGAAATCACTTCTATCTTTGCTTGCTTAGTTGCTCACTCTTTTGCTATGCCTATGCTGCGATACCTACCACTTGCTTATCATGCCTCCCATATTGTTGAACCAAGCCGCTAACCCACCTTGTCCTAGCAAACCGTTGTTTGGCTATGTTACCGCTTTGCTCAGCCCCTCTTATAGCGTTGTTAGTTGCAGGTGAAGATTGAAGTTTGTTCCTTATTGGAACATGGAGATGTTGTTCTTTGTTGGGACATGTTACTTGTTGGGATATCACAATATATCTTATTTAATTAATGCATCTATATACTTGGTAAAGGGTGGAAGGCTCGGCCTTATGCCTGGTGTTTTGTTCCAGTCTTGCCGCCCTAGTTTCTGTCGGATCACGGGTTCCGGCAGACCCTTAAGGTTCGAACACTGGGGTGCGCGCGGAGATCGCACCTTCTACCTCCCCGTCTCGCAAAGATCTAAACTACTGAAAGAACTGCACAAGGGACGCAAGATTTATACTGGTTCGGGCCACCGTTGTGGTGTAATACCCTACTCCAGTGTGTGGTTGGTGGATTGCCTCCTGGGGCTGGTGATGATGAACAATACAAGGAAGAACAGCCTCGCGAGGGTCTGTTCTTGGCTGGGGCGATGAACTGCTAGGAGGAGTTCAGTCACCCTTCTCTCTCTCTCTCACTTACTCTCTCTGCTTGCAAACTGAACGAACCAACCCCCCCTTGCTATGCGGGTGGCTGGTCCTATTTATAGGCAAAGGCCCTGGGCCTCTTCCCAAATATTGAGTGGGAAGGGCACCAACAATTGGCCAATTCAAAGGGGAACATCTAGTACACTTATCCTGACTAAAGTTGGTCTTTGCCTGCCAAAGGCTCTGTGGTGACGCCGTGCTGGGCTCCATGGTGACCTCCGTCTCGTAGACCTCCTGGTCTTGGTCTCGTTGCACCGAAATGGCAACCTTTGCCTGATGCCTCGGTACTCCGCGGCCGCGCTTGCCTCCTTTGCACCAAAGAGGAAAGAAGGACGCTGCGCACTGGCGCCCGCCTGGTACCCTCGATCGTCATGGCTTGCGTCATGGGCACCTCGTGAGGTACCCCGCCTTGATCTCTCCACTTCCTCGCGAGCCAGCTTGAGGAGGCTGTGCCTGAGGATGCGTCGTTTCGTCTGCCCCGCGAGGCTTGGCCCCTCGCGAGGGTCTTGAGTCTTGTGTTGATGAAGATGGGCCATGCTGGGCCTCCTTTGAGCCACGCCGCAGGCCGCAGGCAGGCAAGTCTGGGGACCCCCGTTCCCAAAACGCCGACAGTTTCTGTCATATCGGTGTTATGTTCCCGGATTTTGCGTCCCTTACGCGGTTGGGCTATAATGGGAACCCCTTGACAGTTCGCCTTAAGTAAAGCTCTTCCAGCAATGCCCAACATTGGTTTTACCATTCGCCACCTAGCCTTTTCTTTCCCTTGGGTTCTGCAGACTCAAGGGTCATCTTTATTTTACCACCCCGGGCCAGTGCTCCTCTGAGTGCTGGTCCGAACTGAGCTGCCTGCGGGGTCACCTCAGGGAAGCTTAAGGGTTGGTTTTACTCGTAGCTAGTCTCATCTGAGTGTGCCCTGAGAAAGAGATATGTGCAGCTCCTATCGGGATTTGTCCGCACATTCGGGCGGTGTTGCTGGTTTAGTTTTACCCTGTCGAAATGTCTTGTTGTACCGAGATACCGAGTCTGGTTGGAATGTCTCGGGAGGAGGTCTATTCCTTCGTTGACCGTGAGAGCTTGTCATGGGCTAAGTTGGGACACCCCTGCAGGGATTTGAACTTTCGAAAGCCGTGCCCGCGGTTATGGGCAGATGGGAATTTGTTAACTTTCGGTTGTAGAAAACCTGAAGTTGACCTTAATTAAAATGAATCAACCGCGTGTGTAACCGTGATGGTCTCTTTCCGGCGGAGTCCGGGAAGTGAACACGGTGTTGGAGTTATGCTTGACGTAGGTTGTTTTAGGATCACTTCTTGATCATACTTTTATCGACCGTGCTTTGCCTTCTCTTCTCGCTCTCATTTGCGTATGTTAGCCACCATATATGCTAGTCGCTTGCTGTAGCTCCACCTCATACCTTTACCTTACCCATAAGCTTAAGTAGTCTTGATCGCGAGGGTGCGAGATTGCTCAGTCCCTGTGGCTCACAGCTACTTCCAAAACCAGTTTGCAGGTGCCGATGAGTCCGTGCAGATGACGCAACCCAGCTCAGGAGGAGCTCGATGAAGATCTTGTCCTTTGTGTTGTTTCCGTTCTAGTTGATCAGTAGTGGAGCCCAGTTGGGGTCGACCGGGGACCTTTGTCGCATTTGGGGTTCTTCTTTTATTTTGGTTCCGTAGTCAGACCTTGATTGTATCTGTTTGATGTAATGCTTTATTCATGTAATTGTGTGAAGTGGCAATTGTAAGCCAACTATGTATCTTTTTCCCTTATTATATTACATGGGTGGTGTGAAGATTACCTCACTTGTGACATATGCCTTCAATGCGATTATGTCACAGCCGTAGAATTTGTTTGCAAATAGTTGCACAAGCATCCATGCATCATGTTTAAATTCAAGAAACTTGAATTGAGGAAAATTGAAAGCCTCAAAATTTTATTTAAAAGAAGGGCAAATAACCCTGGAAATGCATCCAATGTTTCCAAAATGCTCCCCAATGATGTTTAATATTTATGGCAAGGGTTTTGGTCCAAACCAAAAATATGGAACATTTTTGAGGAATTATTTTGGCCATTTGGATTTCAATCAATAAATATTTGAGTTGGATTTAATTCTTATATAAAAGAATTGCAAGTCAAAAAATCCTGAAAACCTGTGAGTGCCTTTGAATATATTGCATCAAGCCACATAAATATTTTCAGGAGCTACTAAATGATTTGGTCTGTGAATCAAATCAAAACAGAATTGAAATATTAGAAAACAGAAATAAAACAGACGGAGGCTCACCTGGAGCAAACTTACCTGTGCGGCCCATGAGACGGCCCAGCCCACCAGGGGCTCCTCCCTGTCGTCTTCCCCCTTGCCAGGAGGACGAGCGCGTGGCCGGCGCGCGCGAGCACGCGGCGGGCCACCTCCTGCTTGCTCGCCGCTGCTGGAGGCTACCCCGAGCGCCACGACACCCCTGGACCCCCCCCTGCACTCCTCTCCCTCTCCCTCGAGCGCCCTCCCTCCTCTGTCTCTCTCGCTCGTGTTCGTCCGAACGCGCCCGTCGCCACCGACGCCGTTCGCCGCGGCCACAGCCACCGCCTCGCCTCCCCGACGCCTCCTAAAGCTCCGCCTAGACCTACTCTTCCTCCTCACCGCTCCAAGCGACGCCAGGAGCCCTGAAGTGACGCCATCGCCGTTGTCTTCACCGACGGGCACCGAAGATTGCCGGCCCCAATTCTCCGTCTCCAGGTCGTCCCCAAGCCCACTGAGCTGCGCTTCGACCTCCCAGTGAGCTCCTCCGTCGTTTCCCCCTAACCCCGCGGCCTAGCACTTGCTGTAGCACCGCTTTCCATGACGCCCGAAGCACGCCGCTGCACGAACTCGTCGCCGACGAGGCTCCGGTGGCCAATCGGCCCCGTTCATATGCCCGTTGGCTTTGTGAGAGCCTGCAGAACGCGTAGGTGCTACCCGTTGATCCTCCCGTGCATGGTGTCGTCGTTTTCATCGGCGCCCGAACTCCGGCGGCCGCAACCGAGCTCGCCGCCGTCGACTCTGGCCACCCCAGGCCAGGCTACTGCCACCAGGCGACGCGCTGCAACGCCAGCTACCCGTAGAGCCCAACCGCGGCTCAAACCGAGGCCTGTACACGAAACCCGAGCAACTCCAGCGAGTTGTCGCCACGGATTTGGTCGCCGGCGACTTAACTCCGGCCGTGCCGATGTGGCACCATCATTAGTGGCTAATGACGCCACTAAACTAACCCCTAGCTCGCTGACAGACGGGCCCCACCCGTTAATTAACCACAGGGTTATACCCTGTTTAATTTAAGCTAATGACCGTGGCCCCACGGGTCAGTTTGACCTGGCCACGTCACCGTTGACCTGGTCCCACACGTCAGCCACAGAAACCGGCCCTAGGTCACTGACCAGTGGGCCCCACTGGTCAGCTTTGACCCGGACCAGCCCTGTTGACTTGCTTACGGCACCCTGACGTCATGCTGACGCAATAAGTCCTTTTCTGGATTTGATTTATTTCTAAATAACCAGGAAATTCCAGAAAATGTTTAAAACTTCTAAAAATCATAGAAATTCAACCGTAACTCCAAATGAAATAATTTATATATGAAAAATTATCAGAAAAATTCAAGGAATCTGTTTATGGCATTTTAATGCATGTTTGAACAACTTAACCTCACTGTATAGACCAAAACATGATAATGCACTATTTGAATTCATAGTTTGAATTTGAATTTGAACCTAGTGTTCAAACCAACTCCATTTAACTTGTTGCTAGTTGCACTAGCTCAATCAACAGCATATTGCCATGTCATGATCATGCATCATATTGTTGCATCGCATTGATTGTGTTCTTCCTTGTTTGCCGGTAATTGTCCCCTCTCGGTAGACGCTGCTCCGACGCTGTGATCGTTGACACTGATGAAGACTCAATGTTATCTTCAGAAGTGCCAGGCAAGCACAACCCCCTTGTTCATTCCGATACAAGCCCACTCTCTCGCTCCTGCTCTCTTTTACTGCATTAGGACAACAACGATTCATCTGTTACTTGTTGCGGTAGTTGAACCCCTTATCCTCTGCATGACCTGTCATTGCCACAGTAAATAGATGAAACCCACTAGTATGAGTAGGAGTTGTTTGAGCCCTGATGTGCCTACTCATTCATGCTTGTTTGTCATGCCTGCTACTGCTTAGAGTTGAGTCAGGTCTGATTCATCGGAGATGGATCGGAGGTGTGTAAACATGTCCTACTGTGTGTGAGCTAAGTGTGTGAACACGTTTTGGTAAAGGTAGCGGTGAGAGGCCATGTAGGAGTACATGGTGGGTTGTCTCATTGCAGCCGTCCTCAGGAACTGAGTTCTGTGTCTGTGATCTATGAACAACTACTACCACTCATTGGGATCCTTAATTGACCCTCTCAGCTTCTTAATCACCCTAGTCCTCTGTCCAGGAGTTGCAACTAGTTTCTGGTGTTTATAGGATATGTGTTGGCGGCCGTGCGTAGCGCTGACCCTAGGGGTGGGCTATGTTGCGGTAGATACATCGTGGCACGATGTACCGGGCGCCCGTTTGGTGTCTCGGGAACCCTGTTCACATCGTTCGGGGCCGTATGTGGAAACCTTGGCTGGACTCCCTGCGGATGGAACCTGGATAGGCGATATACCTGGACTAGAGACTTAAGTGTTTAGGTAGGCCGTGGCCGACACCCTCGCCAGGCTTCCGCTTGAAGGTTGCCGAGATACATGACGTGTATATGGTGGTAAGTGGTGGGAGCGTGTGTGAAGAAGTACACCCCTGCAGGGTTATCATTATCTATTCGAATAGCCGGATTCCTCGGATATGGAAACTTGGACCCCTTGCATAGTTCATAGACAAGTGAAAGTGGATACTCTAAAACTCGCAAGATAAGTGTGAGTGCTATGGATGGCCTTCTCGTAGGGAGACGGGAGCGGATCCATAGTGGTGTATTGAATGGTGAATATGTGGACTCGTGTGTGCCACCTCAAAGAGTTGCTTGTTGTCGTAGTTCAGATTAGCCACTGAGTCAAAGCTGGCTTGCTGCAGTTAAACTCCACCACCCCCCCTTGTTGATACCGATGCATATGTAGCTAGTTCTGATGTAAGTCTTGCTGAGTACCTTTGTACTCACGTTTGCTTAATTTATGTTTTGCAGAGAGACTTCAGTCTCGCCTATAGTTCTGCGTGGACTTCGACGTTTAGCTTGATACCTCAGCTACGATCTTGTGCCCTCGGCAGGAGCTGGTAGATAGTCAGGCTTCTCAGCCTTTTTCATTTGTAGATGTCTGTACTCAGACATGTTAAGCTTCCGCTTGTGTCTTGACTTGTATGCTCTGAATGTGGGGTCATGAGACCCATGTTTGTAATATCTCGCTCCTCGGAGCCTAATGAACAAATACTTGAGTTGTAGAGTTATGTTGTGATGCCATGTTGTATTTACACATATCGAGCATATTGTGTGTATGATTGAAATGCTTGGTATGTGTGGGATTCGACTATCTAGTTGTTTATCCTTGGCAGCCTATCATATGGGGAAATGTAGTCTAGTGCTTCTGAGCGATAGTAGTCCGCTACAGCTCGGTTCACCGGAGTCCTGTTAGCCCAGCACTACTGCTCAGGACACTTGAGTGGCCGGCATGTGATTCACTTCGTTCCTATGTCTGTCCCTTCGGGGAAATGTCACGCGGTGACTTCCGGAGTCCTGCCTAGCCTGCTACAGCCCGGGTTACCGGAGTCCTGTTAGCCCAGTGCTACAGCCCGGATTCACACGTTGATGACCGACATGCTTGATATGATTCATGTATGCCTGTCCTCATGGGTTAGTGCCGCTTTGGGTTCACGACTAGCCATGTCGGCCCGGGTTCTCTGTCATAAGGATGGTAGCGACACTATCATATACGTGAGCCAAAAGGCGCAAACGGTCCCGGGCCATGGTAAGGCGACACCTTGGGATATCGTGCGTGAGGCCGCAAAGTGATATGAGGTTTTACCGGCTAGATCGATGTGACTTGGAATCGGGGTCCTGACAGCGTTGGTATCAGAGCCTGACTGCCTGTAGGATTACCAAGCCAAACCGGTCGAAGTTGTGTCTAGAAATGCTTTAGTTATATAAGGGAATTGATTGTGGTAGGGAACGTAAGGCTCTTTTTACTCCTTATTCTCATGACCTTCTGATCTGAGTCAACCTCTTCCTTTCTACGAGGATTAAGAACTAGGCCTTCTCATCTATCTATCAGGATGACGTGTTACTAATCCATAGACTTATAGAATTGATAGTTTCAAGCCTCTTTCAGTTTCTACTACTTCCATGTGTTCTCAGTTGATCTCAGAACTTTGATATTGTGATGTTAAGTGGTTATACCACCATTTTGCAGGATGTCTCAAATCATTGTGAGCATTTACAGCCGTTATGCTGTCCGAGTCATCCCAGGTTTCTAACTAGTTTGATACATTTGCAAATTCCTTCTTCCATTACCGACGTTCCTTTGGGCCAGTTTATCCACACTAATCGGTGAGTTGAGGTACTCTGTTACCCCGACATATATGTTGAAGCTATTACTATGACCCTAGGTGTTTTAGGGAGTCACCTAGTGATCTAGCCATGTTTTGTATCCCTAGTGTGTGATTCTGGCCATTATTCTCAAAAGCATCCCGTGATGCTATTAGTTAGTAGGCATTCTATTCCTGGGTTTTTGAACTCGAGATTCACCCTACTTACTTCATGTTGATAGTGTTTGCTCGTTCCTTTAGGTTATTAGTAACCTTTGCATCAGTCCTCGAGGTCCGTGGTATCTCCTTCTTCTAAATACCATGAACCATTAAGGCAGAAGTTCTTTGAACCAAAAGATCACAATCAGAGTACTCTTGAGGAGTTCTCCATCCATAATTGTGATTCTGCCAGTTCTACCTTTCTGCATGGGTTATCCGGAAGAAATATGTTGAACTCGTTTGACATGCTAATCTATGCATCCACAACTCAGAAAGTTATATGTTCCTTGAGTTGTCCCTCTTTAGTTGTTTTCTGACCTTCGTCTATCAATTGATAGTCAGGAATAGTTGTGCATTCGTGTTCATCGATGCCTATTATTCTTGTGGTCCGTCAAGCCATCCTATTTCAGAATGACTAGGAGAAACAAACTCCAGTACCTCATCCATATCCAGGATTGGGTCAAGGCAGTTGTATTCCGCAGATCAAAATGCAACCCAGCTTTTGGTTCTGCTCTACCCTGAAGTATTACCCACTTTATGTCAAGAGCGTCGTGAGAATTGCACCTCTCTCATGAATTCTTGACGCAGTGATACTTCTTACCATCATTCTTCATTCCTCGGTCCCGTGTTGTCGCAACCGGAATGCCGACAAGTGAACCGTGATGTGTGAAATCAATACTCCTAGCAACTCCATTGCTTGGTAGTTAATGGACAATATTCTCATTCTTAGCGTGTTGGTTATTGAATCATCATTCTAAGATGGATTGTGCTACCTAGTCCTTATTTCCTAGTGCACTCTTCGATCAACGGGTTAGGATTTTGGTAAACCCTCGCTCCTTGATCATATCGTCTTGCCCTGAAAAGCAAGATTGTTCTCGAGCTTAATAACATATCGGTGGTTCGTGATTTTCTGAATATCTTCTTGGAAGTGTTACAAGGTTGTCACCTGATCGCTATGTTGAGTTCGTGATCAAGTTGGTTTCTTGTAGCCACCCTTTTCTCCAAGAATCTGTGGTGGATACCCCTGAGCTAGTTGGTTAAGCTTAACAACAACTTGGAGAGATGGAAGATAAAAGCTTGTCTGACTTAGTTCATGTTAAGGGATATCTTTGTGTTTGTGCGTGTGTTGAAGAAAGATGATATCTTCATCGACTGATCCCCGTGATCAGTTGTTGGATCTATTATCTTGTCCAAACCTTGATTTGAGTGTTGGCTATCATCAAATCAAATCAGAACCAATGATGTTCGTAATGTTGTCTTACTTGCGGTTATGCCTTGAGCATACACCATTATATCTTTGGTCTGACCAATACTATCACATTGTTCACATAGTGGTGGAAGTCCAGTGATATGGAAATTTCGATGAGTTGCTGTTGAGCCCATCAGCGGCATTTTGTCTCCTCCATGATTGTGTTGAACATCCAGCTAGTGTTGGAAACTTTATAAGCATTGCCCTCATGTCCCGATCATGAAGCATATGTCCGGTTGAAAGATGTGACTTCCTCTAGTTCATGTGCATCCGATGTAAGTTGCCGCCGTGAATTCGAGAAAGTTTGTTTTTGCTTCCTCTAGAATCATCCCAAGTCAGTCATGCATGTGCGAAGTATTCTATGGTCTGATAGACTGATCATCTACATTCTATACGTATCCCTAGCACACCAAGCCACTGATTGACTTGTTCAAGGAGAAGAAGTTTCGTCTTAAGGGTTAGACCTACGCAAGGACTTCGATATCCTCGTTGATGGTTCCCCCTGAACTCGGTAGTGTTTCATTTTAAGACTACCAGGTGACCATGCTTGTCTAGGACAACGTGTTCACATGCTTGTAGCAGAACCGGCTCATGTTTTGGAGCTTACTACCATAGTTCATTCCCCCGAGAATCTCACAACGTTGTCTCGTCGATTTGTGTTGCAAACTTCCTTTTTCCGGAAATGCTGTCTGAAATATCCTGTTACCAGCCAGATCTGAATCTCAGGCAGATATGATGGTTGGAACGTTTCGCAAGAGCTATAATATTGGTCTCTCTGTAACCCGGTAAAGTGGATGTCGTGGCCAACGCACCCGGCCGGAAGACATATTATTGTAGTATCTTGATTGAGAAAGTTGGTCACCTCCCCATAAGGATTTCGTAGGATTATTCCAATAGTTGTTCCTTATGGACTTTTGTGTTTCCGAAGTCCGACCTTTTATTTGATGTTCTAGATATCAAACCATATCTATGAATGGATTATGCTAGCACATCAAGGAGAACATTAGAAGCGGAGTGCTAAATGTCTCTCGATCGATTATCCAGATTTTGTTTCCTTGGCCTCGCCAAGGTGAAATCTGAGGAGTGTTATCTTTCTTTGCATCTGCATCTTCCACCATTATTCATCATGGTAGCATGTTGTGTTGCCAGGATCCTTGACACGGATATTGGCAGAACCTTGATGAATACGGAAATGCTCAAGTTCCTGAGAGCACGCTCAGGCACTAGGTTCCGACATTGTCATTAACTGGAATGTGCCCCCGTCCTCGCAGTTGTTTGATAGCCATCCAATTGGTGGAATCACCTTTGCCGGTGAACCTTCTCCCCAGTTACTAGAATCATTCCCAACATTTGCATTGTGTTCTCAGCTTACACCTCAGTAGCTGTTGTTCAGGATCATCTTCAAAAGTGGACTTACCATGGGTCTCATCCATTTCCGACGATAAGAAAAATCATCCATTGTGTTGTCTTCAACAAGGTAGTCCACATCATCCATTCTACTATGAGTATGCCATCCCTTCAAGCTCCTTCACGCGATTGTTTGTGATTGCCTTAGGCTGGTATAAAGAGTTTCAATGATCTATGAATCAAAAGTAATTCTTTTTGCCACTTAAGGGAATATTTCTGCGAGTCACCTGCCTTAAGATGTCTCGTTATGGTATCATGGCAACTATTTCCTCGCCACCTTGACACCATCCACCATCTTTCTAAGCGTGGAATTGCTGCCCACAAATCAAACCCCGTCGTTGTTCTTCCATCCCTCTCGATGTGTTCTGTGTCTCAACTCAAGATGTTTCAACATCTCATTCCGCGAGTTGATATTGTTTAGCTCGATCTTCGAGAAGCTCAATCCTAGTTGAGTTTCTTTCCGTCGTCATCGCGTGGATGAAGATCTCAAAAGCGAGGATGTCAAGATCGACATGATGCAATGAATCAACATCTTCGAGAAGGGCAATCGGATCGTGAAGATTCTTTATCGGCGTTCCCTCTGTCTTCTTACCTCACGTCTTGAATCTCGGGACAAGATTTTTGTTTAGTAAGGGTGAGTTGTCACAGCCCTAGAATTTGTATGCAAATTGTTGCACAAGCATCCATGCATCATGTTTAAATTCAAGAAACTTGAATTGAGGAAAATTGAAAGCCTCAAAATTTTATTTAAAAGAAGGGCAAATAACCCTGGAAATGCATCCAATGTTTCCAAAATGCTCCCCAATGATGTTTAATATTTATGGCAAGGGTTTTGGTCCAAACCAAAAATATGGAACATTTTTGAGGAATTATTTTGGCCATTTGGATTTAAATCAATAAATATTTGAGTTGGATTTAATTCTTATATAAAAGAATTGCAAGTCCAAAAATCCTGAAAACCTGTGAGTGGCTTTGAATATATTGCATCAAGCCACATAAATATTTTCAGGAGCTACTAAATGATTTGGTCTGTGAATCAAATCAAAAGTAGAATTGAAATATTAGAAAACAGAAATAAAACAGACGGAGGCTCACCTGGAGAAAACTTACCTGTGCAGCCCATGAGACGGCCCAGCCCACCAGGGGCTCCTCCCTGTCGTCTTCCCCCTTGCCAGGAGGACGAGCGCGTGGCCGGCGCGCACGAGCACGCGTCCGGCCACCTCCTGCTTGCTCGCCGCTGCTGGAGGCTACCCCGAGCGCCACGACACCCCTGGACCCCCCCTGCACTCCTCTCCTCTCTCCCTCGAGCGCCCTCCCTCCTCTGTCTCTCTCGCTCGCGTTCGTCCGAACGCGCCCGTCGCCACTGACGCCGTTCGCTGCGGCCACAGCCACCGCCTTGCCTCCCCGACGCCTCCTAAAGCTCCGCTTCGACCTACTCTTCCTCCTCATCGCTCCAAGCGATGCCGGGAGCCCTGCAGTGACGCCATCGCTGTCGTCTTCACCGACGGGCACCGAAGATCGCCGGCTCCGATTCTCCGTCTCCAGGTCGTCCCCAAGCCCACTGAGCTGCGCTTCGACCTCCCAGTGAGCTCCTCCGTCGTTTCCCCCTAACCCCGCGGCCTAGCGCTTGCTGTAGCACCGCTTTCCATGACACCCGAAGCACGCCGCCGCATGAACTTGTCGCCGACGAGGCTCCGGTGGCCAATCGGCCCCGTTCATATGCCCGTTGGCTTTGTGAGAGCCTGCAGAACGCGTAGGTGCTACCCGTTGATCCTCCTGTGCACGGTGTCGTTGTTTTCATCGACGCCCGCAACCGAGCTCGCCGCCGTCGACTCCGGCCACCCCAGGCCAGGCTACTGCCACCAGGCGACGCGCTGCAACGCCAGCTACCCGTAGAGCCCAACTGCGGCTCAAACCGCGGCCTGTACACGAAACCCGAGCAACTCCAGCGAGTTGTCGCCACAGATTTGGTCGCCGGCGACTTAACTCCGGCCGTGCCGACGTGGCACCATCATTAGTGGCTAATGATGCCACTAAACTAACCCCTAGCTCGCTGACAGATGGGCCCCACCTGTTAATTAACCACAGGGTTATACCCTGTTTAATTTAAGCTAATGACCGTGGCCCCACGGGTCAGTTTGACCTGGCCACGTCACCGTTGACCTGGTCCCACACGTCAGCCACAGAAACCAGCCCTAGGTCACCACTGGTCAGCTTTGACCCGGACCAGCCCTGTTGACTTGCTTACGTCACCCTGACGTCATGCTGACGCAATAAGTCCTTTTCTGGATTTGATTTATTTCTAAATAACCAGGAAATTCCAGAAAATGTTTAAAACTTCTAAAAATCATAGAAATTCAACCGTAACTCCAAATGAAATAATTTATATATGAAAAATTATCAGAAAAATTCAAGGAATCTGTTTATGGCATTTTCATGCATGTTTGAACAACCTAACCTCACTGTATAGACCAAAACATGATAATGCACTATTTGAATTCATAGTTTGAATTTGAATTTGAACCTAGTGTTCAAACCAACTCCATTTAACTTGTTGCTAGTTGCATTAGCTCAATCAACAACATATTGCCATGTCATGATCATGCATCATATTGTTGCATCGCATTGATTGTGTTCTTCCTTGTTTGCCGGTAATTGTCCCCTCTCGGTAGACGCTGCTCCAAAGCTGTGATCGTTGACACTAATGAAGACTCAATGTTATCTTCAGAAGTGCCAGGCAAGCACAACCCCCTTGTTCATTCCGATACAAGCCCACTCTCTCGCTCCTGCTCTCTTTTACTGCATTAGGACAACAACGATTCATCTGTTACTTGTTGCGGTAGTTGAACCCCTTATCCTCTGCATGACCTATCATTGCCACAGTAAATAGATGAAACCCACTAGTATGAGTAGGAGTTGTTTGAGCCCTGATGTGCCTACTCATTCATGCTTGTTTGTCATGCCTGCTACTGCTTAGAGTTGAGTCAGGTCTGATTCATCAGAGATGGATCGGAGGTGTGTAAACATGTCCTACTATGTGTGAGCTAAGTGTGTGAACACGTTTTGGTAAAGGTAGCGGTGAGAGGCCATGTAGGAGTACATGGTGGGTTGTCTCATTGCAGCCGTCCTCAGGAACTGAGTTCTGTGTCTGTGATCTATGAACAGCTACTACCACTCATTGGGATCCTTAATTGACCCTCTCAGCTTCTTAATCACCCTAGTCCTCTGTCCAGGAGTTGCAACTAGTTTCTGGTGTTTATAGGATATGCGTTGGCGGCCGTGCGTAGCGCTGACCCTAGGGGTGGGCTATGTTGCGGTAGATACACCATGGCACGGTGTACCAGGCACCCGTTTGGTGTCTCGGGAACCCTGTTCACATCGTTCGGGGCCGTATGTGGAAACCTCGGCCGGACTCCCTGCGGATGGAACCTGGATAGGCGGTAAACCTGGACTAGAGACTTAAGTGTTTAGGTAGGCCGTGGCCGACACCCTCGCTAGGCTTCCGCTTGAAGGTTGCCAAGGTACATGACGTGTATATGGTGGTAAGTGGTGGGAGCGTGTGTGAAGAAGTACACCCCTGCAGGGTTATCATTATCTATTCGAATAGCCGGATTCCTCGGATATGGAAACTTGGACCCCTTGCATAGTTCATAGACAAGTGAAAGTGGATACTCTAAAACTCGCAAGATAAGTGTGAGTGCTATGGATGGCCTTCTCGTAGGGAGACGGGAGCGGATCCATAGTGGTGTATTGAATGGTGAATATGTGGACTCGTGTGCGCCAGCTCAAAGAGTTGCTTGCAGTCGTAGTTTAGCTTAGTCACCGAGTCAAAGCTGGCTAGCTGCAGTTAAACTCCACCACCCCCCCCCCCCTTGTTGATACCGATGCATATGTAGCTAGTTCTGATGTATGTCTTGCTGAGTACCTTTGTACTCACGTTTGCTTAATTTATGTTTTGCACAGAGACTTCGGTCTCGCCTGTAGTTCTGCGTGGACTTCGACGTTTAGCTTGATACCTCAGCTACGATCTTGTGCCCTCGGCAGGATGTGGTAGATAGTCAGGCTTCTCAGCCTTTTTCATTTGTAGATGTCTGTACTCAGACATGTTAAGCTTCTGCTTGTGTCTTGACTTGTATGCTCTGAATGTGGGGTCATGAGACCCATGTTTGTAATATCTCGCTCCTCGGAGCCTAATGAACAAATACTTGAGTTGTAGAGTTATGTTGTGATGCCATGTTGTATTTACACATATCGAGCATATTGTGTGTATGATTGAAATGCTTGGTATGTGTGGAATCCGACTATCTAGTTGTTTATCCTTGGCAGCCTATCATATGGGGAAATGTAGTCTAGTGCTTCTGAGCGATAGTAGTGCGCTACAGCCCGGTTCACCGGAGTCCTATTAGCCCAGCACTACTGCTCAGGACACTTGACTGGCCGGCATGTGATTCACTTCGTTCCTATGTCTGTCCCTTCGGGGAAATGTCACGCGGTGACTTCCGGAGTCCTGCCTAGCCTGCTACAGCCCGGGTTACCGGAGTCCTGTTAGCCCAGTGCTACAGCCCGGATTCACACATTAATGACCGACATGCTCGATATGATTCATGTATGCCTGTCCTCATGGGTTAGTGCCGCTTTGGGTTCACGACTAGCCATGTCGGCCCGGGTTCTCTGTCATATGGATGCTAGCGACACTATCATATACGTGAGCCAAAAGGCGCAAACGGTCCCGGGCCATGGTAAGGCGACACCCGTGGGATACCGTGCGTGAGGCCGCAAAGTGATATGAGGTGTTACCGGCTAGATCGATGTGACTTGGAATCGGGGTCCTGACAGATTATGGCTCTAAGTGGTGCCTCGACACGTGGGAGATATGGTCGCATCGAGGGCGGTACAAGTTGGTATCAGAGCCTTCCCTGATCTTAGGAGCCCCCATTGCTTGATCGTTTTTAGCAGCCGAGTTGAGTCTAGAAAAACTTTTTGAATCATTTAGGAATTATATATCGGAGAGTTTAGGAATTATTTTTACTCCTCAGTCCCTTCGTCGCTCGGGTAAGGCATCCTGAGGTAGAGTTTTGACTCTTCTCTTCTCAAATTTCACTAATTTTTTTTAGGATCATGCGGGTATCTTGGAATCGTTCCGATGGTTTTATGATGAGAACATTGTCTTGGTGCCTCCTGTCAGGGATTTTGTGGAAGTGTCCCGGGGAGTTGAGCTCTGAGGTGTTGTCGTCATAATTTTATCGTTGTAGTTCTGGAATACCTGAGTTTAGTACACCGACATCGAAAATCTCTTTTATGCAGTTCGTTCGTGAGATAACGTCGACGCCACCCAGTACTGGGGCGGGAGTTTGGGAGTATCGCCATAACTTGTATAACGGATGCTTTTCGAAGGTTGAGGTAGATGATTTCCGAAGGTTTCTTGGTTATGTGTTGAAGGATGGATACAGCTGGATGTAGGATTTGCTAGTTTTGGGTGAGATATTATGCTTCCCCTGTATCCCCAACACCTGATTGCATAACCGGAAAGTTTTGGGAGTTTATAAGTGGGAATTGAAGTAGCTCTTAGGATATCTTTCCGACGGATGTATGATATGAAATTGGGGTTCGACGTCTAGTGGTCCGCCTATTCACGGTCGGTTTTACAGTGGTCTCGTTTTGTCTTAAAGAGTCCTTGGCTATGCCGACTCAGGGACGCTTCGTATGTCATGTGCACTGCCTTGTACATGATGGTGCTGTATGATCGAGCCCGTGTAGGCCCCACCACGAAAACTTCAGACGAAATTTCGATCATATGTTTGTTCTAGCTTATTCTGCAAGTCAATCCTTTGTTTTGTTTTGAGTTGTGGTATTCGAGTTGCTTCGAAGTCAAGTGTTGATTCCATACCTTCCCAAAGTGGTGTTCTCATAATCCGATGTGAGTACTAATCCTTCTCGGTCATCGAGACTGTCATGTCAATTCTTTTCAACTGGTGTGCTTCTCTTCTAGTGGATCCGACCATTTCAACTTCCGCAAGATCAATTATCACTTCTTCTCAACGGTGTTTGTTTCATCCGTCTCCAAGTTGCCTTTGTTTTTCCCGCCCTCCCTCCCTTGCTTTTCTCCGAGGACTCATATATCTCAATCTAGTATCCTTTTTTTCAGGTGAAGTCTCTTCTTTATTTTCTTCATATTCTTATCCGGTGTTCTCATGAAGATTCTAACGGAGCTTCAAGTTTGTCATTCCTCATTCGTTTTTCTTCTCCGGTGGATTCAATTCAAACTTTGGTATTGAGCTTTGTCTTTTCTTTTGTCCAATGCTTTTCTTATGCCGGTGTACCTCATTATCATTCCACTTCTCGCTATTTATTGTTCCAGAGTGCTGGAGATATCTCGAAGATTCGTGTGTCCACTCTACATTCGTTCAAGCTCTGTCGAGGATGTTATCTCATTCAAGTCATTTAATTCAACCGGTGCAAACTCTCCTTCAAATCGTTCAACGGTGTTTTATTTTGAGTGGGCCCTAACCCACAGGTCTTTTCCCAGGATCTTACCTGACTCTTCTTATTTGTCCGGAGCTATCCTCAAATTCTTGTCAAAGGTTGACGTAAGAATGAATTATCATCAGTCTCATGTTTTTCTCCAAGACCTGTCGAATTCTTTTCATCGTTGGATCAACCTTCCATTTTTCATCCCGGAGTATCTCAATAATTCTTGGTGGTGTTTCTCATCGTCATTCTCTGCATTTGAAGACCGAAGAAGAGTTTTTCCTCCATTTCTTGCTCCATTCTCTTCAAGATTCGTGATTCTAGTTTGTTGCCATCCTCTCATAATTGTTTTCGATTGTCAGAATTCTTTTCACCCATCTGGAGCAATTCAAGAGTCTTCTCAGTTTGATTATCCGGAGTCCATCATTTCAGGTTTTTCATTCTCAGCTTCCAGTTATCATTCTCCAATCTTACCGGTGCTTCGTTCAAGTGATCTTTAATCGGCTCGTGATCTCTTCGTTCTCATGTATCTAAATTCTCTCAAGCTTCGTCGTTCATTTGCTAATTCTTCCCGGTGTTTTTCTTATCTTTTCCTCGGTCATTTTAATTCTTACGGTGGTTTGCTCAAGATTCTTCTTCCTTCATTTATCATATCAATTTATTCGATGTTCCAATCCTACCGGCGGTTCGTCGAAGACATTCTCAAGTTTATGTTATCTCTCTCTTAATCTTTTCTACGAGAATAAGTAATATGTCAAATCCATTGATTGTCATCAATTTAATTGATGAAGGATGAGCATAATGTAATTCTTATTCTTGTTTCATCCGAATGATTAATTCCTTATTCCGGAGGTGCATCATATAACATTCTTGGTTCGAGATGCTTTATCTTTTCTTTCCCAAGAGTTCCAAGCTTTCACAATTACATCTCCATGGAGGTCCATCTAAATCATTGCAAGGATTCACCTTGTGTTTTCAATTTCTTTTTCTTGTTATTCTTTTATTACCGGAGTTCTTCATGGATGTTCTACATGATGGTTCATCAAGGATTTAATTCCTTCTCGAAGTGTCCATTGACATTCTTTTCTAAGGAACTCAAGTATTCTTCTTCGTGTAGTCCGGAGTGCAATTCTTTCTTCCGTATCATTGGAGGTGGTATTATGTCATTCTTGATATTTTGAATTCATGTTTCATGATTCACATGTTGTCATGAATGAGATATTTTAAATCCATCAATCTCGTCATTGGAGTTATCTTGGGTTATATTTCACCCAAAGCCTTCTCTAAGGTTTGTTGCTTTTATGGTGCTTATAAATGACCCAAGTTCCTCTTCTATCCTCCTGGTGAAATAGCGTTCGCGTCTCTTTGTTCATTCCAATCCAATTTTTCTTCCTGTGAGTGGCAGGTTGTCACCTCATAATTTGAGTTGTATTCCATAAGACCATATCAAGCTTATTATTTTCGTTGTTGGTTTTCCAACAACTTCGTTCAACCCTTCTCCTAGAGATGCCTTTTCAGGCTCTTTTGTAGCAGAAGTTGGCATTGTCCTCTACATTCGTTTGTCTCAATTATCTTTACTCTACTCTTTCGTTCCGGAGGCTTTGTGATGTTGCTCTATTCAACCCATCTCCTTGTTTTGTCAGGATCGTGTTCTTTTCGCCCTTATCCTTTTAACCGGAGTGTCGTGCCCACTCTTCTAGTTCTTCCCATCCTGTCAAGTTTTTGCCCCCCTTCTCAACCGGAGTCCCGCCTGAAATCTTTCTTACCCCTTGTTCCATTCATTCAATAGTTCCGGAGGCAGTATGTTGTTGATCTCATCAAGCATCCTATCATCTTGTCAAGTTCTTGTTAATTCCTTCCATTTGCAGTTGGAGTGCTGTTCAAATTATATCATTCTTAATCCTTCTCTATCTTGTTTTAACCGGAGTGGTTTCAATATTTATCTTGCCCTTCAATCTCAAGGTTCTAGTAATGTTCTTTGTTCCACTTTTCTATCGGAGTGTTTTCAACTTTGTTCATCTCCGTTGTATTCTTCTTTCCAATTGTTTAACCTTTTCAAGGTTCTTTGGTGTCACTCGTTTGTCAAAGAAGCAACTTAGCATTACCTCTTCTTTAACTCTTCCGTTTTCCCTCCGGTGCCATTCTAGATCTCGGGACGAGATCCTCTCGTAGTGGTGGAGTGTTGTAACACCCCGAGACTGATGTGCCAGGTGTCGTCCAGTTATTCGTTGTTGTTGCCTTGTCATTTTCTTGCGTGTTGCATTTCATCATGTCATCATGTGCATAGCATCATCATGTTTTCAAAACTTGCATCTGTCCCGGTCTCCTCGTCCTCTCCGTTGTCCGTTCTAAGCCCAACCACACCTGCACACGCCCGCGGCATGTCCGATTTATTATTTTATAAGTGTCCGGAAAATGTTCTCAGAATGGGACGAGAGTTGACGTGCGGTCTTATTATAGTGTAGATAGACCGCCTGTGAAGTTTCATCGCATTCGGAGTTCGTTTGATAGCCCAACCGTTAAACTATAGCGGCATTATAGCCGGTCTAAAGTCGGACGTTTTCGGCCTCCGAAAATAGTCGTCGGGCCTCCCTCTCTTCTCTTCTCTCAGCTCGAGACCGTCTACACAGCCCACGACCTACCGACAGGTCCAACCTAACCTCTCTCGTCAGCCCGCGGCTCTCCTCGCGCGCGCGTCCGAAAAGCTGTCCCGGACCCGACCCGGACTGTCGTCATCGTTGGATCTGGATCATCCCCAAACGTCTACAAAACGTCATCGTTTTCTTATTTGGGCTCCCTAACTATTTTATTCGCGACCGTCCGATTTTGATCGGAGGCTCCAAATACCCCTAACCAAAAATCTTCGTTGCTTTATAAATAGACGAAACCCTAGCCTTGTCCCATCCATCCACCCATTCCGCACGCTGCCGCCTGGTCGCTTCCACCTTGGGATCCCCATCGCTCCAACCAGCGACCTCCATCTTCCCCAATCCAAAATCCTCCCCGACCGTCTCCCTTGTCTTGCGCACTTGGTCAATCGGGTTGCCCAAGTCCCGAGCTCCATTCCCGCGCCAGTATCCTTGGAGCCACGAGCCTCCCCGTGCTCCTCCACCGTGCCTCGTCATCCAGCGACCGGCGCTGCTGCCGGCGATCACGAGATGAGCACAGCTACCCTTCTCCTCCTCCTACTGTTTATCTGCCTCCCTCCTCTTACCTCCCTGCTTCTCTTTCTATGTTCTAAACAGGAGCTTGCCGCCCGACCACCTCGCACCGGCTCGATCTGGACGGGAACCGGCCTCTTCAACCTAGGCCATGCCCGCGCCTCCCAAGGATCCCCTCGTCGAAGCACTGCCGCCATTCCCTGCCATGGCGCCCTCGCACCCGAGCCCTGCATCAGCCCCGCGCCACCGGAGTCAAGCCACCGCCGGCCTCCACGTCGAGCTCTGCCACCAGAGATCCCCATCGCTGCCTCCATTCCTGCGCCGTTCCTCGCCTCCCGGAGCAAGTCCCTGCGCCACCCCCTTCTGATTCGTCATCGCACGCGAGGAGGACGACCCCAGCGCCTGGTCTCGCTTCGCTGTTGACTGCGCCCCCTTCCTCTTCGTTCGATCCAACCGCCCCTGCCCGTTGACCGCAGCCGTCGCCCTGCTTCACGAACGAGGCCGCTCCCCGTTGACTTTGTCCAGATACAGTGAACCGATCCCAGCAGCCGGCCTACCCAGTTCCTTCGCCTCACGTGGGCCTCCTTGCCTCTCCAAGGCCCAGCATGCCGGCCTCTCTCCTCTCCACCGAACGGGCCAAGCCCATGGGTGAGCCTCACTGCTGCGCCCCCTCCCACTGATGGGCCAACCAGATCCGGCCCGAGATATATTTTTTTCCGCAGAACGTTTTAGCTAATTTCCTGAGTACTACCCGTTTTGCAGAATAGTCCCTAGAGTTCATGCATTTAATAACTCACAAATGGTGCATCGGATTAAAACAATTTAAATATGTAAAATGCTTAGAATTTCATATAGTTTCCTAATATGTCATTTTTACCCATGTTTAAAATGTTTAAAATGTTGTTTGTGTAACTTTGTCCATATGCCATGTTAAAATAATTTAATTCATAACTAAATAATCATAACTGAGATTTTAACAAACTTTATATGTAAATGGGATAGAATTTTGCCTAGTTTAACATGGTGGCCTTATTTTTGCATGCTTAACAACTCTAAAATTATGTTTAGGGCAGAACAGTACCAAATCTAAAATAATGCTATGGGGATCTACTGGAATTGTTGTTCGTTGTTTCCGGCCTCATTTAAACTTGCCTAGATAGGTAGTTTTGTTGTGCTTCACCCCTTGCCATGTTAATCAACATTTAATATTGTTGGGTACATAAACGAGAGAGAACTAAATAAGTCATGTGGTGTTTCGTCAATATGCAACCTGTTGCATGTTGAGCTCCACTTAATTTGTAGGATTGTTTGTGCACTTTGCCATGCCATGCTTCATTAAACCGGGCATGCATCATACTCGATTGTGCATCATGCCATGTTTATGTGAGGGTTGTTTACTATGTTGTGTGCTTCTTTCCGGTGTTGCTTCTTCGGGTTGGTTCCGATAACGTCGCGTTTGTGAGGACCCGTTCGTCTACATCCGTTTGTCTTCTTCATGGACTCGTTTGTAACGCCCCGAGACCGATGTGCCAGGTGTCCGCCAGTTATTCGCTGTTGTTGCCTTGTCATTCGCTTGCATGTTGCATCTTGTCATGTCATCATGTGCATTGCATCATCATGGTTTTGAAACTTGCATTCGTCCTGGCCTCCTCGTTCTCTCCGTTGTCCGTTCTGAGCCCAACCACACTTGCACTGCGCCCGCGGCGTGTCAGAAATAGTATTTTATAAGTGGCCGGAAAATGTTCTCGGATTGAGTTGAAATTTGGTGTGCGGTCTTATTATAGTGTAGACAGACCGCATGTCAAGTTTCATCGCAATCGGAGTTCGTTTGACACCCCAACGGATAAATATAGTGGCAATAGTAGCCGGTGAAAACGTCGGACGTTTTCGGTCTCCGGAAACAATCGCCGGGCCTCTCTCTTCTCTTCTCTCAGCCTGAGGACTTCTGCACAGCCCACTACCTACCGCCAGGCCCTACCTAATCTCTCTCGTCAGCCCGCAGCCCTCCTCGCGCGCGTCCGAAAGTTGTCCCGGACCCGACCCGGACAGTCGTCACCGTTGTGTCCGGATCATCCCCAAACATCTACAAAACATCTCCGTTTTGTTAATTGGGCTCCCTAACTATTTTATTCGCGACCGTACGATTACGATCGTAGGGACATGATAGTCTCTATCCTAAATCACCTTGCTATATATATAGTGGGCAACCCTAGGGATCTGCCCCATCCATCCCGTGTCCGCCGCCGCCGCTCCAAAAATCTTCCTCGGGATCCCCTTCTCCTTGTTTTCCTCCACCCACCAACAGGAGCCCGAGCTTCTTCTCCCCGACCCTGAGCACCCAATCCACCCGTCACCGAGCCTCCTTGCGGCAGCAGCCTCCCCGTGCGCGTCTCCTGCATCATTTGTCCTCCAGCAGGCTGCTCCGCGTGTCCTCTTCTCCTCCTGTGCCTCGATCCAGGGTGGATCGAGAGCAGCGCCGCCCGGCCCCGACCACCGTGCCGCCAGCTCGCCGTCAGCAGCTCCAAGCTCCTCCAGGACGGCCCCTTCGCACTCTGTCTTTCTCCTTTCCCTCCTTCCCATCATTTCGTCTCTCTCTCTGACCTCCCCTGCTCTCCTTCTTTTCTCTTTGGATAGAAGCAGGAGCTCCCCGCCATCTCCAGTGTCGCGCCTCTGCGTCCTGCAGTCTCCGCTCGATCGGGAGAGGAGCTCCCGATCCTTCGCGCCGCCCGTCCCCGTCGTTTTGGCAGCAGTTCGCTGGGGCCTTAACCTCGGTCGCCTGTCGTCCCCGTGCCAAGTTCATGGAGCCGCCTTGCCTGCTGCTGAATTCCTGCAACGCCAGCCATCGCACACTTCGCTCGCCAAGTCCCGGCCTCCTCTGCTTCGAACCAGGACCCAACGAGGGCTCGCCGTACCCGTTGACCGCTCGATCTCCTCTGCTTTGGCATCAAACCAGAGACGAATGCCACGCGTCGCCTGCTAGCGTTGACTGCGCCCAGGCCCAGCTGCTTCCCCATCGCGCGAGGCCCAGCGTGCCCGTTCGATCCAGATCCAGCCTCCCCCACCACTGCTTTGACTGGGCCTCAGCCCATGGTGAGGATGCGCCCAGCCCCTCTCCTGTGCATGTTGGGCCAGCCAGTTTCAGCCCAGTGCATGTTTTTTTCCGTTGGACGAATTTCCTATTTATCCAGAGTATTGCAGTTTTGCAGAAAAGTCCCCGAGCTTCATGCATATAATAACTCATGATCTGTGTATCATATGGGAAAACTTTATATATGAAATATGCTTAGAATTGCATCTAGTTTCATAATATGTCATTTTCATCCATGTTGAAAATGTTTAAAATGTTGTTTTGTTAAATTTGCTCCTATGCCATGTTAAATTGATTTATTTCATAACTAAATAACCGTAACTCCAATTTTAATAAATTTTATATGTAAATGGGGTAGAATTTTGCCTAGTTTAACATGGTGGCATCATCTTGCATGTTTAACAACTCTAAAATAATGTTTAGGGAAGAACAATACCAAACCTTAAATTATGCATATGAGGATTTTCCGGAATTGTTGTTCGTTGCTTCCGGCCTCATTTAAACTTGCCTAGATAGGTAGTTTTGTTGTGCTTCCCCTCTTGCCATGTTGATCAACATTTAATATTGTTGGGTACATAAACGAGAGAGAACTAAATAATTGATGTGGTGTTTTGTCAATATGCATCCCGATGCATATTGAGCTCCACTTAATTTGTAGGGTTGCTTGTGCACTTTGCCATGCCATGCATACTTAAACCGGACATGCATCATACTTGAATGTGCATCATGTCATGTTGATGCGTTGGTTATTTACTATGTTGTGTGCTTCTTTTTCGGTGATTGCTTCCTCAGGTTGATTCCGGTAACGTCGTGTTGCGAGGATCCGTTCGTCTACGTCCGTTTGTCTTCTTCATGGATTCGTTCTTCTTCCTTGTGGGCTCTCAGGCAAGATGATCATACCCTCGAAATCACTACTATCTTTGCTATGCTAGTTTGCTCGCTCTTTTGCTATGCCATTGCTACGATGCCTACCACTTGCTTGTCAGCCTCCCAAATTGCCATGTTCAGCCTCTAACCCACCAATGTCCTAGCAAACCGTTGATTGGCTATGTTACCGCTTTGCTCAGCCCCTCTTATAGCGTTGTTAGTTGCAGGTGAAGATTGAAGTTTTGTTCCTTGTTGGAACAGGGAGATGCTGTTCCTTGTTGGAACATGTTTACTTGTTGGGATATCACAATATATCTTATTTAATTAATGCATCTATATATTTGGTAAAGGATGGAAGGCTCGGCCTTATGCCTGGTGTTTTGTTCCACTCTTGCCGCCCTAGTTTCCGTCATATCGGTGTTATGTTCCCGGATTTTGCGTTCCTTACACGGTTGGGCTATAATGGGAACCCCTTGATAGTTCGCCTTGATTAAAGCTTTTCCAGCAATGCCCAACATTGGTTTTACCATTTGCACTAACAACCTAGCACCTTCCCTTGGGTTTTCGCGAGCCCGAGGGTCATCTTTATTCTAACCCCCCCAGGCCAGTGCTCCTCTGAGTGTTGGTCCGAACTAGAGCCCTGTGCAGCGCCACCTCGGGGAAACTCGAGGGCTGGTTTTAGTTGTACGGATTGCTCATCTGAGTGTGCCCTGAGAAAGAGATATGTGCAGCTCCTATCGGGATTTGTCAGCACATTCGGGCGGTGTTGCTGGACTTTTTTTAACCTGTCGAATCG
Organism: Triticum monococcum; assembly: GCA_034509565.1. NCBI lineage: Eukaryota > Viridiplantae > Streptophyta > Magnoliopsida > Poales > Poaceae > Triticum > Triticum monococcum. The sequence continues at coordinate 378,014,862 of CM067843.1, read as the reverse complement.
TCTTGTTGTACCGGGATACCGAGTCTGATCGGTGTGTCTTGGGTGGAGGTCTATTCCTTCGTTGACCGTGAGAGCTTGTCATGGGCTAAGTTGGGACACCCCTGCAGGGATTTGAACTTTCGAAAGCCGTGCCCGCGGTTATGGGCAGGTGGGAATTTGTTAACGTCCGGTTGTAGAAAACCTAAAGTTGACCTTAATTAAAATGAATCAACCGCGTGTGTAACCGAGATGGTCTCTTTCCGGCGGAGGTCGGGAAGTGAACACGGTTGTTGGAGTTATGCTTGACGTAGGTAGTCCAGGATCACTTCTTGATCATACTTTTATCGACCGTGCTTTGCCTTCTCTCCTCGCTCTCATTTGCATATGTTAGCCACCATATATGCTAGTCGCTTGCTGCAGCTCCACCTCATACCTTTTACCTTACCCATAAGCTTAAATAGTCTTGATCGCGAGGGTGCGAGATTGCTGAGTCCCTGTGGCTCACAGATACTTCCAAAACCAGCTTGCAGGTGCCGATGAGTTCGTGCAGATGACGCAGCCAAGCTCAGGAGGAGCTCGACGAAGATATTGTCCTTTGTGTTGTTCCGTTCTAGTTGATCAGTAGTGGAGCCCAGTTGGGGTCGATCGGGGACCTTTGTCGCATTTGGGGTTCTTCTTTTATTTTGGTTCCGTAGTCGGACCATGAGTGTATTTGGTTGATGTAATGCTTTATTCATGTAATTGTGTGAAGTGGCAATTGTAAGCCAACTATGTATCTCTTATTCCTTATTATATTACATGGGTTGTGTGAAGATTACCTCACTTGCGACATATGCCTTCAATGTGATTATGCCTCTAAGTCGTGCCTCGACACGTGGGAGATATAGTCGCATCAAGGGTGTTACAAGTTGGTAATCAGAGCCTTCCCCGACCTTAGGAGCCCCCATTGCTTGATCGTTTTTAGCAGCCAAGTTGTGTCTAGAAAAATGTTTTGAGTCATTTAGGAATTATATATCGGAGAGTTTAGGAATTCTTTTTACTTCCCAGTCTCCTCATCGCTCTGGTAAGGCATCCTGACGTAGAGTTTTGACTCTTCTCTTCTCAAATTTCACTAAATTTTTTTTAGGATCACGCGGGTGTCTTGGAATCGTTCCGATGGTTTTATGATGAGAACATTGTCTTGGTGCCTCCTGTCAGGGGTTTAGTGGAAGTGTCCCGGGGAGTTGAGCTCTGAGGTGTTGTCATCATAATTTTATCGTTGCAGTTCTGGAATACCTGAGTTTAGTACGCTGACATCAAAAATCTCTTTTATGCAGTTCGTTGGTGAGATAACCTCGACGCCACCCAGTACTGGGGCGGGAGTTCGGGAGTATCACCATAACTTGTATAACGGATGCTTTTCGAAGGTTGAGGTAGATGGTTTCCGAAGGGTTCTTGGTTATGTGTTGAAGGATGGATACAGCTGGATGTAGGTATTGCTAGTTTGGGTGAGATATTATGCTTCCCCTGTATCCCCAACACCTGATTGCATAGTTTCGGGAGTTTCATAGGTGGGAATTCAAGTAGCTCTTAGGATATCCTTCCGACAGATGTATGATATGAAATTGGGGTTCGACGTCTAGTGGTTCGCCTATTCACGGTCGATTTTACAGTGGTCTCGTTGTGTCTTAAAGAGTCCTTGGCTATGCTGACTCGGGGACGCTTTGTATGTCATGTGCACTGCCTTGTACATGATGGTGCTGTACGGTCGAGCCTGTGTAGGTCCCACCACAAAAACTTCGGACGAAATCTCTATCATATGTTTGTTCCGGCTTATTTTGCAAGCCAACCCTTTTGTTTTTATTTTGAGTTGTGGTATTCGAGTTGCTTCGAAGTCAAATGTTGATTCCATACCTTCCTCAAGTGGTTTTCTCATATTCCTATGTGAATACTAATCCTTCTCGATCATCGAGTTTGTCATTTCAATTTCTTGTAAACCGGCGTGTTTCTCTTCTAGTGGATCCGATCACTTCAATATTCGCAAGATCAATTATCACTTCTTCTCAACGGTGTTTGTTTCATCCGTCTCCAAGTTGCCTTTGTTTTTCCCACCCACCCTCCCTTTGTTTTTCTTCAAGGACTCAGATTTCTTAATCAAGTATCCTTTTATTGATGCGAAGTCTCTCCATTCTTTCCTTCAATGTTCTTATCCAGTGATTCTCATGAAGATTCTAACGGAGCTTCTAGTTCATCATTCTTCGTTTCTTTTATCTTCTCTGGTGGTTTCAAGTCAAGCTTTGTTGATCATATCCTTTTTCCTCGTTTCAATACATTCTCATACCGGTGCACCTCATAATAATTCATTTCTCGCTATTCATTTGTTCCGGAGTGCTCAAGATATCTCAATGGGCTCGTCTTGTCATTCGAGATCCGTTCAACCTATTTCGAGGATGTTATATCATTCAAGCCTTTTAATTCAACCGGTGCATTATCTCTCTTCAAATCATTCAACGGTGTTTCTTTTGAGTGGGCCCTAACCCACAGGTCTTTTTCCAGGATCTTACCTGACTCTTCTTATTTTCCCGGTGTTACTCTCAAATTCTTTTCCAAGTTTGACGTAAGTATGAGTTATCATCAGTCATATGTGTTTTCTCCAAGATCTTTCAAATTCTTTTCATCGTTGGCTCAACCTTTTCCATTATTCATTCCGGAGTGCCTCAACAGTTCACGGTGGTGTTTCTCATCGTCATTCTCGGATTTTGAAGACCGAAGAAGATTTTTTTTCTCTCAATCTTGCTCCATTCTCTTCAAGTTTCGCGATTCTGTCTTGTTGCCATCCTCTCATAATTATTTGCGATTGTGAGATATTCTTTTCAACCATCCGGAGTAATTCAGGAGCCTTTTCAGTTTGTTCATGCGGAGCCCATCATCTAAGATTTATTCATTCTCAGCTTTCAGCTCTCGTTCTTAAATTTTATCGGTGCATCGTTCAAGTGATCTTTAATCGGCTCGTGATCTTTTCGTTCTCTTGTATCTAAATTCTCTCAAGCATCTTCATTCATGTGCTAATTCTTTCCAGAGTTTCTTTATCTTCTCTTCGTTCCTTTTCAATTCTCACGGTGGTTCATTCAAGAGTTCTCGTCATTCGTTGTCATATCAATTCATTCGTTGTTTCGATTCCACTGGTGTTCCGTTCAAGACCTTCTCACGTTGGCGCGATATCTCTCTTAATCCTTGATATGAGAATAAGTATTATGCCAAATCCATTGCTTGTCATCAATTTAATTGGTGAAGGTTACGCATAATGTAATTCTTATTCTTGTTTCATCCAAATGATTTAATTCCTGTTTTCCGGAGTGGCTCATCATACTTATTCTTGGTTTCAAGTACTCATCTTTCTTTCCCGGAGTTTCAACTTCTCCCAATTATATTATCACGGAGATCTCTATCTAAATCATTACGAGGCTTCAATGTTATTCTTTTCTTCATTCAATTATTTTGGATAATTCTTTTATTACCGGAGTTCTCATGAAGGTTCTACATGATGGCTCATCAACGATTCAATTTCCTTCTCGAAGTGTCCATTAAGATTTTTTCAGAGGAGCTCAAGCATTATTCATCTTGCTATCCGGAGTACTAATCTTTCTACCGTATCATTGGAGGTGGTTTTACATCATTCTTGATAATTTGAGTTCACGTTTTACATGTTATTAAGAATGAGGTATTTTAAATCCATCAATCTTGTCATTGGAATTATCTTGGGTTATATTCCACCTAAAGCCTTCCCTAAGGATTGTTGCTAATTATGGTGCTCATAAGTGACCCAAGTTCTTCATCTATCCTCCCGGTGAAATAAGTTCTTGTCTTCTTGTTCATATCAATCCAATATATCGTTTCCGTTAGTGGCAGATTTCACCTCATAGTTTTGAGCTGTTTTCCATAAGCCCACTACAAGCTTATTCTTTTCGTTGTTGTTTTTTTTCCAACAACTCCGTTCAACCCTTCTCCTAGAGATGCCTTTCAGGCTCTTTTGTAGCAGAAGTTGGCATTGTCTTCTACATTCGTTGTCTCAATTATCTTTACTCTACTCTTTCATTCCGGAGGCATTGTGATGTTGCTCTCTGCAACCCATCTTCTTGTTTTGTCAGGATCGTGTTCTTTTCGTCCTTATCCTTTTAACCGGAGTTTCGTGCCTGCTTTTCGAATTTTTCCCATTCTGCCAAGTTTTGCCTCCCATCTCAGACGGAGTGCTGCTCAAATTATATCATTCTTATTCCTTCTCTATCTTCTTTAACCGGAGTGTTGTGTCTATCTTTCCTCTTCTAATTGGACTCTCATCCAAGTGCTTTCATTTTGTCAAGCTCATATTCTTTACCTTCCATTTCCAACCGGAGTGTTTTCACTATATATCTTCCCTTCAACCTCAAGGTTTCGCCATGCTCTTTGTCCCTCGTTTCTAACGGAGTGTTTTCGACATTGTTCACCTTCGCCGTATTCTTTTCTCGAATTTGTTCAACTCTCAAGGTTCTTTGGTTTCACTCGTTCGTCAAAGAAGCAACTTAGTTTTACCTCTTCTCTTTATCTTCCGTTGTCCCTCCGGTGCCATTCTAGATCTCGGGACGAGATCCTCTCGTAGTGGTGGAGTGTTGTAATGCCCTGAGACCGATGTGCCAGGTGTCTGCCAGTTATTCGCTGTTGTTGCCTTGTCATTCGCTTGCGTGTTGCATCTTGTCATGTCATCATGTGCATTGCATCATCATGGTTTTGAAACTTGCATTCGTCCCGGCCTCCTCGTTCTCTCCGTTGTCCGTTCTGAGCCCAACCACACTTGCACTGCGCCCGCGGCGTGTCCGAAATAGTATTTTATAAGTGGCCGGAAAATGTTCTCGAATTGAGTTGAAATTTTGTGTGCGGTCTTATTATAGTGTAGACAGACCGCCTGTCAAGTTTCATCGCAATCGGAGTTCGTTTGACGCCCCAACGGATAAATATAGCGGCAATAGTAGCCGGTCAAAACGTCGGACGTTTTCGGTCTCCGGAAACAATCGCCGGGCCTCTCTCTTCTCTTCTCTCAGCCTGAGGACTTTTGCACAGCCCACTACCTACCGCCAGGCCCTACCTAATCTCTCTCGTCAGCCCACAGCCCTCCTCGCGCGCGTCCGAAAGTTGTCCCGGACCTGACCCGGACAGTCGTCACCGTTGTGTCCGGATCATCCCCAAACATCTACAAAACATCTCTGTTTTGTTAATGAGGCTCCCTAACTATTTTATTCGCGGCCGTACGATTACAATCATAGGGACGTGATAGTCTCTATCCTAAATCACCTTGCTATATATATAGTAGGAAACCCTAGGGATCTGCCCCATCCATCCCGTGTCCGCCGCCGCCGCTCCAAAAATCTTCCTCGGGATCCCCTTCTCCTCGTTTTCCTCCACCCACCAACAGGAGCCCGAGCTTCTTCTCCCCGACCCTGAGCACCCAATCCACCCGTCGCCGAGCCTCCGTGCGGCAGCAGCCTCCCCGTGCGCGTCTCCTGCATCATTCGTCCTCCAGCAGGCTGCTCCGCGTCTCCTCTTCTCCTCCTGTGCATCGATCCAGGGTGGATCGAGAGCAGCGCCGCCCTGCCCCGACCATCGTGCCGCCAGCTCAACGTCAGCAGCTCCAAGCTCCTCCAGGCCGGCCCCTTCGCGCTCTGTCTTTCTCCTTTCCCTCTTTCCCATCGTTTCGTCTCTCTCTCTGACCTCCCCTGCTCTCCTTCTTTTCACTTTGGATAGAAGCAGGAGCTCCCCGCCATCTCCAGTGTCGCGCCTCTGCGTCCTGCAGTCTCCGCTCGATCGGGAGAGGAGCTCCCGATCCTTCACGCTGCCCGTCCCCGTCGTTTTGGCAGGAGCTCACCGGGGCCCTAACTCCGGTCGCCTGTCGTCCCTGCGCCATGTTCATGGAGCCGCCTTGCCTGGTGCTGAATTCCTGCAACGCCAGCCATCGCACACTTCGCTCGCCAAGTCCTGGCCTCCTCTGCTTCAAACCAGGACCCAACGAGGGCCTCGCCGTACCCGTTGACCGCTCGATCTCCTCTGCTTCGGCATCGATCCAGAGGCGAACACCGCGCGTCGCCTGCTAGCATTGACCGCGCCCAGGCCCAGCTGCTTCCCCAACGCGCGAGGCCCAGCGTGCCCGTTCGATCCAGATCCAGCCTCCCCCACCACTGCTTTGACTGGGCCTCAGCCCATGGTGAGGATGCGCCCAGCCCCTCTCCTGTGCATGTTGGGCCAGCCAGTTTCAGCCCAGTGCACGTTTTTTTTCCGTTGGACGAATTTCCTATTTATCCAGAGTATTGCAGTTTTGCAGAAAAGTCCCCGAGCTTCATGCATATAATAACTCATGATCTGTGCATCATATGGGAAAACTTTATATATGAAATATGCTTAGAATTGCATCTAGTTTCATAATATGTCATTTTCATCCATGTTCAAAATGTTTAAAATGCTGTTTGGTTAAATTTGCTCCTATGCCATGTTAAAATGATTTATTTCATAACTAAATAACCGTAACTCCGATTTTAATAAATTTTATATGTAAATGGGGTAGAATTTTGCCTAGTTTAACATGGTGGCATCATCTTGCATGTTTAACAACTCTAAAATAATGTTTAGGGAAGAACAATACCAAACCTTAAATTATGCATATGAGGATTTTCCGGAACTGTTGTTCGTTGCTTCCGGCCTCATTTAAACTTGCCTAGATAGGTAGTTTTGTTGTGCTTCACCTCTTTCCATGTTGATCAACATTTAATATTGTTGGGTACATAAACGAGAGAGAACTAAATAATTGATGTGGTGTTTTGTCAATATGCATCCCGATGCATATTGAGCTCCACTTAATTTGTAGGGTTGCTTGTGCACTTTGCCATGCCATGCATACTTAAACCGGACATGCATCATACTTGAATGTGCATCATGTCATGTTGATGCGTTGGTTATTTACTATGTTGTGTGCTTCTTTTTCCGTGATTGCTTCCTCAGGTTGATTCCGGTAACGTCGTGTTGTGAGGATCCGTTCGTCTACGTCCATTTATCTTCTTCATGGATTCGTTCTTCTTCCTTGCGGGATCTCAGGCAAGATGATCATACCCTCGAAATCACTACTATCTTTGCTATGCTAGTTTGCTCGCTCTTTTGCTATGCCATTGCTACGATGCCTACCACTTGCTTGTCAGCCTCCCAAATTGCCATGTTCAGCCTCTAACCCACCAATGTCCTAGCAAACCGTTGATTGGCTATGTTACCGCTTTGCTCAGCCCCTCTTATAGCGTTGTTAGTTGCAGGTGAAGATTGAAGTTTTGTTCCTTGTTGGAACAGGGAGATGCTGTTCCTTGTTGGAACATGTTTACTTGTTGGGATATCACAATATATCCTATTTAATTAATGCATCTATATACTTGGTAAAGGGTGGAAGGCTCGGCCTTATGCCTGGTGTTTTGTTCCACTCTTGCCGCCCTAGTTTCCGTCATATCGGTGTTATGTTCCCGGATTTTGCGTTCCTTACACGGTTGGGCTATAATGGGAACCCCTTGATAGTTCGCCTTGATTAAAGCTTTTCTAGCAATGCCCAACATTGGTTTTACCATTTGCACTAACAACCTACCACCTTCCCTTGGGTTTTCGCGAGCCCGAGGGTCATCTTTATTCTAACCCCCCCGGGCCAGTGCTCCTCTGAGTGTTGGTCCGAACTAGAGCCCTGTGCAGCGCCACCTCGGGGAAACTCGAGGGCTGGTTTTAGTTGTATGGATTGCTCATATGAGTGTGCCCTGAGAAAGAGATATGTGCAGCTCCTATCGGGATTTGTCGGCACATTCGGGCAGTGTTGCCGGAATTGTTTTAACCTGTCGAATCGTCTTGTTGTACCGGGATACCGAGTGATCGGTGTGTCTTGGGTGGAGGTCTATTCCTTCATTGACCATGAGAGCTTGTCATGGGCTAAGTTGGGACACCCCTGCAGGGATTTGAACTTTCGAAAGCCGTGCCCGTGGTTATGGGCAGATGGGAATTTGTTAACGTCCGGTTGTAGAAAACCTGAAGTTGACCTTAGTTAAAATGAATCAACCGCGTGTGTAACCGTGATGGTCTCTTTCCGGCGGAGGTCGGGAAGTGAACACGGTTGTTGGAGTTATGCTTGACGTAGGTAGTCCAGGATCACTTCTTGATCATACTTTTATCGACCGTGCTTTGCCTTCTCTTCTCGCTCTCATTTGCGTATGTTAGCCACCATATATGCTAGTCGCTTGCTGCAGCTCCACCTCATACCTTTTACCTTACCCATAAGCTTAAATATTGATCGCGAGGGTGCGAGATTGCTGAGTCCCTGTGGCTCACAGATACTTCCAAAACCAGCTTGCAGGTGCCGATGAGTTCGTGCAGATGACGCAGCCAAGCTCAGGAGGAGCTCGACGAAGATATTGTCCTTTGTGTTGTTCCATTCTAGTTGATCAGTAGTGGAGCCCAGTTGGGGTCGATCGGGGACCTTTCTCGCATTTGGGGTTCTTCTTTTATTTTGGTTCCGTAGTCGGACCATGAGTGTATTTGATTTATGTAATGCTTTATTCATGTAATTGTCTGAAGTGGCGATTGTAAGCCAACTATCTATCTCTTATTCCTTATTATATTACATGGGTTGTGTGAAGATTACCTCACTTGCGACATATGCCTTCAATGCGATTATGCCTCTAAGTCGTGCCTCGACACGTGGGAGATATAGTCGCATCGAGGGTGTTACATCGTTCTTCTTCCTTGCGGGATCTCAGGCAAGATGATCATACCCTCGAAATCACTTCTATCTTTGCTTGCTTAGTTGCTCGCTCTTTTGCTATGCCTATGCTGCGATACCTACCACTTGCTTATCATGCCTCCCATATTGTTGAACCAAGCCGCTAACCCACCTTGTCCTAGCAAACTGTTGTTTGGCTATGTTACTGCTTTGCTCAGCCCCTCTTATAGCGTTGTTAGCTGCAGGTGAAGATTGAAGTTTGTTCCTTATTGGAACATGGAGATGTTGTTCTTTGTTGGGACATGTTACTTGTTGGGATATCACAATATATCTTATTTAATTAATGCATCTATATACTTGGTAAAGGGTGGAAGGCTCGGCCTTATGCCTGGTGTTTTGTTCCACTCTTGCCGCCCTAGTTTCCGTCATATCGGTGTTATGTTCCCGGATTTTGCGTCCTTTACGCGGTTGGGCTATAATGGGAACCCCTTGACAGTTCGCCTTAAGTAAAGCTCTTCCAGCAATGCCCAACATTGGTTTTACCATTCGCCACCTAGCCTTTCCTTTCCCTTGGGTTCTGCAGACTCAAGGGTCATCTTTATTTTAACCCCCCCGGGCCAGTGCTCCTCTAAGTGTTGGTCCGAACTGAGCTACCTGCGGGGCCACCTCGGGGAAACTTGAGGGTTGGTTTTACTCGTAGCTAGTCTCATCTGAGTGTGCCCTGAGAAAGAGATATGTGCAGCTCCTATCAGGATTTGTCGGCACATTCGGGCGGTGTTGCTGGTTTAGTTTTACCCTGTCGAAATGTCTTGTTGTACCGGGATACCGAGTCTGATCGGAATGTCTCGGGAGGAGGTCTATTCCTTCGTTGACCGTGAGAGCTGGTCATGGGCTAAGTTGGGACACCCCTGCAGGGATTTGAACTTTCGAAAGCCGTGCCCGCGGTTATGGGCAGATGGGAATTTGTTAACGTCCGGTTGTAGAAAACCTAAAGTTGACCTTAATTAAAATGAATCAACAGCGTGTGTAACCGTGATGGTCTCTTTCCGGCGGAGTCCGGGAAGTGAACACAGTGTTGGAGTTATGCTTGATGTAGGTTGTTTTAGGATCACTTCTTGATCATACTTTTATCGACCGTGCTTTGCCTTCTCTTCTCGCTCTCATTTGCGTATGTTAGCCACCATATATGCTAGTCGCTTGCTGCAGCTCCACCTCATACCTTTACCTTACCCATAAGCTTAAGTAGTCTTGATTGCGAGGGTGCGAGATTGTTGAGTCCCTGTGGCTCACAGATACTTCCAAAACCAGTTTGCAGGTGCCGATGAGTCCGTGCAGATGACGCAACCCAGCTAAGGAGGAGCTCGATGAAGATCTTGTCCTTTGTGTTGTTTCCGTTCTAGTTGATTAGTAGTGGATCCTAGTTGGGGTCGATCGGGGACCTTTGTCGCATTTGGGGTTCTTCTTTTATTTTGGTTCCATAGTCGGACCTTGATTGTATCTGTTTGATGTAATGCTTTATTCATGTAATTATGTGAAGTGGCGATTGTAAGCCAACTATGTATCTTTTTCCCTTATTATATTACATGGGTGGTGTGAAGATTACCTCACTTGCGACATATGCCTTCAATGCGATTATGCCTCTAAGTCGTGCCTCGACACGTGGGAGATATAGTCGCATCGAGGGCGGTACAGCGCGGCTTTGAGATTTTCACGGATGACTTCGCACATTTCTTCAGCTTCTGTGATTAAGTCATTGCCAAGAAGTTGGAGTTCACTAGTCTCTGACCAATTGAGAGGAGTACGACACTTTCTGCCATAGAGAATCTCGAATGTGGCCTTGCCCGAACTCGCTTGGAAGCTGTTGTTGTAGGAGAACTCGGCATATGGAAGACAATCTTCCCACTTCATACCGAAGGAGATGACACAAGCCCTGAGCATATCTTCTAGGATTTGATTGACTCGCTCGACTTGGCCACTAGTTTGAGGATGGAAGGTTGTGCTGAAGCGATGTTGGTTCCCATGGCCTTCTGAAAGAAATCCCAGAACTTAGAAGTGAAGATGCTTCCACGATCTGAAGATATCAATTGCGGAATGCCGTGCAAGGAGACAATCCTCGAGGTGTATAGCTCTGCCAGCTGAGCTGTTGTGATAGATTCTTTGATAGGAAGAAAATGAGCCACTTTAGTAAGCTTGTCGATGACCACAAAGATAGTATCATTTCCGCGCTTGGACTTGGGAAATCCAGTCACGAAGTCCGTCTCAATATGGTGAAACTTCCATTCTGGAATAGCAAGAGGTTGGAGCAGACCAGCTGGCCGTTGGTGTTCTGCTTTCACCCTTCTGCAGACATCCCATTCATTCAAGAACTGAGCAATTTCTCGCTTCATTCGAGTCCACCAATACGACTGCTTGAGGTCATGGTACATATTCCTACTTCCAGGATGAATGGATAGAAGGGAATTGTGAGCCTCGTTCATAATGACTTTCCTTAGATCACCTTTAGGAACCACAATTCAATCCTCGAAGAATAGAGTAGCTCTGTCATCAATGCGATAGCACTTGTACTTGGGTTGGCTCTTGGCAATCCCATTTTTCACCTTCTTGACCATGGCATCAAGAAGTTGTGCCTCACGAATTTGATCTTCTAAAGTAGGAGAGACTTGGAGGTTGGCAAGAAAGCCTTGAGGAATAACTTGGAGATTCAGTTTTCGGAAAGCTTCACAAAGGTCCGGTTGGAAGGGCTTAAGAATTAAGCTGTTGCAGTAAGCCTTCCTGCTCAAAGCATCTGCAATGACATTGGCCTTGCCTGGAGTATATTCAATACTCATATTGTATTCTTGAATCATTTCGACCCAATGAGTTTGCCTGAGGTTGAGGTTGGGCTGAGTGAAGATGTACTTGAGGCTCTTATGATCAGTGAAGATGTCCACTTTCCTTCCCAACAAGAGATGTCTCCATGTTAATAGAGCATGGACAACTGCCACCAACTTGAGGTCATGAGTGGGGTAGTTCTTTTCGTTGGGCTTCAACTGACGAGAGGTATAAGCCACAACTTTCTTCTCTTGCATTAACACAACACGAGACCTTGTAGGGAGGCATCACAGAAAACTTCAAATGGTTTGGATTCATCAGGAGGAGTCAAGACAGGAGCTGTGACTAACTTCTCTTTGAGGGTGTTGAAAGCAATGTCACATTCAGGCATCCAGACATACTTGACATGCTTCTGGAGGTGGTTGGAAAGAGGCTTTGCAATCTTAGAGAAATTCTCAACAAATCTTGGACAATAGCTTGCAAGCCCAAGAAAACTTTGGAGCTGCTTGAAATTTTGAGGCGGTTCCCAATTCACAATTGCAGACACCTTCTCAGGATTAACGGCGGTGCCCTTGGTGGAGATGATATGACCGAGGTAAAGAACCTCGTCAAGCCAGAACTCACACTTGGAAAACTTCGCATAGAATTGATGCTCTCTGAGATTGCCGAGTACCAATCTCAAATGCTTGGCATGATCCTCCTTATTCTTGGAAAAGACCAGAATATCATCGAGATACACCAAGACAAAATTATTTGTGAAAGGGTTGAAGATGAAGTTCATCATGCGAGAGAACTCTGGAGGAGCATTGACAGGGCCGAAAGACATGACAGTATATTCATAAGAACCATAGCTTGTTCTGAATGCTGTCTTGGGGATATCTTGTTCACGAATGCGAATCTGATGATAACCCATCTGGAAGTCAAGGTTGGAGAAAAATTGGGCACCCTTAAGTTGCTCAAAAAGCTCACTGATGTTGGGAAGTAGATACTTGTTCTTTATTGTCTTCTTGTTCAATGGACGGTAGTCGACGCAGAGTCATTCCGTTCCATCCTTCTTCTTGACAAAAAGAACACCACAACCCCATGGAGATGAACTCGGTCTGATCAGACCCATGCGCTCTTGTTCATCGAGTTGTTTCTTCAACTCATTCAACTCTTCTAGTCCAAGCTTGTAAGGACGCTTGCAAACAGGTTTCGTGTCAGGCTCAAGATCGATAACGAATTCAACTGGCCAGTGAGGAGGCATTCCTAGAAGCTCTTCTAGAAAGACATCTTGATATTCACAAACGACTGAATCTGAGAGATGGCATTCAACTTGCCCTCCTCATTGAGAGAAAACAGTCGAATGGTATCATCATGAGCGGCATAGATGATCACATCCTCAGAAGAGTGTGTCAATTGAATCTGCCTGGCAGCACAATCAAGCTGAGCCTTGTGCTTAGAAAGCCAGTCCATGCCGAGAATTACATCAATATCCGAGTCACCAAGAACTATTGGAGAAGACATAAATTTATAGTCTCCCATCTTGATGGAAACATCCAGAGCCATCATTTTGGTGTTCATGAACAAACCTGGAGAGGAAACCGCTATCGGCTTACGCAAATCAACAGTATGCAAATCGTGCATGGATGCAAAAGGCTTTGATATGAATGAAATAGATGCCCCAGTATCAAATAAGACTCTTGCAGGAATATCATTAACTGGAAGATTACCCATGATCACTTTTGAAGAATCCTCTTCCCGAGCTGCGTTCATCATGTTGACCTTTGCCGACTTAGAATTATGCTTGACCACTACATTGCTGGCAGATCTCACAGGAGGAGGAGGCGGAAGGCGCCTTTGGTTGAAGCACTTGTTTGCATAGTGCCCTTTCTGCTGACACTTGTTGCAAGTAACCTTTGAGAGCGGACGGTGATAAGGAGCACTTGACCTTGGAGTATGAGACTGAGCTTTGTTCTTATAGCTTGGGTTGGGTCGGTGGGAAGATCCATTGCCACCTTTACTCTTCTGCTGGTAGGGCTGACGGAACGGAGGAGGAGGAGGCAACCAGAACTTCTGTTGCTTAGCTGCCACTTGAGATGAAGAAGAAGATTGAGCTGCATCCCTGACTCTCTTCTTAGATGCATCACACTTGAGTTGAGCAGCTTCTTGCTTTAGTGCATGGTTGTAGATTTCATCATACTTAGTTGGCTCAAGAAGCACGAGAGCTAATTGCATATCTTCTCCGAGGCCACCTCTGAAATGATAAAGCATGCTCTTTTCATCAGGACGTCTTATTTAGTGGAGCGAGCGAGTTTCTGAAACTGGATATTGTATTGATACACAGACATGCTGCCTTGCTTGAGATTGCGGAACTCCTCACGCTTACTCTCAGCAACACTTTGTGGAATGTGGTGAGCTCTGAAGTCTCGGCGGAAATCATCCCAGGTAATCACTCGACATCCTTTGGAATCTCTATATTGTTGATACCACTCAGCAGCTTGATCCTTGAGTTGAAATGAAGCGAACTTGACAAAGTCCTTAGGTCTAACATTGCTACACTCAAAATGTTTGCAGATATCCATGAGGAAGTCATCAGCGTTTGTGGCCTCGACACAGTTGCTGAAGGACTTTGGGTGGTTTGCGAGGAACTGATTGAGGGTAGCAAACTGAGGTTGATTGTTGCCTTGGCCTTGATTTCCTTGGTTGCCTTGCCCTTTGTTGCGATCTTGCAAGAGTTGCAAAAGCATCTGAGTATTGGCGTTGGTGGCTGCCATGACAGCTTTCCATGCCTCCGGAGGTGGAGGTGGTGGCAGTGGGTTCGGATTTTGACGCATTGGAGGAGCTATCCTGAAGAGGTTGACATCCGTTAGCATCTTGAAAAACATATATTCAAGCTGAATCAATGGATCGAAATTGCAACATATAGTCTTAACATTCAAACAAGAACGAACGAATGAATTCCAAAGTAAATCATCACACTTCCATAAATTGAGAAGCCACTTAGATAAAGGTAGATGAAATAAAGCAATAAGGTACGGATATGACCAAATAAGTGGTAACGATTACCCAATCGCAAACCAAATATCCGTGGGAAGAAATACTAGAGCTACATGAATTCCCACCTATGAAACTCCCAAAACTTTCTGGTGATGCAATCAGGTGTTGGGGATACAGGGGAAGCATAATATCTCACCCAAAACTAGCAAATCCTACATCTAGCTGTATCCATCCTTCAACACATAACCAAGAAACCTTCGGAAATCATTTACCTCAACCTTCAAAAAGCATCTATTATACGAGTTATGGCAATACTCCTGAACTCCCGCCCTGGTACTGGGTGGCGTCGAGGTTATCTCACCAACAACTGCATAAAAGAGATTTTCAATGTCGGCGAACTCAGGTATTCCAGAACTGCAATGATAAAATTGTGATGACAACACCTCGGAGCTCAACTCCCCGGGACACTGCCACAACCCCTAAATGTTAGGAGTCACCAAGAAGAATGTTCTCGTCACAAAACCATCGAAATGATTCCAAGATACCCATGTGATCCTAAATTTTTTTGTGAAATTTGAGGAGAGAAGAGTCAGAACTCTACGTCAGGAGGCCTCACCAGAGCGACCAAGGGACTGAGGTGTAAAAAGAATCCTACTCTCCGATATATATAATCCTAAGACTCAAAACATTTTATTCTAGACTCAACAACGTCAGCGATTCGATCAAGCAGCGGGGCTCCTAAGTCGGGGAAGGCTCTGATTGCCAACTTGTAACACCCACAATGCGACTATATCTCCCACGTGCCGGGGCATGACTTAGAGGCATAGCCGCATGGTAGGCCTGTCGCAAGAGGGGTAATCTTTACACAACCCATGTACTGAATAAGAAAGGGATAAAGAGTTGGCTTACAATCATCACTTCACACAATACATAAATAATCCATACATCATCCAAGGTACAATCAAAGGTCTGACTACGGAACCAAAATAAAGAAAGACAACCCCAAATGCTAGATCCCCAATCGTCCCAACTGGGCTCCTCTACTGATCATTCAGAAAAGAAACATAGTAACGGCCCAAATCCTTGTCGAACTCCCACTTGAGTTCGGTAGCATCCCCTGCACTGGCATCATTGGCATTTGCATCTGTTTGGAAGTATCTCTGAGTCACGGGGACTCAACAATCTAACACCCTCGCAATCAAGACTATTTAAGCTTAAGGGTAGGAAAGGGTATTGAGGTGGAACTGCAACAAAACACTAAGAATATATGGTGGCAAACTTACACAAAAGAGAGCGAGAAGAGAAGCAAAGCACGGTCGAGAAGCTAATACTGATCAAGAGTGATCCTGAAGCTACTTATGCTCAAGCATAACACGAGACCGTGTTCTCTTCCTGGACTCCGCCGAAAAGAGACCATCACATGCCAAATTTTCTACAACCGGACATTAACAAATTCCCATCTGCCCATAACCACGGGCACGGCTTTCGAAAGTTCAAAACCCTGCAGGGGTGTCCCAACTTAACCCATCACAAGCTCTCACAGTCAACGAAGGATATTCCTTCTCCCAGGAAGACCCGATCAGACTCGGAATCCCGGTCACAAGTCATTTCGACAATGGTAAAACAAGACCAGCAAAGCCACCCGATGTGCTGACATATCCAGATAGGAGTCACACGTATCTCGTTCTCAGGGCACACCGGATGGGCAAGACGTCGGGTTGGCATAGACCCTGTTTGCCCAGGGGCGCCGGACATTGCCTAGTTTGGACCAACACTCAGCGGAGCACTGGCCCGGGGGTTTAAAATAAAGATGACCCTTGAGTCCGCGGAACCCAAGGGAAAAGGCTTAGGTGGAAAATGGTAAAACCAAGGTTGGGCCTTGCTGGAGTAGTTTTATTCAAGGCGAACTGTCAAGGGGTTTCCATAACACCCAACCGTGTAAGGCACACAAAATCAAGGAACATAACACCCGTATGACAGAAACTAGGGCGGCAAGAGTGGAACAAAACACCAGGAATAAGGCCGAGCCTTCTACCCTTTACCAAGTATATAGATGCATTAAAGTAAATAAGATATAATAATGATATCCCAACAAAATCAATGTTCCAACAAGGAACAAACTTCAACTTCACCCGCAACTAGCAACGCTATAAGAGGGGCTGAGCAAAGCGGTAACATAGCCAAACAACGGTTTGCTAGGAAAGGTGGGTTAGAGGCTTGACATGACAATATGGGAGGCATGATATAGCAAGTGGTAAGTATCGTGGCATAGCAATAGAGCGAACAACTAGCAAGCACAGATAGAAGTGATTTCGAGCGTATGGTCATCTTGCCTGCAAAGTTCTCAGAGTTGACAAAAGCTTGATCCTCGTTAGCGTACTCAACAGGTTCCTCGATAACGTACTCGTCTCCCGGATCTACCCAAGGCAAGAACACAAGCAAAGGACCAACAATCAATCACGGTGCAATGCACAAACAACATGATGCAAAACATGGCATGACATGCGGGATGTGATATGCAATGCATATGCGTGCTCTGGAAGGAAAAGGATGAACAAGGCATCAACTTGGCAAACCAAGTGTGCCACTAGAAAGATGAGATAATTTCGGTCGAAATAAATATAAAGATCACCGGAAACGGATGCACGGTTTGCAAATGGCAAGCAAAACAAGAATGGCACAATTCTGCGATTAACAGCACGATGCCATTTAGAATGCAACAAGAAACTAAGCTACTGCACTCCAACATATCAACAAGGCATATGGAAGTGATGCACTCAAGATGCTTGAAAAAACATGAACACTGAGCTATGGCTAAATCACACAAGAGCCGGTTCAAACAAGCATGGCAGAAGTGCAAAAGATATCAGCTTCACAGACTTGGTGAAAAATACTAACATGCCAGAAATCACATCAGGAAGCCATGTTTAGAGCAAGCAAACAACATGCTACAGGACATATAATAGCAAACAAAGGCATGGAATGAATCTACTAAATGATAGAACAAAAGCCCTTACTGATCATGAGCCAAAAATGCACAAAAGATATGATGGCACCCATGTGAACATAGCAAGTTTTATTAATAGTTTTCGACTCAAAAAACTGAGCATGGCATAAACAGAATTATGAAGGCATCTTTGCGAGCTCAAATCACTCACTAGGCATTGCATGACAAGATAAGCATAACATCAGCAAGAACACATGTTCAAGAAGCTAACCATGGCAAGAGCAAGTTCATAGCATGCAAGGATCAACAACAAGAACCATGGCAAAATTGATTAACATGTAAACAATCTCCCAGGAACATTTTATAGCAAAAGTAGAGCAATATTAAGACATGCTAGGGCACACCGTAATTGCAAACATGGGCATGGATGTATAGAGCATAACCGTATGTCCAAAACACCCTTACTGAAGATACTCAAAACAAGCATGGATCTCACTGTAGCATCATGGTTAAATGGCATAAAAATAACAGGAGACAAAAGACTTAGCAAAATCCTAAGTCCCTGAAATCAGCAATATCACGAAGGCCACTTTGCGTGCTTGTGCTAGTCACCACATTGATCAGAAAAATACATGGTAAGAACCCCTACAAAGATGGCATGGCATAGCTCAAAACACATGTAGAGCTCATGCCCATATGATGCACACAAAAAATGTGACAAAAATGACAAAACATGATAATCTGCTAAGTAATAGGAGTAAACATTTTATGGCACTCTTGCATCAATTATTTGGGCATCAAGATGGACTCAAACAAGCATGCCACAATGGAATGAAATGAAGAGCATCTCCCAATGAACATTTTGATATATCATGCAAATGAGACGGAGCTACGGTCATGGAGTTATGGCATGCACAACAGGGGCACAAAATGTATCACGGGAAAAGACTTAGAGATAATCTAGACCTCCAGATCTAGGGTTCATCGGGGTGCATGAACCGAGGTTCGCCGGATGCGGTCGGAGTTCGGCGAGGTTGCCGCCGGAGTTGGAGGGGGAGGTGGAGAAGGGCCGGGGAGGCCGGGATCCGGTCGAAAAGGAGGCCGGAGAGGCGACCGCGGCGGTGCGGTGGAGCGGCGCGGCGCTGGCGCGGTGGCGGCACGCGGCTGGCGGCGGAGGGTCGACGACGCGGGAGGAGCTGGGCGGCGGAGGAGAGGCTCGGGCACACGGGGGCGGCGACGCCAAACCGGGCCCGCGGGGGCTGGTGATGGGCTCGGCGGGCTTCCGCGGCGGCGGGCGCGAGGAGCCACGTAGCACGCTCCTATTGGCGCGGGCGCGGCGGCAGAGTTGTCCGGTGGCGGCGGACGTGTTCGGTGGCGGTGGGGGGCGATTTTTAGGGTTTCATCTGCGCGAGGATTTCGGGGAGGGCACATATTTATTGCTAGGAGGAGGTAGGAGTGTCCAAATGAGGTGTAGTTTTCGCCCACGCGATCGTGATCCGACAGCAGAGGACATGGGAGTGGTTTGGAAGGGTTATTGGGCCGTTTTGGAGGGGTGTTGGGCTGCAACACAAAAGAGGCCTTTGCGGTTCCCTGGTTAACCGTTGGAGTATCAAACGGACTCCAAATGGCATGAAATTTGACAGGGGGTCTACCGATGGTGTACCAAGGCCACTTGGCAAATGTCAGTCCATTCCGATAATGTTTAACACCCTCTCACAAAAAGAGACAAAAGGGGGACGCCGGTGCACGTAGGAGTGTCGGATTGCAAAACGGACAACGGGGAAAATGCTCGGATGCATGAGACGAACATGTATGCAACTGAGATGCACATGATGACATGATATGAAATGCATGACATGAACAAAATGCAAAACAAAGACAAAACCCAACCACGAAGGGAAATCTAATAACTTAAAGCCGAAATGGCAAGAGTTGGAGTAGAATTATGGCAAGTTACATCCGGGGTGTTACAAGATCGTTGTGAGAGTGTGAGCTCGGGGGAGAGAGATCTTCGTGCGCACCCCAGAGTATGAACCTCAAGGGTTTTGCCAGAACCCGTAATCCGACACACTACATATCTGAATGTCCTTAGTGGGACAAGGAATCAAAGAAAAAAAAGAAGAGCAAGGAATATGACTACGACGACAAGAAGAAGAACTCCTCAAAGTCTTCTTCAAAGTCTTCATCAAAGTATTCATCTTCTAAGAAGAGATCATCTGGAAAGGCACGAGCTTTCATTGGGAAGGAAATGTATTCAGAGGGGGAGTATGCTTCTAAGGCGGCAGAGGTGGAGTCTCAGGAGGAGTCTGATTCATGCATGGCAAGCCTGGCTCTAACTTTGGCATTCGTCGCCAAGTTCATCTTCAACACTGAAGACAATGGTCACGATGCCGATGCTGAAGGGAGTGATGATGAAAATTCTGCTCCCAGCTACTGCTTCATGGCATGAGGTGCCAAGGTAAACTCTCACGATGCTTACTTTCAGACCTCCAGTGAAGATGACTCTGAATGTGAATCCAAACCTAGTTATAAGACTCTTGCTAAAATTACAACTGAACAACAAACTGCCATGGAAAAGATTCAAAAATTGCTAGACAAAAGTGATGACTTGTTGGACGAGGAAATGAATCGAACTCAGTCCTTAATCGAAGACATAAAAAATGTTTGCGTTAAGTACGAGGAACTTGAAAGTCATCATGAAACCCTCTCAGTTACCCATGAAAAGCTTTCCTATGATTATCTTCAAAGGAAGCAAGATCTAGAGAAACTGAGTGCGTCTCATGAAGATCTTTAAAAAAAGACTCACTGCTTGCTCAATAGATCAGTTCCGCTCGGGAAGACTTTGTGCCACCTTGCTTAAAATGCCTTAAGCATGGCAATGCTACCTCTATTGCAGAATGTTCTACTGCTTCTGAAGTTGCAATATCTTCAATTGTTGATGTGGTAACTAACCCCTCTTCTGAGGATACCACTGGTATTGGTGATGAGAATGCCAGGTTGAACGTATTTCTTGAAATAGGAATGTACAAAAGCCTCAAAGGGCATCAGACACTATGTGACATCCTTAAGAAACATATTATGAACCAAAACCCTAGGATAGAGGGTGTTTGTTTCGAGAGGAAAATGAATGTTGATGGGTCTTACTAGAAGCCTGAGCAGTACCCAAATCCACATGGGTTGTTGCGAAAGGTCCTTCAGTGGATCCATCCACCTTATCTGGCTTCACTTGTGCTAACCCTATTATCATTGATGAGTCATTTGACTCAAACTATAAATTGTTCAAGAATCAGAACAGTGAAGTGTTTGCCAAGTTTGTTGGAACTAACTATAGGAATGGGTCACCTATGAAGAAGATCTGGGTTCCTAAAAGCCATCATGAGAAGCTTCTCATGAATGTCGTCATGACACCACAAGGAAATAAGACAAACCCCAGATCAAAGGATTCATATGGCACAAAGTCTTGATACAGACAGAGGACCTCACAAGGTCACCCTAACACCATTGTTTTGCAGGGAAACTATCATTAGACTCATGAGTATGAGTGTGTTTCTTCAAACTGCTATGTTCACAAAACAAAGATTTTTTCTACATATTCTTTTGAGTACTATTCACCTCCTACAAAAATATTTGCTAGGGCTCCAAAGCCCAAGTTCTCAGATGCTGCACTTAGACTCATTGCTTCTAAGACACCCCTTAAGATGTGGGTGGTTAAGAAGAGTTAACTTCTCTTACAGGGTCGGGTCTCGAGCCGAAAATCATTGACTTCTGAAGACAATGCCGGGGACCTAAAACATATTGTGAGACGCAAGATAAAGTGCTAGAATGGTCTTACCATTTATTTCATCCTTGGATTTCTTGATGAACATCCCATCTTACCATCTAAGAATCTTAACTTTGATACTATGCTTGTTCGTCAAGTGTTTATGCTTCACAATACTCTTGGTGAAGCCTATCCTACTAACACACTGTAGGGTACAACTCCAATAGCTACTGAACGGATTAAGGATAGTGGATGCACTAACCACATGACTGGTGATTGAAGTCCTCTCATGGATTCAACTCTTTAACTATCTACTAAGAGCCATATCACTTTCTCTAACGCTGGGAAAAGCAAGGTATTGAGCCTAGGTAGAGTTGCTATCTCAAAGGATCAACACATGGATAAAGTGATGCTTGTTGAATCCCTTGGATACAACTTAATGTCTGTCTCAATGCTTTGTGGTCTGGACATAATTGTGATATTTGGAAAATATCATTGCCTTGTGCTTATGGCTTTTGAAAAATCTCTAGCCTTAGAAGGTTATCGAAGAGGTGATCCGTGTATGGCAGATTTCTCCGCAGGACCACAACTTGTCATATGTCTTCTAGCAAAAGCTTTAGAGTGTTTGCTTTGGTATCGAAGGCTAGGGCATGAGGAACTTGCACTCTCTCATGAAGAAGAAGCAGATCATTGGCATCGAGGGCGTCAAGTTCAAGAAGGATCATCTATGTAGTACTTATGAAGCTGGAAAGATGACTAGGGTAAAACATCCCTCGAAGAAAATCATGATGACATCACGTCCCTTCGAGCTGTTACACATGGACTTATTTGGCCCTACTCACTACCCTACCCTTACTACCACTACACAGCTTGATGGCTTCGTCATTGTTGACGATTATTCCAGATATACATGGGTGCACATAATCCTCTACAAGACTGAAGTGCAGGATGTCTTCAAAAGATTTGCCAATCGCCCCATGACTAACTATGGCATCAATATCAAGCACATCAGGAGTGACAATGGCACGGAATTCAAGAACACTAGCCTCGACACTTATCTTGATACACTCACTACAAAAACAAGACGCATCCGTGAAATTTTGGGCCGAACGAATTTTTTTTCTGTCATGCTTATGACACTTCTATGACGATAATTGTGACAAAATCCGGTATCATCATAGATGTGGTGGGCTCCTACATATATGACAAAAAATCATGACAGAAAATGGGCTTTACATCCAGGGCGGGCCGGAGACGCAGCTGCATGACATTATTTGGGCCATCCATGACGGAAAAAGCATGGTAGAAGCAAGGGCGAGGAAAATATCGGGGAGTTCCCGGTTACGGTGGGTGTTCGGGGCCGAGCGATGCACGGAGGGATTGCGCATTTCTCTCATACACGTATGTGTATGGGTGCGAGGCGTTGGGCTCTAACTGAACCCGAGCGATTGCACTGCAGGCTACATTTTACTGAACCCGAGCGATCAATCGATCTAGCTGTTAACTGAACCCGATCGAGCGATTTTGTCGCTACTGCTACTAACCAAAGCCGATCGAACCTGCTGCCTCTTGATGAATAGTAATCGTAGTTGGGGGTTGGATGAATAGTTCCTGGTGGGGGTTAGATGAACAGGACCACGTGGTAGTAGAGGCCGTTGCTGCTGGATGAACAGGACCCCGATCGAGCCGGTTGGGGGTGGATGAACGGGACCCCGTGGAGGGCTGGATGAACATCAACTGGTGGAGGGCTGGTTGAACAGTACCCCGTGGAGGGCTGGATGAACAGTATCCCATGGAGGGGTGGTTGAACATGATCCCATGGAGAGGGCTAGTTGAACAGTAGTCGGTGGAGGCTGGATGAACAGGAGCCCGTAGATGGACAGTAGTTGTTGGAGGAAGGAGAGAGACGCTGTGGATGAACAATCACAGGTGGGGGCTTGAGGAGGTCGACGGTGGATGAACAGTAGCCCCGTGGAGGCTGGAGCAAGGCAGTAGAGGGTGGATGAATAGTAACCCATGGAGTCCCATTTTGCGGTACACCACACCCCTCCTGATGAACAGGCCCCCCGTTTCGACCATAGGAGGTCGAAGAGAAGTCTGTTTCCTCCGTTTTGCAGTACGCCACACCCCTCCCGATCAACATGACCCCGTTTCCACCGTAGAAGGTCGAAGATAAGTAACTTTCCTCCATTTTGCGGTACGCCAGACCCCTCCAGGATCCCGTTTCGACTGTAGGCGGTCGAACACAAGGCCGTTTCCTCCGTTCTGCGGTACGACAAGCCTCGTTTTGGTTGTTCCGTCCAAGCAGGTTGGCTCTCGATGAACAACACGCATTTCGACCCAATCTGTTGCCTCATGTTGAACAGGACGCGTTCCGACCCAGTCACTTGGCTCCTAGTGAACACAATGCTGTTTCCTCCATTCCGACATAGCCAGTTAGCTGAAGATGAACAGGACAATGTCGCTGCCGTCCGTTGCCTCTCCATGTACACGAGCCTTGGTCGTCCGTATGCGCAAGTACGCATTTCGAGACCCTGCTCATATGTACGTACGTGGCCGTATTTTTTGGCATGTGGATGTATGTACGTGTACACGGTTTAGACGGGATAGCCTGAACTGCTACGTGGGGGGCTCTATTATGACATCTGGTGCTACTTACTCGGCCATGGTTCATTGTTGCAAAGCGACCGATCGACCAGTATGTACGTACACATTCGCGACAAGGCAGACAACGCTACGTATGCTTTGACCAGATGTGTCCCAGCAGTCAGGGAGGATAAGGACGCACTTCCTTGCATGCGAAGATATAGCTGTTGGGTCCCAACTGCCAGGGGGAATCATTTTTTTGCCCGTAATAAGGACGCACTTCCTTGCGTGCGAAGAAGTAGCTGGTGGGTCCCCGCTGTCAGGGGCAGAAAACATTATTTTTAGGGTAAAAATGATGCAATTGCATGCATGTGTCCATGGGCGTGGTGCGTCCCCACTGTCAGTCTCTCCATGTAGAGTCATCTTCCAATGACCACACCATGCAGAGCGCACCAAGCCGGTGGACGACGGCGAGGCCCCAGACTGGAACACCCCAGAGATGGGGAAGACGCCGCAGTGGAGTCACAGACGGAGAGGAGTGTGAAAGTTGACTGGTTCGGGTGCGGGGTGGGCCTAGACTCGGGAGAGAATAACAAGAGGTGTAGAGGAGTGGAGGGATGGCCTGGCCGTCGGTGGGGTAGTTGTAACACCCCGGATCTAACTTGCCATATTTGTAACTCCGACTCTTGCCATTTTCGGCTTTATGTTATGAGATTCCCTTCGTGCTTGGGTTTTGTCTTCGTTTTGCATTTTGTTCATGTCATGAATTTCATATCATGTCATCATGTGCATCGCATTTGCATTCGTGTTCGTCTCATGTATCAGAGCATTTTCCCCATTGTCCGTTTTGCAATCCGACACTCCCACATGCACCCGGCGCACCCCTCTTGTCTCTTTCGTGAGCGGGATAAAAACATTCTCGGAATGGGTCGAGATTTTTCATGTGGTCTTGCTACACCACCGGTAGACCGCCTGTCAAATTTCGTTCCATTTGGAGGTCATTTGATGCCCCAACAGTTAACCGGGTAACCGCAAAAGCCTCTTTTGTGTTGCAGCCCAACACCCCTCCAAAACAGCCCAATAACCAATCTAAACCACCTCCATGTTCTCCCTCGTTGGATCACGATCATGTGCGTGAAAACCACACCTCATTTGGACACTCCTATCTCCGTCTACCTATAAATATGTGCACCCCCCACCAAAATTCGCGCAGATGAAACCCTAGCAAACTTCCCACTCCGCCGCCGGACGCGTCCACCAGCCGCGTCACCCCGACGAATTAGGGTGCGCCATGCCAGCAGCGCCACCGCCTCACCCAATAGCCGCACGCCACATCAGCTTGGGCCGCGCCCACTTAGCCGCGCCTCCACCACGGGCCCGCTGAGCCCAAGCCAGGCCCTTCCCGTGCCATGCCGAGCCCGTGCCGCCCGCACGCTCCTCCGTCGCCCCGCGCCAAGTGCCGCCGCCTCCCGCGCCCGTCCGGCTGCCACCACCGTACCACGTGCTCGTCGCCGGC
The DNA here is from genome assembly GCA_034509565.1 of Triticum monococcum. Lineage (NCBI taxonomy): Eukaryota > Viridiplantae > Streptophyta > Magnoliopsida > Poales > Poaceae > Triticum > Triticum monococcum. The sequence goes on along the minus strand of CM067843.1, from coordinate 377,989,541 downwards.
CTCCGCCGCCCATCGCACCACGCTGCCACCATGACCCCGCGCGGCGCCCACCGCACCGCGCCGCCCCGCGCGTCCGCCGCCGGAACCCATCATGTCGGTCGCCCGCCACCGTCCGGCGACCGCCCCGACCTCCGGCGCCCTCTCCTCTAGAGCCAGCCATTTCCTTCACCATCTCCGGCGAGTCCGATCCGACCTCAGGAAGCGTGCCACTGAAACCCTAGGTTGACCCCGAAATTTTCCCAAGTCCCTAACATTTTTATGCCTCCTTCATCGTGTTGCATCTCCTTGACTGTGGCTCCAAATCATGCATATGATATGTCAAAATGTTCGCCTCGTTAAGATCTTCATGTTAGTATCATTTTTATGCATGTTACTGTCCATTATAATGCCATTTTCTTGCAAGAGTGCTATAGAATGTTAACTGCTGGTTCTTAACAAAACATGGTGATTTGTCATTTTTGTTGCATTTGATGTGTGCATCCTATGAGCATGAGGTCTACATATGTTTTGAGCTCCATCATGCCATATTTACAGGGGCGAAAGTCTTGTATTTTTGTGATCTATGTGGTGACTAGCACAAGCATGCAAATAGGCTCAGTGATGTTGCTGTTTTCAGGGACATAGGTTTTTGCTAAGTCTTGTTCCTTATGTTATTTTGATGCCATGTAAACTTGATGCTACCATGAGATCCATGCTTATTTTGAGATACTTCAGTAAGGTTGTTTTGATCATGTGGTTATTCTCTATCCATTCGTGCCTCTGGCTGCAATTATGGAGTGCCTAGTATGCTTTTTTTTCTTGCTCTACGTTTGCTATATATTATTCCTGGCACTTTGTTAACATGATAATCAATTTTGCCATGTGTTTTTCTAGTGATTCATGCATCCTACAAACTTGCTCTTGCCATGTTTAGCTTCATGAACATGTCTCCTTACTGTTGGTATGCTTGTGTTGTCATGTAATGCTTTTTGGTGAGTGGCATGACCTTGTAAAGTTGCTATCATGAATCTGTTTTCTGCCATGTCCTGAATTTCATGGGTTCCATCATATCTGCTGTGCCTTTTTGGCTCATGTTCAGTAAGGGAGTTTTGTTCTATGAATTTAGTAGAATTATGCCATGCCTTTGTTTGCTATGATATGTTCCTGTAACATGTTGTTTTCTTGCTCTAAACATTTCTTCCTGATGTTGTTTTTGACATGTTACTATTTTCACTAAGTCTGTGAAGCCGATATTTTTTGCACTTTTGCCATGCTTGTTTGAACCTGTTCTACTATGATTTAGCCATAGCTCAGTGCTCATGTTTTTTCAAGCATCTCTTGTAAATCACTGTCATATGCTTTGTTGCTATGTTGGAGTTCAGTAGCTTAGTTTCTTGTTGCATTCTAAGTACTATCATGTTGTTAATCGCAGATTTGCGTCATTCTGGTTTGGCGGCTGCTACAAATCATCCGGATGTTTTTATCCAAAATTAAAATGCCTCCTTAGTCGTTCGATTAGACAATCTGCAGCCGTAAGATCAGGCAGCTTCCCATGTCAGCACAACGCAGCAGCTCTCATGGCAGTAGCTCCCATGGCAGCACCGACGGGGCCGGCGGCGCTTCACTGGAACCCCTGCCGGAGCTCCGACGACCCTCACTGCATTTCACTGCAGCTCCGGCGACGCTTCATCGGAACCCCGACGGTGCTTCAACGATCCCCGTGACACTTCATTGCAACTCTGACAATGTTTCGCTGCAGCACCAACACCGGCGTGGCGGTGCTCCACCGCAGCACCCCGACGCGGCGAAGCTTCACTGCAGCAGCACCACCACGCGACGATGCGCCACCGCCGCACCGGCTGCCCCGTGGAAGCTTCACTGCACCACCCGATGGCCACCGTCGAAGCTTCACTGCAGCGCGCACGACCGCGATGAGGTGCTGCGACGAAGCACGACGGCGACCACGGATGCTGTGACGCAGCACGGCGGCGACGGGGATGCCGCTATGCAGCACAGCGACGACGGAGATGCTGCGACGTAGCACGCGGGTGGCGACAGCGGACCTTGCAGCAGCAGCGGCATTGATGCACGCGGTGGTCGGAGGGGTCGCCGTCGTGCGCGACCTTGTGGCTGGTTGATGGGGAAAAGTGAATCCAGAGGAAGAGGAAGAGAAAGTTGTGGTGGAGTTCGTTGAGAGAGAGAGAGAGATGAGGATAAGGCAGCGCTCAGGAAAACGACCGGACAAGGTTCTCTCCAGTGAAGAGCCAAGCGGTGGTGGTTCATCGCACAGGGACACGTGTCAAGCGTCGGAGGCGGCTTGCATTGTGATTAAATCATCCGAATGTTTTTGATCGCTTTCCTTCTTGTTTTGCTTGCCATTTGCAAACCGTGCATCTGTTTCCAGTGATCCTTATATCGATTTTGACCGAAATCACCTAATCTTTCCAGAGGCATACTTGGTTTGTCAAGTTGATGCCTTGATCATTCTTTCCCTTCCGGAGCACGCATATGCATTGCATATCATATCTTGCATATCGTGCCATGTATTGCATCATGTTGCTTATGCATTGCACCGTGATTGATTGCTGTTCCATTGCTTCTGTTCTTGCCTTGGATAGATCCGGGAGATGAGAATGTGAACGAGGAACCTGTTGAGTATGCTAACGAGGATCAAGCTTTCGACAACTCTGAGAACATTGCAGGCAAGATGACCATACCCTTGAAATCACTTCTATCTTTGCTTGCTAGTTGTTTGTTCTATCACTATGTCACGCTACCTACCACTTGTTATATCATGCCTCCCATATTGCCATATCAAGCCTCTAACCCACCTTCCTAGCAAACCGTTGTTTGGCTATGTTACCGCTTTTGCTCAGCCCCTCTTATAGCGTTGCTAGTTGCAGGTGAAGTTGAAGTTTGTTCCATGTTGGTACATGGATATGTTGGGATATCACTTTATCTCATATTTAATTTAATGCATCTATATACTTGGTAAAGGGTGGAAGGCTCGGCCTTATGCCTGGTGTTTTGTTCCACTCTTGCCGCCTTAGTTTCCGTCATACCGGTGTTATGTTCCTTGATTTTGCGTTCCTTACGCGGTTGGGATTATGGGACCCCCTTAACAGTTCGCCTTCAAAAAAACTCCTCCAGAAAGGCCCAACCTTCGTTTTACCATTTGCCTACGTACCACCATATACCTTTCCCTTAGGTTCTGGAGACTCAAGGGTCATCTTTATTTTAACCCCCCCCCCCCCCCGGCCAGTGCTCCTTTGAGTGTTGGTCCAAAACGGACAGCCTGCAGGGCCACCTCGGGAAAACTTGAGGGCTGGTTTTACTCGTAGCTTGTCCAATCCGGTGTGCCCTGAGAACGAGATATGTGCGACTCCTATCGGGATTTGTCGTCACATCGGGCGGCTTTGCTGGTCTTGTTTTACCATTGTCCAAATGTCTTGTAACCGGGATTCCGAGACTGATCGGGTCTTTTTGGGAGAAGGAATATCCTTCGTTGACCGTGAGAGCTTGTGATGGGATAAGTTGGGACACCCCTCCATGGTATAAACTTTCGAGAGCCATGCCCGTGGTTATGTGGTAGACAGGAATTTGTTAATATCCATTTGTAGAGAACTTGACACTTGACTTAATTAAAATGCATCAACCGCGTGTGTAGCCGTGAAGGTCTCTTTGTAGAGAACGCAAGTAGTTTCAAGATCACTTCTTGATCACTTCTAGCTTCTTGACCGTTGTGTTGCTTATCTTCTCGCTCTTATTTGCGTATGTTAGCCACCATATATGCTTAGTGCTTGCTACAGCTCCACCTCATTACCTTACCCTACCCATAAGCTTAAATAGTCTTCATCTCATGGGTGTGAGATTGCTGAGTTCTCGTGACTCATGGATACTTCCAAACAGTTGCAAGTCCCAATGATACCAGTGCAGATGATGCTATTGAACTCAAGTGGGAGTTTGACGAGGATCTGGGTCGTTACTATGTTTCGTTTCCTGATGATCAGTAGTGGAGCCCAGTTGGGACGATCGGGGATCGAGCATTTGGGGTTTATCTTCCTTTTTATTTGGATTTGACCATAGTCGGTCTATGAGTGTATTTGGATGATGTATGAATTATTTATGTATTGTGTGAAGTGGCAAGTGTAAGCCAACTCTTTATCCCTTTCTTATTCAGTACATGGGATTGTGTGAAGATTACCCCTCTTGCGACAAAACCACCATGCGGCTATGCCTCTAAGTTGTGCCCCGACACGTGGGATATATAGCCACATTGTGGGTGTTACAGTAGTGTTTTGCCGCGAGGCATGCTAAATAGCGCTGCTGGACACCGGAGGTGGAGCAGGTGGTCCCGGCAGCGCGGGGGGAAGAAGACAAGAGATTGAAGAAGAATGCCGGCCGTTGCATGTAAATCCAACGCCTTGGTTAGGCTTCGGCCTTTGTATTTTTATATTTTGCGAAAGTGCTTAGGCTTCGACCCACTGGCCCACATGTCAGCCAGTCCATTTGTTTTTTTTGTCCATTTGGTGGGATGGGTGAAACAATGATGTAGCACCTATGCAGCTTGTTTATATATTTTGGTAGAATTTAATGCCCATTTGCATTTTTCTCAAAACCCGCGAACTTGCTGGGCTGGGTGAAAATATCATGTTGGGCTGGACGGAGAAACACAGGTACGCGTCAGTGCTATACAAATGGTTTTTAACCCCTTTCCGCGATGGCATTTGGAACTGTCACCAAGTGAGTGTGGACGTTAGGGGGTCCTTCCCACATGACCCAGAAACCGTCGGGGATGGGCGAGGGGCTACTGACGATCACCATAGAATAAACGTATGAGAAGTCGCCCCAGTCCCACACGTTACATCTCGACGTTACGTTTCTGATCAGAGAGACATCCCAAACGATTACGTCGCTATAGTCGTGTGAAAAAGGTGGACATCAACATTAAATCTACCGATATGTTTGTGATAGGCACGTTATCGCACATGGTTCAAGAATGTAAAATGTGTGCGGTGCCTCTACTAACGCCAATGTGTCCATTTTCATAATTGTGTGCAATTGGTATTCCTATCACACACGAACACTGGTTTGAAATGTTTGTTGTGTTACCATGAATCACACATGCATATGATACGAAGCTGTGTGTGCCTCCGTCGGGCATCACAAATGTTTCACGTCAAAGAACCGCCCATTCTCTTTTTCTCATCACACACGTTGTTTTCTTTCTAACCGTGTGCACATTATTTTATTAGTCCTGTATATTTTTATTGTTGCCTATAATTTATTATTCGAATTGGAAATTTTGAAATATGAAACATGCAATTCAAATTCTCAGCACAATGGTTCAATAACGAATCGATAAATAAATTGTCAGTACAATATGTTCAGTAATTATAGGATTACAGGATTAGACAACAATTAACTATGATGAACCACCATATTTAAAGGGGGTAAATGTGAAGAGACAGGTGTTAATCATTTTGACTGCCAATGGTGTTGAAGAAGCAGAATGCCCATAATGTGCCTTCCTGCATGCCATAGGCACGAACCACTTTTGTCCAACCCCTTGTGACGATCGCCCGCCCATCCTTCACCACCTTCAGGAAGACTTCTAGAGTATTATCATGGTAGCATGAATTATATACTTTAACCTTAGTTGCCTCCACTCCAGTCATGTAGTTTGCAAGGTAATCATCAGTAAATAGCTTTGGAAACCACCGAAAAGAGAAACATATCAGATACTGAGGTCTAATAGAGTAACTTGTTGTGGGCAGGGGGAAAAGGCAACACATTACTTACCATCCTAAAGTTAATTGTTGTCTTGGACAAAGTGTAAATAAAATGCTTAATTCCAATCACCTGTTTCTTTCGCCTAACAATCTTCCTTAGTTCACTCACTTGATGCTTGTTCATGAATATCTCATTGCCCCATATGCAAAAGGGATCGAAGCGTGGATCAGTACTAGTACCGCTCATATATGTACCTACAAGCAACCAGTAAATGTTAGAAGCTAAACTGAGACAGCACAAATGATGTAAAATACAACTACCTACGTTCCTAAGTACAAGTATTTTTTTAGAGATTTCAATATGTACTACATACGGATGTATATATAATTATAGATATAGTTTAGATTAGAACCGGGATTCACTCATTTTGCTCCTTATGTAGTATATATTGGAATCTCTAGAATACTTATATGTAGGAATCTATGGTTTATAAGACATGGGATGAAGCTAACCTCGATGGCAAACAACATCATCGCCCATTGTATCCCTATGTAAGAACATGGAAAGCCAATGTAAACTACAACAGGGTTAACATCCACCAAAAATAGCAAATGGTAATAAAACGACAACATTTGTAGTGATATCTTCATTGCGAAAGAGTAGCACGGTAGCAAAAGGATGGATTAAAAAATGGATACAACTGTTAATTGCAACAGGCTTAACATCATCCTAATTCATGTTTTGTAAGTTTGTAGCCATTGAAATACAACTGTTTAAAAATGGATACAACTGTTAATTGCAATAGGCTTAATGGCCATTGAAACCGGTACTGATAAAAATGCAATTGGCAGAGTTAAACATCACAAGGCAGGCGCTGCCAGAGCAGATAATGACCCGGTTGTCTATAAAAAGGTAGGGAAAATAGTTAAAACGTGTTAGGCATGTTTAGTAAAACATGCTTAATACATTGACCATACAAAATATAGCCATTAATTGCAAGTGGTATTAGTAAGATTGAACTGGTGAGTACATGCTTGGTATGTCCTGAGAGGTAGTTGCCGGGGCACTTCATCTTGGCCAGAGCCCGTCCAAAGTCAGTGGCGGCGGAGGCAAGCTATTCCTCCAGGTCGAAGCATGGATCAGTGCCACTGACATGTGTACCTATAGGCAACTAGTAAATGGTAGAAGTTAAACTGCAATTGCACAAATGATGTGAAATACTGTAAGACATGGGATGCGGCTAACCTCGACGGCAAACAACAGCATCGGCCGTTATGACCCTGCGTAAGTACATGGACATGCATGTTAAGTACAACAGGGTTAGCATCCACCAAAAATAGCAAATGGGCAGCATCTCTAGTATATCTTCATTGCGGAGAGTAGCGCGGTAGCAAAGGGATAGATTAAAAAAATGGATACAACTATTAATTGCAACAGGCTTAACAGCATCTGAAGTCATGTTTTGTAAGTTTGTAGCCATTGAAATACAACTATTTAAAAATGGATTCAATTGTCAATTGCAACAGGCTTAATATCCATTGAAATCGGTACTGATAAAAATTCAATTGGCAGAGTTAAACATCACAAGGCAGGTGCTTCCAGAGTAGAGAATGGCCCAATTGTCTATAAAAAGGTAGGTAAAGTAGCTAAAACATGTTAAGCATGTTTACTAGAACATGCTTAATACATCGACCATACAGAACATAGTCATTAATTGCAACTGGTATTGGTATGATTGAACTGGTGATTACATACTTGGTAAGTCCTGAGAGGTAGTTGCTGGGGCATTTCATCTTGGCCAGAGCCCGCCCAAAGTTAGCGGCAACGGAGGCCAGCTGTTCCTTCGGGTCGAAGCATGGATCAGTGCCACTAACATGCGTACCTATAGGCAACCAGTAAATGGTAGAAGTTAAACTGCAATTGGAAAAATGATGTGAAATATTGTAAGACATGGGATGCAGCTAACCTCGATGGCAAATAACAACATCGGCCGTTCTGACCCGGCGTAAGTACATGGACATGCATGTTAAGTACAATAGGGTTAGCATGCATTAAAATACCAAATGGGCAGCATCTCTAGTAACATCCTGAGTCATGTATTGTAAGTTTATTGCTGGTATTGTTGAAATTGAGCTGGACAGTTAATATTTGAACATCACACAGTGTGCAGTGCAAAAATAAACAAGGCACGAACATGCTTAATACATCAACCATACAAATCATAGTCGTTGCAAGTGGTATTGGTAAGATTTAGCTGATAAGATCTTACCTGTTAAGTCCTAGGGGGTAGTCGCTTGGGCACTTCATCTTGGCCACAACCTGCAACATGTCGGCGTCGGCGGAGGCGAGGTGTTCCTCTAGGCCAACACACACAGCGACCATCGTGCGATGGATCGCCATCAGCTCCTAGCAATGGGGATTTGGAGGCATGAGGATGTTTCGCAAGGGCCATTTAAGCAACAGATCGGGGTCGTGATAGAGATCGGTGGGTTACCTAACTGGATCCGAGCAGAACGTAGATGTGGTTGAAGCTATGGTTGCGGCGGTGGCGGTTTGAGCTGCCAGTAGGGCAGGCGCGAGGGGGGAGATATTGAGGAAATTTGATGGGTGGGGATGTGGTTGGAGGAATAAATTCTGAAATCGCGTGCCTAATGAAAATTTCGCTACGAAACTTGAAACTTGGGCAGGGGAAACACACAACACAGACGAACCGCGTAAAATACTCATGTGCGAGAAAACAAAAAATTGGCAGATCCCGTCTCCAAAAAAATGTACAAGTGTAGTTGATATTTTTCGGTCAATGGTACGCCTGGTTTATTAGGAAATATCGCACAGGTAAATGACTTATGGATCATTAAGGCAAAAAACGTAGACGGGTACGGCATATAAACCATCTGTTTTGTGATCTTCAAATGATTAACGGAAAAAACACACACATGCACACATGTTAATCAACGCTCAAAGCCCTCAAAGGATGCTCTTACCGACATTGTACGTTAATACTACAAACTTAAAGTACTACTGGTAATTTTCTCTAATACTACAAACTTAAACTACTTCTCACATGCTGCATCGAGGCATGCTGGCCAGACGCCGGTGTTCTCCTTCCCGGCCTTGTAGGCGGCAGCCCACCATTCTTCGATCTCCGCCAAGCTCTCCTCACCACGGCGTGTTGCCTCTTCTTTCTTGCGGCGGCGGGACTCTCTTTTCTTGACTCCTTTCTGCCTTTTCCGCTCCTTCTATGCAGCTTTGGACGCCTCTAGATCCACCACCCATTTGGCCATGGCAGCCTCAAAGTCCGGCAACGTAACTGTGTGGCCACCGGCAGCAGTGAACACGACGCGACCAGATGCCATCGCTTCCTTACCATGTGAGCAGTCGCAGGAGGCGAAGAACGCGGAGCAGTGGGGCGCCATCACTTCCTTACCAGTTACTCTGCGCCACAGTGCCTTGAACGACGCTTAGAGAGAGCTCTGGGGCGGAGAAGCCGGGCAGCCGTACAGTGCGGTGGTATTCAAGCGCTCAACAACAAACGACAATAGAAATTTATCTTCCCTTACAATTTTTCTTGTTCATTATCGCACACGGTTCATCTCCATTGTTTTCGGAAATAGTGTGCGTTGAGCCTATTGTGTGTTGCGTTATGATTGGCCGGAACCCCAGCCATGCGGATCGCGCGTGTGCACCGTAGGATGCACCGCGATCAAACGGCAATCCACATCCCTCACATCACACCCGTGCAGCTGTAGCTGGATTGGATTTATATGCGCTAAATGCCTAGAAAATGCACATAATCCCCTAAATATGGTAAATGAGCCCGGAAAAATGCCAAATTTGAACACGGTTGTAGGATCGAAAGTATGTCTAGAGGGGGGTGATTAGACTACTTGACCAAATAAAAATATAGCCTTTTCCCAATTTTAAGTCTTGGCATATTTTAGCAACTTAGCACAAATCAAGTAATCAACCTACACATGCAATTCTAAGAGTATAGCAGCGGAATGTAAAACAATTGCATATGAAGGTAAAAGGGAGGAGTTTGGAGGGAGAAAACGCAATATAGACACCTAGACTTTTGGCATGGTTCTGATAGGTGGTGCTATCGTGCATCCACGTTGATGGAGACTTCAACCCATGAAGGGTAACAGTTGCGCGAGTCCACAGAGGGCTCCACACACGAAGGGTCCACGTAGTAGCAACCTTGTCTATCCCACCATGGTCATCGCCCACGAAGGACTTGCCTCACTCGGGTAGATCTTCACGGAGTAGGCGATCTCCTTGCCCTTACAAACTCCTTGGTTCAACTCTACAATCTTGACGGAGGCTCCCAAGTGACACCTAACCAATCTAGGAGACACCACTCTCCAAGAGGTAACAAATGGTGTGTTGATGATGAACTCCTTGCTCTTGTGCTTCAAATAATAGTCTCCCCAACACTCAACTCTCTATCACCGGATTTGATTTGGTGGAAAGAAGACTTGAGTGGAAATCAACTTGGTGGAGGCTAGAGATCAAGATTTATGTGGTTGGAATGGAATATCTTGACCTCAACACAAGTGTATGTGGTTCTCTCTCAGAAAATATATGTTGGAAGTGTAGGCATGTTCTGATGGCTCTCTCCATGAATGAAGAGTGGGTGGAGGGGTATATATAGCCTCCACACAAAATCTAACCGTTACACACAATTTACTAAAGTCGGTGGGACCGAATCATACAACTCGGTCGGACCGATTTGGTTCATAATGTGACCATTAGGCTTTTTGGTGGGACCGACATGTCAACTCGGTGGGACTGATTTCGTTAGGGTTAGGGCATAACGTAATCTCGGTGGGACCGATTTTGGTAATAGACTAACCAGAGAGTTGGTCAGGCAAACTCGATGGCACCGATTCTCTCATCTCGGTTGGACCGAAATGTTACGAAAGGGAAATAGAGAGTTTTCATTGCAATCTCGGTGGGACCAATCGCTCATCTCGGTTGGACCAAAACGTTATGAAGGGAAACAGAGAGATTACAACCCATCTCGGTGAGACCGAGATCCCTATCGATGAGACCGAAAAGACTAGGGTTTCTGGCAGTGGCTATGTCAAGAGAACTCGATGGCGCCGGATAGAAAGATTCGGTGGGGCCGAGTTTGACTTTCTGGTTTGGGACATATGTGGATGTGATAAAGTTGTTGAGGGCTTTGGAGCATATCACTAAGCACTTTGAGCAAGCTAGCTGAGGGAGTCCTCGATTAGGGGGTATCCAGACAGCCGGACTATTGGACTATGAAGATACAAGATTGAAGACTTCGTCCCGTGTCCGGATGGGACTCTCCTTGGCGGGGAAGGCAAGCTAGGCAATACGGATATGTAGATCTCCTTCCTTGTAACCGACTCTGTGTAACCCTAGCCCCCTCCGGTGTCTATATAAACCGGAGGGTTTAGTCCGTAGAACAACAGACAATCATACCATAGGCTAGCTTCTAGGGTTTAGCCTCTCTGATCTCGTGGTAGATCAACTCTTGTACTACTCATATTGTCAAGAACAATCAAGCAGGACGTAGGTTATTACCTCCATCAAGAGGGCCCGAACCTGGGTAAATATCGTGTCCCCTGCCTCTTGTTACCATCCGCCCTAGGCGCACAGTTCGGGACCCCCTACCCGAGATCCGCCGATTTTGACACCGACACAAGCCATTAAGCAACACCTCATCCCCTCTTAATAGTATTGGCTTTTCTTATGGACTCAGTGTGATCTTGGAACACTAAAATGAAAAATATAGAGTCTTGTGCTTTGAGCTTGAGCCAATCCTTTTGTCCTTAGCATTTTGAGGGGTCCACATTTCTAATCCATGCCATGCCAATCATTGAACTTCCTGAAATATTTATCTTGAAATATCATTAGCTCAATGAGATATATATTGTTAGGAATTACCAAAACCACCCAGGGATAGTTGCACTTTCTGTCGGTGTTTTGGGAACGAGGGTCCCCAGACATGCCTGCCTGCGGCCTGTGGCGTGGCTCAAGTGGGGGCCCAGCGCAGCCCATCTTCATCAGCTCAAGGTCAAGACCCTCGCGAGGGGCCAAGCCTCACGGGGCGGACGATAAGAAGCTTCCTCAGAGGCAGCCTCATCAGGCAGGCTCGCGAGGAGGCAGAGAGATCAAGGCAGGGGTACCTCGCGAAGAGCCCGTGACGCAAGCCATGACGATCGAGACCAGGCGGGCGCCAGGCGGGCGCCGGCCTGCGCAGTGTCCTTGTTTCCTCTTTGGTGCAAAGGGGGCAAGCATAGGCCAAGGCATCGGGCAAAGGTTGCCATTCCGGTGCAACGAGACCAAGACCAGCAGAGCGCCAGAACGGAGGTCACCGTGGAGCCCAAGACGACGTCATCACCGGTGCTTTTGGCAGCCAAAGACCACCTTTGGTAAGGATAACTTGTACTACATGTTGCCCTTCAAAATGGCCAATTGTTGGCGCCCTTCCCGCTCATTATTTGGGCAGAGGCCCAGGGCCTCTATAAATAGAGCTAGCCACCACAAAGTAAGGGTAGAAAAAGGGAGGAGGGGAAATCTGGTAGAACCCTAGCAGATAGAAAGAGAGGCGACTGAACTCACCCTAGCAGTTCATCGCACCAGCTCAAGAACACCTCTCGCGAGGTTGTTCTTCCTTTGTACTGATCCTCATTAGCCCCTGAGGCAATCCACCACACCACATACTGGAGTAGGGTATTACACCACAACGGTGGCCCGGACCAGTATAAACCTTGTGTCCCTTGTGTTGTTCGTTGTTTCCAGCTCAAATCACGCGAGGAGATTGGGCGTAGATCGGTAGGGGAGAGATCTCCGTGCGCACCCAGTGTTCGAACCTCAAGGGTCTGCCGGAACCCAAAATCCGACACTTTCAATCCCCCCGTTTTTGGTAACTAATGACAACATATAGATCAAAGCTTCGACAAATGATCATAAGATTGAAAAACATCATCTCTTTGAGATGTATGTGATAAGCAAGAGCTCCCCCTAAATTTGTGCATTACTTAAGATTTGCTTTTAAATGCAAATGGGCAATCGATTAGGATCATGGGTTACTCTTCAATGTCACATACATCTTGGTGGAGCGCTCAAAATGATAGAAATTGAAAGCATGCACTCATCACCAAGCAAGTGAATGATCATATAAGGATATAAGAGATAATATCATCTAGCAAGCATAAAGGGTAGCATATGATCGAACACATGATCAAACAAGTATCTCACAAGGATCTAAAGTATCTCACACAAGCACACAATGAAGAAGTTCAACCAAAAACAAGAGAAATAAAAAGCAACACTCTCTCTCAAAGCCTATGATATATACATTTTTCTCCCCCTTTGGCAGCAAGTTACCAAAAAGTTCAAAAATGCATAGTGCTAAATGTCTCTCGGGCTTGATCTTCAGTTGGTGGTGTAGAGATGACTCCAAGGACGAAAGCTTATGTTGATGTAGCTGGAGCTGGTGGAGTGGCTGCTAGAGGTGGCACTGGAGCTGACGCTATAGCTCTAGTATCTGTGACTGGCACTACAACAGACCTCTGGCTTCGGGGCACTCTAGCAAAAGCATCTGTAGTTGACTTGCCCTTCTTCTCCTCCACTTCCTCCTGAAGTTGCTCAACTGCTGACTGAATCTCAGTTACTTTGACATCAAGATCATAGAATTTCTACTCAATGATCCTCTCCAAGCTCCCTTAGTTTTGAGTCAGGGTGGCCAAGCCCTTCTCAATCCTCAAAGTGGATTGGATCAGATATCCAAGCTGATCTTGCTTGGTCTTCAAGAACACTTGAGATGCCTCTTCAATAGTTGGCATCCTTGCAGCTTTCTCTGCCCTTGCCTTCTCTCTCTTCTCATGTGCTTGCACAGATGTGGGGTCTTCCTCATTCATCACAACAGTGTTGTCCTCAAATTCAGGGTATATGGCCAGGTGTTCCTTATCCAATAGATATTTGCATGTGCCCATCTTGGAGTTGATGAGATCCTGAATTTGTGGGGCATACCCACAGCTTCTCTTATGATCAGTTGTTGTCCTTTTGATTGTCTCTACAATCAGATTCATGACTTTGAAATTTTGAGGCACATCAAACAAATGTAGCAAATTGATAGCATGTCCCCGGATCATCTTGTGATCTCCTGACTTGGGTAGCAATGTGTGCCTTAGGATCCAGTTGATGGTAGGCAGACCAGAAAACAAGAAGTGGACAGATCCAATCTTATGAGTCTCTAAAGCATCATCTGGGATCTCTGTGTACATGTGTGCCATAGTGTTGTGGTCTTTCTCCTTCTCGGCATAAACATCCAAGTCATCCTCATGTTCTTCTGGGGCATTGATCAACTGAGCCCATTCTTCAATAGTGGATTGGTACCTTGTACTTTCAGACATCCAAACTATCCTTCCATCTGGATTGAAGTGAGTTGTGGACTAAAACTGCATGATGAGCTCATCATTCCACTTGGTGAGCTTCTGGGCAATAAATGTATCAAGTCCACATGCTTTGAAGCTGTCATATACTCCTGGATAGTGATCTTCATTCTCCTTGATGTACTCCCAGTCAACCCATCTCATGTCACATACAATGGGCTTCTTGTCAAGCAGGACAGTCTCATAAAAGTCTTGTTGTTCCTTTGTGTGGAACCTATAATCCACAACAGTTCTCCTCCTAACAGCATATGGATCATACTGTCTCCATAATCTCAGTTCTGAATCCTTCCTGATCTTCATATTTGCTGCAATAGGATGTGCATCATTATGGTTAGGGATCTTGGGCTTGAGCTTCCTGAGCACTTGGGCTTCATCATCTTCTTCTTCAACTTGAGGCACTGGGGCCTTGTTCTTTTCTGCAGCTGGAATATTTCTAGTGCTTCTCTTTGGTGCAGACTTTTGAGATGGAGCTTTGGGAGCGAACTTGGGCTTAGATGGAGAAGCCCTGACTTTATAGCATCTCCCATAAGCTTCTGAGCTTTGGGTGCTGGTGCAGCATCCTCTTCTTCTTCATCATCTCTCATCATTGATGGCTTGCTAATAACTCTGGCAATGGTATTCTTGCTCCTTTCTTTCCTCTTCTTGCCTTCACCTCCTTCTTTGGGTTCAAGAGTGAACTCCATTGTTTCTTGAGTGGAGGATCTGGCTTTTGACATCGGAACTCTTCTTGCTGGAGGCTTTGTCTTCATTCCAGGCTTACTTGCAGCAGCAATGCCATACTCATTTTTCAGCACCTTTTTCCTTGAAGTGGCTTCATCCTCAACAGCCACATAATCCTCATCCTCAGAATCTGAGGTTTCCTTCTTCCTTGTCCTGGTAGCTGCCTTTGCCAAGTTGCTAGGTGTGCTCCTGCTTCCCGCATCATAGCTACTAGAGGGACTAGTGCTCTCACTCATCTGAACCTGCTCTTCAGACTTGTTCTGACTGTCACTTTGATTAGACATCTTCAGCCAAATTGTCAGCAGACCCTGTGAAATAGGTTGTAGATGAGGTAGAATAGATGAGCATCACAAAGTAAAAAGGTTTTGCAAAATAATTGAGTCAAAAATCTTAGTTTTAGTTCTCTACAGAAGTGATCTCGGAGCTACCGAATTGACAAACTCGGTGATACCGAAGCAACACTTGGAACCTAAACTAGTGAGCTCGGTTGGGCCGAGTCACAGTTCGGTGGCACCGAGATTGCTACGATTTCACAGAATCTTGAACTCAGTCACACCGATTTGCACGCTTCGGTCTGACCGAAAAGCGCATGTGCAGTGGCCTAAGCCGAACGGTAAGACCGATTTCTACAGTTCGGTCGGTCCGAGATGAGTTCTGCGGGGAGCTAACCCTAAAATTTTCGAATCAATCTAGACCTAGGGAAGTTTTAGCTGGATGGATCAATCTCAATCGTGGCAAGAAACATGGCATTGTCCTTGTGCTAGGAATCAGAGTGAAAAAGACAGCACAAGGGGTCGAACACTTACCCTAGAGCGGCGATTGTTCGCGCGGCAATGGCGGACCAGATTGCCATTGATGGCGGTGGAGACCAACGGCGGGAGGTCGCTGGCGGCGACAGGACGATCCGGAGACCCGAAGAGGCAGAGCAGGTTAAGCGCGGGTGAAGGGTTTCAGAAAAAATTCCAAAATTTGACCCGTTAGTATATATAACCTGACCCTGTCGGTGTGACCGAGTGGAACAACTCAGTGGCACCGAGATGCAAAACTGCAGGCAGTTTCTGCAACTCGGTGTGACCGAAAGGTTCTAATCGGTTGCCCCGAGATTGAAAACCTAGATCAACTAAGTGATCTTGGTAGGACCGAAAAGGATGAATCGGTTAGACTGAAATGCACAAAGAGGTTTTGAAAGTTTAAGTCTATGCCGAATCGGGGACTCCGAGTGCTCCTCACACAGAGTGGTTCGAATATGACTTGATCAAACTTTGTGATGTAGCATGAATATAGTTTGAGACAAGGAAAGCATAGATAGCTAGAGGGAGTTCTTAGGCAATCGTGTCCATCCATTTGGCAAAAGAGAAAAAGCCAAACAAACAAAGCAACAAATGGATGTCCTCGAATGAGAAAAATATGCATCCAACATGCTCACACAATTAAAATGGCAAATGAAATATGTGACAAAGCATGCACAAACACTCTAGCATCTATCAAGCAATTGACGATGACTAGGTCATCTATATATGAGTATATTAACATAGGAGTCAAATGAAAACATTTGATCATAGGTCATACTCATCGTTTAAGCACAAGTGGGGTTACCACTTTTACATAAAGCATTGTTGTGCTCACACCATTAGAGTTGCTTTAGCTCAGTTTTAGAGTAAAGCTCCCCCTAGATGTGATATCCCCCCTAAGAGGGATGAACTAACCTTGGGTTTTGTCGATGATGACTTCATGTAGGTAATGAAGATGTGGATGCTCAAATTTGATGTAGATCATTTGGAGCAATCCATTGGAGTGAGTTGCACTTTCAATACCTACACGGGTTAGTCCCACAAGGAACAAGCAAGGATATACATAGACATAGAGTGTTGTATACAAAAGGTGATGTCCATGAAAGCATTAGGTTACCTTGTCCCTTGTCTTACCAACAAGAGGGTTTGTGACTCCTTGAACTAGTGCAAGATATGGAAGTTGTTTGCACTTGTCCTCGCCAAAATGATAAGAGTGAAGTATGTTGGTGGAGTCACCATCAAGAACTCTCTAGTTCTTCTTCTTCAGGATCCACACCATCTTGATGGGAATCCTTGGAGTTGTAGTCATACTTGATGAAGTAGAACTTGATGTAGTCTTGGGAACCCACTTGACCAAGGCCTTAGGTGCTTCTTCAAATGCATCAATCTCCTCTTGAAGCTTGTCTTGCCTTTTTTGCTTGTGGTCTTGTGGTGGAAGATCATCTTGAGCTTGTGTTCCTTTGAAAGAAGTAGGATCATACTTCTCTTGTTGAGGAACAAACTTCGTCTTGGGGTATTGATCTTCTTCCCACTCAACTCCATTGGCATTGAACTTTCGCTCAAAACCAACACCTTGATTCTTCCGGTGCCTTCCTTGCTTGCGTACAATTTCCTCAAATTGCTTACTTCTAGCAAGGCTCTTGTAAACACCTTTCTCTATAATTCTCTTCAATAAGCTATTTTCTAGCTCAAGTGTAACTTGGCTTAGAGAATCATTAGTGGAATCAAAAGAACTACTAGAGGCAACAACACTGGATTTAGCATGATTGTTGTTACTACTAGATGAAGAATGTTTCTTGTTCTTGTTGCTAGATTTAACTTGTGGCATGTAAGTAGACAAGAGTAAACACTTGGCAATGTAAGAAGAACTTTTCTTGCGAAGATCATCATTGATTACCTTTAAAAACTCATGCTCTTTCTCAAGGTTAAGCTTTTCAAAGCGTAGCTTCTCATGAGTCTTTAAAAGTTCTCGATGATCTTCCAAGGTAGTTTCATGAGCTAACTTAAGAGTGTTTAGTTCTTTAGTTAGATGCTCAATCTCCTTCTTATCATCGTCATTCGTTTTATCTTGATTAGCATGATTAATAGCAAGTTCATCATAGTTTTCATAACTAGAGTTGTCAACAAGTAAATCATCATCTCCTAGCAAATCATCTTCGTCACTATTGAAATCAACATACTCGGGGTGTGTTAGGACCTTTAGCCATGAAGCATCTTTCAATTCCTTCATTTGGTGAGTCAAATATGTCTTAGGAGTTGGTTGTCACAAGTGCTAGTCCGGCAACATCTTCATATTGAGTATATTCGGAGTCGGAGTGATAACTTCTTTCGGAGTGATGATCGGAGTCGGAACCGGATACCCATTCACCAACATGAGCTTGATGTCTTCCTTTTGTGTAGCTCCTTGATGACTTATCCTTCCTTTCTGAATCCTTGCTTCTCCAAGAGGGTCCTTGTTCATAACAATCATCCCTACTCCTTCTTTCTCTTGGTGGTGATTCTTCTCTTCTACTCCTTCTTTTGGGAGAATCTTCTCTTCTTTTGTAGGGAGTCGTACACTCATTGGAGTAGTGTCCGGGTCTTCCACAATTGTAGCAATTTCTTTCGTGACTTGAAGATCTCTTGTCACTGTAGGATCTTGACTTGGAGCTTCTTTCCTTGCTCCTTCTCTTGTAGAATTGTTGAAGTTCTTCACCATTAGACTCAATTCTTCATTGAAGGTTTGCTTCTCACTTGATGATGTGGGAGCTTCACATGAGGCTTTGCAGGCACCACTTGACTTGTTGTAGAGATCTTCCTTGTCCTTGAGTGACATCTCATGAGCAACAATTCTTCCAATGAGTTGTGTTGGCTTGAGATCTTTGTAATTGGGCATCATTTGGATCAATGTGCACACGGTATCATATTTTCCATCCAAGGCTCGTAGGATCTTCTTGATGATGAATCTACCGGTCATCTCTTCACTTCCTAAGCCAACAATCTCATTTGTGATGAGAGCAAGCCTAGAGTACATTTCAGCAACGCCTTCACCGTCCTTCATTTTGAACTTGTCAAGTTGACTTTGAAGCACATCCAATTTGGATTCCTTGACGGAGTCGGTACCTTCGTGCATATCAATCAAAGTATCCCAAATTTCCTTTGCATTCTCAAGACGGCTGATTTTGTTGAATTCTTCGGGGCACAATTTGTTGAAGAGAATATCACAAGCTTGAGAATTGTATTGCAGCATCTTCAACTCTTCTGCGGTAGCTTCACGGTTTGGTTCTCTCCCATCAAAGAATTCAACTTGCAAGCCAATACACACAATAGCCCAAACGGCCGGGTTATGTCCAAGAATATGCATTTTCATCTTATGCTTCCAACTAGCAAAATTTGTACCATCAAAGTAAGGACCTCTACGGTGGTAATTTCCCTCGCTAGACGCCATACTCTCCTAGGTTGTGAAACCAAGGCTATGACCACCAAAAGCTATGGAAATTAAAGCAAATGGAGACCAAGGCTTTGATACTACTTGTAGGATCAAAAGTATGTCTAGAGGGGGTGATTAGATTACTTGACCATATAAAAATCTAGCCTTTTCACAATTTTAATTATTGGAAGATTTTAGCAACTTAGCACAAACCAAGTAATCAACCTACACATGCAATTCTAAGAGTATAGCAGCGGAATGTAAAACAATTGCATATGAAGGTAAAGGGAGGAGTTTGGAGGGAGCAAACGCAATGTAGACACGGAGATTTTTGGCGTGGTTTCAATAGGTGGTGCTATCGTACATCCACGTTGATGGAGACTTCAACCCACGAAGGGTAACGGTTGTGCGAGTCCATGGAGGGCTCCACCCACGAAGGGTCCACGAAGAAGCAACCTTGTCTATCCCACCATGGCCGTCGCCCACGAAGGACTTGCCTCACTCGGGTAGATCTTCATGAAGTAGGCGATCTCCTTGCCCTTACAAACTCCTTGGTTCAACTCCACAATCTTGACGGAGGCTCCCAAGTGACACCTAACCAATCTAGGAGACATCACTCTCCAAGAGGTAACAAATGGTGTGTTGATGATGAACTCCTTGCTATTGTGCTTAAAATGATAGTATCCCCAACACTCAACTCTCTCTCTCTCAGGATTTGATTTGGTGGAAAGAAGATTTGAGTGGAAAGCAACTTGGGGAAGGCTAGAGATCAAGATTTATGTGGGTGGAATGGAATATCTTGACCTCAACACAAGTATATGTGGTTCTCTCTCAGAAAATGTATGTTGGAAGTGTAGGCATGTTCTGATGGATCTCCCCACGAACGAAGAGTGGGTGGAGGGGTATATATAGCCTCCACAATTTAATAAACTCGGTGGGACCAAATCATACAACTCGGACAGACCGATTTGGTTCATAATGTGACCGTTAGGGTTTTCGGTGGGACCGACATGTCAAGTCGGTGGGACCGATTTCGTTAGGGTTAGGGCACAACATAATCTCGGTGAGACCAATTACACAAACACGGTGGGACCGATTTTGGTATTAGACTAACCAGAGAGTTGGTCAGGCAAACTCGGTGGGACCGATTCGCTGATCTCGGTTGGACCGAAACGTTACGAAAGGGAAACAGAGAGTTTGCATTGCAATCTCGGTGGGACCGATCGCTCATCTCAGTTGGACCGAAATGTTACGAATGGAAACAGAGATATTACAATCCCATCTTAGTGAGACCGAGATCCCTATCGGTGAGACCGAAAAGACTAGGGTTTCTGGTAGTGGCTATGTCAAGAGAACTCGGTGGCGCCGGATAGAAAGATTCGATGGGGCTGAGTTTGACTTTTTGGTTTGGGACATATGTGGATGTGAGAAAGTGGTCGAGGGCTTTGGAGCATATCACTAAGCACTTTGATCAAGCAAGCCATTAAGTAACACCTCATCCCCTCTTAATAGTATTGACTTCTCATATGGACTCAATGTGATCTTGTATCACTAAAATGAAAAATGTAGAGCCTTGTGCTTTGAGCTTGAGGCAATCCTTTTGTCCTTAGCATTTTGAGGGGTCCACTTTTCTAATCCATGCCATGCCAATCAATGAGCTTTCCTGAAATAGTTATCTTGAGATAGCATTAGCTCAATGAGCTATATGTTGTTAGGAATTACCAAAACCACCCAGGGATAGTTGCACTTTCAATGGTGATTTGCAGGGTGTATGTTTGTCGTAGCAAAAAAACTCCAGGGCAAAGAACGAAGAAAATTTGGATTCCCCTTCAATGGTGATTTCCCTCTCGAAAGCATGGAGATTCCTCGATGATGGTTCGATTTATGAAGGACGTGCATGACTACATAAGCCAAACCTTCTCAAATTTTTACTAGGCATGATGAGGTCATACCATGGCACCATGCGAGGCGTCATGTTTTTCAAACATTTATTTCATTTTTTCTATAGTTGAAAACCCAATAAACAAACGTTTGTGGTTGACTATTGCCACACATTTCATGGAAATATCTGTCCATTCCTTGTAAGAGGCATGAGAATTTACTAAATGTCACAAGCATGGTTTTCCAGGCCGTTCTTGTGCACCCTTTCATGGACCGATTGTTTGAACTTGAATTATGTGCATTAATGCCTAGGAAATGCACATAATCCCCTAAATATGGTAAATGAACACGGAAAATTGCCAAATCTGAACATAGTGATTTGCAGGTTGTATGTTCATCGTAGGTAAAAACTCATGGACAAAGGAAAAAGGAAATTTGGGCCCCCTTCAATCTTGGTGATTTCCCCCTCGAAACCACGAAACTTCCTCGGTGATGGGTAGATTTATGAAAGGCATGCATGACGATATAAGGAAAACATTCTCCAATTTTTACCAGGGCACGGTGAGGCCATACCACGGCACCACGCTAGGCGTCATGTTTTCCAAACATGTATTTCATTTTTTGTATAGTTGTTAACCTAGTAAACGACACGTTTATGGTTGACTATTGCCACACATTTCCTTGAAATATCTGCCCATTCCTTGTAAAAGGCATGAGAATGTACTAAATAACACGAGCATGGTTTTCCAGACCATTCTTGTGCACCTTTTCATGCATTGATTGTTCGAATTTGAATTATGTGCATTAATGCATAGAAAATGTGCTTAATCCGCTAAATATGGTAAATGATCCCAGAAATATGTCAAATCTAAACACGTTGCATTTGAGGTGGTATGTTGATCATTGGAAAAAAACTGAATGACAAACTAGGACGGAAATTTGGATTCCCCTTCAATCTTGGTGATTTCCCTCTCGAAAGCATGGAACTTCCTAGGTGATGGTTCGATTTATGAAGGGCGTGCATGACGACATAAGCCAAACCTTCTCAAATTTTTGCCAGGGCATGGTGAGGTCATACCATGGAACCATGCCATGCATCATGTTTTTAAGCATTTATTTCATTTTCTATAGTTGAAAACCCAATAAACAAACGTTTGTGGTTGACTATTGCCACACATTTCATTGAAATATCTGTCCATTCCTTATAAAAGGCATAAGAATTTACTAAATGTCACGAGCATGGTTTTCCAGGCCGTTCTTGTCACCCTTTCATGCATCGATTGTTTGAACTTGAATTATGTGCATTATTGCCTAGGAAATGCACATAATCCCCTAAATATGGTAAATGAACCCGGAAAAGTGCTAAATTTGAACACGGTGATTTGCAGGGCCTATGTTCATCATAGGAAAAAACTCATGGACAAGGGACAAAGGAAATTTGGATCCCCCTTCAATCTTGGTGATTTCCCCCTCGAAACCATGAAATTTCCTCGGCAATGGTTCGATTTATGAAAGGCATGCATGGCGACATAAAGAAAGCATTCTCAAATTTTTACTAGGGCACGGTGAGGACATACCATGGCACCACACCAGGCGTCATGTTTTCCAAGCATGTATTTCATTTCTATATAGTTGTTAACCTAGTAAACGACGCATTTATGGTTGACTATTGCCACACATTTCCTTGAAATATCTGCCCATTCCTTGTAAAAGGCATGAGAATGTAATAAATAGCAAGAGCATGGTTTTCCAGACTGTTCTTGTGCACCTT
The DNA here is from genome assembly GCA_034509565.1 of Triticum monococcum. Lineage (NCBI taxonomy): Eukaryota > Viridiplantae > Streptophyta > Magnoliopsida > Poales > Poaceae > Triticum > Triticum monococcum. The sequence goes on along the minus strand of CM067843.1, from coordinate 377,966,825 downwards.
TTCATGCACCGATTGTTTGAATTTGAATTATGTGCATAATTAATGCCTATAAAATGCACATAATCCCCTAAATATGGTAAATAAGCCCGGAAAAATGTCAAATTTGAACAGGTTGCATTTGAGGCGGTATGTTGCTCGTTGGAAAAAACTGAATGGCAAACTAGGACAGAAATTTGGATTCCCCTTCAATCTTGGTGATTTCCCTCTCAAAAGCATGGAACTTCCTCGGTGATGGTTCGATTTATGATAGGCATGCATGACGACCTAAATCAAACCTTCTCATCTGTTAACCAGGGCACAGTGAGGCCATACCATGGCACCATGCCAGGCGTCATGTTTTTCAAGCACATATTTCACTTTTCTATAGCTGAAAACCCAGTAAATGACGCGTTTGTGGTTGACTATTGCCATGCATTCCATTGAAATCTCTGCCCATTCCTTGTAAAAGGTTGAGAATTTACTAAATACCACGAGTATGGTTTTTCCAGACCGTTCTTGTGCACCTTTTCAAGCACCGGTTGTTTGAATTTGAATTATGTGCATTAGTGCCTACAAAATGCACACAATCCCCTAAATATTGTAAATGAACCCGGAAAAGTGCCAAATTTGAATAGGGTGATTAGCAGGGTTTATGTTCATCATAGAAAAAAACTCATGGACGAAGGACTAGCGAAATTCGGATTCCCATTCAATCCCGGTGATTTACTATCGCACACGATTCATCTCCGCCGCCTCTTTGAACCGTGTGTGTTCACTCACACATGCAAAAGGAAAAAAGAAAACCCTCGCCCACTTCATCCCCACCCACTCGCCATGGACTCCTCCGCAACTCAGCACCTCATCAGCTTCTATCGCGGTGGCCACCGTAAGCTCGACGGCTGTTGTCGGTGGCGTGGGTCGCACTCCAAACGGAATGGGATTTCGCCCCTGCCGCTTTCTGCTGCCTATCTGCACCGACATTCTAGACTCTGGTTGACTAGGGTTTTTTGCGGGATTGGGCCGGGGATTTTTCTCATGGAGAAGGTAATCAACTGAGCAAAAATATTGATGCATCTCTTATCGCAGTCCGTCCGTCGTTGTTAATCAGCCGGCGGAAATCTCCATGGAATCATTTTTGTTGTAGCCGATTTGTGGGTGTTCATTCATGTGTCCAAAGTGCGAGCACAAATCGGGCAAGTGTGGTCATGGCTAGTCGGAAACGAAGTTCTATCTCACCATTCTGGATGACTTCAGGGAGTGCTCGGTATGTTCAATCTCAACCTACCATGGTCGGCATGGCCTAAACTTGTGAGCATATACCGTATGTTGCTACATTATCTATATATTTGCATCAAATCTTTGTTACATTATCTATTTTTAATTCTATATTTTTGTACTTTGCTTTCATCTATATATTGAGCTGTTCTATCTATTAATCCCATATTTGCATCTTTCTCTATTATTTCAATATACCTAATTTACGAACTTAACTTTCATTTCAAGCAGTACATCCCTTGCTTTGCAAGAACATGAGTAGAAGGAAATCTTGGGCTTTACTTTGTTGATGACTCCCAGGATGTCATATTGACAACGTAACATGGATTTACAATGACGGTTAGTGTAAACCTTGATAAAGGTGGTCACTCCTATTTTAATGCGTACCTTTGGAGAAAAATGTCTAAGTGTTATGAACTGAAAGCTAGCAATAAAATTCTAGTGCGTGCACCATAGCCTGGTCTAATTAACATGGCTGTTTACTTCCCCAATGTCATCAGCCGATGGAAGTCCGATCGAGGTTAGTGTCCTTTCAACTTTCTCCATGATGTCATATTACTTAGCAAAATTGGGGTATTTTTTTCTAACTAATTGATCCCTATTTAAGCAACCAATTGTTATTTCATTTTCTGACTCCGTTCCTAGGCAGTAACAAATTCTATTTACCAATTTATGCGCACTATATATTCTTCTGCCATGTTCTAAATAAATAATACCTTTCCACCTTTTAAGCAGGATATGTTGTATGCATAGTGAATGATCTGTATGTTAATAAGCATACCAAATTTCACTAGAAGGACTTGAAGCCTGTCATAAAATTTGTTGATAATCTGACAGAGATAGCACATCGTATGAACCCTGGATTTTGGATGGGATTAATTATACCTATGGTGTACACATTGAACAAGACCAATTGTGTGCACAAAACGCTAGTAAAAAGTCTTATTTTAATGTTGATGCTCATAAACTATATATATCTCCAATGATATGTTACAATTGGTTTTTATTCTACATGTCAACAGAAATTTCCCACTGTAGCAGTTCCTGGATCGATTTACCGGCATCGTCGAATTAAACTTGTGCCTGCTAATAATGCCAAAGTGATTGCAAGGTACTGCATTTCCCGCAGAAATGGAACCATTCAAATTAACAAGTTCTCGCTTGTCGTGGCAATGCATCCATATAGGAAAATCAGAGACGCAGTTCTACTCATGCTCTACCAAGGCACAGGAGGACTCTTCCTTTTCATTGACGAGATGCTGAGTCGCCGTGATCAAGTTGCTTCCAGCGGATAGTTGTGGTTGTTGGCCCTCAACCTCTTAAAATGTGCTAGATGTTACTATGTTAAGTATGTATATATGGACCATATGGTTGTTGGCCCCTTAGCCTCTTAAAATGTGATAGTTGTTACTATGTTAAGTATGTAGATATGGACCATATGGTTGTCAAAACCGTGTTACGAAGGTCCTCCTTTTGTCGGTGTAACCACTATATATATGTTACTCAAATGATGTTACCCAAGTTCTTAAATTTTCATGGAAAGTATTAGTATTGTACACAGTTCATATGAGTTTAAGCGTGTGCTCGATGTCCAGAAGGCATTTGCATATTAACTCTCCATATTGCAAATTCACACACATCTTAACATAAGGAAACGTATGTGTAACTTACTAATCATCTCACACGAGTACTCACAGTCGCATCGTGTGCGATACTCCTAGCCACCACAAGCAACTAGTTTGCATTTTTCAAAGTTTTTTGTACACATAAAATCGCACATGAACTAACTATATTAACCGTTGTGTTGTAATTTCTCATCACAAACAGTTCATCCAAGTTGGCTATTTGCCACGTATCACACACATCTTGTTTACACGACTCGTTTGTGTTCCTTTGGCTCATCGCAAACAGTTCATCCATGCAAATTGTATGCCGCATATCACACACATCTTGTTAAGTTGAACCGTTTCTGTTGTGTTGCCTACTCGAAAACAGTTCGTCCGAGTGAACCGTATGCCGTATATCACACACACACATTGATATGGATGCCCGTTTTTGTTGTTCTGCCTCATCACAAATAGTTCAAATGGATTAACTGTGTGCCCTACATCGCACACGCAACAAAAATCTGAACCATGTTCGATGGCTCTGCCATCCCAAACGTTTTGCACCTTTTTATGGTTTTTACACCACCGTTTGCGATTAATGCTTCACGCACAGTTTGGTCAAAGGGTCTCTAGTCGTAGTTTCGCGTTAGCAGTATCCTGCAATAGTGAAATGTTATAAAAACATAAACACATGATTGCACGTCTATTACTGCATTGGTCAGTAAAATCTTTGCAAGCTTATGTACGCAATCACCAGGAATTAACTTGCCAAGTTATATATAAACAATTATTATTATTATTTTGTAAGAACTTTCGATTTATGAAATAAAATATCATTTTAATTTGATGAGTTAATAGGATATGTGGTATTATTATATTTTAGGCTAGACGTGGGACAGTTGAGTTGGTTCTAGGGAAAAGTACTGGGAGAAAACTTAGATTACATTGAAAAAGAAAGTGGCAGAAAATTCAGATATATGATTAATGAAAACAAAAAATAAAGGAGGTGGGAAGGTCTATAAAATGGTTGGACGAACGACAGGTTTACTGGAACCTTATGTTGTTTCTATTATATATATAATAAGATATAAATATAAATATATATACTATTATAGAAGGGAAAACATAGGTTCAGTTTTGCATTCTTATAGAAAAATAGAACTGAGTTGTGCGTCATGTTGAAAAAACAAACATAACTTGGGTTGCTTATGTTATAGACAAGCTAGGCTGGGAGGCCCAGAGGCCGCTTGATACCTGCTGTATCCAAAATGAGTAGAAACATGTTGTGGGCTGCACATGTTAAACAACAAAACCTAGGCCATGGACCTGGTGGGCCCGGGACTGTCAGCCTCTCGACGAACAGTCATCTCCCGATTCCTCTTGTTTACTGACCATGTTGGGATCGACAGACGGCAGTGCGTGGCGAGAGCACCAAGGCTGAGGACGACGTCGAGACCTCGGATTGAACGAACCGGAGCGATGGAAGAAGCAGGCGGAGGGGAGTACAAGGGTTGACTTGTTCGGGTGCAGGGTGGGCCAGTGGAGCTGTCGCCGCCGAACAATGTGTGGGAGTAGAGGGATGGCCTGGCCAATGCCACTGGCTATGATGGGTCACCGAGGCATGCGCGACAGCGCTGCCAGCCGCTGTATAGGAAGAGGACGAAAGATTTGAACAAAATAAAGAAATACAAATGGATAGGTGGTTGGTCCCAGATGTCTGTGTATGAGACCTGCTGGGTCCACCTAAGAAGGGGAATATGTTGGGAGGAAGGACATTCAAAGCACGACACAGTGAACTAGTTACATACATAAGCAAATAGCCACTAAAAAAGAAAACAGGTTAATGGGTTCTTAGACGAAATATTTCGGACAAAACAGATAATTACGACACATAGGCTAATGCATGAAACACTCATATGATAAAGGTGCTGAAACAGATAAATTACATCATCTAGACCTTCCTGGCACGCTTGATCATGACACTGCGACTGTCCGTGTACTCGTCGGTTACGGGAAGCAGACATGCCCTCATGTCCAAGATCCGCTTGTACATGTCGTATCATGCGTATGCGTCCTTAGCTGCGTAGGTTACGTAGGCTAGATTTAGAGGTACCTCCCACGTGTTTAGGTCCTTGCTATCATTGTCTTCTTTCATGTTATCGTAGCAGGGGTCGATGATGGTCTCGGCGAGGTCAACCACGGAGTCCTTCTCCTCCCCGTTGCCGATGATCTTGTATTGCTTCTAGATGTCGACAAGCTTGTTGCACCAGATGGCCGAATCGTCGCGTTCTTCCTTCTCTCCAGCGTAGCGAGGTGCAGTGGTGCTGCCTATGAAACGGCCGAATGCTCCAGAACCTCTGATGGCCCTACAGCAGTGGTAGACAAAATCATCATCCCGCAAGGATGCCTGGGCGACGGTGATTCGCTGGTCCCTATCAGGAGACGAATGGATGGGCACAAGGTCTAGCCATGCGACCTTGTGCTTTCTCGTCCTATAGGTACTGCTTGAACTCGGCGATGTAGAGCTTCTCCGAGTCCGGATCGTTGGTGTACATCACATTCAATTTGGTGTAGCCATGGGACTGAACGGCGAACTCAAAGGTGAACTCCTTGCTGAAGTCCATATCCAGCAGGCTCACCCCTCCGATCGCCATTGGAGTCTCTTCAAGTGAACGTCTGGGTAGGCGGCGGCAGCTGATACGTCCATTTTGCATGATGCTTTTATATTGATATTTAATGCATTATGGGCAGTTATTACACATCATATCACAATATTTATGCCTATTCTGTCTTATTTTACAAGGTTTACATGAAGAGGGAGAATGCCGGCAGCTGGAATTCTGGGCTGGAAAAGGAGCAAATATTAGAGACCTATTATGCACAAATCCAAAAGTACTAAAACTTTGCGGAGCATGTTTTTAGAATATATAAAAAATATTGGGTGAAGAAAGTACCAAAGGGGGGCCACCAGCCAGCCCCAAGGGTGGAGGGCGCGCCCCCTGACCTTGTGGGCTCCCTGGGAGGCCTCCGGCGCCCATCTTTGGCTATATGGTGTCTTTTACACTGAAAAAATCAAGAAGAAGCTTTCAGGGCGAAGCGCCACCGTCTTGAGGCGGAACCTGGGCAGAACCAATCTAGGGCTCTGGCGGAGCTGTTCTGCGTGGGAAACATCCCTCTAGGAGGGGAAATCGCCGCCATCATCATCACCATCGATACTCTCATCGAGAGGGGGCCAATCTCCATCAACATCTTCACCAGCATCATCTCCTCTCAAACCCTAGTTCATCTCTTGTATTCGATCTTGGTCCCAAACCTCAGATTGGTGCCTGTGGGTTGCTAGTAGTGTTGATTACTCCTTGTAGTTGATGCTAGTTGGTTTACCCGGTGGAAGATTATATTTTCAGATCCTTAATGATAATTAATACTCCTCTGATTATGATTATGAATATGCTTTGTGAGTAGTTACATTTTTTCCGGAGGACATGGGAGAAGTCTTGTTATAAGTAATCATGTGAATTTGGTATTCGTTCGATATTTTGATGAGATGTTTGTTGTCTTCCCCTAGTGGTGTTATGTGAACATCGACTACATGACACTTCACCATTGTTTGGACCTAGGGGAAGGCATTGGGAAATAATTAGTAGATGATGGGTTGCTAGAGTGACAGAAGCTTAAACCCTAGTTTATGCGTTGCTTCGTAAGGGGCTGGTTTGGATCCATATGTTTCATGCTATGGTTAGATTTACCTTAATTGTTCTTTCGTAGTTGCGGATGCTTGCGAGAGGGGTTAATCACAATTGGGAGGCTTTTCCAAGGAAGGGAAGGACCCAAGCACCGGTCTACCCACATATCAAATTATCAAAGTAATGAACATGAATCATATGAGCATGATGAGAACTAGCTTGACAACAATCCCCATGTGTCCTCGGGAGCGCTTTGCTTTATATAAGAGTTTGTCCATGCTTGTCCTTTGCTACAAAAAGGATTGGGCCACCTTGTTGCACCTTGTTTACTTTTATTACTTGTTACCTGTTACAATTTATCTTATCACAAAACTATCAATTACCGATAATTTCAATGCTTGCAGAGAATACATTGCCGAAAACCGCTTGTCATTTCCATCTGCTCCTCGTTGGGTTCGACACTCTTACTTATCGAAAGGACTAAGATAGATCCCCTATACTTGTGGTTCATCAAGACTCTTTTCTTGCGTCATTGCCTGGGAGTGAAGCGCCTTTGGTAAGTGGAATTTGGTAAGGAAACATTTATATAGTGTGCTGAAATTTACTGTCACTTGTTACTATGGGAAATAATCCTTTGAGGGGCTTGTTCGGGGTATCTTCACCTCAACCGAAAGAGCGAAGAGTTGCTCCTCAACCTACTACACCTAGTGAAAATATTTATTATGAAATTCCTTCAGGTACGATAGAGAAACTGCTAGCTAATCCTTATGTAGGAGATGGAACATTACATCCCGATATGCACCTAATCTATGTGGATGAAGTTTGTGGATTATTTAAGTTCGCAGGTATGCCCGAGGATGTTTTCAAGAAGAAGGTCTTCCCATTATCTTTGAAGGGAAAGGCATTGATATGGCATAGGCTATTGGATGATATTGTATCATGGAACTACAACTGATTGAAATTGGAATTTCATCAGAAGTTTTATACTATGCACTTGGTTCATCGTGATCGAAATTATATACATAATTCTGGGCCTCGTGAAGGAGAAAGTATCTCTCAAGCTTGAGGGAGGCTTAAGTCAATGTTATATTCATGCCCCAATCATGATCTCTCAAGAGAAATTATTATTCAAAAAAATTATGCTCGGCTTTCTCATAATGATTGATCCATGCTTGATACTTCTTGTACTGGTTCCTATATGAAGAGGGATGTTTAATTAAAATGGGATTTATTGGAAATAATTAAATGCAACTCTGAAGATTGGGATCTCGACGAAGCTAAGGAGTCAGGTATAAACCCTAAGTTTGATTGTGTTAAATCTTTTATGGATACCGATGCTTTTCGTGATTTTAGCACTAAATATGGACTTGACTTTGAGATAGTAGCTTCTTTTTGTGAATATTTTGCTACTCATGTTGATATCCCTAAGGATAAGTGGTTTAAATATCATCCTCCCATTGAAGTTAACGTAGTTGAACCTATTAAATTTGGAGAATAAACTATTACTTATAATGTTGATCTTATTGTTCTACTGCTTATATTGATAAACCACCTTTTCCTGTTAGAATAATGGATCATGCTAAAGCTTCAACTGTGGTCAACAAAAGTAATATTAGGACACCCAAACCCTCTAAACAAATTAAAATTGAACCTAGTATTGCTATGGCTACAGATCTCTTGGTCGATTATATGGATGGGCATGCTATTTATTTCTGTGATGAAGCTGCTAGAATTGCTAAACCCGATATGAAAGATAAACATAGACCTGTTGTTGGCATGCCTGTTGTTTATGTTAAAATAGGAGATCACTATTATCATGGCTTATGTGATGTGGGTGCTAGTGTGAGTGAAATTCCTTATACCTTATACAAAGAAATTATGAATGAAATTGCACCTGCTGAGATAGAAGATATTGATGTTACTATTAAGCTTGCTAATAGAGATACTATATCACCAATTGGTATTGTTAGAGATGTTGAAGTCTTGTGTGGGAAGATAAAATATCCTACTGACTTTCTTGTTCTTGGTTCCCCACAAGATAATTTTTGTCCCATTATATTTGGTAGACCTTTCTTGAATACTGTTAATGCTAAGATAGACTATGAGAAAGGTACTGTTACTGTTGGTTTAGGGGATATGCCTCATGATTTTAATTTCTCTAAATTTTGTAGACAATCCCATGATAAAGAAGTACCTAGTAAAGATGAAATTATTGGTCTTGCTTTTATTGTTGTGCCTCCTGCTGATCCTTTAGAACAATATTTGCTACACCACGAAAATGATATGTTTATGAACGAAAGAAGAGAAATAGATGAAGTATTCTTTAATCAGGGTCCTATTTTGAAACACAATTTTCCTATTGAAATCCTTGGAGATCCTCCTCCACCTAAGGGTGATCCCGTGTTTTAGCTTAAACCATTACTTGATACTCTGAAATATGCTTATCTTGATGAAAAGAAGATATATCCTGTTATAATTAGTGCTAACCTTTTAGCGCATGAAGAAAAGAAATTATTGAAAACTCTTAAGAAGCACCATGCCGCTATTGGATATACTCTTGATGATCTTATGGGCATTAGTCCCACTCTATGCCATCACAAAATTAAATTGGAGAAAGATGCTAAACCGGTTGTTGATCATCAACGATGGTTAAATCCTAAGATGAAAGAAGTGGTAAGAAATGAAATACTAAAGCTTCTGGAGGCAGGTATAATTTATCCTATTGTTGATAGTCAATGGGTAAGACCTGTTCATTCCATCCCTAAGAAGGGAGGTATTCCTGTTGTTCCTCGTGATAAGAATGAATTGATCCCTCAAAGAATTGTTACAGGTTATAGAATGGTAATTGATTTTCGCAAATTAAATAAAGCTACTAGAAAAAAGATCATTACCCCTTACCTTTTATTGATCAAATGCTAGAAAGACTATCCAAACATACTCATTTTTGCTTTGTAGATGGTTATTCTGGTTTCTCTCAAGTACTTGTGTCAAAAGATGATCAATAGAAAACCACTTTTACTTGCCCTTTCGGTACCTTTGCTTATAGACATATGAATTTTGGTTTATGCAATGCACCCGCTACCTTTCAAAGATGTATGACTGCTAAATTCTCTGATTTTTGTGAAAAGATTGTTGAGGTTTTCATGGACGATTTCTCCATTTATGAAACTTCTTTTGATGATTGCTTAAGCAACCTTGACCGAGTTTTGCAGAGATCTGAAGAAACTAATCTTGTCTTGAATTGGGAAAAGTGCCACTTTATGGTTAGTGAAGGTATTGTCTTGGGGCATAAAGTTTCTGAAAGAGGTATTGCGGTTGATAAAGCTAAAGTAGATGCTATTGAAAAGATGTCGTGTCCTAAGGATATCAAAGGTATAAGAAGTTTCCTTGGTCATGCTGGTTTCTATAGAATGTTTATTAAAGACTTCTCGAAAATTTCTAGGCCTCTCACTAATCTCTTACAAAAAGATGTTCCTTTTGTTTTTGATGATGATTGTGTAGAAGCATTTGAAATACTTAAGAAATCCTTGATTTCTGCACCTATTGTTCAGCCACCTGATTGGAATTTACCCTTTGAAATTATGTGTGATGCTAGTGATTATGTTGTTGGTGCTGTTCTAGGACAAAGAGTTGATAAGAAATTAAATGTTATTCAGTATGCTAGTAAAACTCTAGATAGTGCCCAGAGAAATTATGCTACCACTGAAAAAGAATTTTTAGCAATTGTATTTGCATGTGATAAGTTTAGACCTTATATTGTTGATTCCAAATTAAATGTTCACACTGATCATGCTACTATTAAATACCTTATGGAAAAGAAAGATGCTAAACCTAGACTTATTGGATGGGTACTCTTGCTACAAGAATTTGATTTGCACATTGTTGATAGAAAGGGAGCTGAGAACCCTGTTGCAGACAACTTGTCTAGTTTAGAGAATGTTCTTGATGACCCACTACCTATTGATGATAGCTTTCCTGATGAGAAATTAAATGTCATAAAGCCTCTCATAACACTCCATGGTATGCTGATTATGCTAATTATATTGTTGCTAAAATTATACCACCTAGTTTCACATACCAGCAAAAGAAAAAGTTTTTCTATGATTTAAGACATTACTTCTGGGATGACCCATACCTTTATAAAGAAGGAGTAGATGGTGTTATTAGACGTTGTGTACCTGAGCATGAACATGAAAAAATCCTATGCAAGTGGCACTCCGAGTCTTACAAAGGACACCACACTGGAGATAGAACTGCACATACGGTATTGCAATCCGGTTTGTGTTGGCCTACTCTCTTTAAGGATGCTTGTAAGTTTGTCTTGTCTTGTGATCAATGCCAGAGAATTAGTAATATTAGTAGACGTCAGGAAATGCCAACGAATTATTCACTTGTTATTGAACTATTTGATGTTTGGGGCTTCGGTTATATGGGACCTTTTCCTTCCTCTAATGGGTATACACATATATTAGTTGTTGTTGATTACGTTACTAAGTGGGTCGAAGCTACTCCAACTAGTAGTGCTGATCATTGTTGGGTAACATAGCATGCAACTTCAAAAAAATTCCTACGATCACGCAAGATCTACTGCCTCCGTTTCGAATTACTTGTCTTAGATTTGTCTAGATACGGAGGTATCTAGCACTAAAATGAGTCTAGATACATCCGTATCTAGACAAATCCAAGACAAGTAATTTGGAACGGAGGGACTATCTAGGAGATGCATAGCAACGAGAGGGGGAGAGTGTGTCCATGTACCCTCGTAGACCGAAAGCGGAAGCGTTAGCTTAACACGGTTGATGTAGACGAACGTCTTCGCGATCCAACCGATCAAGTAGCGAACGTACGGCACCTCCAAGTTATGCACACGTTCAGCTCGATGACGTCCCTCGAACTCTTGATCCAGCAAAGTGTCGAGGGAGAGTTTCGTCGGCACGACGACACGGTGATGGTGATGGTGATGTGATCCGCGAAGACTTCGCCTAAGCACTACGACAATATGGCCGGAGGAGTAAACTGTGGAGCGGGGCACCGCACACGGCTAAGAGAACAATTGATGTGCTTTGGGGTGCCCCCCTGCCCCCATATACAAAGGAGGAGAGGGAGGAGGCCAGCCATAGGGGCGCGCCATGGGGGGGGGGAACCGACTAGGACACCTAGTCCAAGTGGGCCCCCCTTCCTTATTTCAGAGGGGGAAAGGGGGAAGGAGAGGGAGAGGGGGCAGCAAAGGGGGTCGCGCCCCCTTCCCCTTGTCCAATTCGGACAGCCCATGGGGGGTGCGCCTCCCCTTGTGGGCTCCCCTCACTCTCCCCTATGGCCCATGTTGGCCCATTATTTCCTCGGGGGTTCCGGTAACCTCCCAGTACTCCGAAAAATACCCGAAACACTCCGGAACCATTCCAGTATCTGAATACTATCATCCAATATATCAATCGTTACCTATTGACCATTTCAAGACTCCTCATCATCTCCGTCATCTCATCCAGGACTCCGAACAATCTTTGGTCACCAAAACACGTAACTCATAATACAAATCATCATCGAACGTTAACCGTGCGGACCCTACGGGTTCGAGAACTATGTAGACATGACCACATCTCCGGTCAATAACCAATGGTGGCACCTGGATGCTCATATTGGTTCCTACATATTCTACCAAAATCTTTATCTGTCAAACCGCAATGACAACATACATCATTCACTTTGTCATCAGAATGTTACTTGCCCGAGATTCGATCATCGGTATCTTCATACCTAGTTCAATCTCGTTACCGGCAAGTCTCTTTACTCGTTCCGTAATGCATCATCCTATAACTAACTCATTACTCACATTGCTTGCAAGGCTTATCATGATACCTCTCCGACACTCGGAGTGACAAATCCTAATCTCGATCTATGCCAACCCAAAAAACACCTTCGGAGGCACCTGTTGAGCATCTTTATAATCACCTAGTTACGTTGTGAAGTTTGATAGGACACAAGGTGTTCCTCCAGTATTCGGGAGTTGCATAATCTCATAGTCAAAGGAATATGTATAAGTCATGAGGAAAGCAATATCAATAAAACTTAACGATCATTATCCTAAGCTAACGGATGGGTCTTGTCCATCACATCATTCTCCTAATGATGTGATACCGCTCATCAAATGACAAGACATATCTATGGTCAGGAAACTTAACCATCTTTGATTAACGAGCTAGTCAAGTAGAGGCATACTAGGGACACTTTGTTTTGTCTATGTATTCACACATGTATCAAGTTTCCAATTAATACAATTCTAGCATGAATAATAAACATTTATCATGATATAAGGAAATATAAATAACAACTTTATTATTGCCTCTAGGGAATATTTCCTTCAGTTTCCCACTTGCAATAGAGTCAATAATCTAGATTACATTGTGATGATTCTAACACCCATGGAGTCTTGGTAATGATCATGTTTTGCTCGTGGAAGAGGCTTAGTCAATGGGTCTGCAACTTTCAGATATGTATGTATTTTGCAAATCTCCATGTCTCCCACCTTGACTTGATCGCGGATGGAGTTGAAGCGTCTCTTTATGTGTTTGGTTCTGTTGTGAAATTTGGATTCCTTCGCTAAGGCAATTGCTCCATTATTGTCACAAAAGGTTTTCATTGGACCCGATGCACTAGGTATTACACCTAGATCGGATATGAACTCCTTCATCCAGACTCCTTCATTTGTTGCTTTCGAGGCAGCCTCGTACTCCGCTTCACACGTAGATCCTGCCACGACGCTCTGCTTGGAACTGCACCAACTGACATGTAACGCCCCGAGACCGATGTGCCAGGTGTCGTTCAGTTATTCGTTGTTGTTGCGTTGTCATTGCTTGCATGTCATGCATTGCATATCATGTTATCATGCGCATTTAATTTGCATACATGTTCGTCTCATGCATCCGAGCATTTTCTCCGTTGTCCGTTTTGCAATCCGGTGTTCCGTTCTCCTCCGGTGGTCATTTCTACCTTTCTATCTTGTGTGGGCATTAAACATTTCCGGATTGGACCGAGACTTGCCAAGCGGCCTTGGTTTACTACCGGTAGACCGCCTGTCAAGTTTCGTACCATTTGGACTTCGTTTGATACTCCAACGGTTAACCGAGGGACCGAGAAGGCCTCGTGTGTGTTGCAGCCCAACACCCTTCCATTTTGGCCCAAAACCCACCTAACTCTGCTCCATCATCTCGGTCGTTCGATCACGATCGTGTGGCCGAAAACCGCACCTCATTTGGACTCTCCTAGCTCCCTCTATGCCTATATATACACACCCCTCCGAAATTCGCGGTTCATTCTTCCCCTAACCCCAGATCCACCCCTCCACCGCGCATCCGGACGCGTCCGCACGCGCCGGACATGTCCACCCCCGCGCGCCACCTCACCCCAGCCAATCAGAAGCCGCCACATCGTCACCACCGCCTCCCTCCTCCAATCGCACTGCGCCACATGGCACCGCGCTGCCCCACTTCGCCGCCGGCCCGCGAGCCCAGATCGAGCCCGCGGGGCCCAACCTCGCCGCCGCCCGCAGAGAGCCGCGCCCGCTCGCCGCCTTCTCCATCCTCCCTTGCGCCGCCGCACGCCGTCTCGATGCCGGCCGCCCGCCGACGCCGCTCGCCGCCTCGTGCCCGGCCCCGGCCACCGTTGAGCTCGCCGGATGCCGCCCCCGTCGCCCTTCGCTTCCCACTACCGTCCCAGAGCGCAGCTGCCTCGATCCGTCCCCAGGGAGGAGCCCTGGTGCCGCCCGCCCCAAGATCCGGCGCCGCCGCCTCGGTTCCTGCCGTCCCCGTCGCCGGAGTTCCCAGCGCGCCGCCGCCGGAGAGGATCGGGAGGAGCCCCGATCCGTCTGCGTTGACCGCGTCCCCGCTCTAGGGCCCCACCGTGGTCTCCCAGGCCCAGCGTGCCGCCCCCGCTTTCGGCCCAAATCCCAGGCCCATCTCCAGTGTAGCGCCCCGCCTCAGCCTGCTTCCTCTCCCTCCGACTGGGCCAGGCCCAGGGGTGAGCCGCCCCCAGCGCCCCGTCTCTGGTGTTTTTTTCTGTTGTTGGGCTGTCCAGATTCGGCCCGATGCATTTTTTCCTCTGTTGCGATTTTGTCTATTATCCAGAGTTTGGCAGTTTTACGGTTTAGACCCTCATGTTCATGCATTTAATAACTCATGAACCGTGCATCGGATTAAAATGATTTATATATGAAACTTGCTCAGAATTTTGTGTAGATTAATAATATGCCACTTTCTTGCCATGTTAAAATGCTTAAAATGTTGTTTGCATTAATTTGCCCCTATGCAATGTTGAAACGGTTTAATTCGTAACTATTCAACCGTAGCTCCGAATTAAATAAACTTTATATGTAAATGGGGTAGAATTTTGCCTAGTTTATCATGGTGACCTTACTTTGCGTGTTAAACAACTCTAAAATTGTGTTTAGGGAAGAACAGTACCAAACCTTAAATTACGCATATGGGGATTTTCTGGACTTGTTGTTTGTTGTTCCGGCCTCATTTAAACTTGTCTACATAGGTAGTTTTGTTGTGCTTCACCTCTTGCCATGTTAATCAACATTTAATATTGTTGGGTACATAACCGAGAGAGAACTAAATAATTGACGTGGTGTTTCGTCAATATGCAACTCGTTGCATATTGAGCTCCACTTAATTTGTAGGATTGCTTGTGCTCTTTGCCATGCCATGCCTCTTTAAACCGGACATGCATCATACTTGATTGTGCATCATGCCATGTTGATGTGTTGGTTGTTTACTATGTTGTGTGCTTCTTTTCCGGTGATTGCTTCTTCGGGTTGGATCCGGTAACGTCGAGTTTGTGAGGACCCGTTCATCTACGTCCGTTTGTCTCCTTCATGGACTCGTTCTTCTTCCTTGCGGGATTTCAGGCAAGATGATCATACCCTCGAAATCACTACTATCTTTGCTATGCTAGTTTGCTCGCTCTTTTGCTATGCCATTGCTACGATGCCTACCACTTGCTTGTCAGCCTCCCAAATTGCCATGTTCAGCCTCTAACCCACCATGTCCTAGCAAACCGTTGATTGGCTATGTTACCGCTTTGCTCAACCCCTCTTATAGTGTTGCTAGTTGCAGGTGAAGATTGGAGGCTGTTCCTTGTTGGAACATTTGTTTACTTGTTGGGATATCACAATATATCTTATTTAATTAATGCATCTATATACTTGGTAAAGGGTGGAAGGCTCGGCCTTATGCCTGGTGTTTTGTTCCACTCTTGTCGCCCTAGTTTCCGTCATATCGGTGTTATGTTCCCGGATTTTGCGTTCCTTACGTGGTTGGGTATAATGGGAACCCCTTGACAGTTCGCCTTGAATAAAACTCCTCCAGCAAGGCCCAACATTGGTTTTACCATTTTCCACCTAGCCTTTTTTTCCCTTGGGAGTCGCGCATCCCAAGGGTCATCTTATTTTAACCACCCCGGGCCAGTGCCTGTCTAAGTGTTGGTCCGAACTGAGCTGCCTGCGGGGCCACCTCGGGGATACTTGAGGGTTGGTTTTACTCGTAGCTAGTCTCATCTGAGTGTGCCCTGAGAAAGAGATATGTGCAGCTCCCATCAGGATGTCGGCACATCGGGCGGTGTTGCTGGTTTAGTTTTACCCTGTCGAAATGTCTTGTTGTACCGGGATACCGAGTCTGATCGGAATGTCTCGGGTGGAGGTCTATTCCTTCGTTGATCGTGAGAGCTTGTGATGGGCTAAGTTGGGACACCCTGCAGGGATTTGAACTTTCGAAAGCCGTGCCCGCGGTTATGGGCAGATGGGAATTTGTTAACGTCCGGTTGTAGAAAATCTGAAGTCAACCTTAATTAAAATGAATCAACTGCGTGTGTAACCGTGATGGTCTCTTTCCGGTGGAGTCCGGGAAGTGAACACGGTTGTTGGAGTTATGCTTGACGTAGGTAGTCCAGGATCACTTCTTGATCATACTTTTATCGACCGTGCTTTGCCTTCTCTTCTCGCTCTCATTTGCGTATGTTAGCCACCTTATATGCTAGTCGCTTGCTGCAGCTCCACCTCATACCTTTACCTTACCCATAAGCATAAATAGTCTTGATCGCGAGGGTGCGAGATTGCTGAGTCCCCGTGGCTCACAGATACTTCCAAAACCAGTTTGCAGGTGCTGATGAGTCCGTGCAGGTGACGCAACCAAGCTCAGGAGGAGCTCGATGAAGATCTTGTCCTTTGTGTTGTTTCGTTCTAGTTGATCAGTAGTGGAGCCCAGTTGGGGTCGATCGGGGACCTTTGTCGCATTTGGGGTTCTTCTTTTATTTTGGTTCCGTAGTCGGACCTTGATTGTATCTGGATGATGTAATGCTTTATTCATGTAATTGTGTGAAGTGGCGATTGTAAGACAACTATGTATCTCTTTCCCTTATTATATTACATGGGTTGTGTGAAGATTACCTCTCTTGCGACATATGCCTTCAATGCGATTATGCCTCTAAGTCGTGCCTCGACACGTGGGAGATACAGTCGCATCGAGGGTGTTACAAGTTGGTAATCAGAGCCTTCCCCGACCTTAGGAGCCCCCATTGATTGATCGTTTTTAGCGGCCGAGTTGTGTCTAGAAAAATGTTTTGAGTCATTTAGGAATTATATATCGGAGAGTTGGGAATTCTTTTTACTTCCCAGTCCCTTCATCGCTCTGCTAAGGCATCCTGACGTAGAGTTTTGACTCTTCTCTTCTCAAATTTCACTAAATTTTTTTTACGATCACGCGGGTATCTTGGAATCGTTCCGATGGTTTTATGATGAGAACATTGTCTTGGTGCCTCCTGTCAGGGGTTTTGTGGAAGTGTCCCGGGGAGTTGAGCTCTGAGGTGTTGTCGTCATAATTTTATCGTTGCAGTTCTGGAATACCTGAGTTTAGTACGCCGACATCGAAAATCTCTTTTATGCAGTTCGTTGGTGAGATAACCTCGA
Source organism: Triticum monococcum (assembly GCA_034509565.1). Lineage (NCBI taxonomy): Eukaryota > Viridiplantae > Streptophyta > Magnoliopsida > Poales > Poaceae > Triticum > Triticum monococcum. The sequence goes on along the minus strand of CM067843.1, from coordinate 377,949,321 downwards.
CACCACCCAGTACTGGGGCGGGAGTTCGGGAGTATCGCCATAACTTGTATAACGGATGCTTTTCGAAGGTTGAGGTAGATGGTTTCCGAAGGTTTCTTGGTTATGTGTTGAAGGATGGATACAGCTGGATGTAGGTATTGCTAGTTTGGGTGAGATATTATGCTTCCCCTGTATCCCCAACACCTGATTGCATAACTGGGAAAATTTCGGGAGTTTCATAGGTGGGAATTCAAGTAGCTCTTAGGATATCCTTCCGACAGATGTATGATATGAAATTGGGGTTCGACGTCTAGTGGTTCGCCTATTCACGGTCGATTTTACAGTGGTCTCATTGTGTCTTAAAGAGTCCTTGGCTATGCTGACTCGAGGATGCTTCGTATGTCATGTGCACTGCCTTGTACATGATGGTGTTGTACGATCGAGCCCGTGTAGGTCCCACCACGAAAACTTCGGACGAAATCTCTATCATATGTTTGTTCCGGCTTATTCTGCAAGCCAATCCTTTGTTTTGTTTTGAGTTGTGGTATTCGAGTTGCTTCGAAGTCAAATGTTGATTCCATACCTTTTCCAAATGGTGTTCTCATACTTCTATGTGAATACTAATCCTTCTCGATCATCGATATTGTCATGTCAATCCTTTTCACCGGTGTGCTTCTCTTCAAGTGGATCCGATCATTCCAATATCAGCAAGATCTTTTATCACTTCTTCTCAATGGTGTTTGTTCCATCCGTCTCCAAGTTGCCTTTGTTTTTCCCTCCCACCCACCCTTTTTCTTCAAGGATTCGGATATCTGAATCAAGTATCCTTTTATTATTGTGAATTCTCTCCATTCTTTTTCCCCAATGTTCTTATCTGGTGATTCTCATGAAGATTCTAACGGAACCTCAAGTTCGTCGTTCTTCGTTCTTTTTCTTCTCCGGTGGATTCAAGTCAAGATTTGTCGATTATATCCCCTTTCCTCATTTCAAATACCTTCTCTTGACGGTGCTACTCATATTTATTCATTTCTCGCTATTCAATTGTTACGGAGTGCTGAAGATATCTCAGAAGATTTGTGTCTCCATTATCAATTCGTCCAAGATATTTTGAGGTTGTTATCTCATTCAAGTCATTTATTCAACCGGTGCAATCTCTCTTTGAAATTGTCCAATGGTGTAACTTTTGAGTGGGCCCTAACCCACAGGTCTTCTCCCAGGATCTTACCTGACTCTTCTAATTTTTCCCCGGAGTTATCCTAAATTCCTTTCGAAGTTTGACGTAAGGATGAATTATCATCAGTCATATGCCTTCCTCCAAGATCTTTCAAATTCTTTCCGTAGTTGGCTCAACCTCTTCGCTTTTGATTCTCCCATAGTGTCTAAATAATTCATGGTGGTGTTTCTCGTTGTCATTCTCAGATTTTGTAGACCGAAGAAGAGTTTCTCTTTAATCTTGCTCCATCCTCTTCAAGATTCATGATTCTAGCATGTGGCCATCCTCTCGTAATTGTTTTCGATTGTTAGAATTCTTTTCACCCATCCGGAGTAATTCCAGAGTCTTCTCAGTCTATTCATTCGGAGTCCATCATCTCAGGATTATTCATTCCAGCCTTCAGCTCTCTTTCTCTAAATCTTACCGGTGCTTCATTCAAATATTATCTAAGCGGTTCTTGATCTCTTTGTCCACTTGTATCTAAATACCCTCAAGTATCTTCATTCGTTCTTCATATTCTTACTGGTGATTCATCCTTTACTTCGTTCATTTAATTCTTACGATGGTTCTTTCAAGATCTCTCTTCCTTGTTCATCATATCAATTCATTTGTTGTTCCAATCCTACCGGTGGTTCGTTGAAGACGTTCTCAAGATTATGTTATATCTCATTTAATCTTTTCTACGAGAATAAGTAGTATGTCAAATCCATTGATTGTCATCAATTTGAATTGGTGAAGGATACGCATAACATAATTCTTATTCTGGTTCCATCCAAGTGTTCAATTCCTTATTACGGAGCCTCATCAAAATTATCGGTTTCACTTGATTCATTTTTCTTTCCCGAAGTTCCAACCTCTTTCAATTATATCACCACGGAGATTCATCTAAATCATTGCAAGGATTCAACCTTATTCTTTTCATCCTCCATTTCGATTGATCATTTCTTTTATTTATGGAGTTCCTCATGAAGGTTCTACATGATGGTTCATCAAGGATTTAATTCCTTCTCGAAGTGTTCATTGAGATTCTTTTCTAAGAAGCTCAAGTTTTCTTCATCTTGCAATCCGGAGTGCATTTCTTTCTACCGTATCTTTGGAGGTGGTATTATGCCATTCTTGATAATTTGAGTTCATGTTTCATGATTCACATGTTGTTAAGTATGATGTATTTTAAATCCATCGATCTCTTCATTGGAGTTATCTTGGGTTATATTTCACCTAAAGCCTTCCCTAAGGATGGTTGTTATTATGGTGCTTATATATGATCCAAGTTTCTTCATTTATCCTCCCGGTGATATAAGTTCTCATCTCCTTGTTCATTCTAACCCAATTCTTTTCCCGCGAGTGGCAGGTTGTCACCTCATAATTTGAGATGTATTCCTTAAGCCCATATCAAGCTACTCTTTTCGTTGTTGGATGTCCAACAATTCCGTTCGACCTTCTCCTAAGAATGCCTTCTCAAGCTCTTTTGTGGCAGAAGTTGGCATTTTCTTCTCTATTCTCCTATCTCAACTATCTATCTTCTATTCTTTTGTTCCGGAGGTATTGTGATGTTGCTCTTTTCAACCCATCATCTCGTTTTGTCAAAGATCATGATTTTTCCATGCCTATACTTTTATCTGAGTGTTGTGTCCTCTTTACAAGTATCCTCTCATCTTGTCAAGTTCAATTCCTTCCATTTACAGACGTGGTGCTGTCCAAATTATATCACTCTTATTCCTTCCCTATCTTGCTTAACCGGAGTATTGTGCCCCTTTGTTCAAGTTATTTTCGCCTTATCAAGTCTTGCATCCCTTTCTCAACCAGAGTGTCGTGTTTTCATTTGAGCTCTCTCATCTTATCAAATTTTGACTCCCTTCTCAACCGGAGTGCGGCCTGAGATCTTTCTTACCCCTTGTTCCATCCATTCAATAGTTATGGAGGCAGTGTGTTGTGATTTCATCAAGTATCTTCTCATCTTATCAAGACCTTATTCAATTCTTTTTCTTTCCAACCGGAGTGCTGCCCGAATTTGGTCTTCCTTGAACCCCTTCCTTAACCGGAGTGTTTGCAATATATATCTTACCTTCAACCTCAAGGTTTTTCACAATGTTCTTTCTTCCTCTTTTCTAAATGGCTGTTTTCGACCTTGTTCACCTTCGTTGAATTCTGTCTCGAATGTATTCAACCTCTCAAGGTTGTGGTTTCACTCGTTTGTCAAGGAAGCAACTTAGTTTTACCTCTTCTCTTTTTCCGTTGTCCCTCCGGTGCCATTCTAGATCTCGGGACGAGATCCTCTCGTAGTGGTGGAGTGTTGTAACGCCCCGAGACCGATGTGCCAGGTGTCGTTCAGTTATTCTTTGTTGTTGCGTTGTCATTGCTTGCGTTTCATGCATTGCATATCATGTCATCATGCGCATTTCATTTGCATACATGTTCGTCTCATGCATCCGAGCATTTTCTCTGTTGTCCGTTTTGCAATCCGGTGTTCCGTTCTCCTCCGGTGGTCATTTCTACCTTTCTTTCTTGTGTGGGGATTAAACATTTCCGGATTGGACCGAGACTTTCCAAGCGGCCTTGGTTTACTACCGGTAGACCGCCTGTCAAGTTTGTACCATTTGGACTTCGTTTGATACTCCAACGGTTAACCGAGGGACCGAGAAGGCCTCGTGTGTGTTGCAGCCCAACACCCTTCCATTTTGGCCCAAAACCCACCTAACTCTGCTCCATCTTCTCGGTCGTTCGATCACGATCGCGTGGCCGAAAACTGCACCTCATTTGGACTCTCCTAGCTCCCTCTATGCCTATATATACACCCCCCTCCGAAATTCGCTGTTCATTCTTCCCCTAACCCCAGATCCACCCCTCCACCGCGCATCCGGACGCGTCCGCACGCGACGGACATGTCCGCCCCCACGCGCCACCTCACCCCAGCCAATCAGAAGCCGCCACGTCGTCACCACTGCCTCCCTCCTCCAATCCCACTGCGCCACATGGCACCGCGCTGCCCCACTTCGCCGCCGGCCCGCGAGCCCAGATCGAGCCCGTGGGGCCCAACCTCGCCGCCGCCTGCGGAGAGCCGCGCCCGCTCGCCGCCTTCTCCATCCTCCCTTGCGCCGCCGCACGCCGTCTCGACACCGGCCGCCCGCCGACGCCGCTCGCCGCCTCGTGCCCGGCCCCGGCCACCGTTGAGCTCGCCGGATGCCGCCCCTGTCGCCCTTCGCTTCCCGCCATCGTCCCGGAGCGCAGCTGCCTCGATCCGTCCCCAGGGAGGAGCCCCGGTGCCGCCCGCCCCAAGATCTGGCGCCACCGCCTCGGTTCCTGCCGTCCCCGTCGCCGGAGTTCCCAGCGCGCCGCCGCCGGAGAGGATCGGGAGGAGCCCCGATCCGTCTGCGTTGACCGCGTCCCCGCTCTAGGGCCCCGCCGTGGCCTCCTAGGCCCAGCGTGCCGCCCCCGCTTTCGGCCTAGATCCCAGGCCCATCTCCAGCGCAGCGCCCCGCCTCAGCCTGCTTCCTCTCCCTCCGACTGGGCCAGGCCCAGGGGTGAGCCGCCCCCAGCGCCCCGTCTCTGGTGTTTTTTTTCTGTTGTTGGGCTGTCCAGATTCGGCCCGATGCATTTTTTCCTCTGTTGCGATTTTGTCTATTATCCAGAGTCTTGCAGTTTTACGATTTAGACCCTCATGTTCATGCATTTAATAACTCATGAACCGTGCATCGGATTAAAATGATTTATATATGAAACTTGCTCAGAATTTTGTGTAGATTAATAATATGCCACTTTCTTGCCATGTTAAAATGCTTAAAATGTTGTTTGCATTAATTTGCCCCTATGCCATGTTGAAACGGTTTAATTCATAACTATTCAACCGTAGCTCCAAATTAAATAAACTTTATATGTAAATGGGGTAGAATTTTGCCTAGTTTATCATGGTGACCTTACTTTGCATGTTAAACAACTCTAAAATTGTGCCTAGGGCAGAACAGTACCAAACCTTAAATTACGCATATGAGGATTTTCCGGACTTGTTGTTTGTTGTTCTGGCCTCATTTAAACTTGTCTAGATAGGTAGTTTTGTTGTGCTTCACCTCTTGCCATGTTAATCAACATTTAATATTGTTGGGTACATAACCGAGAGAGAACTAAATAATTGATGTGGTGTTTCGTCAATATGCAACTCATTGCATATTGAGCTCCACTTAATTTGTAGGATTGCTTGTGCTCTTTGCCATGCCATGCCTCTTTAAACCGGACATGCATCATACTTGATTGTGCATCATGCCATGTTGATGTGTTGGTTGTTTACTATGTTGTGTGCTTCTTTTCCGGTGATTGCTTCTTCGGGTTGGATCCGGTAACGTCGAGTTTGTGAGGACCCGTTCATCTACGTCCGTTTGTCTCCTTCATGGACTCGTTCTTCTTCCTTGCGGGATTTCAGGCAAGATGATCATACCCTCGAAATCACTACTATCTTTGCTATGCTAGTTTGCTCGCTCTTTTGCTATGCCATTGCTACGATGCCTACCGCTTGCTTGTCAGCCTCCCAAATTGCCATGTACAGCCTCTAACCCACCATGTCCTAGCAAACCATTGATTGGCTATGTTACCGCTTTGCTCAGCCCCTCTTATAGTGTTGCTAGTTGCAGGTGAAGATTGGAGGCCGTTCCTTGTTGGAACATTTGTTTACTTGTTGGGATATCACAATATATCTTATTTAATTAATGCATCTATATACTTGGTAAAGGGTGGAAGGCTCGGCCTTATGCCTGGTGTTTTGTTCCACTCTTGCCGCCCTAGTTTCCGTCATATCGGTGTTATGTTCCCGGATTTTGCGTTCCTCACGCGGTTGGGCTATAATGGGAACCCCTTGACAGTTCGCCTTAAGTAAAGCTCTTCTAGCAATGCCCAACATTGGTTTTACCATTTGCCACCTAGCCTTTTTTCCATTGGGAGTCGCGCATCCCAAGGGTCATCTTATTTTAACCCCCCCGGGCTAGTGCTTGTCTAAGTGTTGGTCCGAACTGAGCTGCCTGCGGGGCCACCTCGGGGAAACTTGAGGGTTGGTTTTACTCGTAGCTAGTCTCATCTGAGTGTGCCCTGAGAAAGAGATATGTGCAGCTCCCATCAGGATGTCGGCACATCGGGCGGTGTTGCTGGTTTAGTTTTACCCTGTCGAAATGTCTTGTTGTACCGGGATACCGAGTCTGATCGGAATGTCTCGGGTGGAGGTCTATTCCTTCGTTGACCGTGAGAGCTTGTGATGGGCTAAGTTGGGACACCCTGCAGGGATTTGAACTTTCGAAAGCCGTGCCCGCGGTTATGGGCAGATGGGAATTTGTTAACGTCCGGTTGTAGAAAATCTGAAGTCGACCTTCATTAAAATGAATCAACTGCGTGTGTAACCGTGATGGTCTCTTTCTGGCGGAGTCCGGGAAGTGAACACGATTGTTGGAGTTATGCTTGACGTAGGTAGTCTAGGATCACTTCTTGATCATACTTTTATCGACCGTGCTTTGCCTTCTCTTCTCGCTCTCATTTGCGTATGTTAGCCACCTTATATGCTAGTCGCTTGCTGCAGCTCCACCTCATACCTTTACCTTACCCATAAGCTTAAATAGTCTTGATCGCGAGGGTGCGAGATTGCTGAGTCCCCGTGGCTCATAGATACTTCCAAAACCAGTTTGCAGGTGCCGATGAGTCCGTGCAGGTGACGCAACCAAGCTTAGGAGGAGCTCGATGAAGATCTTGTCCTTTGTGTTGTTTCGTTCTAGTTGATCAGTAGTGGAGCCCAGTTGGGGTCGATCGGGGACCTTTGTCGCATTTGGGGTTCTTCTTTTATTTTGGTTCCATAGTCGGACCTTGATTGTATCTAGATGATGTAATGCTTTATTCATGTAATTGTGTGAAGTGGCGATTGTAAGCCAACTATGTATCTATTTCCCTTATTATATTACATGGGTTGTGTGAAGATTACCTCTCTTGCGAGATATGCCTTCAATACGATTATGCCTCTAAGTTGTGCCTCGACACGTGGGAGATATAGTCGCATCGAGGGTGTTACATGACAGCTCCACCATTCAATATAAATATGTATTCGGTTTGCGACTTAGAGTCATCCGGATCAGTGTCAAAGCTAGCATCGACGTAACCATTTACGACAAGCTCTTTGTCACCTCCATAAATGAGAAACATATCCTTGTCATTTTCAGGTATTTCAGGATGTTCTTGACCGCTATCCAGTGATCCACTCTTGGATTACTTTGGTACCTCCCTGCTAAACTTATAGCAAGGCACACATCAGGTCTGGTACACAGCATTGCATACATGATGGAACCTATAGCTGAGGCATAGGGAATGACTTTCACTTTCTCTCTATCTTCTGCAGTGGTTGGGCATTGAGTGTGACTCAACGTCACACCTTGTAACACAGGCAAGAACCCTTTCTTTGACTGATCCATTTTGAACTTCTTCAAAACTTTATGAAGGTATGTGCTTTGTTAAAGTCCAATTAAGCGTCTTGATCTATCTCTATACATCTTGTTTCCCAAATATAAGTAGCTTCACCGAGGTCTTTCATTGAAAAATTCTTATTCAAGTATCCTTTTATGCTATCTAGAAATTCTATATCATTTCCAATCAACAATATGTCATCCACATATAATATTAGAAATGCTACAGAGCTCCCACTCACTTTCTTGTAAATACAGGCTTCTCCAAAAGTCTGTATAAAACCATATGCTTTGATCACACTATCAAAGCGTATATTCCAACTCCGAGAGGCTTGCACCAGTCCATCAATGGATCGTTGGAGCTTGCACACTCTGTTAGCACCTTTAGGATCGACAAAACCTTCTAGTTGCATCATATGAAACTATTCTTTAAGAAATCCATTAAGGAATGCAGTTTTGACATCCATTTTCCAAATTTCATAATGATAAAATGCGGAAATTGCTAACATGATTCGGACAGACTTAAGCATCGCTACGGGTGAGAAGGTCTCATCATAGTCAACTAGTTGAACTTGTCAAAAACCTTTTGCAACAAGTCAAGCTTTGTAGACAGTAACATTACCATCAGTGTCAGTCTTCTTCTTGAAGATCCATTTATTCTCTATGGCTTGCCGATCATCGGGAAAGTCAACCAAAGTCCATACTTTGTTCTCATACATGGATCCCATCTTAGATTTCATGGCCTCAAGCCATTTCGCAGAATCTGGGCTGATCATCGCTTCCTCATAGTTTGTAGGTTCGTCATGGTCTAGTAACATGACTTACAGAACAGAATTACCGTACCACTCTAGTGCGGAACGTACTGTGGTTGTCCTACTAGGTTCGGTAGTAACTTAATATGAAGTTTCATGATCATTATCATTAGCTTTCTCACTAATTGACGTAGGCATCACTGGAACTGATTTCTATGATGAACTACTTTCCAATTCGAGAGAAGGTACAACTACCTCATCAAGTGCTACTTTCCTCCCACTCACTTCTTTCGAGAGAAACTCCTTCTCTAGAAAGGATCCATTCTTAGCAACAAATATCTTGCCTTCAGATCTATGATAAACGCTGTACCCAACCATTTCTTTTAGGTATCCTATGAAGACGCACTTCTCCGATTTGGGTCCGAGCTTATCAGGCTGAAGCTTTTTCACATATGCATCTGAAAGGATCGAGAAGAGGTGTCTAGAGGGGGTGAATAGACTCCTAACAAACAAAAGTTGCATCTTTTATTTTCTGTAATTTAAGGTAGATTTTTAGCATAAGTTTAAACATCCACAATACATTCAAGCAAGCATGGCAAGAGTATATGAGCAGTGGAAAGTAAAGCATGCAATTTGCAAGAAAGTAAAGTGATGGGATTGAATTGTGTAAACGCAATTGGAGACACGGAGATTTTTGGCATGGTTCCGATAGGTGGTGCTATCTTACATCCATGTTGATGGAGACTTCAACCATGAAGGGTAACGGTTGCGCGAGTCCATGGAGGGCTCCACCCACGAAGGGTCCACGAAGAAGAAACCTTGTCTATCCCACCATGGCAATCTCCTATGAAGGACTTGCCTCACTAGGGTAGATCTTCACAAAGTAGGCAATCTCCTTGCCCGTACAAACTTCTTGGTTCAACTCCACATTCTTGACGGAGGCTCCCAAGTGACACCTAACCAATCTAGGAGACACCACTCTCCAAAAGGTAATAGGCGGTGTGTTGATGATGAACACCTTGCTCTTGTGCTTCAAATGATAGTCTCCCCAACACTCAACTCTCTCTCACATATTTGGATTTGGTGGAAAGATGATTTGAGTGGAAAGCAAGTTGGAGAAGGCTAGAGATCAAGATTTATGTGCTTGGAGTGGATTATCATGACCTCAACACACGAGTAGGTGGTTCTCTCTTAGAAAATGTATGCTGGAAGTGTAGGCATATTCTGATGGCTCTCCTCCCGAATGAATAGTGGGTGGAGGGTTATATATAGCCTCCACACAAAATCTAACCGTTACACACATATCACTAAACTCGATGGGACCAAATCAGACAACTTGGTCGGACCGATTTAGTTCATAATGTGACCGTTAGACATTTTGGTGGGACCTATATGATCAACTCGGTGGGATCGATGTGCTAGGGTTAGGGTAAAACCTCGTCTCAGTTTGACCGATTACGCAAACTCGGTGAGACCGATTTTGGTAATAAGCAAAACAGAGAGTTGATCAAGCAAACTCGGTGGGACCGATTGCATATCTCGGTGGGACCGAAATTATTGCAATAGGTAACAGAGCGTTTGCAAGCCCATCTCGGTGAGACCGAGATCCCATCAGTGAGACAGAATTGATTGGGGTTTGTGGCAGTGGCTATGTCAAGAGAACTCGGTGGCGCCGGATAGAAGTTTCAGTGGGGCCGAGTTTGACTTTTTGGTTTGGTACATATGTGGATATGGGAAAGTGGTTGAGGGTTTCGGAGCATATCACTAAGCATTTTGAGCAAGCAAGCCATTACGCAACACATCATCCCCTTTTAATAGTATTGGCTTTTCCTATGGACTCAATGTGATCGTGGATCACTAAAAGTAAAAATGTAGAGCCTTGAGCTTTTGAGCTTGATCCAATCCTTTGTACTTAGCATCTTGAAAGGGTTCCATATCCTCTTGTCCACGCCACTCAATCTGTTGAACTTGATTGAAATATACTAGCTGAAAACATTAGTCCAACAAGAGATATGTCGACATTAATTACCAGAACCACCCAGGGAGCACTTGTGCTTTGAATCTCCCCCTTTTTGGTAATTGATGACAACATACATCAAAGCTTTAGATAAGGGTATAGAAGATAACAAGTAAAGCTTTGGAAAGAAATGTAACATGCATAGGCTCCCCCTACATGTATGCAATCATGTCAATATGAATCGTTAGAGCATGTGAATGCATAATCATGACAGAGCAAGCAATGTGTTACATGTATCTTGGCTATATGCATTAGAGCAAATGATATGAACGTATGAAGTGTAAATTCATGTTCATGATTCCTTCTTGCAAACAATATGTACATCAGCAAGAAATCATCATGCACATGAGTGTGATGCATATACTTACCTTGTGGTCTTGAGCTGGCTTAGGAAGAGATGAACCTGACTAAACAAGGTTAGATAACACTGATACATCTACTAGATAGAGCAAACAAAAGAAGCCACAAGAGTATCAAGACTGGGATGACATGTAGAGTGTGAGTACTGGCTACTCTATTGGATATAGACATGTCCCCAACTGTAAAAGATATGCAATGAATTCAAAGACTTCCTTCCCTAGCAGTCTTTCTCCCCCTGAATCTTGTATTGGATAATGGGAGAACATAGGGAAACAAAATCAGAGAAAAAGAGATCATAAACATGAACATAACATAGACATGTCTTTACCCTCATAAAGACATGTGACTTCTCTCCTCTTGAACACCAAGCATCTAGGGCCTTTGATGTGATTATCTCTCCCTTTCTCTCCCCCCCTTTTGAAGAGAATAAGCTTTGATGTGATCTCTCTCTCTCCCCCTTTGACATCAATTTCCAAGAAGGGATCTTCTGGAGTGTGAGTCAAAATAGGTTTAGTCCTTGAGTGACAGAGCAAAACAAAATATAGATTGTGATGCTGGTAGAGGACAAGAATCATCGAGTGGAGCTGGAACAAAAAATGCAGGAACAAGTGGCAAATTGTATTTTCTGTAGTGAAATCAGTGGCACCGAGTTGTGTTCTTTGGTTTCACCGAAAGGATTCGGTTGGACCGAAAGTAGCAAACCGGCGTGTCCGAGTGCAGCACAGATAAAGAGCAATAGTCACCTCAGCTCACTAGGCAAATAAGATCTTACAAATATTTGCAAGGAATTAACTAAAGGATTTGCAATGAATTGGATGCAAGAGATGCAGAACGAAACAGAGAAAATAAAATCTAGATGAAAGTTTTTTTATTGAAAGAGGAAGGGGAATAAATATGCAAGGGACTGTCGGCGTCCTGGGAACATGGGTCCCCAGACTTGCCTGCCTGCGGCCCGCGGCGTGGCTGAGCCAGCAGGCCGTACGACCCATCTTCACCAACAAAGCACCCAAGACCCTCGCGAGGGGCCAAGCCTCACGAGGCGGATGACACAAGACCTCCTTTGGAGTGGCCTAGCTAGGTAGGCTCATGAGGAGCGGAGATATCAAGGCAAGGAAAACCTCACGAGGTTCTCGTGACGTGAGCTGTGACGATCGACACCAGACGGGCGCCAACGCGCACAGCGTCCTTGTTTCCTCTTTGGTGCAAAGGGAGCAAGCGCAGCCTCGGAGTACCGAGGCATCAGGCAAATGTTGCCATTTCGGTGCAACAAGACCAAGGCCAAGGACTGCAAGACGGAGGTCATCGTGGAGCCCAGAACAGCGTCACCAGCAGAACTTTGTGCAGGCGAAGACTACTTTTGTCAAGATAGCTTGTACTAGTTGTCCCCCTTCAAATTATCCCGCCATTGTTGGCTCCCTTCCCGCTCGATATTTGGGAAGAGGACCAGGGCCTCTATAAATAGGACTAGCCACCACAGTGGAGAGGAGATGGGATCTGAGTGAGAGAAGGGAGGGATCATCTTAGCTCGAGAGAGACCACCTCACACACAAGCTCACCGAGCACAAGAACGCCTTGACCACAGGAGGTCGTTCTGCCCTTGTATTGTTCATCATCAGCCCGAGAGGCAATCCACCACCAAACTGGATTAGGGTATTACATCGCAACGGTGGCCCGAACCAGTATAAACCCTGTGTCCATATGTGTTGTGAGTTCGTCGAGTTCGTCCGCGAGATCCTAGCAAGCTAGAGGGTAGATCGGTTGAAGGGAAAGACTTCACGCGCACCCCAGTGTTCGAACCTTAAGGGTTTGCCGGGACCCCATACCCCGACAGGGACAAAGGCAAAGAACAAATGCAAAGACTCAGAGAAACACTAGAGAACTTCATGTAGAATTGGGCGGTGACAAAGTCACCTATGTTAGAGTATATTGACTGAGGAGTCAAGTGAGAACACTTGATCGTAGGTCATACTCATCGTTTAACCTCAAAATGGGGTTACCATTTTTCGTTTAAGCTTTTGATGTATTCGCATCTTGTTGAGCTGCTTTGACTCATGACTTGGGGTAAAGCTTGTCTACGATGGAGTAGCTTACCTTGGGTGGTGGTGTTGAACTGGATCATGTAGTTGAACTTGCATGGGGTGCTCAAGGTTGATGTAGCACATCAATGGTTGGGAACACCACTTCGAGTTGAGTTCATCTACCTACATGGGTTAGTCTTGCAAGGAAGATCACTTGTTTATCCAAAATGACAATCATGAAATTTGATACCAAATGACATTTGATGTATAGAATTTGTCAAAGGATATGTTGAGGGGTGTCATGCTTCCTTGTCTTCAACCACCATTGTGTAGAGACTTGGTGATGTAGAGTTTTCTCAAGATGTGAGTGAGTTGCAATCTCATGGATTTAGATTCATCCAAGTACCTACAAGGTTTAGATAGCATGCAAGGGTACAAATGTATCCAAACATATGATCATCATCATAAGAGAAGAAGTCAAGTATTAGACAAAGGCTATGCCTTGCATGTATCCGAATGGAGTTCCTAGTCCAAGTTTGAAGCATCAATGATGTTCAGTTCACCTCTCAAACGGCAAAAGACTTTCTCATCAAGAGGTTTGGTGAATATGTCCTCCAATTGCTTATCGGTACGAACATGCTTAAGATCAATGTCCCCTTTAGCAACATGATCTCAAATGAAATGATGACAAACTTCAATATGCTTAGTTTGAGAATGTTGCACGGAATTGTGAGCAATCTTAATAGCACTCTCATTGTCACAAAGCAATGGAACATGTTTCACATAGATCCCATAATCTTTAAGAGTTTGAGTCATCCAAAGTAATTGAGCACAACATGAACTGGTGGCAATGTACTCCGCTTCGGTGGATAAGGATACTGAGTTTTGTTTCTTGGAGGACCAAGATACAAGAGATCTACCAAGAAATTGACAAGTACCCGAAGTGGACTTTCTATCAATCTTGTCTCTAGCGTAGTCCGAATCGGAGTAGCCAACATGATCAAAAGAAGACCTCTTAGGATACCAAATTCTAAAATTTGGTTTATGTATTAGGTATCTCACTATCCTTTTCACAGCCTTAATATGACATTCTTTAGGGGCCGCTTGATATCGTGCACACATGCACACACTTCCCATAATATCGGGATGGGAGGCACATAGATATAACAATGAACTAATCATGGAGCGATAAACCTTTTGGTCAACTGGTTTGCCATCCTTGGTCAAGTCAAGATGTCCACTAGTAGGCATGGGGTTTTTCATACCTTTGCTTTCTTGCATGTTGAACTTCTTGAATAAGTCCTTGGTATACTTTGTTTGGGAAACAAAGGTACCCTCCTTAGTTTGGTTGATTTGCAAACCAAGGAAGAACTTGAGTTCACTCATCATAGACATCTCAAACTTCTCCGACATTAGCTTTCCAAACTTTTCACTAAAATGGCGGTTAGTCGAACCAAATATGATATCATCAACATAAATTTGGCATACAAATAACTCACCATTAACCCTTTTAGTAAAAAGAGTAGAATCTATTTTTCCAATCTCAAAGCCTTTTTCGATAAGGAACTTGGTCAAGCATTTATACCATGCTCTAGGATCTTGTTTAAGACCATAAAGAGCTTTGTGAAGTTTGTAAACATGGTCAGGTTTCTTTGGATTGACAAAGCCGGGAGGTTGTTTAACATAAACTTCCTCCTCAATTTCACCATTTAGAAAAGCAGTTTTAATATCCATTTGGTACAAGGTGATATCATGGTGATTAGCATAGGCAAGTAAGATGCAGATGGACTCAAGTCAAGCAACGAGGGCATATGTCTCACCGTAGTCCATACCTTCAACTTGAGTGTAGACTTGGGCGATGAGACGTGCTTTGCTGCGGACAACTTGACCATCCTCGTCTTGCTTGTTGTGAAACACCCATTTGGTACCAATGATGTTGTGGTTATTGTCGGGCTTCTCGACCAATGTCCACACTTCATTTCTCTCAAAGTTGTGTAGCTCTTCATGCATAGCATTTATCCAATCCGGATCTTCCAATGCTTCTTCAACCTTCATAGGTTCAATGCTAGAGATGAATGAATAATGTTCACAAAAATTAGCCAAATGAGTTTTAGAGCGAGTGATTCTCTTGGTTTGGATATCATTGAAGATGTGTTCGACGGGATGGTCTCTTGAGACTCTTGCTCGAAATCGTGGAAGCTTTTATTGGGTCGGGGTGGAGCATCTTCTTCATCATCCTGTTCTTCTTCTTGGCTTTCTTCATTATTGACGTTGTCATTCTCTCGTCATGGTGGAGAAGGAGGTTGATGAGGTTCATCTTGGTGTACTTCCTCATTTTCTTCATCTTGGCGTGTCCCACTTGTGGATGCTTCTATGTCAACTCTTGGTACACCTTGTCGTGAGGTAGAAGCTTCCACTTGGACGGAGGACGTACTCTCCTTCACCTCCGTTGGACGAATCTTGCCAATACACAAGTCTTGGATTGCTTCCGAAGGGTCTTTGTCTCCTACATCAATTGGCAATTGCTCTATTTACAACCGTTAGATTCGTCAAACTTCACATCTACCGTATCTTCAACCATTTGGGTGAAATTGTTGTAGACACGGTAAGTGTGAGAGTTTGAGCCATAACCAAGTAGGAAACCCTCCTGAGATTTAGGAGAAAATTTAGAATGACAATGCTTATCAAGAATGTAACATTTTAAGCCAAATACTCGAAAGTATCCAACTTGGGGTTTGTTACCGGTGAGGAGCTCATATGTCGTCTTGCCGAGTAGCTTGTGAAGATACAAGCCGTCTCAACCGCTTCCGCCCAAAAGTGTTTTGGCGTCTTGTACTCATCAAGCATAGTTCTCGACATCTCAATAAGAGTTTGGTTCTTCCTCTCAATAACTCCATTTTGTTGAGGCGTGTACGTAGCCGAGAGCTCGTGTGAAATCCCTTCTTCGTCAAGAAAGGTATCCACATTTGTGTTCTTGAACTCCGTTCCATTGTCGCTGCGAACATTCTTGATCTTCACTTCAAATTAATTTTGGGCCTTCCTAGCGAAGTTCTTGAAGATCTTTTGGACCAGTGATTTATCATCAAGAAAGAACACCCACGTAAATCTTGAAAAATCATGGACTATAACTAGACCAAATGAGTTTCCATTGAGACTTTTATAGGCATAGGGACCAAAGAGATCCATGTGAAGTAGCTCGAGCGGTCTTCTCATGGTCATGATGTTCTTCACGGGGTGGCTTCCTCCAACTTGTTTTCCTGCTTGACAAGCACTACAAAGTCTATCCTTGTCAAATATAACATCTTTTACTCCAAGGATGTGATCACCTTTAATAAGCTTATCAAGATTTCGCATGACCACATGACCTAACCTTCTATGACACAACCAACCTTTCGAAGATTTAGCAATTAAGCAAGTTCTAGGTTGAGCCTTTCTACTGAAATCAACAATATATAGATCACCTCTTCATGTACCGGTAAAGACCATTTTATGATTATCTCTACGAAACACTTGGCAATCTACTTTAGTAAATAGGACATTGAAACCAAAGTCAGCAAGTCTAGATACGGAAAGTAAATTGTAGCCAAGAGATTCAACGAGCATAACATTTTGTATAGAGTTATCATGTGAGATGGCCACCTTACCAAGGCCAAGCACCTTACCCTTTGAGTTAGCACCAAAAGTGACATACTTTTGAGGGCCGTCGTTTTCGGCAAGCTCACGAAACATATCCTTGTCTCCGATCATGTGATCGGTACACCCACTATCAAGAACCCATTCATTTCCTCCAGCCATGTAGCCATGAAGATTTGCCATAAGACCCAAGTGTCTCATAGACTCGTCGAGATCAAAGTCACTATCATCATCCTCATCATAGTACCCATGTTCAACATCATCTTGTGATGGATCAATTCCTAGAGAGGGAAATTCATTAGATAAATGGTCATCACAATAGTCATCTTTATGAATTCTAATGGCTTCGGAGATGATATTGCTAATGATTCCAACATCTCCTTTGGCACTCATAAGATTAGTAAGCTCAAATAGACAATCACCAAATTTGGGATCATTGGAACTCATCTTACTCAGGGCAATAGACTTATGAAGAATTTCATCCAAGTTTTGCAAGGAATAGTTTGGAAATCGTTCCTCAAGAAATCTCCATGTGGTGTAGGCACAATCAAGAGCAGACAAGCTAGCGAGCAAGTTTCTAGGCAAACCTCTAGTGATTAAATTGACAATTCTAAGATTAAGAATCATGTCAATAGACTCATCAAGGGTAGGATGCAAAGGATCAACATGGGGTGCACAAGGGCTAGTAATGTACTTGTTCAAATGATATTCATTGAAAATCTAAAGCATCTCAATTTTCCACTCATGAAAGAACTCTCCATCAAGTATAGACACTCTACGTCAAAGACTCCCCAACGTAGACTCATCCATCTTCCTCCAAATGTGTTTAAACCAAAGCAATGGAGACCAATGCTCTAATACCAATTGAAAGGATCGAGAAGAGGTGTCTATAGGGGGTGAATAGACTCCTAACAAAGAAAAGTTGCAGTTTTAATTTTCTTCAATTTAACGTATATTTTTAACATAAGTTTAAACATCAACAATACATTCAAGCAAGCATGGCAAGAGTATATGAGCAGCGGAAAGTAAAGCATGCAATTTTCAAGGAAGTAAAGGGATGGGATTGGAGTGTGCAAACTCAATTGGAGACACAGCGATTTGTTGGTGTGGTTCCGATAGGTGGTGCTATCGTCCATCCACGTTGATGGAGACTTCAACCCACGAAGGGTAACAGTTGCGCGAGTCCACGGAGGGCTCCACCCATGAAGGGTCCACGAAGAAGCAACCTTGTCTATCCCAGCATGGCCATCACCCACGAGGGACTTGCCTCACTAGGGTAGATCTTCACGAAGTAGGCGATCTCCTTGCCCGTACAAACTTCTTGGTTCAACTTGACAATCTTGACGGAGGCTCCCAAGTGACACCTAACCAATTGAGCAGACACCACTCTCCAAAAGGTAATAGACAGTTGTCGGCGTTCTGGGAATGGGGGACCCCAGACTTGCCTTCCTGCGGCCTGCGGCGTAGCTCAAAGGAGGCCCAGCATGGCCCATCTTCATCACCACAAGACTCAAGACCCTCGTGAGGGGCCAAGACTCGTGGGGCGGACGACACGGCACATCCTCAGGCGCAGCCTCCTCAGGCTGGCTCGCGAGGAGGCGGAGAAATCAAGGCGGGGTACCTCGCGAGGTGCCCATGACGCAAGCCATGACGACTCAGGGTGCTAGGCGGGCGCCAGCGCGCGCAGCGTCCTTCTTTCCTCTTTGGTGCAAAGGGGGCAAGCGCTGCCGCGGAGTACCGAGGCATCAGGCAAAGTTTGCCATTTCGGTGCAACGAGACCAAGACCAGGCGGACTACGAGACGGAGGTCACCATGGAGCCCAGCGCAGCGTCACCGCAGAACCTTTGTTAGGCGAAGACCAACTTTAGTCAGGATAAGTGTACTAGATGTTCCCCTTCGAATTGGCCAATTGTTGGCGCCCTTCCCGCTCAATATTTGGGAAGAGGACCAGGGCCCCTATAAATAGGACCATCCACCCACGTGGTAGGGGGGGTCGAAATCAGAGAAAGAGAGAGAGAGAGAGAAGGGTGACTGAACTCCTCATAGCAGTTCATCGCCCCAGTCAAGAACAGACCCTCGCGAGGCGGTTCTTCCTTGTATTGTTCGTCATCATCAGCCCCAGGAGGCAATCCACCAACCACACACTAGAGTAGGGTATTACACCACAACGGTGGCCCGAACCAGTATAAACCTTGTGTCTCTTGTGCAGTTCTTTTGTTAGTTTAGATCTTTGTGAGACGGGGAGGTCAAGGGCGTGATCTCCGCGCGCACTCCAGTGTTCGAACCGTAAGGATCTGCCAGAACCCGTGATCCAACATCTTGGCGCGCCAGGTAGGGGTGCGCCAGAATCTGTCCTCCACCACTCCGCTCTCCTCCGACCGTCGCGTCCATGTCCGACGCTCGTCGGGCCCGCGCCGAGCGCCGGGCCGCCATCGCTTCTCGCGTCGCCCAGACGGCCCCCGTCGGTGGGCGTCCTCGTCGTTCCCCGTCGCCCGCCGTCAACGCCGCCACCGGCCCGGTGGGGGGCGAGCAGCAAGCGTCGTCTCAGCATCCATCTGTGCGCCAAGACGGCCGCACCGCTACTCCATCGCTCGCACCAGCTGGCTCTTCGTCCCGCGCGCTCCGCGCACCCTTGGAGACTCGAGCTGCGCTCCTCGCGGCAAACGAGCTCCTGCGCTACCGCCTCGTCGACGACGTCTACGAAGAGTGGCTCGACCGCGTCGCCGAGCTTGTCCGCGCCGCAGGGGGCTCTTCCGCGCCATCCGTTCCTCTGTGCCACACCCCGCCCCGCGCGGGCAACGAAGCTCCAGAGGCGCACCAGCCGCCTCCTCTCCAAGAAGATGCCATGGCTCCAAGGCGCGTGGCCCCTGGGCGGAACCCGCTTTGTCAGGTGCCAGCGCAACAAGAACGGAGCTACCAGGAAGTCCCTCGCCCGCAAGGGGCTGCCAGGGCGCTCCCTGCTCCGGCACGCCGCGACCCTGCTCCAGCTCCGGCACGCCAAGACCCCGCTCTGCTCCTAGCTGCAGCGCGTGGGGACCCTCAAGACCAAGCTCTCCACGAGCCGAAGCCTTTCGTGGCTACCGCCGGCTGCCGCGCCTACACCACCGAGCTGCGCAGCGTCGCGTGGCCCGGCAAGTTCAAGCCAGACCTGCCTCCTCACTACGATGGCACAACTGACCCCGCAGAGTTCCTCCAGCTCTATGAGCTGGGCATCGAGGCTGCCAGCGGGGATGAAAAAGTCATGGCGAACTGGTTCCCCATGGCGCTCAAGGAAGGAGCTCGAACCTAGCTCCTGAATCTGGCTCCAGGCACGATCTCCTCCTGGGACTAGATGCGCACCCGCTTCATCGCCAACTTCCAAGGTACTCGCGACCGGCCACCCGCCATGAGCGACATGCGCCGCATCAAGCAACAACCCAGAGAGACCCTGCGAAAGTACATCCAGCGCTTCAACAACGTGCGCCTCAAGATCCCCAAGGTGTCCGAGGAAGCCATCATCTCGGCCTTCTCCGATGGCGTGCGCGACGTCAAGATGAAGGAGGAGCTGGCGATGCACGAAGACCTCTGCACCTCCCTGGAGCTGTTCAACTTGGCGACCAAGTGCGCCAGGGCTGAGGAGGGACGTCTCTCCCTCCTCGAGCTGCCTGCCGCCGACCCAGAAGAGAAGAAGCCCAAGGCCAATGACGTGAAGCGCAAGGGGGCTGCCGTACTCGCAGCAGAACCAGACACCAAGCGGGGCAAGGATCTGCCCGAACCCTCCAGAGGCAGCCGGTATTGTGTGTACCACGACCTCCACACCCACAACACCAACGAATGTCAAGAACTCCGCGGCGTGCGGGAAGGAAGGATCGGCCGTTGCCCTGACCGTGCTGACCGGGGCTACGACCGAGGAGGAGGAAGAAACCCAGGATGCTGGGAAGATCGCGGCCCGCGCCAGGGGTGGCGCGACCAACCTCGCGAGGACCGCTGGCGGGAGCTACCTCGCGAGGGAGACTGGAGGGATCAGCCTCATGAGGATTTCCCTCATGGCAACGCAGGCCTACCTCCGCTGCCGCCTCAGCCAAGGAGGAACGAAGACCACCATCAAGACGAGGGGGCTGGGGGCTTCCAAGAGCCGCGTGCAATCGCCTGCATCCTGGGCAGAGCTCAAGCCCCAGCCTCTCAACGTATCTTCAAGCAGTTTGCCCACGAAGTGAATGCAGTTCTCCCCAAGCTCGAAGCAACGCGCCCCCTCAGGTGGTCGGCGTGCGCCATCACGTTCAGCTCAGCGGACCAGCTCAAGTGCGCGGCCACGGTCGGGGTCCTCCCGATGCTTTGCTCCCCAGTCATCAGCAACGAGCTGGTCACCAAGACCCTCATCGATGGTGGGGCAGGGCTCAACGTCCTGTCCGTGGAAACATTCAATAGCCTCCAGGTGCCCTATGACCAGCTTTAGCCAACCAAGCCTTTCTCCGGAATCACCGACGGTTCCGCAGTCCCGATCGGGCAGGTCCGCCTCCCTGTCATCTTCGGGGCTCGCAGCAACTACCGCACCGAGCTCATCGACTTCGACGTCGCCCACATCCGCCTGCCGTACAATGCCATCCTCGGGTACCCAGCGATGGCCAAGTTCATGGCCGTGACTCACCACGACTATAACGTCCTCAAGATGCCAGGAAGTGGCGGTGTCATCACAGTGCCCTGTGAAGAGAAGGATGCAGTGTGTTCCCTGGAGCGAGCCTTTCAGGCCGCGTCGCTAGAAGACCCAGATCGCGGAAGCAGGAGGCTTCCTGAGACCACCCCCAAGAAGAAGAAGGCGTCGTCAGGCTCAGCCCCTTAGGAGGCAGGCCCTTCAGGGCCCGTGTCAGCCTAGGGGGACCTCCCATCCATCGCGTAGGAAAGCGCGCCCGGTGCCCTCCTCAGGCAGGGCTCGGGGGCTCTCACCTGGAGGGCCACCGACCTAGCCAGGGTCACGAGGGAGGCGCTTGGGCACCATGTGGAGGCGTGCTTCGAAGCACGTTTCCCTCGAGAAGGAGCCAGGCAAGGAAGGTCAGACCAGCAGGAGTTCGTTAACGAGGCCATTCAAGAACTACAGGAGTCAAGGATCATGAGAGGTTGCCGCCGTCTACCAGCTGTGGCCCCACATCCACGCGAGGATGGTGGGCTGCGCGTCTGCGTCGACGTACTAGGGCTCAATCAGATCGCCAGGATGGAGCGTCTCTGGCCCTCGCAAGTGGGGCGCTGCTGGGGTCCACCCCACAGCCATGTTCGCATGCTTTACGGCCTGTCGAGCAGGGCTGCGGCGTACCAGCGCCTCATGAGGGGCATCATGGAGGCTCAGGAAGACAGGCGTTCCGCGGCCTTGGTGGAGATCAAGACAGCTCGCGAGGAGTCACCAGTGCCTCCGGAGCCTCCCGAGGCCCCGGGGCCTGGGGGCTCGTGAGGATCAGCTTCCGCAGCCCACCGAGTCTGCTGCACCAACGCCACTTCGCCGACAACATCCTCAGGTGACATCTTTCAAGCTTCATTCCCAGCTGGGAGCACCCTCCCAGGGTTGCATCACTCCCAGGCCACGTGGGTCCGTCCCTGCGGCATGTACCCCCTTTATTTTTCGGTCGTTAGTTTGCCTTGTTGGGGGCGCCCCTCGGGCTGCATCATCCCCAAGCCGCTCGGGCTAGGCCCAGCGGCGTGTATCTCCCTTTCGTTTATTTCCAATTATGCATTCGCCTATCACACTTGATTGCTTGATGCCTGTCCGTGGCATCCTTTCTTCTCCATGTCGGCCACTTGCACGTTAAAGGGGGGGTGCCTGAGCATCGCGACTCAGGGCTCTTACTGGCTCCCCAGCCCTCACCCTCTGGCCTTGTCCACGGCATCGCGACCTGGCATACCAGCGATGGCTGAGACAAGCTTGAGGGCCGGGCCCGAGGATGTAGAGTACCGGCAAGTAACCAAATTTTGTAGGGACACATCTCAAGATACGGCCCAGTGCCAGGCGCAACCCGCCTAGAGGTAGGGCCTCGTGAGTCCCGCGCTGGCTCACGGGTGCCCAGATACACCTAACCTAGCCCTACCGTGCCGGCCACGTGTCAGGGCGGGGCTGTACACGCCCCGGGGGCTCCTCCCGGAGGGGAGCCCCCTCCCACGTACCAGTGGAAGCACCATGCTCCGTGCTGGCTGACAACACTGCCGAGGAGCGGCTATGCCCGTACACATACGGAAGTGCTATGCTTTGCGCTGGTGATAAACAACTCGGGGTGGCCTCCGGGCTGCATCAACCTCAGGGAGCCCAGAGCTCAGTGGCTAGCCTCATCACAACGACTCCCCTCGGGAGTGCCGCGCGAGGGGGCTAGGCACGGGGGCTACGACTGGGTCACGCCCAGACGTACGCCGCCCAGCCAGGCCCCTCGGACCTGGTTCGTCGCGCGTCTGTCCCCGAGCGGAGCCAAGGTATGAAGGCCGTTTGCGCGTCAAGGGGGACCCCTGAGCATCGCGACTCAGGGGCCTAACTGGTCCCGTAGCCCCTCACTCCTTAGTTCCGAAAGGCTATGCTGGGTGAGGTACGCGCGGGGCCGGGCTCTGCAGACGTAGAACGGTAGCCCCGCTTACATTGCACCTCATTGCCCGCTGTTTGCGCGTCAAGGGCGGCTCCTGAGCATCGCGACTCAGGAGCCTAACTGGTCCCGTAGCCCCTTACTCCTTAGTTCCGAAAGGCTATGCTAGGTGAGGTACACGCGGGGCCGGGCTCTGCAGACGTAGAACAAAAGATACACCTACATCGCGCTTCCCTACTTGTTGTTCGCATGCCAAGGGGGACTCCTGAGCATCGCGACTCAGGAGCCTAACTTGTCACGTAGCCCCTCACTTCTTTGGTCCCGTCCGGGTTTCCGGTCAGGGCTAATGCTGAGTGAGGCACGCGCGGGGCCAGGCTCTGCCGGCGTAGAACACAAGCAAGTAGGGAAGAAAAACATAAAATTCAAGAATTTAAAAGCAAATATTACAACCCATACTGTCGTCTTAGTACCAAACGCAAGTTTAAATGCCTCCTCGAGGCGTGATGCATGTGCAGGAATTGAAAGAAGAAGAGGGATGGAACGGAGTCACTAGTCAGCGGTGAAGCTGTGCGGAGTGGCTTCGCCTCGTGGATCAGCAGGGCCGGCAGCGCCTTGATTTGGCTTGGTGCTGAAGGCCTGGAACTTCCCCAGTAGCGCCTCCGCGCGCCCCGTCACGGCTTCGACAGCGGCGGCAGCACCCTCGTCGCTCACCGGTTCCAGCAGGCCGTCGAGGTCGGCGTTGGGATCACGAAGGTAGATGTGGGCGAAGACCCGCGTCAGCGCAGCAGAAGACAGGACGCGCGCCTCGGCCTCGGCCGTGGGGCCGATGCCAAGGGCGACGTCCCCAAGGGCCTTAACCAGGAAAGGAAGCAGCTTGGCGGGACCGTCACCATCACCGGCTAGCGGGCTGTCCAGGCCGCTCTCGTAAAGCGTCTTCAGCGAACCACGGGCATCTTTCTCCATGTCCGCGAAGGCCACGCGATCCTCGGCAAGAACCTTGGCCTTGCTGTCCAGCTCGACCCTCGTCGCCTCCAGCTCCTCCCCCAGCGCACTTAGATGGTCGCGGCGCTTCTTGAGCTTGGCCTCCCGGCCCTCGATGGCCGCCTCACGAGCCTTCATGCTTTCTTCTTGTTCCTGGCGAAGACGAACCTCCTTCGCAAGCTGGCCCCGCAGGCCTTGCAGCTCGTCCTCCAGCGCCTTGCAACGACCGCGGACTTCAACCACCTCTCCCAGGGCCGCGTCCCGGGCAGCCTTCGCCTCGAGGGTGGCCTCCCTCTCTCCGTCACAGGCCGTTGAGGCCTGAACCAACGCCGCCTGATTCGAAGCATCAGAACGAATCCACCCCGAAGCCAGTTCCAGGCGCCCGGCCACCAGGCGAGGGTCGGCGCCGAGAAGATCCTGCCACAGCCGGTCCAGTTCGGCAACAGCATGCTCGAGGATGGAAGAAGAAGGTGGAGAGACATCGGTGCGCTCCAAGACAACAGGAGGAGTTGGGGAAGCAGCGGTCGGTGGAACGGGAGGAGGAAGTAGCGGCGGCGAGGCCGCAATGTCCCGAGGCGGAGTTCGCTGCGCCTCCACAGCCGTAGCAGCGTCGCGAGATGAGGGCGCCTCGGGAGTCGTTTGAGCCATGGGGGCTGGGCTCGCCCCAGCCAGCTCAGCCAAGCCTTGCAAGGATGAGCGGGCAGGAGAGGCCCGCGCGTCACGACCTCCCTCCCCTGCAGGCGGAGGTGTCGCCACAGATGGGGCCTCGGGGGCTCCCTTTGGCTTCTTCGCCGCTGGCGCCAGCCTATTCAAGAGAAGCAATCATCAAGCCTCGTCGGCGGAACGAGAAACAAAAGATCAAGGATCAAGCACTTACGGGTCATCGCCGGTGAGCTCGGGCAGCCTCCGGCCCAACTTGAAGCCTGACAGCCGGCTGGAAGGGTCGACCTCAGAAGCAGAAGGCGCATCCACGGTACGCCCTGGAGTCAGGACAGACCCGCGGGGCATCGACCCGGTCCTGCCCCTCTCCGGGATCGTGGGCGAGCTCCTGCTACCCAACACGTCATCGTCATCATCATCATCATCGCTCAGCGAAAGACGGAGAGTACGGGACCTGTGCCGGGGGAGGGGAGCCCTCGACTCTCCATCGGTCGCCCCAGAGTTGGGCCCCTCTCCCCGCTCCTCTTCGTCCTCCTCCTTGCTGGAGTCGCCGGAGGGCACATCCACCGGTCCTTCGGAAGCCGCCACGGGCACGAGCCCGTCCCCGTTAAAAACAGGCATGGACTTCACCACCTGCTTCCAGTCGACGTGAAGGAACAAGGGCTTGGGAGCGCCCTTCAACCTTGCCACCTCGCCCCCGACCAGAGATTGGAGAACCGCGGTCACATCCTCTTCGTCCACGGCCTCGGGGCTCGGATGAGGCCTCCACATTGGAGGAGAGTACCGCCGAAGTGGAGCTAGCTGGTGCTCCAGGAACTCCTTCAGCAGCGATGCTCCGGTCAACTTCGCCGCCGCCATGTTGGCCGGCCTCAGGTGCTCGTCCATCTTCTCCAACACCAGTTTCACGCGGGAGTCCGTGAGCTCCGCTCGGCACCAGTCGCTGGAGCTCACGGGCTGCTCCGCGGGCAAGATCAGCCGAGGGTGGATGCGCCTGGCATCTGCCAAGACCCACTTGCTCATGAAGCCCTCAATCCTCTTCCCGGGATTCGAGATGGCAATAGTGCCACCATATGCGACGAAGCCCGCGCACGCAGAAAGAGAGCCGCCGGTGACCCGGAGGGAGAAGTAGTGGCGCAGCAAGGCCACCGAAGGCTGCACCCCTACGTGGGCCTCGCAGTAGTAAGCGAAGATCGCCAGAAGAAGGACAGAGTTGGGGTGGAGATGCAGAGCCTGCAAGTTGTAATGGCGGAGGACAGAGAAGAAGAACTCGGAGAAGGGAGGCACCAGGCCCGCAGCAATGGAGCTTGCAAAGAGAGGATAAAAGGTGCTCCCACGGCCCTCAGGGGTGGCGGAGCCGGTCTTGAACACCTCCGTCCCGTTGATGCCCTGCGCTGCCGCCATCCGGTGCAGCCGGGCAAGGCTCGCCTTGGACACATTCGGCAAGTCCAGAGCAGGAGAATACCAAGCTTTGGCCGGAAGCTGGCGAGGCGCCATGCCTTCCTAGGTCGCGTAGCTGGAGTAGATCTAGGAGTTTGGAGGAAGAAAGGGAAGGCGCAAGAAAGGGGATCTGAGCAGCGACCGGAGAGAGCAAAAGGCGAAGTCTGGGCAGATGCCGGTCCTTTATCAACCTGCGCAGTTACTGAAGCACTTGCGTCCCATCAACCGCCACGCGGCACCCAAGTCCGCATGCTGTTAGGGCCCACGGCGCTTCGCCCTTGCCCTTTCGCCTCTCAGCACGGCCAAGTCCATGGGCGCCTTGGGCCTGAGGGCTACTGTCGGTGTTCTAGGAATGGGGGTCCCCAGACTTGCCTGCCTGCGGCCTGCGGCGTGGCTCAAAGGAGGCCCAGCATGGCCCATCTTCATCAACACAAGACTCAAGACCCTCGCGAGGGGCCAAGCCTCGCGGGGCGGACGACACGGTGCATCCTCAGGCGCAGCCTCCTTAGGCTGGCTCACGAGGAGGCGGAGAAATCAAGGCGGGGTACCTCACGAGGTGCCCATGACGCAAGCCATGACGACTCAGGGTGCCAGGCGGGCGCCAGCGCGCGCAGCGTCCTTCTTTCCTCTTTGGTGCAAAGGGGGCAAGCGCAGCCGCGGAGTACCGAGGCATGAGGCAAAGGTTGCCATTTCGGTGCAACGAGACCAAGACCAGGTAGACTACGAGACAGAGGTCACCATGGAGCCCAGCGCGGCGTCACCGCAGAACCTTTGGCAGGCGAAGACCAACTTTAGTCAGGATAAGTGTACTAGATGTTCCCCTTCGAATTGGCCAATTGTTGGCGCCCTTCCCGCTCAATATTTGGGAAGAGGACCAGGGCCCCTATAAATAGGACCAGCCACCCACATGGTAGGGGGGGTCGAAATCAGAGAAAGAGAGAGAGAGAGAGAGAGAGAGAGAGAGAGAGAGAGAGAGAGAGAGAGAGAGAGAAGGGTGACTGAACTCCTCCTAGCAGTTCATCGCCCCAGTCAAGAACAGACCCTCGCGAGGCGGTTCTTCCTTGTATTGTTCGTCATCATCAGCCCCAGGAGGCAATCCACCAACCACACACTGGAGTAGGGTATTACACCACAACGGTGGCCCGAACCAGTATAAACCTTGTGTCTCTCGTGCAGTTCTTTTGGTAGTTTAGATCTTTGTGAGACGGGGAGGTCGAGGGCGTGATCTCCGCGCGCACCCCAGTGTTCGAACCTTAAGGGTCTGCCGGAACCCGTGATCCGACAACAGTGTGTTGCTGATGAACTCCTTGCTCTTGTGCTTCAAATGATAGTCTCCCCAACACTCAACTCTCTCACATAAATTTGGATTTGGTGGAAAGATGATTTGAGTGGAAAGCAAGTTGGGGAAGGCTAGAGGTCAAGATTTATGTGGTTGGAGTGGATTATCTTGATCTCAACACATGAGTAGGTGGTTCTCTCTCAGAAAATGTATGTTGGAAGTGTAGGCTTGTTCGGATGGCTCTCCTCACGAATGAAGAGTGGGTGGAGGGGTATATATAGCCTCCACACAAAATCTAACCGTTACACACAAATCACCATACTCGGTGGGACCAAATCAGACAACTCGGTCAAACCGATTTAGTTCATAATGTGACTGTTAGACATTTTGGTGGACCGATATGATCAACTCGGTGGGACCGATGTGCTAGGGTAAGGGCAAAACCTCGTCTCAGTTTGATCGATTATGCAAACTCGGTGAGACCGATTTGGGTAATAAGCAAAACAGAGAGTTGGTCAAGCAAACTCGGTGGGACCAATTGCATATCTCGGCGGGAGCGAAATTATTGCAGTAGGTAACAAAGAGTTTGCAAGCCCATCTCGGTGA
The DNA here is from genome assembly GCA_034509565.1 of Triticum monococcum. Classification (NCBI taxonomy): domain Eukaryota; kingdom Viridiplantae; phylum Streptophyta; class Magnoliopsida; order Poales; family Poaceae; genus Triticum; species Triticum monococcum. The sequence continues at coordinate 377,921,428 of CM067843.1, read as the reverse complement.
GACCGAGATCCCATCGGTGAGAACGAATCGATTAGGGTTTGTGGCAGTGCCTATGTCAAGAGAACTCGGTGGCGCCGGATAGATGTTTCGGTGGGGCTGAGTTTGACTTTTTGGTTTGGGACATATGTGGATATGGGAAAGTGGTTGAGGGTTTTGGAGCATATCACTAAGCATTTTGAGCAAGCAAGCCATTAAGCAACACCTCGTCCCCTTTTAATAGTATTGGCTTTTCCTATGGGCTCAATGTGATCTTGGATCACTAAAAGTAAAATGTAGAGTCTTGAGCTTTTGAGCTTGAGCCAATCCTTTATCCTCAGCATCTTGAAAGGGTTCCATATCCTCTTCTCCATGCCACTCCATCTGTTGAACTTGTCTGAAATATACTAGATGAAAACATTAGTCCAACAAGAGATATGTTGACATTAATTACCAAAACCACCCAGGGAGCACTTGCTCTTTCAGCATCGCAGCCCCAAACTTTAAGAAACGATAGCTTAGGTTTATTGCGAAACCACAGTTCACATGGTGTCTGTCACACCCTAGCTAGTTCATGCATTAGAGTGCTTGCATCATGTTTAATTTATCAGAACTTGGAAATGGGGATGACAGAACCCCTAGCACCCCCTAAAACCAACTAGGGTTTACTAAAACATATTTTCAATGAACCTGAAATGCCCTTCTAAAATGTTCATCATCTTTGCCTTGGTCCTAAACCTCTGACAAAAATGGTGCACAATTTTCTAGGTCATCCTAAGGTCACTGAATTAAATCATTAGTTATTTGATCTGGGCATCTAAATGCTAATAAATATTTTAAATGCTCAAATAATTCTAAACTGAAATGTTCCATGTTGGATTTAGTCCAAACAGTGCCCATGAGCAGTTTGGTGATTTTTGAAAGAGTTTAGATATTTTTAGAAATGCCAGAAACTTGCCGAAATAAAACAAACCAGAAAATATAAAAAAGAGAAGAGCTCACCTGGCTGCAGCCCACCTGGCGGGCCAGCACTGTGCTGGCCCATGCCAGCCAGCTGGTTCTTCTTCGCCAGGAAGGCAGGAGGGACACCGCGATGCCGCCAAGCTCGCCACGGCGCCAGCTGCTTGCCGTTTTGCCCCTGGACGCTCTGGTCGGCCTCCACGTCACCCGCTTGACCGCCTGGACACCTCACTCTCCCCCTGCTCCTCTCTCTTGCCTCTCCTCGCCATGGCCGACACTGTCGCGCCCGCGCCACCGTGAAACTCGCGTCCACCGTCGTCCCCGCACCGCGCTACCATGTCCACGAGCTCCGTCGTCATCTGCTTTGTCGAGCTAGCCGAGCCCCGAGCGCTCGCACGCTCTACTTCGTCTTCTTCGACCCCGCCTTCAGCGAACGCCGCTGGAGATCCCCTTCGCCGTCACCGCCGCACCAGCTCGTCCCCAACCTTGCCGTCAGCACCGCCGTGAGCCCTGCTACCTCCTCCTCCTCTCCGTTTGCCTTCTTGGGCACCGTAGCGACCGCACCAAGCTCACCCACACTCGCCGCTGCCACCGCATGTCGCTGTCGTGGTCACAACCACGTTGGCTTGATTCTGAGCACGTCATCGTCTTCACCACACTCGCAGAAGCCCGTAGCACCACTCCACGTGCCTCGCCGTGCCTCCTAGCGACGAGTTCGGCCTCGCCCGAACTCCAGCAGCCGCAAAGCTCGTCGCCGGCGTCATTTCCTGCGACCCCGAGCTCCACCGCCCTCACCACTCGATGCGGCTCTCCCCACATCACGTAGATGTGCTCCGTCATCGTTTTGGTTGCCGGAGCACGAATCCCGGGCTGCTCTGCCGTGTATGGCCTCGCCGGCGTCATGTCACCGGTGGGTTTGACCCATTTGACCATATGGGCCCGCTTTGCTAATTAACCTAGGATTAGGACTAACTGAAATTAGTTAGACTAATGACACTGACACGCGGGACCCACTGGTCAGGTTTGACCTGGACCGTCCCCGTTGACTGCTGACGTCACCCCGACACAATGCTGATGCACTAAATCGTTTACTGGATTTATTCTTATACAGGAAATTCCAAAAAATGTTCTAAACTTCAAAAATTCATAGAAATTAATCTGTAACTCCAAATGCAAAGATTTATATATGAAAAATGATCAGAAAAATCCAATCTTTCCATCTATAATGGTTTCATGCATGTCAGAACACTTTAACCTTGCTGTTTAAGTGAAACAAGCTAATGCACTAATATGACTTAATATCATGAGCTTTCATTTGAATCTTTGATTCAAATGGACTCAAACCAACCTATTTTACAATGCAGTAGCCAAAATACACCCATATTGCCATGTCATAGCATGCATCATATTGTTGCATATTGCCATGTGATGCTTGTGTTCCGATGTGTCTTTCGTGGTAGGTTGTGCCTCCGAGGATACCCACGAATATTCGACTGAAGTGCAGTATCCTACTACCAATCCATTAGGAAAGCAGCCCCATTGATCATATCGATACAATCCCATGTTCTCGCTCCTGCTCTCATTTACTGCATTAGGGCAACAATGTTTCAAACAGCTGTGTGCTGCGGTAGTTGAACCCATTTCCTCTGCATGACCTGTCATTGCCACAGTAACTAGATGAAACCCACTAGCATGTGTAGGAGTTGATTGACACATGTCTGTGTTTCCTACCTTGCTTTGCCTGCTATGCTTAGAGTCGTGTCAAGTCTGGTTCATCTGGGTGATGGGCTAGAGTGAAATGAATATGTCGGTAATTTGAGTGATGTGTTGAACACGATTTGGTAAAGGTATTGATGAGATGCCATGTATGAGTACATGGTAGGTTGTTTCATTAGAACTGTCCTTAAGCACCGAGATCTGTATGCGTGATTTAAGAACCAGTTACTACCATGCATTGGGATCCTTAATTGACCCTCTCGGCTTCTTAACCACCCTAGTCCTCTGTCCAGAAGTTGCAACTATTTATGGTGTTTATAGGATATGTGTTAGCGGCCGTGCGTAGCGCTGACCCTAGGGGTGGGCTATGATGCGGTAGATACATCGTGGCCGGGTAAGCCGGGTTCCCGTTGATACGTCTCCAACGTATCTATAATTTTTGATTGCTCCATGCTATATTATCTATTGTTTTAGACATTATTGGGCCTTATTTTCCACTTTTATATTATTTTTGGGACTAACCTATTAACCGGAGGCCCAGCCCAGAATTGAAGTTTTTTTTGCCTGTTTTAGGGTTTTGAAGAAAAGGAATATCAAACGGAATCCAAACGGAATAAAACCTTCGGAAACGTGATTTTCTCATCAGATAAGATCCAGGAGACTTGGACCCTCCGTCAAGAAAGCCACGAGGTGCTCACGAGGGTAGGGCGCCCCCTGCCTCGTGGGCCCCTCGAAGCTCCACCGACGTACTTCTTCCTCCTATATATATCCACGTACCGCCAAATGATCGGGGACGGAGCCAAAAACCTAATTCCACCGCCGCAACTTTCTGTATCCATGAGATCCCATGTTGGGGCCTGTTCCGGAGCTCCGCTGGAGGGGGCATCGATCACGGAGGGCTTCTACATCATCATCCAAGCCCCTCCGATGAAGTGTGAGTAGTTTACTTCAGACCTACGGGTTCATAGCTAGTAGCTAGATGGCTTATTCTCTCTTTTTGGATCTCAATACAATGTTCTCCCCCTCTCTCATGGAGATCTACTCGATGTAATCTTCTTTTTGCGGTGTGTTTATTGAGACCGATGAATTGTGGGTTTATGATCAAGTCTATCTATGAATAATATTTGAATCTTCTCTGAATTCTTTTATGTATGATTGGTTATCTTTGCAAGTCTCTTCGAATTATCAGTTTGGTTTGTCCTACTAGATTGGTTGTTCTTGCCATGGGAGAAGTGCTTAGCTTTGGGTTCAATCTTGCGGTGTCCTTTCCCAGTGACAGAAGGGGCAGCAAGGCACGTATTGTATTGTTGCCATCGAGGATAACAAGATGGGGTTTTTATCATATTGCATGAAACTATCCCTATACATCATGTCATCTTGCTTAAGGCGTTACTCTGTTTTTAACTTAATACTCTAGATGCATGCTGGATAGCGGTCGATGAGTGGAGTAATAGTCTTAGATGCAGAATCGTTTTGGTCTACTTGTCTCGGATGTGATGCCTATATACATGATCATACCTAGATATTCTCATAACTATGCTCACTTCTGTCAATTGCTCAACATTAATTTGTTCACCCACCGTAGAATACTTATGCTCTTGAGTGAAGCCACTAGTGAAACCTATGGCCCCGGGGTCTCTTTCTCATCATATCAATCTCCATCACTTTACTATTGCTTTGATTTTACTTTGCTTTTACTTTATTTACTTTGCATCTCTATACTAAAAATACCAAAAAAAATATTATTTATCATCTCTATCAGATCTCACTTTCTTAAGTGACCGTGAAGGGATTGTCAATCCCTAAGCGCGTTGGTTGCGTTGAGCTATTGTTTTTGTGTAGGTACGAGGGACTCGAGCGTAGCCTCCTACTGGATTGATACCTTGGTTCTCAAAAACTGAGGGAAATACTTACGCTACTTTGCTGCATCATCCTCTCCTCTTCGGGGAAATCCAACGCATTGCTCAAGAGGTAGAACCCGTTTGGTGTCTTGGAACCCTGTACACATCGTTCGTGGCCGTATGTGGAAACCTCGGCCGGACTCCCTGCGGATGGAACCTGATAGGCGATAAACCTGGACTAGAGACTTGAGTGTTTAGGTAGGCCGTGTCCGACACCCTCGTTGGGCTTCTGCTTGAAGGTTGCCGGATACATGTCGTGTAAACGACGGTAAGTGGTGAGAGCGTGTATGAAGAAGTACACCCCTCCAGGGTTAACATCATCTATTCGAATAGCCGCATCCGCGGTAAAGGACTACTTGGTTTCTATACAGTTCATAGACAAGTAAATGGATACTCCTAAAAGCCTCAAGACAAGTGTGAGTGCCGTGGATGGCCCTTCCGTAGGATGACGGAGGAGGATCCTTGGTAGTGTATTGTTGTGGTGAGTAGTGGACTCATGTGCGCAAAACATTTACAAGTTGCTGTCTCATAGGATAGTCTAGCCAAGAGTCAAAGCTAGCTTGCTGCAATAACCCCACTATCCTTCTTGAGAATGTTGCATGTATAGTTGGATCCGTTGTAAGACTTGCTGAGTACCTTTGTACTCATGTTTGCTTAATTACTGTTGCAGAAGAGAACACCGCCCCCTCCGATGGGTTCTATGTAGATCTCGACGTTGACGAGTGACTTGCCACCCTGGTGGTGTTCCTGAGCCGTGAAGGGCCTTGTAGATAGACATGCTTCGTCAAGCCTTCTTGCTTTCTAGTTATCTGTACTCAGACAAGTTTGCTTCCACATGTGCTTGTATGTTTGTATGACTTGAGTGTCGGGTCGTGTGACCCCTACCTGTATGAACATATCATATATGGCTCTCTGGAGCCTTCTAAATAAAGTACTTTGAGTTGTAGAGTTTTGTTGTGATGCCATGTTGTATTTACACATATCGTGCATATTGTGTGTATGTTTGAAATGTTTGGTATGTGTAGGATCCGACTATCTAGTTGTTTATCCTTGGTAGCCTATCTTATGGGGAAATGTAGTCTGGTGCTTCCACTGAGCCTTGGTAGTCCGCTACAGCCTGGTTTACCTGAGTCCTGCTAGCCCGGCACTACTACTCCAGAACACTTAGACTGGCCGGCATGTGATTCACATCGTTCCTGTGTCTGTCCCTTCGGGGAAATGTCACGCGGAGACATCCGGAGTCCTGTTAGCCTGCTACAGCCCGGGTTCCCGGAGTCCTGTTAGCCTAGTTGCTACAGCCCGGATTCATACGCTGTTGACCGACATGCTCGAGGTTGATTCATGTATGCCTGTCCCTGTAAGTTAGTGCCACTTTGGGTTCACGACTAGTCATGTCGGCCTGGGTTCTCTGTCATATGGATGCTAGTGACAATATCATATACGTGAGCCAAAAGGCGCAAACGGTCCCGGGCCATGGTAAGGCAACACCCGTGGGAATACCGTGCGTGAGGTGTTACAGGCTAGATCAGCGTGACTTAGAATCGGGGTCCTGACAGTGTCGTCTCAACAGATTTAGATGGTGCCCTATTTAACGTGAATGTAGCCGTCTCTAAAGTATATCCCCAAAACGATAGTGGTAAATCGATAAGAGACATCATAGATCGCGCCATATGTAATAAAGTACGGTTACGACGTTCGGACACACCATTACGTTGTGGTGTTCCAGGTGGCGTGAGTTGCGAAACTATTCCACATTGTTTCAAATGAAAACCAAACTCATAACTCAAATATTCACCTCCACGATCAGATCATAGAAACTTTATTTTCTTGTTACGATGATTTTCCACTTCACTCTGAAATTCTTTGATATTTTTAAATGTTTCAGACTTATGTTTCCTTAAGTGGATATACCCATATCTTCTCAACTCATCTATGAAGGTCAGGAAATAACGACACCCGCCGCGAGCCTCAACACTCATCGGACCGCATACATCAGTATGTATTATTTCGGATAAGTCAGTGACTCACTCCATTGTTCCGGAGAATGGAGTCTTAGTCATATTTCCCATGGGGCATGATTCGCAAGTATCAAATGATTCATAATCAAGTGATTCCAAAAGCCCATCAGCATGGAGTTTCTTCATGCGCTTTACACCAATATGACCTAAATAGCAGTGCCACAAATAAGTTACACTATCATTATTAACTTTGCATATTTTGGCTTCAATATTATGAATATGTGTATCACTACGATTGAGATTCAACAAAAATAGACCACCCATAAAGGGTGCATGACCATAAAAGGTATTACTCATTTAAATAGAACAACCATTATTCTCTGATTTAAATGAATAACTGTCTCGCATCAAACAAGATCCAGATATAATGTTCATGATCAATGCTGGCACCAAATAACAATTATTCAGGTCTAAAACTAATCTCAAAGGTAGATGTGGAGGTAGCGTGGCGACGGCGATCACATCGACCTTGGAACCATTTCCAACGTGCATTGTCACCTCGTCCTTAGCCAATATTCGTTTAATCCGTAGCCCATGTTTCGAGTTGCAAATATGAGCAACAGAACCAGTATCAAATACCCAGGCGCTACTATGAGCATTAGTAAGGTACACATCAATAACATGTATATCAAATATACCTTTCACTTTGCCATCCTTCTTATCCGCCAAATACTTGGGCAGTTCCGCTTTCAGTGACCAGTCCCTTTGCAGTAGAAGCACTCAGTTTCAGGCTTAGGTCCAGACTTGGGCTTCTTCCCGAGACCAGCAACTTGCTTGCTATTCTTCTTGAAGTTCCCCTTCTTTCCTTTGCCCTTTTTCTTGAAACTAGTAGTCTTGTTAACCATCAACACTTGATGCCCCTTCTTGATTTCTGGCTCCACAGCCTAAAGCATTGCGAAGAGCTCGGGAATTGCCTTGTTCATCCCTTGCATATTATAGTTCATCACAAAGCCTTTATAGCTTGGTGGCAGTGATTGAAGAACTCTGTCAATGACACTATCATCCAAAAGATTAACATCCAGCTGAGTCAAGTGGTTATGGTACCCAGACATTATGAGTATGTGTTCACTGACAGAACTGTTGTCCTCCATGTTGCAGCTATAGAACTTGTTGGAGACTTCATATCTCTCAACTCGGGCATTTGCTTGAAATATTAACTTCAACTCCTGGAACATCTCATATGCTCCATGATGTTCAAAATGTCTTTGAAGTCTCGATTGTAAGCCATAAAGCATGGCACACTGAACTATCGAGTAGTCATTAGATTTAGCTTGCCAGACATTCATAACGTCCGGAGTTGGTCCTGCAGCCGGCCTTGCACCTAGCGGTGCATCAAGGACGTAATTCTTCTATGCAGCAAAGAGGATAATCCTCAAGTTACGAACCTAGTCCGTGTAGTTGCTACCATCAAATTTCAACTTAGCTTTCTCTAGGAACACATTAATATTCAAGGGAACGGTAGCACGGGCCATTGATCTACAACATAGATATGCAAAACCTATCAGAACCAAGTTCATGATAAATTTAAGTTCAATTAATCATATTACTTAAGAACTCCCACTTAGATATACATCCCTCGAGTCATCTCAATGATCACGTGATCCATATCAACTAAACCATGTCCGATCATCACGTGAGATGGAGTAGCTTTCAATGGTGAACATCTCTATGTTGATCATATCTACTATATGATTCACGTTTGACCTTTCGGTCTCTGTTTTCCGAGGCCATGTCTGTACATGCTAGGCTCGTCAAGTTTAACCCGAGTATTCTGCATGTGCAAAAATGTCTTCCACCCATTGTATGTGAACATAGAGCTTATCAGACCCGATCATCACATGGTGTCTCGGCACGATGAACTATCACAACGGTGCATACTCAGGGTGAACACTTATACGTGGAAATTTAGTGAGGGATCATCTTATAATGCCATCGCCATACTAAGAAAAATAAGATTCATAAAAGATAAACATCACATGCAATCAAAAATATGTGACATGATATGGCCATCATCATCTTGTGCCTTTGATCTCCATCTCCAAAGCACCGTCATGATCTCCATCATCACCGGCTTGACACCTTGATCTCCATCGTAACATCGTTGTCATCTCGCTAACTATTGCTTCTACAACTATCGCTAATGCATAGTGATAATGTAAAGCAATTACATGGCAATTGCATTTCATACAATAAAGCGACAACCATAAGGCTCCTGCCAGTTGCCGATAACTGTTGCAAAACATGATCATCTCATACAATAACGTATATCACATCATGTCTTGACCATATCACATCACAACATGCCCCGCAAAAACAATCTAGATGTCCTCTACTTTGTTGTTGCAAGTTTTACGTGGCTGCTACGGGCTTCTAGTAAGAACCGTTCTTACCTACGCATCAAAACCACAACGATTTTTTGTCAAGTGTGCTGTTTTAACCTTCAACAAGAACCGGCCGTGCTCAAATTCGACTCAACTAAAGTTGGAGAAACAAACACCCGCCAGCCACCTATATGCAAAACAAGTTGCATGTCTGTCAGTGGAACCGGTCTCATGAACGTGGTCATGTGAGGTTGGTCTGGGCCGCTTTATCCAACAATACCGCCGAATCAAAATAATACGTTGGTAGTAAGCACTATGACTATGATCTCCCACAACTCTTTGTATTCTACTCGTGCATATCATCTACGCATAGACCTGGCTCGGATGCCACCATTGGGTAACGTATCATGCAATTTCAAAAAAATTCCTACGATCATGCAAGATCTATCTAGGAGATGCATGATAACCCACAAGTATAGGGGATCAATTGTAGCCTCTTTCAATAAGTAAGAGTGTCGAACCCAATGAGGAGCTAAAGGTAGAACAAATATTCCCTCAAGTTCTATCGACCACCGATACAACTCTACGCACGCTTAATGTTCGCTTTACCTAGAACAAGTATGAAACTAGAAGTACTTTGTAGGTGTTCTTGGATAGGTTTGCAAGATTATAAAGAGCACGCAAATAAAAAGTAGGGCTGTTTAGATGAAGACACAACTAAGTTAGCTTTAGTGGAGAGCTTGTTGTCTCACAAGAAAGTTATTTGTCCCTAGGCAATCGATAACCAGACCGGTAATCATTATTGCAATTTTATTTGAGGGAGAGGCATAAGCTAACATACTTTCTCTTCTTGGATCATATGAACTTATGATTGGAACTCTAGCAAGCATCCGCAACTACTAAAGATCATTAAGGTAAAACCCAACCATAGCATTAAAGTATCAAGTCCTCTTTATTCCCATACGCAAACAACCTACTTACTCGGGTCTGTGCTTCTGTCACTCACGCCACCCACCATAAGAAAAACATGAACATATTGCAAACCCTACAACGGGGATCCGTCACGCTTGCGCGACACGGAGAGCACCATAGGATAGCACCAATAATAAAACATGCAACTCAAACCAATCACGATCATCAATTAACCCATAGGACAAACGGATCTACTCAAACATCATATGATAGCCATACATCATTGGGAAATAATATATAGCATTGAGCACCATGTTTAAGTAGATATTACAGCGGGTAAAAGAGGGTTTACACCGCTCCATAGAGGGGGGAAGAGTTGGTGATGATGGCGGAGAAGTTGTTGGTGTAGATTGCGGTGATGATGATGGCCCCGGCGGCGTTCCGGCGCCACCGGAAGAGAGGGGGAGAGAGCCCACTTCTTATTCTTCTTCCTTGACCTTCTCCCCAGATGGGAGAAGGGTTTCCCCTCTGGTCCTTGGTCTCCATGGCATGAGAGGGGCGAGAGCCCCTCCGAGATTGGATCTGTCTCTCTCTGTTTCTGCGTTGGCTGATTCTGCCCTTTCACCGTTTTTTATATTCCTGGAGATCCATAACTCCGATTGGGCTAAAATTTGGATACGATTTTTATCCGTATATTAGCTTTCTTGCGGAGGAAGAAGGTCACCAACTGCCTTACGGGATGGCCACGAGGGCCCAGGGCGCGCCTGACCCCCTGGGGCGCGCCCCCTGCCTTGTGCCCCCTCGGGCATTGTCTCGCGTTGATTCTTCTTCCCAAAAATCACATATATTCCAAAAAAATCTCCGTCGGTTTTTATCCAATTTGGACTCTGTTTGATATGGATTTTCTGCGAAACAAAAAACATGCAACAAATAGGAACTGGCACTTGGCACTAGATCAATATGTTAGTCCCAAAAATAGTATAAAAAGTTGCCAAAAGTATATGAAAGTTGTATAATATTGGCATGGAACAATCAAAAATTATAAATATGCCTAAGCCGTATCAGCATCCCCAAGCTTAATTCCTGCTCATCCTCGAGTAGGTAAATGATAAAAATGATAATTTTTGATGTGGAATGCTACCTAGCATAATCTTGACCATGTAATCTAATCATGGCATGAATATTAAGACACAAGTGATTCAAAGCAATAGTCGATCATTTGACATTAAGACAATAATACTTCAAGCATACTAATAAAGCAATCACATCTTTTCAAAATAACATGGCTAAAGAAAGTTATCCCTACAAACTCATATGGTCTGGCTATGCTCCATCTTCACCACACAAAATATTCAAATCATGCACAACCCTGATGACAAGCCAAGCAATTGTTTCATACTTTTGACATTCTCAAACCTTTTCAACTTTCATGCAATACATGAGTGTGAGCCATGGACATAGCACTATAGGTGGAATAGAATATGATGATGGAGGTTGTGTGGAGAAGACAAAAAGGAGAAAGTCTCACATCGACGCGGCTAATCAACGGGCTATGGAGATGCCCATCAATTGATGTCAATGTGAGGAGTAGGGATTGCCATGCAATGGATGCACTAAGACCTATAAGTGTATGAAAGCTCAAACTGTAAACTAAGTGGGTGTGCATCCAACTTGCTTTCTCATGAAGACCTCGGGCATTTGAGGAAGCCCATCATCGGAATATACAAGCCAAGTTCTAAAATGAAAATTCCCACTAGTATATGAAAGTGATAACTCAAGAACATGGTGGTACTCTAAAGAACAAGTGTGGTAAAAGATAGTAGCATTGTCCCTTCTCTCTTTTCTCTCATTTTTTATTTTTTCTCTTTTTTCTTTTTTTCTTTTTTTCTTTTTTTGTAGGCTTCTTTGGCCTCATTTTGGGGGGGGGCGGTGCTTCTTTGGCCATTTTTATTTTGATAACCTCACATGGGACAATGTTCTAATAATGATGATCATCACACTTTTATTTACTTACAACTCAATATTACAACTCGATACTAGAACAAAGATATGACTCTATATGAATGCCTCCGGCGGTGTACCGGAATGTGCAATGATCTAGCGTAGTAATGACATCAAAAAATGGATGAACCATGAAAACATCATGCTAGCTATCTTACGATCATGCAAAGCAATATGACAATGAATGCTCAAGTCATGTATATGATGATGATGGAAGTTGCATGGCAATATATCTCGGAATGGCTATGGAAATGCCATAATATGTGGATGTTTTGAGGAAGATATAAGAAGGCTTATGTGGGATAGAGAGTATCATATCACGGGGTTTGGATGCACCGGCGAAGTTTGCACCAACTCTAGAGGCGAGAAAGGGAAATGCACGATACCGAAGAGGCTAGCAATGATGGAAGGGTGAGAGTGCGTATAATCCATGGACTCAACATCAGTCATAAAGAACTCACATACTTACTGCAAAAATCTATTAGTCATCAAAACATAGTACTACGCGCATGCTCCTAGGGGGGATAGATTGGTAGGAAAAGACCATCGCTCGTCCCCGGCCGCCACTCATAAGGAAGACAATCAATAAATACCTCATGCTCCAACTTCGTCACATAAAGGTTCGCCATACATGCATGCTACGGGAGTCACAAACTTCAGCACAAGTATTTCTACAATCCAGAACTACCCACTAGCATGACTCTAATATCACCATCTTTATATCGCAAAACTATTGCAAGGAATCAAACATATCATATTCAGTGATCTACAAGTTTTATGTAGGATTTTATGACTAACCATGTGAATGACCAATTCATGTCATCTCTCTATAGATATCATTGAAGCAAGAGAGTTTAATTGTTTCTACAAAATATATGCCCACGCTCTAACAAATATAAGTGAAGCAAAAGAGCATTCTACAAATGCCAGTTTTCTATGTGAAGAGAAACAGGCAATCCAAACTTCAAAAGATATAAGTGAAGCACATGAAGCATTCTATAAAGCCATACTCAAAAGATATAAGTGAAGTGCAATGAGAATTATATAAATAAACAATGGACTATCTTATACCAGCATGGTGCATAAAACAAAAAAAATGAAAACTAAATGCAAAAGACGCTCCAAGATTTGCGCATATCGCATGAACGAAACGAATCCGAAAACATACTGATACTTGTTGAAAAAAGATGGGATGCCTTCCGGGGCATCCCCAAGCTTAGACGCTTGAGTCTCCTTGAATATTTACTTGGGGTGCCTTGGGCATCCCCAAGCTTGAGCTCTTGCCTCTCCTCCTTCTCCTCACATCGAGACCTCCTCGTTCTTCGAACACTTCATCCACACAAAACTCAACAGAAAGCTCGGTAAGATCCATTAGTATAATAAAGCAAATCACTACTCTAAGTACTGTTGCAAACCAATTAATATTTTATTTTTGCATTTTAGCTACTGTAATATAACTTTTCCATGGATTAATCCACTGATAGAAATCGTTAGTTTCATCAAAACAAGCAAACTATGCATCAAAAATAGAATCTGTCTTAAACAGTACAATCTGTAATAATCTGAACATTCACCATACTTATGATACTCCAAAAATTCTTAAATAATTAGGAAAAATAAAAAATTTGTATATAAAGACAGTGCAAAAAGTTTAAGACCCGTTTGACATTCCCGTACAAAATGTAAAATCGCACACTACAGCCAAAGTTTCTGTCTTGCACCGCACAAACCAACAAGCAATCTAAACATCCTAAAGGCAAACCTTGGCACATTATTTTTATTTTTAAACTTTATAAAAGCACACAACAGAATAAATGAATATCTAAAACTTATGGGTTGTGTCTCTGGCAGCGCTTTCTTTAAAGCCATTAAGCTAGGCATATAGTGCTCAAGTAATGGATCCACCCGGATCCCAAGGTATATCAAAGCCAATTTTAATTAACAATGATTTGTGATTTAGTAATGAGCACAAAGCAACATATATCAAGCAATGACGAAGTCTAACTCTCTTCCTATGCATCGGCATGTCATAAAACAACAATTCATGCACACATAGTAAAGGCCAATGCATAGTATAAACAGCTTCTTGCAATTTTATCGTGTTGGAAACATAGAGAGGTGGAGATGTAGTTCCTCTCTCATAATAATTGCAAGTAGGACCAGCAAGCACATGCATATTATATCTATCAAAATCATTATGTGTAGTAGTGAAACACAACCCATCAATATAATCCTTAATTAGGGCAAACTTCTCCGAAATAGTGTAGTCGGGAGAATTCAAAAAGATAATAGGGCTATCATGCGTGGGTGCAATAGCAACAATTTCATGTTTAACATAAGGAACTATAGCAAGTTCATCTCCATAAGCATAATTCATATTGGCATCTTGGCCACAATCATAGCAAGCATCGTCAAAAAGAGATATTTCAAAAGAATCAACGGGATCATAACAATCATCATAGCAATCATCCTTCGGTAAGCACGAAGGGAAATTAAACAATGTATGAGTTGAAGAGTTACTCTCATTAGAAGGTGGGCACGGGTAGCTAATCCGCTCTTCCTCCTTTTGTTCTTCGCTCTCCTCATCATCTTTTTCATCCAATGAGCTCATAGTTTGATCAAGTTCTTCTTCCATACACTCCTGCAAAATATTAGTCTCTTCTTGGACAGAGGAGGAGTCCTCAATATATGGTTTAATATAAGGATTAGAAGCATAATTATCATAGCAATATTTAACTATAGCCAAATTTTCAGGTTTGTAGAGAGTAGTATCACACTCTTCAATAAACACCCTTAGTATACGAACATACGATTCCATTATCACTAAACCCACATTGGTAAGGAAGGTGTTTCTTAGGGTCTTTAGAACAACAAGTACAATCATATATTTCACATAAATTCCAAGCATAGCACTGCAAACGATGAATTTGATCCGGTAAAAGTTTCCCTTTTTCAGATATGCAGTGTCGCACATAACAAGCATGCTCATCTAAATATTTGCCCTCAACTAAACTAGTTGGGGTTTCAGCCCGAGCGCATAGGGATCAAAGATGATCCAAGTAAAAAGCTTCAGTAGCGTGATAGATTTTGAGTGGTTCTTCAACCATTGGTTCAGTAGGTACCACTAATTTTTTGGTATTTTGCGTTTCCTACCAATAACTAAAGATACAAAACAAGAGCACAAAATAAAAACTACTTAGTGATAAAGCAAACAAGCACACACGAGAATATTCACCCCACGCTATAACTCCTCGGCAACGGCACCAGAAAAAGGTCTTGATAACCCACAAGTATAGGGGATCAATTGTAGCCTCTTTCGATAAGTAAGAGTGTCGAACCCAATGTGGAGCTAAAGGTAGAACAAATATTCCCTCAAGTTCTATCGACCACCAATACAACTCTACGCACGCTTAACGTTTGCTTTACCTAGAACAAGTATGAAACTAGAAGTACTTTGTAGGTGTTGTTGGATAGGTTTGCAAGATAATAAAGAGCGCGTAAATAAAAAGTAGGGGCTGTTTAGATGAAGACACAACTAAGTTAGCTTTAGTAGAGAGCTTCTTGTCACACAAGAAAGTTATTTGTCCCTAGTCAATCGATAACTAGACCGGTAATCATTATTGCAATTTTATTTGAGGGAGAGGCATAAGCTAACACACTTTCTCTTCTTGGATCATATGCACTTATGATTGGAACTCTAGCAAGCATCTGCAACTACTAAAGATCATTAAGGTAAAACCCAACCATAGCATTAAAGTATCAAGTCCTCTTTATTTCCATACGCAAACAACCTAGTTACTCGGGTTTGTGCTTCTGTCACTCACGCCACACACCATAAGGAAATCATGAACATATTGAAAACCCTACAGTAGGGATCCCTCACACTTGCGGGACATGGAGGGCACCATAGGATGGCACCAATAATAAAACATGCAACTCAAACCAATCACGATCATCAATTAACCCATAGGACAAAATGGATCAACTCAAACATCATAGGATAGCCATACATCATTGGGAAATAATATATAGCATTGAGAACCATGTTTAAGTAGAGATTACAGCGGGTAAAAGAGGGGTTACACCACTGAATATGGGGGGAAGAGTTGATGATGGTGGTGGTGAAGTTGTTTGTGTAGATTGCGGTGATGATGATGGCCCCGGCGGCGTTTCGGCGCCACCGGAAGAGAGGGGGAGAGAGCCCCCCTTCTTCTTCCTTGACCTTCTCCCTAGACGGGAGAAGGGTTTCCCCTCTGTTCCTTTGTACCCATGGCATGGGAGGGGCGAGAGCCCCTCCGAGATTGGATATGTCTCTCTGTCTCTCTCTGTTTCTACGTTGGCTGATTCTGCCTTTTCACCGTTTCTTATATTCCCGTAGATCCGTAACTCCGATTGGGCTGAAATCTGGGCAATATTTTTATCCGCATATTAGCTTTCTTGCAGCAAAACAAGATCACCAACCGCCTTATGGGGTGGCCACGAGGGCCCAGGGCGCGCCTGGCCCCCTGGGGCGCGCTCCCTGCCTCGTGGCCCCCTCAGGCATCGTCTCACATTGATTCTTCTTCCCAAAAATCACATATATTCCAAAAAAAATCTCCATCAGTTTTTACCCCGTTTGGACTCCGTTTGATATGGATTTTCTGTGAAACAAAAAACATGCAACAAACAGGAACTGGCACTGGGCACTGGATCAGTATGTTAGTCCCAAAAATAGTATAAAAAGTTACCAAAAGTATATGAAAGTTGTATAATATTGGCATGGAACAATCAAAAATTATAGATGCAACAGAGACGTATCAATGCATAGCAACGAGAGGGGGAGAGTGTGTCCACGTACCCTCATAGACCGAAAGCGAAAGCGTTAGCTTAACGCGGTTGATGTAGTCGAACGTCTTCGCGATCCAACCGATCATGCACCGAATGTACAACACCTCCGAGTTCTGCACACGTTCAGCTCGATGACGCTCCTCAAACTCTTGAACCAGCAAAGTGTCGAGGGAGAGTTTCTCAGCACGACGGCGTGGTGACGGTGATGGTGATGTGATTGCAGGGAGAGTTTCTCAGCACTACGACAATATGACCGGAGGAGTAAACTGTGGAGGGGGCACCACACACAGCTAAGAGAACAATTGATGGGCTTTAGGGTGCCCCTTGCCCCCATATATAAAGGAGGAGAGGGAGGAGGCCGGCTATAGGGGGCGCGCCATGGGGCGAAACCGACTAGGACTCCTAGTCCAAGTCGCCCCCCCCTTTCCTTCTTTCGGAGGGGGGAAGGGGGGAAGAAAGGGGGCCGCCCCCCTTCCCCTTGTACAATTCGGACAGCCCGTGGGGGGTGCGCGGCACCCCATATGGGCTCCCCTCTCTCTCCCTATGGACCATGTTGGTCCATTACTTCCCCGGGGGTTTCGGTAACCTCCCGATACTTCGAAAAATACCCGAAACACTCTGGAACCATTCCGGTGTCCGAATACTATCGTCCAATATATCAATCTTTACCTCTCGACCATTTCAAGACTCCTCGTCATGTCTGTGATCTTATCCGGAACTCCAAACAATCTTAGGTCACCAAAACATATAACTCATAATACAAATCATCATCGGATGTTAAGCGTGCAGACCCTAAGGGTTCGAGAACTATGTAGACATGGCTAAGACACATCTCCGATCACTAACCAACAGTGGAACCTGGATGCTCATATTGGTTCCTACATATTCTACGAAGATCTTTATCGGTCAAACCGCAATGACAACATAGGTCATTCCCTTTGTCATCGGTATGTTACTTGTCCGAGATTCGACCGTCGGTATCTTCATACCTAGTTCAACCTCGTTACCGGCAAGTCTCTTTACTCGTTCCATAATGCATCATCCCGCAACTAACTCATTAGTCACATTGCTTGCAAGGCTTATCGTGATGTGCATTACCAAGAGGGCCCAGAGATACCTCTCCGATACTCGGAGTGACAAATCCTAATCTTGATCTATGCCAACCCAACAAACACCTTCGGAGACACCTGTAGAGCATCTTTATAATCACCCAGTTATGTTGTGACGTTTGATAGCACACAAGGTGTTCCTCCATTATTCGGGAGTTGCATAATCTCATAGTCAAAGGAATATGTATAAGTCATGAAGAAAGCAATATCAATAAAACTTAACGATCATTATCCTAAGCTAACGGATGGGTCTTGTCCATCACATCATTCTACTAATGATGCGGTCCCGTTCATCAAATGACAACATATGTCTATGGTGAGGAAACTTAACCATCTTTGATTAGCGAGCTAGTCAAGTAGAGGCATACTAGGGACACTTTGTTTTGTCTATGTATTCACACATGTATCAAGTTTCTGGTTAATACAATTCTAGCATGAATAATAAACATTTATCATGATATAAGGGAATATAAATAACAACTTTATTATTGCCCCTAGGGCATAATTCCTTCAATCATAATACTTATATTAAGATGGTTAAAGAAGTTATTTTTCTTAGGTTTGGAGTCCCTAGATACTTAATGAATGATGGTGGTTCACATTTTATTCATGGCGCTCTTCGTAAAATGCTCGCTAAATATGATGTTAACCATAGAATTGCATGTCCATATCATCTTCAGTCTAGTGGACAAGTAGAATTGAGTAATAGAGAGATTAAATTAATTTTGCAAAATACTGTTAATATGTCTAGAAAGAATTGGTCTAAGAAACTTGATGATGCATTTTGAGCTTATAGATTTGCTTATAAGAACCCTGTGGGCATGTCTCTGTTTAAAATGGTTTATGGAAAAGCATGTCACTTACCTCTTGAACTAGAACATAAGGCATATTGGGCTATTAAAGAGCTCAGTTATGATTTTAAACTTGCTGGTGAGAAGAGGTTATTTGACATTAGTTCACTTGATGAATGGAGAACCCAAGCCTATGAGAATGCCAAGTTGTTTAAAGAAAAAGTTAAAGGATGGGATGATAGAAGGATACAAAACTATGAGTTTAATGTAGGTGATTATGTTTTGCTGTACAACTCTCATTTAAGACTTTTTGCAGGAAAGCTTCTCTCCAAATGGGAAGGTCCTTATAGTATCGAGGTCTATCGTTCCGGTGCCATAAAAATCAACAACGCCGAAGGCACAAATCCGAAGGTGGTAAACGGTCAAAGAATCAAACATTATATTTCAGGTACTCCCATAAATGTTGAGACCAATATAATTAATACCGTAACACTGGAGGAGTACATAAGGGACACTTTCCAGAATGTTTTAGACTCCGAAAAGGAATAGGTATGTGGTACCGTAAGTAAATCGACTGTGAAATGTTTCCAATGATAAATTTTCTATGTTTTGGAATATTAAAAAAACTAGGAAAATTAAAAGTAGTCTGAAAGAGACACGAGGCCACACAAGGGTGGAGGGCACGCCCTACCCCCTGGGCGCGCCCCCCGTCCTTGTGGCCACCTCGTGTGCCTTCCGGACTCCGTTTTCTTGCACGATACTTCTTTTCCTCGGTAAAAATTCATTCTATAATCTCTCGAAGGTTTTGACCACTCTACCACACAAAAATCTCCTGCTTTTGTTTCGAGCTGTTTTTTCCTATCACATCTAGATTGCCATGACATCTCCAAGCGCCCCCAAGGACAAGTTTTTCGAGAAGGTCATCAACCCCTACCTCGCGGAGGTACTGCGGCACCCTCGAGCCATTGAGTTACGTGAGGGGGTGCTGCAAATCCGTGATGTTGAGGGACCGAAGAAGACTGGAATCATGGAGACGAGGCTCGAAGCAATGGAGAAACAAGTTTTCAAGTGCCAAGGGATGGTGGAGCGTGGAATTAATGCAAACCACATGATGATCGCGGAGCTCACCAACAAGCACAAGCTGGATCCCAAGAGCATTGAGGAGGCCATCTTCAGGCTTCATGAGAAAATCAAGCATCTCCAAGCCCAGATCTATGACCTGCAAAACCAAAACTATGAGTATGAATATAGATTCAAGAGGATAAGTTTGGCTGCAGATTCGAGGATCCCAGAGACTCGTTCATCTTTCTATGATGGTGAACCTATGCCTTGGAAGACGGATGAGAAGCCTACTTCATCAACAACTCCCTCATCACCACCTCCAAAGAAAGAGACATAATTACATGGGTATGGGCACTCCCCTTGGCAACTGCCAAGCTTGGGGGAGTACCCCAGTATTGTAACAACATCACATCTTTGTCTTTATTGTTTTTCTTAGTTCGGTCCTTTTGGTTATATCTTGATCTAGTAGAATAAAGTTTTAGTACGATCTAGCTTTGAGTTTTGCTTTATGTTCCCTCTATGTAATCGAGTCCGTGATATATATAATAAAGAGTAGTTTTGAGATAAGGGCTTTGCTTTCTTGCTATGATCTTGAGGGAATTAAATAAAGGAAAGAATAAAAGGAAATGAAAAGATCATATATCGATCCTATGGAGAGTAATGACTTCCCATATAAAGAGTATGATGAATAAAAATTGTTGAGAGTTGACAAACATAGTTTTGGTCATTGTTGCAATTAATAGGAAGTAATAAAGAAAGAAGGGTTCACATATAAATATACTATCTTGCACATCTTTTGTAATTGTGAGCACTCATTAAAATATGACATTCTAATAAGTTGATGTTGGACAAGGAAGACAACATAATGAGTTATGTTTTCTTATGTCCAAATAGAAGTTATATTGTTTTGGATTATCCAACATGTTGAACTTGCCTTTCCATCTCATGCTAGACAAATTCTTTGCACCAAGTAGGGATACTACTTGTGCTTCCAAACTTCCCTAAACCCAGTTTTGCCATGAGAGTCCACCATACCTACCTATGGATTGAGTAAGATCCTTCAAGTAAGTTGTCATCGGTGCAAGCAATAAAAAATTGCTCTCTAAATATGTATGATCTATTAGTGTGAAGAAAATAAGCTTTATATGAACTTGTGATATGGAATAAATAAAAGCTACGGACTGCATTATAAAGGTCCCTATCACAAGCAGCAATATGAAGTAACGTTCTTTTGCATTAAGATTTTGTGCATCCGACCATAAAAGTGCATGACAACCTCTGTTTCCCTCTATGATGGGCTTATTTTTTACTTTCATCTCTTACCCTTATATGAGAGTCATGGTGATCATCACCGTTCCTTTTTATACCTTTTCCTTTGTCAAGCTCTATGTGTTGGAGAGATCCAGATGTTAATTTTCATGAAGTATTATTTTTGACATTACCCTTGAGGTAAAAGGTTGGGAGGCGAAACTATAAGCCCCTATCTTTCTCTATGTCCGATTGAAACTTTGTACCCAGAAGTATCGCGTGAGTGTTAGCGATTGTGAAAGATTATATGATAGTTGAGTATGTGGCCTTGCTGAAAAGCTCATATATTGACTCTTTCCGATGTTATGATAAATTGCAACTGCTTCAATGACTGAGATCATAGTTTGTTAGTTTTCAATAAAGTTTCTGATTCATACTTTACCTTGTGAAAGAATTGTTACTTTAGCATAAGAAATTATATATAGGATCGAAAGTATGTCTTGAGGGGGGGTGATTAGACTACTTGACCAAATAAAAATCTAGCCTTTTCCCAATTTTAAGTTTGGCAGATTTTAGCAACTTAGCACTAGTCAAGTAAACAACCTACACATGCAAGTCTAAGAGTGTAGCATCGGAATGTAAACATTGCATATGAAGGTAAAGGGAGGAGTTTTGAGGGAGCAAACACAATGTAGACATGGAGATTTTAGGCGTGGTTCCGATAGGTGGTGCTATTGTACATCCATGTTGATGGAGACTTCAACCCATGAAGGGTAACGGTTGCGCGAGTCCACGGAAGGCTCCACCCACGAAGGGTCGACGAAGAAGAAACCTTATCTATCCCACCATGGCCATCGCCCACGAAGGACTTGCCTCACTAGGGTAGATCTGCACGAAGTAGGCGGTCTCATTGCCCGTACAAACTCCTTGGTTCAACTCCACAATCTTGACGGAGGCTCCCAAGTGACACCTAGCCAATCTAGGAGACACCACTCTCCAAAAGGTAATAGATGGTGTGTTGATGATGAACTCCTTGCTGTTGTGCTTCAAATGATAGTCTCCCCAACACTCAACTCTCTCTCACTGATTTGGATTTGGTGGAAAGATGATTTGAATGGAAAGCAACTTGGGAATGGCTAGAGATCAAGATTTATGTGGTTGGAGTGGAATATCTTGACCTCAACACAAGTGTAGGTGGATCTCTCTCAGAAAATGTAAGTTGGAAGTGTAGGCATGTTCTGATGGCTCTCTCCATAAATGAAGAGTGGGTGGAGGGGTATATATAGCCTCCACACAAAAACTAACTGTTACACACAATTTACCAAACTCGGTGAGACCGAATCATTAAACTCGGTCGGACCGATTCAGTTCAAAATGTGAACGTTAGGATTTTTTCGTGGGACAGACACGTCAACTAGGTGGGACCGATTTCATTAGGGTTAGGGCATAACGTAATCTCGGTGATGCCGATTACACAAACTCGGTGGGACCGATTTTGGTAATAAGATAGCTAGAGAGTTGGTCAGGCAAACTCGGTGCGACCGATTCGCTCATCTCGGTTGAACCAAAATGTTACGAAGGGGAAACAGAGAGTTTGCATTGCGAACTCGTTGGGACCGATCGCTCATCTCGGTTAGACTGAAACGTTATGAAGGGAAACTGAGAGTTTGCAATCCCATCTCGATGAGACCGAGATCTCTATCGGTGAGACCGAAAAGACTAGGGTTTTGTGGCAGTGGCTATGTCAACTGAACTCGATGGCGCCGGATGGAAAGTTTCGGTGGGGCCGAGTTTGACTTTTGGTTTGAGACATATGTGGATATGAGAAAGTGGTTGAGGGTTTTGGAGCATATCACTAAGCACTTTGAGCAAGTAACCCATTCAGAACCACCTCATCCCCTTTTAATAGTATTGGCTTTTCCTATGGACTCAATGTGATCTTGGATCACTAAAAGGTAAAATGTAGAGTCTTGAGCTTTAGAGTTTGAGCCAATCCTTTATCCTTAGCATTTTGAGGGGTCCACATTTCTAATCCATGCCATGCCAATCATTGAGCTTTCCTGAAATATTTATCTTTAAATAGTATTAGCTCAATGAGCTATATGTTGTTAGGAATTACCAAAACCACCCAGGGATAGTTGCACTTTCAATCTCCCCCTTTTGTGGTAATTTATGACAACATATAGATCAAACCTTCGACAAATGATTATAAGATTGAAATACATCATCGCTTTGAGAAGTATGTGATAAGCAAGAGCTCCCCCTAAATTTGTGCATTATTTAAAATTTGCTTTTGAATGCAAATGCACAATCGATTAGGATCATGGGTTACTCTTCCATGTCACATACATCTTGGTGGAGCGCTCAAAATGATATAACTTAAAAGCATGCACTCATCACCAAGCAAAGTGAATGATCATATAAGAATATAAGAGATGATATCATCCAAGAAAGCATTAAGGTAGCATATGATCAAACACATGATCGAACAAGTATCTCACACAGACAAAGACATAGTGTATCAAGCAAGCGCATACAAAGTTTCAACCAAAAACAATAGAGATAAAAAGCAACACACACACACACACTCTCTCTCTCTCAGCCTATGATCTATACATATTTCTCCTTTGGCAACAAGTTACCAAAAAGTTTGAAAATGCATAGTGCTATGCGTCTCTCAGGCTCGGTCTTCAGGAGGTGGTGTAGAGAGAACTCCAAGGACGAAGGCATCTGTCGATGTAGTTGGAGCTGGTGGAGTGGCTGTTGGAGGTGGTACTGAGGCTGTAGCTGCTGGTGATGACAAAGTAGTTCTAGAGACTGGTACTAGCACTGCGGCAGACCTCTGACCTCATGGCACACGCTGAAAAGCATCAGTTGTTGCCTTCCCTCTACTCTCTTTTGCTTCCTCCTGGAGCTTCTCAACTACAGTCTGTATCTTAGTTACCTTGTGGTCAAGATCATAGAATTTTGTCTCAACAATCCTCTCCAGGCTCTCCTCATTCTGTGTTAGGGTGGCCAAGCCCTTCTCAGTCCTCAGTGTAGCTTGAATCAGATAGCCTAATTGATCTTTTTTTACTTGAGGAACACCTGAGATGCTTCTTCTGCACTTGGCATCCTTGCGGCTTTCTCTGCCTTAGCTTTGGCACTCTTCTCTTGTGCTTGTACTGAAGATGGTTTTTCCTCATTCATCACAACTATGTTGTCTTCAAATTTAGGATAAAGGGTGGATGCTCCTTGTCCAACAAGTATGTTCCTGTTACCATCTTAGAAATGATGAGCTCCTGAATATGTGGAGCATACCCACAACTTCTCTTTTGGTCAGCAGCAGTCCTCTTGATTGTCTCTAGAATCAGACTCATGACCTTGAACTTCTGAGGGACATCAAAGATTTGCAGCATGTTGATGGAATGTCCTCTAATCATCTTGTAATCTTTTGACTTGGGTAGCAATGTGTGCCTTCGGATCCAGTTGATGGTAGGCAGACCAGACAACAAGTAATGTACATATCCAAGCTTGTGAGTCTCCAAAGCTTTATTAGGGATCTCTTTGTACATGTTTGCCATGGAGTTGTGGTCTTTCTTCTTCTTGGCATACACATCCAAGTCATCCTCATGTTCCTCTAGGGAATTGATCAGCTTAGCCCATTCTTCAACAATGGATTGGTACCTAGTACCTTCAGACATCCATATGATCTTCCCATCTAGGTAAAAGTGAGCAGTGGAGTAAAATTGCATGATCACCTCATCATTCCATTTTGTGAGATTATGTCCAACAAACTCGTCTACTCCACATGCTTTGAAGCTTTCATATACTCCTGGAAAGTGATCTTCATTCTCCTTGATGAATTCCCAATCAACCCACTCATGTCACAAACAATGGCCTTCTTGTCAAGCAAAATAGTTTCATAGAAGTCTTGATGTTCTTTTGTGTGGAACCTATAGTCAACTGCAGTCCTTCTCCTCATGGCATAGGGATCAGACTGTCTCCACAATCTCAATCCAGCATCTTTTCTGATGTGCATGTCTTCAACCACTAGATGAGTATCATTGTGGTCTGGGATCTTGGGTTTCAATTTCCTCAAAACAAGAGACTCGTCATCCTCTTCTTCAGCTTGAGGCACTTGGGCCTTATTCTTCTCTTTTGCAGGAATACTTCTATTGTTCCTCTTTGACTTCTGAGCTTGAGCTTTGGGAGCAGACTTGGGCTTTGATGTTCTAGCCCCTGATTTAATTGCATCTCCCATAAGCTTCTGAGCTTTGGGTGCTAGAGCATCCTCTTCCTCTTCTTCTATGGGATCCTTGAACATGGATGATCTCCCTAGAACTCTGGCAGTGGTCTTCTTGACCCTCTCCTTTCTCTTCTTGCCTTCTCCAGCCTCTTTGGGTTCAAGAGTGAACTCCATAGTTTCTTCCAAGGCTGCTTTCCTAAGCTTGGATGTTGGCATTCTCTTTGCAGGTGCCTTCTTGTGCATCCCTGGCTTTGTTGTAGTAGCTGAGCCATACTCCTTCTTCAATACTTTCCTCTTTGAGGTGGCCTCATCCTCAACAGCCACATAGTCTTCATCCTCAGAGTATGGGATTTTCTTCTTCCTTGTCCTAGTGGCTGCCTTGGGCAAGTTACTAGGTGTGCTCCTGCGGCCATCATCTGATGTGCTTGATGGATCTGAACCCTCACTCAGTTGCACATGTTCCTCAGATTTGTTCTGACTGTCACTCTGGTTAGACATCTTGGCAATCACTGACAGAAAACCATGTGAATAGATGTAGATGAGGTAGAGTGGATGAGCATCACAAAGTGTAGAGTTTTTGCAAAACAGATGACTTAAAAGCTGAGTTTTAGTTCTCCACAGAAAGCATTTTGGAGCTACCGATTTGATAAACTCGATGATATCGAAGCAGCTTTTGGAACCTAAACTAGTGAACTCGGTCAGACCGAGTCACAATTCTGTGGCACCGAGACTACTAGGGTTTCAGAAAGAATCGAACTTGGTCAAACCGAAAATGCATGTGCTATGGCCTACGCCAAATCGGTGAGACCAATTTCTACAATTCGGTTGGTCCGAGATGAGTCTGGCGGAGACCGAACCCTAAATTTTCAAATCAATCTAATCTAAAGGAAGTTTTCAGTGGATGGACTGTTTGCATATGTGGTCATGATCATGCCAAAGTAATGTGCTACGACTCGGAGTTGGTAAATAGCACAAAGAGTCAAACTTATACCCTAGTTCGGCAAGAGTTCGCTACGGCGACAACGGCGGAGCAGAATTCCGTTGACGGTGACCGAGACCAGTGGCGGGAGGTCACTAGCAGTGATGAGACGATCCAGAGACCCATGGAGGCAGAGCAGGACACACGCGGGGTGAAGGGTTTTGGAGAAATTTCCAAAATTCAACCCGTCGGTATATATATCCCGACCCTGTTAGTGTGATCGAGTGGAACAACTCGGTGGCACCGAGATGCAGAATCGTGAGCGGTTACTGCAACTCGGTGTGACCGAAAAGTTCAAATCGGTTGCACCGAGATGGAAAACCTATATCAACTTAGTGAACTCGGTGTGACCGAAGTGGATGACTCGGTCATACGGAAATGCACAAAGAGGTTTTGGAAGTTTAAGTCTATGACAAATCGGGGGCTCCGAGTGCTCCTCACACAGAGTGGTTCAAATCTGACTTGATCAAACTTTGTGATGTAGCATGAATAGAGTTTGAGAAGAGAAAATCATAGATAGCTAGAGGAGGTTCTTATGAATTCTTGTTCATCCACTTGGCAAAAGAGAAAAACGCCAAACAATCAAAACAACAAGTGGATGTCCTTGAATGAGTAAAATATGCAACCAACATGCTCACACAATAAAATGGCAAATGAAATATGTGGCAAAGAATGCACAAACACTCTAGCATCTATCAAGCAATTGGCTATGACTAGGTCATCTATATATGATTATATTGACTGAGGAGTCAAATGAGAACATTTGATCGTAGGTCATACTCATCGTTTAAGCACAAGTGGGGTTGCCACTTTTACATAAAGCATTGTTGCATTCACACCATTAGAGTTGCTTTAGCTCAATTGATTAGAGTAAAGCCCCCCCTAGATGTGATATCCCCCCTAAGAGGGATGAACTAACCTTGGGTTTTGTCGATGATGACTTCATGTAGGTGTTGAAGTTGTAGATGCTCAATCTTGATGTAGATCATTTGGAGCAATCCATTAGAGTGAGTTGCACTTTCAATACCTTTTCCCATGTCTTCACAACAAGAGGGTTTGTGACTCCTTGAACTAGTGCAAGATATGGAAATTGTTTACACGTGTCCTTGCCAAAAGATATGAGTTAAGTGTGTTGGCGGAGTCACCCTCAAGAACTATCTAGTTCTTTTTCTTCGGGATCCACACCATCTTGATGGGAATCCTTGGAGTTGTAGTTGTACTTGATGAAGTTGAACTTGATGTAGTCTTGGGAACCCACTTGACGAAGGCTTTGGGAGCTTCTTCAAATGCATAAATCTCCTCTTGAAGCTTGTTCTTGCCTTTTTGCTTGTGGTCTTCTGGTGGAAGATCATCTTGAGCTTGTGTTCCTAGGAAAGAAGTAGGATCATACTTCTCTTGTTGAGGAACAAACTTCGTCTTGGGTTATTGATCTTCTTCCCACTCAACTCCATTTGCATTGAACTTTTGTTCAAAACCAACACCTTGATTTTTCCGGTGCCTTCCTTGCTTGCGTTCAATTTCCCCAAATTGCTTACTTCCGACAAGGCTCTTGTAAACACCTTTCTCTATAATTCCCTTCAATAAGCTATTTTCTTGCTCAAGTGTAACTTGGCTAAGAGAATCGTTAGTGGAATCAAGAGAACTACTAGACGCAACAACATTGGGTTTAGCATGATTATTGTTACTACTAGAAGAAGAATCTTTCTTACTGTTGCTGCTAGATTTAACTTGTGGCAGGTAAGTAGACAAGAGTAAACACTTGGCAATGTAAGAAGAACTTTTCTTGCGAAGGTCATCATTGATCGCTTTTAACAACCCATGCTCTTTCTCAAGGTTAAGCTTTTCGAAGCATAACTTCTCATGAGTCTTTAAAAGCTCTCGATGATTTTCCAAGGTAGTTTCATGAGCTAACTTAAGAGTGTTTACTTCTTTAGTTAGATGCTCAATCTCCTTCTTATCATCGTCATTCATTTTATCTTGATTAGCATGATTAATAGCAAGTTCATCATAGTTTTCATAACTAGAATTGTCAACAAGTAAATCATCATCACCTAGCAAATCATCTTCATCACAATTGAAATCAACATACTCGGGGTGTGATACCTTTGGGCCTTTAGCCATGAAGCATATTCCAATTCCTTCATTTTGTTACTCAAATATGTCGTAGGAGTTGGTTGACACAAGTGCTAGAATGGAAACACCTCCATCTTGAGTATATTCGGAGTCGGAGTGATAACTTCTCGCGGAGTGATTGTCGGAGTCGGAGCTGGATACCCATTCACCAACATGAGCTTGATGTCTTCATTGTTTGTAGCTCCTTGATGATTTGTCCTTCCTTTCCGAATCCTTGTTTATCCGTGATGTACTTCGTTCATAACAGTCATCTCTACTCCTTCTCTCTCTTGGTGGTGATTCTTCTCTTCTACTTCTTCTTTTGGGAGAATCTTCTCTTCTTTTGTTGGGAGCCGTACACTCATTGGAGTAGTGTCCGGGTCTTCCACAATTGTAGCAATTACATTCACGACTTGAAGATCTTTTGTCATTCTAGGACATTGACTTGGAACTTCTTTCGATGATTCTACTCTTGCAGATCTTGTTGAAATTCTTCACCATTAGGCTCAATTCTTCATTGAAGGCTTGTTTCTCACTTGATGATGTGGGAGCATCACATGAGGCTTTGTAAGCACAACTTGACTTGTTGTGAAGCTCTTCCTTATCCTTGAGTGACATCTCATGAGCAACAATTCTTCCAATGACTTCCGTTGGCTTGAGATCTTTGTAATTGGGCATCATTTGGATCAATGTGCACACGGTATCATATTCTCCATCCAAGGCTCTTAGGATCTTCTTGATAATGAATCTATCGGTCATCTCTTCACTTCCTAAGCCGGCAATCTCATTTGCGATAAGAGCAAGCCTAGAGTACATTTCAACGACACCTTCACCATCCTTCATTTGAACTTTTCAAGTTGCCTTTGAAGCACATCCAATTTGGATTCCTTGACGGAGTCGGTACCTTCATGCATATCAATCAAAGTATCCCAAATTTCCTTTGCATTCTCAAGACGGCTGATTTTGTTGAATTCTTCGGGGCACAATCCGTTGAAGGGAATATCACAATCTTGAGCATATTGCAGCATCTTCAAATTCTTCTGCGCTAGCTTCATGGTTCGGTTCTCTCCCATCAAAGAATTCACCTTGCAAGCCAATACACACAATAGCCCAAACGGCGGGGGTTATGTCCAAGAATATGCATTTTCATCTTATGCTTCCAACTAGCAAAATTTGTACCATCAAAGTAAGGACCTCTACGGTGATAATTTCCCTCGCTAGACGCCATACTCTCCTAGGTTGTGAAACCAAGGCTATGATCACCAAAAGCTATGGAAATCATGGCAAATGGAGACCAAAGCTCTGATGCCACTTGGAGGATCGAAAGTATGTCTAGAAGGGGGTGATTAGACTACTTGACTAAATAAAAATCTAGCCCTTCCCGAATTTGAAGTCTTGGCAGATTTTAGCAACTTAGCACTAGTCAAGTAAACAACCTACACATGCAAGTCTAACAGTATAGCAACAGAATGTAAAACATTGCACATGAAGGTAAAGGGAGGAGTTTGGAGGGAGCAAATGCAATGTAGACGTAGAGATTTTTGGCGTGGTTCCGATAGGTGGTGCTATCGTACATCCACGTTGATGGAGACTTCAACCCACAAAGGGTAACGGTTGCGCGAGTCCATGGAGGACTCCACCCACGAAGGCTCCACGAAGAAGAAACCTTGTCTATCCCACCATGGCCATCGCCCACGAAGGACTTGCTTCACTAGGGTAGATCTTCATGAATTAGGCGGTCTCCTTGCCCATACAAACTCCTTGGTTCATCTCCACAATCTTGACGGAGGCTCCCAAGTGACACCTAGCCAATCTAGGAGACACCACTCTCCAAAAGGTAATAGATGGTGTGTTGATGATGAACTCCTTGCTCTTGTGCTTCAAATGATAGTCTCCCCAACACTCAACTCTCTCTCACTGATTTGGATTTGGAGGAAAGATGATTTGAGTGGAAAGCAACTTGGGAATGGCTAGAGATCAAGATTTATGTGGTTGGAGTGGAATATCTTGACCTCAACATAAGTGTAGGTGGTTCTCTCTAAGAAAATGTAAGTTGGAAGTGTAGGCATGTTTTGATGGCTCTCTCCATAAATGAAGACTGGGTGGAGGGGTGTATATAGCCTCCACACAAAAACTAACCATTACACACAATTTACCAAACTCGCTGAGACCGAATCACTAAACTCGGTCGGACCGATTCAGTTCAAAATGTGAACGTTAGGATTTTCGGTGGGACCAACACGTCAACTCGGTGGGACCGATTTCATTAGGTTTAGGGCATAACCTAATCTCGGTGAGGCCAATTACACATACTCGGTGGGACTGATTTTGGTAATAAGCTAACCAGAGAGTTGGTCAGGCAAACTCGGTGGGACTGATTCCCTCATCTCGGTTGGACCGAAACGTTACAAAGGGGAAACAGAGAGTTTGCATTGCGAACTCGGTGGGGCCGATTGCTCATCTCGGTGAGACCAAAATGTTATGAAGGGAAACAGAGAGTTTGCAATCCCATCGTGGTGAGACCGAGATCCCTATCGGTGAGACCGAAAAGACTAGGGTTTTGTGGCAGTGGCTATGTCAACTAAACTCAGTGGCGCCGGATGGAAAGTTTCGGCGGGGCCAAGTTTGACTTTTGGTTTGAGACATATGTGGATATGAGAAAGTGGTTGAGGGTTTTGGAGCATATCCCAAAGCACTTTGAGCAAGTAACCCATTAAGCAACACCTCATCCCCTTTTAATAGATTGGCTTTTCCTATGGACTCAATGTGATCTTGGATCACTAAAAGGTAAAATGTAGAGTCTTGAGCTTTAGAGCTTGAGCCAATCTTTTGTCCTTAGCATTTTGAGGGGTCCACATTTCTAATCCATGCCATGCCAATCATTGAGCTTTCCTGAAATATTTATCTTGAAATAGTATTAGCTCAATGAGCCATATGTTGTTAGGAATTACCAAAACCACCCAGTGATAGTTGCACTTTCAATGGCATTATGTGTTGCTATTCTAAAGATGATGGTGATACCCTCATGTCCGTATTTTTTTTATCGACCCATCTATCTCTAAACATGTGGACATATTTATTGATATCTGCTTCCACTTGAGGACAAGCGAGGTCTAAGCTTGGAGGAGTTGATATGTCAATTTTGCATCATGCTTTTATATTGATATTTAATGCATTATGGGATGTTATTACACATTATATCACAATACTTATGCCTATTCTCTCTTAATTTACAAGGTTTACATGAAGATAGAGAATGTCGGCCGCTGGAATTCTGGGCTAGAAAAGGAGCAAATATTAGAGACCTATTCTGCACAACTCCAAAAGTCCTAAAACTTGACGGAGCATGTTTTTAGAATATATAAAAAATATTGGGCAAAGAAAGTACCAGAGGGGGGCCACCAGCCAGCCACAAGGGTGGAGGGCGCGGCCTACCCCCCTAGGTGTGCCCCGACCTTGTGGGCCCCCTGACAGGCCTCCGGTGCACATCTTTCGCTATATGGTGTCTTTTACCCTGGAAAAAAACAAGAAGAAGCTTTCGGGATGAGGCGCCGCCATCTCAAGGCGGAACCTGGGCAGAACCAATCTAGGGTTCCGGCGGAGCTATTCTGCTAGGGAAACATCCCTCTGGGAGGGGGAAATCATCGCCATCATCATCACCATCGATCCTCTTAGCGAGAGGGGGTCAATATCCATCAACAACTTCGCTAGCACCATCTCCTCTCAATCCATAGTTCATCTCTTGTATTCGATCTTGGTCCCAAAACCTCATATTGGTACCTGTGGGTTGCTAGTAGTGTTGATTACTCCTTGTAGTTGATGCTAGTTGGTTTATCCGGTGGAAGATTATATTTTTAGATCCTTAATGATAGTTAATACTCCTCTGATTCAGATTATGAATATGCTCTGTGAGTAGTTACGTTTGTTCCTGAGGACATGGGAGAAGTCTTGTTATAAGAAATCATGTGAATTTGGTATTCGTTCGATATTTTGATGAGATGTATGTTGTCTTTCCTCTAGTGGTGTTATGTGAACGTCGACTACATGACACTTCACCATTGTTTGGGCCTAGGGGAAGGCATTGGCAAGTAATAAGTAGATGATGGGTTGCTAGAGTGCCAGAAGCTTAAACCCTAGTTTATGCGTTGCTTCGTAAGGGGCTGATTTGGATCCATATGTTTCATGATATGGTTAGGTTTACCTTAATTCTTCTTTCGTAGTTGCAGATGCTTGCGAGAGGGGTTAATCATAAGTGGGAGGCTTGTCCAAGGAAGGGCAGCACCCATGCACCGGTCCACCCACGTATCAAATTATCAAAGTAACGAACGTGGATCATATGAGCATGATGAAAACCAGCTTGACAACAATCCCCATGTGTCCTCGGGAGCACTTTGCTTTATATAAGAGTTTGTCCAGGCTTGTCCTTTGCTATAAAAAGGATTGGGCCACCTTGCTGCACATTGTTTACTTTTATTACTTGTTACCCATTACAATTTATCTTATCACAAAACTATCGGTTACCGATAATTTTAGTGCTTGTATAGAATGCCTTGCTGAAAACCGCTTGTCATTTCCTTCTGCTCCTCGTTGGGTTCAACACTCTTACTTATTGGAAGGACTACGATAGATCCCCTATACTTGTGGGTCATCAGCGGCTGTTCGTTTTTTTAGCTCTTGGGGAACTGGATTCAATAGTAAACTGAGTGTGTACAAGCGACAACAGTTACTACCCCTCCCTTGCCCGATGCACGCCCGGCAGAACATACACCCTCTACGCATTCAAACGCCCCCATTAAGAAACCTATTCCAGTCACACGTCGGTTCATGAGCGGGTCTATATTGGTACTATAATAACAAGTGTTAGTCGTCACTTTACTTAAATTTAATTAGCTTTAATTAAAATTTATTCTTAAAACAAGCAATGCATTGGCTCGTTCTATCAGTGCCACATGATCAACATGCACAACAATTAGAATTATTTTTCTCAGGATGCACACGATCAACACATTTGTCGCACTTTCACACAGATAATACTACCAAGTTTGAACTATTTGTTATGGTTGTTGTCCTCTGCATCATCATGTCGTGTTTCCCAGCTTGCAAGATTCAGAACCAACAACTAGGATTCAAATAATAATTACAACAAAGATGCCTACACATCTGATTGATTCCCAGCTTCTAAGATTCAGAACCAACAAATGAGATTCAAATAATAAGTACAACAAAGATGCCTACACATCTCATTCATTCCCATCTTGCAAGATTCAGAACCAACAAATAAGATTCAAATAATAAGTACAACAAAGATGCCTACACATCTCATTGATTCCCAGCTTGCAAGATTTAGAACCAACCCATTAAAGCCTTTTGATAAAGTGAATATCGGTATTAAATCCATCTTGGCTAGCCGTGTCATACAACCCAAGAACTTGGTGAATGCTCTTGACCATCACAACATCTGTAGTTGAGTATTCCTGTTTGCACAACACAGATAAGAAAGAGCATGATTCCTATAATAGTGGCACTCCTTAAACTCAACCTGCAGCTCCACTCGATGATTCAGCTAGCAAGAAGTACTTGCTCTCATGAGCTAGCAGGTTCTTCTTTAGTAGTTGCACTAAAATTGAG
Source organism: Triticum monococcum (assembly GCA_034509565.1). Lineage (NCBI taxonomy): Eukaryota > Viridiplantae > Streptophyta > Magnoliopsida > Poales > Poaceae > Triticum > Triticum monococcum. The sequence goes on along the minus strand of CM067843.1, from coordinate 377,887,639 downwards.
CAACATTAAGGTTGGCTGTCCTGCTCATGTAAGGTGCAACTATAATTTGCTTATCCTTTTGTGCATTTCCACTAAAATAAAGTGCCATTGTGGTGACAATGATGGATCATCTTGCAAAGGCTAATAAAATATTGCACGAGATTACCAGCAGAATTTGCCAGAGATTTTGGAAACTCCAATCACCATTTTGTGCAGTTCCACCAAAACTAAGAGATGTTGCCCACGTGACATTTTAGTTGAACTGCACAAGACACTCATTCAAAAAAAAGTGTTTTATGCAGTTCACCAAAAGGTCACAAGCAACAAGGTGAAATGGATATCCCTATCTGCACAAAAACATAGAAAGAAAATCGTTGCTGGTCAATAACAAGATACGAAGCAGACACGAAATGAAAAGAAGCATCTTGATTATGTTCATGGCAATCACGCAAGGGCAGTAGATATTTTAAAACGTCAACAATGCTTCATGTTACTAGAAGCATTATGATCAACAATGACATTCGTCAAATATGGGATTACTTTAATGGTGGCATTGCTTGTTTACGAGATACAATACATCAACAACAACTAAAGAATTGGTTTAAGGACATGGGACCGTGGGGACACCGGGACACTCAGCAGCGTAAAGAAGCAACTTACTTATCATACTGGGGAAAATAGCAGGAGTACCATTTGTAACATAGTTTAATTGCCTCATATCACTGGAGGCATTAGATTAACAATAACACTGGTTAGACATGTCCTTAAGGTAACAATGTGATCGCTTCATTTTACATGCGCCCTTACATTAACAACAGCAAAAAGTTGGTATAAGGACATGCGACAGTGGACGCATCAGCACAACGTACCTACAAGGAGGCATAAAGTGTTGATGCTGAGTTTGTTCATACTCCGTGAGGGCAGCAAATCCAATCCTGGAGACCTTTTACTATGTGAGGACAGCAAATCTAATCCTGAACATACTCTGTTGACTTGTCCACCGACCGCCACTTTCTATCCTTTTTTCAACCAATAATAGATATGTTCCTTATACAGTTTGTACTGCCTTTTCCCTTTATTCCCCTTTTCATCCAAGAGACCGGTTGGGTATCCAGTCTATAATACTTTCCCCCTATTATTTCCTCTTTGAATCAAGTCCTAGATTCATGCTACGATTTTCCACCCTTTCTTTGTTGTTTGAACCAAGTCCTAGATTCGACTGCATGAAGTAGCTTTACCTCCAATAATACTAAAAATTCAGGTGGCTTTGGAAGAGCTGATGGAAGTAGAAAAAGATGCACATGCAGACACATGGGGAGCTGAGGCACTAGAGCAAGGTCGCTTTCGAAGAACTTATACCCGAGGTTCGTCGGGATGTCGGCGGCGGCAGGTCAGATCTGCGCACAATACGACAGTGAGGAAGAAGGGTTGGAGGACCTCCCGAGCTGGCGCTGTGTCGGAGAGAATGGCATGGGCAGAGGATCGGGACCCACCGGCAGCTATTGGTTTCCTCCCTCGACTCCGATGACCACGTGAATGATGCACCTAGTCCTCTACACACACCGGCCGAACGGATCCGGCTGGATCTGTGACCAGCGGTGAGTAGAGAGAAAATGTTGCTACTGCTATCTTGTTTAGATCTGGAGAGGATGAGAGAATGAAGAGAGCAACCCTAGTAAAGCAAGCGCTCAGGCCCCTGCCTATTATATATAGTGGAGTGATTATCTTTTTCTCTCCACATCAAGCATTTCAATTTGTGTACGTGGCATTAAAGAAACAAACTCTCTATTTAACGTGACTAACTGTATGATTCCTACTTTCTAGTAGTAGTATTGTTCACTTGTGCTCCCCGTCCCTCCATTCATTGAACAACCCCACGGGTGAATAAACATACAGTACTCGTATTTATATAGAAGGAACAAGCTCGAACTATTTTGGCTTTGAGATATCGATGGTACAGTTTGACCACATTGCACCAATGGACTCATTACTTTGAAGTAACCTATATGTATAAGCACACGCACGGTTTATGTTCTGAATTGCTGGCTAGAGCTTGAACTGTATTTTTTTACATGTACCACATTTTTCTTTTGGTTTTCTGCTCCATGGCGCAATTCATCAATACAAAATTATACTATGAGTAGTTAAAAGTTGAGGGTGGGGCTTTTCCCTAGCAGTACACGCGGCAGTTTTCGCGTAGGTGGTTTGACACAGAGGCGAGGAGGGTGAGGGAGTAGCGGATTCAACTTACTGCTAGAAAGGTAGGGTTGTGCAATTTGATGGCATGTTATTGCTGGAAAGATGGGGTCTTGTGACATGACTACTCAATATAGTCATGAATTACTGGCACTACGACCGGGGTGATGCCCCCTTCCATTCCCCGCTCTAATCTGGTGCATGACACGTCGACCCGGATGTTGGCACTCCCACATGTCGGCGAAGTACGTAAGAAGGAGCAAAGAATCATGCGGTATATAGTGTATATACTAATACTACTACTCGTGTTGGAGGAGTGCGAACCACGGCAACCTAGGGAACCAGCAGGCGATAGGCCATAGAAAACAATGTGGTGATATGGACATTAAAAACAATGTACTACAGTCCAGTCTGTAGCATGTACAGTACTACTCCTCTTCCTCCTTGTCTCGGTTCATTGCCATCATACTTTCCTGATTCATGTGTTTTCAGTATCCCACGAATCAAAGAGGCCCTTAGACTAGTTTAGGTCCGGTCATTTTTTATAAATGTGTTATGTCCAAAATTTAATGAACGTGCTATAGTTTCTATGAAAATAATCCGGTTTGCATGTAGTAATTCATTTATTTATTTATTCTTCTGCGGGGGGTTTGCATGTAATTCGTGAGGTCTGAAATGTAAAGTACGCCGGCATGGTTGCATATGCTCCGAGTCGTGCATGCACTAATACCTAGATGCTCTATGTCCCACATGTCAGTCAAAGGGAGCACGTGGAAATAGCCTAGGAGTACATATAGGAGGATAAATGCGTGAAAAAAATGTACTATGAAGTGTAGCTGCGGTTCGAAAAGGAGACCTAAAGTGATGACAGGTATAGGTCGCATGCACCCAAGTAGTGGTACTAGACGTACGACTACTTTTTCCCTAAAAAAAGAGGTACGAGTACTCGGTACTCCTATTCTATCAACAAGAGTCCCATCTGACAACAGCGCCTATGCTACAACTAGCTCTTCTCCCTCGTTTCTCTCTTTTAATTCTAACTTAGCCGGCGCGTGGTGGGCAGGGTGGGGATTTACCGATGGTCGGTTTGCTCAACTACGGCCCCACCTCATAGTGAAAATGTCATTACTAGAATAAAAATGCCATACACTAATAAAACATTAAGGCCACGAGGCGATGCAGTGGTGGTTACAGGAGGCAAGAAGAAAGATGCATCCATCGACGACGTCCACCTCCTCAACTCAGGGAGCCGGCCCACCGAATGGCGGCTAAGTAGTAGCGACTTTCGTGGCCAGGTCAACGTGCTTATTAACAATGGCGTCCAAAGATTCCAGCTGCTGGAAGAAGGCCAACATCTTTCTGTCCTTGTTGGCCTTGTAGTGGCCTATATAGACAATTTCCTCATAGACGTGGATGTGCACGTCGACGGTTTCTTGCATGGTGAGGCGCTGTGCGGCGCGCATGGCCTCGAGGTGCACATTCTTCGTCGCGACCTCCGGCAGCTGCAGGACCACCAGTGCTTCTAAGAGTTCGTCACCTTGGAGGCCGATGAGGGTGGCAGGCAATGATGACCCTGGGCGCGCGGGCTGGAGTAGTACGGCAAGGTATTCTGCATGCTTCTTGACGGCAGTGAACTTGTGGATGGAGTTGAGCATCATCTAGCACATGCGAGAGGAGAAGCCGGCGTCGACGAGGGCTATGACACCGGCGGTCGCCGACACTGTCTGGAAATGCTGCGCGGTGCGGGGCCATAGGCCGGCGTCTTGGACGATCCGGCACAGCTAACTGCCGCTCTTGTCCATCGACGCCATGGGTGCTTGTGGCTTCTGGTCACTTGGTCTTGGTCTTGGATTGGAGTGGGCAGTGTTGCGCAAAGACTAGGAGTAGATGGATTGGAGTGGTGGGGCACCTTTATATGAGAGTCCAAACTGTGTTGCATTTACATCGTGCTGGCTCCATTCTGCTTCTCCAATTACTTACTCCCACCTCTGCATGCTAATTGAATGCGGAGGCATCATTGACCGTTCAATGTTTCGGGAACCGCTACCCTCTGCCTCGTTGGCATTCAAGCCGTATAAACATAAATGCATGTCAAAAGAGACTAGTCAGTAGTAGTATACTCAATATTGTGCACCGCGACCAAGGCGGAGAGGAAACAAGATAACTACTTATTTATGTACGGTGTAGATTCACTCATTTTGCTCCGTAGGTACTCATTTAGGGTGTAGTCACTTGTTTAAATCTCTATAAAGGCAAATACTCCCTCCGTTTTTATTTACTCCGCATGTTAGAGATGACTAAGGTCAAATTTTCATAAAGTTTGACCAATTTTATGAAAATGATATAAACATTTATCATAACAAATATATATGATGTGAAAGTACATTCAATAATAAATCTAATTGTATTGATTTGTTATTGATTATGTTAATATTTTTATAAACTTGGTCAAAGTTTATAAAGCTGGACTTTTACCCAAGCTAATATGAGGACTAAAGGCATGTTTGGTTCCTAGCCAAAGGTTGCCACGCCTAACCTTAGTCATGCCACAACATCTTAGGCACGTGTTTGGTTCATTGCCACACTTGTGGCTTGCCACACTTCTCTAGTTATATGGTCCACATGTCATAGGCTCAATTTTTTGCCAAATCTTGCCACACTTCTGGTGGCCATTTTGTTAGCCACACTTTTTGTGGCAGCCACACTTTTCCTAAGGTTAGTTGTGGCAAAGTTAGCCATGAACCAAACATGCCCCAAAATAAAAACGGAGGGAGTATTTAGGAACAAAGGGAGTAGTCCCTCCTTTCTGGTTTATAGGGCTATACTATTAAGAGCAAGTACAATAGTGGGCTTATAGCTTGCTTACATCGCAATTTTGTCTCATGCAAGAGCCTGGCTATATGCGTGCTCCAAGGCTCCGCGCCACGCCCCGCCCCTACACAAAGACTGCCACGCGAGCATTCGCAACTGTCACGTTCGGGTTGCGCTTGGCTCTTCGCCTCTTCGAGAAGACGAACAATGATGTTACTACTTCTACAGTATCGAATCAATGGATGCATGTCCGTCCACCGCGTGCGGGAGGGATAGCTTGTTGTAGTAAGCAAAAGCATGTCGTCTGCGATCCACCGCGCACATGGGCGAGGGAGAGGGCATGTAGTAGTAAAATCAAGCTTCTCCTTGTTGTACGAGTTGATGTGACACATCATAGCACTGGCCCCACATGCTTGCCTCGAAACTTGGCTAAAAGACCCGCAGTGTACAATATATTTGCTGCAACCTCTACACTACAAAAAAAAGACACATCCATGACATTTTGGGCCGAAAAAAAAATCTGTCATACTTATGACACTTCTATGACGATAATTGTGACAAAACCCGGTATCATCATAGATGTGATGGGATCCTACTTCTATGACAAAAAATCATGATAGAAAATGGGCTTTTCGTCCTGGGCGGGCCGGAGACGTAGCTGCATGACATTCTTTAGCTGTACATGACGGAAAAACTCGTGGTAGAAGCGAGTGCGAGGAAAATATCGGGGTGTTCCCGGTTACGTGGGTGGTCGGGGCCGAGCGATGCGCGTTTCTCTCATACACGCACGCTCGTGGGTGCGAGGCGTTGGGCTCTAACTGAAACCGAGCGAGGCGTTCGCCTACTGAACCCAAGCGATTGCACTGCAGGCTACACGTTACTGAACCCGAGTGATCAATCGATGGCTGTTAACTGAACCTGATCGACCGATTCCTTCGCTACTATTGCTAACTGAAGCCGAATGATGCTGCCTCTAGATGAACAGTGAGCATTGCTGGGGGTTTGGATGAACAGTTCCCGATGGTGGTGGATGAACAGGACCCCATGGTGTTGCCTCTGGATGAACAGAACCCCGATCGATTGAGTCGGTTGGGGCTGGATGAACAGGACCCCGTGGAGGGCTGGATGAACAGGACGGCCCCGTGGAGGGCTGGATGAACAGTAGACGATGGAGGGCTGGATGAACAGTAGCCCGTGGAGGGGCGGTTGAACAGGAGCCCGCGGAGAGGGCTGGTTGAACAGTTGCCGGTGGAGTAGCGCACGGTGGAGGCTGGATGAATAGGAGCCTGTGGATGAACAGTCGTAGGTGGAGGCTGGAGGAGGTCGACGGTGGATGATCAGTAGCTCGTGGATGCTGGAGGGGGTCGACGGTGGAGATGAACAGTATCCCGTGGAGTCCCGTTTTGCGGTACGCCACACCCCTCCCGATGAACAGGACCCCCATTTCGACCGTAGCGCTCCAACACAAGTCCATTTCCTTCGTTTTGTGGTACGCCACACCCCTCCCGATCAATAGGACCCCATTTCGGCCGTAGGAGGTCCGTTTCCTCCGTTTTGCGGTACGCCAGACCCCTCCTGATGAACAGGATCCCGTTTCGAACGTGGCCGGTTGAACACAAGGTCGTTTCCTCCGTTGTGCGGTATGCCAGGCCTCGTTTCCATTAGTAGTTCCGTCCAAGCCGGTTGGCTCCCACGCGTTCTGTTGCCTCCCGATGAACATGACGCATTCCATTGCCTCCCCATGAACACGAGGTGACGCAGTTTCTCCGTCCCGACCCAGCCATGTACACGAGCCCTGGCCGTACGTATGCGCAAGTAGGCGTAAGAGACCCCGCCCGTATGTACGTATGTGGCCATATTTTCTTTCTTGTACCCTGGCCGTTGTACGTACGTGTACATGCTACGTGCGCGCCTCTACTACGACACGTGCACGTCTACATCGACCAGTATGTACGTACACGTTCGCGACCAGAATGACAACGCTACGTACGCTTCGACCAGGTGGGTCCCGACTGTCAGGCACTTCCTTGCATGCGAAGATGTAGCTGGTGGGTGATACGCCCATTTTGCATCATGCTTTTATATCGATATCTATTGCATTATGGGCTGTTATTACACATTATGTCACAATACTTATGCCTATTCTCTCTTATTTTACAAGGTTTACATAAAGAGGGAGAATGCTGACAGCTGGAATTCTGGGCTGGAAAAGGAGCAAATATTAGAGACCTATTCTACACAGCTCCAAAAGTACTGAAAACTTCACGGAACTTATTTCTAGAATATATAAAAAATACTGAGCGCAAGAAGTACCAGAGGGGGGCCACCCACCAGCCATGAGGGTGGGGGCGCGCCCTACCCCCCTGGGCGTGCCCCCCTGCCTCGTGGGCCCCCTGGTGGCCCTCCGATGCCCATCGTCTGCTATATGGAGTCGTTCGTCGAGGAAAAAAAATCATAATCAAGCTTTTGGGATGAGACTCCGCCGCCACGAGGCGGAACATTGGTGGAACCAATCTAGGGCTCCGACGGAACTGTTCTGCCACGGACACTTCCCTCCGGGAGGGGGAAATCATCACCATCGTCATCACCAACGATCCTCTCATTGGGAGGGGGCCAATCTCCATCAACATCTTCACCAGCACCATCTCATTTCAAACCCGAGTTCATCTGTTTTATCCAATCTTTGTATCCAAACCTCAGATTGGTACCTATGGGTTGCTAGTAGTGTTGATTACTCCTTGTAGTTGATGCTAGTTGGTTTACTTGGTGGAAGATCATATGTTCAGATCCATTATGCATATTAATACCCCTCTTGTCGGATTTCGTGTTCCGGCAGACCCTTGAGGTTCGAACACTGGGGTGCGCGCGGAGATTTTGCCTCCTACCTACTTGCACCCCCCCGCCATGCTAGGATCTAAACTACGGAAAGAACAACACAAGAGACACAGGGTTTATACTGGTACGGGCCACTGTTGTGGTGTAATACCCTACTCCAGTGTGTGGTCTGGTGGATTGCCTCTTGGGCTGATGATGATGAACAATACAAGGAAGAACAGCCTCGCGAGGGTCTATTCTTGCCTGGGTCGATGAACTGCTGGGAGGAGTCCAGTCACCTTTCTCTCTCTCTCTCTCTCTCTCTCTCTCTCTCTCTTTCTCTCTCTCTCTCTCTCTCTCTCTCTCTCTGCTTCCAACCAACCATCCCCCTTGCTCTGTGGGTGGCTGGTCCTATTTATAGAGGCCCTGGTCCTCTTCCCAAATATCGAGCGAGAAGGGAGCCAACAATGGAGGGCTAATTTGAAGGGGGACAGCAAGTATCAGCTATCCTGACAAAAGTAGTCTTCGCCTGCGCAAAGCTCTGGTGATGACGCCGTCTCGTAGTCCTCCTGGTCTTGGTCTAATTGCACCGAAATGGCAACCTTTGCCTGATGCCTCGGTACTCCACGGCTGCGCTTGCCCCCTTTGCACCAAAGAAGAAAGGAGGACACTGCGCTGGCTGGCACCCGCCTGGCGCCCTGAGTCGTCATGGCTTGCGTCATGGGCACCTCGTGAGGTACCCCGCCTTGATCTCTCTGCCTCCTCGTGAGCCAGCCTGACGAGGCCGTGCCTGAGGAAGCTCCGCATCGTCTGCCCCGCGAGGCTTGGCCCCTCGCGAGGGTCTTGGGTTTGTGTTGGTGAAGATGGGCCGTGCTGGGGCCCCTTTGAGCCACGCCGCAGGCCGCAGGCAGGCAAGTCTGGGGACCCCCGTTCCCAGAACACCGACAGTAGCCCCCGGGCCCAAGGCACGCCTGGACTTGGCCGTGCAGGGAGGCGGAAGGGCAAGAGCGAAGCGCTGCGGGCCCTAACAGCCTGTGGCCTTGGGCGCCGCATGGTGGTCACGTATTTTGTCAACGCCCTATGGGCGGGTCTGGTTCCTCCCTTTTCTGATTTCTTTAACACCGTGCTTTCCCACTATCAGATCCACATGATGCATCTGGGTCCTGAATCCATCACCCTCCTTTCGGTCTTCGCCTTTGTTTGCGAAGCTATGGTGGGCATCCTTCCTTCGGTTGCCTTGCTGCGCCACTTCTTCTCGCTGCACCTTGTCGACCCTACCCAATGCTGGGTGTGCGTGAGCTTCGTTGCCGCGTCTGAGACTGCGGCCTCTGGGATTGACTTCAAGCTCCCCTGCCCGTGGTTGGGTTCCACGAGCGGTGGCTGTATGTGGACGCAGGGGTGCCCAGCCCCCTGCTATTGGACCCGACCTCACATGCTGTCCCCAATTCAGGCTGGGGCCAGGAGACGCTTGAGAGCCCCTGGCTCGTCTTTGTCTGGCACTGCTTCGCACTCTTGAGGTCGCTTGGCGTGACAGCGCCCAAAGTGGTGAAGGAGTTCCTACTATGCCGCGTTGCTCCTCTCCAATGCCATTCTCGCCGGATGTGGGCCTTCCGTGGGCGTGAGGATCGTATGAGGCTCCAGGAAGAGGACCTGGCCCCTGAGGTGCTGAGGACGGCGCTCTTGACCCTGGTTAGGGATCCCAACCCTGGCAGCATCTGGCAGGGTGGGGCCTTGCTGTACCTCTGCCAGAGCAGGGGCGACTTTGTGAAGCAGATGCCTGCCTTTGATGAGTGGGGGCCGCGCCCCGCCGGCCTCCAGGGACCTCGCGAGAACCTAGTGATGGTGACTGCCCTTCCAGTCGGCCTATGCGACTCTTCCTCAAGCGGCGGAGCAGGGAGGCATGAGGCGCCAGAGGCTGAGGGGGCTCCCGGCGTGGTGACAGCACCGGGCGAGGCTCATGAGGAAGTAGTTATCGGGGCCCGTGCCGCTGAGGCTGAGGGTGACAAATAGTTGCCCTCTGCGCCTGCGACTGGGGCCCCTGAGGCTCCAGCTGCTTCTCTTGGGAGGCGATCAGTAGTGCACATCAAGCAGGCGCCCCTGCCGCAGATCGCCTTGACGCTCCGTCTTCGTCGCAGGTTGATCCATGCGCCCAACTCTTGGGCCGCTTCTGCATGGACTTCGAGGCTCTCCGGAAGAGAAAGGAGGCCCTGGGCGATGATTACCCTTGTCGCCTGCTGAAGCATAGGAAGTACTTCGCCACTGATGAGTAAGCCTTCTCCTTTCCCAGCTCCCGATCCTTCTGTTACTTGTACTGACCCTTGCTCCGCAGGCCCCTTCCAGCCGAGCTTGCGGAGACAGCTGAGGAGCCGTCCCCCTTGGCTTCGCCCCCTCCACCGTCCTCGAGCGCTCCGAGCAGCGGAGCCCTTGTGGTGAGGGCGATCGGAGAGACGAACCGTCCCGAGGCATATCGTGGCCCTGCACACCTCGCGATCCTCCTTCGCGGGCCTTCTTGTGGCATAGCCAGCCTGCCGTGGGCTTCTCGCCTGGTCGTGAAGTGCGATAGGCTGAGGCGCTTCCTGCGCTCTTCTCCTGGGGACGGGCTGGCCCCAGGCCGGGCTTCTGACGCGGCGTGCCCGGCCGTCGCATGGGTGCCAGCCCCCAGCCCCCAGCCCGGAGGGGGAGTGCTGACTCGCGGCCTCCGACTCTTGCTTGGGGCAGATGATGGTGTGGAAGACGTGCTCGAGCGCGCTCGGGAGCGTCGCGCTCTCCGCCAGGGATTCCTTCGAAGGGCGGCTGACGCAGTGAGCCTGCTTGGTGAGGAGCTTGCTGATGAAGACGCGCGCCTTGAGGCCGAGGGCCTGCGCCTGGCTGCAGAGAGGCGCGAGCTGGAGGGTGCCATCGCCCTTGCGCGTCGTCAGCGCGATCTTGATGACGTAAAGGCCAAGGCATCACTAGTGGCCTCTCGGGAGGCCCGATCTTGGGCCGCTGAGGAGGCTCGGGAAGCTGACCGGCGGCGAACGGCGGCGGAGGAGCGGGCTCGGGAGCTCCTGGCCTGGTGCCACTCATTGGAGGAGCATGTGGAGCTGCGCGAGGCAGCCCTCACGTCGATGAAGGTGGCCTCTGGCGACTCAGCAGAGCTCTAGAAGCATGAGGAGGCGCTGACGCTGGAAGCCGCCGAACGTACCCGTGAGTACGAGCGTCTGGAGACGAGGGAGCGCTTGGTGACGTAGTTGGAGGATGATGTCGCTGCATAGGAAGCCCGTGTCCTGGACGAGGTCGGACGTCGAGTGGCGATGGCGCATTTGAACCTTGAGCACGAGTTCGAAGAGAAGCTGGGGTTGATCTGGGCCGAAGCTGAAGGCCGGACTGCCGCCCTGAGGGCCAAGCTGGAGGAGGCGACGCGGCGGGCCGATGCTTCCCGGGCCGCCCTTGAGCTGGCGCAAGGTGAGTTAACCACTTCCCAGGGTGAGGTGCTCCATCTTCGCCAGCGGGTGGAGGAGGCTGAGGCCGTCACGTGCCAGAATGCGGGCGAGATACGTCAGCGGCGGATCTTGGAGCATGAGCACGGCCCCATGCTCACCACTCTCCGGGAGAGAGCCAACGCGGCCTTGGGAAACATCTACGAGGAGGCTGTCGGCGATCCGCACGCAGTCAACTACGCGGGCAATCTTCAGTTCTTCACTGATGTGGTGACACAGCTGGAAGCGCGGTCGATCAGGGCTGACAGGTTGGTGGAGGAGAGGAGCCGCGCCCTGCTCAGGCGCGCCTTTTTTCGCGTCTTCAGCCACCTCTGGAACATGGATCCCCACTTCGATTTCGACGCCGCCATCACCCCAGTCCCCCAGGCCGTCCAAGGCGATCTGGCGCGCTGGGTGGAAGACAATGTGGATGCTCTTATTAGGGCCTTTGCCTCAGACAATGATGATGCGATCATGGCGGCCGATGAGGGCGGCGTGATGGACGGCCCTGACGCCGCTGGCAGCGACGCGGACAGTGATGGCGAGTTCAGCGACGCCAGCAACGGCTCAGGTGGTGCTCCTGAGGATGCATTGGGGGATTCGTCCGACTGATTGTGCATCATTCCTGCTTCCTTACCCTGCATGAATAGAACTCAGGTTTTGGCCTGATGACTGTGAGAGCATTTTGGAGGAGGAGCCCCTCATGTAAAACTTGTGTTCATCGTATTAGTAGACGCTACACTGCCCTTCCGACCGCGCCAAGTGGTTGGCCCAAGAGACGCGCTGGTCGGCTAGTTTACCTTTGTTCCGTGCCGGCCCTGAGGCACCCCGCGGGGGGTTGTGGTGTCTCGAGTGTCCCCTGATTGAATCCGTAGGATCTGCAGTAAAACACCCTCCTGAGAGGACGCGGCGGCAGCAGTCTGGGCTGCGCGCAAGCTAGGCCTAACCCGGCTCGCGAGGGGCTCACGAGGGGAGGCAGCTGAGGCGAAGTGGTAACCAAAATGCGAGAAATTGCTCGAATGAGACTAAGCACCCCTTCCCCGAACACACGCAAATCTCAAATTCGAATCCAACTTGAATCCAGCGGGGGAAAGCGACAACCAAAGGGAAGAGCAACGAAAGCAAACAAAAGGCCGCGTCCGACACCTAGTCTAGTCTTGGACGTCTTCTCACCAGCGCGGAGCTAAGTGCTGCCAGTGGGCGTGGGAGGGAGCCCCAGGGCCTGAGGCCGGCACCGCTGAGACTCCGGGGCATGTACAGCCCCACTCATTATTACGTGAGAGTGTCACGGGGCGGCGAGCTTCACAGGCACTGGGCCTTCTTCATAGGTACTGGCCTTGCTTCATACCGCTAGATGAGGGCCCCGCCTTGCCCCACACTCTAGTGCCATCAACGATGACCAGAAACCAGGACGCCGCCGATGGGGTAGAGCGGTCGCCAGCGGTTCCCCCGACGACCATGGGTCCTCCACCGGGGGTAGGCCCTGAGGCACCTCCCAGCGGAGGGCCTACCTCCTGAGGACACCTTGCTCCGAACGCCGCGGTGGTGATGTCGGATCCCTGCCCCTCTCTTGCAGCCCCCTGCGCCCTCCTCCTGAGGGGTACAAGACTGTGGGAGCGGGGCAGCTACTCGCTGTGGCGACCTGCACCTCCTGCGATCCATGGTTAGCATATGCCTGCTGAAGAATTAGCGGTACCCGATAATCGTTGCCTCCAGCGTGCCCAGTGGGACCGTCCCGGGACTCCTGGAAGGGCTCAGCTTCTAGCGCCTCGTCTCCCCAGCTTGGGCTGAGGAGCGAGCCTTGTTCGCCCTCGTGTGGGTGTCCTTGGTCCATCATGAGGGGCATGTATTCCTCTGGCGCCGTCATCCCGAAGGCCACGCCGTAGTGCTCTGCGTGCCACGCGGTCCTGCTTGACGCACCTACCATGGGGTGGCAGCACGGCTGTCCAATGGGGCCGCGGGTCAAGTCGAGTCCTTTTTCTTCGCGGACTAGGAGCGGGGGCAGCACCGCTGCCGGTCCGGTGCTGACAGCCTCGCTGGTGTTGGAGTAGCCTTGGAGCTCGCGGGCGCGCCACGCGGGCCGCCCTGAGCTTGGGATGGGAGCTGGGTGGAGAAGGGGTGAGCCCCCGAGGCGGCGAAGCCCAGGAGCTCTGCCACTCGCTCCAGCAGCACGTCGCGGCCGCCCTCCAGCAGCCTGCACTGCAGCAGCTCTCGGGCCAGCATGAGCACGGCCCTCAAGTTCGCCTGCTCCCTGCGGGTGTACGGTGTCGTGGTCGCGGCGTGATTGGAGGCCCTTGCTGCCGACCGCGCCTGTCGCGGTGTGAGAGCTGTCGAAGCCTGTCCGCGTCGCCCGCGGCCCGCAGCGCCCTGCGGACCGCGAGCTGCCTGGGGCACGGGGTCGCCCGAGGCGAGCGGCTCTGCGCGGGCAGGCCACGCCGCCCATGGGTCTGGGTTGCCTTCTTGGTCGCCGGGCATGGTGATGACGACGCGACGGGGCACGGAGCGGTAGAAGGTGGATTCCGGCGCACCCCTACCTGGCGCGCCAAATGTCGGATTTCGGGTTCCGGCAGACCCTTGAGGTTCGAACACTGGGGTGCGCGTGGAGATTTCGCCTCCTACCTACCTGCACCCCCCCCGCCATGCTAGGATCTAAACTACGGAAAGAAAAACACAAGAGACACAGGGTTTATACTGGTTCGGGCCACCGTTGTGGTGTAATACCCTACTCCAGTGTGTGGTGTGGTGGATTGCTTCTTGGGCTGATGATGATGAACAATACAAGGAAGAATAGCCTCGCGAGGGTCTATTCTTGGCTGGGGCGATGAACTGCTGGGAGGAGTCCAGTCGCCTTTCCCCCTCTCTCTCTCTCTCTCTCTGCTTCCAACCAACCGACCCCCTTGCTCTATGGGTGGCTGGTCCTCTTTATAGAGGCCCTGGTCCTCTTCCCAAATATCGAGCGGGAAGGGAGCCAACAATGGCGGGCTAATTTGAAGGGGGATAGCAAGTATCAGCTATCCTGACAAAAGTAGTCTTCGCCTGCGCAAAGCTCTGGTGATGACACTGAGGGAGTCCTGGATTAGGGGGTGTTCGGGTAGCCGGACTATACCTTCAGCCGGACTCCAGGACTATGAAGATACAAGATTGAAGACTTCGTCCCGTGTCTGGATGGGAATTTCCTTGGCGTGGAAGGCAAGCTTGGCGATGCGGATATTCGAAATCTCCTACCATTGTAACCGACTCTATGTAACCCTAACCCTATCCAGTGTCTATATAAACCGGAGGGTTTTAGTCCGTAGGACAACTTCATCAACTCCATAGACAACAATCATACCATAGGCTAGCTTCTAGGGTTTAGCCTCCTTGATCTCATGGTAGATCTACTCTTGTACTACCCATATCTTCAATATTAATCAAGCAGGACATAGGGTTTTACCTCCATCAAGAGGGCCCGAACCTGGGTAAAACATCGTGTTCCCTGCCTCCTGTTACCATCCGGCCTAGACGCACAGTTCGGGACCCCCTACCCGAGATCCGCCGGTTTTGACACCGACAGACGCCGTCTTGGGCTCCATAGTGACCTCCGTCTCATAGTCCTCCTGGTCTTGGTCTCGTTGCACCGAAATGGCAACCTTTGCCTGATGCCTCGGTACTCCGCGGCTGCGCTTGCCCCCTTTGCACCAAAGAGAAAGGAGGACGCTGCGTTGGCTGGCACCCGCCTGGCGCCCTGAGTCATCATGGCTTGCGTCACGGACACCTCGTGAGGTACCCCGCCTTGATCTCTCCGCCTCCTCGTGAGCCAGCCTGACGAGGCCATGCCTGAGGAAGCTCCGCGTCATCCGCCCCGCGAGGCTTGGCCCCTCGCGAGGGTCTTGGGTTTGTGTTGGTGAAGATGGGCCGTGCTGGGCCCCCTTTGAGCCACGCCGCAGGCCGCAGGTAGGCAAGTCTGGGGACCCCCGTTCCCAGAACGCCGACACCTCTGATTATGAACATGAATATGCTTTGTGAGTAGTTACGTTTGTTCCTGAGGACATGGGAGAAGTCTTGCTATTAGTAGTCATGTGAATTTGGTATTCGTTCGATATTTTGATGAGATGTATGTTGTCATCCCTCTAGTGGTGTCATGTGAACGTTGACTACATGACACTTCACCATTGTTTGGGCCTATAGGGAGGCATTGGGAAGTAATAAGTAGATGATGGGTTGCTAGAGTGACTGAAGCTTAAACCCTAGTTTATGCGTTGCTTCATAAGGGGCTGATTTGGATCCATATGTTTCATGCTATGGTTAGGTTTACCTTAATACTTCTGTATTAGTTGCGGATGCTTGCATTGGGGGTTAATCATAAGTGGGATGCTTGTCCAAGTAAGGACATTACCCAAGCACTGGTCCACCCACATATCAAATTATCAAAGTACCGAACGTGAATCATATGAACGTGACGAAAACCAGCTTGACGATAATTCCCATGTGTCCTCGGGAGCGCTTTCCTTCATATGAGAGTTTGTCCAGGCTTGTTATTTGCTACAAAAAGGATTGGGGCATCTTGCTGCACCTTATTTACTTTTATTACTTGTTACTCGTTACAAATTACCTTAGCACAAAACTATCTGTTATCGATAATTTTAGTGCTTGCAGAGAATACCTTGCTAAAAACCGCTTATCATTTCCTTCTGCTCCTCGTTGGGTTCGACACTCTTACTTATTGAAAGGATTACGATAGATCCCCTATACTTGTGGGTCATCAAGACTCTTTTCTGGTGCCGTTGCCGGGGAGTGAAGTGCCTTTGGTAGGTGGAATTTGGTAATGAAAAATTTATATAGTGTGCTGAAATTTACTGTCACTTGTTACTAAGGAAAGTAATCCTTTGAGGGGCTTGTTCGGGGTATCTTCACCCCGACCGGTAGAGAAAATAGTTGCTCCTCAACCTACTGGACCTACTGAAAATGAAAATGTTTACTCAGAAATTCCTTCGGGTATGATAGAGAAACTGCTAGCTAATCCTTTTGCTGGAGATGGAACATTGCATCCTGACTTACACTTAATCTATGTGGATGAAGTTTGTGGATTATTTAAGCTTGCAAGTATGCCTGATGATGTTATCAAGAAGAAGGTATTCCCTTCGTATTTGAAGGGAGATGCATTGACATGGTATAGGATATGTGATGATATGGGATCATGGGACTATAAGCGATTGAAATTGGAATTTCATGATAAGTTTTATCCTATGCATCTTGTTCATCGTGATCATAATTATATATATAATTTTTGGCCTCCCAAAGGAGAAAGCGTCGCTCAAGCTTGGGGGAGGCTTAAGTCAATGTTATATTCATGCCCCAATCATGAGCTCTCAAGAGAAACGATTATTCAAAAAAAATTATGCTTGACTTTCTGACAACAATCGCTCCATGCTCGATACTTCTTGTACTGGTTCCTTTATGATGAAGACTGAAAGTGCGTTATATCAACTAGAGGGGGGGGGGGGTGAATAGGCGATTTTTATGAAAGTCTTCAAAACGTGGAAGTTATGAAGACAAACAGTAGAGATATGCCTATTACTATGCAACGGAAGTTAGACTACACTAGGCAAGCCATGGTCAAGTATCAACAGAGTGAAAGCACAGTGACAAATAGCTGCAGTGTAATAAGGATCAGGTAGGAAGATATTATGAAGCCAAATAGATCATACACTCACGTTGTGAAGACAAAAGATAGAAGAGACATGCAATGACTTCACAATGAGTAATCAGTAAGTAAAGGAAGTGAAGATGAAACCAGTGACTCGTTGAAGACAATGATTTGTTGGACCAGTTCCAGTTGCTGTGACAACTATACGTCTGGTTGGAGCGGCTAGGTATTTAAACCTTAGGACACACAGTCCCGGACACCCAGTCCTGAACACGCAGCTCAGGACACCCAGTCCTCACCGTATTCTCCTTGAGCTAAGGTCACACAGACCTCGCCCAATCACTCTGGTAAGTCTTCAAGGTAGACTCCCAAACCTTCACAGACTTCATTCACCGGCAATCCACAATGTCTCTTGGATGCTCAGAACGCGACGCCTAACCGGCTGGAGGATGCACAGTCCTCAAGTGTAATAAGTCTTCAGATCACTCAGAGAAGAAGACTTAAGTGATGCCCAATTCTCTCTGGCTCTGGGTGGTTAGGGCTTTATCCTCGCTAGGTATTCTCTTTCTCAAAGGCTTCGAGGTGGGTTGCTCTCAAACGACAAAAGTCGTGCACTAAATCTGAGCAGCCAACCATTTATGGTTGTAGGGGGTGGGCTATTTATAGCCACTTGGCAACCCGACCTTTACTTGGGCTACAAGCAAAGCTGACTTGTTCGACTCTGGACAAGATTTGCTCTCATAGTCTTCACTTGAAGACATAGGTTTTTTTGTTTAGGCATCACTTCAGTCGTTCTGACTGGTTCTCTTGGACCCCACTTAGCAGTACGGTGGTTCCTATGACTCAACACAAATGAAAGAGAACTACGAAAGATCTAAGTCTTCGAGCTCCATAGGCTTCATGCAGTGTCTTCTCTTTTCATAGTCTTCAATGTGAATATCTTCATATACCACCTTTGACATCAATGTCTTCATACATTTTTAGGGGTCATCTCTAGTAGTAAAACCGAATCAATGAGAGACTTCTACCTGTGTTATCCTGCAATTCTCACAAACAAATTAGTCCCTCAACTAGGTTTGCCGCCAATACTCCAAAACCAACTAGGGGTGGCACTAGATGCACTTACAGTCTCCCCCTTTTTGGTGATTGATGACAAACTAGTTGAAGTTTTCAACGGGGAAAATAATCTGTGAAATTTGTAAAGGATAGGGAATTGTCTTCATAAGTTGCAAGGGCTCCCCCTGAAGATGTGCATATAAGTAATTTGTGTTTGGAATGCAAATGCACATGGCAGGTTGTACTTGTGGAGATCCACTTCACCTTATGATGACATTCCACTATGCATGTGAAAGTATATGAAGATAATGACATGCATAATGAAAACTGGATGTCTGCAGAATGATCTAAGTGCGGAATTTATCGTCGCACATGCGGAATTTATCATCGCAAAACAAGTTGGCAAAATGTAGCAGACGACCATCGAGTTTAAGTGTTACAACTCAAAGAACCAAATGTAGCAAAACAAGAGTTGTAAGCATGAAGCAAAATATAGCAAAATATAAAGCACCCGCCCATATGGACCCGCTTGAAGACAATCAACCCCATATGCTTCTCCCCCTTTTGTCAGTAAGGACCAAAAAGGTTTGAAGACATAGAGTGTCTACTCGTTCCCATGAGCAGCATGGTCGTTGGTGGTGTTTGGCGGTGCTGAAGAGGGTGGTGGTGAAGTAGCATCGTCTTCATCCTCGATAACTCGGGCAGTCACTGTTGCAGCAGAGGAAGACAACTCAGAGTCTTCAAGTGATGGTGTTCCTCACAGCACAGCCCTTCGAGGAGGTGTGGAGTCAAACTTGAATCGCTCAGTGAAGCCATCCTCTGGAAGATCAGCTTCAGAACACATCATCGTTAGTCCTTTCCATGTACGACGACAGGTTTCATTGGTAACGAAAGAATTCTTGGTGGCAAGATTTCGAATGCGATTAACATCCACCAAGAGGCTTTTCATCTGACGCTTCAGCCAGTCATGATGCCTATCCTATTTTTGATGAAGGGCCATAAGAAGCTCTCGGTCATTGAGAACACGAGTGCGCTTCTTGGGTCTTGGAGCAGTTGTGCTGTCAGTGGCTTCAGTGGAAGCAGGGCGTGGTGCACGTGTAGTGCCAGCCAACGGATACACCCGAGAGACTGCTTCAATTCCTTCAATGTTTTGAGTGAAGCTCTGGTGTTCTGCATTCTAAAGACTTAGAGGTTGCTTGGCAGGTTCAGGATAGATGGCTTCAGCAGAGGTATCCACATCTGGCAAGAAGATACGATGGTTGCGGGCAGAGGGCTGATACAAGATAGCAGAGTGAAGTTTGATCAGCCGCATTACCCAAGGGGCGTATAACTTCAAACCAAACAGATCAGAGCCTGATGCAGCAAGTTGGCGTATGAAAAAGTCCTGTGCATTGAAGCATTTGCCATGAAGGATATAGAATATCAAAGTCTTCATTGCACCCTCAATCTTGGCATTTGGAGAGTGTCCTTTAATGGGCCAGAGAGTCCGCCTGATAATGTGATAGATGGTTCTTGGCAGATACTCAAGGTCTTCAACGAAGAACTCTGTGGGATAAGCAGCATCTTGGGGCAATGGCTTCATCATGCTGAGCATCTCACTCATATTAGGTTCAGGCCTCTGAAAGATGCTCTCAATAGCTTCAGTATGCAGCTGACAGCCTTGCTCGAAGAGATCGCCAGGAGTGAGCTCAATGATGTCAAATGCATTGGCTTCATGATGAACATTGCCGGTCATCCACTCCAGGACCCAAGTCTTCGGATCTCAGTTGTACCCACGGATGTGGAGTGTGGCATAGAATTGGAGTAGCAGCTCTTCATTCCAATGCTCTTGGTCAGTTATGAATGGCAGCAGTCCCACTTGCTTGAAACAATCTAAAGCTTCTTTTAGGCAGGGCAGACCAGCTATAGCTTCAACGTCAAGGCGCTTGTGTGGGAAGATGCGACCTTGGTTGTACAGTATGCATGAGTAGTAGCTTCGCTGAGGATAGCTCCAGAACCGATCTGATGAAATCCTTTCCCTTGAGTAGGGGTTTTTGGAGCTATTAAAGAATGTATTATCTGCCCTGAAGCCATTGATGTTGAAGGAGCCATGTGCTGATGCAGGACGTGGGAACCTTGGCAGTCTTGGGATTGGCTTCTGTACCTGAGGCATGTGCTCAACATGATAGTCAAACTGGGGACCGGCAGCAGATTCAGGAACAGAAGTGTCAGGATCAGTGGCTTCGTTTTCTTCTGATGCTTTTAGTGGGGAGGGCTCCACATTAGCTTCATTGTTGGTGTGTGGCAGCCTCATGATTTTCATCCTCCACTTGACGAGTAGGAGGGTCGGACACAAGCACGTTCTCCGTAAGAACTGCTTCTTGGTGAGACGAGGGGACTTGTGGTACTTCTTCGTCTTCGGCTGATGCAGCCGGAATGTTTTCAGCAGAGACTTGAGGCCTTGGATCTTTGCGAAGCCTGCGCAACGCGGGCGACGCCTGTGGAGATTGAGTGGGCTGGGCCTCATTGTCTTCTTCCTCTTGTGGGCGATCCGCCCATGAGGCATCCTGGGAAATTGGCGTCAACGGACGACCAATGCTGATGAGTTCGTTGTTGTCTTGCTGAGGAAGGACTGCATCATCTTCTACATTGTCATGTTGACCAATGTCTTCAGCAGCGATGGGATCAGCTGCTAGAATGTCTTCAGCTTCATGAGCCTCTGTGGAAGCAGGCTCATGGACAGTCAGTTGGCATTCAACTTTAGGATAGACCATAGAAATGGGTTCAACCATCAAGGGCTCTATGGGAGCAGCCCGATCTTTCTTGGTCTTCCTCTTCTTCTTAGAGGGGGCAGTTTCAGATGCTTCAGGATATTTTCGCTTCCTTGCTTCAGCCTCAACAGTCCTCATCTTCTTGAGCTCTGAAGCGGTTGACCGGCTCTTTGGATTCAAGCCAGTTATTGTAGTTGGGAAGACAATCGGAACTTCGTCCTGCCTTGGTGCATCGGGTTTAGCTGTAGTAGGCTTCTTCTTCTTCGCGGCCATCCTGGGGTCGATGCCAGGACGCCCAAGTGCCTTGCGCTTCTCAGCCTCATTGTAGGCTTGCACACATCTGTCAGCCAGAGTCTTCATGCGCTCATGCGAACCTTGAGCTTCTGCACGTTTCTTCAGAAAAGCTTCCTTGAGCTCGTGCATCATGATTTTGAAGTTCTTCACATCTTGCACGCTGAGTCTGGCCATATGCTTCTTGAACTGAGCCTTTTCATAGTCAATCTTCTGCTTTAGCTCAACAACGCGCGGAGCGATGGCTAGTTCTGAAGCAATGGCGCCATGGAAGGCGACACTGAGGCCAATGGGTAGCTGTAGATCATCGAAGCTGATGTTGGGCGTGTCAAACCACTCATCAATGAAGTTGTGGATGATGGTGACATCAAAGAGTGGCAGATCATTGAAGATTTCTGGTTCTTCTTTGCTTTTGATGAGTTGCTCAAGAGCGTCATCTGCCAGGTCTTCATCACTTGACAGCTCAATGTCATCATTGCGCAGAATAGCAGCAGCTGTGAGCTCTTGGCCGGTGTGTGGCTGAGGCACCTTGGTCTTCTGGGGCTTTGAGATGCGTGATAAGTCTTCAGACGGCACACTGTCTTCTGGAGGTGCAGTTGCCAGTGGCTTCGCCCTTGAAATTTTGGGTGAAGGGGCAGGCTTTGAAGCTTTAGGCTTCTTCATCTTCTTTGGCTTCAGCACTGTAGGAGCTTCTTCTGATTCAGAGTCAGCTGGAGGCTCATTCACTGCGGTCCCTTGAACTAAGATGTGGGTGATGAGGCCTTCAAGGTTGGCATAAGGACCGATGACATTGGGTTCTGCTTCTCGTGTGCCATCTGCCCTTGGTGCTGAGGGACCAGGGTTGAAGTCTAACCCAGACTTCTTCTTGTTCTGCTTCGCTGAGTTTTGTGCAAACTGGAAGTTGCGCTTGAACAGATTGTCATCGCGACACCAGAGTACTGACGACGGATGTGCATCATCAGGCTGTGGCCCACGGACCATGCATGGATAGAAGCCTTGGGTAATGGCTTCATCTCTGGACCTGGGTAGAAGATTCTTTTACAGGATGTCTCCCCACGGTCTTTTGATGGCACTTTTCTCAGCGTACTCTTGGGTTACGAAGCGGTATTTGAACCATTGTTCTGCCCAATATCACCGAATCCATTGGATTCGGGTCTTGCGCTGACTGTAATCCTCTTCAGGATCTGTCTTGTACATTTCTGCGAGTTCATCTGGCAGATCTCTGGATGTGCCGCCACGATGCTGTCTGCCTCCCTTCCTTGCTACTTTCTCTGAAGCCATAAACTTTAACTTGAAAGGCTTCAAGACGTTCAAAGGCTTCAAAGGCTTTCTCTTGTTGGACCAACAGGAACTGGCTTTAGGAGAAATTATGTGATGCTGTAAGAATTCTGCAAATGAATGCAGACTATGAGAACCAAAGGATTCTCCCACGGACATGTACCTGTGACAGCATTAAGGTGCGAGGAAAGGGGAAGAGGTCATATGCATTCTCAGAAGATTTTGAAGATAAATCAGTTTAGAAGACATTGACCTCATCGTGTGAAGACATTCACTCATAGATAAGAAGTTGGTTCCAGATTTGTACGAACCCACAGATCAGTACAAGTGTGGAATCTAACTACTTGGTGAAGCACAAGTGAATATACTTGTCATGTTATGAGATGAAGTATGAGAGAGATCTAACTTGTGTGAATAGAAACTTCTTATGGTAGAAAGTGACAAAGCCATAGGATCAAGTGGGGCTGTAAAAAGAAGTTTTATTTACCACACTGGGAACTGCTAGACGGAGTGGGAGATGAGGCCGAGCAGTTCAATCTTCCGTGCCCTAACTTGGCGACGGAGGACACCTACGGCAACGACGGAGAGGACGATGTCCGTGATCGTGAAGACGGCGTCAGAGAGGTTGTGGCAGCGAAGCGCTTCGACGCCGGCGTCGTCGAGGGCTAGCGGTGGCGCTAGGGTTCGTGCGAGAGTGGAAGAAGAGATAATGACCG
The DNA here is from genome assembly GCA_034509565.1 of Triticum monococcum. NCBI lineage: Eukaryota > Viridiplantae > Streptophyta > Magnoliopsida > Poales > Poaceae > Triticum > Triticum monococcum. Next base: position 377,864,664 of record CM067843.1, on the reverse strand, counting down.
CTATGAAGTGTGTATTTATAGGTACAGGGGCGGCACTGCGCTATTACACAGGTGCCCCTGGCGATTCACATCTGAGTAACACGTGGCCATCATGCGGAATTTTGGGGGTTGCTCCACATCCCACGCACGCCTGGATTGTCGGGTGGTCGTTCCTACTTCTCCGGATTTCATGTGGATGAATGAGCATTGAAAACGGACTTAAAGGTTGTCTCTATGTCCTCTGCTGAAGGGCGCAGAGAAGACATTCAACAGTTTCAATAGAATGCATATGACTTGGAGAGATAGAATTTGAGATAGAAAGCATAGAGAGGTTAGGGTCCGATCACATTCACTTAGTTCAAAAGATTCAAACAAGAAGACATAGCTATAAATGAATGTTGTAGAGGACAGAACACTAGTATATATATATATATATCTATACAATCAACATAGTGAAGATAATCATGAAGACATGTTGAGATTGAAGCCAAACCAAATGTGAAGACATTGCAAGGTAACGCCATGAGTGAAACACTTCAAAATAGAACGTTTGGTGGTGGCGTTACCCATCGTATAGGAAGTATTAGACCCAGACACGGCGCACAATTATCGTGGCGCTCCAAAGTCAAATTCCACATTAATGTATTCACACTTAGAATGTATGTCTTCATTGATTGAAGATATACGTTACTTCATGCGTTGCACATCTAAGTCATCAACATGCATAAGTGTTAGGATGTGTGCCTGATCACAGGACATTTGAGGATTCCAGGATATTTAGCTCACACCGTAACTTGCAAAATCTCTTCTCATCCAAGGGCTTGGTGAAGATATCTGCCAATTTCTCTTCAGTGTTGACGTGTATGATATCAATATCTTCCTTCACAACATGATCTCTGAGAAAGTGATGACGAATTTCTATGTGCTTTGTCTTCGAGTGCTGATCTGGGTTGTTGGCAATCTTGATGGCGCTTTCCTTGTCGCAGTAAAGTGGCACTTGCTTTAGATGAATACCATAGTCCTTGAGAGTTTGCTTCATCCACAGAAGCTGAGCGCAGCAAGATCCAGTAGCAATGTATTCAGATTCAGCAGTGGAGAGGGATACACAGTTCTGCTTCTTTGAAGACCAACATACAAGTGATCGTCCCAGAAAGTGGCATGTGCCTGATGTAGACTTCCGATCAACCTTGTCACCAGCATAATCAGCATCCGAGAATCCAACCAGATCAAACTCTAAGCCCTTTGGATACCATAATCCGAGAGTTGGGGTGTGAGCCAAATATCGAAGAACTTGCTTCACAGCTAAGTGATGCGACTACTTTGGTGCCGCTTGGAATCGAGTGCACATGCAAACACTAAGCATAATATCTGGCCTAGATGCACATAAATAAAGCAAAGAACCAATCATGGAGAGGTATACCTTTTGATCGAACTCTTTACCATTGTCGTCGGGACCCAGATGATGTTTGGCTGGCATTGGTGTTGTGAAGCCTTTGCAGTCTTGCATACCAAACTTCTTCAGGCACTCTTTGAGATACTTCTCTTGAGATATGAAGATGCCGTTGCATTGTTGTCAGATTTGAAGACCAAGGAAGAACTTCAGCTCCCCCATCATAGACATCTGATATTGCTCTTGCATCATATAGCCAAACTCTTCACTTTACTTCTGATTGGTGCAGCCGAAGATAATGTCATCCACATATATTTGGCACACAAACAGTTCACCATCATATGTCTTCGTGAAGAGAGTGGGGTCTAGGGAACCAGGTATGAAGCCTTTGCTCTTCAGGAAATATTTGAGTGTGTCATACCAGGCCCGAGGGGCTTGTTTGAGGCCATACAGTGCCTTGTTGAGCTTGTATACCATGTCAGGATGTTTTGGATCTTCAAACCCAGGCGGTTGTGCAACATACACTTCTTCTTCAATCTTGCCATTGAGAAAGGCACTCTTCACATCCATTTGATATAGAAGTATGTTATGATGATTTGCATAGGCCAGCATTATACGTATGGCTTCAAGTCTGGCCACAGGAGCAAATGTTTCATCGAAATCAATGCCTTCCACTTGAGTATATCCTTGAGCAACGAGACGAGATTTGTTTCTGACAATTTGACCATGCTCATCTTGCTTGTTGCGGTATATCCATTTGGTGCCTATTATATTGTGCTTCCGTGGATCAGGACGCTTGACCAGTTCCCATACATTGTTCAGCTCAAACTGTTGAAGCTCTTCTTGCATAGCTTGAATCCATTCAGGTTCCATGAAGGCTTCTTCAACTTTCTTGGGTTCTGTAATTGAGACGAATGCGAAGTGCCCATAGAAATTTGCCAGCTGAGTTGCCCTTGAACAAGTGAGTGGACCAGGTGCATTGATGCTGTCAATTATTCTTTCAATCTGCACTTCATTGGCAACGCGTGGATGTACAGGGCGAAGACTTTGCTCTTGCTGATCTGTGTTGTTGTTGGGAGGAATGTCTTCAGGCTGAGCATTGTCTTCATGTGGATCAAGTGCTGAGATGATAAGTTCTTCTTCAGGATGAGCTTCAGAAGGTATAATCTCTCCAGTTCCCATTAGCTTGATTGATTCACTGGATGGAACTTCATCTAGCACATTTGGCAGTTGCTCTCTTTGTGAACCATTAGTCTCATCGAACCGCACATCCACTGTTTCAACCACTTTGTAATGAAAGAGATTGAAGACTCTGTAGGAGTGCAAATCCTTTCCATATCCAAGCATAAAACCCTCATGTGCTTTTGGTGCAAACTTTGAGGTGTGGTGTGGGTCCTTGATCCAGCACCTTGCGCCAAATACTCTGAAGTAACTGACATTTGGCTTCTTGCCAGTTAGGAGTTCATAAGATGTCTTGTTCAGAAGCTTGTGAAGATAAACACGATTGATTGTATGGCATGCAGTGTCAATGGCTTCAGGCCAGAATTTTCCTGGAGTCTTGTATTCATCTAGCATCGTTCTGGCCATCTCAATGAGTGTTCTGTTCTTGTGTTCGACGATGCCATTCTACTGTGGCGTGTACGGGGCTGAGAATTCATGTGTGATGCCCAAGGTATCAAGATATGTATCAAGGCCAGTGTTCTTGAATTCAGTGCCATTGTCACTTCTGATGTGCTTTATCTTGGTGCCATAGTTGTTCATTGCTCGATTGGCGAAGCGTCTGAAGACATCCTGCACTTCAGTCTTGTAAAGGATTATGTGCACCCAAGTATATCTAGAGTAATCGTCAACAATGACAAAGCCATATAGGCAAGCAGTAGTGGTAAAGGTTGAGTAGTGAGTGGGACCAAAAAGATCCATGTGAAGCAGTTCGAAGGGTCGAGTAGTGGTCATGATTGTCTTCGAGGGATGTTTGGCCCTCGTCATCTTCCCTGCTTCACAGGCACCGCATAAGTGATATTCCTTGAACTTGACGCCCTCGATGCCTATGACATGCTTCTTCTTCACAAGGGTATGGAGGTTCCTCATGCCAGCATGCCCAAGCCTCCGACGCCAAAGCCAGCATTCTGAAGCTTTTGCTAGAAGACATAATGCAAGCTGTGGCCCTGCTGAGAAATCTACTACATACAAATCATCTTTCCGATACCCTTCAAACACTAGAGACTTGTCAGATTCCATTAGTACCAGGCAACGATATTTTCCAAATATTACGATCATGTTCAAATCGCAAAGCATTGAGACAGACATTAAGTTGAAGCCAAGGGATTCAACAAGCATGACTTTATCCATGTGTTGATCCCTTGAGATTGCAACTCTACCTAGACCCAATACCTTACTTTTACCAGTGTCAGCAAATGTGATGTGGCTCTTGTCGGATGGACGTAAGGTTGAGTCCATAAGAAGGCTTCTTTTGCCAGTCATGTGATTTGTACATCCACTGTCAATAATCCATTCTGAAGACGCTGGTGTCGTACCCTACAGTGCAGTTAGGGGGATAGGCTTCACGAAGAGAATTTTGAAGCAAAAACATTTGACGAACTAGTGGGTTATGAAAACTTAGATCCAGATTAGGACTAATAGGGAGAGTAGCATGCGATTTAGGAACGAAGTACATAGTAATGCCATTCGGGCATTTGATCTTGCACCCTACAAGATGTTTAAGGTCCCCAGCAATAGCGTCAGAAGATTTTGGTTTTCTGCTGGAGACCTTTCCCTGCAAAAGAGAGTTAAGCTTTCTTAGCCACCCACATCTTCAAGGGTGGCTTAGAAGCAATAAGTCTAAGTGCAGCATCTGAGAATTTTGGCTTTGGAGCCCTAGCAAACAGTCTAGCAGGCGGACAATAGTACTCATAAGAATAGGCAGAATAGTTCTTGGTCATATGAACATGGCGGTTTGATGAACCGTTCTCATATTCATATGCCTGAGTATGGTTTCCCTGCAAAATATTTGCGTTAGTGCGACTCAGGTGAGTCCTCTGTCTGTATGAAGCCTTTGGACCGTATGAAGCCTTTGGTCTGAGGTTTGTCTTCTTCATGTGAGGTGTCATGAAGACATTCACAGGAAGATTTTCCAAACACCTTTTCGGAACCCAGATCTTCTTCATGGGCGGTCCATTCCTGCAGTTAGTACCAATGTACCTGGCAAACACTTCACCATTCTGATTCTTAAACAGTACATAGTTTGCATCAAAGGATTCATCAATGATAATGGGGTTAGCACAATTGAAGCCAGATAGATTGGATGGATCTGCTGAAGGTTCCTTTGCAGCAACCCACATGGTTTTGGGGTACTGCTCAGGTTTCCAGTAAGAGCCATCTGCATTAATTTTCCTTACGAACCCAACACCCTCTTTCATAGGGTTTCGGTTCAGAATCTGCTTCTTGAGGACATCACATAATGTCTGATGCCCTTTAAGACTTTTGTACATCCCTGTTTCAAGCAATGTCTTCAACCTAGCATTCTCATCAACAATAGCGGTGGTTTCCTCAGCAGAGGGGTTAGTTACCACATCAACAGTTGAAGATATTGCAACAGTAGTAGCAGTGGAACATTCAGCAACAGAAGTAGCATTATCACGCTCAATGCATTTAAGACATGGTGGTTCAAATCCTTCCTGAGCGGAACTGATCTGTTTGGCGCGAAGTGACTCGTTTTCCTTTTGAAGATCTTCATGAGCCGCTCTCAATTTCTCAAGATCTTGCTTCCTTTGAAGATAATCATAGGAAAGATTTTCATGAGTTGTTGAGAGAGTATCATGACGACTTTCAAGTTCCTGATACTTAACATGAAGATTTTTTATGTCTTCAATTAAGGATTCAGATCGAGTCATTTCAGCACCCAACAGATCATCGCTTCTGTCTAACAGTTTTTGAATATTTTCCATAGCTTTCTGTTGTTCAGTTGCAATTTTAGCAAGTGTTTTGTAGATGGGTTTCGAACCACAATCAGAATCATCGTCGCTAGATGTTTGATAGTGAGTAGTGTGTGTGTTTACCTTGGCACCGCGTGCCATGAAGCAGTAGGTAGGAGCGGAGTAGTCCTTGTCATTTGCATTGGTGTCGGTGATGAATTCATTGTCTTCAGTGTTGAAGATGGACTTGGCGACGTATGCTGTAGCCAGACTTGCAATGATAGAATCAGACTCCTCCTCAGACTCCACCTCTGCCTCCTCAGAAGCGGACTCCTCCTCTAAATCCATTTCCTTGCCAACAAACGCACGTGCCTTGCCAGATGAGCTCTTCTTGTGTGATGAAGACTTTGAGGAAGACTTGGAAGAAGACTTTGAGTATTTCTTCTTCTTCTTGTCGTCAGAGTCATATTCCTTGCTCTTCTTCTTCTTTCTGTTCTCATTGTCCCACTATGGACACTCAGAGATGAAGTGTCTAGTTTTCTTGCACTTGTGGCATGTTTTCTTCTTGTAGTCATGAGCAGAAGCTTCATCATTCCTTGAGCTTGATCGTGAAGACTTTCTGAAGCCTTTCTTCTTGGTGAATTTTTGGAACTTCTTCACAAGCATTGCAAGTTCCCTTCCAATGTCTTCAGGATCATCAGAACTGCTGTCAGATTCTTCTTCAAATGAGGAAACAACTTTTGCCTTCAAGGCACGAGTTCGCCCATAGTTTGGACCGTAGATATCTCTTTTCTCAGAAAGCTGAAACTCATGTGTGTTGAGCCTCTCGAGTATGTCAGACGGATCGAGTGTCTTGAAATCAGGACGTTCTTGAATCATCAGGGCCAGGATGTCAAACGAACTATCAAGTGATCTCAGCAGCGTCTTGACGACTTCATGTTTGGTGATCTCAGTAGCGCCGAGGGCTTGAAGCTCATTTGTGATGTCAGTGAGTCGGTCAAATGTGTGCTGGACTTTCTCATTGTCATTTCGCTTGAAGCGGTTGAAGAGGTTGCGAAGAACACTGATTCTCTGATCTCTTTGGGTTGAGATGGCTTCATTGACCTTGGAGAGCCAGTCCCAGACCAGCTTGGATGTCTTCAAAGCACTCACACGGCCATACTGTCCTTTGGTCAGATGACCACAGATGATATTCTTGGCAGTAGAGTCCAGTTGAATGAATTTCTTGACATCAGCAGCAGTGACACCTTCTCCAGCCTTGGGAATGCCGTTCTCGATGACATACCATAGGTCGACGTCAATGGCTTCAAGATGCATGCGCATCTTATTCTTCCAGTAGGGATATTTAGTTCCATCGAAGACAGGGCACGCAGCGGAGACTTTAATTATCCCTGCAGTCGACATAGCTAAAACTCCAGGTGGTTAAACCGAATCACACAGAACAAGGGAGCACCTTGCTCTGATACCAATTGAAAGTGCGTTATATCGACTAGAGGGGGGGGTGAATAGGCGATTTTTATGAAAGTCTTCAAAACGTGGAAGTTATGAACACAAACAGTAGAGATATGCCTATTACTATGCAGCGGAAGTTAGACTACACTAGGCAAGCCATGGTCAAGTATCAACAGAGTGAAAGCATAGTGACAAATAGCTGCAGTGTAATAAGGATCGGGTAGGAAGATATTATGAAGCCAAACAGATCATACACTCACGTTGCAAAGACAAAAGATAGAATAGACATGCAATGACTTCACAATGAGTAATCAGTAAGTAAAAGGAAGTGAAGATGAAACCAGTGACTCGTTGAAGACAATGATTTGTTGGACCAGTTCCAGTTGCTATGAAAACTGTACGTCTGGTTGGAGCGGCTAGCTATTTAAACCTTAGGACACACAGTCCCGGACACCCAGTCCTGAACACGCAGCTCAGGACACCCAGTCCTCACCGTATTCTCATTGAGCTAAGGTCACACAGACCTCGCCCAATCACTCTGGTAAGTCTTCAAGGTAGACTCCCAAACCTTCACAGACTTCGTTCACCGGCAATCCACAATGTCTCTTGGATGCTCAGAACGCGACGCCTAACCGGCTGGAGGATGCACAGTCCTCAAGTGTAATAAGTCTTCAGATCACTCAGACAAGAAGACTTAAGTGATGCCCAATTCTCTCTGGCTCTAGGTGGTGAGGGCTTTATCCTCGCTAGGTATTCTCTTTCTAAAAGGCTACGAGGTGGGTTGCTCTCAAACGACAAAAGTCGTGCACTAAATCTGAGCAGCCAACTGTTTATGGTTGTAGGGGGTGGGCTATTTATAGCCACTTGGCAACCTGACCTGATTTGTCCGAAATGACCCTGGTTCACTAAGGAACTGACACGTGTTCCAACGGTCAGATTTCGAACTCACACGACAACTTTACTTGGGCTACAAGAAAAGCTGACTTGTCCGACTCTGGACAAGATTTGCTCTCATAATCTTCACTCGAAGACATAGGTTTTTTTGTTTAGGCATCACTTCAGTCGTTCTGACTGGTTCTCTTGGACCCCACTTAGCAGTACGGTGGTTCCTATGACTCAACACAAATGAAAGAGAACTACGAAAGATCTAAGTCTTCGAGCTCCATAGGCTTCATGCGGTGTCTTCTCTTGTCATAGTCTTCAATGTGAATATCTTCATATACCACCTTTGACATCAATGTCTTCATACATTTTTAGGGGTCATCTCTGGTAGTAAAACCGAATCAATGAGAGACTTCTACCTGTGTTATCCTGCAATTCTCACAAACACATTAGTCCCTCAACTAGGTTTGTCGTCAATACTCCGAAACCAACTAGGGGTGGCACTAGATGCACTTACAAAGACTATTGAATTCAAATGGAATTTATTGGAGAGAATTAAAAGCAACTCTGAAGATTGGGATCTCGACAAAGGTAAGGAGTCAGGTATGACACCTAAGTTTGATTGTGTTAAATCTTTTATGGATACCGATGTTTTCTGTAAATTTAGCACTAAATATGTAGTTGACTCTGAGATAGTAGCTTCTTTCTGTGAATCCTTTGCTAGTCATGTTGATCTCCCTAAGGAGAAGTGGTTTAAATATAATCCTCCCATTGAAGCAAAAGTAGTTGCACCTATTAAAGTTGAAGAAAATACTATCACTTATAATGATCTTTTTGTTCCTACTTCTTATGTTGAGAAACCACCTTTCCCTGTTAGAATAAAGGATCATGCTAAAGCTTCAACTATAGTCAACAGAAGTAATATTAGGACACACAAACCCTGTGAGCAAGTTAAAGTTGAACCTAATATTGCTATGGTTAAAGATCTCTTGGCCGATAATACTGATGGGCATGTTATTTACTTCTGTGATGAAGCTGCTAGAATTGCTAGGCCTGATACTAAAAATAAACATAGACCTATTGTAGGCATGCCTGTTATTTCTATTAAAATAGGAGATCATTGCTATAATGGCTTATGTGATATGGGTGCTAGTGCAAGTGCAATACCTCATTCCTTATACAAAGAAATTATGGATGATATTGCACCTGCTAAGATAGAAGAGATTGATGTCACAATTAAGCTTGCCAATAGAGACACTATTTCACCACGTGGGATTGTTAGAGATGTTGAAGTCTTGTGTGGGAAAGTTAAATATCCTGCTGATTTTCTTGTTCTTGGTTCTCCTCAAGATAGCTTTTGTCCCATTATATTTGGTAGACCCTTCTTGAATACTGTTAATGCTAAGATATATTCCAAGAACGATGTTGTTACTATTGGTTTGGATGATATGACTCATGAGTTTATTTTTTCTAAATTTCGTAGACAGCCCCGTGATGAAGAATTGCCTAGCAAAGATTAAATTATTGGTCTTGCTTCTATTGATGTGCCTCCTAATGATCCTTTAGAACAATATTTGCTAGACCATGAGAATGATATGTTTATGAATGAAAGAAGGGAAATAGATGAAGTATTCTTTAAACAAGGACCCATTCTGAAACACAATTTGCCTGTTGAAATCCTAGGGGATCCTCCTCCACCCAAGGGTGATCCCATGTTTGAGCTTAAAACATTACCTGATACTCTTAAATATGCTTATCTTGATGAAAAGAAGATATATCATGTTATTATTAGTGCTAACCTTTCAGAGCATGAAGAAGAAAAATTATTGAAAACTCTGAAGAAGCACCGTGCTGCTATTGGATATACTCTTGATGATCTTAAGGGCATTAGTCCCACTCTATGTCAACACAAAATAAATTTGGAGAAAGACGCCAAACCAGTTATTGATCACCAACGACGGCTGAATCTAAGATGAAAGAAGTGGTAAGAAAGGAAATATTAAAGCTCCTTGAGGTAGGTATAATTTATCCCGTTGCTCATAGTTAGTGGGTAAGTCCTGTCCATTGTGTCCCTAAGAAGGGAGGTATTATTGTTGTTCCTAATGATAAAGATGAATTGATTCCGAAAAGAATTATTACAGGTTATAGGATGGTAATTGATTTCCGCAAATTAAATAAAGCTACTAAAAAGATCATTACCCTTTGCCTTTTATTGATCAAATTCTAGAAAGATTATCCAAACATACACATTTTTGCTTTCAATCTGGCTTCTCTCAAATACCTGTGTCAGCTGATGATTAAGCAAAGACCACTTTTACTTGCCATTTCGGTACTTTTGCTTATAGACGTATGCCTTTTGGTTTATGTAATGCACCTGCTACCTTTCAAAGATGCATGATGGCTATATTTTCTGACTTTTTTGAAAAGATCTGTTAGGTTTTCATGGACGATTTCTCCGTTTATGGATCCTCTTTTGATGATTGCTTGAGCAACCTTGATCAAGTTTTGCAGAGATGTAAAGAAACTAATCTTGTCTTGAATTGGGAGAAGTGCCACTTTATAGTTAATTAAGGTATTGTCTTGGGGCATAAAATTTCTGAAAGAGGCATTGAAGTTGATAAAGCTAAAGTTGATGCTATTGAAAAGATGAAATGTCCCAAGGACATTTGTAACACCCCAGATGTAAAACTTCCCATTTTGGCAATATATCCATCTTGTTCTTCATCTATTCCAAGTGGTTTTCCTCTTTGTGGGTTTCATTTTGGGTTTGTTTTGTTTGCCATTGCATTATCTTGTCTTTACATTGTCATATTTCTTTTGTCATCCATTGTTGCACTATGGCCTCATCATATGTTTGCATCATGTGCATATCTATGTTGTGTTGTGCTTATGTCAACTTGCTTTTCCATGATATTCATGCATGATATGTTGTTGCATGTTCTATGTGTGATCCATGCATCTCCACCTCCATGCATCACCACCTCTCTTTCTATTCCTTTCTTTTGACAAGTGCCATTTTACCCTCCTCACTAATGTTCAGTTTTTGCCTCAATATTCCATCACCATGTCACTTACCTCCCTGGAATATTTCAGCTTTATTTAAGTCGTTTTGGTTACGTTTTAAAATGGCTCAAGTTTGAATTCAATTCAAACTTGAATTATTTTACTTCCACTAAAAATTCCCAGGACAATTTTGTAAAATAAAGCAATATCTCAGGATCATGAGAATATCTTTGTAGATCTCAGACACCTGTCCTATGTTCCTGTGCTTTTCTATTATTATTTTCTGGCTGAGGAAATGATTAAGAGCAGCAGCAGCAGCCCCCCTGGGCCTCGGCCAACCAGGCCGGCCCAGCGAGCACCCGCGCCGTCTCAAGCCAGCCTGCGCGTCGCCCGCCTTCTCCTTTCCTCACCCACACCGCGTGCACCCCTGCTAAACCCTCGCCACGTGTCATCCGCGGCCCCACCTGTTGGCCTCTGGCTACATGCGACCCGCCACCCGCCTTTTCGTCCACCTCCAGCCGCTCGCGCACATGGCCATGGCCGAGAGCGCCGCCGCTCCAAACCCTCGCCCTAGCTCCTACTTGACTCCTGTCCTTGCCCAACCACTCGTTAGGGTTTCCCTCTACCTCCAGCCGCCGCCGCCAGGCTGCCATAACCACCAGATCCACCGCTAGAGCTCTGTCCTGAGCGCACCTGAGAGCGTGACCTCGTCGCGGGGGTGCTCTCCAGCCACCTCCACCCCTGGAGATTGTGTTCTTATTCTTCCTTGTCATCGTCTTCATCCACGACGTCGACTATGGTGCCCCGGACAACAAGTTCCTCGACGCCCTCTGCTTCCATCTTCTTCCCGGTCAGGACCGCGCCGAGGTTCAGAGATCTACTTCGTCGCCGCCGGCTCGTCTCCGTCGACCCCGTCGTGTCTTTGGGTGAGCTGGGTAACACATCTCCCTCTCCGATCCATCTCTTTTGCGTTTAGGCACCCCTAGGGTTCGTTCGATTCGTGTCCTTGCCGTGCTCCTAGTGATCCGGCGAGACCTGCAGTTATCTGTTGCTCGCATAGATGCAGTCACGTCTCCGCGCTCCGGTTCTTGCCTAGCGCGCCCCTCCGCTGGCCTCACGCCCCATCCTTCATGTGTGCGCTTGATCGCGAGGAGCAGCAGCCTCGCCCAGCTTTGCCGCCGCCATACCCGAGACGAGCATGAGCTCGTACTTGAGCTGCCGCACACGCACTCACACCTTCGCAGCAGCTTCACCTGCACACACGCACTCACACCACTTTTCCACGCGCCCGCTCCCCGCGCGCCCAGTTTTGCCTCACGCCGCCTTGCTTGTTTCCCTGCTCGCCGCGAACGCCGTTGCCCCGAGCAGAGCTACGCTCGTGCTCGAGCACCCAGTCCCTTGTTGCACGCGCGCAAGCACACATGTGCTTCCTTCTCAACCCCGTGCGCCCACCGGAGCTCCTCTGCTCCGCTAGACGCGCCGTCGCTCGCCGATGCCGTCACCGTCTTCCCTGTGCATGTATGGAGAAGATAGCCATGGCCCTGGGTTGAGTCAAGTAGAGCTGAGCCCCTGCCAACAAGAATATTGACCCTATCCTAGTGGTAGCGACCCGTCTCATCCACCCTGCAGAACAGGGGTCGAATCGCCCCCAAGGGCAGTTTATTAGAGCCCCTTTTTTTCTCTTCTGGGATCACTGTTTCTATGACAGTAGGGTCCCACCAGTCAGCCTCTTAGCGCCCTCCTCCTTCTATTTTTTTCCTTATCCCCGCGTTTTCCATTTATGGCAAGTCCCCGTTTTCCATTTTGGGCAAGTCCATATCTGGACGTTTCCAAATAAGGAAAATGCCATTTCTGTCATATTCCATTTAGGGCAGTTTCTAACTTCTTGCACTTGTGATGATTTTTCTACAGCAACCCCAACATATTATATATGTTTTTGGGGTAGAAAAATCTCACCAATGTCGTGGTGGCATTAGTTTCTGCATTTGAGCAAGTTCATAAACATGTCATTTCACATCATGATGTTGTTTTGCCATTTTCGTGTGATTTAATTCAATCATGCCATGAGGTTGCTTTGCACATGGATAGCTTCATTTTCATGTCTACTTCGTGCCAGATTTTGTTCCATGCCATGTCATGCCTTGTAGTGAGTTAATCAAGCTTGTAAATATGCCATGTTGAATCTATTTTTGTCATGCCCTGGAATTTCACTAAGTCTGAAATCTGTTATCTTTTGCACTTTTGCCATGCTTGTTTGAACCTGTTAATGGGTGAATTAGCCGTAGCTCAGTGTTCATCTTTTGTCAAGCATTATGAGTGGATCCCTGCCATGTATTTTGTTGCCCTGTTTGAGTGCAGTAGCTTATTTATCTTGATGCATTTAGAAGGCTACTTGTTGTTTATCGCAGACCGGTGCCATATTTGTTATGCTTCCCATTTCCAAACCGTGCATCCGATTCCGGTGATCTTTATATCGATTTCGACCGAAATCACCTCCTCTTTCCAGTGGTACTCTTGGTTTTCCAAGTTGAGGCCAGGTTCAATCATTCCTTTCAAAATCTTGCATAGGCATCACATATCGCATCTCGCATATCATACCATGTATGCATCATGTTGCTTGAGCATTGCACGTGGTTAATTGTGTTCCTTTTTGCTTGTTGTTCTTGTTCGTGATCGAGGAGCCCGTTGAGTACACTTACGAGGATCAAGGCAACTCTAAGAACTTTGCAGGCAAGATGACCATACCCTCGAAATCACTTCTATCTTTGCTTGCTAGATGCTCGCTCTTTTGCTATGCATATGCTATGATGCCTACCACTTGCTTATCATGCCTCCCATACTGGCCGTGTCAAACCTCTAACCCACCATGTCCTGGCAAACCGTTGTTTGGCTATGTTACCGCTTCGCTCAACCCCTCTTATAGCGTTGCTAGTTGCAGGTGAAGATTGGAGATCGTTCCTTGTTGGAACATGTTTATTGTTGGGATATCACAATTTTATCTTGTTTATCTTATTGCACCTATATACTTGGTAAAGGGTGGAAGGCTCGGCCTTATGCCTAGTGTTTTGTTCCACTCTTGCCACCCTAGTTTACGTCATATCGGTGTTATGTTCCTGGATTTTGCGTTCCTTACATGGTTGGGTTATAATGGGAACCCCTTGATAGTTCGCCTTGAATAAAACTCCTCCAGCAATGCCCAACCTTGGTTTTACCATTTGCCACCTAGCCTCTTTTTCCCTTGGGTTTCCGAAGCCCAAGGGTCATCTTTATTAAACCCCCTGGGCCAGTGCTCCTCTGAGTGTTGGTCCAAAACAGAGCCACTTGCAGCGCCACCTCGGGAAAACTTGAGGGTTGGTTTTAGTTGTACGTAGTGTTCATATGAGTGTGCCCTGAGAACGAGATATGTGCAGCTCCTATCAGGATTTTTCGGCATATTTGGGCGGTGTTGCTGGACTTGTTTTACCATTGTCGAGGATGTCTTGTAACTGGGATGTCGAGTCTGATCGGATTGTCTTGGGAGAAGGAATATCCTTCGTTGATCGTGAGAGCTTGTGATGGGCTAAGTTGGGACTCCTCTGCAGGGATTTGAACTTTCGAAAGCCGTGCCCGTGGTTATGGGAAGATGGGAATTTGTTAATGTCCGGTTGTAGATAACCTAAAACTTAACTTAATTAAAATGCACCAATCGCGTGTGTAACCATGATGGTCTCTTCTCGGCGGAGTTCGGGAAGTGAACAGGGTGGTGGAGTAATGCTTCACGTAGGTTGTTCTAGGATCACTTCTTGATCATAGTTGTTCGACCGTGCTTTTGCCTTCTCTTCTCCCTCTCATTTGTGCATGTTAGCCACCATAAATGCTAGTAACTTGCTGCAGCTCCACATCATACCTTTGCCTTACCTATAAGCTCAAATAGTCTTGATCGCGAGGCTGTGAGATTGTTGAGTCCCCGTGACTCACAGATTACTTCCAAAACGAGATGCAGGGACCGATGATGCCGCTCCAGATGATATGACCGAGCTCAAGTGGGAGTTCGATGAAGACTCTCGTCGTTACTACGTGTCTTTCCTAGATGATCAGTAGTGGTGCCCAGTTGGGGCTATCGGGGACTTTGTCGCATTTGGTGGTTGATCTTTATTTTGGTTCCATAGCCGGACCCTGATTGTATTGGATGAATGTAATGACTTATTTATGTATTTGTGTGACGTGGCGAGTGTAAGCAAACTATGTAACTTTTCCCCTTTATTTATGTACATGGGTTGTTTGCGAAGATTACCTCACTTGCGACATTGCTTTCAATGCGGTTATGCCTCTAAGTCGTGCTTCGACACGTAGGAGATATAGCCGCATCGAGGGCGTTACAAGTTGGTAATCAGAGCCTTCCCCGACCTTAGGAGCCCCCTGCTTGATCGAATCGTGGGCGTTGTTGAGTCTAGAAAAATGTTTTGAGTCATTTAGGATTATATATATCGGAGAGTTAGGAATTCTTTTTACTCCTCAGTCCATTCGTCACTCTCGTGAGGCATCTTGATGTAGTGTTTTGACTCTTCTCTTCTCAAATTTCACTAAAAAAAATTAGGATCACGCGGGTATCTTGGAATCGTTCCGATGGTTTTGTGACGAGAACATTGTTCTTGGTGCCTCCTGACATTTAGGGGTTGTGGCAGTGTCCCGGGGAGTTGAGCTCCGAGGTGTTGTCGTCACAATTTTATCGTTGAGATTCTAGAATACCTGAGTTTCACCGACATCGAAAATCTCTTTTATACAGTTGTTGGTGAGATAACCTCGATGCCGCCGAGTACTGGGGCGGGAGTTCAGGAGTATTGCCATAACTCGCATAATGGATGCTTTTCGAAGGTTGAGGTAAATGATTTCCGAAGTTTTCTTGGTTATGTGCTGAAGGATGGATACAACTGGATGTAGGATTTGCTAGCTTTGGGTGAGATATTATGCTTCCCCTGTATCCCCAACACCTGATTGCATAACCGGAAAGGTTCGGGAGTTTCATAGGTGGGAATTCTTGTAGCTCTAGCTTTTCTTCCGCGGATATTTGGTTTGTGATTGGGTAATCCTCACCAAGTATTTGTTCTTGTCCGTACCTTGTTGTTTTATTCTTCTACCTCTTTCTAAGTGGCTTATCAATTTATGTAAATGTGACCATTTCAATTGGAATTCATTCGTTCATTTTGTTCGGATGTGAAGACTATAAGTTGCAATTTCTATCCATTTGATTCAGCTTGAATATTTGTCTGTCAAGATGCTAACGGATGTCACCCTCTTCAGGATGGCTCCTGCTAAGGGTCAGAATCAGAATTAGGATCCGCCACCACCACCTCCACCTTTGGAGGCATGGCAAGTTGTGATGGCCGCTACCAATGCAAACACGCAGCTGATAATGCAAATTCTGCAAGAGCGCAACCAAGGGAATCGTGGCCATGGCAACAATCAGAATCAGTTTGCTACACTCAACCAGTTCCTTGCTAACCAGCCAAAGACCTTCAACAACTGTGTCGAGGCCACATACGCTGATGATTGGCTCATGGATATGTGCAAGCATTTCGAGTGCAGTAACGTCAGGCCTGAGGACTTTGTCAAGTTTGCCTCCTTCCAACTCAAAGACCAAGCTGCAGACTTGGTTCAGCAATACAAAGATTCCACAGGAGGCCGTGTGATTACCTGGGAAGAATTCCGGCAAGACTTTAGAGCTCATTACATTCCTCAGAGTGTTGTTGAAAGCAAGCGTGAGGAATTCCGCAACCTGAAGCAAGGCAGCTTGTCTGTTTACGAGTATAACATTATGTTCCGGAGGCTCGCTCGTTTCGCCAAGCAAGACATCCCTGACGAGAAGAGCATGATTTATCTGTTCAGGGGTGGCCTCAGAGAAGATCTTCAACTTGCTCTCGTGCTTTTCGAGCCTCAGAAGTACGATGAGTTTTACAACATGGCACTGAAACAAGAGACTGCTCAACTCAAGTGCGATGCTTCCAAGAAGAGAGTCAGAGATGCAACTCCTTCTTCCTCAACTCAAGTGGCTAAGCAGCAAAAGTATTGGCTGCCTCCTCCTCCGTTCCGTCAGCCTTATCAGCAAAAGAGCAAAGGTGGCAATGGATCTTCCCACCCACCCAACCCTGGCTTTCAGAATAAGACTTCGTCTCAAGCTCCAAGACCAAGTGCTTCGTATCACCGTCCGCTCTCGGAGGTCACGTGCAACAAGTGTCAGCAGAAGGGTCACTATGCCAACAAATGCTTCAATCAGAGGCGTCTTCCTCCTCCTCCTGTGAGATCTGCTAGCAATGCAGTGGTCAAGTATAACCCCAAGCACGCCAAGGTCAACTTGTTGAACGCAGCTCAGGCACAGGACTCGCCAGATGTGATTATGGGTAACCTTCCTGTTAACGATGTTCCTTCAAAAGTTCTTTTTGACACTGGTGCATCGCTTTCTTTTATTTCAAGACCATTTGTTGCCAAGCATGAATTTGTGACCGAAAGGATTCCTTTTCCGTTGAAGATTGTGTCCCCGGGCAAGCAAATGACTTCTAACAATTGCATCCCGGATGTTACTATCACGTTGGGCGACTATAAGTTTCTATCCTCTCTAGTGGTCCTTGGTAACTCGGATATTGATCTTATTCTTGGAATGGACTGGCTTTCTAAGCACAAGCCTCAGCTTGATTGTGCTACCAGGTAGATTCAATTGACTCATTCGTCTGAGGATGTAATTGTCTTTGCCGCTCGTGATGATACCATCCGTCTATTTTCTCTCAATGAGAAGGGCGAGCTGGATGCCATTTCTCAGATTCCAGTCATTTGCGAATATGAAGAAGTCTTTCCAGAAGAGCTTCCAGGAATGCCTCCGCACCGGCCAGTTGAATTCGTCATCGATCTTGAGCCTGGCACGGAACCTGTTTGCAAACGTCCTTACAAGCTTGGACCTGAAGAGTTGAAGGAGCTGAAGAAGCAACTCGATATTCAAGAGCGAATGGGTCTCATCCAACCTAGTTCTTCTCCGTGGGGTTGTCGAGTTCTTTTTGTGAAGAAGAAGGATGGAACGGACCGACTCTGTGTTGACTACCGTCCATTGAACAAGAAGACTATAAAGAACAAGTACCCACTTCCCAACATCAACGAGATGTTTGAACAACTCAAAGGTGCTCAAGTATTCTCCAAGCTTGATCTCCGTATGGGCTATCATCAGATTCGCATTCGTGAGCAAGATATCCCCAAGACAGCTTTCAGAACAAGCTATGGTTATATGAATACACTGTCATGTATTTCGGCCTCGTCAACGCTCCTCCAACATTGTCTCACATGATGAACTTCATCTTCAACCCCTACACAAATGACTTCATCTTGGTCTACTTCGATGACATTTTGGTCTTTTCCAAGAACAAGGAGGATCATGCCAAGCACTTGCTTTTGGTGCTGGATAAGCTCAGAGAACATCAGTTATATGCCAAGTTTTCAAAGTGTGAGTTTTGGCTCGATGAGGTTCTCTACCTTGGGCATATCATTTCTGCCAAGGGCATTGCTGTGAATCCCGAGAAGGTGTCTGCAATTGTGAATTGGGAACCACCTCAGAATGTGAAGCAACTCCGCAGCTTCCTTAGGCTCGCAAGCTATTGTTGAAGGTTCATTGAGAACTTCTCAAAGATCGCGAAGCCTCTTTCCAACCTTTTCCAGAAGCATGTGAAGTACGTCTGGTCGCTTGAATGTGACATCGCTTTCAACACCCTGAAAGAGAAGTTAGTCACTGCTCCAGTTCTGACTCCTCCTGATGAATCCAAACCGTTTGAGGTCTTCTGTGATGCTTCTCTTCAAGGTCTTGGTGTAGTGTTGACGCAAGAGAAGAAAGTTGTGGCCTATACCTCTCGCCAGTTGAAGCCCAATGAAAAGAACTACCCCACTCATGACCTCGAGTTGGCGGCAGTTGTGCATGCTCTTTTAACTTGGAGACATCTCTTATTGGGAAGAAAAGTGGACATCTTCACTGACCACAAGAGTCTCAAGTACATCTTCACTCAGCCTAATCTCAACCTCAGGCAGACTCGTTGGGTCGAAATGATTCAAGAGTATAATCCAAGTACCGAATATACTCCAGGAAAGGCCAATGTAATTGCTGACGCACTGAGCAGAAAGGCTTACTGCAATAGTCTGATTCTCAAGCCTTACCAACCCGAGCTTTGTGAAGCTTTCTGCAAACTCAATCTGCAAGTTGTTCCTCAAGGTTTCCTTGCCAACCTCCAAGTCTCTCCTACCTTGGAAGATCAGATTCGCGAGGCTCAACTTCTTGATGCTATGGTGAAGAAGGTGAAGATTGTGATTGCCAAGAGTCAACCCAATTACAAGTGCTATCGCCTTGATGACAAGGATACTCTATTCTTCGAGGATCGCATTGTTGTGCCTAAAGGTGACCTTCGTAAATTCATTATGAACGAGGCACACAATTCACTCCTCTCTATCCACCTTGGAAGTACAAAGATGTACCATGACCTCAAGCAGTCGTATTGATGGACTCGAATGAAGCGCGAGATTGCTCAGTTCGTGAATGAATGTGATGTCTGCAGAAGAGTGAAGGCAGAACACCAACGACCAGCTGGTCTCCTCCAACCTCTTGCCATTCCAGAATGGAAGTTTGACCATATTGAGATGGACTTCATGACTGGATTTCCAAAGTCCAAGCGTGGCAATGATGCTATCTTCGTTGGCATCGACAAACTCACTAAAGTGGCTCATTGCCTTCCTATCAAAGAATCCATCACAGGAGCTCAATTGGCAGAGCTATATACCTCCCGGATTGTCTCTCTATATGGCATTCCGCAGTTGATATCTTTAGATCGTGGCAGCATCTACACCTACATGTTTTGGGATTCTTTTCAGAAGGCCATGGGCACCAACATCCGTTTCAGCACAACTTTTCATCCTCAAACTAGTGGCCAAGTCGAGCGAGTAAATCAGATTCTTGAAGATATGCTCAGGGCTTGCGTCATCTCTTTCGGTATGAAGTCGGAAGATTGTCTTCCATATGCCGAGTTCTCCTACAACAATAGCTTTCAAGCGAGTTCGGGCAAGGCCCCATTCGAAATTCTCTATGGCAGGAAGTGTCGTACTCCTCTTAACTGGTCAGAGACTGGTGAACGTCAACTTCTTGGCAATGACTTGATCACAGAGGTAGAAGAGATGTGCAAAGTCATTCGTGATAATCTCAAAGCCGTGCAATCGCGCCAGAAGAGCTACTATGATAGCAAACATCGTGATTTGGCTTTCGAGATCGGAGACCATGTCTACCTCCGCGTCTCTCCAATGAAAGGTACTCATCGCTTCGGTATCAAAGGGAAGCTTGCCCCTAGATACATGGGTCCTTTCAAGATCGTCAGCAAGAGAGGCGATCTCGCCTATCAAGTAGAGCTTCCCTCCAACTTTGCAAACGTGCACGACGTGTTTCATGTCTCTCAGCTCCGCAAGTGCTTCAAGACTCCTGACCGCACCGTCAACTTCAAAGACATTGATCTCCAAGAAGACTTGTCTTATCGTGAGCACCCCGTTGTTATTCTTGAAGAAACTGAGCGCAAGACTCGCAACAAGTCTACCAAATTCCTCAAAGTCAAGTGGGCACATCATTCCGACCGTGAAGCCACCTAGGAACGCGAGAATCACCTCCGTTCTGAGTACCCGGAGTTTTTCCAGTCAAAGATCTCGGGACGAGATCCTTTCGTAGTGGTGGAGTGTTGTAACACCCCAGATGTAAAACTTCCCATTTTGGCAATATATCCATCTTGTTCTTCATCTATTCCAAGTGGTTTTCCTCTTTGTGGGTTTCATTTTGGGTTTGTTTTGTTTGCCATTGCATTATCTTGTCTTTACATTGTCATATTTCTTTTGTCATCCATTGTTGCACTATGGCCTCATCATATGTTTGCATCATGTGCATATCTATGTTGTGTTGTGCTTATGTCAACTTGCTTTTCCATGATATTCATGCATGATATGTTGTTGCATGTTCTATGTGTGATCCATGCATCTCCACCTCCATGCATCACCACCTCTCCTTCTATTCCTTTCTTTTGACAAGTGCCATTTTACCCTCCTCACTAATGTTCAGTTTTTGCCTCAATATTCCATCACCATGTCATTTACCTCCCTGGAATATTTCAGCTTTATTTAAGTCGTTTTGGTTATGTTTTAAAATGGCTCAAGTTTGAATTCAATTCAAACTTGAATTATTTTACTTCCTCTAAAAATTCCCAGGACAATTTTGTAAAATAAAGCAATATCTCAGGATCATGAGAATATCTTTGTAGATCTCAGACACCTGTCCTATGTTCCTGTGCTTTTCTTTTTTTATTTTCTGGCTGAGGAAATGATTAAGAGCAGCAGCAGCAGCCCCCCTGGGCCTCGGCCAACCAGGCCGGCCCAGCGAGCACCCGCGCCGTCTCAAGCCAGCCTGCGCGTCGCCCGCCTTCTCCTTTCCTCACCCACACCGCGTGCACCCCTGCTAAACCCTTGCCATGTGTCATCCGCGGCCCCGCCTGTCGGCCTCTGGCTACATGCGACCCGCCACCCGCCTTTTCGTCCACCTCCAGCCGCTTGCGCAAATGGCCATGGCCGAGAGCGTCGCCACTCCAAACCCTCGCCCTAGCCCCTACTTGACTCTTCTCCTTGCCCAACCACTTGCTAGGGTTTCCCTCTACCTCCAGCCGCTGCCGCCAGGCTGCCATAACCACCAGATCCACCGCTAGAGCTCTGTCCTGAGCACAACTGAGAGCGTGACCTCATCGCGGGGGTGCTCTCCGGCCACCTCCACCCCCAGAGATCGTGTTTTTATTCTTCCTTGTCATCGTCTTCATCCACGACGTCGACTATGGTGCCCCGGACAACAAGTTCCTCGATGCCCTCTGCTTCCATCTTCTTCCCGGTCAGGACCGCGCCGAGGTTCAGAGATCTACTTCGTCGCCGCTGGCTCGTCTCCGTCGACCCCATCGTGTCTTTGGGTGAGCTGGCTAATACACCTCCCTCTCCCATCCATCTCTTTTGCGTTTAGGCACCCCTAGGGTTCGTTCGATTCGTGTCCTTGTCGCGCTCCCGGTGATCCGGCGATACCTGCAGTTATCTGTTGCTCCCGTAGATGCAGTCACGTCTCCGCGCTCTGGTTCTCGCCTAGCGCGCCCCTCCGCTGGCCTCACGCCCCATCCTTCACGCGTGCGCTTGATCGCGAGGAGCAGCAGCCTCGCCCAGCCTTGCCGCCACCATACCCGAGACGAGCATGAGCTCGTACTCGGGATGCCGCACACGCACTTGCACCTTCGCAGCAGCTTCGCCTGCACACGTGCACTCACACCACTTTTAACGCACCCGCTCCCCGCGCGCCCTGTTTTGCCTCACGCCGCCTTGCTTGCTTCCTTGCTCGCCGCGAACGCCGTGGTCCTGAGCAGAGCTACGCTCATGCTCGAGCGCCCAGTCCTATGTTGCACACGCGCAACAACACATGTGCTCCCTTCTCAATCCCGTGCGCTCGCCGGAGCTCCTCTGCTCCGCTAGACGCACCGTCGCTCGCCGGTGCCGTCACCGTCTTCCCTGTGCATGTATGGAGAAGATAGCCATGGCCCTGGGTTGAGTCAAGTAGAGCTGAGCCCCTGCCAACAAGAATATTGACCCTATCCTAGTGGTAGCGACCCGTCTCATCCACCCTGCAGAACAGGGGTCGAATCGCCCCCAAGGGCAGTTTATTAGAGCCCCTTTTTTTCTCTTCTGGGATCACTGTTTCTATGACAGTAGGGTCCCACCAGTCAGCCTCTTAGCGCCCTCCTCCTTCTATTTTTTTCCTTATCCCCGCGTTTTCCATTTATGGCAAGTCCCCGTTTTCCATTTTGGGCAAGTCCATATCTGGACGTTTCCAAATAAGGAAAATGCCATTTCTGTCATATTCCATTTAGGGCAGTTTCTAACTTCTTGCACTTGTGATGATTTTTCTACAGCAACCCCAACATATTATATATGTTTTTGGGGTAGAAAAATCTCACCAATGTCGTGGTGGCATTAGTTTCTGCATTTGAGCAAGTTCATAAACATGTCATTTCACATCATGATGTTGTTTTGCCATTTTCGTGTGATTTAATTCAATCATGCCATGAGGTTGCTTTGCACATGGATAGCTTCATTTTCATGTCTACTTCGTGCCAGATTTTGTTCCATGCCATGTCATGCCTTGTAGTGAGTTAATCAAGCTTGTAAATATGCCATGTTGAATCTATTTTTGTCATGCCCTGGAATTTCACTAAGTCTGAAATCTGTTATCTTTTGCACTTTTGCCATGCTTGTTTGAACCTGTTAATGGGTGAATTAGCCGTAGCTCAGTGTTCATCTTTTGTCAAGCATTATGAGTGGATCCCTGCCATGTATTTTGTTGCCCTGTTTGAGTGCAGTAGCTTATTTATCTTGATGCATTTAGAAGGCTACTTGTTGTTTATCGCAGACCGGTGCCATATTTGTTATGCTTCCCATTTCCAAACCGTGCATCCGATTCCGGTGATCTTTATATCGATTTCGACCGAAATCACCTCCTCTTTCCAGTGGTACTCTTGGTTTTCCAAGTTGAGGCCAGGTTCAATCATTCCTTTCAAAATCTTGCATAGGCATCACATATCGCATCTCGCATATCATACCATGTATGCATCATGTTGCTTGAGCATTGCACGTGGTTAATTGTGTTCCTTTTTGCTTGTTGTTCTTGTTCGTGATCGAGGAGCCCGTTGAGTACACTTACGAGGATCAAGGCAACTCTAAGAACTTTGCAGGCAAGATGACCATACCCTCGAAATCACTTCTATCTTTGCTTGCTAGATGCTCGCTCTTTTGCTATGCATATGCTATGATGCCTACCACTTGCTTATCATGCCTCCCATACTGGCCGTGTCAAACCTCTAACCCACCATGTCCTGGCAAACCGTTGTTTGGCTATGTTACCGCTTCGCTCAACCCCTCTTATAGCGTTGCTAGTTGCAGGTGAAGATTGGAGATCGTTCCTTGTTGGAACATGTTTATTGTTGGGATATCACAATTTTATCTTGTTTATCTTATTGCACCTATATACTTGGTAAAGGGTGGAAGGCTCGGCCTTATGCCTAGTGTTTTGTTCCACTCTTGCCACCCTAGTTTACGTCATATCGGTGTTATGTTCCTGGATTTTGCGTTCCTTACATGGTTGGGTTATAATGGGAACCCCTTGATAGTTCGCCTTGAATAAAACTCCTCCAGCAATGCCCAACCTTGGTTTTACCATTTGCCACCTAGCCTCTTTTTCCCTTGGGTTTCCGAAGCCCAAGGGTCATCTTTATTAAACCCCCTGGGCCAGTGCTCCTCTGAGTGTTGGTCCAAAACAGAGCCACTTGCAGCGCCACCTCGGGAAAACTTGAGGGTTGGTTTTAGTTGTACGTAGTGTTCATATGAGTGTGCCCTGAGAACGAGATATGTGCAGCTCCTATCAGGATTTTTCGGCATATTTGGGCGGTGTTGCTGGACTTGTTTTACCATTGTCGAGGATTTCTTGTAACTGGGATGTCGAGTCTGATCGGATTGTCTTGGGAGAAGGAATATCCTTCGTTGATCGTGAGAGCTTGTGATGGGCTAAGTTGGGACTCCTCTGCAGGGATTTGAACTTTCGAAAGCCGTGCCCGTGGTTATGGGAAGATGGGAATTTGTTAATGTCCGGTTGTAGATAACCTAAAACTTAACTTAATTAAAATGCACCAATCGCATGTGTAACCATGATGGTCTCTTCTCGGCGGAGTTCGGGAAGTGAACAGGGTGGTGGAGTAATGCTTCACGTAGGTTGTTCTAGGATCACTTCTTGATCATAGTTGTTCGACCGTGCTTTTGCCTTCTCTTCTCCCTCTCATTTGTGCATGTTAGCCACCATAAATGCTAGTAACTTGCTGCAGCTCCACATCATACCTTTGCCTTACCTATAAGCTCAAATAGTCTTGATCGCGAGGCTGTGAGATTGTTGAGTCCCCGTGACTCACAGATTACTTCCAAAACGAGATGCAGGGACCGATGATGCCGCTCCAGATGATATGACCGAGCTCAAGTGGGAGTTCGATGAAGACTCTCGTCGTTACTACGTGTCTTTCCTAGATGATCAGTAGTGGTGCCCAGTTGGGGCTATCGGGGACTTTGTCGCATTTGGTGGTTGATCTTTATTTTGGTTCCATAGCCGGACCCTGATTGTATTGGATGAATGTAATGACTTATTTATGTATTTGTGTGACGTGGCGAGTGTAAGCAAACTATGTAACTTTTCCCCTTTATTTATGTACATGGGTTGTTTGCGAAGATTACCTCACTTGCGACATTGCTTTCAATGCGGTTATGCCTCTAAGTCGTGCTTCGACACGTAGGAGATATAGCCGCATCGAGGGCGTTACAAGTTGGTAATCAGAGCCTTCCCCGACCTTAGGAGCCCCCTGCTTGATCGAATCGTGGGCGTTGTTGAGTCTAGAAAAATGTTTTGAGTCATTTAGGATTATATATATCGGAGAGTTAGGAATTCTTTTTACTCCTCAGTCCATTCGTCACTCTCGTGAGGCATCTTGATGTAGTGTTTTGACTCTTCTCTTCTCAAATTTCACTAAAAAAAATTAGGATCACGCGGGTATCTTGGAATCGTTCCGATGGTTTTGTGACGAGAACATTGTTCTTGGTGCCTCCTGACATTTAGGGGTTGTGGCAGTGTCCCGGGGAGTTGAGCTCCGAGGTGTTGTCGTCACAATTTTATCGTTGAGATTCTAGAATACCTGAGTTTCACCGACATCGAAAATCTCTTTTATACAGTTGTTGGTGAGATAACCTCGATGCCGCCGAGTACTGGGGCGGGAGTTCAGGAGTATTGCCATAACTCGCATAATGGATGCTTTTCGAAGGTTGAGGTAAATGATTTCCGAAGTTTTCTTGGTTATGTGCTGAAGGATGGATACAACTGGATGTAGGATTTGCTAGCTTTGGGTGAGATATTATGCTTCCCCTGTATCCCCAACACCTGATTGCATAACCGGAAAGGTTCGGGAGTTTCATAGGTGGGAATTCTTGTAGCTCTAGCTTTTCTTCCGCGGATATTTGGTTTGTGATTGGGTAATCCTCACCAAGTATTTGTTCTTGTCCGTACCTTGTTGTTTTATTCTTCTACCTCTTTCTAAGTGGCTTATCAATTTATGTAAATGTGACCATTTCAATTGGAATTCATTCGTTCATTTTGTTCGGATGTGAAGACTATAAGTTGCAATTTCTATCCATTTGATTCAGCTTGAATATTTGTCTGTCAAGATGCTAACGGATGTCACCCTCTTCAGGATGGCTCCTGCTAAGGGTCAGAATCAGAATTAGGATCCGCCACCACCACCTCCACCTTTGGAGGCATGATATGTTGTTGCATGTTCTATGTGTGATCCATGCATCTCCACCTCCATGCATCACCACCTCTCTTTCTATTCCTTTCTTTTGACAAGTGCCATTTTACCCTCCTCACTAATGTTCAGTTTTTGCCTCAATATTCCATCACCATGTCACTTACCTCCCTGGAATATTTCAGCTTTATTTAAGTCGTTTTGGTTACGTTTTAAAATGGCTCAAGTTTGAATTCAATTCAAACTTGAATTATTTTACTTCCACTAAAAATTCCCAGGACAATTTTGTAAAATAAAGCAATATCTCAGGATCATGAGAATATCTTTGTAGATCTCAGACACCTGTCCTATGTTCCTATGCTTTTCTATTATTATTTTCTGGCTGAGGAAATGATTAAGAGCAGCAGCAGCAGCCCCCCTGGGCCTCGGCCAACCAGGCCGGCCCAGCGAGCACCCGCGCCGTCTCAAGCCAGCCTGCGCGTCGCCCGCCTTCTCCTTTCCTCACCCACACCGCGTGCACCCCTGCTAAACCCTCGCCACGTGTCATCCGCGGCCCCACCTGTTGGCCTCTGGCTACATGCGACCCGCCACCCGCCTTTTCGTCCACCTCCAGCCGCTCGCGCACATGGCCATGGCCGAGAGCGCCGCCGCTCCAAACCCTCGCCCTAGCTCCTACTTGACTCCTGTCCTTGCCCAACCACTCGTTAGGGTTTCCCTCTACCTCCAGCCGCCGCCGCCAGGCTGCCATAACCACCAGATCCACCGCTAGAGCTCTGTCCTGAGCGCACCTGAGAGCGTGACCTCGTCGCGGGGGTGCTCTCCAGCCACCTCCACCCCTGGAGATTGTGTTCTTATTCTTCCTTGTCATCGTCTTCATCCACGACGTCGACTATGGTGCCCCGGACAACAAGTTCCTCGACGCCCTCTGCTTCCATCTTCTTCCCGGTCAGGACCGCGCCGAGGTTCAGAGATCTACTTCGTCGCCGCCGGCTCGTCTCCGTCGACCCCGTCGTGTCTTTGGGTGAGCTGGGTAACACATCTCCCTCTCCGATCCATCTCTTTTGCGTTTAGGCACCCCTAGGGTTCGTTCGATTCGTGTCCTTGCCGTGCTCCTAGTGATCCGGCGAGACCTGCAGTTATCTGTTGCTCGCATAGATGCAGTCACGTCTCCGCGCTCCGGTTCTTGCCTAGCGCGCCCCTCCGCTGGCCTCACGCCCCATCCTTCATGTGTGCGCTTGATCGCGAGGAGCAGCAGCCTCGCCCAGCTTTGCCGCCGCCATACCCGAGACGAGCATGAGCTCGTACTTGAGCTGCCGCACACGCACTCACACCTTCGCAGCAGCTTCACCTGCACACACGCACTCACACCACTTTTCCACGCGCCCGCTCCCCGCGCGCCCAGTTTTGCCTCACGCCGCCTTGCTTGTTTCCCTGCTCGCCGCGAACGCCGTTGCCCCGAGCAGAGCTACGCTCGTGCTCGAGCACCCAGTCCCTTGTTGCACGCGCGCAAGCACACATGTGCTTCCTTCTCAACCCCGTGCGCCCACCGGAGCTCCTCTGCTCCGCTAGACGCGCCGTCGCTCGCCGATGCCGTCACCGTCTTCCCTGTGCATGTATGGAGAAGATAGCCATGGCCCTGGGTTGAGTCAAGTAGAGCCGAGCCCCTGCCAACAAGCATAATGACCCTACCCTAGTGGTAGCGACCCGTCTCATCCACCCTGCAGAATAGGGGTCGAATCCCCCCAAGGGCAGTTTATTAGAGCCCCTTTTTTTCCTCTTCTAGGATCGCTGTTTCTATGACAGTAGGGTCCCACCAGTCAACCTCTCAGCGCCCACCTCCTTCTATTTTTTTCCTTATCCCCGCGTTTTCCATTTTGGGCCAGTCCATATCTGGACGTTTCCAAATAAGGAAAATGCCATTTCTGTCATATTCCATTTAGGGCAGTTTGTAACTTATTGCACTTGTGATGATTTTTCTACAGCAACCCCAACATATTATATATGTTTTTGGGGTAGAAAAATCTCACCAATCTCGTGGTGGCATTATTTTCTGCATTTGAGCAAGTTCATAAACATTTCATTTCACATCATGATGTTGTTTTGCCATTTTCGTGTGATTTACTTCAATCATGCCATGAGGTTGCTTTGCAAATGAATAGCTTCATTTGCATGTCTACTTTATGCTATATTTTGTTCCATGCCATGTCATGCCTTGTAGTGAGTTAATCAAGCTTGTAAATATGCCATGTTGAATCTGTTTTTGTCATGCCCTGGAATTTCACTAAGTCTGAAATCTGTTATCTTTTGCACTTTTGCCATGCTTGTTTGAACCTGTTAATGGGTGAATTAGTCGTAGCTCAGTGTTCATCTTTTGTCAGGCATTACGAGTGGATCCATTCCATGTATTTTGTTGCCCTGTTTGAGTGTTGTAGCTTATTTATCTTGATGCATTTAGAAGGCTACTTGCTATTTATCGCAGACCGGTGCCATATTTGTTTTGCTTGTCATTTCCAAACCCTACATCCGATTCCGGTGATCTTTATATCAATTTCGACCGAAATCACCTCCTCTTTCCAATGGCACTCTTGGTTTTCCAAGTTGAGGCCAGGTTCAATCATTCCTTTCCAAATCTTGCATATGCATCACATATCGCATCCCGCATATCATACCATGTATGCATCATGTTGCTTGAGCATTGCACGTGGTTGATTGTGTTCCTTTTTGCTTGTCGTTCTTGCTAGGGTAGAGCCGGGAGACGAGTTCGTGATCGAGGAGCCTGTTGAGTACACTTACGAGGATCAAGGCAACTCTGAGAACTTTGCAGGCAAGATGACCATACCCTCGAAATCACTTCTATCTTTGCTTGCTAGATGCTCGCTCTTTTGCTATGCCTATGCTACGATGCCTACCACTTTCTTATCATGCCTCCCATATTGGTTGTGTTAAACCTCTAACCCACCATGTCCTAGCAAACTGTTGTTTGGCTATGTTACCGCTTTGCTCAGCCCCTCTTATAGCGTTGCTAGTTGCAGGTGAAGATTCGAGATCGTTCCTTGTTGGAACATGTTTATTGTTGGGATATCACAATATTATCTTGTTTATCTTAATGCACCTATACACTTGGTAAAGGGTGGAAGGCTCGGCCTTATGCCTAGTGTTTTATTCCGCTCTTGCCGCCCTAGTTTCCGTCATATCGGTGTTATGTTCCCGGATTTTGCGTTCCTTACATGGTTGGGTTATAATGGGAACCCCTTGACAGTTCGCCTTGAATAAAACTCCTCCAGCAATGCCCAACTTTGGTATTACCATTTGCCACCTAGCCTCTTTTTCCCTTGAGTTTCCAGAGCCCAATGGTCATCTTTATTAAACCCCCCGGGCCAGTGCTCCTTTGAGTGTTGGTCCAAAACAGAGCCACTTGCAGCGCCACCTCGAGAAAACTTGGGGGTTGGTTTTAGTTGTACGTAGTGTTCATCTGAGTGTGCCCTGAGAACGAGATATGTGCAGCTACTATCGGGATTTGTGGGCACATTCGGGCAGTGTTGATGGACTTGTTTTACCATTGTCGAGGATGTCTTGTAACCGGGATGCCGAGTCTGATCGGATTGTCTTGGGAGAAGGAATATCCTTCGCTGACCGTGATAGCTTGTGATGGGCTAAGTTGGGACTCCCCTGAAGGGATTTGAACTTTTGAAAGCCGTGCCCGCGGTTATGGGCAGATGGGAATTTGTTAATGTCCGGTTGCAGATAACCTAAAACTTAACTTAATTAAAATGCACCAACCGCGTGTGTAACCGTGATGGTCTCTTCTCGGCGGAGTCCGGGAAGTGAACACGGTGTTGGAGTAATGCTTGGCGTAGGTTATTCTGGGATCACTTCTTGATCATAGTTGTTCGACCATGCTTTTGCCTTCTCTTCTCGCTCTCATTTGTGCATGTTAGCCACCATATATGCTAGTCGCTTCCTGCAGCTCCACATCATACCTTTGCCTTACCTATAAGCTCAAATAGTCTTGATCGCGAGGGTGTGAGATTGCTGAGTCCCCGTGACTCACAGATTACTTCCAAAACCAGATGCAGGGACCGATGATGCCGCTCCAGATGATATGACCGAGCTCAAGTGGGAGTTCGATGAAGACTCTCGTCGTTACTATGTGTCTTTCCCAGATGATCAGTAGTGGTGCCCAGTTGGGGCGATCGGGGACTTTGTCGCATTTGGGGGTTGATCTTTATTTTGGTTCCGTAGCCGGACCCTGAGTGTATTGGATGAATGTAACGACTTATTTATGTATTTGTGTGACATGGCGAGTGTAAGCCAACTATGTATCTTTTCCCCTTTATTTATGTACATGGGTTGTTTGCGAAGATTACCTCACTTGCGACATTGCTTTCAATGCGGTTATGCCTCTAAGTCGTGCTTCGACATGTAGGAGATATAGCCGCATCGAGGGAGTTACAACATTAAAGGTATAAGAAGCTTCCTCGGTCACGTCGGTTTTTATAGGAGGTTCATTAAGGACTTCTCAAAAATTTCTCGGCCTCTGACTAACCTATTACAAAAAGATATTCCTTTTGGCTTTGATGATGATTGCGTAGAAGCATTTGAAATACTTAAGAAAGCATTGATTTCTGCACCTATTGTTCAGCCACCTGATTGGTATTTACCCTTTGGAATTATGTGTGATGCTACTGATTATGCTGTAGGTGCTGTTCTAGGGCAAAGAGTTGATAAGAAATTAAATGTTATTCAATATGCTAGTAAAACTCTAGACAATGCCTAGAGAAATTATGCTACTACTGAAAAAGAATTTTTAGCAGTTGTTTTTGCTTGTGACAAGTTCAGACCTTATATTATTGATTGTAAAGTAACTATTCACACTGATCATGCTAGTATTAAATACCTTATGGAAAATAAAGATGCCAAACCTAGACTTATTAGATGGGTTCTCCTGCTACAAGAATTTGATTTGCATATTATTGTTAGAAAGGGAGCTGAGAACCCCGTTGCAAACAACTTGTCTAGGTTAGAGAATGTTCTTGATGACCCACTACCTATTGATGATAGCTTTCCTGATGAACAATCAAATGTCATAAATGCGTCTCATACTGCTCCATGGTATGCTGATTATGCTAATTATATTGTTGCTAAATTTATACTACCTAGTTTCACATACCAGCAAAAGAAAAGGTTCTTCTATGATTTGAGACATTACTTTTGGGATGACCCACATATTTATAAGAAGGAGTATATGGTATTATTAGATGTTGTGTACATGAGCATGAACAAGAACAGATCCTACACAAGTGTCACTCCGACGCTTATGGAGGACACCATGCTAGAGATAGAACTGCACATAAGGTATTGCAATCTGGTTTTATTGGCTTACCCTCTTCAAGGATTCCCGTAAGTTTGTCTTGTCCTGTGATGAATGTCAAAGAATTGGTAATATTAGTAGACGTCAAGAAATTCCTATTAATTATTCACTTGTTATTGAACCATTTGATGTTTGGGGCTTTGATTATATGGGACTGACGGTGTCCTGGACTAGGGGGTACTCACCACGTCGTCTCCCGATCTATTAGATTGGGCCGAGGACCCCCGTGGCCGTATACTCATGGGCCAGTTCGGACGGCTGCCGCATACAAGGAAGATTCCACAAGACTTGGCGATCAAGACAAGGACTTCTCCCCACCGGCGTATTCGGCTAGGACTCTTGTTATCCTAGGCCTCCGGTGCATTATATAAACCGAGGCCAGGCTAGTCGATAGATATACAATATATACAACAATCATGCCATAGGCTAGCTTCTAGGGTTTAGCCTCCTTGATCTCGTGGTAGATCAACTCTTGTAGTACCCATATCATCAATATTAATCAAGCAGGACGTAGGGTTTTACCTCCATCAAGAGGGCCCGAACCTGGGTAAAACATCGTGTCCCCTACCTCCTGTTACAATCGATCCTAGACGCACAGTTCGGGACCCCCTACCCGAGATCCGCCGGTTTTGACACCGACATTGGTGCTTTCATTGAGAGTTCCGTTGTGTGATCGACAAAAGGATCGATGGCTCGCCTGCAGATCAACTGCGACTTCGGCATCTTCGTCACCAGCTCGACTGGTCACCTTGGTTCGACCAAGAATTGTGCCCCGTGTTCGGATCACCATGTATGGACGAGGGCCTTCATCAAACATCAACTCCGATCTCTATCAAGATCACGGAGGAATCATCTATGGAGCTCGGGGGCTCAACGTGAACATTGCCCTCAAGCGACCGTGCTGTTTTTCTGGACAACGAACTCGTATCTGCCACCACCACCTCCTCGAGTATCGCTTTGATGATCGCTTTGGTGGAATTGTGTGGAATTGAGTCTGCAACAACCCTGGAAAATTTCGTCGAGTTGCGATGGAGGAATCTCTGGCAATCCACGATATACCGGAGCCCTGTCAAATCTGGACGGGAATTTGGATGAGTTTAGGGCGTGGTGTCCAGCTTCTATCACGGACGTCCTTTGGAAGATCCAACCATTGATCGGCTGCGGAATTCCTATATCTACCACCTCTCAAAATTTTGGCTCGATCCGACCGTCCAAACTCCGGGAACCTTCCAATTAGTGCATCACTTTTCGGATCTGTTTGCTGCGCGAAAACGAATCCGAACCGAGTTCATCTTTTTTATGAACAGGATTTTGGATATCCCTTTTGAAGGAAGTTTTGTATGGGGTATTGTGTTTTGTTCCCGAACACATCCCACTAACTATAAGATCTTTTGAACATGATCTTCAACATCATGCTGGTGTCAAACCAGTCCGGCAATATTACTCCACGGCTGCTGACCTGCGCTAGATACGGCGTCACTTTGTTGAGCCGAGCTCAACTTCTTCGGATCATCATCTCGGCAAGCCGAACAAGAGCCCGGCATCGCGAAGGATAAATCATCACCAACATCGCCGCCCCACGGATTACACGGAGCGGGCATACCGGCATCGCCGCACGGTCGCTTCATCAAGCCGGCATCGACCACGTCATGACCTGTATCGACAGGGCCGCACTATTGCTTCTTCAAGCTGGTGTCCATCACGCCGACCTACTTCGACTCATCGGCTGACAGCGAGGCTTCGACATCTCGGCTGGACCGGGGGCTTCGCCATCTCTTCATCAACCTACTCCGGACACTTCGGGGTCACTAGCCGACCAGCTCCGTCACGTTAGCTGGGCCGAGGGCTTTGCCTCGGCGAGTCAACCTTTACCAGCATTGCCATGTCGTCATTTTATCGCCCATCAGGCAATGGGTGTGCGGAGCGGATCCCAATTTTAGGAATCACCTTCCTTCGGATTGCTACAAAAAATAAACCAGGTGCTATTAATCCCAGTATTTTTTGCTTGTTTGGGTTCATTTTTCCCAAGGAATTATTACTCTTGTTTGTCCGTCATATGTACACAGGTCTATCAAATGGTGGCCGCATTAACGACAGTCGCATGGTGGTTCGGTTAGTTTCCGTACGTAGTCCGGCAAACGCCGCACTCGGAGCTCGGACCGACCTGCGAATTCAAGCTTTGCCACGCCTTTACCGCATCATGCCGACGCCCTGCATCGACATTGACTTTGACGCCAGGCCATATTTCTTTTATTACTCACTTTGCATAAATTATTTATTATGCAACGATTTTTTTTAATTATCATTATTACTATTATCTCCGCTTTGCACTATTTTTTGTGCACAGGAAAATGATCCAGGGACTTCGGCGTCACTCTACCGGTCTGCATTGATCGTGCTATGTCACCACTTCGGCGTGTCAAGCTCTCCGCTCTGCCAGCTCAGGACCGGCTTGAGGGATGGAACCTTGCCCCGCATCAAGCTCGGACCGCGTCATCAATACCGAACACATTAACCAGCTAAGTCGCTTTCATGCTCAAAGCTTTAATTTCTAACTTGCGTTCGGTTCGACCAAGCATTATACTTTTTTGGAAAAAAGTTGCTTCTAAAAAATTTCCTTGTCCAAACTTTGTTTGTGACGCATAAATTCAAATTCCCCGTTTACTGGGGGGCTTCCTTTATGAAGCTTTTGCTGTTGCATATGATTGTACTTGTACGGGTTCGTTCCTTGTTCGTGTATTACGCCACAATATGCACCATATTGACTTAAGCGATTTGCAAGCTGGGTTGCCTCGCTCCTGTGTTTACCCCTATGTTCCCGATTGTTCGGCTAGGGAGTAAAGGGAGCACCTCTGCGATTGTCAAGATCGGGTCACCCGAGCCGGACCTCAGACTGGGTGAAGCTGAAAGCTAGCGCTCTTATAGTTATTCAATGATGGTCGGCACAGAACGGAACTCATGAGTACAAAAAATCTATTGCACAAGTCTCATAATAACAATGAGCACCGAAGAAAGGTATTGGTGGGGGTACTATTTTCTTTGAAGATGCTTCTTACACTTCACGGTAATATAGCATAAGTTCCCTGAGCGCGCTTTGTGTGTTACAGCCTTATGGCCTGATTGCCTGGTTATTGGAAACACTGTCGATATTCTCGACTGATGGAGTACATAACACTTTTCGGTCCTTGACCGAAGAGGGAGAAGCTGACGGTTGGTTAAGACGCATTTAAAGTTCGGTTGAACATTGATATGATATAAGTACTTCGGTACATGCAATCATTCTTCTACCCAAGTCACTTGGGGGCTCTTAAGTTTATTTGAGCCGTTTTATAATAAGTGTTCTTCTTCTTAGTCGTTGCAAAGTTTTATTATTATTTATCACTCCTTTTTCGACACGAGTGTGCGGTCACTAGCCGGGGAGCCTAATTTCTCTCTCAAAGCCGCTAGAGTTTAGTTTGCTAAACTGGCCTGATCAGAAGTACTCCGCCCTCGGGATAGGAGGTTGAAGCCGTAGGCTGACCCGCTCGAAGTCTTGAGATAGGACGTATCATGTTAAAGCATGACAGAAGCACTTATTTTTTCTCAGACCAACTTTCGGATTGGCACCGAACACTTGATATTGTTCGAACGTCATGTTTTTACTAACGTTTCTTGGTTTTCCAAGCTTTTTGGCACATTTAAAACTATTTGTGCTTCTCCAGCATTAGTCTCGCAGTGCAACGCCGGACACCTTTAGGGATTCGGCAAAAACATTCTCAGATATTGCTATATATGCATCGGTTTCGAATTGTGTCTTCGGTTAATAGTTGGGTTGCCCGGCTCCTGCACTTGCTTCCTACGTTCCGTTTTGTTCGGCTAGGCGTGCAAAGGGAGAACCACTGCGATTGTGCTTCCAGCTCACATGGTTAAGCACCTCAGTGGAGAAAGCTGAAAACTGACTTTCACAATAAGCGTAAACTAGTCAGCAATCCGATGACTATGTTAAATGATGGGCCGTTCATAACATTGGCCGAAGTGTTTACGGCTTGACCCCGACTGTTGCCGAACACTACCGGGGGCTATTAACTGGCCTCCCAAACTAAATCCTCAATATTTTGCTCTTACATTCGAGCTGAGGTTTCATGATCATGCTTAGCATGACAACCCAAAGAAAGGAACCGATAGCGGGACTATTTTCTTTGGAATACATTTCTTCTGTTAAACAGTAATATAACATATCTCTCTTCGTACCTTTGTTTATAAAACCGTATGGCCAGACTGCCTTGTTTGTTGTAAATCTTTGCCCTCATAAAGGCTTTATAAAGTAGGACAAACACTCCTCGGCTACTGGCCGAGGAGGTGGAAGTCGATGGTCGGTCAACAAAGTTTTGTACAATGCGGATCCGAGCATTAATGACATAAAGTACTTGGATACATAGAGTCATTACACATAATTTTTAATTTTACTATGGATATTGATCCTTAATTCGGCCACCCGTGCCCACATTAAGGCTCGGGGGCTACTGGGCTTCGGGCTTATTATTTACAAATATTAAAGGGGTACATCGATCCCCTGATCTGGTGTTGCCACCCGACTAGTGTCTCGGGGGCTACTGCATTGCTTGACCAATGCAGAAAATTTTATGTGCAATATAGTTTCCGAGGAGATTTTGATCGTCCGGTTGGTCAGCCGCGCCCAACCTGAGTCTTGAGGACTGAGCACGCCGCTTTTGTGTCCCGAAGTATTCTGCCAAGCTAGGACTTGATCCTCAGGCCGATTTTGCAAATCAACCTGAGTCTCAGCGGCTACTGGGATCAGCGGTCTTATGTCATCCTTCATGTGCACCTCGGGTTTTAGACCGATACACACCTTGAGGGCTACTGGCTATATATCTCGGCAGAGAATAAATTGCACCAATAAAAAATATTGACAAAAAATCGGCCCATAGTCAGGGTGGTGCGCCACCTCAGAAGCAGTCCGGCATAAAGCTTGGGCGCTAGTGGCTGGCTCCATAGAGGGCATTTCCGGCATTAAGCTCGGCTAAACTCCTTCAACTTTTTTGAACCAAGGTTATATGACACCTCGGATATACAGTCCGGCGTTGGAGTTCGGATTCATAGTCCGGCGTTGGAGCTCGGATACATTCCGGCGCTAGAGCTGGGAAGCGGTCCGGGGTTGGTGCTCGGCTGCAAAAGATACCTCGAATGCAGTCCGGCGTTGGAGCTCGGACGCAAGAGGACCCTGCCTCCCGGGAACAACTTCAAACCCGAGGCGTGGCATAAAAATAAACAAGGCATTGATAAAGGCCGGAAACTTAAAGGGGCTCCTCGGATACCCGACGTGTAAACTCGTCGAATGCATTTCGGCGATCCTCAAGATCGAAGATAAAGAAGATTTGTTGAACCAGTTTTCAAGACCGGCAACCGAAGATGAAGAACAGTTCGGAAGAATCGAGGAGCGTCCCTAACTTGTAGACCGGTTCAGGGGGCTACTAACGGTGTCCTGGACTAGGGGGTACTCACCACGTCGTCTCCCGATCTATTAGATTGGGCCCAGGACCCCCGTGGCCGTATACTCATGGGCCAGTTCGGACGGCTGCCGCATACAAGGAAGATTCCACAAGACTTGGCGATCAAGACAAGGACTTCTCCCCACTGGCGTATTCGGCTAGGACTCTTGTTATCCTAGGCCTCCGGTGCATTATATAAACCGAGGCCAGGCTAGTCGATAGATATACAATATATACAACAATCATACCATAGGCTAGCTTCTAGGGTTTAGCCTCCTTGATCTCGTGGTAGATCAACTCTTGTAATACCCATATCATCAATATTAATCAAGCAGGACGTAGGGTTTTACCTCCATCAAGAGGGCCCGAACCTGGGTAAAACATCATGTCCCCTGCCTCCTGTTACTATCGATCCTAGACGCACAGTTCGGGACCCCCTACCCGAGATCCGCCGGTTTTGACACCGAGAGGGACCTTTTCCTTCCTCTAATGGGTATACACATATTTTAGTCATTGTTGATTACGTTACTAAGTGGGTAGAAGCTATTCCAACTAGTAGTTCTTATCATAACACCTCTATTAAGATGCTTAAAGAAGTTATTTTCCCGAGGTTTGGAGTCCCTAGATATTTAATGACTGATGGTGGTTCACATTTTATTCATGGTGCTTTTTGTAAAATGCTTGCTAAGTATGATTTTAATCATAGAATTGCATCTCCTTATCACCCACAGTCTAGTGGTCAAGTATAATTAAGTAATAGAGATCTCAAATTAATTTTGCAAAAGACTCTTAATAGATCTATAAAGAATTGGTCCAAGAAACTTGATGATGCATTATGGGCCTATAGAACTACATACAAAAATCCTATGGGTATGTCTCCGTATAAAACGGTTTATGGTAAAGCATGTCACTTACCTCTTCAATTAGAACATAAGGCATATTGGGATATTAAACAGCTCAACTATGACTTCAAACTTGCTAGTGAGAAGAGGTTATTTGACATTAGCTCACTTGATGAATGGAGAACCCAAGCCTATGAAAATGCCAAATTGTTTAAAGAAAAAGTTAAAAGATGGCATGACAGAAGGATACAAAAGCATGAGTTTAATGTAGGTGATTATGTATTGTTATACAACTCTCGTTTAAGATTTTTTGCAGGAAAACATCTCTCTAAATGGGAAGGTCCTTATGTTATCGAGGAGGTCTATTGTTCCGGTGCCATAAAAATCAACAACTTCGAAGGCACAAATCCGAAGGTGGTGAATGGTCAAAGAATTAAACAATATATCTCAGGTAATCCTATAAATGTTGAAACTAATATTATCAAAACCGTAACCCCGGAGGAATACATAAGGGACACTTTCCAAAACGTCTTAGACCCCGAAAAGGAATAGGTATGTGGTACAGTAAGTAAACCGTCTACAAAACAGTTCTAATGGCAATTTTTCTCCATTTTGGAGTATTTAGAAAAATAGGAAAATAAGAAGCATACCGGAAAGGACATGAGGCTTCCATGAGGGTGGAGGGCATGTCCTACCCCCTGGCGGGCCCCCTGCCTCGTGGCCACCTTGTGTGCTCTCCGGACTCCGTTTTCTTGCACGATACTTCTTTTGGTCGGTAAAAATTCATTATATAATCTCCCGAAGGTTATGACCACCGTATCACGCAAATATCTCTCGTCTTTGTTTCGAGCTGTTTTCTGACAGATCCAGGTCGTCATGTCGTCTTAAAGTTCCCCCAAGGACAAGTTCTTCGAGAAGGTCATCAACCCCCACCTCGCGGAGGTGCTGCAACACCCTAAAACCATTGAGATGCGTGAGGGTTTGTTGCACATCTGCGATGTTGAGGGACCAAGGAGGACCGGAAGCACGAAGGCAAGGCTCGAGGCATTGGAGGAACAAGTTTTCAAGTGTCAGGAGATGGTGGAGCGTGGACTCGACTCCAATCACATTATGATCACGGAGTTCACCAACAAGCACAAGCTGGACGTCAAGGACATTGGGGAGGCCATCTTCAAGCTTCATGAGAAAATCGAGGACCTCCAAGGCCAGATCTATGACCTGCAAAATCAAAACTGTGACTATGAATATAGATTCAAGAGGATGAGTGTGGCTGCAGATTTGAGGATTCAGGAGACTCGGTCATCCTTCTATGATGGTGAGCCTATGCCTTGGAAGAGGGATGACATGCCCACATCATCAACAACTCCACCTTCTTCACCAACAAAGAAGAACTGAGTATCTGGTATGGGCACTCCCCTTG
This sequence comes from Triticum monococcum, assembly GCA_034509565.1. Lineage (NCBI taxonomy): Eukaryota > Viridiplantae > Streptophyta > Magnoliopsida > Poales > Poaceae > Triticum > Triticum monococcum. Next base: position 377,825,533 of record CM067843.1, on the reverse strand, counting down.
GCAACTGCCAAGCTTGGGGGAGTGCCCCGGTATCGTATCACCATTACTTTTATCTTTACCGTTTTCTTAGTTCGATCCTTTTGATAATATCTTGATCTAGAAGAATAAAGTTTTAGTATGATCTACTTGTGAGTTTTCCTTTATGATCTTTCTATGTAATCGAGTCCGTGAGCTATATATAATAAAGATTAGTGTTGAGTCAAGGGCTTTAGTATTTTGCTATGACCTTGAGGGAATAAAATAAGATTCGAAATAAAAATAAACAAAGAGATCATATGGATCTTATGGAAAGTAATGAGCTCGCATATAAAGAGTATGATGAATAAAAGTTGTTGAGAGTTGACAAACATAGTTTTGGTCATCGTTGCAATGAATAGGAAGTAATAAAGAAAGAGAGGTTCACATATAAATATACTATCTTGGACATCTTTTATGATTGTGAGCACTCATTAAAGTATGACATGCTAAGAGTTAACATTAGACAAGGAACACAACGTAATGGGTTATGTTTTCTTACATCTGAGATAAATTATATTGTCATGGATCATCCAACATGTTGAGCTTGCATTTCTCTCTCATTGTGAGCTTTGCACCAAGTAGAGATACTACTTGTGCTTCCAAATATCCCTAAACCCAGTTTTGCCGTGAGAGTCCACCATATCTACCTATGGATTGAGTAAGATCCTTCAAGTAAGTTGTCATTGGTGCAAGCAATAAAAATTGCTCTCTAAATATGTATGACTTATTAGTGTGGGAGAAAATAAGCTTTATACGATCTTGTGATCTGGAAGAAATAAAACCGACGGACTGCATAATAAAGGTCCATATCACAAGTGGCAATATAAAGTGACGTTCTTTCGCATTAAGATTTTGTGCATCCAACCATAGAAGTGCATGACAACCTCTGCTTCCCTCTGTGAAGGGCCTATCTTTTACTTTTATCTTCTACCTTACATAAGAGTCATGGTGATCTTCACCTTTCCTTTTTACATTTTATCCTTTGGCAAGCACAATATGATGGAAAGACCTGATATATATAGCTAATTGGATGTGAGTCTTCATGAACTATTATTGCTGACATTACCCTTGAGGTTAAAACATTGGGAGGCAAAACTATAAGCCCCTATCTTTCTCTGTGTCTGATTAAAACATCATACCCATAAATATTGCGTGAGTGTCAGTAATTGTGAAAGACTAAAAGATGGTTGAGTATGTGGACTTGCTGAAAAGCTCTTATATTGACTCTTTCCTATGTTATGATAAATTGCAATTTCCTCAATGACTAAGATTAGAGTTTGTTGGTTCTCAATGAAGTTTATGATCCATACTTGAAATTGTGATTGAATTGTTACTTTAGCATAAGAGATCATATGACAATATATATATGTTGTTGTTCTAAGAATGATCATGATGCCCTCATGTCCATATTTTATTTTTATCGACACCTCTATCTCTAAACATGTGGACATATTTTTCGATTTCGGCTTTCGCTTGAGGACAAGCGAGGTCTAAGCTTGGGGGAGTTGATACGTCCATTTTGCATCATGCTTTTATATCGATATCTATTGCATTATGGGCTGTTATTACACATTATGTCACAATAATTATGCCTATTCTCTCTTATTTTACAAGGTTTACATAAAGAGGGAGAATGCCGACAGCTGGAATTTTGGCCTGGAAAAGGAGCAAATATTAGAGACCTATTCTGCACAGCTCCAAAAGTCCTGAAACTTCACGGAAGCTATTTCCAGAATATATAAAAAATACTGAGCGCAAGAAGTACCAGAGGGGGTTCACCCACCAGCCACGAGGGTGGGGGCACGCCCTACCCCCCTGGGCGTGCTCCCCTACCTCGTGGGCCCCCTGGTGGCCCTTTGATGCCCATATTCTACTATATGGAGTCTTTCGTCGAGGAAAAAATCATAAGCAAGCTTTCGGGATGAGACTCCGCCGCCACGAGGCGGGACCTTGGCGGAACCAATCTAGGGCTCTTGGAATTCTGCCGGGGACACTTCCCTCCGGGAGGGGGAAATCATCACCAACGATCCTCTCATCGGGAGGGGTTCAATCTCCATCAATATCTTCACCAGCACCTTCTCATCTGAAACCCTAGTTCATCTCTTGTATCCAATCTTTGTATCCAAACCTCAAATTGGTACATGTGGGTTGCTAGTAGTGTTGATTACTCCTTATAGTTGATGCTAGTTGGTTTACTTGGTGGAAGATCATATGTTCAGACCCATTATGCATATTAATACCCCTCTGATTATGAACATGAATATGCTTTGTGAGTAGTTACGTTTGTTCCTGAGGACATGGGAGAAGTCTTGCTATTAGTAGTCATGTGAATTTGGTATTCGTTTGATATTTTGACGAGATGTATGTTGTCATCCCTCTAGTGGTGCATGTGAACGTCGACTACATGACACTTCACCATTGTTTGGGCCTAGAGGGAGGCATTGGGAAGTAATAAGTAGATGATGGGTTGCTAGAGTGACAGAAGCTTAAACCCTAGTTTATGCATTGCTTCGTAAGGGGCTGATTTCGATCCATATGTTTCATGCTATGGTTAGGTTTACCTTAATACATCTATTGTAGTTGTGGATGCTTACAATGGGGGTTAATCATAAGTGGGATGCTTGTCCAAGTAAGGATAGTACCCAAGCACTGGTCCACCCACATATCAAATTATCAAAGTACCAACCGTGAATCATATGAACGTGATGAAAACCAGCTTGACGATAATTCCCATGTGTCCTCGGGAGTGCTTTCCTTCATATAAGAGTTTGTCCAGGATTTTCCATTGCTACAAAAAGGATTGGGCCATCTTGCTGCACCTTATTTACTTTTAGTACTTGTTACTCGTTACAAATTACCTTATCACAAAACTATCTGTTGTCGATAATTTCAGTGCTTGCAGAGAATACCTTGCTGAAAATCGCTTATCATTTCCTTCTGCTCCTCGTTGGGTACGACACTCTTACTTATCGAAAGGACTATGATAGAGCCCCTATACTTGTGGGTCATCAGTGGGTCCCAGCAGTCAGGGGGGCGAATCATTTTGTTTTTGCCCGGACATACTTCCTTGCATGGGAAGATGTAGCTGGTGGGTCCCAGTAGTCAGGGGGAAACATTTTTTTCACGAAATATGGTTGCCCATCCGATGGTTCCCTGCTGTCAGGTGGAGGAATAATTATTTTGCGTGTAATAAGGACGCACTTCCTTGCGGCCGCCGTGGACCTAGCTGTCAGCCTCTCCACGTACAGTACTCTTCTGATGGAAGTCGTTCCTTGACCACGTTGACCATGCCGTGCCAAGAGCACCAGGACGATGGAGTACAAGGGTTCACTGGTTCGGTTGCGGTGTGAGGCTGCCGTCGCCGTAGAATAACAGGGGGTGTGGGTGAGTAGAGGGATGGCCTGGCCAGTGCTGGGAGTAGTAGGGGCGGTGAGGCATGCACGGCAGCATATTCGACCACGGGAGGCAGGAGCAGGCAGTCTCGCCGGTGCTGGATTTGGCTGTTGGAGCAAGAAGATCAGAGATTGAAGAAACACGACGGCCATCGGATTGACATCCAATGATTATGTATGCTAGAATCGTTTGTCAACGTATATAATAACTAAAAAAAATCTTGCATACGTGTCAACTTAATAGGCCCACAAGTCAGACCATTCCCTCTTTTTTTTTAATAATTAATATATAGCTCATTGCGACTTCTTGTGCAATTTATTGCAGTCCATTTTTTTGGTTGGCCAGGGCCAATTTCGCATATTTCTGTGGGTTCCAAACTATTTTTAATACCGAAATATCGAGCCAGATTTAAAGTACTTTGAAGATATATTTAAATTAGGTTAATGCCCGGTGAAATAGGAATCTAAAAATGTGAACAAATTTAGAAATTATAAAGTAATTGCCAATTTGTCATCTGTTTTTCATATTTACGACCCATTTCATATTACTTTCAAGATTTGCAGGCGTCTTGAAAGAGTTGCAGCCCATCAGGGCGTAGAAAAATAAGTAGGCCTGGATTGGGTCTTCTACAGAAAAAATAAACTGGGCTCATTTTCACACAGAAAAATAGCTGGGCTGGTCACATGGTGAACATAAAATATAAGCCTGGGCTAGACGGGCCACAGCCCAGTTCAAACCGTGCTCCGTCTCAACAATAACAAAAAAATACTGCTCGAGCAGCTACGTCCCAGTTGTCAGCCGATCTTGTGCTGTTCTCTTGTCTATTGACTATATACGCTCACAATGTCGTGGGTCCCAGAGTCAAGAAAACACTAGGAGGAAGCATTTTATTTTTCCATACGCTGACATGGTGGGCCCCTACTGTCATCCTCTCCACATACTTCTGTCGATTCCTGTTGTTTGTTGACCATGTTGACAACACGAGGGGGCGGCATCGCGGCGAGCGCACCAAAGCGCGTGGAGGACGGCGGCGAGGCCTCGGACGTCGGTGTTAACGATTTAGGAGACGGTGGGGCGGCGATGCGTGCGCTGTGGCGCAGCCAGCCGTGGGAGGCGGAAGCAGGCGGCCTCGCCAGCGCTGGTTTGGTTTTGGCGGCTGGAGGAAGACAGGACTGAAGAAACACAACAGACTGTAAAAGCAGCTGGAGTACTTAACAACCTTAACTGAAACCAGCAGGGGCACTTTACAACCATAGCTGAAAGCAGTATGAGTACTTATACAGGTTCAAACGTACAAAGCACACCTCGAACAGTGCTACTTTGCCTACAATTAACCAAGGGTGAGGCCGCCAAGCCCCAGGACAAGGCCCAGGAGGCACCCCGCGCATCCACAACCTTCTGAAAGCGGCTTCATCTCGCAATGTGGTCAATAAACAGGATATTCGCTTTAGAGCCATGGAAAAGCAGGAACATAATCTTCAGTCCTATTCTCCAAGATGTATGGGCCTTCATTATTTGAGACCACCCATGAATAAGTATCTTTTCACCTCCAAGGGGAATGAAGTAGGTCGACATAAACATCATGTTGTGGCCAAGCGCAAGTCTGACTCGACCATGGTCAGGCATCTGTATAGGAACAATAGAACTGGGCAGTTTCTGTTTCAGGAAGATCACAGCTGTAAAACTGTGTATAAGCAATAGTTTATGAACAACATATATAACACAAAACAGCTCATACCATAAGTTTCTCGACACAGTTGGACCTATTCAACGAGTGCAGCAGTGGCACACATATCCCACGTGGCCTTCCACCATTGAAACGCCCCACAAGGACCTCTAGACAATCAATAAAGTGTAGGAACTTGTGGATGTCGTCCCAGTCAACTTCAATGCCATCAGTAACAGCCGAGTTGTTACAGAATAACAAACGAGCAGCCTGCTTAACTCTGAAAAAACCTAGACGTGCCACCAATTATAAGAAAATATTAGTTAGAAGTGGCATCTTCGTGAGAGATTCGTTGCTACTTCTAAAGTTAAATTGTGATTAGTTAGATAGAATAGGTGGATTAAGAAGTAATCGAGGCAACAAGCAAGAACCAGATACAAAACTAACATGGATGAACAATTGGAACGACGTCGAGGTGGAAGATCGCAGTGAAGATGAGACCAGGTTCTACTATTTCCATCAACATTCGTGCGCTAACTTTCAATCTGTAACACTTGAGAAAGTTTATCCAAGTTCGGCCATAAAAATGCAACGATCTTCTTCGTTCATGAACCCAACTCGGAACTTATATCCATGGCTTGTCTTCATTGTGACCATTAAACTGGTGTATTCAGTTATGGCAAGGCCAAGCATCTTGAGTACATGTGTTCTGGCAGAGCAAATAATGCACTACAGGAAAATAATATTAGAACACAATGTATTCCCTATCCAAATGTAGAAATAACTTCCTCCTTCACGTCAATGTTGACTATCGTACTGGTAGTACCTTTTATCCAAATATAGCAATCCAAATTTCCAAATTAGTCGACAGCATGTTCAAAAAACCCCCACCCTCCCGGATAGAAAAGAGGATTCTAGGAACATACTGTGCGTGTTTTAAAATCTTGTGTTAGGATGAGAAGGAAAAAGTGTGGCATCTCACCGAGGGCACAGAAACCTGTAGGGTCCTCGCACTTTTGGCACTGCAAATGAAACACACTAGATTTAGTAGGAAGAAAAATGCATCAACGGTGGTGGCTGCCATCCTAGGATTACGCGCGACCAAGGGAGTTGGATTTATCGGGGATGGATGAAGAATTCGTACCTGGTTCTCCATGATAAAACCCTATGCAATCGCCGAGAGGGGGTTTTCTCTGAACAAGTAGACGAGGGAGAAGGGGGTTCAGGCCTAGTGAAACATTGCCACTGCCCGTCCAGCTTACTGCTAAAGCTGGAAAGGGGGGTTTGTGATTTGACGGCTCATTGGGCATTACTGCGGTGCTACGACCGGGGTGTGTCTACCGCGCAGTTGTGAACTCTAATTTGTGCATATGGCACGTGGACCCCGTTGCCGGATGCCCCACATATCCGTGAAAGGAAGTAGAAAGACAGGAGTAACTAGTTACACATAAATATATTTTTGACAGAGAGATACTCCCTCTATAAACAAATATACAAATCTTTTATATCACAACTTTATACATAAGAAAAATCACGGGGAATATATATAACATATATAATTATAAAAAACAGAGTTGTTTTTAACACAGTATAGATGAGTTGGTGATGATGGTGTGCCTACCATCCTGCAATATAGGCCGTCCAATTTATATCTGACGGATAGGAAGGAAACTATGGCAATTTTGCAAAAAGGTACCCACACACCTCTCCACATTTGCAAATAAGGCCTTACCTTGTTCATCCTTTTCTCTCACATGATAAAATACTCATACAAATGCATCTTGATGTTACGTGCAACGCACATGCATTATGGGGGTTTAGTTGAGGATATAATACTCAGACAAGCTCACGGTTCTGGACTTTGGGCCGCGGGGCCACCCTGCATGTTTGGGGGCCCATGTGTTCTACCTCAGCGCTTTTCATATTGCAAGCGATCGGTACGGTGCTAGTTTTAGATGTTGTCGTAAGGCGAATACACAAAATTGAATAAAGCATGACAGCTGTTGGAATGAAATCGAACGACAGTTCCTACCAGCAATGAGAGTCGCAATTCTATCAACAATATACCATGTGATAAATAATACTGCCATACTACTTATACACACATGACACCAATTTCACCATGCCAGATTATTACATCAAAATCTCTCGGAGGATAGGTCAGTTCGGCAGTTGCGTGCTGCTACTGAAGAATTTCAAAGTTGATTTGGACCATCTCTCCTTCCCAAGAAAGTTCAATTTTGAGATCATCCCCTACCACAAGATATGATTTAGATTTGAACCTTGACCATCCTTTAGCATCAATCCTCATGCGACCATCCTTTGTACTTGTAGTATATTGAGCAGGTTCATTCACACCAGGGCTGCGCATGGTAAGAGAAACTTGGACGCTGTCGCCCGGATTGTTGAACGACTCCCTCGTTGCTCTAGGAATTCTCTGTTTGCAAACAAGAAGACATACCCAAACAGTTAGATCAACATAGTGAATCATGTGAAACAACATGGAAAGAAAAAAGAACGAAGCACTTGGGAGGCCAATGCTTACCAAGAAGGTGGACATGTCAGTTTTTGTAAGGACTTCGGTATATGAAGTGCGAACTGCAGCCCAGTCTGTTGCTGGTGCAACTACTCGTTCGGTTGCCGCTGCACGGGCCGGAGCAGATGCAAGTGCAGGTGTTGGTGCAGGTGCTGAAGCCACTGCTGCTGCCGGAGATGGTGCTCCTTGTAGAGCCGGTGCCAGTGTCGGAGCAGGTGCCGGTGTCGATGCCTGATCCTCCGGTAGATCAGCCTGATCCACTGACGCAGTCGGTGCCCAATCCTCAGCTGGATCAGACTGAGCTGCTGCCGCTGTCAGTGCTAGAGCAACTGCCGGTGCTCGATCCGTTGCTGAAGGTGGTACCAATGTGCGAGACAGTGGCGATCGTGTCTAGTCTGGCATGGTCAGCTTTCCAACTTGACTAGGCTCCGTGACCGTGATCCAGTTTTTTTGTTCATTTCTTTTAAACGCGAGAAGGACTAATTGTGGCATTTTTGTCAAACCAAACTGCAGTTCATCATAGGGATTCAGCTTGTACTCAGACAATAGACTGATCCAACTTTTTCCAGTAATATAAGTGATGTTCAGTGCCTTCATTACTAACACAACATAAGAAGTGAAACCTTCAAAAATAGCCATCGTAGAGCAAACCAAATGGTTTATTCTGTGATGAATGTCACATGGCAAAACCTGCATCATAAAATTGCAGGAAAAGAAAGAAAACATGAAATTAAATCAATAAGATTTAGACAGTAAATCAATAAGATTTACTTGATGTGACACGAGTGAATCCTTACCAGGAAATAACTATGTTGAAGTACTAAACAGAAGATTGATCGTCCAACTACGGGTGGCATGCAGGGGCCCCACCTACTCCCACAAGCAGGACAGTCCAAAGGTCATGACAAATCGTATGGACCGAACACCCATGGGACTAGAAATCCTGGTGGGTGCGATAAACCCTGCAATGCATTCAGATATTGGAGTGTAACCATAATTGATAAACCATCCTCACAAAAAAGATGATCTGGATACTTCAAAATATATAGACTGAATTGTGTGGACAGACATTAACATAGACCGTTCTCAGGACTAACCACACACCAAAAGGCGACAGTACTAATAAACAATACAGGGTTCACAAACACAAATCAAGTACTGAAAAATAGTACTTACTACAGACAAGCAAAGTTGCACTAATTAAACTCTGCAGACTATTTCTTGCCACCGACCTACGGGATGAACCCCGCAGAACTGACCAGGACATGGACTTCGTGAGAGATGTCTACATGCACCATCACCATCTCGTTAACCTTGGAGAACCTAACAGAGTGGTCTTTCCACTCATAAAGATGATGATGAAGACAGGCCACATCAGATTTGTTGGGAAGCTTTATAAGAACCACACCCTTCGTAATCGAAGGCACAACTAGTAAATTGTTGTGGTCAAGTACAGCCTCGAGAACACACCTGACAACAATGCTACATGAAAACACTAGTTCAGGACACATGGCGACAAGGACACAATAGCTTTATAGTTTAGCAGTAGAACACGTCCTCAGGTATTCCAGTTCACACGACATGACTTTGAGAACTTCATCTCCACCACGGACCTGGTTCTAATTCAAACAAAAACCATATTTTATTACTACCTCCGTTCAGAAATATAAGATGATTTTCGATATTATACTCCATATATGACTACATATATGCACAGAAATGAGTGAACAAAGACACTAGAACATGTCTTCAAAGGCATGAGAGCAGAGGGATTACTTGCAATATCCATAACACAAGTTACTGAGGCAAATATACCCTCTTCAAAGGTAGCATTGATGTTCATAAAGTACTCCCCCCGTCCCAAAATTCTTGTCTTAGGTTTGTCTAGATACGGATGTATCAAGTCACATTTTAGTATTAGATACATCCGTATCTAGACAAATCTAAGACAAGAAATTTTGGATAGAGGGAGTAGTTGAAAGTAATCTATAAGAAGTGAGTGTCAACCTCTCACACGTTTTGGTCAAAATAGGACTTTAGAACCATCATTTGGCACACAAAAATCACATGCAAGATAACCCAGAAAGTTGTACTACTAGTACTAGTACTGCGTGTTAGATGAAAAAACACGATCAAGATCGAGAAAAATATCATCATGAAGAGATATTACCTAGACTTGCTTAATGAGGGATCCCGAAGAGGGGGGCTTGGACAGGGTGATGGCTTTGAGCTTGTCTGCGGTAGTCTTGGCGAGGTGCTTGCGCTTCTTCGTACCATGAGCCTCAACGGTTTTGGCCAGAGCCATAGACATCACTTCGGCCGGTGCTCCGGCGCCCATCAAGAAAATGTCAAATAGAAATAAAAGAAAAGAAACCATAATCACAAACCAAAAAGAAGAACAGAGAGGGGGTTATAGGATCAGTCTCGGGGTTGGAAGACCGGGCCTTGGCCAGAATCAACACCATTGATGCGCTCACCTTTCCTTCTTTGGGAGAGAAGAACAATGGCAGAAGCAGGTCGGGGTTTCTTGAAGAAATGAGGAACAAGATGAGGGAGAAGCGAGTTGGATAGAGAGGAAGCGGTGAGAGAAGAGTGAAATGATGGTTGCTTCGTCCGTCCAACTTACTGCTGGAAAGGAGGGGGTTTTGTGATTTGACGACTCATTGGGCATTACTACGACGCTTCGATCGGGGTAGTCTACCATCACTCTACTACGGAGTAATTTAGTGCATGGCTAGTGGACCCCGATGCTGGCTGTCCCACACGTCGGCGAAAGTGAGTAATTTAGTGCATGGCTGGAGGAGGATCCGCACGGTAGAGCATGTCCACTGTTTTTCTGAAGAAGAAAAAATGATTATAGCAAGTGTTTCCACTCTTACGACGGAGGAGTGCGAAACATGGCAGCCACTTGAACATGCACAGTGCTCCTACTACTAGGCATGTGCAGTGGTTCATATGTCAGTACTACACAATCTTGTTGCTAGTGTAGTAAGATATGACGACAACAAATGATGTTGTGCACATGTCAACTATATGAACGGTAATGTAGTAACATAGTACTGCTTTTTCGACTGTTCGATTGAGAATAAACGGTGAGATCAATGTTAATAGAACTAGGTCTACAGCGCATGGAGAGTATGGTGCTACAGTACTCCATGAAACATGAACCATATGAAGCACGAATAGTGTTAGGCAGGGTGTATGAAGGGTGCACGGGATGGGAGCAAAAGTTCCCTTCTCGACCCACTTTTGGGTGTCTGGAAGAGTGCATGAAGGGTGCATGAGCCCAGACTAGTAGGTTAACAAAAATACACGAAGAGGAAACAACTATATTGAGATGAGAATGCAACCAAACACACCCACACGCTTTGTGCTACAGTGACTGATCTGCACCATCTGAGTTTGATCCAACGGTCATGTTGTGCAGAGAAATGGACATGCCCATGCAGAGGGCGCCTAAACACCACCGAAGTCCCTCTGCTTCTCGAGCCGCACGGCGTTGGTGACGTAGGGGGCGAAACGGCTGAAAGGCAATGCAATCTACGAGAAGGCGGACGGAGCCAGCCGAGGAGCGGGGAATCTTTTGGTTTTCACCATGGTAAAACACTAGTCGACGACTTCTCACATCAGGGAGCAGTGGGTTTTACAGGCGAAGTCATCGTGACTAATTGCTGCCGCGCCTGCTCCCGTCAATCAAAAAATTAAAAATCCTGTTGTGCCTGCTCCCGTCAATCAAAAAATTTAAAATCCTGCCACACCCAAACACCAGAGAAACGCCGTGGTGGATATTTAAATTTACCTGCCGGCAAGTAGATAAAAAAGGGGTGAAAAAACAAATGTGGCGGCGGCCTAGCTAATCGGTTGAACTAGCCCAACTAGCTAGCCACAGTGCTTCACTGATGTACTCAGCGGGAAAGGTGGCCTTTCATGATTTGACGACTTATTTACTTGCTTCGGTGAAAACGCGCGGTAGGGCGTCCCACGTCAGGAAGAATATATGTGTGCACCACCCGGGAGGACCCCGAAACCGCGCGGTAGGGTGTGCCATGTCTTGGCACGGAGGAAAAATGTGCATGTAAAAATATACTGTATCAGACGTAGTACCTATGGTTCAACCTCGGGACCCAGCAAGTCGGTCGAAAACACCCCACTAGCCAAACAGCTTCATCATGCTAACATGGCATGGAGGATAGGTGTGGTTAGCTCCGTCTCGACCAGCCACAACGTCTCTTGTTCTTCTATTTTCCAAGCTTTTTTTAGTTTTAATAACACCAAGGCAAGCTAGCGCCGCTCTTCGTGTGTGCCCGTGCAAAGGTTAGACGATGGAGAGAAGAGAGAGATCGCAGACCTGGGACCCACCCGTAAGTGAGTCAATGGTCATGCACGTGTTGATGAGGCACTCCCTCTACTCTACTCAATGTAATACTGTATAAAATCAAGTTATGGGACAAAGCCAACAACCGTTGTTGTTTCAGGCTATCGACTTATGCTTTGTAGTCCAGGTTGCCAGTTTGAATCTCGTCATTCAGATTTGTTAGTTTTAGGTCCAAATTTGATTAATGACAAGTGGGACCCCCGTGTGTTGTTCCGATATTTCAATGTAGGATGGTTTTTTTTGAACAAACACTTTGCGCGGTTAGACAAGTAACGACATGAGTTACACGTATTTTGCAAGTTTACGAACAAAAATGACAGCGGCATAGAATATCACATCCACCCCGCAGCTTAGATGCTATGGTGATACGAGTTTTTACACCGTTGGAAGTGAGATCCAATGGCTTGGGAGTGGTCTTTGTAATTATACGCAATTTCCAAACTCTCCAAAGGTTTTTTGCAAATAAAACATTCAAGCCTCATGTGTGCCGCTGCATCTTGGATCCAATGGCTCCCGTTGCTCATATTAGGTGCTCCCTGTAGCTTAATTACCCGCTATGGTGATATAAGCATCTATGTCGTATGATCAGTGATCAGATGGCACATGCGTAGTACATGTATTTTTGGTGCAATTCCCAAACTCTCTCAGCTGTATATTGCAAAAACATTCAAACCTCCTACCGTGGGCCGTTAGATCTCCGTGAACTCGTATCACCATAGAATCTATGGTGCGGGAGCACCTCATATTCTCCCGTGTGAGAAAACATAAGGTGCTCTCGCAGCTTGGATGTTACGATGATACGAGCTTCGAGGTCGTTTGATCTGATATCCAATGGCATCTGAGCAGTCTTTGTGCTTCTAAGCAGTGGCCAAACTCTTTGGGGCTTTTCTGCAAAAAACCATTCGAACCACCGAGGAGGTGTTGGGTCACAAATCCAACGGCTCCAGAGAGCTTGTATCACCAAAGCATCTAAGGTGTGGTAGCACATGATATTCTTACATACAAGAGAATATGATGTCCTCCTTCATCTTAGATGCTACGGTGATACGAGCTTCGAGGTCGTTGGATATGGGATCCAAGGGCATCTAGGTAGTTTTTGTACAAATTGTGTGCAATTCTCAAACTCATCAAGGTTTCCTGTAAAAATATTAGGACATCATGTGAGCTGCTATATCTCAGATCTACAAGCTCCAAGCAACTCGTATCGGCATATAGCATCTAAGGTATGTGGGCACATGATATTCTCCCGGGGAGGAGGGGTGGGGGTGCACAACCAATCGGTGGTTGGGAGGGTGGGGACAAATATAATCTAAACAACCCTGAACATAGCTTCACAATTTTATCTAAGGTCGAGGGGTTGACCCCCCACAATCATAGCTCCGCCTAATTAAACACAACATTTGCATGTACTGTAGTACTAGACTTAATATTCATGTTTCAGTTTCATGTTCATTTTAAAATTTAAATATTGAATTGAGGACCATGCATGTCTTATATTTTACTCCCTTCATTCCTAAATATTAGTATTTTAGAGATTTCAAATGGACTGGCACATATGGATGTATATAGACACATTTTAGAGTGTAGATTCACTCATTTTGCTCCGTATGTAGTCACTTGTTGAAATCTCTAAAATACTAATATTTAGGAACAGAAGGAGTATTTTTGAATTCGTTTCATACATGCATGGTTTGGAAAAATAGATGCACTATACTTATGGGATTGTTGTTGTGTTTGTGTGTGTGTGTGTGTGTGTGTGTGTGGTCATATGCTTGATACATACAAAGTTTTCTCACCTCCATATTGTTCATCTTTTAAATTAGAATTTCCATTGAAAAACTTACTAGGGATACCATGAAATGTGAAATCCACGTTGAGATCACTATATCATAAACTCACTCTAATTCAACAACTCGTCATAAATCAATTACCATGTTGAGATTAGTATTTGCAAGGAAAATACGGGCGTTGTAATACACATAGATTCGTTCGGCAATTTAAAAGGTTCCTTTCGTATTCTCGAATGGTAGTACCCAATGGCATACCAGCCAGACCTTGGCTCGTGTTAATCCTAAGAAAATAAAAAAAATAAAAAAATTCGGGCTCGTGTCCTTCTGGTGGCGTGCGTGGTACGCACATTAGGCAACCCCAACCAGTCGAGCCTCTGCGTTTCGAGTTGAAATATCTGGCGGCCAAAATTCCAGCCCTAGGAAATTCCACTCATGTCCCTGGTCCATAATGACTACCGATGAACAACGGAGGGATGCTTTAGTAACTAGACAACGTTACGTAACGTGTCGAGCACGGTTCAGTTCCCTCGGTCGCCGCTCGCCAAGGTCACCCGTCAACTGCATTGCCTAGTACTACTACTACTACACCAGGATGAGCACATAATTGAGCCCATTTGTTCGTGCCTAGTACTTGAGTTAATATATTAGGCAATACACTGGTACGGAGGGATTATCGTTTTACTCTACATATATAACTTGTCTGAAGTCTAGCTAAGCAAAATGTTTGACCAAATACTTTCTTAAGAAATACAATAGGACAGATGTATGTCTTGAAAAATTATTGCATGATGCAGGTTGTGATATTGTTTCGAATCCTGGATCTTAAATTTCAGAAAATCCAAAAGCGACCATAAATTCTTGAAACTGAGCATGGTCATGTGATATGGCACAAATATTACTTCGTAAATTTTTTTCTTCAATTTGAGACAAGCTGCTTATGAGAAGTTGCACAAAATGAAGAGCCAAGGTATTTTGGAACAAAGACCTGTCACGTTAAGGCGGACGCTTTCACTATTGAAACCGTGGGCGTTTACGTGCCGCCACGAGTCCCGCTTCTCATCGGCAGGTGCCGTCCAAGCAAGCATGTGAGTCGACAGGAGGTGTGCGAGCAGACCACTGCGCCGGCTGACAGGGAGGCGTGCAAACAGACTGGTGTGCAGGCTCACCGGGAGGCGAGCCCTTTGACCAGGCTCCACCGCCCACCTTCGTCCCAGCTGCTCCCACTTTTAATGCCGCCGGCACAGAAGTTTAAAATCAACCCTGCACTACCCAGTACCGCTACAATCTTCTCTCTTCCTCCCCGATTTTCCTGTCGTCTATCTCCAACCAGCCTAACCTAAACGTACGCCATGCCGCATCACGATGGTCTGCCCTTAGTCTTCCAGTTTCCTGAGGAAGACACCTAGCCAGAGTCTGAAGAACATAAGGTGCTTTGGGACGAGCATGAACTGGACTTGTGGGAAGATGCCGCACCTGTCCCCGCACTAGTTCCGGCTCCCATCGCCCCAACTGTGCCAGCGCCCATCCTCGTGGCATTCATGGGCTGGGAGCCGCACATTGTCGCCGAGCTTGATGCCACGGGGTTCCACAATGTCCCCCCCCCCCCGACTTTCACGCCCCCGTGCACCTGCCAGCACATGCGCCTGCGCGTGCATTGACGCGCATGCCCGTGCTGGTGTCCGTGCACCTGCCAGTGCAAGCGCCTGCACGTGCACTGACGTGCGCGCCCATGCCAGTGCCCGTGCACATGAATGTCTCCGCCGCGCCGTTGACAGCGCCTGTCCCCGCACGGGTACCAGTGCCCCCTCAGCGGCATGGATGGCTGTTGTCGACCGCTTCCTTGCACCAACGCCAGTCGCCTCCTCCCGCCAGTTGACTCGCTCCGAAGTCCAGAACATTTTTGCCTTCCTTGAAGCTAGGCCAACGTACAGGAGTACGCCAATAACGGTGCAAGGCGCCACCGTCACCGTCGGTCAGTGGCCCAACGACACACAGAGCACGGTAGAGGAGCCGCTTCCCACAGCAAGACGCCCCCGCCGCCACTGCGTAATCTAAATTTGCCATGAAAAACATTCGGATTGCCATGCTTAAAATCCAAATGTTTATCATTTCCGTTTATTTTAGATCGATCGTTGTATAATTTAAAGTCGGAGTCAGACTGAATGAAATCTATGGTTTGATCGATTGAATGTTCTGCTAGAGCCGTATCAAATTAAATATAAAACGTCATCAAGCCACATGTATTCCTTGTCATTCAACGACCTAGACTGCTTCAATGTCGAGCACTCAACGCGTTTAGCGTGTAGTTAATTTCATGCCAAAAATAGTGCTAATCACATAATAACACGCAAATAATATCCTACTTAATATCCACATGCACTTAATATACTTCCAAATTAACGTGCATTGCACGTACACACTGACTATTGCTGCTAGTACGTGAAACTGGTGCCGTAACTTGTGAACGCGTCTAGATATGGTCAACGGCAACATCGCCCGCGAGTTCTTCATGTTTGCTAGTGCGTCTAAACACAGAAGGGGAGGAGAGAGAGAGAGAGAGCACACATGGAACCCACCAGTAAGTGAAGGCGAATAGTACTAAAAATAATATTACATGTTATCCATTAAATAGGCTATGGTAATATAAAAACATTGTGTGAACAAAGGGAGGTACAACAAACATTGTCGTTCTACGTATGTTGCCTATTGACGTGCAGATTGAAGGCCCTGGTCGCATGTTCGATCCTCGTCCTTTATTTTTTAATTTGTATATGGGTCCAAATTTGTTTCATGACATGTGGGCCCCTCGGTGTGTAGTTTGTAGCACTTTAATTTGTGGGTCGAAATTTGTTCCATTCCAAGTGGACTATCGGTGTGTAGTTTTGTCGCTTATTTATAATAATTAAACAGAACAACAGAGTTTTTTGCAATAATACCATGGTGCGGTGTTGAAGGCGAGAAAGGACGTGCGAGAGAGCGATGACCGAGCCAGAGGGAAATCAACTAGGGGAGTTGCGGGGGTTGCAACAGTGTTTGGAGTAGTTGTGGGCCGAATGCTATGAAAATATAATCTAAACCGACCGGAATAAATGGCTACACAAATTAATCCAAGGTTGGAGTGCCCCTCGCAATATAAATAGCTCCGGCTTTGCAAGGGGTGGAGAGGTAGCTTTAATGTGTGGAAGATATGGCGTGAGAAAGCGAGGTCAATAGAGAGACATATAGATAGAGAGACAAAGTGAGTGTGGTTCGACATTCATTGAAGAGATATATATGCTCTGGAGAGATATTGTCCGATTGAGCTTTTGGCAAGGGTGAGGGCTGTAAGATAGAGACTGAGAGATGATCCAGTCACAGACGTGTAGATATATTTTGTGCATGGGAGGAAGCAAGGTCAATCGATCACATAGGGTCGTCGTGCGATCGAAAGAGTGAGGCGGGTTGGAGAGGGTGACCTAGATAGACAATGTGCGTGAGAGAGTATACAATGTGAATAGGTCGAATTGGGCTCAAACATGGTGATATATCATTTTTGTCCGAGAAAGAGCGAGGTCAATCGAGACATACAGTGAGAGAGAGAGAGATTGAGCGAGCGTGGCCCACCATGAGGTCGAAAGAGTGGGGCGGCTTGGATGGACTGACCTAGATAGACAATCTGCGTGAGAGAGTATAGAGTGTGTCGATCGAGGCCTGAAATCGGAGATATATCATTTCTGTGTGAAAGAAAACGAGGTTAAACGAGACTCAGATAAAGAGAGCGAGGCTGAGTGACTGTGGCCCGCTGTGTGGAAGAAAGAGTGAGACAATCTCGAGGGAGTGATCTTGATAGACAACGTGCGTCCATGCGCATGAGAGGTTGGGGGCTCGATAGGAAATACATGTATTTAGCTCGAGAGGGTGAGAGGGAGAGGGAGAGTGTAACACCCTCGATGCGGCTATATCTCCCACGTGTCCAAGCACGACTTAGAGGCATAACCGCATTGAAAGCAATGTCGCAAGTGAGGTAATCTTCACACAACCCATGTAATACATAAGGGAAAGAGATACATAGTTGGCTTACAATCGCCACTTCACACAATACATGAATAAAGCATTACAACATCCAAATACAATCAAGGTCCGAGTACGGAACTAAAATAAAAGAAGAACCCCAAATGCGACAAGGTCCCCGATCGACCCCAACTGGGCTCCACTACTGATCAACTAGAACGAAACAACACAAAGGACAAGATCTTCATCGAGCTCCTCCTGAGCTTGGTTGCGTCATCTGCACGGACTCATCGGCACCTGCAAGCTGGTTTTGGAAGTATCTGTGAGTCACGGGGACTCAGCAATCTCACACCCTCGCGATCAAGACTATTTAAGCTTATGGGTAAGGTAACAGGTATGAGGTGGAGCTGCAGCAAGCGACTAGCATATATGGTGGCTAACATACCCCAATGAGAGCGAGAAGAGAAGGCAAAGCACGGTCGATAAAAGTATGATCAAGAAGTGATCCTAGAACAACCTACGTCAAGCATAACTCCAACACCGTGTTCACTTCCCGGACTCCGCCGGAAAGAGACCATCACGGTTACACACGCGGTTGATGCATTTTAATTAAGGTCAACTTCAGGTTTTCTACAACCGGACATTAACAAATTCCCATCTGCCCATAACTGCAGGCACGGCTTTTGAAAGTTCAAATCCCTGCAGGGGTGTCCCAACTTAGCCCATGACAAGCTCTCATGGTCAACGAAGGATATTCCTTCTAGCGGGAAGACCCGATCAGACTCGGAATCCCGGTTACAAGACATTTCGACAAGGTAAAACTAAACCAGCAACACCCCCCGAATGTGCCGACAAATCCCGATAGGAGCTGCACATATCTCTTTCTCAGGGCACACTCAGATTGTCTTAGGTACGAGTAGGCCAGCCCAGAGTTGCCCCTGGTGGCCACCGGCAGCTGACAGGTTGGACCAGCACTCAGAGGAGCACTGGCCCCCCGGGGGGGGTTAAAATAAAGATGACCCTTGAGTCTGCAGAACCCAAGGGAAAGAAAAGGCTAGGTGGCAAATGGTAAAACCAATGTTGGGCATTGCTGGAGGAGTTTTATTCAAGGCGAACTGTCAAGGGGTTCCCATTATTACCCAACCGCGTAAGGAACGCAAAATCGGGGAACATAACACCGATATGACGGAAACTAGGGCGGCAAGAGTGGAACAAAACACCAGGCATAAGGTCGAGCCTTCCACCCTTTACCAAGTATATAGATGCATTAAATAAATAAGATATATTGTGATATCCCAACAAGTAAACATCTTCCAACAAGGAACAACATCTCCATGTTCCAACAAGGAACAAACTTCAATCTTCACCTGCAACTAACAATGCTATAAGAGGGGCTGAGCAAAGCGGTAACATAGCCAAACAATGGTTTGCTAGGACAAGGTGGGTTAGAGGCTTGGTTCAAACAATATGGGAGGCATGATAAGCAAGTGGTAGGTATCGCAGCATAGGCATAGCAAAAGAGCGAGCAACTAGCAAGCAAAGATAGAAGTGATTTCGAGGGTATGGTCATCTTGCCTGAAATCCTGCAAGGAATAAGAAGGAGTCCATGAAGAAGACAAACGGACGTAGTCGAACGGTTCCTCACAAACGCGACGTTAACGGAACAAACCCGAAGAAGCAAACACCGGAAAAGAGCAAACAACATAGTAAACAACTATCACACGATCATGGCATGATGCACAACAAGTATGATGCATGTCTGGTTTAATGATACATGTCATGGCATGGCAAAGTGCAACAAACAACACTACAAATTAAATGAAGCTCAATATGCAATGAGTTGCATATTGACAAAACACCACAACACGTTTTTTAGTTCGATCTCGTTTATGTACCCAACAAGATTAAATGTTGTTAGCATGACAAAAGGGTGAAGCAAAGTAAAACTACCTATCTAGTCAAGTTTAAATGAGGCCGGAAGTAGCGAACAACAATTCTGGTAAATCCCCATATGCATTTATCAATTTGGTGCAACAACAATTTTAAACATCTAAATGTTATTATCATGATACAGACGACATATTCAAGTTTATGCATTTTTATTAAAAGTTGACAAGAGAATTATGAAGCATTTGTCATCGTGGCGGAAACGAAAAGGGGTGCCACGGCAACGAGAACGAAACGGTGCCACAGCAACGTTTCGGTTCCGACAACTCATTGAGACGTCGGTGCAAAAGAAAGTGTGGCGGGAGCATGCAAAAGATGGTGGGGCGCTCCCGGATTTCGGGTGTCCCACGAGTTGGCGACAATGAAACGAGTGACAATTTGGACACGGTGCAAACTCGAGCATCTCAAACATCTCAAGCATTCGTTCACGGACATCGTCTTGAGGTTATACCTTCGAAGCGTGCAAGCGGGATAGTTGTCGTTTGGTGCAAAGTAGAGGAAGTAGACGTTCTCGCGATGGCAGTAGTGGAAGTAGTCGTTCTCACACGCTGTAGGGTCGGCGGTAGAGGTTCTCGCGATCTCGGCGATGGTAGTGGTACATGTTTATCGTTGCACGAGTTTCCGTAGACGTTCATGTCATCGGTGTCGTGGTACTTGGGGTCTTCGGACTTTCCGGTCCCGTTCTTGCGAGGGTAGTCGT
Organism: Triticum monococcum; assembly: GCA_034509565.1. Lineage (NCBI taxonomy): Eukaryota > Viridiplantae > Streptophyta > Magnoliopsida > Poales > Poaceae > Triticum > Triticum monococcum. The sequence goes on along the minus strand of CM067843.1, from coordinate 377,805,118 downwards.
TCACATTCGTTCGGAGAGGTACTTGATGACTCCAACGTCTTCGGGGTGACGGTAGTGATACACGCGACGTCGGGGTACTTGTCGGTCCGGTCTTGGCGGCGTAGATGTACACGTTGTCGGGGTACTTGTCACATCATCGGGTGTAGTTGTACATGAGGGTCTTGACGAATCCGAAGGGGTACTTGACGGGTCCGGTCTTGGCGATTCAGGTTTCGTAGTGTCCTGGTACTTGACGCTTGGGATTGATTCCATGGTTGCATGCATCCACGGCAACACAGCACAGATGCAAAGAGGAAATGACTTGGCGCGGTTCCGGTGGTCGAACAAGGTAGGGCAGCTCGGCCACACGCGCTGCGGGCGGTAGAGGACAAGTAGAGGAGCAGCAGTGCGATGGAAGACATCGACGCAGGCAAGGAGCAGCCCCAGCGGCGGAGCTCCATGGGAGGCGTAGCCATGCGCGGCTGCTGTAGCTCCTCAAGCAGAGAAGAAACCGGCAGGCTGCGGTGCCTGGCAGCCCTGGCAACGCGGTGGGGCGGGCGAGCTCGACCCTCGCGCCCATGGCGGCAAGGAGGAAGACCATGGAGGAGGCGCACGGGTCGCGGGCTCCTGGAGAGCGGAGTTAACGCAGGGGAGGTGCTGGCGATGGTGGGGATCGGGCGCATGGCTCCTGCGGGATTGAGCGAGAGGCTCTCGCTCTGGCGCACGAGCAGGGGAAGGAGATGAGGGACTGAGGGAGATCGAGCAGGGGAAGGCAGCGAGCGAAAGAGGGATCGGGCTTGAGGGAGAGAGAGGTTTCGGGCACTGGGAGAACGAGAGGAAGATGGGATCGGGCGTGCTCTCCCTGGCGGCGCTGGGTGGAAGGGGTACGAGGGAAGAGGGGAGGGGATCGGGCCAGGGGGTAACGATGCGGGAGCGCTAGGGTTAGGTGGAAAGGGGCCGACTGGGCCATGGCCAAAAGGCTGCAGGGTTAGGATGGGCCTTCTGCTGGACCTGAGCTGGCTTCGCTCTTCCTCTCTCTTCTTCTTTTAAGAGAAAACAAATAGAGAGAAAAAAAGAAAAGGAGGGTTAAGGAAAGGATTTTGAGCATGGGGATAATTTTCCCGAACTCACAAAAATATGCTCGTTCCGAGAAAAATAGAAAAAGCCGGATCGAACAAAAGATTTCAAACTCATTTGAATTTAATTCAAATGGGTTTGAACTAGGACGAGGTTTCTAGAGTGACCAAAAATGTTGAAATTTTAGGTGAAGCTCCGGAAAATGACGAAAGGATATAAGGCAAGGCTAGAGAGTCAACACTTGAAGAAGAAAAGGCCAAAGGAATTAATATGCAGCTGTGTTAAGGTAAATTTCAAAAGAATGGATTATTTATCATAGCTCCCTAATATTGGGAGGGTATGTTATAAAGAGAATCACCACGTGAATTCCCTCGATTTAAATGGACCTAAGATCCATGCAATTTATTTATTTGAGTTGCAAACGATTTATGAGATGAAGGCATGATGACATGATGCAATGCACATGATGCAATGAACCAAACAAATCACACGACGAAACCCGGAAACCCTGGAAGGCATCTGAAGCTCCGGTCTTGGGGCATCACAGAGAGAGAGAGCTCGGCATGGGGTGCAATGGTGGGTGTGTGAGGTAAATACGTTTGGTGACAGAGTGGAAAAAGGGGGTTGTGTAGTTGAGAGATTTAGAGATCGAAACATGGAGAGAAAGAATGAATGTGTGTTGGAAACCGACAGCTTCCTAAGGTGGTTAGGAGAGGAAGATTGATCGATACAGGAAGTATGTAGCGTGTGTGTGTGGGGGGGGGGGGGCTAAAAAACATTTGAATGTCGATAGTACGAGACTTAATATCGATATTTCAATTCGGTGTACATTGTAAGATTTGAACTGAGGACCATGCATATGGGTAATTATTTCGAATTCGTGCCATACTAGGTTTCGAAAAGTTGACATTGAGTCGATTTGTTGTGCTATTTTGTAGGTCATATGTTTGAATCCATCCAAAAAATTTCTCACTATGATGGTGTTCATCATATACATATGAATTTGTATTAAAAAAGTTGCATGGATAGAGTGAAATGTGAAATCCACGTTAGAATTGGAGATCGCTATGTGACACACACTCTAATTCGAATAACTAATTATGTGACACACACTCTAATCCACGTTAGCGTGGATACCATTTTGTTTTTTTCAAATAACTCCTCATTAATTAATTTAGAGTATCTCGTTTTGAATGACTAATTAATTGCAAGGAAAACACGGGCATGGTAATACAAACAGATTCATTTGTAAATGAAAGAAGATTCGTTTGCATTCTCAAATCTCCTCTCAAATGTAGGCACACCAGGTAGACCAGGGTCGTGTCGTGGTGGTCGTGTGTGTCGTACGGTGTCTTAGCACCCAGCCACTGACCCGAATGATGCTTCGGTGCCTTAAGGCACCTACCTTTATGTCTATGACATGTGGGCCCAACAGGTGGCTTGCCCACATGTCAGTGACCCAAAGCCAGGTGCCTTTAAGGCACTGAAGCTGCGTCCCACCCACCCCTCCCTCCCCCCTCCCCCCCAAAAAAAGGACGATGACAAAATAAGTTCGCGCTTCCATGTTTCGGATTGAAATATCTGGCGGCCCCAATTCCAGCCCTGCAAAATCTCCCTTCTCCACCATCCCCTTCCGCACCCAGATTGCTCAAATCCCTAATTCGCCGCCAACCCAAGAAAAGTTCGGATTGCCCCTCGTCTCGTCTCTTTCCCCACCTCTGTACCGGACGACGACAACGAAGATGACGGTCGTGCTTCACCACCGCACCGGAGCTACCTCATCTATGCCCTCGTCCACCGCACCGAGTGGTCCACCGACAACATCGGCCGCCGCAACCAACGTGCCTCACATACACCGACTTCCACCACATCAGGTGCGCTTCACCGACGCCGTCTCCCAGCACACCGGGGCTACCTCACCGAGCACATCGTCGCACCTCCGCCCCCCAAGGCCGCTAGGGTTTCACCAACGGTCTCGTCCACCGCATCATAGCACTCCGCTGCCACTCAAGATCTGCATCTGTTCGCGGCCAGCCATCGCATCACCCTGAACGGCTCTGAAGTGACCCGCACTCTGGCTAGGCGAGCATGCCCAAACGCCGGCCCGAAGTAGGTTTCCACACATCAGTCCCGTGTGCACTATTCCAACGATGTTTGGATATCCTTTCACTACTCTCTTAGCTTACATGCCTATGCAACTCTGACTTTCACTCTTATTTCTTCTGGTGATATCATCTGAAACAGGCAAATCCATTTTTTAGCGAAGCATGACGGCGCTACGGGATCTGGTACACATCCTGCAAACCCGTATAACCTTGTAAGTATCTGTCCTCCGGTACAACAGCAAGGTCGATTCCTCTTATTTGATCAACCATTCGCCATGTCAAAACTGTAGAGGGGGATGCCAGGAGCACAAGTCCTGCACATCCAAGCAAGTGGTAACATGGACTTGTACATGGAACATCCCAAGCGCAACAAGAGCTGCAGTGAGCCTGTACAACGAGCTAGCTTAAGTCCCTGCATTTCATTTAATTCATACTGGCATTCATGTATGATTTGTGTGCAGTGGCGGATCCACGAATTCAAGTTACGAGGGGCGAACATTTAACTTAAAAAATACGAAGGCACTTGCACTTCGGAAATCAACATAACTTGAGAAATGTGAAGCTACATGCACTTTGAAAACTAGCTAATGATCCAAAGTAGTTCAGATTATAAACACTAAATTATGCAAGCACCAAAAACACAAAATGCAACATGGTGTACAAGGACTACAAACATGGTTTGTACCTGCTTGAATTATTCATTCTCTGGCTGAAAATATCGAAGTGTAATTGCACCTATAACCAGTGTGTAAGCTGCATATCAATATATCTATCCTGCACAAGTATGCCAATAGTTTCAAACAACAGATTAGAAAAGTATTTATGCTACATTGTCATGATACGGAGACTTTCTAGTAGATGGCCTCGACGTTTCCTCAAGCCATGAAAATGCACTATAATTTGCTTGTCATCAATGCCTGCAAATCTCTATGTCTCTCTCAACATAGCAGATCATCATTAGACACTAAATCCTTTAATGGGAGCTTGCAAAATGCTTGCATTAGATACCTCATTAGACATTATATGTTCATCACCAGGAGCATGTAAAATGTTTGCATCAAATCCTTCATTAGCAATCTGTTCATTAGACACTTCAGGCTAAAGAACAACATGAGCTTGGATGTTTGCACCGGAATCTTGATTAGATACATCAGATTCAGTCAGTTCAGTATTGATTGGGGGAGTTATAAAATAAGTAGAAATTGATTTCATTTTCTCGTAGATTCCCTACATCCAAATAGTTTTACAACACCGTCAGGTGATACGTCTCCAATGTATCTATAATTTTGAGAGAGCCATACATGATTTGGAATTTGTTAGAATACTCTATGTGCTTCACTTATATCATTTGAGTTATATAGTTTTGCTCTAGTACTTCACTTATATATTTTAGAGCACGGTGGTGGATTTGTTTTATAGAAACTATTGATCTCTCATGCTTCACTTAGATTATTTTGAAAGTCTTAAATAGCATGGTAATTTTCTTAAATAATCCTAATATGCTACGTGTTCAAGATGAATAAAAAAATTATGAGTGTTTTGAATGCTAAGAGAAGTTTGATGCTTGATGATTGTTTTGAGATATGGAGGTAATAATATCAAAGTCGTGCTAGTTGAGTAGTTGTGAATTTGAGAAATGCTTGTGTTGAAGTTTGCAAGTCCCGTAGCATGCACGTATGGTAAACATTATGTAACAAATTTGAAACATGAGGTGTTATTTGATTGTCTTCCTTATGAGTGGCGGTCGGGGACGAGCGATGGTCTTTTCCTACCAATCTATCCCCCTAGGAGTATGCGTGTAGTGCTTTGGTTTTTGATGACTTGTGGATTTTTGCAATAAGCATGTGAGTTCTTTATGACTAATGTTGAGTCCATGGATTATACGCACTCTCACCCTTCCATCATTGCTAGCCTCTTCGGTACCGTGCATTGCCCTTTCTCACATTGAGAGTTGGTGCAAACTTCGCCGGTGCACCCAAACCCCGTGATCTGATACCCTCTTTCACACAGAAACCTCCTTATATCTTCCTCAAAACAGCCACCATACCTACCTATTATGGCACTTCCATAGCCATTCCGAGATATATTGCCATGCAACTTTCCACCATTCCGTTTATCATGACACATTCATCATTGTCATATTGCTTAGCATGATCATGTAATTGACATGGTATTTTTGGCAAAGCCACTATTCATAATTCTTTCATACATGTCACTCTTGGTTCATTGCGTATCACGGTACACCGCCGGAGGCATTCATATAGAGTCATATCTTGTTCTAAGTATCGAGTTGTAATTCATGAGTAGTAAATAAATAGAAGTGTGATGACCATCATTCATAGGGCATTGTCCCAAAATAAAAAGGCCAAATAAAAAAAGAAGGGACAATGCTACTGTCCTTTTTCCACACTTGTGCTTCAAAGTAGCACCATAATCTTCATGATAGAGAGTCTTTTGTTTGGTCACTTTCATATACTAGTGGGAATTTTTCATAGAACTTGGCTGGTATATTCCTACAATGGGCCTCCTCAAGTGCCCTAGGTCTTCGTGAGCAAGAAAGTTGGATGCACACCCACTTAGTTTCTTTTGTTGAGCTTTCATACATTTATAGCTCTAGTGCATCCGTTGCATGGCAATCCCTACTCCTTGCATTAACATCAATCGAGGGGCATCTCCATAGACCATTGATTAGCCTCGGTGATGTGAGACTTTCTCCTTTTTTGTCTTCTCCACATAACCCACATCATCATATTCTATTCCACCCATAGTGCTATATCCATGGCTCGCGCTCATATATTGCGTGAAAGTTTATAGGTTTGAGTTACTAAAGTATGAAACAATTGCTTGGCTTTTCATCGGGGTTGTGCATGATGAGAGCATTCTTGTGTGACGAAAATGGAGCATGACTAAACTATATGATTTTGTAGGGATGAACTTTCTTTGGCCATGTTATTTTGAGAGGACATAATTGCTTAGTTAGTATGGTTGACGTATTATTATTTTTATGTCAATATGAACTTTTATCTTGAATCTTTTGGATCTGAAAATTCATACCACAATTAATAAGGATTACATTAAAATTATGCCAAGTAGCACCCCGCATCAAAAATTCTGTTTTTATGATTTACCTACTCGAGGACGAGCAGGAATTAATCTTGGGGATGCTTGATACGTCTCCAACGTATCTATAATTTTTGATTGCTCCATGCTATATTATCTACTGTTTTGGACATTATTGGGCTTTATTATCCCGTTTTATATTATTTTTGGGACTAACCTATTAAGCGGAGACCCAGCCCAGAATTGTTGTTTTTTTGCCTATTTTAGGGTTTCGAAGAAAAGGAATATCAAACGGAGTCCAAACGGAATGAAACCTTCGGGAACGTGATTTTCTCACCGAACATGATCCAGGAGACTTGGACCCTACGTCAAGAAACAAGGGAGGAGGCTACGAGGTAGGGGCGCACCTACCCCCCAGGCACGCCCTCCACCCTCGTGGGCCCCCTGTTGCTCCACCGACGTACTCCTTCCTCCTATATATACCTACATACCCCCAAACGATTAGATACGGAGCAAAAACCCTAATTCCACCGCCGCGACTTTCTGTATCCACGAGATCCCATCTTGGGGCTTGTTCCAGAGCTTCGCCGAAGGGGGTATCCATCACGGAGGGCTTCTACATCATCATCATAGCCCCTCCGATGAAGTGTGAGTAGTTCACCTCAGACCTACGGGTCCATAGTTATTAGCTATTGGCTTCTTCTCTCTTTTTGGATCTCAATACAATGTTCTCCCCCTCTCTTGTGGAGATCTATTCGATGTAATCTTGTTTTGGTGGTGTGTTTGTTGAGACCGATGAATTGTGGGTTTATGATCAAGTCTATCTATGAACAATATTTGAATCTTCTTTGAATTCTTTTATGTATGATTGGTTATTTTGCAAGTCTCTTCGACTTATCAGTTTGGTTTGGCCTACTAGATTGATATTTCTTGCAATGGGAGAAGTGCTTAGCTTTGGGTTCAATCTTGCGGTGTCCTTTCCCAGTGATAGTAGGGGAGGCAAGGCACGTATTGTATTGTTTTCATCAAGGATAACAAGACGCGGGTTTCATCATATTGCATGAGTTTATCCCTCTACATCATGTCATCTTGCTTAAGGTGTTACTCTGTTTTCATTAACTTAATATTCTAGATGCATGTTGGATAGCGGTCGATGAGTGGAGTAATTGTAGTAGATGCAGGCAGGAGTCGGTCTACTTGTGTCGGACGTGATGCCTATATACATGATCATGCCTAGATATTCTCATAACTATGCTCAATTCTGTCAATTGCTCAACAGTAATTCGTTCACCCACCGTAGAATACTTATGCTCTTGAGAGAAGCCAGTAGTGAAACCTATGGCCCCCGGGTCTATCTTCATCATATTAATCTTCCAATACTTAGTTATGTCCTTTGCTTTTTAACTTTGCTTTTATTTTACTTTGCATCTTTATCATAAAAATACCAAAAATATTATCTTATCATATCTATCAGATCTCACTCTCGTAAGTGGCCGTGTATGGATTGACAACCCCTTATCGCGTTGGTTGCGAGGATTTATTTGTTTTGTGTAGGTACGAGGGACTCGCGCGTAGCCTCCTACTAGATTGATACCTTGGTTCTCAAAAACTAAGGGGAATACTTACGCTACTCTGTTGCATCATCCCTTCCTCTTCGGGGAAAAACCAACACAGTGCTCAAGAGGTATCATCAACTTTAACTATTGGCCAAAAATTGAAGAGTTGAATTTGATATAATCAGGGATGTGATGTACCTGCATTGCGCATGCTGCTCTTGAAAGCTGCAACTGTCTGTTTGCGCAAGCTCGATGCCATGCTCGTGCTGCCGCCGCTGCCTCCCACGCAGGCTACACCTAGGGTTGGATCTTCATCTTCTTGTCCTTCTGTTCGCTTGAAGCCTGGCGACCGCCCTCCAACGAGGGCGCGAGGAAGTGTTGTGTCAGTCTGTCCAGCGGCGGCCAGGTTAGGAGCGAACCAGACTGGAGGCTGGAGCAAATGAATTGGGATTTTTCCTGTTGTCGATCAATATGGGAGGCGCTCGTTTGGGCCGCGAGCTTGCTATAGGGTCTGCCTTGCACTTATGTTATTTGCCCATCCCCTCTTTCGTCTACTTCTATAGGTAACTTTACTTGGAGCTATATTTTTATTCACCACATGATATGTGTTCTGCTTGGAGCGTATTGTATGATCTGAGTCTTTGCTTTTTAGTTTACCACAATCATCCTTGTTGTACACATCTTTTGATAGAGCCATACATGATTTGGAATTTGTTAGAATGCTCTATGTGCTTCGCTTATATCATTTGAGTTATATAGTTTTGCTCTAGTACTTCACTTATATATTTTAGAGCACGGTGGTGGATTTGTTTTATAGAAACTATTGATCTCTCGTTCTTCACTTAGATTATTTTGAGAGTCTTAAATAGCATGGTAATTTGCTTAAATAATCCTAATATGCCAGGTGTTCAAGATGAATAAAAATTTTCTTATGAGTGTTTCGAATGCTAAGAGAAGTTTGATGCTTGATGATTGCTTTGAGATATGGAGGTAATAATATCAAAGTCGTGCTAGTTGAGTAGTTGTGAATTTGAGAAATGCTTGTGTTGAAGTTTACAAGTCTCGTAGCATGCACGTATGGTAAACGTTATGTAACAAATTTGAAACGTGAGGTGTTATTTGATTGTCTTCCTTATGAGTGGCGGTCGGGGACGAGCGATGGTCTTTTCCTACCAATCTATCCCCCTAGGAGCATGCGCGTAGTGCTTTGGTTTTTGATGACTTGTGGATTTTCGCAATAAGTATGTGAGTTCTTTATGACTAATGTTGAGTCCATGGATTATACACACTCTCACCCTTTTATCATTGCTAGCCTCTTCGGTACCGTGCATTGCCCTTTCTCACATTGAGAGTTGGTGCAAACTTCGCTGGTGCACCCAAACCCCGTGATATGATACGCTCTTTCACACATAAACCTCATTATATCTTCCTCAAAACAGCCACCATACGTACCTATTATGGCATTTCCATAGCCATTCTGAGATATATTGCCATGCAACATTCCACCATTCCGTTTATCATGATACATACATCATTGTCGTATTGCTTAGCATGATCATGTAGTTGACATAGTATTTGTGGCAAAGCCACCGTTCATAATTCTTTCATACATGTCACTCTTGGTTCATTGCATATCCCGGTACACCGCCAGAGGCATTCATATAGAATCATATCTTGTTCTAAGTATTGAGTTGTAATTCTTGAGTTGTAAATAAATAGAAGTGTGATGACCATCATTCATAGAGCGTTGTCCCAAAATAAAAAGGCCAAATAAAAAAGAAGGGATAATGCTACTATCCTTTTTCCACACTTGTGCTTCAAAGTAGCACCATAATCTTCATGATAGAGAGTCTTTTGTTTTGTCACTTTCATATACTTGTGGGAATTTTTCATTATAGAACTTGGCTTGTATATTCCTACAATGGGCCTCCTCAAGTGCCCTAGGTCTTCATGAGGAAGCAAGTTGGATGCACACCCACTTAGTTTCTTTTGTTGAGCTTTCATACATTTATAGCTCTAGTGCATCCGTTGCATCGCAATCCCTACTCCTTGCATTAACATTAATCGATGGGCATCTCCATAGCCCATTGATTAGCCTCGTTGATGTGAGACTTTCTCCTTTTTTGTCTTCTCCACATAACCCCCATCATCATATTCTATTCCACCCAGAGTGTTATACCCATGGCTCACGCTCATATATGGCGTGAAAGTTTATAGGTTTGAGATTACTAAAGTATGAATCAATTGCTTGGCTTGTCATCGGGGTTGTGCATGATTAGAGCATTCTTGTGTGACGAAAATGGAGCATGACTAAGCTATATGATTTTGTAGGGATGTACTTTCTTTGGCCATGTTATTTTGAGAGGTCATAATTGCTTTGTTAGTATGCTTGACGTATTATTATTTTTATGTCAATATGAACTTTTATCTTGAATCTTTCGGTCTGAATATTCATACCACAATTAAGAAGAATTACATTAAAATTATGCCAAGTAGCACTCCGCATCAAAAATTCTGTTTTTATCATTAACCTACTCGAGGACGAGCAGGAATTAAGCTTGGGGATGCTTGATACATCTCCAACGTATCTATAATTTTTGATTGCTCCATTCTATATTATGTACTGTTTTGGACATTATTGGGCTTTATTATCCACTTTTTATATTATTTTTGGGACTAACCTATTAACCGGAGGCCCAGCCCAGAATTGTTGTTTTTTTGCCTATTTCAGGGTTTCGAAGAAAAGGAATATCAAACGGAGTCCAAACGGAGTGAAACCTTCGGGAACGTGATTTTCTCACCGAACATGATCCAGGAGACTTGGACCATACTTCAAGAAACAAGGGAGGAGGCCACGAGGTAGGGGGCACGCCTACCCCCCAGGCGCGCCCTCCACCCTTGTGGGCCCCCTGTTGCTCCACCGGCATACTCCTTCCTCCTATATATACCTATGTACCCCCAAACGATCAGATACGGAGCAAAAACCCTAATTCCACCGCCGCAACTTTCTGTATCCACGAGATCCCATCTTGGGGCATATTCTGGAGCTCCGACGGAGGGGGTATCCATCACAGAGGGCTTCTACATCATCATCATAGCCCGTCCGATGAAGTGTGAGTAGTTCACCTCAGACCTACAGGTCCATAGTTATTAGGTAGTTGGCTTCTTCTCTCTTTTTGGATCTCAATACAATGTTCTCCCCCTATCTTGTGGAGATCTATTCGATGTAATCTTATTTTTGCAGTGTGTTTGTTGAGACCGATGAATTCTGGGTTTATGATCAAGTCTATCTATGAACAATATTTGAATCTTCTCTGAATTCTTTTATGTATGGTTGGTTATATTTGCAAGTCTCTTCGAATTATCAGTTTGGTTTGGCCTACTAGATTGATCTTTCTTGCAATGGGAGAAGTGCTTAGCTTTGGGTTCAATCTTGCGGTGTCCTTTCCTAGTGACAGTAGGGGCAGCAAGGCACGTATTGTATTGTTGCCATCGAGGACAACAAGATGGGGTTTTCATCATATTGCATGAGTTTACCCCTCTACTTCATGTCATCTTGCTTAAGGCGTTACTCTGTTTTCATTAACTTAATATTCTAGATGCATGCTGGATAGCGGTCGATGAGTGGAGTAATAGTAGTAGATGGAGGCACGAGTCGGTCTACTTGTCTCGGACGTGATGCCTATATACATGATCATGCCTAGATATTCTCATAACTATGCTCAGTTCTGTCAATTGCTCAACAGTAGTTCGTTCACCCACCGTAGAATACTTATGCTCTTGAGAGAAGCCACTAGTGAAACCTATGGCCCCTGAGTCTATCTTCATCATATTAATCTTCCAATACTTAGTTATTTCCTTTGCTTTTTTTACTTTGCTTTTATTTTACTTTGTATCTTTATCATAAAAATACCAAAAAATATTATCTTATCATATCTATCAGATCTCACTCTCATGAGTGGCCGTGTAGGGATTGACAACCCCTTATCGCGTTGGTTGCGATGATTTATTTGTTTTGTCTAGGTACGAGGGACTCGCGCGTAGCCTCCTACTGGATTGATACCTTGGTTCTCAAAAACTGAGGGAAATACTTACGGTACTCAATTGCATCATCCCTTCCTCTTCGGGGAAAAACCAACGCAGTGCTCAAGAGGTAGCATCAGGTTTAACTATTGTCCAAAAATTGAAGAGTTGAATTAGATATAATCAGGGATGTGATGTACCTGCGTTGCGGATGCTACTCTTGCAAGCTGCGAGTGTCTGTTTGCACAAGCTCGATGCCATGCCCGTGCTGCCGCCGCTGCCTCCCACGCAGGCTACACCCAGGGTTGGATCTTCTTCTTCTTGTCCTTCTGTTCGCTTGAAGCCCGGCGACCGCCCTCCAACGAGGGCGTGAGGAAGTGTTGTGTCGGTCTATCTAGCGGCAGATAGGTTAGGAGCGAACCAGACTGGAGGCTGGAGCAAATGAATTGGGATTTTTCCTGTTGTCGATCGATATGGGAGCCGCTCGTTTCGGCCGCGAGCCTGCTATAGGGCCTACCTTGCACTTATGTTATTTGCCCATCCAAATAGAAACACTTTTTCTTCATTTTTTACATTGCCTCCTCGTGCGTTGGGACGAACAAAACTAGCCTGGGCCAACTTGGACGACTCAAACTTGGTCCACACTTTCCAGCCACCCGATGCGGCCGCCCATACCATCCCCTATGGTGGCATCGCCCCTTTTTGTGTGTTTGATTGGGGTAGTGAAAAAATATTCCAGTGGCGCTTTTGATTTACCCACAGAATGGTTGAATTGCTTGTTTCTATGAACTGAGTTCGCCAACAATGTGAAGGATGCCAGTCTTTTCATCCTATTGTAGATTGCTTAGATCTCGATATGCCAAAAGTAATCGCATGAAATATACAGTAGAAGCCAGTGCGATGTGTGTGGCTACAACTAGTCTGACTACACGTCCTCATATAACATATCAAGGCACCATCTTACTAGATTAACCATTTGACTTACCAATGCAGTGTGGGAAGAAAGAAGTATTGGAAATGCGTATCCAAGCAATTGATGCCACGGACTCCTTCGTACAACCTTGTAGGCGAAAAAGAAGTTGCAGTGTGCCTGTACAAAGAACTAGCGTAAGTTCAGTTACCTGCTTCTCGGAATTTTAGTTAGCCACTTATTGTAAAATTGTTCAATTATGTTGCTTGGCTTAATTTAGTTTGCTACTGATTACATAATGCCACAGCTTGTTAATCCTATTATAGACTGCGCCTATCTATGTGTTTGATACCTACTGTTAAGAATTACCTGTTTGCCTGAACTTAAATAGCTACTTGTTTGTTTGACTACTTTGCTGCTGCAACAATGGGTTACAATGATGTTAATAACTACTTTTCAGCATCCAGTTGAAACTATTTAATTCCTTGTTTGTTTAACTGGTTTGCTGTTATAACTCCCAGTTGAGATTTTTTGCTAACTTCTACTTTTCAGAATCCAATCGGAACTTTAATGGCAAAACAGGTTAGCCCAAGATCAAAGGGCGAGGTCCCCGTGGACATTGTATCATCCCACAGCAGTGGCACCGGCCCAATCGTGCATTATGAATTGCCAACTACTGATGCTCTAGAGTCTAAACTAGTGGTAGAAAGAGATTCTGCTTGTGCACTTAGAGATGAAGTTGACATGTTAAGGAAGCAAACACCACAATCACAAGCAGTACTCAAGACAACCATTAAATATTTGGTGGATTTCAAAAAATGAAGCAAGCTGAGACTGACCACATTGCTAAGGTCCTGAAGGCAAAAAGGAAATTAAATTCCCACTTGGTAAATCATAGGTGAAATGTTCTTTCCATCGTTGAATAACCTTTGTGTTGTTTGTTCATGTAATCAATCAAACCATTTGTTTTAGAGATCGTGTAATAATTGTTTTTTGTTTTTTGGTTTGTAATTTTATTTGAGCACAAGTCTGTATTAATTAATAAGACTCGGAGACATTTCATTTTGATTGCTGTGCCAGACCTACAAATATGTAAATCGGCCTGAATGTGCATGCAGCAATAATAGTAGTATAGATGGACCATAAGTGGCACGCATCGGAAAGGGCCAAGATGTTGTAGTAGCTTGGCTAAAAAAGGATGTTGTTGTAGCAAAAAAAAGTACAGCGGACTGGCTTATGTATGTTAGTTGATATTATTGATCCATATACTCTATAAGTGTTTATATGTCTGTTAGTTATGTACATTCTTGGTTGATTGACTCGGTGTTTGAATCTTGATACATCACTTGTGTACATATCCAAATGGGAGTACACATTATGCTGCATGTGACATTTGAGTTGGACATGAAGTGTTCCAAATATTCGAATTCACCTTAAACTGGATTCTAGCTTTTGAATTTGAGTATCGACATTTGTAAACCATATTCATATATGACGGTGGAATACATCTTTGTCATCCTTTTGAAGATATATAAAAACACATAGAATGATTTATAATGATTCGTATAGGAATACAAAATGGATTCGAATTTAGTTGTCAGGGTAAACGTGGATGCTTATTCTCCCAAAATTCGAAAGAAGCGGCAAAATGTCCACTCGCACGTCGGATGCCCGAAGCCAAGTGTTTGGGAGATGGAAATTACTGTCTACCCATTACACAAACAATCCATCGGCTCGATTTCCACTGCTCTAAATAGGGGTAGGTTAGTGACTTCAATTAGACGTGACACGACCGCCTCTGAGCCCATTCCGACACGGTGGGCGCCAAACATGGGTGGAAAAACACATTTGATTGAAGCTCGTCCAAAAGACCTATGTTTCTCCCTCCATTTCCCCATTCATACACGGTGGGCGGCAAAACAAACTCGACACGGTCGAAATCGATGTAGGCAAATATTTTCAGTAGGGACAGGTTTGTAATTTCACTCAGACGTGACACAACCGCCCTACCTGTCAGCCCCGTTCAGACACCGTGGGCGTCAACCATGGGCGCCAACCACCCTCTCCTCGCCCGAAATCGCTCTAGGCAAATATTGGCAAGATGCGAGATTACCGTCGTATCCCCAACTGACGAGACAACCAAATTTTAAACGGGGGCTAAGTTTGTAACTTCCCCATATTTGAGATAGGCGCGTCCCAAAAACATGGTTCCCCGTACCTCTCACTCCATTTTCCTATTCATACACCGTCCGTGCTAGAACACCATCCCCACACTAGCCTCCGTCCGCCACCCCATCCATCGCCGTCGTCATCCACCCCATCCATCGCCGTCCTCCTCCACCACATCCATCGCCACCGTCCTCCACCATGCCGGAGGACCTACCAAGACCGCGCCGTCCACTGCTAGAGATGGACGTTTCTCATCCACGGCGACGGACCAAGAGCCTTGCATCACGTCCTCTCGCTTCATTGGTGCAGTCGTCCTCTTTGCCGGGGCCGCTCACACGACCTTCTCTTCCACTACAACGGGGCTTATCCCCTGATGCACCCGCCTACCGTCGCAGATCTACTTCAACGCCACCGACAACCATCGCACCCCGATGCCTGCACGGCGCCGCAAGATAGGTGGTACTTCATATCTCGTCAACCTTTTGATCTCAACCAAAAAATAGATCTTAACTTGGTTACTCTACTTTCTTTTCAGCTCATAGAATTTAGTTCTTAGTTCGAAGCAAACAATGGCTGCTAAATATCATTTCTCCGGTTTGCAGCTTCAATTCTGCCATGGTACAATCATAATACGGTTTAATTGATCATGTTGGTTCCATGGTGGTTTCTTTAATAGAAATCGGAGGGGAAACCCTCTTTTGCTAAAAAATATGCTTAGAGTTTCCCACTTTTATGATCACTATAAGATCAGAATACGTTCTTCGTGTCATAATAGCATTGCTCCACCCATCAAGCTAAACAAGCTTAGTTGTTCAAATACGAATCTGATATTATTAAAATAGAGTCATTTAATTGGTCAGCTAGATGTTCCTAAATTAGTTTCGAAAATGGATGTTCGCCGCTCGGGTGTGTATCTCTACAGGGTGCCCACGGTGGGCCGGCCCACCCTGGGATTTTGGGTCGTCCCAGGCCCCGATTCCCCTCTGTTCTACTGCGCGCTTCCGATCTCTACTCGCCCCCAGCTGCCTGCCTCGCCGGCAACTTGCCGTCCCCGGACGGCATGACTCTAGGAGGATTTTGGACGGTCTCTTACTGGAGTTAAAATTCTACATACTTGTCCTAGTAAGCTCACAAGTAAATGATTGATTCACTACATCTATGCTTGTTGTCAATATTCTTTTAGGGTGGACCACCATTGTTTCTAAATACTGGAACCGTAGACATGAGTGAATAGTATTTCTCTATGTGATCTCTTCCATCATGTGTGGACAACGAACACTGTATTGTATAGAAAGAAAGTGTCATTTCTAGCTTTTACATAGGCTTCGATCTTTTACATGGAATAAAATCTGCCTACTTGCTTTGTGTCGCACTACCAACACTCCACCCTTGAAGCTAAACATTATGCCACTCATAATTCCTTAGTTTATTTGTTCAAATACGAATTTCATCTGATTCTAATGTTCCTACTTCAGTTTTGAAATGTGTGTCTGCCTGTTATAGAGACATAAGGGGTTTGTATTTCTGTGTGTGGTCTGGTCAGCACAGTTGGGGGGTGAACTTTGCATATGCAGGGGTTTATAGGGAGACACTCTTCGAGTTGAATCCGCAATGCGTTCCATAGATAATCTGACTACTTTTTATGTTTTCATGAATCTCAGATTCTGAACATCATCATAATGATTATGAGCTTGCGCACATGAAAAGTATAAAGCAGAACAATGCCATGGCTGTCAAACTTCGCATTAAGGGACTGAAATCAAGTCTGGATGCAATGCAATGCAAACGCTCTCCACCTACAGATTCATGCTCAGAATATGATCCTAGCATTGATTATGAGCTAGAAGGAGACCTAAGTCAATGTAGCTCCCTAGTGGAGGAGTCAGAGGAAGATGCCCTATCTTATTCACCCATCAAGGTGCTTGCTCTAACTTTCCAAGGTTATATTGGTCGCACATATCTTGCAACTGATGCTTTGCATTGCTTCTACTTTGTTGAACTGCCATTAGCTTAGTTTACACATCGTATATGTGAATACACCCTGCCTATCCATTTTTAGTACATATTCCATCTATCATCCTACCATATTTATGCATTCAAATGATGTTCTTATGTATCAGACATTCAAAAGGAAGAGGGCGATTGCTGATCGTGGAGGAGCACAAGGAAAGTATTTGGAAAAGGTAGTGGCACCTGATAAATCAAATAGCCCATTAGGTGTAGTTGCAATATCACCTGACCCACAAAACACCCCAACTCTAGCAAACTCTAGCCCTACTACACTGGTGATTTCTGATGCCACAACTCAGCAGACCCCAGCTACAGCAAACAGTATGATTATGCCAGTTGACATAGCACCAGCTCTACGATGCAAAACCCCCATTCCATCAAAGAGTACACCAAATCCAGTTGCCAAATCCCTTTTCGAACCAGAGAGAGCCCCAATTGCAGCAAATAGGACCCCTATTCCATTTCTTACCAGTTTAGAAGATGAAGCTTATATTGTTGTCAGGAACTTTGTGCGCATCTTTCCTTCATGGAAAGATTATACTGCAGACACAGAACAATTTTCAGTCTTCCTCCGCAACTTACGCGTAAGTAATGTACTAATGTTATTCACGGTCATTACTGCATATGTTTCTGCTGACAGAAGATACAAGATTTCATTCTTTTAAATAGGCGAGGACCAAACTGGATTGTGAAGACGGGCAAGGGTTGGTTGCGCTTTTCAAGCACTCGTTGATGAAGTATCGTTCCTACCTGCGGCAAGCGCACTTCGATGGCAAGCCTCTAAACGAAATTTCTGTAAAGTCTCCGGTGCTACATTTATCCGACGGTGACTGGAATAATCTTGTTACACATTGGTCTCGGCTGTAGTGTAAGGTACTCTCTATGATATCACATCACAATTTGAACTACATTGCTGCATTTTCCTTAACGTCTCACTTGTACGAAAACTGTTAGCAGAAGAACATTCATTTTCAAGGGACCACAGAATCTCGCAACTATACTGCGCACTGCATTGCTCTTGTGAGTACCTCTTGCCCTGTATGACCATACTTCTTTTATAGTTGTTTGATTATGTAGCATCACTGCACATGTTAGCCTCGTTATCTTCCATTTGGTGGACATTATAAGATCCGTATGGACTCTTTGATAAATTTAGAATCAACCCAATGCTTTTGAACAGGTTTAGCTCTATAGTCCTCTTGTAAGGACTGAACGTCATCTATCACTGTACTTACATTAACAGCTACACCCTCTGTCCCATAATATAAGAACATTTTGTACAGTACACCAGTGTTCAAAACACTCTTGTATTATGGGAAGAGGTATTGGTTCGTTGTGTAGCATTCTGCATCTTATCTCCCTCGCCCACCATTTACTAAAAAAGATTAGATCTATATTTAATCTTACCAAAAAGTAGAATACACAGACAATGCTAGTGCAGAAGTGTAGCCCATTACTCTTGTCAGTACATTTTGTCCTATAACGCTTGTACTTCTAGGGATTGGTAGTTGATTATGTATCATCAATCTGCATCTTATCTTCATTATCCTCTACCCCTTTTAGTATTATCATATCTATAATTATTCTTTACAAAGTGTAGAGTACAGGCAATGCTTATGAAGAAGATTATGTGATGAAATTGTTGAGTTATCCTTCCATTGACATGGAGAAGGGCATTATAAAGCCGGTGTTAACTGTTAATGTAAGTTAGTCCTTCTAAACCCTTTATCGTCAACTATTGTTTAATTTGCTCATACTCCCTATCGTTTACTGCTGTTTAGTTTGTTGTTTCTACCAAAATGCATGTTCGCAAGAACCGTAAGTTCTAAGTTTTACTTGTAAAACCAAATTCCTTATTCATACCATGCACATTACTCAATACTCCCTATATGTATGCTTGTTTTGTGGATCTATAATCCAGTGAAGCAGCCCACATTTGCACCTTGTCATCTCCTGTTTTATCTTACTGATGTGGCTGATGATATGAACAACATGTCATGCACATTAAGCAAAATAGATACAATGACTTTCTTTGCCCTTCATCTATGCTTGTTATGTTGACATGGTAATCCAGTAGTGTGGTGAAGCTCCCGCATTATAAAAATGCCAAATTATGCTATTGATATTTTGAACTTACTCTTTATTTTATAGTTTGAAATTGGATGGAATTGCCTATCATCTCTCTGCTTTGTTTCAGGGTGATATGCCTGATGGCATGCACAAGTCTGCTAAAGGCTGTGAGACAAACCCAATATATATTGCAGCAAAGAAGGCAAAACATCTTGAAGATAGCAAGACAACCCCAAAGTCTTGTCTTGATGCAGTGTTCAAGTTACATGAGACTAGCAGTCAGACAAGCTTACAGAATTCGTTGTCTGAATCAGTTCGACTTCTTTAGTCCCAAGTTCTAGCAGAAAGGCATTCTGCAACTCAACTTCGACTTGAAGTCATATCTCTAATAAAGATTGCGGAGAACACCAATGAGAACCTCATCGCTAAACATCTACACCTGGAAGCTATGACCGACGTGCTAGGCCGGTATCACAGCCTTGCTTAGCAGCTTGCGCAGCAGTTCTCGTGCAAGGCTAACCTTTCCTGAACTATCTTGGAAGTGGTCTCGGTTCAGTATTATTTTGTTACGCTGTAATGGTGCCTGTTGGTGTCAAAACTGGCGGATCTCGAGTAGGGGGTCCCGAACTGTGCGTCTAGGCTGGATGGTAACAGGAGGCAAGGGACACGAAGTTTTACCCAGGTTCGGGCCCTCTCGATGGAGGTAAAACCCTACGTCCTGCTTGACTAATATTGATGATATGGGTAGTACAAGAGTAGATCTACCACGAGATCGAAGAGGCTAAACCCTAGAAGCTAGCCTATGGTATGATTGTTGATGTGTATGTTGTCCTATGGGCTAAAACCCTCCGGTTTATATAGACACCGGATAGGGTTAGGGTTACATAGAGTCGGTTACAATGGTAGGAGATCTACATATCCGCATCGCCAAGCTTGCCTTCCACGCCAAGGAAAGTCCCTTCCGGACACGGGACGGAGTCTTCAATCTTGTATCTTCATAGTCTAGGAGTCCGGCTGAAGGTATAGTCCGGCCATCCGGACACCCCCTTATCCAGGACTCCCTCAGTAGCCCCCGAACGAGGCTTCAAAGACGATGAGTCCGGCGCGCAGATTGTCTTCGGCATTGCAAGGCGGGTTCTCCTCCAAATTCCATGTACCTGTTGAATAAAGTCTAGTTTCTTGTAGGTGTTGTGCTCCTTGGCTTCTGCGCCCAATAATGGCCGCTTCCCACGTGTCAAACGAATATGAAAGGTCTGGGTGTTTTTACATTCACACCCCTAGCCGCGTAAATGAGCTGACCTATTTAAGGAGACGAGGATTTAGATCCAAACCACACCTTACCCCTTCGCGAGTGTTCATCAGAGCGCATTCGAGAAAGATCCATTCCACCATGGCCAGCCGTCGCGACTCCTCCTCCCGCCCTTCCAGCCCTAAGCCTGGATATTGGGAAAGATGCTCCATCGCACATAGCGAGCTAGTGACGCTCCAGACCAAGGGATTTCTCCCCCGGCCTATATGATCCCGGTTCGAGCCGGTCTTGCCGTCTATAACGGCGGAGAGCAAGCGGAGAGCGCCTCTAATCCCTCCAAAGGAGAGCGGGTGTGCCTCGTCACTTATTTAATAAGGGGGCTTGGATTTCCAATCCATCCATTTCTCCAGGGGCTGCTGGAGTTCTACGGCCTCCAGCTACATCGTCTCACGCCTGCCTCGGTATTGCATATCGCGGGCTTTGTAGCCCTCTGGGAGCTGTTCTTGGGTGTTGAAGCTCATTTCGGACTGTGGAGGGAGCTATTTTGCCTCGTGCCCCGTTCCAAGAAGGGGTCTATGTGTCAAGTGAGCGGAGCCGAAGTATGGCGCATCGCCGGGACCGGTTATCTGTCCGGAACCCCAAAGAAGGCGTCCGAAGACTTGTCCTCGGAATGGTTTTACATAGAAGACGTTCCACTGCCGGATCCTGTCCGGATCGGCCTCCTTGAATTCAACAATGCTCCCTTAAAGAAGCGCCTAAGCTGGTGCCCACGGAGCCCCCAGAGGGAAAGTGACAGGGACGTTGTTTACCTGATGGCCGGATAAGATTGTTAGCTCATTCCGGACTAACCATGATCGGGGTCATGGCCACATGCATCATGCGAGGGGTGCAGCTGCTACAGTATAGAGGCCACCCCATGTGGGATTTCAACGGGGAGGATGACACCACCCGCTAGGGCCGTAAGGGGCCGGATTCGGCTGCGGCCCTAATAAAGACCTTGTCCGCTTTGTACAAGGGAGAAGAGGAGGATTTTCTCCACGTTGACCCAAAGGGTGGATTTTCCATGTACAATCCTCCAAGCTGGGTGAGTGATCACATCTTGCCCATCCATTTTATATCCCCATTGTTAAATATTTAATCTTAGTGATTTCGACGCAGGAAATGCGCCAGGCTGTTAAAGAAGTAAACAACCCTCCTCCACAACCCGAGGACCCAGGACGGTCCCTCGACCCGGACTCGCAAGAGGATCCGGAGCTTTCGATGGATCTGATTGATGGAGTGTTCCATCAATTGAGCAAGGAAAACGCCCTGGTGGCCATCACGGCTGATTATCCAGGGCTAATCCCGGCCTCCCAGAAACGGGAGGCCGAACCTGCGGTGACAAGCCAACGAGGGGCCGCAGGGCCCCGTGGGCAGAAAAGAGGTGCAGTCCGGACCGGCGCGTCAGCGCAAAGGTATGGCGCACCCCCTTATCCCAGGTGTTGTACCTTCAAGGCATATTAACACGTGTGCTCTCTTCAGGACAAAGAGACCTCGCCAAACTATATTCGGAGAGACCGCCAATCGCGCCTCCACCAGCCATGCTCCAAAGCATGGCCCGGAAGCGGGGCCGAACACAAGGCGCGCACCGGACGCTCCTCTGACGGAGGATGTGGACAGGTTGTCTGTCACCAACTCTGAGGTGGAGAGTGCCATGAACCACAGGCGTCGCCAGACAATTCTTCGCGACGCTTGTTTCTCCCAAGAGGTGTTAGATGCCTTTAAATCGGGAGATGCGTACCTCCGTGCCGCTCAAAATGGTCTAACCAGAGCCATGGAGCAATATGTAAAAGACATACGGGTAAGAAAATTTTGGTAATTATATATATACCAGTAGCCCCCGAGACTTGAAACAGTTAAAATAACTAATTTAAGGATCATTTGTTATGCAAGTTCTTACAGAAAAGAATTCCCGACTGTCCAAGGAGCTGGAAGAGTGCAAAGCCCAACTTGAGGCCGCACTAGCCGCGGCAGGGGAGCCTAAGGAGACCCCCTCTAGTAATATACACTCCGAAAGATAAGTATTTTGCGAGGCACGGCTTTGGTGCGAATCTGACAAATGAAATTGCAGATGGCGCCGGATTGAATCCGGAAAGGCAAAACTTCCTACGCCAGCTAAAGGCTGGTGAGAGGGTGCTGTTAAAGGTGATGGGCGAGAAGAACGATCTCCGAGATGCCAACACCAAGCTGGGCGTCGAGCTGAAAGATGTTCATGCCCAGCTGTTAGACTCCGTGAAGGAGAATCAGCGGCTTCGGCGCGACATATTTAGTGAGTGCTTGAACGAACCTTTTCAAAGAAAGTTCGGCGGGGAAGTCGACTAACAGAGCAATGTCTGTAGGTGTGTTGACAGGTCGTCCTGCAGAGGAGATGCCCGGTTCTACGGGTGACCTTCTTCCCGAGCTCTCGCAA
Source organism: Triticum monococcum (assembly GCA_034509565.1). Taxonomy (NCBI): domain Eukaryota; kingdom Viridiplantae; phylum Streptophyta; class Magnoliopsida; order Poales; family Poaceae; genus Triticum; species Triticum monococcum. The sequence goes on along the minus strand of CM067843.1, from coordinate 377,782,461 downwards.
CTACTCGATCGAGTTCGGCAGGCGATGCGAGGCGTTGCCCAGGCCCTATGGCCATCCGTCTAGATGCCCGAAGGTCTTGGAGAGCTTGCGGAGAAGCTAAAGGGAGCACCGCTGCGCTTACGATTGTGGAAGATATCAGCCTGCCGTCAAGGCGCTAGGGAGGCCTGGGCCATGGTGAAGACGCGGTACGCAAAGGCTGACCCCAACCACATGGCCGAGGTCAGTCCTATAGGGCCCGATGGGAAGGAGATCCCTGTAAGCTTAGTGTATGGCCAAGTAGAGTTGGCCGCAAAGTATTCCCAGCAGGACTATAAATTAGACAGCATGTTAGATGGTATTGAAGAGGAATACAATCAGTCAAAATGACTATGTAATTTAATTGACATTTATAATGCCTTCTAGCCAGATTGTAGATCATTTTTCATGGCCGACCTTTTCGCTTCAGCCTCGGGACCTAACGGTCTGGAGTGTGTCGGAATTCCCATGCGGTTATATAGGAACCGGGGAATGCTTGGAGACTAGGCATAGGGTTCATTAGTGCGTGAATAGACAAGTGCCCGACTAGTTATGTTATATTACATGGTTAGTAAGAAACATCTTCCAGGGAGAATAGTTCTGTTAGGGGTTCCTTTCCCTGGGAGGCATGCCCTAAGGTGCATGTCCATGCTGCGAAAAGAAACACAGGAAAAACATCTGGGTGCATAAATATAAAAAATAAAAAAAGATCATCTTTAGTTCACCAACCGAATATTCCCTTAAGAACGCTAGCTTTCGGCTTCACCCAGTCTGAGGTACATGTCCGGCTGACCCGGCAGTAACAATAGGTGCTCCCTTTACCACCTAGCCGAACAATCGGGAACGTAGGGGTAAGCACAGGAGCCAGGCAACCCAGCTTGGCCAAAACTTAAGTCATATCGATGCATATAATGGTGAATAAAAGGTACATGCGGAAGTGTGACACATGTGTTGGGCATGAAGCCCGTGTGAATAAGCTTCTGTTTAAAGAAGCCCCCAGGTTTAATGAGCGCGGATAGCACGTCACTTTATGAGCCTTTAAAGGCTATAAGAGAGAGAGAGAGAAGAAGAGAAATGTAAGACAGAAAATATATAAAAAATGGACAAAGGAAGGAGACGAACATAGAGTCTGGCGCTAGGCATAGAATCTTCGGAGACGGGCTGCGTTCCATGGGTTTGGCTCGAGTCGGTTATCCGATGCATCTCGCAGGCGGTACACTCCACCAGTCAAGACTTGGTCAATTATGAAGGGACCTTCCCACTTGGGCTTGAGTTTGTCCTCTTTCTTGTCTGGTAGTCGTAGAACTAATTCACCAATGTTGTAATTTTTCGCCCGTACTTCTCTGCTTTGGTATCTTCGAGCCTGTTGTTGATAAAATGCGGAACGGGCTTTTGCCATGTCACGCTCCTCCTCCAATGCGTCTAAGCTGTCCTGCCGATCGATCTCGGCTTCTCTTCCTTCGTACATGCGCACTCGAGGTGAGTCATGAATTATGTCGCAGGGCAAAACTGCCTCCGCGCCGTACACCATAAAGAATGGTGTGTATTCGGTGGTGCGATTCGGCGTGGTCCGTAGCCCCCAGAGTACAGAGTCGAGCTCCTCTACCTAGTGCATGTTAGATTCCTTGAGAGACCGCACTAATCTGGGTTTAATGCCGCTCATGATAAGACCATGTGCATGTTCAACCTGGCCGTTAGTTTGTGGGTGATAGACGGAAGCATAATCGAGCTTGATGCCCATGTTTTTGCACCAGAGTTTTACTTCGTCGGTCGTGAAGTTCATGCCGTTATCAGTGATGATGCTGTGGGGAACGCCGTAATGGTGTACGACCCCAGATATAAAGTCTATCACCGGTTCGGATTCGGCCGTCTTAACAGGCTTGGCTTCTATCCATTTGGTGAAGTTATCCACCATGACCAGTAAGTATTTTTGCTTGTGGGTTCCGCCTTTAAGGGGTCCAACCATGTCAAGCCCCCAGACCACAAAGGGCCAAGTAATGGGGATAGTTCGGAGGGCGGTGGGTGGCATATGGCTTTGGTTTGCAAAGAGCTGGCAACCGGTGCATCATTGGACTAAGTCCTGAGCGTCTGCCTGGGCCGTCGGCCAATAAAAGCCTGTACGAAAGGCCTTGCTTACAAGGGACCGAGCTGCAGCGTGATGACCGCCCAGTCCGGCATGAATTTCAGCCAGGAGGTTCCGCCCCTCCTCTTCGGAGATGCACCTTTGAAGGGCTCCGGTAGTGCTTTTCTTATAAAGCTCTCCCTCGTGGACTATGTAGGCTTTGGATCGCCGCACTATGCAGCGTGCCTCATTTTGGTCCTCGAGGAGATCCTACCTAGTGAGGTAGGCGAGGAATGGTTCTGTCCACGGGGCGATGACGGCCATTATTACATGGGCTGAAGGTGTTATTTCATTGGCAGAGCCTCCGATTGTGTCAGAATGTTCGGTGTCGGGCAGTGCGGTTGGGTCCGGGGTGTTATTGTTCGGCTCCCCTTCCCATACTACGGATGGCTTGAACAGCCTTTCCAAGAAGATGTTGGGGGGGACTACATCGCGTTTTGCGCTGATGCGTGCCAGGACATTTGCCGCCTGATTATTTTCCCGGGCTATATGGTGAAATTCAAGCCCCTCGAACCGAGCTGACATTTTTAGGACGGCGTTGCGGTAAGCTGCCATTTTTGGATCCTTGGCATCGAAGTCTCCATTTATTTGGGATATTGCGAGGTTCGAGTCCCCGCGCACCTCTAGGCGTTGAATGCCCATGGATACTGCCATCCGGAGATCATGTAAAAGGGCCTCATATTCGGCTGCATCATTGGAGTCCGTGTACATAATCTAAAGTACGTATTGAACTGTGTCTCCTGCGGAGGACATCATAATGACGCCAGCCCCTAGTCCGTCCAACATCTTGGAGCCGTCGAAATGCATGATCCAATTTGAATATGTGCCGTACTCTTTAGGGAGTTCGGCCTCCGTCCATTCTGCGACGAAGTCGGACAAGACTTGCGACTTGATGGCTCGCCGTGGCTTATAAGTTATGTCGAACGGGAGGAGCTCAATGGCCCATTTTGCAATCCGGCCCGTTGCGTCATGGTTGTTTATAATATCGTTAAGTGGTACTTCCGAGGCTACTATTATTGAACACTCTTGAAAGTAGTGTCGTAGCTTCCGGGATGCCATGAATACCGCGTATGCGATCTTTTGATAATGCGGGTACCTTGATTTGCAAGGAGTGAGGACAGTGGACACATAATAGACCGGCTTTTGAAGGGGGAATTTGTGTCCGTCCGCTTCTCGTTCGACGACGAGCACTGCGCTTACAACCTGATGTGTTGCTGCAATGTATAATAGCATTGGTTCGCCAATATTTGGCGCGGCCAGGACTGTTTTGTTGCCAGTATGGCTTTTATTTCCTCGAGTCCGGCCGTGGCTACATCCGTCCATTCGAAGTGTTCGGTGCGCCGAAGGAGGCGGTAAAGGGGTAGGGCCTTTTCTCCCAAGCGGGAGATAAAGCGGCTTAGAGCCGCCACACATCCGGTTAACTTTTGTATTTGTTTGAGGTCCTCTGGGATATCCAGTTGCGACAGAGCTCGGATCTTGGCTGGATTTGCTTCGATTCCTCTACCGGATATAATGAAGCCCAAGAGCTTTCCGGCTGGAATGCCGAAAATGCATTTTTCCGGGTTGAGCTTGATGTCGTATGTTCAGAGGTTATCAAATGTGAGCCTCAAGTCGTCTACTAGAGATTCGACATGTCTTGTTTTGACGACCACATCATCTACATATGCCTCCGCTGTTTTGCCAATCTGGCTTGCCAGACATGTCTGAATCATGCGCCGATATGCTACACCGGCGTTTTTGAGCCCGAAGGGCATTGTGTTGAAGCAGAATGGGTAGTATGGTGTGATAAATGCCGTTGCGGCTTGGTCTGATTCTGCCATCTTGATTTGATGGTTGCCGGAATATGCGTCGAGGAAACACAACGAATCGTGTCCTGTGGTAGCGTCGATAATTTGATCGATGCGGGGGAGGGGGAAGGGATCCTTTGGGCAAGCCTTATTAAGGTCTTTAAAATCAACGCACAGGCGCCAGGATTTGTCCTTCTTTGGTACTATCACCAGGTTTGCTAGCCAGTCCAGATGTTTTATATCTCTGATGAATCCGGCCTCCAATAGCTTTGCTAGCTCCTCTCCCATAGCCTGTCTCTTAGGTTCAGAAAAATGCCGAAGAGCCTATTTGACAGGTTTGAATCCTGTTTGGATACTTAAGCTATGCTCGGCCAGCCTGCGTGGGATTCCTGGCATGTCTGAAGGGTGCCAGGCGAAAATGTCCCAGTTCTCTCGTAGGAACTCTCGCAGTGCGGCGTCTACATCAGGGTTTAACTGTGCCCCGATGGAAGCTGTTTTATTTGGGTCCGTTGGATGGACTTGGAATTTGATTATTTCGTCCGCTGGTTTAAAGGAGGTGGACTTGGATCTTTTGTCGAGTACCACATCGTCCCTATTCACCATAGAGCGCAGCGCAGTCAATTCCTCAGCCGCTAGGGCTTCGGATAGTGCCTCAAGGGCCAGTGCGGCTGTCTTGTTTTCGGCGCGGAGTGCTATGTCCGGGTCACTAGAGAGAGTCTTGATCCCGTTAGGCCCGGGCATCTTGAGCTTCATGTACCCGTAATGGGGTATTGTGTAACACCCTCGATGCGGCTATAGCTCCCATGTGTCGAGGCATGACTTAGAGACATAACCGCATTGAAAGCAATGTCGCAAGTTAGGCAATCATCACAACATCCCATGTAATATATATAATAAAAGGGGAGATACAATAGTTGGCTTACACTCGCCACGTCACATCAAAGTACATAAATAACATACATCATCCAAACACTCATGGCCCGACTACGGCACCAAAATAAAAGACAACCCAACAAGCGACATAGGTCCCGATCACCCCAACTGGGCACCACTACTGATCATCAGGAAAAGACACATAGTAACGCTGAGAATCCTCGTCGTACTCCCACTTGAGCTCAAGCGCGCCATCTGGAGCTGTATCATCTGTCCCTGCATCTGGTGTAATAGTAATCTGTGAGCCACAGGGACTCAGCAATCTCGCACCCTCGCGATCAAGACTATTTAAGCTTAATAGGTAGGATGGGGGGTAAATGTAAGTGAAGCTGCAGCAAGCGACTAGCACATATGGTGGCTAACTTATTCGCAAAAGAGAGCGAGAAGAGGAGGCAAGGCGCGAGCGAGAAACTAGAGAGCAACCTGCGCAAACATAACTCCAACACCGTGTCCACTTCCCGGACTCCGCCGAGAAGAGGCCATCACGGTAACACACTCAGTTGATTCATTTTAATTGATTGAGGTTCAAGTTATCTACAACCGGACATTAACAAATTCCCATCTGCCCATAACCGCGGGCACGGCTTTCGAAAGATCAATCCCTGGAGGGGAGTCCCAACTTAGCCCATGACAAGATCTCATGGTCAACGAAGGAATAGACCTCCACCCAAGACACACCGATCAGACTCGGTATCCCGGTACAACAAGACGATTTGACAGGTTAAGACTAGACCAGCAACACCGCCCGAATGTGCCGACAAATCCCGATAGGAGCTGCAAATATCTCGTTCTCAAGGCACACTCAGATGAGCAATCCGTACAACTAAAACCATCCCTCGAGTTTCCCCGAGGTGCGCTGCACAGGGCTCTAGTTCGGACCAACACTCAGAGGAGCACTGGCCCGTGGGGGGCTAAAATAAAGATGACCCTCGGGCTCCGGAAACCCAAGGGAAAAAGAGGCTAGGTGGCAAATGGTAAAACCAATGTTGGGCATTGCTGGGAAGCTTTAATCGAGGCGAACTATCAAGGGGTTCCCATTATAGCCCAACCGTGTAAGGGACGCAACAATCCGGGAACATAACACCGATATGACGGAAACTAGGGCGGCAAGAGTGGAACAAAACACTAGGCGAGAGGCCGAGCCTTCCACCCTTTACCAAGTATATAGATGCCTTAAGATAACATAGCAATATAGTGATATCCCAACAAGTAAATAAATGTCCCAACAAGGAACGACTCCAATCTTCACCTGCAACTAACAACGCTATAAGAGGGGCTGAGCAAAGCGGTAACATAGCCAATCAACGGTTTGCTAGGACAATGGTGGGTTAGAGGTTCAACATTGCAATTGGGAGGCTGCAAGCAAGTGGTAGGCATCATAGCATTGGCATAGCAAAAGAGCGAGCAAACTAGCATAGCAAAGATAGTAGTGATTTCGAGGGTATGATCATCTTGCCTGCACAGTTGTCAGAGTTGACTGGATCCTCAAAAGCAAACTCAACGGGCTCCTCGTTAGCAAACTCATCTCCCGGCTCTACCCAAACAACACAAACAAGCAACAAGAATACAATCAACCACGTGCAAACTCCAACAATAAGATGCAATGATGGTGTGCTATGCGGGATGCGATGCGGGATGCAAAATGCAAGACGTGACAGGAAATGCATGAAACTGGCCTCAACATGGAAAACCAAGTGTGTGCCACTGGATAGAGGGGATGAAATCGCTTGAAAACGATATAAAGATCATTGGAATCGGAGTTACGGTTTGGAAATGGCAAGCGTTTTAAGAAATGACACCGGTCTGCGATTTACAGCAATAGGCATCTAAATGCAACGAAATGAACATGCTACAGCCACCAAACATGACAACAAAATACATGGCAGGGATGCCCACAAGATGCTTAACAAAACACTAGCACTGAGCCACGGCCAAATTCATCCATTAAGAGGTTCAAACAAGCATGGCAAAAACGCAAATGCAAAACAGATTTCAGACTTAGTGAAATTAACACTAGTCTGAAATCTCAGATCACGAAGCTCTCTTCGGAGCAGCAAAACAACATGATACATGACCTGATTATGACAAGTAAGAACATGGCATGGAGCTACTCAACAAGCTTATCAAAAGTCCCAAAGTGACCTGGGGCCAAAAGGGATGACAAAATATACTAACAAGCACACGAACATAGCTCACGCACAACCAGTTTTCAGACTTAGTGAAAACTGAGACATGCTGAAATATAACTCACGAAGGCATGTAAACGAGCTCGATGCACTCACTACGGTGCAAGTCATGGCAAGGCAAGCATACATCCATTTAGAAGGCACAAAATTCTAGCTATATATGGCAAGAACAATGACATAGCATGCACGGATCAATAACAATAGCATCGGCAAAATCGCAAACAAGTTGACGATCTGCCCAGATTTACCACGAAGCAAAAGTAGAGCTCGATTGACTCAAGCTAGAGTACTCCACATGTGCAAAAAAAGACATGGATGGATAGAGCATAACATGATTAACAAAACTCCCTTACTGATCATCCTCAAAAGAGGCATGGATCACTAGGAAACAACCTGAACATATGGCATCATGAACTAAATAATCCCAGACTTAGGGAAATCCACCAAGTCCCTGAAAACAGATCTACCAAGTGCCTCACTTTGCAAGCTTGCACAAGTCACCACACACATCCTAAAAATGCATGGGTTGCACCTGTGGAAATAAGACAAAATGCTTAACAAATCATATGAAGGACTCACATGCATAGCATGCACACAATAATCATGGCAAAAATGACAAAAGTCTAAGATGAACTAGCAGATCTGACAATTATCTCACGAAGCCTCCTTCTAGCAGCATTTAGGGCATCAAGATGAACTCAAATGAAAATGATGCAATGGAATGAAATGATGTACATGTCGAGGCGAACATTTTTATATACTATATGTCCAAAACGGAGCTACGGATGCAAAGATATGGCAGGTCAAAGTATGCTCGAAAAACTAGGGTTTAGAGGGGAAAAAGTCAACCATGAGGAGTAAATCTCAGATCTGGATCGCACGGATTACGAGGATCACCGGGGTACTGTTCACGGCCGGACTTGGAGCTCGCCAGAGACGGAGAGGAAGAAGAGGAGGCCGGGGGTTGGACGGGGCGGCATCGGACTTGGGCGGCGGCGGAGCGGCGTCCCGAGGCGGGCCGAGCGAGGCGGTGGCCGGCGGCGGCTGGGCGGCGATGCCGGGGCTCGCCAGCGACGACGGCAGCTGCCGGCGATGGAGGCGTGCGGCGGCGCGGGTCCACGGCGTCGGGGAAGACGGGCGGCGCGAGGCGGCGGGGGCAGTGGCCCGCTCGGGCGGCACGGGGGCCGGGCGCGGGCCGGCGGCGGCGGTGGTAGGCGGCGACACGTGGCGCGAGCGGATTGGCAGCGGCGGATCGGGTGGACGCGTCCGGCCGGGGGCGGACATGTCCGTCGGCGGGATCTGGAGTTTTTTTTGGAACTAGGGTTTCGGGGGAGAAGACGAATCCGAAAATGGAGGGGGCTATTTATAGGCATAAGTGGAGCTAGGAGAGTCCAAATGAGGTGCGGTTTTCGGCCACGCGATCGTGATCGAACGCTCTAGGACATGGAGCAGAGTTTGGTGGGTTTTGGGCCAAATTGGAGGGGTGTTGGGCTGCAACACACACGTGGCCTTTTCGGTCCCTCGGTTAACCGTTGGAGTATCAAACGAAGTCCAAATGATACGAAACTTGACAGGCGGTCTACCGGTAGTCAACCAAGGCCGCATGACAAGTCTCGGTCCAATCCGGAAATGTTTAATCCCCACACATGAAAGAAAGCTAGAATTGACCGCCAGAGGAGAACGAAGCGCCGGAATGCAAAACGGACAACGGGGAAAATGCTCGAATGCATGAGATGAACACGTATGCAAATGCAATGCACATGATGACATGATATGAGATGCATGAAAACGAAAACAACACATGGAGACAAAGAACCGAACCCGAGAAATAAATATAACTTAACGCCGGAAACGGCAAGAGTTGGAGTACAAATTGGGAAAGTTATATCTGGGGTGTTACAACACTCCACCACTACGAAAAGATCTCGTCCCGTGATCTAGGACTGAAAGAACGCCGGGTACTCAGAACGGAGGTGATCCTCGCGTTCCCAGGTAGCTTCACGGTCGGAATGGTGTGACCACTTGACTTTGAGAAATTTGATTGACTTGTTGCGAGTCCTGCGTTCAGTCTCTTCAAGGATTGCAACTGGGTGCTCACGATAGGAGAGATCTTCTTGGAGCTCAATGTCCTCCAAGTTGACGGTGCGATCAGGCGTCTTGAAGCACTTTCGGAGTTGAGAGGCATGGAACACATCATGAACATTTGCAAAGTTTGACGGAAGCTTGAGTTGATAGGCTAGGTCGCCTCTCTTGCTGACAATCTTGAAAGGTCCGACGTATCTAGGGGCAAGCTTCCCTTTGATACCGAAGCGACGAGTCCCTTTCATAGGAGAGACGCGAAGGTAAACGTGATCTCCGATCTCGAAAGCCAAATCACGGTGCTTACTATCATAGTAGCTCTTCTGGCAGGATTGGGCTACTTTGAGGTTATCACGAATTACCTTGCACATTTCTTCTACCTCTGTGATTAAGTCATTACCCAGCAGCTGACGTTCACCGGTTTCAGACCAGTTGAGAGGGGTACGGCATTTCCTACCATACAGAATTTCAAATGGGGCCTTGCCCGAACTTGCTTGAAAACTGTTGTTGTATGAGAATTCAGCATAAGGAAGACAATACTCCCACTTCATGCCGAAGGAGATAACACAAGCCCTGAGCATATCTTCAAGAATCTGGTTGACACGCTCGACTTGACCACTTGTTTGAGGATGGAAAGCTGTGCTGAAGCGGATGTTGGTGCCCATGGCCTTTTGAAAAGAATCCCAAAACTTGGAGGTAAAGATGCTGCCACGGTCTGGAGATATCACTTGAGGAATACCATGCAGAGAGACAATTCGAGAGGTATAGAGTTCCGCCAATTGCGCTGCAGTGATCAACTCTTTGATAGGCAGAAAGTGAGCCACTTTGGTGAGCTTGTCGATGACAACGAATATAGCATCATTGCCACGCTTGGACTTTGGAAACCCAGTCACGAAGTCCATTTCAATGTGGTCAAACTTCCATTCTGGAATGGCAAGAGGTTGGAGGAGACCTGCTGGCCTTTGGTGTTCTGCCTTCACTCTTCTGCAGACATCACATTCATTCACAAATTGAGCGATCTCGCGCTTCATTCGAGTCCACCAATAAGCTTGCTTGAGATCCTGATACATCTTCGTGCTCCCAGGGTGGATGGAGAGGAGAGAGTTGTGAGCCTCGTTCATGATCACTTTACGAAGTTCACCTTTGGGTACAACAATTCGATCCTCAAAGAAGAGAGTGTCCTTGTCATCAAGGCAGTAGCACTTGTACTTGGTCTGACTCTTGGCAATCCCAATCTTCACCTTTTTCACCATAGCATCAAGAAGCTGGGCTTGGCGAATCTGGTCTTCCAAGGTAGGAGAGACTTGAAGGTTGGCGAGGAAACCTTGAGGAACAACTTGCAGATTAAGTTTGCGGAAAGCTTCACAAAGCTCGGGTTGATAAGGCTTCAGAATCAGACTGTTGCAATATGCTTTCCTGCTCAAAGCGTCAGCAATCACATTGGCCTTGCCAGGAGTATACTCGATACTCGGATTGTACTCTTGAATCATTTCGACCCATCGAGTTTGCCTGAGGTTGAGATTAGGCTGGGTGAAGATGTACTTGAGACTCTTGTGATCAGTGAAAATATCCACTTTTCTTCCCAATAGAAGATGTCTCCAAGTCTAAAGAGCATGCACAACTGCCACCAACTCGAGATCATGAGTGGGGTAGTTCTTCTCATTAGGCTTCAACTGGCGAGAGGTATAAGCAACAACTTTCTTCTCTTGCATCAATACAGCACCAAGGCCTTGGGGAGAGGCATCACAAAAGACCTCGTACAACTTGGATTCATCAGGCAGAGTCAGAACTGGAGCAGTGATCAACTTCTCTTTCAAAGTGTTGAAAGCAATATCACACTCCGAAGACCAAACGTACTTGACGTGCTTCTGAAGAAGATTTGAGAGAGGCTTCGCGATCTTAGAAAAGTTTTCAATGAATCTTCGGCAGTAGCTTGCGAGACCGAGGAAGCTACGAAGTTGCTTCACGTTCTGAGGAGGTTCCCAATTAACAATTGCAGACACCTTCTCAGGATTCAGGGCAATGCCCTTGGCAGAGATGATATGGCCAAGATAAAGAACCTCATCGAGCCAAAATTCACACTTGGAGAACTTGGCGTAGAACTAATGTTCCCTGAGCTTGTCAAGAACCAAACGCAAGTGCTTGGCATGATCTTCCTTGTTCTTGGAGAAAACCAGAATGTCGTCGAGATAGACCAAAACGAAGTCATTGGTGTAGGGGTTGAAGATGAAGTTCATCATGCGAGAGAACGTCGGAGGAGCGTTGGCGAGGCCAAAAGACATGACAGTGTATTCATATGACCCATAGCTTGTCCTGAAAGCCGTCTTGGGAATATCTTGCTCACGGATTCGACTCTGATGATAACCCATACGGAGATCAAGCTTGGAGAATACTTGGGCACCCTTGAGTTGTTCGAACAGCTCATTGATGTTGGGGAGTGGGTATTTGTTCTTGATGGTCTTCTTGTTCAATGGATGATAATCGACACAAAGTCGGTCCGTTCCATCCTTCTTCACAAAAAGTACACCACAACCCCACGGAGAAGAACTAGGCCGGATGAGACCCATTCTTTCTTGAATATCGAGTTGTTTCTTCAGCTCCTTCAACTCTTCAGGTCCGAGCTTGTAAAGATGCTTGCACACAGGTTTCGTACCGGGCTCAAGATCAATAACAAATTCAACGGGCCGGTGCGGAGGCATTCCTGGGAGCTCTTCTGGGAAGACGTCTTGATACTCACAAACGACTGGAATCTGCGAAATACTATCCAATTCACCCTTCTCATTGAGAGAAAACAACCGGATTGTATCATCACGAGCGGCAAAGACAATGACATCCTCAGATGAATGAGTCAGTTGAATCTGCCTGGCTGCACAATCGAGCTGAGCCTTGTGCTTAGAGAGCCAGTCCATCCCGAGAATAAGATCAATATCGGAGTCACCAAGAACCACCGGAGAAGAGAGAAACTTGTAGTTGCCCAAAGTGATTGTAACATCCGGAATGCATACTCGAGATGTCAACAGACTGGCCGGAGAGTCAATAGACAATGGACTCGGCAACATTTGAGTAACAAAATCATGCTTGGAAGCAAAAGGTCTCGAGATGAAACAATGCGATGCACCAGTATCAAAAAGTACTTTTGCAGGAATATCGTTAACAGGAAGGTTACCCATGATGACATCTGACGAATCCTCTGCCTGAGCTGCATTCACCATATTGACCTTGGCATGCTTAGGGTTATGCTTGACCATAGCTGTACTTGCCGATCTCACAGGAGGAGGAGGAGGAAGACGCCTCTGGTTGAAACACTTGTTGGCATAGTGACCCTTCTGTTGGCACTTGTTGCACGTGACCTCTGAAAGCGGACGGTGGTACGGAGCACTTGATCTTGGAGCTGGAGACGAAGTCTTGTTCTGAAAGCCTGGGTTGGGTGGGTGGGAAGAACCACTGCCACCTTTGCTCTTCTGCTGATACGGCTGACGGAACGGAGGAGGAGGAAGCCAATACTTCTGCTGCTTGGCCACTTGAGTAGAGGAAGAAGGCGTAGTGTCTCTGACTCGCTTCCTGGAAACATCACACCTCAACTGAGCAGCCTCTTGCTTCAGTGCCATGTTGTAGAACTCATCGTACCTCAACGGCTCAAAGAGGACAAGAGCGAGCTGAATTTCTTCTCTGAGACCACCCCTGAACTGGTATGTCATGCTCTTCTCATCAGGAACATCCTGCTTGGCAAAACGGGCGAGATTCTGGAACAACTTGTTGTAGTCATAGACAGACAAAGAGCCTTGCTTCAGATTGCGGAATTCCTGACGCTTACTTTCAGTCACACTCTGAGGGATGTGATGAGCTCAGAAATCTCGATGGAAATCATCCCAAGTGATCAAACGTCCACCTCTGGAATCCTTGTACTGCTGGAACCACTCTACAACCTGATCTTTGAGTTGGAAGGAAGCGAACTTGACAAAATCTTCAGGCCTGACGTTGCTGCATTCAAAATGCTTGCCCAGATCCACTAGCCAATCGTCAGCATCGGTTGCCTCAACACAATTGCTGAACGTCTTTGGACCATTTGCAAGGAACTGGTTCAGTGTAGCAAAATGGTTCTGATTGTTGCCTTGATTCCCTTGACTGCCTTGATTTCGCCCTTGGAGGATTTGCATGATCAACTGTGTGTTTGCATTGGTTGCGGCCATCACAGCTTGCCAAGCCTCCGGAGGAGGTGGAGGTGGTGGCGGATCCGGATTCGGAGTCGTGCGCGTTGGAGGAGCCCTCCTGAAGAGGTTGACCACCATTAGCACATAGATAGACAAATATTGAAGCTGAATCCAACGGAATGAATATTGCAACATAAAGTCTTCACATCCGAACAAAATGGACGAATGCATTTCTCTTGAAGTGGTCACATATCCCTAAATTGCGAAGCCACGTAGAGTTAGGTAGAAGAGGTAAATCAACAAGGGATGGAATCAACATATGACTTCGAAGCAACTCGAATACCACAACTCAAAATAAAACCAAGGATTGGCTTGCGAAATAAGCCGGAACAAACATATGATAGAGATTTCGTCCGAAGTTTTCGTGGTGGGACCTACACGGGCTCGATCATATAGCACCATCATGTACAAGGCAGTGCACATGACATACGAAGCATCCCCGAGTCAGCATAGCCAAGGACTCTCTAAGACACAACGAGACCACTGTAAAATCGACCGTGAATAGGCGAACCACTAGACGTCAAACCCCAATTTCATATCATACATCTGTCGGAAAAGATATCCTAAGAGCTACTTGAATTCCCACCTATGAAACTCCCGAAACTTTCCGGTTATGCAATCAGGTGTTGGGGATACAGGGGAAGCATAATATCTCACCCAAACTAGCAATACCTACATCCAGCTGTATCCATCCTTCAACACATAACCAAGAAACCTTCGGAAAACATCTACCTCAACCTTCGAAAAGCATCCGTTATACAAGTTATGGCGATACTCCCGAACTCCCGCCCCAGTACTGGGTGGCGTCGAGGTTATCTCACCAACGAACTGCATAAAGGAGATTTTCGATGTCGGCGAACATATCTCAAGTATTCCAGAATTGCAACGATAAAATTATGATGACAACACCTCAGAGCTCAACTCACCGGGACACTTCCACTAAACCCCTGACAGGAGGCACCAAGACAATGTTCTCATCATAAGCCATCGAAACGATTCCAAGATACTCGCGTGATCCTAAGAAAAAATTCAGTGAAATTTGAGAAGAGAAGAGTCAAAACTCTACGTCAGGATGCCTTACCAGAGCGATGAGGAGACTGGGAAGTAAAAAGAATTCCTAATCTCTCCGATATATAATTCCTAAATGACTCAAAACATTTTTTCTAGACACAACTCGGCTGCTAAAAACGATCAATCAGTGGGGGCTCTTGTAACGCCCCGGACACACCTGCCGGTGGTCGTTACTCCTGGCGGGATCTAGACTGGCCCCACAGATCAATACTAGTATTTTCTGCGCACTTTGTCCTCACTCATGCGCACCCGGGAGCAACTTCCCGGTCGGTCACCCATCCTGACACTACTCCAAGCTGAGCATGCTTAACTTTGGAGTTCTGTCCGAATGGGCTCCCAGAAAAGAAGGAATTCCTTATTGATATGAGTAGTCTATCACCCCTAATAAGCCAAGCCATCACATACACCCCCACTCAGAGGAACCGACGTCCTCGTCGGGCCACAGGAACGTTCCCTCTTGGCACAAACATCTATGCTTCCAGTCCGGTACATGTGCCATGTCGGGTGCCACGATGGGTCACAAACGTCATGAACAACATGACCACGCACCTGTCCGCAACCATCCGTGTAACCACGAGGGTCGGCTCTGATACCAACTTGTAACGCCCTCGATGCGGCTATAGCTCCAACGTGTCGAGGCACGACTTAGAGACATAACCGCATTGAAAGCAATGTCGCAAGTTAGGCAATCATCACAACATCCCATGTAATATATATAATAAAAGGGGAGATACAATAGTTGGCTTACACTCGCCACGTCACATCAAAGTACATAAATAACATACATCATCCAAACACTCATGGCCCGACTACGGCGCCAAAATAAAAGACAACCCAACAAGCGACATAGGTCCCGATCACCCCAACTGGGCACCACTACTGATCATCAGGAAAAGACACATAGTAACGCTGAGAATCCTCGTCGTACTCCCACTTGAGCTCAAGCGCGCCATCTGGAGCTGTATCATCTGTCCCTGCATCTGATGTAATAGTAATCTGTGAGCCACAGGGACTCAGCAATCTCGCACCCTCACGATCAAGACTATTTAAGCTTAATAGGTAGGATGGGGGTAAATGTAAGTGGAGCTGCAGCAAGCGACTAGCACATATGGTGGCTAACTTATTCGCAAAAGAGAGTGAGAAGAGGAGGCAAGGTGCGAGCGAGAAACTAGAGAGCAACCTGCGCAAACATAACTCCAACACCGTCTCCACTTCCCGGACTCCGCCGAGAAGAGGCCATCACGGTAACACACTCAGTTGATTCATTTTAATTGATTAAGGCTCAAGTTATCTATAACCGGACATTAACAAATTCCCATCTGCCCATAACCGTGGGCACGGCTTTCAAAAGATCAATCCCTGCAGGGGAGTCCCAACTTAGCCCATGACAAGCTCTCACGGTCAACGAAGGAATAGACCTCCAGCCAAGACACACCGATCAGACTCGGTATCCCGGTACAACAAGACGATTCGACAGGTTAAAACTAGACCAGCAACACTGCTCGAATGTGCCGACAAATCCCGATAGGAGCTGCACATATCTCATTCTCAGGGCACACTCAGATGAGCAATCCATACAACTAAAACCAGCCCTCGAGTTTCCCCGAGGTGCGCTGCACAGGGCTCTAGTTCGGACCAACACTCAGAGGAGCACTGGCCCGTGGGGGGCTAAAATAAAGATGACCCTCGGGCTCCGGAAACCCAAGGGAAAAAGAGGCTAGGTGGCAAATGGTAAAACCAATGTTGGGCATTGCCGGAAAAGCTTTAATCGAGGCGAACTATCAAGGGGTTCCCATTATAGCCCAACCGCGTAAGGGACGCAACAATCCGGGAACATAACACCGATATGACGGAAACTAGGGCGGCAAGAGTGGAACAAAACACTAGGCGAGAGGCCGAGCCTTCCACCCTTTACCAAGTATATAGATGCACTAAGATAACATAGCAATATAGTGATATCCCAACAAGTAAATAAATGTCCCAAGAAGGAACGGCTCCAATCTTCACCTGCAACTAACAACGCTATAAGAGGGGCTGAGCAAAGCGGTAACATAGCCAATCAACGGTTTGCTAGGACAATGGTGGGTTAGAGGTTCAACATGGCAATTCGGAGGCTGACAAGCAAGTGGTAGGCATCGTAGCATTGGCATAGCAAAAGAGCGAGCAAACTAGCATAGCAAAGATAGTAGTGATTTCGAGGGTATGATCACCTTGCCTGCACAGTTGTCAGAGTTGACTGGATCCTCAAAAGCAAACTCAACGGGCTCCTCATTAGCGAACTCGTCTCCCGGCTCTACCCAAACAACACAAACAAGCAACAAGAATACAATCAACCACGTGCAAACTCCAACAATAAGATGCAATGATGGTATGCTATGCGGGATGCAAAATGCAAGACATGACAGGAAATGCATGAACCGGGCCTCAACATGGAAAACCAAGTGTGCCACTGGATAGAGGGGATGAAATCGCTTGAAAACGATATAAAGATCATTGGAATCGGAGTTACGGTTTGGAAATGGCAAGCGTTTTAAGAAATGACACCGGTCTGCGATTTACAGCAAGTAGGCATCTAAATGCAACGAAATGAACATGCTACAGCCACCAAACATGACAACAAAATACATGGCAGGGATGCCCACAAGATGGTTAACAAAACACTAGCACTGAGCCACGGCCAAATTCATCCATTAAGAGGTTCAAACAAGCATGGCAAAAACGCAAATGCAAAACAGATTTAAGACTTGGTGAAATCAACACTAGTCTGAAATCTCAGATCACGAAGCTCTCTTCGGAGCAGCAAAACAACATGATACATGACCTGATTATGACAAGTAAGAACATGGCATGGAGCTACTCAACAAGCTTATCAAAAGTCCCAAAGTGACCTGGGACCAAAAGGGATCACAAAATATACTAACAAGCACACGAACATAGCTCACGCACAACTAGTTTTCAGTCTTAGTGAAAACTGAGACATGCTGAAATATAACTCACGAAGGCATGTAAACGAGCTCGATGCACTCACTACGGTGCAAGTCATGGCAAGGCAAGCATACATCCATTTAGAAGGCACAAAATGCTAGCTAGACATGGCAAGAACGATGACATAGCATGCACGGATCAATAACAATAGCATCGGCAAAATCGCAAACAAGTTGACGATCTGCCCAGATTTATCACGAAGCAAAACTAGAGCTCGCTTGACTCAAGCTAGAGTACTCCACATTTGCAAAAAAAGACATGGATGGATATAGCATAACATGATTAACAAAACTCCCTTACTGATCATCCTCAAAAGAGGCACGGATCACTAGGAAACAAGCTGAACATATGGCATCATGAACTAAATAATCCCAGACTTAGGGAAATCCACTAAGTCCCTGAAAACAGATCTACCAAGTGCCTCACTTTGCAAGCTTGCACAAGTCACCACACACATCCTAAAAATGCATGGGTTGCACCTCTGGAAAGAACACAAAATGCTTAACAAATCATATGAAGGACTCACAGGCATAGCATGCACACAATAATCATGGCAAAAATGACAAAAGTCTAAGATGAACTAGCAGCTCTGACAATTATCTCACGAAGCCTCCTTCTAGCAGCATTTCGGGCATCAAGATGAACTCAAATGAAAATGATGCAATGGAATGGAATGATGTACATGTAGAGGCGAACATTTTGATATACTATATGTCCAAAACGGAGCTACGGATGCAAAGATATGGCAGGTCAAAGTATGCTCGAAAAACTAGGGTTTGGAGGGGGAAAAGTCAACCGTGAGGAGTAAATCTCAGATCTGGATCGCACGGATTACGAGGATCGCCGGGGTACTGTTCACGGCCGGACTTGGAGCTCGCCGGAGACGGAGAGGGAGAAGAGGAGGCCGGGGGTTGGACGGGGCGGCGCCGGACTTGGGCGGCGGCGGAGCGGCGTCCTGACGCGGGGCCGAGCGAGGCGGTGGCTGGCGGCGGCTGGGCGGCGATGCCGGGGCTCGCCGGCGACGATGGCGGGTGCCGGCGATGGAGGCGTGCGGCGGCGCGGGTCCACGGCGTCCGGGAAGACGGGCGGCGCGAGGCGGCGGGGGCAGTGGCCCGCTCGGGCGGCGCGGGGGCCGGGCGCGGGCCGGCGGCGGCGGTGGTAGGCGGCGACACGTGGCGCGAGCGGATTGGCGGCGGCGGATCGGGCGGACGTGTCCGTCGGCGGGATCTCGAGTTTTTTTTGGAAGTAGGGTTTCGGGGGAGAAGACGAATCCGAAAATGGAGGGGGCTATTTATAGGCATAAGTGGAGCTAGGAGAGTCCAAATGAGGTGCGGTTTTCGGCCACGCGATCGTGATCGAACGCTCTAGGACATGGAGTAGAGTTTGGTGGCTTTTGGGCCAAATTGGAGGGGTGTTGGGCTGCAACACACACGAGGCCTTTTCGGTCCCTCGGTTAACCGTTGGAGTATCAAACGAAGTCCAAATGATACGAAACTTCACAGGCGGTCTACCGGTGGTAAACCAAGGCCGCATGACAAGTCTCGGTCCAATCCGGAAATGTTTAATCCCCACACACAAAAGAAAGCTAGAATTGACCACCGGAGGAGAACGAAGCGCCGGAATGCAAAACGGACAACGGGGAAAATGCTCGAATGCATGAGATGAACACGTATGCAAATGCAATGCACATGATGACATGATATGAGATGCATGAAAACGAAAACAACACACGGAGACAAAGACCTGAACCCGAGAAATAAATATAACTTAACACCGGAAACGGCAAGAGTTGGAGTACAAATTGGGAAAGTTATATCTGGGGCGTTACATATTGCTTGGAAGATTGTCAACGCTTCCCGCCCTAGCAGAGCGTGATAATCGCTGCTGAACGGAGCCACATGGAACATGATCTCTTCGGACCTGTAATTATCCGGCGTGCCGAGCACCACATCTAGTGTGATTTTTCCTGTACAGCGCGCTTCCGGACTAGGGATTATTCCTCTAAAGGTTGTGCTGATTCGCTCAATGCGGTTCCAGTCTATTTCCATTTTTTGAAGGGTTTCCTCGTAAATGAGGTTCATTCCGTTGCCGCCGTCCATGAGTACCTTGGTAAGACAAAAGCCATCCACTATTGGACTGAGGACCAATGCGGCTGGTGCTCGAGCTATTCGGAATTTAGGTTCATCACTGGCGTTAAAGGTAATAGCCGTGTCACTCCATGGGTTTATTGTTGCTACTTGGTAGACTTCGGCAAGGCTGCGGAGTGTCCTTTTTTGCATATTATTTGATGCAAAAGTCTCAAAGACTGTTAATACCGTATTGATGTATCTGGGGTAGCTTTCTGTGGCCTCCGGAATTAGGAGGTTTTTGCCAATTTTGGCCACCTGCCGGAGTATCCAACATGCTCTAAGGCTGTGAGTTGGTGTGGCGTCCTCTATACTATGAATTTTACAGGGTCCATTAAGCCATCCTTCCAGTACGGTTCCATGCCCTGTAGAGGGTTTTTGCTTTTTGGTATTTGACCCGGCTGTCTGGTTATGATGCACCCTTTTATTTCGGACTGGGTTTGTATTTAGGGCCGGATTGTCCCAAAATTTTATTTTGGTTTTCCAGGCGCTTTCCATCACACAATACTTTCGTACAATGGACACCAAGTCAGCGAAGTGTGTAATATCATGGCGACTTATGGCGTTGAGTATTCCCTTGTTCATGCAATTATTGCAGAAGATTGAGATTGCGTCTTCCTCGCGGCAGTCCCTTAGCCTGTTCTTAACCAGGAGGAATCTGGCCCAGTAATGATGTACTGTTTCGTCGGGCTTTTGCCTGATTTTGGATAGATCGCTTATGTTGGGGTGGGTGGGTGGAGTTAAATCCAAAGCCTCACCCTGTCTGAGGCTCAGAGACCGAGGAATTTCTGAACAAGAAAATTTGGATCCCTGGGTGTTATCCAATGAATCCAGCTCGTCGCCTGACTCGGCTTGGAGGGATCGGGAATCCGGGCGTAGCGAGTCCTTAAGATAGACGAAGGGTAGCCGCACTGTCCCTCTACCACGGCAACGTTATGGGTGACTTGGGGAGAGTTAATCTCTCTCAGATCGGGTTTAGGCCCAATCTGGTCGTAATCTGTGGTGACTCCCAGGGCGGCGAAGTGATCCAAGAGCTCGTTTATGGAGGAGAGCTCCATTGGATCTAACTGCTCGGTGAGTTCCGAGTTGACATGAAGATTGTTTTCGATGGTTCGAGAGGTCATCGTCGGCGCAGAAGCCGAATAGGCGGTCATAAGAAAACCGCCTAGCCGGAGGGTTTGGCCGACAGCCAAAGCTCCCTTAGCAATGGTGCCGTCTTTAAAGACGGGGCGAGGCATCCTTCCTGATGGCGACGGCACAGAGGAACTCTCAATGAAAGCACCAATGTCGGTGTCAAAACTGGCGGATCTCGGGTAGGGGGTCCCGAACTGTGCGTCTAGGCTGGATGGTAACAGGAGGCAAGGGACACGAAGTTTTACCCAGGTTCGGGCCCTCTCGATGGAGGTAAAATCCTACGTCCTGCTTGATTAATATTGATGATATGGGTAGTACAAGAGTAGATCTACCACGAGATCGAAGAGGCTAAACCCTAGAAGCTAGCCTATGGTATGATTGTTGATGTGTATGTTGTCCTACGGACTAAAACCCTCCGGTTTATATAGACACCGGATAGGGTTAGGGTTACATAGAGTCGGTTACAACGGTAGGAGATCTACATATCCGCATCGCCAAGCTTGCCTTCCACGCCAAGGAAAGTCCCTTCCGGACACGGGACGGAGTCTTCAATCTTGTATCTTCATAGTCCATGTTACACCCTCGATGCGACTATATCTCCCACGTGTCGAGGCACGACTTAGAGGCGTAATCGCATTGAAGGCATATGTCGCAAGTGAGGTAATCTTCACACAACCCATGTAATACAATAAGGGGAAAAAATACATAGTTGGCTTACAATCGCCACTTCACACAAATACATGAATAAAGCATTACATCAACCAAATACACTCATGGTCCGACTACGGCACCAATATAAAAGAAGAACCCCAAATGCGACAAAGGCCCCCGATCGACCCCAACTGGGCTCCACTACTGATCAACTAGAACGAAACAACACAAATAATCAAGGTCTTCATCGAGCTCCTCCTGAGCTTGGTTGCGTCATCTGCACGGACTCATCGGCACCTGCAAACTGGTTTTGGAAGTATCTGTGAGCCACGGGGACTCAGCAATCTCGCACCCTCACGATCAAGACTATTTAAGCTTATGGGTAAGGTAAAGGTATGAGGTGGAGCTGCAGCAAGCGACTAGCATATATGGTGGCTAACATACGCAAATGAGAGCGAGAAGAGAAGGCAAAGCACAGTCGATAAAAGTATGATCAAGAAGTGATCCTGGACTACCTACGTCAAGCATAACTCCAACAACCGTGTTCACTTCCCGGACTCCGCCGGAAAGAGACCATCACGGTTACACACGCGGTTGATTCATTTTAATTAAGGTCAACTTCAGGTTTTCTACAACCGGACATTAACAAATTCCCATCTGCCCATAACCGCGGGCACAGCTTTCGAAAGTTCAAATCCCTGCAGGGGTGTCCCAACTTAGCCCATGACAAGCTCTCACGGTCAACGAAGGAATAGACCTCCACCCGAGACGTTCCGATCAGACTCGGTATCCCAGTACAACAAGACATTTTGACAGGGTAAAACTAAACCAGCAACACCGCCCGAATGTGCCGACAAATCCCGATAGGAGCTGCACATATCTCTTTCTCAGGGCACACTCAGATGAGCCAGACGTCGGGTAAGCCAGCCCAGAGTTGCCCCTGGTAGCCTCGGACATCGCTTAGTTGGACCAACACTTAGAGAAGCACTAGCCCGGGGGGGGGGGCTAAAATAAGATGACCCTTGAGCTGGCCGACTCAAGGGAAAGAAAGGCTAGTTGGCAAAAGGTAAAACCAATGTTGGGCATTGCTGGAGAAGCTTTACTTAAGGCGAACTGTCAATGGGGTTCCCATTATAGCCCAACCGCGTAAGGGACGCAAAATCCGGGAACATAACACCGATATGACGGAAACTAGGGCGGCAAGAGTGGAACAAAACACCAGGCATAAGGCTGAGCCTTCCACCCTTTACCAAGTATATAGATGCATTAGTTAAATAAGATATATTGTGATATCCCAACAAGTAAACATGTTTCGACAAGGGACAACATCTCCATGTTCCAACAAGGAACAAACTTCAATCTTCACCTGCAACTAACAATGCTATAAGAGGGGCTGAGCAAAGCGGTAACATAGCCAATCAACGGTTTGCTAGGACAAGGTGGGTTAGAGGCTCAACATGGCAATTAGGAGGCTGACAAGCAAGTGGTAGGCATCGTAGCAATGGCATAGCAAAAGAGCGAGCAAACTAGCAAGCAAAGGTAGAAGTGATTTCGAGGGTATGATCATCTTGCCTGAAATCCCGCAAGGAAGAAGAACGAGTCCATGAAGAAGACAAATGGACGTAGACGAACGGGTCCTCACAATCACGACGTTACCGGAACCAACCCGAAGAAGCAACACCGGAAAAAGAGCAAACAATCTAGTAAACAACCACCACATAGGCATGGCATGATGCGCAAACAAGAATGATGCATGTCCGGTTTAAAGAAGCATGGCATGGCAAAATGCACAAACAATCCTACAAATTAAGTGGAGCTCAATATGCATCGGGATGCATATTGACAAAACACCACATCAATTATTTAGTTCTCTCTCGTTTATGTACCCAACAATATTAAATGTTGTTAAACATGGCAAGAGGGTGAAGCAAATGCAAAACTACCCATCTAGTCAAGTTTAAATGAGGCCGGGAACAACGAACAACAATTCCGGAAAATCCTCATATGCATAATTTAAGGTTTGGTACTGTTCTGCCCTAAACATTATTTTAGAGTTATTAGACATGCAAGATGAGTGCACCATGATAAACTAGGCAAAATTCTATCCCATTTACATATAAAGTTTATTAAATTCTGAGTTACGGTTATTTAGATATGAATTAAATCATTTTAGCATGGCATAGGAGCAAAATAATGCAAACATCATTTTAAACATTTTAACCATGGACGAAAGTGACATATATGAAACTAGACACAATTTTAAGCATTTTTCATATATAAAACATTTTAATATGATGCATCGTTTGTAAGTTACAATATGCATGATCATGAAGGAGTTTTTTGCAAATCTGTAATTCCCTGGATAAATAGACAAATTCGCAGACAGGGAAAAAAACAACACTGGGCTGAAACTGGCTGAGCGCAAGATATTATTCAGCGCCCAGGGCATCACATAAACAAGCAGGGATGGGGTGGCTTGTGCTCACCTCGCGGGCCTTGGGCCAGCGGATCTGGTAGGCTAAGGCTGCAGCGAGCATGGGCGGCTGGGCCTAGGCACTTGTCGGTGGAGGCAGCCCAGGGGTGCGGTCGAGTGGGCCGGCGTGGGGGTAGATCGGGCGAGTGCGGTCGAGTGCGCACGCCCGTTGACCCGAGCGGCAGCTACAGTTCGTGAGGGACGAACGGGACGACGGCGCGGCATGAAGCAGAACGGTGGCGAGCAGGCGATGGAGGCGGCAGCGGGTCTCGGCGTGGGATAGCGAAGGGACTCGGCGGGACGCACGCCGGTGATCGAAGCGGGTCGACCAGAGGGACTTGGCGGGGCAAAGACTCCCTGGTGTCTTCGTACAGCTGCAGACGGCGCCGAGGCGGGGAAACGGGCGGAGGCAGGTGGGGACGACGGCTCCCTGGCGACGAGGCGCTGGCGTTGCGCCTCCTTCGTGCGGAGAACGAGCGGGCCAGGCAGGGGACCAGGCGCTCGACGGCTTGAAGGTGGCGCGGCGGCGGACTACTGCCGAAGGGGATCGGGGCGGTGTGGTCCGTCTCTGCTCGATGCAGAGGCTGGTGCGGGACTTGGGAACGAGCTTGCTCCGGCGAGGGTACAGAGGTCCATGGCGGCGATTTCGACCTGCAGAGGGCGGCGGGAAGATGGCCATGGTAGCAGGGCGTCCTCCTGTTGCTCCTGCTCCTGGCGAGAGAGAGAGAGATAAATTGAGAGAGCGAGAAAGAGAGAAGGGAACCAGAGGAAGGGAAGGGCGCTATGCGACCTGGAAGGACGAGGCGGCCGGGCTGATGGATGGATGGATCGAGGAATTGGGTTGGCTCGGCGCTGAAACCCAGGAAGGTGGTCGGCTGCGGGTTTGGATCCGAGGAAGATGCGGCGGCGGCGGGGTGAGGGACAAAACTCCTAGATTTTAGGGTTGGACTAGGTTAGGACTAGGGGGTTTTATATAGGGAAGGAGGGGTATTTGGATCATCCGATTAAAATCGTACGGTTGAGAATAAATACCTAGGGTGTCCAAATAAGAAAACGGTGATGTTTTGTAGATGTTTGGGGATGTTCCGGACACAACGGTGGCGACAGACCGGGTCGGGTCCGGGACAGCTTTCGGACGCGCGCGAGGGGGGCTGCGGGCTGACGAGAGGGGTTAGGTTTGACCTGGCAGTAGGTAGTGAGTTGTGTAGACGGTCTCGAGCTGAGAGAAGAGAAGAGAGGGAAAGCCCGACAACAGTTTTCGGAGGCCGAAAACGTCCGACGTTAGACCGGCTACTATTTCCGCTATATTTATCCGTTGGGGCGTCAAATGAACTCCGATTGCGATGAAAGTTGACAGGCGGTCTGTCTACACTATCATAAGACCGCACACCAAATTTCAACCCAATCTGAGAACATTTTCCGGCCACCTATAAAATACTATTTCGGACATGCCGCGAGCGCAGTGCAAGTGTGGTTGGGCTCACAACGGACAACGGAGAGAACGAGGAGACCGGGACGGATGCAAGTTTTGAAAACATGATGATGCAATGCACATGATGACATGATGAAATGCAACACGCAAGCGAATGACAAGGCAACACCATCGAATAACTGCACGACACCTGGCACATCGGTTTCGGGGCGTTACAGTCCAGGAGTCCGGCTGAAGATATAGTCCGGCCATCCGGACACCCCCTAATCCAGGACTCCCTCAGTGCCCAGTTTTTGTAATTTGCTTCTTCATTGCGCTTTATGATCACTCGTGGCGAACTTCGATGCCAAGTGGATGTAGTATACCATAAATCCTTTATTGTATAGTGTAGGTTTATTCTTAGTTACTATGCCGTAATTTCTTTATTGTATAGAGTAGGTTTGTTCTTAATTCCTACTAGTTACTGCCATCATTCGCTATCTGGAAAAAAACAGATGTAGTCGACCGGGCCACAGTTGGGCCGGCCTGCATCTTTCTTGGGCCCGAATGATTGGAGCCTTCACACTTTGTGCGAGGCCCACAACTTACACCGGCCTATATTTTAGTTTGGCCTTTTGTGGACCCAGTGCTTAGTATGGCCCAGGTAGCATTGGGCCATTAACAAGCTGAATATTGTACTGGCATGTTACAACCCAGATGAAACCATGGGCCTTTAGCAGGCCGAAATGCATGTTGGGCCTCAATTTTAACTAGTCATCGATGGACCTTCAGCAGGCTGAAATGTAGACCGGGCCTTTTTGGACCCAGTTATATCACGGGCAGTTACCAGGCCGAAACATATCTCGGGCCTTAGTTGGCCCACTGATACATGGGCCTTTAAGAGGTCGAAAGCTTAGTACATACATCAACGGGCCGAATTATGCGACAGGCCTTTAACAGGCCCAAAGTCATGTTGGGCTTAACTGTTGCCACCTTTATCACAGGTCGTTAGTGGGCCCGATGTCCCGTCGGACCATATATGGCCCATGGTCTGGCCGAACCTCGGGCCTCTAACATCGGGCCTCTAACAGGCCAAAAGTCACTTGGCTGTAATTGGGCCCAAATATTCGGCGAACAATTAAAGGGCCTGATCTGGCTTCGGGCCGTAAATGGGCCCATATATTCGGCGAACAATTAACGGGCCAGATCTGGTTTCAGGCCATAAATGGGCCTTTATTAAGCAGGCCGTTATTGGGATGGCCCACTAGTACCTGAGTAAGTACTATGGGCCTTTGACTGGGCCGGCCTTTTTAACCTATATGGGCCTCTGTTGGGCCCAGCCATGTGTCGACGTATCATAGGCATGTCTCCTCCAATGGACGGGCGACATCTGGCCCACTGATGAGCTGACAGGTGTTCCCTCCGGCCAATCAGAATTTTACACATGGAAATTTCCCATTGGTCCCAGCTGTTAACGGATTGTCGGATCCAAAACCAGACCCGATAGCTTAATGATGTTCCGTTACGGTGGATGCCACGTGTCGGACACCCTTGACGAAAGCACTTCTGTGACGCGTGATTTATCATCATGGAAGTGGACACTTTCGTGATGATAATTTTGGTAATGTCATGGAACACTTCTACGACAGCACAGGTATGACTTTCTTGATTCTGTCATAAAATCGTCATGGATGTACATGCATGACAAAAAATGCGACCTACTGTGACTAACATGTATCATCACGGAAGTGTATTTTTTTGTAGTGCTAACATTTACCCCACCACAAATTAAAATATATATTCTTGTCTTGACCAGATGCGCGTGCAAACTACAATCACCGGGATGATAGGTAGGGCCAGAAGTTTATTTTAATCAAAAAATTCTTTGAGATGACCTCATAGCATGGAGCCCACTCCAACGATTTTAAGCTTATAGGCATGGTACATGCTATCCTAGACTATGTCACTATACCTCCCCTACACAGGAAACTGCCACACGGGCGCCCAGGTTGCGATTGGCTCTTCACCTCTTCGAGAAGTCAAACAATGATGGTACTACTGCAGCGGAGTACTACAATATGGTTCTGGCCATCTAACACTGAATGAACTACTGCATGTCCACCGCGTGCGGGAGGGAGAGCGTGTAGAGAAAGATTCTCCTAGTCCTGTGAGCCAGCACGCTCATGGGCGAGGGAGAGGGCGTTGTAATCAAACTTCTCCTTGTTGTACAAGTTGATGCAACACATCAAAGCAGTGCACTCAATACATTTCACTAATTTACGTTCACTGATGCGTTAATTACAACACATGCAAGCATGCCGTGACTTTCCTTTTGATACTTGCATGTGTTGATTTAATGCACCTTGAAGTAGTACGAATATGTGACGGTAAAACTTTTGTAATGCCCCGGCCCAAAAGCGAGAGATGGTTGTGCACGAGGAGGGAGAGATTATGCCAACGGAACAGGACCCGATGATGGAGCTCTTTATGGTCTCTATGGACCTCACATTGCTCCATTGCCCCTTGAAACATCCAGTGTATGAGGTTCGAATACACCTCGTCCGTTCAGCTGATCGAGCAAGGTGTAGGTTTCTTGATTGATGTGTTGTTCGATTGATTTATGTAGTGCAAGGGAGGGCACCTGGCCTGCGCGGACTGTCACGGCGAGCGCCCCGGGAACCAGCGGCAGTGCCGGAAGTGCGAGCGCGGCGGTGGCTTCGAGGTGTGGAAAACGGCAATGGATGCCGTCCTCTCCTTGGTAAGGGTGGAGTGCCCGCACGAAGGCTGTGGATTCTACGTCACTTACCACAAGCTTGGCGGTCACCAGAGCGTGTGTCCGCTCGTGCCCTACAAATGCCTCGTGCCCATCTGCGGCTACGAAGGCCCGCCGCCGACACTCTCCCACCACATCAGCATCGTGCATCCCATGCCCGTGCACAGGATCCAGTACGGCAAGGTGCTCCAGCTCCAAGTGCCACTGTCCGAGCCACGACTCTTGCTGTTCCCGAAGGAGGACGGTCGCACGTTTTTCTTGGTCGGTTGCATGCTCGACATCGGCGCGCCTATCGCCGTGTTGGTCATCTGCATCAGAGCGGGGGCGCCCCCTGAGGGAGTCCTGGATTAGGGGGTCTCCGTACAGCCAGACTATATCCTTTGGCCGGACTGTTGGACTATGAAGATACAAGATTGAAGACTTTGCCTTAAGAGGCTGCTTTGCGCTTCTGTTGCGAGGGCCGCAGTGTGCTCCTCTGTGCGGAGAGAGCACTCTGTGTTTCCATTGACTGTGATGACCCCCAAGGTCCTGGCATGTTGAGCTTGAGATATGCATAGTGCGGTACCGCATTGAATCTCGCAAATGCGGTTCGCCCGTGCAGTGCATGGTAGCCACTGCGGAACGGGACTATATCGAAGATTAACTCTTCACTTCGAAAGTCATCTGGGGATCCGAAGACCACTTCCAGTGTGACTGATCCTGTGCAATGGGCCTCCACACCTGCTATGACGCCTTTAAAGGTCGTTTTTGTGGGTTTGATCATTGA
Organism: Triticum monococcum; assembly: GCA_034509565.1. Classification (NCBI taxonomy): domain Eukaryota; kingdom Viridiplantae; phylum Streptophyta; class Magnoliopsida; order Poales; family Poaceae; genus Triticum; species Triticum monococcum. The sequence continues at coordinate 377,753,738 of CM067843.1, read as the reverse complement.
GGGGTCTATACCCATTTTGCGCACTATGTCCTGATAAAGCAGGTTCAGGCTGCTGCCGCCATCCATAAGGACTCGAGTGAGGTGAAATCCGTTAATGATTAGGTCTTGGACCAGTGCGGTGAATCCGCCATGACGGATACTAGTGGGGTGGTCCCTGCGATGGAAAGTGATCGGACAAGAGGACCATGGGTTGAACTTTGGGGCGACTGGCTCAAACGCATATACGTCCCTGAGCGCACGCTTCCGCTCCCTCTCGGGGATGCGGGTTGCGTATATCATGTTCACCGTCCGCACTTGTGGGGGGAACCTCTTCTGTCCTCCAGTGTTCGGCTGCCAGGGCTCCTCCACGTCATTGCTATGTGACCCCTTATCTTCGTTTTCGGCATTTAACTTGCCGGCATACTTGAACACCCAACAATCCCTGTTGGTGTGGTTGGCTGGCTTGTCGGGGGTGCCGTGTATTTGACATGAGCGATCGAGTATACGGTCCAAACTGGACGGGCCCAAAGTGCTTTTGAATGGATTTTTCCGCTGACCGGGTTTAGAGCCATTGAATCCGGCATTGACTGTCGTATCCTCGGTATTGTCGCTGCTAATGCGGCGCTTATGTTTGTTGCGACGTGACCTGCCGTTGCCGTCCTTGGTATCCAAAGTACCATGGTTCTTTGATATATTATTGTTGCGAGCCAACCAGTTGTCCTCTCCCGCACAAAAGTGTGTCATGAGTGTCGTGAGGACTGCCATAGATTTCGGCTTTTCCTGGCCAAGGTGCCGGGCGAGCCATTCATCGTGGATGTTGTGCTTGAAAGCTGCTAGGGCCTCTGCATCCGGACAGTCAACGATTTGATTTTTCTTTGTTATGAACCATGTCCAGAATTGCCTGGCCGATTCCTCTGGCTGCTGAATTATGTGGCTCAAGTCATCGGCATCTGGTGGTCGCACATACGTGCCCTGAAAGTTGTCGAGGAATGCGGCTTCCAGATCTTCCCAACAGCCAATGGACTCTGCTAGCAAGCTGTTGAGCCAATGCCGAGCTGGTCCTTTGAGTTTGAGTGGGAGGTATTTGATGGCGTGTAGGTCATCACCGCGGGCCATGTGGATGTGCAGGAGGAAATCCTCGATCCATACCGCAGGATCTGTTGTGCCGTCGTATGATTCTATATTTACGGGTTTGAAACCCTCTGGGATTTGATGATCCATTACTTTGTCTATGTAGCATAAGGGGTGTGCGGCGCCTCTGTACTGGGCTATATCGCGACGCAGCTCAAATGAGTCTTGCCCGTTGTGTTCAGCCCGGCCGGACTTACTTTTACTGTATCCGACATGACGATTATCGTCTCGCATAGTGGCGCGCCCTCGTGATCCATAGATCGATCTTGCATGTTTTTCTTTGTCCTCCAATATGTCTTGCAGGTCTGGCGTATTTCCCCATGCCTTTTTATTTGAATGGCGTCTGGGTGCTGGCTGAGCTTTTGGCTGGGATGCCTCTCTGTCGCGGCCACGAGGTGGCCGATCAGCCGCGTCATACGCTGGAGATGTAGGTTTTGGTGCTTCCTCCTCCAGTCGGGGTAGCAACCTGTATTTTGGGTAAATCTTGGAGGGGCGTTCGAGTTTGTATTCCTCGGCCGCAAGGACTTCAGTCCATCTGTCAGCTAGCAAATCTTGATCAGCTTGAAGCTGCTGCTGCTTTTTCTTAAGGCTATTTGCCGTGGCTATAAGCTGGTGCTTGAAGCACTCTTGTTCGACGGGATCCTCTGGCATGAAGAATTCGTCATCATTGAGGCTTGCCTCGTCTTCGGAGGGAGGCATGTAATTATCATCCTCCGCCTCTCCATCTACCGCTCTATCACGAGGGTTGGTTTCTCCATCCTCCTGCTCTAAATCTTGCTGGAGGGGATTGTTGTTGTCTTCGGTGCTGTCCGGAGTGCTATTATCTCCGGTGCCGGTATCACCGCTTTTGCCTTGGCGGGACTTAGAGCGGCGCCGCTGACGTCGGTGCTTGGGTTACTTCTTGGAGGGGTCATCGTCTGCTGTCTCGTCGCCATTGCCTTCTTTGGGTGTATCCACCATGTATATATCATATGATGAGGTGGTTGTCCAGTGCCCTGTGGGCAGTGGTTCCTCTTCGCCTCCCGCATCGTCGTCCATACCGTAGATGTCTTCGGAGTTGAAGTTGAGCATGTCAGTTAAGTCATCGACAGTGGCTACTAAGTGGGTGGTGGGTAGGCGGCGAATTTCTTTGTCATTCGCATCCCAATCTTGCCGGACGTAGTTCGGCCAGGAGTCTCCAGACAAGGAGAGAGACCTTAATGAGTTCAATATGTCGCCAAAGGGCAAGTGCTGAAAAATATCCGCGGAGGTAAACTCCATGATCGGCGCCCAGCCGGATTCAATAGGCATGGGCGCAGGCGGTTCGGAGTCCATGGTCGGAGAAGGATCTGGCAGTTTGGTAACACGGCTCTCATGAAAGGTAAGGTCGATATTCGGCTCGATCGCCGCTAAGGGTACGGCTTCCGTGGCGGGGTCTATCCACCCGTCCATGGACGGCGCGACTGGTTCCAAATTGAGGGTCAGAGTTGTTGCCGGTGCACTCTCCTGAACACTGTCCAATGGAAGAGCTAAATCGTACTCATCGTGACCGCGCGGCGCACAAGGCAGGGGCTCGAATCCGTCGATGATCAAGTCTCCGCAGATATCGGCCGTGTAGTTTAAGCTTCCAAACCTAACCTGGTGGCCAGGGGCGTAACTTTCGATCTTCTCTAGATGGCCAAGCGAGTTGGCCCGCAGTTCAAAGCCGCCGAATATGAAGATCTGTCCAGGGAGAAAAGTCGCACCTTGGACCGCGTCGCTACCGATGATTAAAGGAGCCATAAAGCCTAATGGCGAAGACACAGAGGAACTCTCAATGAAAGCACCAATGTCAGTGTCAAAACCGGTGGATCTCGGGTAGGGGGTCCCGAACTGTGTGTCTAAGGCGGATGGTAACAGGGGGCAGGGGACACGATGTTTTACCCAGGTCTGGGCCCTCTTGATGGAGGTAAAACCCTACGTCCTGCTTGATTTATTCTTGATGATATGAGTATTACAAGAGTTGATCTACCATGAGATTAGAGAGGCTAAACCCTAGAAGCTAGCCTATGGAATGATTGTATGTTGTCCTACGGACTAAAACCCTCTGGTTTATATAGACACCGGAGGGGGCTAGGGTTACACAAGGTTGGTTACAAAGGAGGAGATATCCATATCCGTACTGCCTAGCTTGCCTTCCACGCCAAGTAGAGTCCTATCCGTACATGGGACGAAGTCTTCAATCTTGTATCTTCATAGTCCAACAGTCCGGCCAAAGGATATAGTCCGGCTGTCCGGAGACCCCCTAATCCAGGACTCCCTCACTCTTCCCACGGCGGAGTCCAGGGTCACCGGCGTGGTGACGCTACTCGTCGCACACAACCTAGGAAGAGCGCGTTGTGGGCACCAGAGTGGGCATCTTGGAGGTCGCCCACGGGTGGTATGGCGACGCCCTTGGAGGGTCCTGCGCCGTCTGCCGGGGGGCAGCTCCGTATCTGGATTTCACGGCGTGTGGCCTGTTGCCTTGCACACGAACGACGCCGCTCGCCAGGCTCTGACTGCCAGAGTGATGTTGGTGCTCGCAGGTCCCGCCTCGGGTTCTGTCCGCGACCGGCGCACTCCTCGCCCGCACCAGTACGGGCCGTCCGACTCCTGATGAACCAACCGCCATGGCCGCCTTCTTCTTGAGAGCCATGGCGACGAAGAACTGCTAGGCTAACTGCTAGACCAGATTCCACAACTGCGCCGCCTACCTGGCGCGCCAAACATGTCGGTGAGAACTACACCTATGGGATCACTGGGATCCCTTCTACGGTCGGCGGGCGCGGGGTCGTGAGAAGAGCAGGTTTAGGAGTAAGCACACGGATCGTTTACCCAGGTTCTGGCCGCGAGGATGCGTAAAACTCTAGTCCTGCTTTGGTGGATGTATTGAGTGTTCTTGAGCTTTTCTGAACTAGCTATGGTGGCTGTCCCGTTCCAAAAAGCCGAATCCCTCTCCTGGTCGCCTCGGGCCTCCTTTTATAGGAAAAAGGGGCTGCCATAGTGGCACACAGGAGGTGGAAAGGCCTACAGTGCGCGAGCTTATCGCATGGCATTACGGGACAAAGTGCATTAAATGCACTACGTAGGTGTCCATTAGCTTTATCGGGGATGGGAACGAGGCCCGTCCCATCCGTCGCCGCTTCGCCTTGCTTCTACATGCGCCCAGGCTGGCGATGCATGCAGCGCCATGTAGGCAGGCAGGCAGCTGAGGTGGCATGGTGGTAGGGCCTTTAGGAAGATCTGCATGTCGCCACGCAGGTGCTTGCTGATTTGGCCTGGAAGCTGCATGTTTCCATGGAGGTGCCTACCCAGCTGGTTGGGCTAGCAGCTGCATGTGGACGGCGGCAGAGTCTTGCCTGGTGTGAGCCTGGTAGTGGCCCTGCTGACGCCCTCGGCAAGGGTCTTGCCGAGGGCTCGGCAAGGGTCTTGTCATGGCGTTGCTGTCATCCCCGACAAGGGTCTTGCCGGGGGTCTTGTGGATTTCCTCGGTTAGGATCCTGCCGAGGGTCGCCGTCTTCTAGTCCTCATCTGAACTCATATATTTATGGGCTTGATGAAGATTTGCATGCCACCACAGAGGCACCTTCTGAGCCTTGGTTCCGATGCTATTGATTGGGTCAGAGCCAGTGGGCTCAAGGGTTACTCGCTCTGCTGGTGTTCGGCAACTTGCCCCGTCAAGGCTTTTGCCGGGGTTGCAGGGGGCCGCCTCGGCAAGGATCTTGCCGAGGGAGTCCACCTCTCCCTCTTGCCCTCCTGCGCTTCCGGTCTTGGCGTCGCCTTGGTTGTCTTGTGCTTTGGCTTCTCTCCGGCTTCCCTCCTCTGCCCTGCTAAGTGTGGCCACGGCGCGTGGCTCTGACTGCCTGTGCCCAAGTAAAAGGGGTCAAAAGGAGAGCCCCTACTTTTGTACACCGACAGTATGTGTGAGGCATCGACCTAGGGAGCTAGAGATGGTGCGTGCGAGAAGTCCCAAGAGACTTGGTGTGTGCGTGGGAAAGAGGGAGAGAGATGATATGTGTTGATGTAATGCATGTGAAAAAAGACTAGTATATAGCTCGCCAGGAGGCTATTCCTGTCGAATGCCCCAACAACCGTAAGATATGTATCCAACGGTGCTAGTTATTGCACATACACAGTAGTAGAAAAAGAAGTACCATGGTATATTACAAAACTGCTACACCACAGCCGAGGACACGTGCCCACGTTACGCCATCTGGGAATAGTGCCGCACTTCAAAACTAGAATCAATAAATTTTGAGCTTGCGTCTCATCACATTCCAAAATACTACCACACTATATTTAATTGCAAAACTGTTCACACCGATCACAACCTAAACGGTTTCCCACTTTGGAGCGTATTAGTACTTGGTTATAAATACTACTATGCCAAGATGACTGCACATTCCTCCTCAACTCCTCATCCACAAAAACAAACAACTCATTCAGCATCATTCCCTTGCATCTCCATGGCCAGCGTGAGTTCTGGGTCGAGAGATTACCACCAAGGAGAGGCGAACATGGAAGCGGAAGCACGAGAGATGTCCCGCCTCGCCGCGAAAGCAGCCAACATGTCCCACCGCGCGGAAGTAGCAGCATAGAGGTCCCGCCATGCCGCCGAAGCAGCACGGAGGTCCCGCCGCGCTGTCGATGCAGCAGACTGGTCCGGCCGCTCCGCGGAAGTAGTAGAGATGTCCCGTCGCGCCGTGAATGCAGCAGAGATGTCCTCCCGTGCCGTGGTGGCCTGGGAAAATGTCTCGCGGGCAGGCGACGACTCTTACAGGCGCATGCATGTGACCGTCCATAGTCAGATGGATCAGATCTATGGCTGGGTGAGGTTGTAGGACGACATGAAAGCCTCGTTTGAACAGGCTATCAGCATCATCCGGCAACTACGGGAGGGCAATGCGAAGCTCTGGGCCAGAAGGGCGAAGCAAGCGGAGGAGACCGCTGCATTGTTGAAGAGGACGGGCATCATCGTCAAGAAACTTATGGACAAGAATGCCATGCTCCGCATCGAGTGCGAAAGGTTGGTGAAGTAATCCGTGGATGCTGCCAAGCAGCGTATTAAGGACATGAAACTGATGAAAGAGATCATCGCAGCTCGCTGCAAGAACTAGTCTCTGCGACCTGCAACGCATCAAGAAAGTAGAGATCAGCGAGCCAGATCGGTGTAAGCGTCTTCCTTCTTCTTTTGCCCTTGTGTATTTCAGGCGTAGCTGCATGTGGCGTTTTTAGTTATCTACCTAATTGTGTAAGACAATTATTATCCATTGTCGTCATCCTTATATATTCATCAGTCTTGCTATAAGTCGCAGTAGATGATATATAGGTCCGTCGGATCTTACATCAAGATCCGTGCAAAATTTTCTTTTCAGATTTTCTTTTTTCTCTCTTAAACCTCAGTCGAGTGAGACATAGCCACGCCGTTAAACAGGGGGTCAGGCACCATTAATGGAGACCTTGGGAGAGAGGTGGGCAGCAGATGGTGGTTAAAGGGCTCTCCTCCTGATAAGCACGCGTAGGTGTCTGATCGCACACCTCCTGTACTCAAATAGCTACCCTGCACGGTGCCTCCTAGCTAATAAAAAAGGGGATGCCTATGGTTTCAATAATACTTGTATAAATGGTAAGTAGAATGCCCATGGTTTCAATAATACTCGTGTTTCCGATTGTAACGTGATAGCACTTGTTCCAAAATGACTTTGTTGATTGTTAATGTGTGTGCCTTCGCAAATCGGACAGCAAAATTACCACAACATGTTGGTGCCATGTCATGACACCAAGCCAAGTTTCATGATTTTCATGCGTGTTTTGGATTTACAGGAATTAAAAAACCCAAGTTTCTCAATGTTTCCGGCCGAGCCACGACCCCCAGAAGTTTGAATTTCATTCCCATTTCTTGCATGGGACCTAGAAATTTACCCGAGGACACACATGTGATTTTTCAACCAACTTTGCTGCACTGGATCATGTGCTTGTAGTTCAAATTTGAATTATGCACATTAAATGACTAGAAACTCAATTAATGTATAAATAAAGCCAAACGAACCTGTAATAATTCGAAAATTTAACATGACACTCATATAGTTCTATGTTGCCTCTGTAAAGAAAATCAAGGGGGGGCAGTATCATTTCGCACACAAAGGTGACACATTTCCTCTCAGAACCACAAGCCTTGTTGAGAGAAATTGCGGTTTGCAAGAAGCTTATACCAAAATTTGTTCCAATTCGGCCAAAAAATTTACCACAACATGTTAGTACCATGACATGACACCATGCCAATTTTCATGATTTTCAGGCGTGTTTTGGATTTACAAGAATTTTAAAACCAAGTTTTCAATGTTCTCGGCCGAGCCACGACGCCCATATGTTTGAATTTCATTCCCATTTCTTGCATGTGACCTACAAATTCACCCGAGGACACACATGTTATTATTCAACCAACTTTGGTGTACTAGAGCATGTGCTTGTAGTTCAAAATTGAATTATGCACATTAAATGACCAGAAACTCAATTAATGTATAACAAAGGCCAAACGAACTCAGACTAATCCCAAAATTTAACACGACACTCATATAATTCTATGTTGCCTCTATAAAGAAAATCGAGGGGGGCAGCGTATATTGCCTCGCACACAAAGGTGACATGTTCCCTCTCAGAACCACGAGCCTTCTTGAGAGAAGCTCCGGTTTGCAAGAAGCTTATACCAAAACTATTTCCAATTCGGCCAAGTTTTTTACCACAACAAGTTAGTGTCGTGACATGACACCATGCCAAGTTTCATGATTTCCAGGCGAGTTTTGGATTTACAGGAATTTAAAAACCAAGTTTCTCAATGTTCTCGGCCGAATCACGACGCCCAGATGTTTGAATTTCATTCCCATTTCTTGCATGGGACCTAGAAATTCACCCAAGGACACACATGTGATTTTCAACCAACTTTTGTGCACCAGAGCATGTGCTTGCAGTTAAATTTGAATTATGCACATTAAATGTCCAGAAATTCAATTAATATATAAGAAGGCCAAACAAACCCGGAATAATTCCAAATTTTAACAAAATGTAAACTTAATTAATATCTTCTCTATGTGGGGCATTTCATAAATGTCTATAATATATGTTTTCTACCCTATTCAAATTTAGTAGATATGCCAGTTTGATGTTGCTACCTCTTGAGCTTGTGTTGGTTTTTCCCTTGAAGAGGAAAGGGTGATGTAGCAAAGTAGAGTAAGTATTTCTGAAAGTGCGTTATATCGACTAGAGGGGGTGAATAGGCGATTTTTTGAAAGTCTTCAAAACATGAAGGTTATGAAGAAAAACAGTAGAGATATGCCTATCACTATGCAGCGGAAGTTAGATTACACTAGGCAAGCCATGGTCAAATATTCAATAGAGTGAAAGCACAATGACAAGTAGCTGCAGTGTAACAAGGATTAGGTAGGAAGAAGTTATGAAGCCAATCAAATCATACATTTATGTTGTGAAGACAAAAGATAGAGCAAGCATGCAATGGCTTCACAAAGAGTAACAGTGAGTAAAGGGAAGTGAAGATGAAACCAGTGACACATTCAAGACAATGATTTGTTGGACCAGTTCCAGTTGCTGTGACAACTGTACGTCTGGTTAGGGCGGCTAGGTATTTAAACCAAAGGACACACAGTCCCGGACACCCAGTCCTGAAAACGTAGCTCAGGACACCCAGTCCTCACCGTATTCCCCTTGAGCTAAGGTCACACAGACCTCACCCAATCACTCTGGTAAGTCTTCATGGTAGACTCCCAAACCTTCACAGACTTTGTTCACCGGCAATCCACAATGTCTCTTGGATGCTCAAAACGCGACGCCTAACCGTCTGGAGGATGCACAGTCCTCAAGTGTAATAAGTCTTCCGATCACTCAGACAAGAAGACTTAAGTGATGCCCAATTTACTCTGGCTCTGGGTGGTTAGGGATTTTCTCCTCGCTAGGAAATTTTCTCTCAAAGGCTTCGAGGTGGGTTGCTCTCAAACGATAAAAGCCGTGCACTGAAATCTGAGCAGCCAACCGTTTATGGTTGTAGGGGGTGGACTATTTATAGCCACTGGGCAACCCGACCTGATTTGTCCGAAATGACCCTGGGTCACTAAGGAACTGACACGTGTACCAACGGTTAGATTTCAAACTCACACGGCAACTTTACTTGGGCTACAAGTAAAGCTGACTTGTCCGACTCTGGACAAGATTTGCTCTCATAGTCTTCGCTCGAAGACTATGGATTTGAATTAGGCATCACTTCAGTCATTCTGACTGGTTCTCTTGGACCCCACTTAACAGTACGGTGGTTCCTATGACTCAACACAAATGAAAAAGAACTACGAAACATCTAAGTCTTCGAGTTCCATAGGCTTCACGTGGTGTCTTCTCTTGTCATAGTCTTCAATGTGAATATCTTCATATACCACCATTGTCTTCAATGTCTTCGTACATTTTTGGGGGTCATCTCTGGTAGTAAAACCGAATCAATGAGGGACTTCTACCTGTGTTATGCTGCAATTCTCACAAACACATTAGTCCCTCAACTAGGTTTGTCGTCAATACTCCAAAACCAACTAGGGGTGGCACTAGATGCACTTACAATCTCCCCCTTTTTGGTGATTGATCACAAACTAGTTGAAGTTTTCAACGGGGAATATATTTTGTGAAATTGTAAAGGAATTGTCTTCATAAGCTGCAAGGGCTCCCCCTGAAGATGTGCATATAAGTAATTTGCTTCTGGAACGCAAATGCACATGGCAGGTTGTACTTGTGGAGATCCACTTCAACTTATGATGACAATCCACTATGCATGTAAAAGTATATGAAGAGAATGACATGCATAATGAAAAATGGACGTCCGCGGAATGATCTAAGTGCGGAATTTATCGTCGTACATGCGGAATTTATCTTCGCAAAACATAGTGGCAAACAAGTAGCAGACGACCATCGTGTTTAAGTGTTACAACTCAAAGAACCAAATGTAGCAAAATGAGATTTGTAAGCACGAAGCAAAATGTAGCAAAATATAAAGGCACCCGCCCATAGTGACCCGCTTGAAGACTATAAACAGCATATGCTTCTCCCCCTTTTGTCAGTGATGACCAAAAAGGTTTGAAGACATAGAGTTTTCTACGCGTTCCCAGGCGCATCAGGGTCGGTGGAGGTGTTTGGCGATGCAGACGAGCTTGGTGCAGATTCGACATGCGCTGAAGGAGGTGGAGGGGATGTAGCGTCGTCTTCTTCTTCGATAATCCATGCAGTCACTGTGGAAGCAGAGGAAGAGAACTCCGAATCTTCAAGTGATGGAGTTCTGCGTAGCATAGCCCTTCGAGGAGGTGTGGAGTCAAATTTGAAGCGCTCTGTGAAGCCATCCTCGTGAAGTTCAGCTTCAGGACACATCATCGTGAGTCCTTTCCAAGTGCAGCGACAGGTTTCGTGTGCAACAAATGCATTCTTGGTTGAAAGATTTCTGATACGATTGACGTCCTCCATGATGCTTTTCATCTGCCTCTTGAGCCAGTCGTGATGCCTGTCCTACTTTTGGTGAAGAGCCACAAGAAGCTCTCGGTCATTGAGGGCACGAGTGCGCTTCTTGGGTCGCTGAGCAGCTGTGCTATCAGTGGCTTCAGTAGATGCAGGTGCACGTGTGGTGCCAGCCAACGGATACACTCTGGAGATGGCTTCAACACTTTCAACATTCTGAGTGAAGCTCTGGTGTTCTGCATTCTGAAGACTTAATGGTTGCTTGGCAGGCTCAGGATATATAGCTTCAGCAGAGGTGTCCACATCTGGCAACAAGATTCGATGGTTGCGGGCTGAGGGCTGATATGAAATCGCAGAGTGAAGCTTGATCAGCCTCATAACCCAAGGAGCTTAAAACTTCAAGCCAAATAGATCTGAGCCGGATGCCGCAAGCTGGCGTATGAAGAAGTCCTGCGCATTGAAGCATTTGCCATGAAGGATGTAGAATATGAGAGTTTTCATTGCACCCTCAACCTTGGCATGTGGAGAGTGTCCCTTAATGGGCCAAAGAGTCCGCCTGATGATGTGATATATGGTTCTGGGCAGGTACTCTAGGTCTTCAACAAAGAACTCAGTTGGATAGGGTGCATCATGGGGCAATGGCTTCATCATTGAGAGCATCTGACTCATATTTGGTTCAGGCCTCTGGAATATGCTCTCAATTGCTTCAGCATGTAGTTGACAGCCTTCCTCGAAGAATGCGCCAGGAGTGGGCAGGCCGATAAGCTCAATGATATCAAATGCATTGGCTTCATGATGGGCATTGCCGGTCATCCACTCCAGGACCCAAGTCTTCGGATCTCTGTTGTAGCCTTTGATATGAAGGGTGGCATAGAATTGAAGAAGAAGCTCTTCATTCCAGTGCTCTTCATCTGTGATAAATGGCAGCAAACCCACTTGCTTGAAGCAATCCAGTGCTTCTTCCAGGCCGGGCAGACCAGCAACAGCTTCAACCTCAAGGCGCTTGTGCGGGAAGATGCGACCTTGGTTGTATAGGATGCATGAGTAATACCTACATTGTGGATAGCTCCAGAACCTATCTGATACAATCTGTTCCCTTGAATAAGGGTTCTTGGAGCTGTTGAAGAACGTATTATCTGCCCTGAAGCTATTGACGTTAAAGGAGCGAGGAGCTGATGCAGGACCTGGGAACCTTGGCAGTCGTGGGATCGGCTTCTGGACCTGAGGCCTGTGCACAACATGATAGTTTAATTGGGGACCGGCAGCAGACTCAGGCACAGAAGTGTCAGGAGCAGTAGCTTCAGTGTCTTCTGAAGCTGTTGGTGGGGAGGGCTCCACATTGGCTTCAATGTTGGTGGTGGCAGCCTTAATATTTTGCGCCTCCACTTGACTAGCTGGAGGGTCTGCTCAGGCACGTTCTCCTGGAGAACGACTTCTTGTTGCAGCGGGGGAGTTGGAGCTTGTGGTATTTCTTCATGCTCTTCGGCGGATGCAGCCGGAATGTCTTCAGCCGAACCTTGAGGCCGTGGTCCTTTGCGAAGCCTGCGGAATGCAGACGACGCCTTTGGAGTTGGAGTGGGCTGGACCTCAGATTCTTCTTCTTGTGGGCGATCCTCCCATGACGCAGCTTGTGCGATTGGCGTCAAAGGACGACCAATGCTGATCAGTTCGCTTGTCTCAAGCTGAGGAAGGGCGGCATCATCTTGTACATTGTCTTGGTGAGCAATGTCTTCAGCAGCGTTGGGGTTGGCTGCTAGAATGTCTTCAGCTTCAGGAGCCTCTGTGGGAGCAGGCTCATGAACTGTCAGCTGACGATCTACGTCAGGATAGATGACAGAGAGAGGTTCAACTATCAAGGGCTCTGTGGGAGCAGCCCGAGCTTTCTTGATCTTGCGCTTCTTCTTGGTGGGGTCAGAAGGAGAGGCTTTAGAGTGTTTCCTCTTCCTCGCTTCAGCCTCGGCTGTCCGTGTCTTCTTTAGCTCTGAAGCGGTTGACCTGCTTTTTGGCTTCGAGCCAATCGTAGCAGTGGGGAAGACAATCGGAGCAGCTTCTTGTCTTGGAGCCTCTAGTTCAGGCACAACAGGCTTCTTCTTTTTCTTCACGGCCATCCTGGGGTCGATGCTGGGACGCGCAAGTGCCTTGCGCTTCTCGGCCTCATTGTAGGCCTGCACACAGCGATCAGCTAGAGTCTTCATTCGCTTCCACGAACCCTGAGCTTCTGCACGTTTCTGTAGAAAGTTCTCCTTTAGCTCGTGCAACATGATCTTGAAGTTTTTCACTTCTTGCACGCTGAGCTTGGCCATGTGCTTCTTGAACTGAGCCTTTTCAAAATCAATTTTCTGCTTCAGTTCAACAATGCGCTGGGCAATTGCAAGTTCTGAAGCAATAGTGCCTTGGAAGGCGACGCTGAGGGCTATGGGCAGCTGCAGATCGTCGAAGCTTATGTTCGGTGAGGCAAACCATTCATTGATGAAGTTGTGGATGATAGCGACATCAAACAGAGGTAGATTGTTGAAGATTTCAGCCTCCTCCTTGCTCTTGATGAGCTGCTCAAGAGCGTCATCTCCAAGATCTTCATCGCTTGACAGATCAATGGTTTCGCTGCGCAGAATGGCAGCAGCTGTGAGGTCTTTGCCTGTGTGTGGCTAAGGCTTCTTGGCTTCCTGGGGCTTGGAGACTCGTGATAAGTCTTCAGACTGCACACTGGCTTCAGGAGGTGTAGTTGCCAATGGCTTCGCCCTTGAGATTTTGGGTGAAGGGGTCTGCTTTGAAGCTTTTGGCTTCTTTGACTGCTTTGGCTTCGGTGCAGCAGGTGCTTCATCAGATTCAGAGTCAGCAAGAGGGTCATTGACTGCAGTCCCTTGGACTAAGATGCGGGTGATGAGGCCCTCAAGATTTGCATACGGACCGATGATATTGGGGTCTGCCTCGCGTGTGCCATCTGCCCTTGGTGCGGAGGGACCAGGGTTGAAGTCTAAGCCCAATTTCTTCTTGTTGTGCTTCGCTGACCTCTGGGCAAACTGGAAGTTGCACTTGAACAGATTGTCGTCACGACACCAGAGTAGTGACGACGGACGTGCTTCAGCTGGCTGTGGCCCACGAACCATGCACGGGTAGAAGCCTTGAGCAATGGCTTCATCTCTAGACCTGGGCATGAGATTTTTGTATAGTACGTCTCCCCATGGTCTCTTGATGGCGCTTTTCTCAGCGTACTCCTTGGTGACGAAGTGGTATTGGAACCATTGCTCCGCCCAATAGCGTCGAATCCATTGGATTCGTGTCTTGCGCTGATTGTAATCCTCTTCAGGATCTGTCTTGTACATCTCTGAGAGGTCATCGGGCAGATCTCTTGATGTTTCCCCTCGACGCTTTCTGCCACCCTTCCTTGCTGGTTTTTCTGCAGCCATAAACCTTAACTTGGAAGGCTTCAAGACGTTCAAAGGCTTCAAAGGCTTTCTTTTGCTGGACCAATAGGAACTGGCTTCAGGAGAATTGATGTGATGCTGTAAGAACTCTGCAAATGAATGCAGACTATGAGAACCAAAAGATTCTCCCACGGACATGTACCTGTGACAGCATTAAGGTGCGAGGGAAGGGGAAGAGGTCATATGCATTCTCAGAAGATTTTGAAGATAAATCAGTCTAGAAGACATTGACCTCATCGTGCGAAAACATTCACTCATAGATAAGAAGTTGGTTCCAGATTTGTACGAACCCACAGATCAGTACAAGTGTGGAATCAAACTACTTTATGAAGCAGAAGTGAATATTCTAGGCATGTTATGAGATGCAGATTGAGAGAGATCTAACTTGTATGAATAGAAACTTCTTATGGCAGAAAGTGACAGAACCATAGGATCAAAAGAGGCTGTAAAAAGAGGTTTTATTTACCACACTTAGAACTGCTAGACGGAGTGGGAGATGAGGCCGAGCAGTTCGATCCTCGGTGCCCTAACTTGGCGACGGAAGACACCTACGGCGACGGCGGAGAGGACGATGTCCGCGATCGGCGTGAAGACGACGTCGGAGAGGTTGCGGCAGCGAAGCGCTTCGTCGCCGGCGTCGTCGAGAGCTAGCGGTGGCGCTAGGGTTCGTGCGAGGGAGGAAGAAGGAGATAATGACCGTGGTGAGTGTGTATTTATAGTCACAGGGGCGGCACTGCGCTATTACACAGGTGCCCTTAGCGATTCGCATCTGAACAGCACGTGGCCATCATGCGGAGTCTCGGGGGCAGTTCCACATCCCATGCACGCCTGGATTGTCGGGTGGTCGGTCCTACTTCTCCGGATTTCTTGTGGATGAATGAGCATTGAAAACGGTTTTAAAGTTTGTCTCTGCTCTTCTGCTGACAAGGACGCAGAGAAGACATTCGACAGTTTCAATAGAATGCATATGACTTGGAGAGATAGAATTTGAGATAGAAAGCATAGAGAGATTAGGGTCCAATCACATTCACTTAGTTCAAAAGATTCAAAACAAGAAGACATAGCTTTAAGTGAATGCTGTAGAGGACAGAACACTAGTATATATATATATATATATCTATATAATCCACGTAATGAAGATAGTCGTGAAGACATGTAGATATTGAAGCCAAACCAAATGTGAAGACATTGCTAGGTAACGCCAATTGATTGAAGATATACGTTACTTCGTGTGTTGCACATCTAAGTCATCAATATGCATAAGTGTTAGGACGTGTGCCTGATCACAGGACATTTAAGGATTCCAAGATATTTAGCTCACACCGTAACTTGCAAAATCTCTTCTCATCCAAGGGCTTGGTGAAGATATCTGCCAATTGCTCTTCAGTGTTGACGTGTATGATATCAATATCTTCCTTTGCAACATGATCTCTGAGAAAGTGATGACGAATTTCAAGGTGCTTTGTCTTTGAGTGCTGAACTGGGTTGTTGGCGATCTTGATGGCGCTTTAGTTGTCGCAGTAAAGAGGCACTTGCTTCAGATGAATGCCATAGTCCTTGAGAGTTTGCTTCATCCACAGAAGCTGAGCGCAGCAAGATCCAGCAGCAATGTATTCAGATTCAGAAGTGGAGAGGGATACACAGTTCTGTCTCTTTGAAGACCAACATACAAGTGATCGTCCCAGAAAGTGACGTGTGCCTGATGTAGACTTCCGATCAACCTTATCACCAGCATAATCAGCATCCGAGAATCCAACCAGATCAAACTCTGAGCCCTTTGGATACCATAACCCTAGAGTTGGGGTGTCAGCCAAATATCTAAGAATTCGCTTCACTGCTAAGTGATGCGATTCCTTTGGTGCCGCTTGAAATCGAGCACACATGCAAACACTAAGAATAATATCTGGCCTAGATGCACATAAATAAAGCAAAGAACCAATCATGGAGCGGTATACCTTTTGATCGAACTCTTTACCATTGTCGTCTAGACCCAGATGATGTTTGGCTGGCATTTGTGTTGTGAAGCCTTTGCAGTCTTGCATACCGAACTTCTTCAGGCAATCTTTGAGATACTTCTCTTGAGATATGAAGATGCCATTGCGTTGTTGCCGTATCTGAAGACCGAGGAAGAACTTCAGCTCCCCCATCATAGACATCTGATATTGCTCTTGCATCATATATCCAAACTCCTCACTGTACTTCTGATTGGTGCAGCCGAAGATAATGTCATCCACATATATTTGGCACACAAACAGTTCACCATCATATATCTTCGTGAAGAGAGTGGGATTTAGGGTGCCAGGTATGAAGCCTTTGCTCTTCAGGAAGTATTTGAGTGTGTCATACCAGGCCCGAGGGGCTTGTTTGAGGCCATACAGTGCCTTATTGAGCTTGTAAACCATGTCAGGATGTTTTGGATCTTCAAACCCAGGTGGTTGTGCAACATACACTTCTTCTTCAATCTTGCCATTGAGAAAGGCACTCTTCACATCCATTTGATATAAAAGTATGTTATGATGATTTGCATAGGCCAGCAGTAGACGGATGGCTTCAAGTCTGGCCACAGGAGCAAATGTTTCATCAAAGTCAATGCCTTCCACTTGAGTATATCCTTGAGCAACGAGACGAGCTTTGTTTCTGACAACTTGACCATTCTCATCTTGCTTGTTGCGGTATATCCATTTGGTGCCTATTATGTTATGCTTCCGTGGATCAGGACGCTTAACCAATTCCCATACATTGTTCAGCTCAAACTGATGAAGCTCTTCTTGCATTGCTTGAATCCATTCAGGTTCCATAAATGCTTCTTCAACTTTCTTGGGTTCTGAAATTGAGACGAATGCGAAGTGCCCACAGAAATTTGCCAGTTGAGTTGCCCTTGAACGAGTGAGTGGACCAGGTGCATTGATGTTGTCAATTATTCTGTCAATCTACACTTCATTGGCAACACGAGGATGTGCAGGGCGATGACTTTGCTCTTGCTGATCTGTGTTGTCATTGGGAGAAATGTCTTCACGCTGAGCATTGTCTTCATGTGGATCAGGTGCTGAGATGATAAGTTCTTCTTTAGGATGAACTTCAGAAGGTATAATCTCCCCAGTTCTGAAAGTGCGTTATATCGACTAGAGGGGGGGTGAATAAGCGATTTTTATGAAAGTCTTCAAAATGTGAAGGTTATGAAGACAAACAGTACAGATATGCCAATCACTTAAGCAGCGGAAGTTAGATTACACTAGGCAAGCCATGGTCAAGTATTCAATAGAGTGAAAGCACAAGACAAGTAGCTGCAGTGTAATAAGGATCAGGAAGGAAGAAGTTATGAAGCCAAACAGATCATACAGTTATGTTGTGAAGACAGAAGATAAAGCAAGCATGCAATGGCTTCACAGTGTGTGACAGAAAGTAAAAGGAAGTGAAGATGAAACTAGTGACACGCTGAAGACAATGATTTGTTGGACCAGTTCCAGTTGCTGTGACAACTGTACCTCTGGTTGGAGCGGCTAGGTATTTAAACCAAAGGACACACAGTCCCGGACACCCAGTCCTAAACACGCAGCTCAGGACACCCAGTCATCACCGTTTTCTCCTTGAGCCAAGGTCACACAGACCTCGCCCAATCACTCTGGTAAGTCTTCAAGGTAGACTCCCAAACCTTCACAGACTTCGTTCACTGGCAATCCACAATTTCTCTTGGATGCTCAGAACGCGACGCCTAACCGGCTGGAGGATGCACAATCCTCAAGTGTAATAAGTCTTCAGATCACTCAGACACGAAGACTTAAGTGATGCCCAATTTACTCTGGCTCTAGGTGGTTAGGGCTTTTCTCCTCGCTAGGAATTTTCTCTCAAAGGCTTCGAGGTGGGTTGCTCTCAAACGACAAAAGCCGTGCACTGAAATCTGAGCAGCCAACCGTTTATGGTTGTAGGGGGTGGACTATTTATAGCCACTGGGCAACCCGACCTGATTTGTCCGAAATGACCCTGGGTCACTAAGGAACTGACACGTGTACGAACGGTCAGATTTCAAACTCACACCGCAACTTTACTTGGGCTACAAGCAAAGCTAACTTGTCCGACTCTGGACAAGATTTGCTCTCATAGTCTTCGCTCGAAGATATAGGTTTTGAATTAGGCATCACTTCAGTCATTCTGACTGGTTCTCTTGGACCCCACTTAACAGTACGGTGGTTCCTATGACTCAACACAAATGAAATAAAACTACGAAGAATCTAAGTCTCCGAGTTCCATAGGCTTCACGTGGTGTCTTCTCTTGTCATAGTCTTCAATGTGAATATCTTCAAGTACCACCATTGTCTTCAATGTCTTCGTACATTTTTAGGGGTCATCTCTGGTAGTAAAACCGAATCATTGAGGGACTTCTACCTGTGTTATCCTGCAATTCTCACAAACACATTAGTCCCTCAACTAGGTTTGTCCTCAATACTCCAAAACCAACTAGGGGTGGCACTAGATGCACTTACAATCTCCCCCTTTTTGGTGATTGATGACAAACTAGTTGAAGTTTTCAACGGGGAATATAATTTGTGAAATTGTAAAGGAATTGTCTTCATAAGCTGCAAGGGCTCCCCCTGAAGATGTGCATATAAGTAATTTGCTTCTGGAACGCAAATGCACATGGCAGGTTGTACTTGTGGAAATCCACTTCAACTTATGATGACAATCCACCATGCATGTAAAAGTATATGAAGAGAATGACATGCATAATGAAAAATGGACGTCTGCGAAATGATATAAGTGCGGAAATTATCGTCGTACATGCAGAATTTATCTTCGCAAAAACATAGTGGCAAACAAGTAGCAGACGACCATCGAGTTTAAGTGTTACAACTCAAAGAACCAAATGTAGCAAAACGAGAGTTGTATGCACGAAGCGAAATGTAGCAAAATATAAAGCACCCGCCCATATTGACCCGCTTGAAGACTATAAACATCATATGCTTCTGCCCCTTTTGTCAGTGATGACCAAAAAACGTTTCGAGACATAGAGTTTTCTACGCGTTCCCAGGCGCAGCAGGGTCGGTGGAGGCGTTTGGTGGTGCTGAAGTGCTTGGTGCAGGGTCGACGCGCGCTGAAGGTGGTGGTGGTGATATAGCGTCGTCTTCTTCCTCGTTGATTCTTGCAGTCACGGTGGCAGCAGAGGAAGAGAACTCGGAATCTTCAAGGGATGGAGTTCCGCGCAGCACAGCTCTTCTGGGGGGTGTGGAGTCAAACTTGAATCTCTCTCTGAAGCCATCCTCATGAAGATCAGCTTCAGGGCACAACATTGTGAGGCCTTTCTAGGTGCGGCGACAAGTTTCATGAGCAACGAATGCATTCTTGGTGGCAAGATTGCTGATGCGATTGACATCCACCAAGAGGCTTTTCATCTGTCTCTTCAACCAGTCGTGATGCCTATCTTGCTTTTGGTGAAGGGCCACAAGAAGCTCTCGGTCATTGAGGGAACGAGCGCGCTTCTCGGGTCGCTGAGCAGTTGCGCTGTCCGTGGCTTCAGTGGATGCAGGTGCACGTGCAGTGCCAGCCAACGGGTACACCCTGAAGATGGCTTCAACACCTTCAACGTTCTGCGTGAAGCTCTGGTGTTCTGCATTCTGAAGACTTAAGGGTTGCTTGGCAGGCTCAGGATATACAGCTTCAGCAGAGGTGTCCACATCTGGCAAGAAGATCCGATGGTTGCGGGCTAAGGGCTGATATGAAATCGCAGAATGAAGCTTGATCAGCCGCATAACCCAAGGAGCATAAAACTTCAAGCCAAATAAATCTGAGCCGGATGCCGCAAGCTGGCGTATGAAGAAGTCCTGCGCATTGAAGCATTTGCCATGAAGGATGTAGAATATGAGAGTCTTCATTGCACCCTCAACCTTGGCATGTGGAGAGTGTCCCTTGAGGGGCCAGAGAGTCCGCCTGATGATGTGATATATGGTTCTGGGCAGGTACTCTAAGTCTTCAACGAAGAACTCAGTTGGATAGGGTGCATCATGGGGCAATGGCTTCATCATTGAAAGCATCTGACTCATATTTGGTTCAGGCCTCTGAAATATGCTTTCAATTGCTTCAGCATGTAATTGGCAGCCTTCTTCGAAGAATTCGCCCGGAGTGGGTAGGCCGGTAAGCTCAATGATATCAAATGCATTGGCTTCGTGATGGACATTGCCGGTCATCCACTCCAGGATCCAAGTCTTGGGATCTCTGTTGTATCCTTTAATGTGGAGGGTGGCATAGAATTGAAGCAGAAGCTCTTCATTCCAGTGCTCTTTATCAGTTACGAACTGCAGCAGACCCACTTGCTTAAAGCAATCCAAAGCTTCCTCCAAACAGGGCAGTCCAGCAATGGCTTCAACATCAAGGCGCTTGTGCGGGAAGATGCGACCTTGGTTGTAGAGGATGCAGGAGTAGTAACTGTGCTGAGGATAGCTCCAGAACCTATCAGATACAATCCTTTCCCTTGAATAGGGGTTCGTGGAGCTGTTGAAGAACGTGTTGCCGGCCTTGAAGCTAGTGATGTTGAAGGAGCCAGGAGCTGATGCAGGACCTGGGAACCTTGGCAGTCGAGGGATTGGCGTCTGGACCTGAGGCCTGTGCTCAACATGGTAATCAAATTGAGGACCTGCAGCAGACTCAAGAACATACGTATCTGGATCAGGAGCTTCACTGTCTTCAGAAGCTTTGGGTGGGGAGGGCGCCACATTGGCTTCGGTGTTGGTTGTGGCAGCCTCAACATTTTCAGCCTCCACTTGTGTAGTTGGAGGGACAGACTCCGGCACGTTCTCCTAGAGAACGGTTTCTTGTTGAAGCGGGGAGTTGGAGCTTGTGGTACTTCTTCATGCTCTTCGGCTGATGCAGCCGGAATGTCGTCAGCAGAGTCCTGAGGCCTTGGACCTTTGCGAAGCCTGCGAAATGCAGATGACGCCTGTGGAGTTGGAGTGGGCTGGACCTCAGATTCTTCTTCCACTTGTGGGCGATCCACCCATGATGCATCTTGTGTAATTGGCGTCAGAGGACGACCAATGCTGATGAGTTCGCTTGTCTCAAGCTGAGGAAGGGCTGCATCATCTTGTACATGGTCCTGATGACCAATGTCTTCAGCAGCGATGGGTTTGGCTGCTGGAATATCTTCAGCTTCAGGAGCCTCTGTGGGAGCAGGCTCATGAACTGTCAGCTGACGATCTGCGTTAGGGTAGATGACAGATAGGGGTTCAACTAGCACGGGCTCTGTGGGAGCAGGCCGAGCTTTCTTGATCTTGCGCTTCTTCTTGGTGGGGTCAGAAGGAGAGGCTTCAGAGTGTTTCCTCTTCCTTGCTTCAGCTTCGGCTGTCCGTGTCTTCTTGAGCTCTGAAGCGGTTGACCGGCTCTTTGGCTTCGAGCCAGTTGTAGCAGTGGGGAAGACAGTCAGAACAGCCTCTTGCCTTGGTGCCTCTCGTTCAGCCACAGCAGGCTTCTTCTTTTTCTTCGCGGCCATCCTGGGGTCGATGCCGGGACGCCCAAGTGCCTTGCGCTTCTCGGCCTCATTGTAGGCCTGCACACAGCGATCAACCAGAGTCTTCATTCGCTCCTGCGAACCCTGAGCTTCTGCATGTTTCTTCAGAAAGTTTTCCTTTAACTCGTGCAACATGATCTTGAAGTCCTTGACTTCTTGGACGCTGAGCCTGGCCATATTCTGCTTGAACTGAGCCTTTTCAAAATCAATTTTCTGCTTCAGTTCAACAATGCGCTGGGCAATTGCAAGTTCTGAGCGCCTTGGAAGGCGACGCTGAGGCCAATGGGCAGCTGCAGATCATCGAAGCTGATATTTGGTGTAGCAAACCACTAATGGATGAAGTTGTGGATGATTGCTACATCAAACAGAGGCAGATTGTTGAAGATTTCAGCCTCCAACTTGCTCTTGATGAGCTGCTCAAGAGCGTCATCTCCAAGATCTTCGTCGCTGGACAGATCAATAGTTTCGCTGCGCAGAATGGCAGCAGCTGTGAGCTCTTTGCCTGTGTGTGGCTGAGGCTTCTTGGCTTCCTGGGGCTTGGAGACTCGTGATAAGTCTTCAGACTGCACACTGGCTTCAGGAGGTGCAGTTGCCAATGGCTTCGCTCTTGAGATTTTGGGTGAAGGGGCCGACTTTGAAGTTTTTGGCTTCTTCATCTGCTTTGGCTTCGGCGCAGCAGGCGCGTCATCAGACTCAGTGTCTGCTGGAGGGTCATTCACGGCAGTCCCTTGGACTAGGATGCGGGTGATGAGGCCTGCAAGATTGGCATATGGACCGATGATATTGGGTTCGGCGTCGCGTGTGCCATCCGCCCTTGGAGAGGAGGGACCAGGGTTGAAGTCTAACCCCAACTTCTTCTTGTTTTGCTTCGCAGAGTTCTGGGCAAACTGAAAGTTGCTCTTGAACAGATGGTCATCGCGACACCAGAGGAGAGATGACGGATGTGCTTCAGCTGGCTGTGGTCCTCGGACCATGCATGGGTAGAAGCCTTGAGCAATGGCTTCGTCTCTGGACCTGGGTACGAGATTTTTGTATAGTACGTCTATCCACGGTCTCTTGATGGCGCACTTCTCCGCATACTCCTGAGTGATGAAGCGGTAGTGGAACCATTGTTCTGCCCAATATCTTCGAATCCATTGGATTTGAGTCTTGCGCTGACCATAGTTCTCTTCAGGGCCTGTTTTATACATCTCCGCCAGTTCATCAGGCAGATCTTTGGATGTTTACCCACGTCTCTGTCTACCCCCCTTCCTTGCTGCTGTTTCTGAAGCCATAAACCTTAACTTGGAAGGCTTCAAGATGTTCAAAGGCTTCAAAGGCTTTCATTTGCTTGACCAACAGGAACTGGCTTCAGGAGAGTTGATGTGATGCTGTAAGTACTCTGCACATGAATGCAGACTATGAGAACCAAAAGATTCTCCCACGGACATGTACCTGTGACAGCATTAAGGTGCGAGGGAAGGGGAAGAGGTCATATGCATTCTCAGAAGATTTTGAAGATAAATCAGTTTAGAAGATATTGACCTCATCGTGCGAAGACATTCACTTATAGAAGAGAAGTTGGTTCTAGATTTGTACGAACCCATAGATCAGTACAAGTGAGGAATCTAACTACTTCATGAAGCATAAGTGAATATACTAGGCAAGTTTTGAGATGCAGACTGAGACAGTTCTAACTTGTGTGAATAGAAACTTCTTATGGCAGAAAGTGACCGAACTATAGGATCAAAAGAGGCTGTAAAAAGAGGTTTTATTTACCACACTTGGAACTGCTAGATGGAGTGGGAGATGAGACCGAGCAGTTCAATCCTCCGTGCCCTAACTTGGCGACGGAAGACACCTACAGCGATGGCGGAGAGAGTGATGTCTGATGAAGTCACGTACCTATGGTAGGGACACGGACCCGTCCTAAAAGAACCCTACCATAGGACGTCCCTAGAAGAAGTCACCATTCAATCGACTTGAAGATATCTCACTCGACAGATTTGAGACACTCGACCAAGAAGCTATCACTCGACTAAACAACTATCACTCGACTGCCAGAAGACCTAAAGTCACTCCGCAGGCAAACGGTCGGCTGTTAGGCAGTCTTTATGGTCATTATAGCACTTTATTAGGGGCGTTACCAGTAACGCCCACCTTAAATGTACCTTAAACCCTGCATTACTGAGGGCAGGAGAGGGCCGGCGAACTCTATATAAGCCACCCCCCTCCTCAGTATGAAGGGTTCGCACCCCTGTCATTTTACACACGCATAATCCAGTCGACCGCCTCCGGGCACCGAGACGTAGGGCTGTTACTTCCTCCGAGAAGGGCCTGAACTCATAAACCTTGCGTGCTTACAACTTCCCAATAGCTAAGGTCTAGCCTCTTCATACACACCCCCCTACCTCACTGTCAGACTTAGAACCACGACAGTTGGCGCGCACCGTGGGGCATTAGTCTTAGCGCCTAATTGGAGAAGTTGCGATTTTTCCGATCCACTTGATCATGTTTTCCTGCGGAGCTTTGGCAGAGGGCCGCGAGATCCATCTCGGCGGTCTCACTTTCATCGCCGACGACTCCGCCTGGCTCCAGGAGGCGCCACTTGACGTCGACGCGCTCCCCATCCGCGGTGCGACGCACTTCCACGCGTGCGTCCATGGCGTCCTCCTACGGCAGCCGTCGACCCCATATCGGTCGACTCCCGTGTCATCTCCCCGTCCTGTCTCCCGCCAGTGCAAGCGCTCAGGTCGGTCGAGGCTCCAGCGGTGGATGAAGCACGCCGCGGCCCGCCAGTCGGCGACCCCGCAAGTCGCGGCAATCGAGCCCGACGAATCCCTCTACGGCCTTTTCGATCTGTCGACTGGCTCCACGGAGACCGCATCCGAGTGCGATAGCAGCGACCCTTTGGCGGAGGTTCTGGCGGTCGAGGGGACACGCAGTCCTCCTGGATTCCATCGCGCTGATGATAGTGCCAATAGGGGCGATTCGTCGCACCCTCATGACGAATACCTCCCCGAACCTCTTACGTCATTACAGCGGGAGGAGCTTCGTCGTCGGAACATGGACGCGCTCTACACCCCTATTGTTGGAGAAACCCCCGAGGCTCGGGCCTTGGAGGACGCGCGCTTGGCTAATCTAGCCGAGCGCACTCGACTGGAGAATCTACAGCGAGCTCTCGACGAGCGGGCGCGTCAGCGGGCTCCCGAGTCCAGTCGACGCCAGCAGGCTCCCGAGTCCAGTCGACGCCAGCAAGCTCCCGAATCCAATCGACGTCAGCTCTTCCCACCGCCGCAGGTGTACCGAACTCCGGTTCAGAACCTGGCTGCCGCGGCCCGCATAGCAGAGTCAATCCAGCCCTCTCAGTCAGAGGTTGGCAGAGGATTGCTGCAGATCAGAGCATTGCTCCGAGCGGCGGGAAATCAGAATTCCGCCGTCTCTCAGTCGCGGGACAGGATCCAAAGTCGATCCGTTGCAACGGAAACCGTCCAGTCGGCTCACAGCCCGAGATCGCCCCCGAGGTGTGAGGGACATGGAGACCAGCACGATCAGTATAGGAGAAACGAACAATATGATCACCGACCCGACCGTGATGATAGACGTCGGGTGCCGTCCCCTCCCCCGAGGAGTGGATCATATGCACCTCGACATCGAGGCGACAGGCGCCCCCATAACGTTGGGCAGAGGATCCCAGTCGACCCCAGAGACCCAGGCTTTGACGCAAGATCCATCCTCGTTCAAGGTCTGGTGGACAGGAACAGGGCTCATCGAGAAGGCCACAACAGAGATACGCCCACCGGCAGCAGAACACACGCCTCGGGGCCTGAATGTTTCAGTCGAGCCATCAGGGCCACGGTAATCCCTCCCAACTTCAGGCTGGCGACTAGAGTCAGCAAGTTCACCGGCGAGTCCAAGCCTGACACGTGGCTCGAGGATTACCGAGTGGCTGTGCAGATTGGCGGCGGCAATGATGAGGTGGCCATGAAGCATTTACCCCTCATGTTGGAAGGCTCAGCTAGGGCGTGGCTGAATCAGTTGGCGCCCAGCAGCATTTACACTTGGGAGGATCTCTCCCGAGTGTTTATCACAACCTTCCAAGGTACATGCAAGCGCCCTGCAGGCCTTACGGAGCTGCGGTCTTGCGTGCAGAAGCCAAATGAAACTCTGAGAGAATACATCCAGAGGTGGATCGCCCTGCACCACTCGGTCGAGAACGTGCCAGACCATCAAGCAGTTTGTGCTTTCAAGGAAGGCGTCAAGTACAGGGAGTTGAATCTGAAGTTTGGCCGAACTGGAGAGATGTCCCTTAATCGGATGATGGAAATTGCCACCAAGTACGCTAATGGAGAAGACGAGGACCGACTCCGAAGTGGCAAACTCAAATCAGTCGCCCAAGAAACCGGAGGAAACTCCAGTCGGAAGCAGAAGCGGAAGGCCGAGCCAGCCGCCCCTGGGGAGGCCCTGGCTGTGGCCCAGGGAAATTTCAAGGGAAAGCCCAAGGGCACATGGAAGCCCAAGAAGGTTAAAGATCAGGATGGGAATGATGTTCTGGACCTGCCATGTCACATCCATACCAAGAAAGATGAAGAAGGAAATTTTATTTTCCCGAAGCATACCACTCGACAGTGTCGGCTTCTGATTCAGCAGTTCCAGGGCAAGCAGCCCAAGGATAAGGAAAAAGAGCCGGACAGAGTTGAGGACAAGGAGGATAGTGACGATGGATACCCCGAAGTCAATTCCACCTTGATGATTTTTGCTGATGTCGAAAGCAAAAGTCGACTGAAAGTCATTAACCGTGAGGTGAACATGGTTGCCCCGGCGACTCCCAGTTACCTGAAGTGGTCTCAGACTGCCATCACATTCAACCAGTCCGATCACCTGACGCACATTGCCATCCCTGGGAGGCAAGCTTTGGTGGTCGACCCAGTTGTCGAAGGCACTCGACTGACCAAAGTCCTGATGGACGGCGGCAGTGGCCTGAACATACTGTGCGCTGAAACCTTGAAAGGAATGGGCATTCTGATGTCCAGACTCAGCACCAGTAACATGAGCTTCCACGGAGTCATTCCTGGAAAGAAAGCCGAGTCACTCGGCCAGATTGTTCTTGATGTGGTTTTCGGTGATTCAAAGAATTACCGCAAGGAAAAGTTAACGTTTGAAGTGGTGGACTTCCAGAGTGCTTATCACGCCATCTTGGGCAGGCCAGCTTACGCACGCTTCATGGCTCGACCATGTTACGTGTATCTTAAATTAAAGATGCCTGGCCCCAAAGGTGTGATCACTGTTACAGGCAACCGGAAGAAAGCAGAAGAATGTTTCCAGAAGGGATCAAAGATCGCCGACGCTCAGATGGCAGTGGTCGAGCTGAAAGAGAACCAAAAGGCTGCCGACCCGAGTGAATTGCTGCGAGCTAAGAAGCCTGCCTCCGAGTCAGCTTTTCAGTTGGCTGGCGAAACGAAGACAGTCCACATTCACCCGACCGATCCCGACGCTGCTCCGACTCACATCTCGACGACGCTCGACTCCAAATAGGAAGAAGCGCTCATCCAACTCCTCCGTGAGAATTGGGACATCTTCGCATGGAAACCCTCTGACATGCCTGGAGTTCCCAGGGGGCTGGCTGAGCACCGCCTGCGAGTCGACTCAAAGTTCAAGCCCGTGAAGGAACATCTTCGACGGTCCGCCGTCCAGAAAAAACAAGCCATTGGCGAGGAAGTGGCTCGACTCTTAGCAGCTGAGTTCATCCGAGAGATCTACCACTCCAAGTAGCTCGCCAATGTCGTCATGGTCCCCAAGAAGGACAAGTCACTCCGTATGTGCATTGATTTCAAGCATATCAATCGGGCCTGCCCGAAAGATCATTTTCCTCTCCCTCGCATCGACCAGATTGTCGACTCAACTGCGGGATGCGAGAGATTGTCTTTTCTAGATGCCTACTCCGGGTACCATCAGATCCGTCTGTATGGGCCCGACGAAATCAAAACAGCTTTCATCACTCCATTCGGATGCTTCTGTTACGTCACCATGCCATTTGGCCTCAAGAACGCCGGAGCCACATTCATGAGAATGATCCAGAAGTGTTTACTCACTCAAATCAGTTGGAATGTGGAGGCATACATGGACGATATCGTAGTCAAGTCCCGGAAAGGTTCCGACCTGCGGGCTGACCTTGCTGAAACCTTCGCCAACCTCAGGAGGTACGATATCAAGCTCAATCCGTCAAAGTGCACTTTCGGAGTTCCAGGTGGCAAGCTACTCGGTTTTCTCGTTTCCGAACGGGGAATCGACGCCAATCCTGAAAAAATTGGCACCATACTCCGGATGAAGCGTCCTGTACGTGTGCATGATGTCCAAAAGCTTACAGGCTCCTTGGCCGCCTTAAGTCGATTTGTTTCTCGACTCGGTGAGAAAGCGTTGCCTCTTTACCGACTGATGAAGAAGTCTGACAAGTTCGAGTGGACTCCAGAAGCTGATACAGCGTTTGCAGAGCTCAAAGCTCTGCTCTCCACCCAGCCGGTGCTAGCTGCCCCAATCAGCAAAGAGCCTCTGTTGCTTTACATCGCAGCCACGGGACAAGTTGTCAGTACAGTACTTACGGTCGAGCGGGAAGAGGAAGGGAAGGCCTTCAAAGTTCAACGCCCTGTATATTATGTGTCTGAAGTTTTGACCCCTTCAAAACAAAGATACCCCCACTACCAGAAGCTTGTATATGGGATTTATATGACCACGAAGAAAGTTGCACATTATTTCTCTGACCACTCCATTACAGTCGTCAGCGACGCCCCATTATCGGAGATCCTGCATTACAGAGATGCAACTGGTCGAGTGGCCAAGTGGGCGATTGAACTCCTTCCTTTAGATATCAAGTTTGAAGCAAAGAAAGCCATCAAGTCCCAAGCAATCACGGATTTCATCGCCGAGTGGATTGAACAGCAACTTCCGACTCAAGTTCACTCGAAACACTGGACTATGTTCTTCGATGGATCCAACATGCTGAATGGTTCGGGCGCGGGGGTAGTTTTGGTCTCCCCCCGAGGAGATAAGCTCAGATACGTTCTCCAGATTCACTTCGATTCCTCCAATAACGAAGCAGAGTATGAAGCACTCTTGTATGGATTGCGCATGGCCATTTCACTCGGCATCCGTCGCCTCATGGTCTATGGCGACTCAGATCTGGTGGTTAATCAAGTGATGAAGGAGTGGGACGTCAGGAGTCCGGCAATGACTGGATACTGCAATGCAGTGCGGAAGCTAGAGAAGAAGTTCGAGGGGTTGGAACTCCACCACATCCCCCGACTGAAAAACCAGGCAGCTGACGACTTGGCAAAGATAGGCTCCAAGAGAGAAGCCATTCCAAGCAACGTGTTCTTGGAACACATTCACTCACCGTCAGTCCAAGAGGATCCTTTCACAGAAGAAGCCCCGCAGCCGAAAAGTGCCACAGATCCGACTGAAGTTGAAGTGCCTACAGTAGTCGACCTAATCATGGAAGTCTTGGCAATCACCCCTGACTGGACAATACCGTACATTGCATATATCCTATGGAAAGAACTTCCGGAGGACGAGGAGGAGGCTCGACAGATCGTCCGCCGATCTAAGGCCTTCACAGTCATAAGGGGACAGCTGTACAGAGAGAGTGCGACCGGAGTCGGCCAGAAATGCATAACGCCAGAAGAGGGTCAAATAATCCTTAACGATATCCACTCGGGAACCTGTGGTCACCATGCGTCCTCTCAGACTATTGTGGCTAAAGCATACCGAGCTGGATTTTACTGGCCAAGGGAAAATGAGATGGCGAAAGAGATAGTCGACAAGTGCGAGGGGTGCCAGTTCTACTCCAACATGTCACACAAGCCCGCGTCAGTCCTGAAAACCATTCCGCTCGTCTGGCCCTTTGCCGTCTGGGGATTGGACATGGTTGGCCCCCTAAGAACGGGCAGGAGTGGATTCACTCATGTACTTGTGGCAGTCGACAAATTTACCAAATGGATCGAAGCTAAGCCCATAAAGAGCCTCGATGCTGGCACCGCTATCAGTTTCATCAGAGGGTTAACATTCAGATATGGAGTCCCGCACAGCATCATCACTGATAATGGGTCAAACTTTGATTCGGACGAGTTCAGAGCATTTTGCGCTTCTCAAGGCACATGAGTCGACTACGCCTCAGTCGCTCATCCCCAGTCAAATGGACAGGCTGAGAGAGCAAAATGTCTGATTCTCAAAGGGCTAAAACCTCGGCTGATGCGTGATCTCAAGCACGTGGCAGGCGCTTGGGTCGACGAGCTTCCGTCAGTTCTGTGGGGATTAAGGACCACCCCTAACCGGTCGACTGGAAGGACCCCATTCTTTCTGGTTTATGGAGCCGAAGTTGTCCTGCCAAGCGATCTTCTTCATAATGCGCCCCGAGTCGAACTTTACACCGAAGATGAAGCGGAGCAGGCCCGGCAAGACGCAGTCGACCTCTTGGAGGAAGAGAGGGAGATGGCGATGATCAGATCGACCATTTATCAGCAGGACTTACGTCGATTCCACGCCCGGAATGTGAAGAGTCGAGCCTTTCAAGAAGGAGATCTGGTCCTCCGAGTGGATCAACAGAAACCTCACAAGCTCGCTCCCACTTGGGAAGGCCCCTTCATCGTCACCAGAGTCCTCCACAACGGAGCATATCACCTTTACAATGTTGATCGACAGATCGACGAACCTCGAGCTTGGAACGCGCAGCTTCTCTGCCCCTTTTACACTTGAGTCCACCCTCAAACCAGATGTAATAAGAAAAACTCCTGAAGTTCATTTTTATCAGAAATAAGAGTGTTCCAATAATTGCTGTCACTTTTGTTTGTATCCGAAATCCCCCAGTGGGTGACTTAGCTGCGAATCCGATTCGCCTAAGTTTGAAAAATCCTACCGAGTGGAGAGCAAACCTCCCACTCGGGGGCTTAGCTGCAGTTCAGCACTCGCCTAAGTTCTCCATGAAGAGACTTAGCTGCAGTCAGACACTCGCCTAAGTTTGAAAAATCCTACCGAGTGGAGAGCAAACCTCCCACTCGAGGGCTTAGCTGCGGTTCAGCACTCGCCTAAGTTCTCCACGAAGAGACTTAGCTGCAGTCAGACACTCGCCTAAGTTTGAAAAATCCTACCGAGTGGAGAGCAAACCTCCCACTCGGGGGCTTAGCTGCGGTTCAGCACTCGCCTAAGTTCTCCATGAAGAGACTTAGCTGCAGTCAGACACTCGCCTAAGTTTGAAAAATCCTACCGAGTCGAGAGCAAACCTCCCACTCGGGGGCTTAGCTGCGGTTCAGCACTCGCCTAAGTTCTCCACGAAGAGACTTAGCTGCAGTCGGACACTCGCCTAAGTTTGAAAAATCCTACCGAGTGGAGAGCAAACCTCCCACTCGGGGGCTTAGCTGCGGTTCAGCACTCGCCTAAGTTCTCCACGAAGAGACTTAGCTGCAGTCAGACACTTGCCTAAGTTTGAAAAATCCTACCGAGTGGAGAGCAAACCTCCCACTCGGGGGCTTAGCTGCGGTTCAGCACTCGCCTAAGTTCTCCACGAAGAGACTTAGCTGCAGTCAGATACTCGCCTAAGTTTGAAAAATCCTACCGAGTGGGGAGCAAACCTCCCACTCAGGGGCTTAGCTGCGGTTCAGCACTCGCCTAAGTTCTCCATGAAGAGACTTAGCTGCAGTCAGACACTCGCCTAAGTTTGAAAAAGCCTACCGAGTGGAGAGTAAACCTCCCACTCGGGGGCTTAGCTGCGGTTCAGCACTCGCCTAAGTTCTCCACGAAGAGACTTAGCTACAGTCAGACACTCGCCTAAGTTTGAAAAATCCTACCGAGTGGAGAGCAAACCTCCCACTCGGGGGCTTAGCTGCGGTTCAGCACTCGCCTAAGTTCTCCACGAAGAGACTTAGCTGTAGTGAGACACTCGCCTAAGTTTGAAAAATCCTACCGAGTGGAGAGCAAACCTCCCACTCGGGGGCTTAGCTGCGGTTCAGCACTCGCCTAAGTTCTCCACGAAGAGACTTAGCTGTAGTCAGACACTCGCCTAAGTTTGAAAAATCCTACCGAGTGGAGAGCAAACCTCCCACTCGGGGGCTTAGCTGCAGTTCAGCACTCGCCTAAGTTTTCCATGAAGGGACTTAGCTGTGGTCAGACACTCGCCTAAGTTTGAAAAATCCTACCGAGTGGAGAGCAAACCTCCCACTCGGGGGCTTAGCTGCAGTTCAGCACTCGCCTAAGTTCTCGACGAAGGGACTTAGCTGCAGTCAGACACTCGCCTAAGTTTGAAAAATCCTACCGAGTGGAGAGCAAACCTCCCACTCGGGGGCTTAGCTAAAGTTCGGCACTCGCCTAAGTTCTCCACGAAGAGACTTAGCTACGGTCAGACACTCGCCTAAGTTTGAAAAATCCTACTGAGTGGAGAGCAAACCTCCCACTCGGGGGCTTAGGTACAGTTCAGTGCTCGCTTAAGTATGAAACCCACCTTCTCCTGGAGAGCTCCGCCACAAATACAATGTGAGCTTCGTCCCACTCTACAGTAACAGGGCGTGGGTCGACTGCCACCTTTTCCTGGAGAGCTCCGCCACAAATACAATGTGCGCTCCACCCCACTCTACAACAACAGGGTGTGGGTCGGTCGTCACCTTTTCCTTCGAACGGAGATCAAGTTCCACTCGACGAATCATCCACGAAGACATTCAGCAAGAAATTAAGTTCGGATAAAGCTTAAAAGGCCCTGGGCCCCGAATCAAAGTACTCGAGCCCTCAGCTCGGCAGAGTTTAAACGATTACAAGTCCACTCGGCATTCCGAGGCAAATTTAAGGAAAGGCATAAAAGTTTTCTCATTCCTCAAGAGGAGGACTGGCAGGAGCGACGAACTCATCCAGGTCAATTCTGTCCGCAATATGAGTGGCAGCAGCAATGAAGGTCTCCATGAAGTCTTGGAAGCTGTGCCTCTTGGTATTGGCGACTTGGATGGCGGCCAACTTTTCTTATCGCGCCTCCTTGCAGTGGACGCGGACTAAAGATAGAGCCACATCAGCGCCGCACCGGGCAGAAGACTTCTTCCACTCCTGCACTCGATCGGGGATTTTGTCAAGACGAGCCATAAGAGAGTCGAGATCGTTCTAGAGCGTGGACTTTGGCCAAAGTGTCGAGTCGATCCGCGACATGGCAACCTTCAGTCGAGCCAAGTAATCCACGGCGCCGTCGATTCGAGATTCCAGTTGGAGCAGGTTCATGGCAGTATCATCTTTCACCGGAGAATTGATTGGGTCCAGACCCGTTTCGATTCGCCCGGTCTCCTCTTCGAAGTTCTGACAAAATTCTGCATACAAGACCTAAAGATAAGCCAACGATCGCAAAATTGAGTCGACACAAAAGAAAACCAGTCGGAATTGAATGTGCACCTTCAAGTTTGATGTACAGCTTCTTGGCGAGGCTCCTCAAGTAGCTCTCCAGGTCGTCCCTCCCACGAGCGATGCCTTCCATCTGCTCGCCCAAGAGGAGGTTCTTCTTCTTCCAATTTGCAGTCAGCCTGTTGGCTTCAGTCAGAGCGGTCTGCAACCTGGTGTTCTCTTTTTCTAACTGGTCGACCGAAGCCAGCTTCTGTGCGGCCAGAGCTGTCTTGTCATCAGCCTCCTTACAGGCAGCAGCCAGGTCCTGGTCCTTCTTCGCCAAAGCTTTTTCCAATTCTCCTACAAAGAAATGGTGATCGAATCGGAAACAGCAGAGGAATGCTCAAGCCTAAAAACAAAACCAGTCGACAAAGTCGCTTTACCTGCGGCGCCCTCCATGACCTTCTGCAGCTCCGTCCTGGCCAGCTCTAGATCAAGGTCCAGTTGAATCTTCTGTTTCTCCAATTCAGCATAGCGAGCGGCAAGTTCGCAGGATTTCTGCAAAAAGAAAAACTAGTCGATAGACGTTCGAGATAAGTTGCCTCCGAGTAACTAAGGAACAATGGTGACGTTTCTAAGACCACAGCCGAATCAAAAACATTCGACAGTAGTCTCGGGGACTACACCTAGTGGGTGCACTCAGCGTGCCCCCACTGGTTCGACCAAAAAAATCGATTGCCCGCAGTCGACAGGACACGGTCCCACTCGACCTGGCCAGACCAAACCAAGTGAAGAAATACAGATTCAGAAACGCAATATAAAGACTACAGTCGACTGCCAGCAGTCCACCGTAGTCTCGGGGACTACACCCAGTGGGTGCACTCAGCGTGCCCCCACTAGTCCAAGAAAGAGAAAACACACCCACTGGGTGTACAGATACAGATACAAAGATCTTCAAAAAGAAAAAGAAAGAGGGAGAAAGACTCTTCAAACAAACAAGTATCAAGTCGACTGACCTGGACATTGCTCTGAAGCGCCGAACTTGCATCGTAAGCTGCCTGGCTGGCCTCTCGAGCCTTCTTCACCTGTTCCATCATGACCCCTGCCTGGTGTATGGCCTCCTTCGCAGCGGCCACTTCATCTTCGGGGACAGAGTACGCGACAAAGAGCGAAGTCGGATTGGCAGTCGACGCCGAGGGCTGCGCACTCGACAGGGGGTTGGCAAAGGTCACAGAAGCCCGAGGGGCATCGCCGCTATCCCGAGCCACGACCTCAGGCGCCAGAGCAGGCTGGGGAGTCCTGTCAATCGACGGCCTCTTGGTCCTCCCTATCCTCAGCGGCTCGTTGTCGTCGTCATCCGGGAGGTCGATAACATGAGGAGGGGCTGCAAGAAGAACTTTCAATCGACCAGAATTGCAAGAAACGTCCAAGTCAACTCAAAAACAGAACGTCAATAATCGTACCAGGGTTGGAGGTAGCAGCGTCCCCCATCTCTTGGTCGTCGTCTTTGGCAGAGATCTCGGAGGTAGCAGCACTGCAAATTTCGAAGAATCAACCAGTTAAGCGTAACAAGTCGACCGAGGATCCGTCCTCCAATCGACGAGGGAAGACAAGCTTTGTTACCCGGAAATAACAGGGACAGTTATCTTCATCTTGGGCAGAGTCTTGGGCGGCTTGGATAGCGTCGTGCGTGGTTGCTTGGGGACCTTCCCAGTCGGTGTGGGAGAAGAAGTTCGAGGGCGTTTCGACGACGGCCCGACAGAGCCGCTCGCCTGACCACGCCCCTGTGCCGGGTCATGTGCGAGCTTGGATCGCCTTTCCGGGCGGGGAGGTTCGGTCTCCTCCTCCTCCTCTTCACTGGAGAAGATGTCGTCGCCTCCCTCTCCTTCACCATCCGACTCCCACTCACCCTGGTCATCCCCGCTCTCGCCTCCGCTCCCTTCTCCTTCCTCAGTCGACCCCTGCGCCCCATTGGGCATCAAGTACATCTTAGTGGTCGCCTGAAAGACAACAGACAAAGGTAAAGTCAATCGACCTGCTCGAAAAGAGACCAATACAGAAAATGAAGATTTCAGTCGGAAGACATAAAAACGCACCTGGTCGACCTCATACGAGCTGTTGAGTGGAATGACCCTCCTAGCTCCCCGGGGGTTGTCCTTGTTCCCCGTGATACTAGACAGCCATCCCTCCAACATCTCATCGGTAACCTCCACCGGGTGGATCCGAGTGGTGTCCTCGAGGCCAGAATACAGCCACATCGGATGATCCCGAGCCTGGAGCGGTTGGATTCGTGTCTTGAGGAAGTCCTCCAGCAGATCCATCCCCGTCACGCCCTCACGGACAAGCTCAACCACTTGACCGGCCAGTATATTGACCTGGGCCTTCTCTTCAGGCGTCACCTTCAGAGAAGCGGGCTTTTCGGCTCGGTCGAGGGTGAAAGGTGGGAGCCCAGTCGACTGCCCTGGAGTCGCCTGATCCTGGCAGTAGAACCAAGTCGCCTGCCAGCCCCGAATTGACTCCGGGAAGGTAATGGATGGGAAACAGCTCTTCCCTCTCGTCTGGATTGCCAAACCCCCGCACAGTTGGATCACTTGTGTCCTCTCGTCACTCGACTTGGCTTTCTTAACCGACTAAGAGCGACAGGTGAAGATGTGCTTAAAAAGCCCCCAGTGTGGGCGGCAACCCAGGAACGCCTCACACATTGAAATAAAGGCAGCGAGATAGACTATAGAATTGGGGGTAAAGTGGTGGAGCTGCGCTC
The DNA here is from genome assembly GCA_034509565.1 of Triticum monococcum. NCBI lineage: Eukaryota > Viridiplantae > Streptophyta > Magnoliopsida > Poales > Poaceae > Triticum > Triticum monococcum. Next base: position 377,718,133 of record CM067843.1, on the reverse strand, counting down.
CAAAGAAGTTCAAAAAGCTGTGGAAGAAAGAGTGGGGCGGCAGAGAAAACCCTCGGTCGATGTGAGTGGCGAGGAGCACGCACTCACCGTCGCGAGGTTGGGGTTCGATCTCTCCCCCCGGAAGACGCGCAGCCTTGTGAGGGATGGCTCCCCCCTCGACCAAGTCGTCAAGATCCTCCTGGCGGAGCAACAAAGGCATCCAGTCGCCCTGGATCCAACCCTTGGGCAGAGCCGTCCGGGAGGAAGATCCGCCGCGCGCAGACTTCTTCCCCTTCCCCGCCACCGCCGCCTTCTTCGCGCGCTCCAGGGCGGTCGTCTTGCCCTTCACCATCGTCGCCGGCGAGATCTCGAGCTGGTCTTGCGGTGGCTGGGCGAGAGTAAAGGAAGCAGGGGAGGCTACGGAGAAAGAGCGAAAGAAGAGGAAGAGATGAGCACGCGCACTGATGGAGGGCTCCGGGCCAACTACTTATAAGGGGCCTCTTCCGAGTGGCTGGCAGGTAGGCCCGAGCTATCCAGTCAAATCCCGTGGCAGGCGCGCGCGCAGTACGTGGCGAAAAAGGCGGCACGGAGATCGAGGAGCCTTCGCGCTATCGCTCCCGATTACTGCGGCCACCCCCGTTCCGCGCGCTTCCCAAAAAATCCGAATCCCGCGATCTCCGCTGGCTGCAGAACAACTTGGCAAAACGGAAATCCCACGCGCACCGGCGCACGATGCCTCACAGGTAAAGAAATCCACTCGACGAAAGGCCTGGAACGGATCAAGGCGACTGAAAGAGGTTAATGACGGCATCCGTGACGGTCGACCCAGAACGAAGCGCCCATATAACCCGAAGAATCAGTCAGAAAGATCCCTAACCCCTTTTCTCATTCTAGCCTCGATCCGTTCGGGGGCTAATGATGAAGTCACGTACCTACGGTAGGGACACGGACCCGTCCTAAAAGAACCCTACCATAAGACGTCCCTAGAAGAAGTCACCATTCAATCGACTTGAAGATATCTCACTCGACAGATTCGAGACACTCGACCAAGAAGCTATCACTCGACTAAACAACTATCACTCGACTGCCAGAAGACCTGAAGTCACTCCGCAGGCAAACGGTCGGCTGTTAGGCAGTCTTTATGGTCATTATAGCACTTTATTAGGGGCGTTACCAGTAACGCCCACCTTAAATGTACCTTAAACCCTGCATTACTGAGGGCAGGAGAGGGCCGGCGAACTCTATATAAGCCACCCCCTCCTCAGTATGAAGGGTTCGCACCCCTGTCATTTTACACACGCATAATCTAGTCGACCGCCTCCGGGCACCGAGACGTAGGGCTATTACTTCCTCCGAGAAGGGCCTGAACTCGTAAACCTTGCGTGCTTACAACTTCCCAATAGCTAAGGTCTAGCCTCTTCATACACACCCCCCTACCTCACTGTCAGACTTAGAACCACGACAATGTCCGCGGTCGGCGTGAAAACGGTGTCGGAGAGGTTGCGGCAGTGAAGCGCTTCATCGCCGGCGTCGTCGAGAGCTAGCGGTGGCGCTAGGGTTTGTGCGAGGGAGGAGGAAGGAGAAGGAGATAATGACTGTGGTGAGTGTGTATTTATAGTCACAGGGGCTGCACTGCGCTATTACATAGGTGCCCCTGGCGATTCGCATCTGAACAGCACATGGCCATCATGCGGAGTCTCGGGGGCAGTTCCACATCCCACGCACGCATGGATTGTCGGGTGGTCGTTCCTACTTCTCCGGATTTCTTGTGGATGAATGAGCATTGAAAACGGTTTTGAAGTTTGTCTCCGTGTCTTCTGCTGACAAGGACGCAGAGAAGACATTCGACAGTTTCAATAGGATGCATATGACTTGGAGAGATAGAATTTGAGATAGAAAGAATTGAGAGATTAGGGTCCGATCACATTCACTTAGTTCAAAAGATTCAAAACAGGAAGACATAGCTATAAGTGAATGCTGTAGAGGACAGAACACTAGTATATATATATATCTATATAATCCACGTAATGAAGATAGTCATGAAGACATGTAGAGATTGAAGCCAAACCAAATGTGAAGACATTGCTAGGTAACGCCATGAGTGAAGCACTTCAAAAATAGAACGTTTGGTGGTGGCGTTACCCACCTATAGGAAGTATTAGACTCAGACACGGCGCACAATTATCGTGGCGCTCCGAAGTCAATTTCCACATTAATGTATTCACACTTAGAATATATGTCTTCATTGATTGAAGATATACGTTACTTTGTGTGTTGCGCATCTAAGTCATCAATATGCATAAGTGTTAGGATGTGTGCCTGATCACAGGACATTTGAGGATTCCAAGATATTTAGCTCACACCGTAACTTGCAAAATCTCTTCTCATCCAAGGGCTTGGTGAAGATATCTGCTAATTGCTCTTCAGTGTTGACGTGTATGATATCAATATCTTCCTTTGCAACATGATCTCTGAGAAAGTGATGACAAATTTCAATGTGCTTTGTCTTCGAGTGCTGAACTGGGTTGTTGGCGATCTTGATGGCGCTTTCGTTGTCGCAGTAGAGAGGCACTTGCTTCAGTTGAATGCCATAGTCCTTGAGGGTTTGCTTCATCCACAGAAGCTGAGCGCAGCAAGATCCAACAGCAATGTATTCAGATTCAGCAGTGGAGAGGGATACACAGTTCTGCTTCTTTGAAGACCAGCACACAAGTGATCGTCCCAGAAAGTGACATGTGCCTGATGTAGATTTCGATCAACCTTGTCACCAGCATAATCAGCATCCGAGAATCCAACCAGATCAAATTCTGAGCCCTTTGGATACCACAATCCTAGAGTTGAGGTGTGAGCCAAATATCGAAGAATTCGCTTCACTGCTAAGTGATGCGACTCCTTTGGTGCCGCTTGAAATCGAGCACACATGCAAACACTAAGCATAATACATGGCCTAGATGCACATAAATAAAGCAAAGAACCAATCATGGAGCGGTATACCTTTTGATCGAACTCTTTACCATTGTCGTCAGGACCCAGATGATGTTTGGCTGGCATTGGTGTTGTGAAGCCTTTGCAGTCTTGCATACCGAACTTCTTCAGGCAATCTTTGAGATACTTCTCTTGAGATATGAAGATGCCATTGCGTTGTTGCCGTATCTGAAGACCGAGGAAGAATTTCAGCTCCCCCATCATAGACATCTGATACTGCTCTTGCATCATATATCCGAACTCCTCACTGTACTTCTGATTGGTGCAGCCGAAGATAATGTCATCCACATATATTTGGCACACAAACAGTTCACCATCATATGTCTTCGTGAAGAGAGTGGGATCTAGGGAGCGAGGTATGAAGCCTTTGCTCTTCAGGAAGTATTTGAGTGTGTCATACCAGGCCCGAGGGGCTTGTTTGAGGCCATATAGTGCTTTATTGAGCTTGTAAACCATGTCAGGATGTTTTGGATCTTCAAACCCAGGTGGTTGTGCAACATACACTTCTTCTTCAATCTTGCCATTGAGAAAGGCACTCTTCACATCCATTTGATATAAAAGTATGTTATGATGATTTGCATAGGCTAGCAGTATACGGATGGCTTCAAGTCTGGCCACAGGAGCAAATGTTTCATCGAAGTCAATGCCTTCCACTTGAGTATATCCTTGAGCAACGAGACGAGCTTTGTTTCTGACAACTTGACCATGCTCATCTTGCTTGTTGAGGTATATCCATTTGGTGCCTATTATGTTATGCTTCCGTGGATCAGGACGCTTAACCAATTCCCATACATTGTTCAGCTCAAACTGATGAAGCTCTTCTTGCATTGCTTGAATCCACTCAGGTTCCATAAAATCTTCTTCAACTTTCTTGGGTTCTGTGATTGAAACGAATGCGAAGTGTCCGCAGAAATTTGTCAGTTGAGTTGCCCTTGAACGAGTCAGTGGACCAGGTGCATTGATGCTGTCAATTATTCTGTCAATTTGCACTTCATTGGCAACACGAGGATGTATGGGTCGAAGACTTTGCTCTTGCTGATCTATGTTGTCGTGGGGAGGAATGTCTTCAGGCTGAGCATTGTCTTCATGTGGATCAGGTGCTGAGATGATAAGTTCTTCTTCAGGATGAGCTTCAGAAGGTATAATTTCTCTAGTTCCCATTAGCTTGATTGATTCACTGGCTGGAACTTCATCTAGCACATCTGGCAGTTGCTCTCTTTGTGAACCATTGGTCTCATCGAATCGCACATCCACTGTTTCAACCACTTTGTAGTGAAAGAGATTCAAGACTCTATAGGAGTGCGAATCCTTTCCATATCCAAGCATAAAGCCCTCATGTGCTTTTGGTGCAAATTTTGAGGTGTGGTGTGGGTCCTTGATCCAGCATCTTGAGCCAAATACTCTGAAGTAGCTGACATTTGGCTTCTTGCCAGTTAGAAGTTCATAAGATCTCTTGTTCAGAAGCTTGTGAAGATAAACACGGTTGATTGTATGGCATGCAGTGTCAATGGCTTCAGGCTAGAATTTTCTTGGAGTCTTGTACTCATCCAGCATTGTTCTGGCCATCTCAATGAGTGTTCTGTTCTTGCGTTCGACGACGCCATTCTGCTGTGGCGTGTACGGAGCTGAGAATTCATGTGTGATGCCCAAGGTATCCAGATATGTATCAAGGCCAGTGTTCTTGAATTCAGTGCCATTGTCACTTCTGATGTGCTTTATCTTGGTGCCATAATTGTTCATAGCCCGATTTGTGAAGCGTCTGAAGACATCCTGCACTTCAGTCTTGTAAAGGATTATGTGCACCCAAGTATATCTAGAGTAATCATCAACAATGACAAAGGCATAGAGGCAAGCAGTAGTGGAAAAGGTTGAGTAGTGAGTGGGACCAAAGAGATCCATGTGAAGCAGTTCGAAGGGTCGAGTAATGGTCATGATTGTCTTCGAAGGATGTTTTGCCCTTGTCATCTTCCCTGCTTCACAGGCACCGCATAAGTGATCTTTCTTGAACTTGACGCCCTCGATGCCTATGACATGCTTCTTCTTTGCAAGGGTGTGGAGGTTCCTCATGCTAGCATGCCCAAGCCTCCGATGCCAAAGCCAGCATTCTGAAGCCTTTGCCAGAAGACATACTGCAAGCTGTGGCCCTGCTGAGAAATCTACCACGTACAATCATCTTTCCGATACCCTTCAAACACTAGAGACTTGTCAGATTCCATTAGTACCAGGCAACGATATTTTCCAAAAATTACAATCATGTTCAAATCGCAAAGCATTGAGACAGACATTAAGTTGAAGCCAAGGGATTCAACAAACATGACTTTATCCATGTGTTGATCCTTTGAGATTGCAACTCTACCTAGACCCAATATCTTACTTTTACCAGTGTCAGCAAATGTGATGTGGCTCTTGTCGGATGGACGTAAGGTTGAGTCCATAAAAAGACTTCTTTTGTCAGTCATGTGATTTGTACACCCACTGTCAATAATCCACTTTGAAGACTCTGAAGACGCTAGTGTCGTACCCTACAGTGCAGTTAGGGGGATAGGCTTCACGAAGAGTATTGTGAAGCAAAAACATTTGACGAACCAGTGGGTTATGAAAACTTAGATCCAGGTTAGGACTAATAGGGAGAGTAGCATGCGATTCAGGTACGAAATACATAGTGATGCCATTCGGGCATTTGATCTTGCGCCCCACAAGATTTTTAAGGTCCCCAGCAATAGCGTCAGAAGATTTTGGTTTTCTACTGGAGACCTTTCCCTGCAAAAGAGAGTTAAGATTTCTTAACCACCCACATCTTCAAGGCTGGCTTAGAAGCAATAAGTCTAAGTGCAGCATCTGAGAATTTTGGCTTTGGAGCCCTAGCAAACAGTCTAGCAGGCGGGCAATAGTACTCATAGGAATAGGCAGAATAGTTCTTGGTCATATGAACATGACGGTTTGAAGAACCGCTTTCATATGCCTGAGCATGGTTTCCCAACAAAACATTTGCGTTAGTGCGACTCAGGTGAGTCCTTTGCCTGTATGAAGCCTTCGGACCATATGAAGCCTTTGGTCTGAGGTTTGTCTTCTTCATGTGAGGTGTCATGAGGACATTCACAGGAAGGTTCTCCAGACACGTTTTTGGAACCCAGATCTTCTTCATAGGCGGTCCATTCCTGCAGTTAGTACCAATGTACCTGGCAAATACTTCACCATTCTGATTCTTAAACAGTTTATAGTTTGCATCAAAGGATTCATCAATGATAATAGGATTAGCACAAGTGAAGCCAGATTGATTGGATGGATCTTCTGAGGATTCCTTTGCAGCAACCCATGTGGTTTTGGGGTATTGCTCAGGTTTCCAGTAAGAGCCATCTACATTAATTTTCCTCACGAACCCAACACCCTCTTTCCTAGGGTTTCGGTTCAGAATCTGCTTCTTGAGGACATCACATAATGTTTGATGTCCTTTGAGACTTTTGTACATCCCTGTTTCAAGCAATGTCTTCAACATAGCATTCTCATCAGCAATAGCAGTGGTATCCTCAGCAGAGGGGTTAGTTACCACTTCAACAGTTGAAGATATTGCAATAGCAGTAGCAGTGGAACATTCAGCAACAGAAGTAGCATTATCATGCTCAATGCATTTAAGTCATGGTGGTTCAAATCCTTCCTGAGCGAAACTGATTTGTTCGGCGCGAAGTGACTCGTTTTCCTTTTGAAGATCTTCATGAGCCGCTCTCAATTTCTCAAGATCTTGCTTCCTTTGAAGATAATCATAGGAAAGCTTTTCATGAGTTGTTGAGAGAGTATCATGACGATCTTCAAGTTCCTGATACTTAACATGAAGATTTTTTATGTCTTCAATTAAGGATTCAGATCGAGTCATTTCAGCACCCAACAGATCATCGCTTCTGTCTAACAGTTTTTGAATATGTTCCATGGCTTTCTGTTGTTCAGTGGCAATTTTAGCAAGTGTTTTGTAGCTGGGTTTTGAATCACAATCAGAGTCATCGTCACTAGATGTTTGATAGTGAGTAGTGCGTGTGTTTACCTTGGCACCGCATGCCATGAAGCAGTAGGTAGGAGTAGAGTCGTCCTTGTCATTTGCAACGGTGATGGTGATGAAGTCATTGTCTTCAGTTTTGAAGATGGACTTGGCGACGTAGGCTGTAGCCAGACTCGCAATGCCAGAATCTAACTCCTCCTCAGACTCCACCTCTGCCTCCTCAGAAGCGGACTCCTCCTCTGAATCCATTTCCTTGCCAACAAACGCACGAGCCTTGCCAGTTGAGCTCTTCTTATGTGATGAAGACTTTGAGGAAGACTTGGAAGAAGACTTTGAGTATTTCTTCTTCTTCTTGTCGTCGGAGTCATATTCCTTGCTCTTCTTCTTCTTTCTGCTCTCATTGTCCCACTATGGACACTCAGAGATGAAGTGTCCAGTTTTCTTGCACTTGTGACATGTTTTCTTCTTCTAGTCATGAGCAGAAGCTTCATCATTCCTTGAGCTTGATCGTGAAGACTTTCTGAAGCCTTTCTTCTTGGTGAATTTCTGGAACTTCTTCACTAGCATTGCAAGTTCCTATCCAATGTCTTCAGGATCATCAGAACTACTGTCAGATTCTTCTTCAGATGAGGACACAGCTTTTGCCTTCAAGGCACGAGTTCGCCCATAGTTTGGACCGTAGATATCTCTTTTCTCAGAAAGCTGAAACTCATGTGTGTTGAGCCTCTCAAGTATGTCAAACGGATCGAGTGTCTTGAAATCTGGATGTTCTTGAATCATCAGGGCTAGGACGTCAAACGAACTGTCAAGTGATCTCAGCAGCGTCTTGACGATTTCATGTTTGGTGATCTCAGTGGCGCCAAGGGCTTGAAGCTCATTTGTGATGTCAGTGAGCCGGTCAAATGTGTGCTGGACATTCTCATTGTCATTTCGCTTGAAGCGGTTGAAGAGATTGCGAAGAACACTGATTCTCTGATCTCTCTGGGTTGAGATGCCTTCATTGACTTTGGAGAGCCAGTCCCAGACCAGCTTGGATGTCTTCATGGCACTTACACGGCCGTACTGTCCCTTGGTCAGATGACCACAGATGATATTCTTGGCAGTAGAGTCCAGTTGAGTGAACTTCTTGACATCAGCAGCAGTGACACCTTCTCCAGCCTTGGGAACGCCATTTTCGACGACATACCATAGGTCGACGTCAATGGCTTCAAGATGCATGCGCATCTTATTCTTCCAGTAGGGATATTCAGTTCCATCGAAGACGGGGCATGCAGCAGAGACTTTAATTATCCCTGCAGTCGACATAGCTAAAACTCCAGGTGGTTAAAGCGAATCACATAGAACAAGGGAGCACCTTGCTCTGATACCAATTGAAAGTGCGTTATATCGACTAGAGGGGGGGTGAATAGGCGATTTTTATGAAAGTCTTCAAAACATGAAGGTTATGAAGACAAACAGTACAGATATGCCAATCACTTAAGCAGCGGAAGTTAGATTACACTAGGCAAGCCATGGTCAAGTATTCAATAGAGTGAAAGCACAAGACAAGTAGCTACAGTGTAATAAGGATCAGGAAGGAAGAAGTGATGAAGCCAAACAGATCATACAGTTATGTTGTGAAGACAGAAGATAAAGCAAGCATGCAATGGCTTCACAGTGTGTGATAGAAAGTAAAAGGAAGTGAAGATGAAACCAGTGACACACTGAAGACAATGATTTGTTGGCCCAGTTCCAGTTGCTGTGACAACTGTACGTCTGGTTGGAGTGGCTAGGTATTTAAACCAAAGGACACACAGTCCCGGACACCCAGTCCTGAACACGCAGCTCAGGACACCCAGTCCTCACCGTTTTCTCCTTGAGCCAAGGTCACACAGACCTCGCCCAATCACTCTGGTAAGTCTTCAAGGTAGACTCCCAAACCTTCACAGACTTCGTTCACTGGCAATCCACAATTTCTCTTGGATGCTCAGAACGCGACGCCTAACCGGCTGGAGGATGCACAGTCCTCAAGTGTAATAAGTCTTCAGATCACTCAGACACGAAGACTTAAGTGATGCCCAATTTACTCTGGCTCTGGGTGGTTAGGGCTTTTCTCCTCGCTAGGAATTTTCTCTCAAAGGCTTCGAGGTGGGTTGCTCTCAAACGACAAAAGCCGTGCACTGAAATCTAAGCAGCCAACCGTTTATGATTGTAGGGGGTGGACTATTTATAGCCACTGGGCAACCCGACCTGATTTGTCCAAAATGACCCTGGGTCACTAAGGAACTGACACGTGTACCAACGGTCAGATTTCAAACTCACACGGCCACTTTACTTGGGCTACAAGCAAAGCTGACTTGTCCGACTCTGGACAAGATTTGCTCTCATAGTCTTCGCTCGAAGATATAGGCTTTGAATTAGGCATCACTTCAGTCATTCTGACTCGTTCTCTTGGACCCCACTTAACAGTACGGTGGTTCCTATGACTCAACACAAATGAAATAAAACTACGAAGAATCTAAGTCTCCGAGTTCCATAGGCTTCACGTGGTGTCTTCTCTTGTCATAGTCTTCAATGTGAATATCTTCAAGTACCACCATTGTCTTCAATGTCTTCATACATTTTTAGGGGTCATCTCTGGTAGTAAAACCGAATCATTGAGGGACTTCTACCTGTGTTATCCTGCAATTCGCACAAACACATTAGTCCCTCAACTAGGTTTGTCGTCAATACTCCAAAACCAACTAGGGGTGGCACTAGATGCACTTACAAGTTCCCATAAGCTTGATTGATTCACTAGCTGGAACTTCATCTAGCACATTTGGCAGTTGCTCTCTTTGTGAACCATTGGTCTCATCGAACCGCACATCCACTGTTTCAACCACTTTGTAGTGAAAGAGATTGAAGACTCTGTAGGAGTGCGAATCCTTTCCATATCCAAGCATAAAACCCTCATGTGCTTTTGGTGCAAATTTTGAGGTGTGGTGTGGGTCCTTGATCCAGCATCTTGCGCCAAATACTCTGAAGTAACTGACATTTGGCTTCTTGCCAGTTAGGAGTTCATAAGATGTCTTGTTTAGAAGCTTGTGAAGATAAACACGGTTGATTGTATGGCATGCAGTGCCAATGGCTTCAGGCCAAAATTTTCTTGGAGTCTTGTATTCATCTAGCATTGTTCTGGCCATCTCAATGAGTGTTCTGTTCTTGCGTTCGACGACGCCATTCTGCTGTGGCGTGTACGGAGCTGAGAATTCATGTGTGATGCCCAAAGTATCTAGATATGTATCAAGGCCAGTGTTCTTGAATTCAGTGCCATTGTCACTTCTGATGTGCTTTATCTTGGCACCATAATTGTTCATAGCTTGATTGGCGAAGCGTCTGAAGACATCCTGCACTTCAGTCTTGTAAAGGATTATGTGCACCCAAGTATATCTAGAGTAATCATCAACAATGACAAAGCCATAGAGGCAAGCAGTAGTGGAAAAAGTTGAGTAGTGAGTGGGACCAAAAAGATCCATGTGAAGCGGTTCGAAGGGTCGAGTAGTGGTCATGATTGTCTTCGAGGGATGTTTTGCCCTTGTCATCTTCCCTGCTTCACAGCCACCGCATAAGTGATCTTTCTTGAACTTGACGCCTTCGATGCCTATGACATGCTTCTTCTTTGCAAGGGTGTGGAGGTTTCTCATGCCAGCATGCCCAAGCCTCCGATGCCAAAGCCAGCATTCTGAAGCTTTTGCCAGAAGACATACTGCAAGCTGTGGCCCTGCTGAGAAATCTACCACGTACAAATCATCTTTCCGATACCCTTCAAACACTAGAGACTTGTCAGATTCCATTAGTACCAGGCAATGATTTTCCAAAAATTACAATCATGTTCAAATCGCAAAGCATTGAGATAGACATTAAGTTGAAGCCAAGGGATTCAACAAGCATGACTTTATCCATGTGTTGATCCTTTGAGATTGCAACTCTACCTAGACCCAATACCTTACTTTCACCAGTGTCAGCAAATGTGATGTGGCTCTTGTCGGATGGACGTAAGGTTGAGTCCATAAAAAGACTTCTTTTGCCAGTCATGTGATTTGTACACCCACTGTCAATAATCCATTCTGAAGACTCTGAAGACGCTGCTGTCGTACCCTACAGTGCAGTTAGGGGGATAGGCTTCACGAAGAGAATTGTGAAGCAAAAACATTTGACGAACCAGTGGGTTATGAAAACTTAGATCCAGGTTAGGACTAATAGGGAGAGTAGCATGCGATTCAGGTACGAAATACATAGTGATGCCATTCGGGCATTTGATCTTGCGCCCCACAAGATTTTTAAGGTCCCCAGCAATAGCGTCAGAAGATTTTGGTTTTCTGCTGGAGACCTTTCCCTGCAAAAGAGAGTTAAGCTTTCTTAACCACCCACATCTTCAAGGGTGGGTTAGAAGCAATAAGTCTAAGTGCAGCATCTGAGAATTTTGGCTTTGGAGCCCTAGCAAACAGTCTAGCAGGAGGGCAATAGTACTTATAAGAATAGGCAGAATAGTTCTTGGTCATATGAACATGACGGTTTGAAGAACCGCTCTCATATGCCTGAGTAGGGTTTCCCTGCAAAACATTTGCGTTAGTGCGACTCAGGTGAGTCCTCTGTCTGTATGAAGCCTTTGGACCATATGAAGCCTTTGGTCTGAGGTTTGTCTTCTTCATGTGAGGTGTCATGAGGACATTCACAGGAAGATTCTCCAGACACGTTTTTTGAACCCAGATATTCTTCATAGGCGGTCCATTCCTGCAGTTAGTACCAATGTACCTGGCAAATACTTCACCATTCTGATTTTTAAACAGCTTATAGGTTGCATCAAAGGATTCATCAATGACAATTGGGTTAGCACAGGTGAAGCCAGATAGATTGGATGGATCTGCTGAGGATTCCTTTGCAGCAACCCATGTGGTTTTGGGGTACTGCTCAGGTTTCCAGTAAGACCCATCTGCATTTATTTTCCTCACGAACCCAACACCCTCTTTCCTAGGGTTTCGGTTCAGAATCTGCTTCTTGAGGACATCACATAATGTCTGATGTCCTTTGAGACTTTTGTACATTCCTGTTTCAAGCAATGTCTTCAACCTAGCATTCTCATCAGCAATAGCTGTGGTATCCTCAGCAGAGGGGTTAGTTACCACTTCAACTGTTGAAGATATTGCAACAGCAGTAGCAGTGGAACATTCAGCAACAGAAGTAGCATTATCACGCTCAATGCATTTAAGGCATGGTGGTTCAAATCCTTCCTGAGCGGAACTGATCTGTTCGGCGCGAAGTGACTCCTTTTCCTTTTGAAGATCTTCATGAGCCGCTCTCAATTTCTCAAGATCTTGCTTCCTTTGAAGATAATCATAGGAGAGCTTTTCATGAGTTGTTGAGAGAGTATCATGACGATCTTCAAGTTCCTGATACTTAACATGAAGATTTTTTATGTCTTCAATTAAGGATTCAGATCGAGTCATTTCCGCACCCAACAGATCATCGCTTCTGTCTAACAGTTTTTGAATATGTTCCATGGCTTTCTATTGTTCAGTTGCAATTTTAGCAAGTGTTTTGTAGCTGGGTTTTGAATCACAATCAGAATCATCATCACTGGATGTTTGATAGTGAGTAGTGCGTGTGTTTACCTTGGCACCGCGTGCCATGAAGTAGTAGGTAGGAGTGGAGTTGTCCTTGTCATTTGCATTGGTGTTGGTGATGAAGTCATTGTCTTCAGTGTTGAAGATGGACTTGGCGATGTAAGCTGTAGCCAGACTCGCAATGCCAGAATCAGATTCCTCCTCAGACTTCACCTCTGCCTCCTCAGAAGCGGACTCCTCCTCTGAATCCATTTCCTTGCCAACAAACACACGAGCCTTGCCAGTTGAGCTCTTCTTGTGTGATGAAGACTTTGAGGAAGACTTGGAAGAAGACTTTGAGTATTTCTTCTTCTTCTTGTCGTCAGAGTCATATTCCTTGCTCTTCTTCTTCTTTCTGTTCTCATTGTCCCACTGTGGACACTCAGAGATGAAGTGTCCAGTTTTCTTGCACTTGTGACATGTTTTCTTCTTGTAGTCATGAGCAGAAGCTTCATCATTCCTTGAGCTTGATCGTGAAGACTTTCTGAAGCCTTTCTTCTTGGTGAATTTCTGGAACTTCTTCACTAGCATTGCAACTTCCCTTCCAATGTCTTCAGGATCATCAGAACTGCTGTCAGATTCTTCTTCAGAGGAGGACACAGCTTTTGCCTTCAAGGCACGAGTTCGCCAATAATTTGGACCGTAGATATCTCTTTTTTCAGAAATTTGAAACTCATGTGTGTTGAGCCTCTCAAGTATGTCAGACGGATCGAGTGTCTTGAAGTCTGGACGTTCTTGAATCATCAGGGCTAGGATGTCAAACGAACTGTCAAGTGATCTCAGCAGCGTCTTGACAATTTCATGTTTGGTGATCTCAGTGGCGCCGAGGGCTTGAAGCTCATTTGTGATGTCAGTGAGCCCGTCAAATGTGTGCTGGACATTCTCATTGTCATTTCGCTTGAAGCGGTTGAAGAGGTTGCGAAGAACACTGATTCTTTGATCTCTCTGAGTTGAGATGCCTTCATTGACTTTGGAGAGCCAGTCCCAGACCAGCTTGGATGTCTTCAAGGCACATACACGGCCGTACTGTCCCTTGGTCAGATGACCACAGATGATATTCTTGGCAGTAGAGTCCGGTTGAGTGAACTTCTTGACATCAGCAGTAGTGACACCTTCTCCAGCCTTGGGAACGCCGTTCTCGACGACATACCATAGGTCAACGTCAATGGCTTCAAGATGCATGCGCATCTTATTCTTCCAGTAGGGATATTCAGTTCCATCGAAGACGGGGCGCGCAGCGGAGACTTTAATTATCCCTGCAGTCGACATAGCTAAAACTCCAGGTGGTTAAACCGAATCACATAGAACAAGGGAGCACCTTGCTCTGATACCAATTGAAAGTGCGTTATATCGACTAGAGGGGGGGTGAATAGGCGATTTTTATAAAAGTCTTCAAAACATGAAGGTTATGAAGACAAACAGTAGAGATATGCCTATCACTATGCAGCGGAAGTTCGATTACACTAGGCAAGCCATGGTCAAATATTCAATAGAGTGAAAGCACAATGACAAGTAGCTGCAGTGTAATAAGGATCAGGTAGGAAGAAGTTATGAAGCCAATCAAATCATACAGTTACGTTGTGAAAACAAAAGATAGAGCAAGCATGCAATGGCTTCACAAAGAGTAACAGTAAGTAAAGGGAAGTGAAGATGAAACCAGTGACACGTCGAAGACAATGATTTGTTGGACCAGTTCCAGTTGCTGTGACAACTGTACGTCTGGTTAGGGTGGCTAGGTATTTAAACCAAAGGACACACAGTCCCGGACACCCAGTCCTGAACACGCATCTCAGGACACCCAGTCCTCACCGTATTCCCCTTGAGCTAAGGTCACACAGACCTCGCCCAATCACTCTGGTAAGTCTTCAAGGTAGACTCCCAAACCTTCACAGACTTCGTTCACCGGCAATCCACAATGTCTCTTGGATTCTCAGAACGCGACGCCTAACCGTCTAGAGGATGCACAGTCCTCAAGTGTAATAAGTCTTCAGATCACTCAGACAAGAAGACTTAAGTGATGCCCAATTTACTCTGGCTCTGGGTGGTTAGGGCTTTTCTCCTCGCTAGGAAATTTTCTCTCAAAGGCTTCGAGGTGGGTTGCTCTCAAACAACAAAAGCCGTGCACTGAAATCTGAGCAGCCAACCGTTTATGGTTGTAGGGGATGGACTATTTATAGCCACTGGGCAAACCGACCTGATTTGTCCGAAATGACCCTGGGTCACTAAGGAACTGACATGTGTACCAATGGTCGGATTTCAAACTCACACGGCAACTTTACTTGGGCTACAAGTAAAGCTGACTTGTCCGACTCTGGACAAGATTTGCTCTCATAGTCTTCGGTCGAAGACATAGGATTTGAATTAGGCATCACTTCAGTCATTCTGACTAGTTCTCTTGGACCCCACTTAACAGTACGGTGGTTCCTATGACTCAACACAAATGAAAAAGAACTACGAAACATCTAAGTCTTCGAGTTCCATAGGCTTCACGTGGTGTCTTCTCTTGTCATAGTCTTCAATGTGAATGTCCTCATATACCACCATTGTCTTCGTACATTTTTAGGGGTCATCTCTGGTAGTAAAACCGAATCAATGAGGCACTTCTACCTGTGTTATCCTGCAATTCTCACAAACACATTAGTCCCTCAACTAGGTTTGTCGTCAATACTCCAAAACCAACTAGGGGTGGCACTAGATGCACTTACAATTTCCCTCAGTTTTGAGAACCAAGGTATCAATCCAGTAGGAGACAACGCGCAATCCACCGAATACCTGCACAAACAAACACCAACTTGCACCCAACGCGATAAAGGGGTTGTCAATCCCTTCACGTTTATTTGCAACGTGAGATCTGATAGAGAGGGATAAACGGTAAAGTAATGTTCTTGGTATTTTTGGTTTATGGAACAGAAAGTAAAAGATTGCAAAGAAAGTAAATCGGAAACTAAAATTGTAGATCGGAAACTTATATGATGGAAAATAGACCCCGGGCCATAGGTTTCACTACAGGCTTCTCCCAAGATAGAAATTATTACGGTGGGTGAACAAATTACTGACGAGCAATTGATAGAAAATCGCGGAGTTATGACGATATGTAAGGCAATGATCATGAACATAGGCATCACGTCCGTGTCAAGTAGACCGAAACGATTCTGCATCTACTACTATTACTCCACACATCGACCACTATCCAACATGCATCTAGAGTATTAAATTCATAAAGAACGGAGTAACGCCTTAAGCAAGATGACATGATGGAGAGGAATTAACTCAAGCAATATGATGGAAACCCCATCTTTTTATCCTCGATGGCAACAATACAATATGTGTTGGTTCCCCTTCTGTCACTAGGATCAAGCACCGCAAGATTGAACCCAAAGCTAAGCATTTCTCCCATTCCAAAAAAAACAAATCTAGTTGGCCAAACTAAATCGATAGTTTGAAGAGACTTGCGAAGATATCAAATCATGCATATAAGAATTCATAGAAGATTCAAATAATATTCATAGATAAGTTGATCATAAATCCACAATTCATCGGATCTCGGCGAACACACCGCAAAACAGTATTACATCGAATAGATCTACAAGAACATCGAGGAGAACATGGTAAGGAGAATCAAAGAGAGAGAAGAAGCCATCTAGCTACTAGCTATGGACCCATAGGTCTACGGTAAACTACTCACGCTTCATTGGAAAGGCAATGGTGTTAATGTAGAAGCCCTCCACAATCGAATCCCCCTCCGGCAGGATGCTGGAAAAAGCCCCTTGATGGGATCTCATGGGTACAGAAGGTGGTGGCGGTGGAAAAGTGGTTTCGTGGCTCCCTTGGAAGTTTTGGGGTATTTGAGAATATATAGGAGGAAGATCTAGGTCAGGGGGTCACCAAGGGGCCCACAAGGTCGGGGGCACGCCCTACACCCTTGTGGCCGCCTCGTGGCTCTTGTGACTTGCACTCCAAGTCTCGTGGGTGTCTTCTGGTCCAAGAAAAATCATCGCGAAAGTTTTATTCGGTTTGGACTCCGTTTGGTATTCCTTCTCTGCGAAACTCTAAAACAAGGGCAAAAACAAGGACTGGCACTGGGCTCTAGGTTAATAGGTTAGTCCCAAAAATCATATAAAATAGCATAATAATGCATATAAAACATCCAAAATAGATAATATAATAGCATGGAACAATAAAAAATTATAGATACGTTGGAGACGTATCATGCATCCCCAAGCTTAACTGATGCTCGTCCACGAGTACGTAAATGATAAAAACAGAATTTTTGATGTGGAATGCTACCTAACGTATTTATCCATGTAATTCTCTTTATTGTGGCATGAATGTTCAGATATGTAAGATTCAAAACAAAAATTTAATATTGACATAAAAACAATAATACTTCAAGCATACTAACAAAATAATTATATCTTCTCAAAATAACATGGCCAAAGAAAGCTTATCCCTACAAAATCATATAGTCTGGCTATGCTCCATCTTCAGCACACAAAATATTAAAATCATGCACAACCCCGATGACCAGCCAAGCAATTGTTTCATACTTTTGATGTTCTCAAACCTTTTCAACTTTCACGCAATACATGAGCGTGAGCCATGGACATAGCACTATAGGTGGAATAGACGGTGGTTGTGGAGAAGACAAAAATAAGGAGATAGTCTCACATCAACTAGGCATATCAACGGGCTATGGAGATGCCTGTTAATAGATATCAATGTGAGTGAGGAGGGATTGCCATGCAACGGATGCACTAGAGCTATAAGTTTATGAAAGATCAAAAAGAAAACTAAGTGGGTGTGCATCCAACTTGCTTGCTCATGAAGACTTAGGGCGTTTTGAGGAAGCCCATCGTAGGAATATACACGCCAAGTTCTATAATGAAAAATTCCCACTAGTATATTAAAGTGATATCATAGGAGACTCTCTATCTTGAAGATCATGGTGTTACTTTGAAGCACAAGTGTGGCAAAAAGGATAGTAACATTGTCCCTTCTCTCTTTTTCTCTCATTTTTTCTTTTTATTTTTCTTCTTTTTTTGGGGCCTTCTCTTTTTTTTGGCCGTTTCTCTTTTTTTCCTCACATGGGACAATGCTCTAATAAAGAAGATCATCACACTTCTATTTACTTACAACTCAAAGATTACAACTCGATACTAGAAAAAAAATATGACTCTATGTGAATGCCTCCGTGTTGGGGAACGCAGTAATTTCAAAAAATTTCCTACGCACACGCAAGATCATGGTGATGCATAGCAACGAGAGGGGAGAGTGTTGTCTACGTACCAACGCAGACCGACTGCGGAAGCGATCACACAACGTAGAGGAAGTAGTCGTACGTCTTCTTCCTGATCCGACCGATCCAAGCACCGTTACTCCGGCACCTCCGAGTTCTTAGCACACGTTCAGCTCGATGACGTTCCTCGGGCTCCGATCCAGCAAAGCGTCGAGGAAGAGTTCCGTCAGCACGACGGCGTGGTGACGATCTTGATGTACTACCGACGCAGGGCTTCGCCTAAGCACTGTAACGGTATGATCGAGGTGGAATATGGTGGCAGGGGGCACCGCACACGGTTAAGGAGCGATTAACTTGTGTGTCTTGGGGTGCCCCCTGCCCCCGTATATAAAGGCCAGGGGCAGGGGGTTCGGCCGGCCAGGTGGGAGGCGCAGGGAGGAGTCCTACTCCCACCGGGAGTAGGACTCCTTCCCCCCAATCCTATTCCAACTAGGATTCTTGGGGAAGAAGGAGAAAGAGGGGGCCGGCCCACCTCTCCTAGTCCTATTAGGACTTGGGAAAGGTGGGGGACGCCGGCCAGGTGTGGGCTGCCTCTTCTCTCTTTTCCACTAAGGCCCAATAGGCCCATTTACCTCCCGGGGGGTTCCGGTAACCCTCCCGGTAATCCGGAAAAATCCCGATTTCACCCGGAACGCTTCCGGTGCCCAAACATAGGCTTCCAATATATCAATCTTTACGTCTCGACCATTTCGAGACTCCTCGTCATGTCCGTGATCTCATCCAGGACTCCGAACAACCTTCGGTACATCAAAATGCATAAACTCATAATAACTGTCATCGTAACGTTAAGCGTGCGGACCCTACGGTTCGAGAACAATGTAGACATGACCGAGACATGTCTCTGGTCAATAACCAATAGCGGGACCTGGATGCCCATATTGGCTCCTACATATTCTACGAAGATCTTTATCGGTCAGACCGCATAACAACATACGTTGTTCCCTTTGTCATCGGTATGTTACTTGCTCGAGATTCGATCGTCGGTATCCAATACCTAGTTCAATCTCGTTATAGGCAAGTCTCTTTACTCGTTCCGTAATACATCATCTCATAACTAACATCTTAGTTATTATGCTTGCAAGGCTTATGTGATGTGTATTACCGAGAGGGCCCAGAGATACCTCTCTGACAATCAGAGTGACAAAACCTAATCTCAAAATACGCCAACCCAACATCTACCATTGGAGACACCTGTAGTACTCCTTTATAATCACCCAGTTACGTTGTGACGTTTGGTAGTACCCAAAGTGTTCCTCCGGTAAACGGGAGTTGCATAATCTCATAGTTATAGGAACATGTATAAGTCATGAAGAAAGCAATAGCATCATACTAAACGATCGGGTGCTAAGCTAATGGAATGGGTCATGTCAATCAGATCATTCAACTAATGATGTGACCTCGTTAATCAAATAACAACTCTTTGTTCATGGTTAGGAAACATAACCATCTTTGATTAACGAGCTAGTCTAGTAGAGGCATACTAGTGACACTCTGTTGGTCTATGTATTCACACATGTATTATGTTTCCGGTTAATACAATTCTAGCATGAATAATAAACATTTATCATGATATAAGGAAATAAATAATAACTTTATTATTGCCTCTAGGGCATATTTCCTTCAGTCTCCCACTTGCACTAGAGTCAATAATCTAGATTACACAGTAATGATTCTTACACCCATGGAGTCTTGGTGCTGATCATGTTTTGCTCGTGGAAGAGGCTTAGTCAACGGGTCTGCAACATTCAGATCCGTATGTATCTTGCAAATCTCTATGTCTCCCACCTGGACTAAATCCCGGATGGAGTTGAAGCGTCTCTTGATGTGTTTGGTTCTTTTGTGAAATCTGGATTCCTTTGCCAAGGCAATTGCACCAGTATTGTCACAGAAGATTTTTATTGGACCCGATGCACTAGGTATGACACCTAGATCGGATATGAACTCCTTCATCCAGACTCCTTCGTTCGCTGCTTCCGAAGCAGCTATGTACTCCGCTTCACATGTAGATCCCGCTATGACGCTTTGTTTAGAACTGCACCAACTGACAGCTCCACCGTTTAAAGTAAACACGTATCCGGTTTGTGATTTAGAATCGTCCGGATCAGTGTCAAAGCTTGCATCAACGTAACCTCTTACGGTGAGCTCTTTGTCACCTCCATATACGAGAAACATATCCTTAGTCCTTTTCAGGTATTTCAGGATGTTCTTGACCGCTGTCCAGTGATCCACCCCTGGATTACTTTGGTACCTCCCTGCTAAACTTATAGCAAGGCACACATCAGGTCTGGTACACAGCATTGCATACATGATAGAGCCTATGGCTGAAGCATAGGGAACATCTTTCATTTTCTCTCTATCTTCTGCAGTGGTCGGGCATTGAGTATGACTCAACTTCACACCTTGCAATACAGGCAAGAACCCTTTCTTTGCTTGATCCATTTTGAACTTCTTCAAAATCTTGTCAAGGTATGTGCTTTGTGAAAGTCCAATTAAGCGTTTTGATCTATCTCTATAGATCTTTATGCCTAATATGTAAGCAGCTTCCCCGAGGTCTTTCATTGAAAAACTTTTATTCAAGTATCCCTTTATGCTATCCAAAAATTCTATATCATTTCCGATGAGTAATATGTCATCCACATATAATATCAGAAATGCTACAGAGCTCCCACTCACTTTCTTGTAAATACAGGCTTCTCCAAAAGTCTGTATAAACCCGAATGCTTTGATCACACTATCAAAGCGTTTATTCCAACTCCGAGATGCTTGCACCAGTCCATAGATGGATCGCTGGAGTTTGCACACTTTGTTAGCTCCCTTTGGATTGACAAAACCTTCTGGTTGCATCATATACAACTCTTCTTCCAGAAATCCATTCAGAAATGCAGTTTTTACATCCATTTGCCAAATTTCATAATCATAAAATGCGGCAATTGCTAACATGATTCTGACAGACTTAAGCATCGCTACGGGTGACAAAGTCTCATCGTAGTCAACTCCTTGAACTTGTCGAAAACCTTTTGCGACAAGTCGAGCTTTGTAGACAGTAACATTACCATCAGCGTCAGTCTTTTTCTTAAAGATCCATTTATTCTCAATTGCTTGCCGATCATCAGGCAAGTCAACCAAAGTCCATACTTTGTTCTCATACATGGATCCCATCTTAGATTTCATGGCTTCAAGCCATTTTGCGGAATCTGGGCTCACCATCGCTTCTTCATAGTTCGTAGGTTCATCATGATCTAGTAGCATGACTTCCAGAACAGGATTACCGTACCACTCTGGTGCGGATCTTACTCTGGTTGATCTACGAGGTACAGTAGTATCTTGATCTAAAGTTTCATGATCATCATCATTAACTTCCTCTCTTATTGGTGTAGGTCTCACAGAAACAGTTTTCTGTGATGTACTATTTCCCAATAACGGGGTAGGTACTGTTACCTCGTCAAGTTCTACTTTCCTCCCACTCACTTCTTTCGAGAGAAACTCCTTCTCAAGAAAGTTTCCGAATTTAGCAACAAAAGTTTTGCCTTCGGATCTGTGATAGAAGGTGTATCCAATAGTTTCCTTTGGATATCCTATGAAGACACACTTCTCCGATTTGGGTTCGAGCTTATCAGGTTGAAGCTTTTTCACATAAGCATCGCAGCCCCAAATTTTAAGAAACGACAACTTTGGTTTCTTGCCAAACCATAGTTCATAAGGCGTCGTCTCAACGGATTTAGATGGTGCCCTATTTAACGTGAATGCGGCCGTCTCTAAAGCATAACCCCAAAATGATAGCGGTAAATCAGTAAGAGACATCATAGATCGCACCATATCTAGTAAAGTACGATTACGACGTTCGGACACACCATTACGTTGTGGTGTTCCGGGTGGCGTGAGTTGCGAAACTATTCCACAATTTTTCAAATGTACACCAAACTCGTAACTCAAATATTCTCCTCCACGATCAGATCGTAGAAACTTTATTTTCTTGTTACGATGATTTTCAACTTCACTCTGAAATTCCTTGAACTTTTCAAATGTTTCAGACTTATGTTTCATTAAATAGATATACCCATATCTGCTTAAATCATCTGTGAAGGTGAGAAAATAACGATATCCGCCACGAGCCTCAATATTCATCGGACCACATACATCGGTATGTATGATTTCCAATAAATCTGTTGCTCTCTCCATAGTACCGGAGAACGGTGTTTTAGTCATCTTGCCCATGAGGCACGGTTCGCAAGTACCAAGTGATTCATAATCAAGTGGTTCCAAAAGCCCATCAGCATGGAGTTTCTTCATGCGCTTTACACCGATATGACCTAAACGGCAGTGCCACAAATAAGTTGCACTATCATTATCAACTCTGCATCTTTTGGCTTCAACATTATGAATATGTGTATTACTACTATCGAGATTCAATAAGAACAGACCACTTTTCAAGGGTGCATGACCATAAAAGATATTACTCATATAAATAGAACAACCATTATTCTCTGATTTAAATGAATAACCGTCTCGCATCAAACAAGATCCAGATATAATGTTCATGCTTAACGCTGGCACCAAATAACAATTATTTAGGTCTAATATTACTCCCGAAGGTAGATGTACAGGTAGCGTGCCGACCGCGATCACATCGACTTTGGAACCGTTTCCCACGCGCATCGTCACCTCGTCCTTTGCTAGTGTCCGCTTATTCTGTAGTCCCTGTTTCGAGTTGCAAATATTAGCAACAGAACCAGTATCAAATACCCAGGTGCTACTGCGAGCATTAGTAAGGTACACATCAATAACATGTATATCACATATACCTTTGTTCACCTTGCCATCCTTCTTATCCGCCAAATACTTAGGGCAGTTCCGCTTCCAGTGACCAGTCTGCTTGCAGTAGAAGCACTCAGTTTCAGGTTTAGGTCCAGACTTGGGTTTCTTCTCTTGAGCAGCAACTTGCTTGCCGTTCTTCTTGAAGTTCCCTTTCTTCTTCCCTTTGCCCTTTTTCTTGAAACTAGTGGTTTTGTTGACCATCAACACTTGATGCTCCTTCTTGATTTCTACCTCCGCAGCTTTCAGCATAGCGAAGAGCTCGGGAATAGTCTTGTTCATCCCTTGCATATTATAGTTCATCACAAAGCTCTTGTAGCTTGGTGGCAGTGATTGGAGAATTCTGTCAATGACGCAATCATCTGGAAGTGTAACTCCCAATTGAATCAAGTGATTATTATACCCAGACATTTTGAGTATATGTTCACTGACAGAACTGTTCTCCTCCATCTTGCAGCTATAGAACTTATTGGAGACTTCATATCTCTCAATCCGGGCATTTGCTTGAAATATTAACTTCAACTCCTGGAACATCTCATATGCTCCATGACATTCAAAACGTCGTTGAAGTCCCGGTTCTAAGCCGTAAAGCATGGCACACTGAACTATTGAGTAGTCATCAGCTTTGCTCTGCCAGACGTTCATAACTTCTGGTGTTGCTCTTGCAGCAGGCCTGGCACTTAGCGGTGCTTCCAGGACGTAATTCTTCTGTGCAGCAATGAGGATAATCCTCAGGTTACGGACCCAGTCCGTGTAATTGCTACCATCATCTTTCAACTTAGCTTTCTCAAGGAACGCATTAAAATTCAACGGAACAACAGCACGAGCCATCTATCTACAATCAACATAAACAAGCAAGATACTATCAGGTACTAAGTTCATGATAATTTTTAAGTTCAGTTAATATACTTAAGAACTCCCACTTAGATAGACATCCCTCTAATCTTCTAAGTGATTACGTGATCCAAATCAACCAAACCATAACCGATCATCACGTGAGATGGAGTAGTTTTCAATGGTGAACATCAATATGTTGATCATATCTACTATATGATTCACGCTCGACCTTTCGGTCTCCGTGTTCCGAGGCCATATCTGTATATGCTTGGCTCGTCAAGTATAACCTGAGTATTCTGCGTGTGCAACTATTTTGCACCCGTTGTATTTGAACGTAGAGCCTATCACACCCGATCATCACGTGGTGTCTCAGCACGAAGAACTTTTGCAACGGTGCATACTCAGGGAGAACACTCCTTGATAATTTAGTGAGAGATCATCTTATAATGCTACCATCAATCAAAGCAAGATAAGATGCATAAAAGGATAAACATCACATGCAATCAATATAAGTGATATGATATGGCCATCATCATCTTGTGCTTTGTGATCTCCATCTCCGAAGCATCGTCATGATCACCATCGTCACCGGCGCGACACCTTGATCTCCATCGTAGCATCGTTGTCGTCTCGCCAATCTTATGCTTCCACGACTATCACTACCGCTTAGTAATAAAATAAAGCATTACATCGCGATTGCATTGCATACAATAAAGCGACAACCATATGGCTCCTGCCAGTTGCCGATAACTCGGTTACAAAACATGATCATATCATACAATAAAATCAGCATCATGCCTTGACCATATCACATCACAACATGCCCTGCAAAAACAAGTTAGACGTCCTCTACTTTGTTGTTGCAAGTTTTACGTGGCTGCTACGGGCTTAAGTAAGAACTCATCTCACCTACGCATCAAAACCACAACGATAGTTCGTCAAATAGACTCCGTTTTAACCTTCTCAAGGACCGGGCGTAGTCACACTTGGTTCAACTAAAGTTGGAGAGACAGTCTTCCGCTAGCCATCTGTGTGCGTAGCATGTCGAGGGAACCGGTCTCGCGTAAGAGTACGCGTAAGGTTGGTCCGGATCGTCTCGTCCAACAATACCGCCGAACCAAAGTATGACATGCTGGTAGGCAGTATGACTTGTATCGCCCACAACTCACTTGTGTTCTACTCGTGCATATAACATCAAACCATAAAAACCTAGGCTCTGATACCACTGTTGGGGAACGCAGTAATTTCAAAAAATTTCCTACGCACACGCAAGATCATGGTGATGCATAGCAACGAGAGGGGAGAGTGTTGTCTACGTACCAACGCAGACCGACTGCGGAAGCGATCACACAACGTAGAGGAAGTAGTCGTACGTCTTCTTCCTGATCCGACCGATCCAAGCACCGTTACTCCGGCACCTCCGAGTTCTTAGCACACGTTCAGCTCGATGACGTTCCTCGGGCTCCGATCCAGCAAAGCGTCGAGGAAGAGTTCCGTCAGCACGACGGCGTGGTGACGATCTTGATGTACTACCGACGCAGGGCTTCGCCTAAGCACTGTAACGGTATGATCGAGGTGGAATATGGTGGCAGGGGGCACCGCACACGGTTAAGGAGCGATTAACTTGTGTGTCTTGGGGTGCCCCCTGCCCCCATATATAAAGGCCAGGGGCAGGGGGTTCGGCCGGCCAGGTGGGAGGCGCAGGGAGGAGTCCTACTCCCACCGGGAGTAGGACTCCTTCCCCCCAATCCTATTCCAACTAGGATTCTTGGGGAAGAAGGAGAAAGAGGGGGCCGGCCCACCTCTCCTAGTCCTATTAGGACTTGGGAAAGGTGGGGGGCGCCGGCCAGGTGTGGGCTGCCTCTTCTCTCTTTTCCACTAAGGCCCAATAGGCCCATTTACCTCCCGGGGGGTTCCGGTAACCCTCCCGGTAATCCGGAAAAATCCCGATTTCACCCGGAACACTTCCGGTGCCCAAACATAGGCTTCCAATATATCAATCTTTACGTCTCGACCATTTCGAGACTCCTCGTCATGTCCGTGATCTCATCCAGGACTCCGAAGAACCTTCGGTACATCAAAATGCATAAACTCATAATAACTGTCATCGTAACGTTAAGCGTGCGGACCCTACGGTTCGAGAACAATGTAGACATGACCGAGACATGTCTCTGGTCAATAACCAATAGCGGGACCTGGATGCCCATATTGGCTCCTACATATTCTACGAAGATCTTTATCGGTCAGACCGCATAACAACATACGTTGTTCCCTTTGTCATCGGTATGTTACTTGCTCGAGATTCGATCGTCGGTATCCAATACCTAGTTCAATCTCGTTACAGGCAAGTCTCTTTACTCGTTCCGTAATACATCATCTCATAACTAACATCTTAGTTATTATGCTTGCAAGGCTTATGTGATGTGTATTACCGAGAGGGCCCAGAGATACCTCTCTGACAATCAGAGTGACAAAACCTAATCTCGAAATACGCCAACCCAACATCTACCATTGGAGACACCTGTAGTACTCCTTTATAATCACCCAGTTACGTTGTGACGTTTGGTAGTACCCAAAGTGTTCCTCCGGTAAACGGGAGTTGCATAATCTCATAGTTATAGGAACATGTATAAGTCATGAAGAAAGCAATAGCATCATACTAAACGATCGGGTGCTAAGCTAATGGAATGGGTCATGTCAATCAGATCATTCAACTAATGATGTGACCTCGTTAATCAAATAACAACTCTTTGTTCATGGTTAGGAAACATAACCATCTTTGATTAACGAGCTAGTCTAGTAGAGGCATACTAGTGACACTCTGTTGGTCTATGTATTCACACATGTATTATGTTTCCGGTTAATACAATTCTAGCATGAATAATAAACATTTATCATGATATAAGGAAATAAATAATAACTTTATTATTGCCTCTAGGGCATATTTCCTTCACTCCGGCGGTGTACCGGGATGTGCAATGAATCAAGAGCGACATGTATGAAAAATGATGAACGGTGGCTATGCCACAAATACGATGTCAACTACATGATTATGCAAAGCAATATGACAATGATGGAACATGTCATAATAAACAGAACCGTGGAAAGTTGCATGGAAATATATCTCGGAATGGCTATGGAAATGCCATAATAGGTAGGTATGGTGGCTGTTTTGAGGAAGGATATGTGGTGGGTTTATGGTACCGGTGAGAGTTGCGCAGTACTAGAGAGGCTAGCAATGGCGGAAAGGTGAGAGTGTGTATAATCCATGGACTCAACATTAGTCATAAAGAACTCACATACTTACTGCAAAAATCTATTAGCATCGAAACAAAGTAATACGCGCATGCTCCTAGGGGGATAGATTGGTAGGAAAAGACCATCGCTCGTCCCCGACCACCACTCATAAGGAAGACAATCAAAAAACATCTGATGCTCCAACTTCGTTACATAACGGTTCACCATATGTGCATGCTACGGGACTCACAAACCTTAACACAAGTATTTCTCAAATTCAAAACTACTCACTAGCTTGATTCTAATATCACCATCTTCATATCTCAAAACAATCATAAGGAATCAAACTTCTCATAGTATTCAATGCACTTTATATGAAAGTTTTTATTATATCCCTCTTGGATGCCTATCATATAAGGACTAATTTTATAACCAAAGCAAATTACCACGCAGTTTAGAGACTCTCAAAATAATATAAGTGAAGTACGAGAGTTCATCAATTTCTGTGAAATAAAACCACCGCCGTGCTCTAAAAGATATAAGTGAAGCTGAAAGCACAAGTGCTCCCTGGGTGATTTTGGTAATTAATGTCAACATATCTCTTGTTGGACTAATATTTTCATCTAGTATATTTCAGATGAGTTCAACAGTGGAGTGGCTTGGAAAAGAGGATGTGGAACCCCTTCAAGATGCTAAGGACAAAGATTGGCTCAAGCTAGAGACTCTACATTTTCATTTTAGTGATCCAAGATCACATTGAGTCCATAGGAAAAGCCAATACTATTAAAAGGGGATGAGGTGTTGCTTAATGGCTTGAGTTCTTAGTGATATGCTCCAAAGACCTCAACCACTCTCTCATATCCACATATGTCCTAAACCAAAACTCAAACTCGGCCCCACTGATTTTATCTATCCGGCGCCACTGAGTTCATTTGACATAGCCACTACCAGAAACCCTAATGAGTTCGTTCTCACCGATGGGATCTCGGTCTCATCGAGATGGGCTTGCAAAATTTCTGTTGCTTGTTGTGTCTATTTCGGTCTCACCGAGATATGCAATCGGTCCCACCGAGTTTGCTTGACCAACTCTTTGTTTTGCTTATTACCAAAATTGGTCCCACCGAGTTTGTGTAATCAGTCAAACCGAGT
This sequence comes from Triticum monococcum, assembly GCA_034509565.1. Taxonomy (NCBI): domain Eukaryota; kingdom Viridiplantae; phylum Streptophyta; class Magnoliopsida; order Poales; family Poaceae; genus Triticum; species Triticum monococcum. The sequence continues at coordinate 377,690,223 of CM067843.1, read as the reverse complement.
TGAGGTTTTACCCTAACCCTAGCACATCAGACCCACCGAGTTGATCATATCGGTCCCACCAAAATTCCTAACGTTCACATTTTGAACCATATCGGTCGGACTGAGTTTCTCGGTTTGGTCCCACCGAGTTTGGTGAAATGTGTGTAATATCTAGATTTTGTGTGGAGGCTATATATACCCCTCCGCCCAATCTTCATTTGTGGAGAAAGCCATCAGAACGTGCCTACACTTCCAACATTCTTTTTTCTGAGAGAGAACCACCTACTCATGTGTTCAGACCAAGATATTCCATTCCAACCACAAGAATCTTGATCTCTAGCCTTCCTCAAGTTGCTTTCTACTCAAATCATCTTTCCACCAAATACAAACCTGTGAGAGAGAGTTGAGTGTTGGCGAGACTATCATTTGAAGCACAAGAGCAAGGAGTTCATCATCCACACACCATCTATTACCTTTTCGAGAGTGGTGTCTTCTAGATTGGTTAGGTGTCACTTAGGATCCTCCGTCAAGATTGTGGAGTTGAACCCAGGAGTTTGTACGGGCAAGGAGATCACCTACTTCGTGAAGATCTACCCAAGTGAGGCAAGTCCTTCATGGGCGATGGCCATGCTGGGATAGACAAGGTTGATTCTTCGTGGACCCTTTGTGGGTGGAGCCTTCCGTGGACTCGCGCAACCATTACCCTTCGTGGGTTGAAGTCTCCATCAACGCGGATGTACAATAGCACCACCTATCGGAACCATGCCAAAAATCTCCATGTCCCCAATTGCGTTTGCATACTCCAATCCCATCCCTTTACATTCTTTCAACTTTCATGCTTTACTTTCCGCTGCTCTTATACTCTTGCCATGCTTGCTTGAAATGTATTGTGAATGTTTAACTTGTGCTAAAAATCCACCTTAACTTAAACATATTAATAACTGCTTCTTTTCTTTGTTGAGGGTATAATCACCCCCTCTAGACACCTCTTCTCGATCCTACAATTGGTATCAGAGCATTGGTCTCCATTGCTTTGGTTTAATCACCATTGGAGGAAGATGGATGAGTCTAAGTTGGGGAGTCTTAGACCTAGAGTACCTACACATGATGGAGAGTTCTTTCATGAGTGTAAAATTGAGATGCTTGAGATTTTCAATGAATATCACTTGAACAAGTACATTACTACTCCTTGTGCGCGCCTTGTTGATCATTTGCATCCTACCCTTGATGAGTCTATTGACATGATCCGTAATCTTAGAACTGTCAATTTAATCACTAGAGGATTACCTAGAAACTTGATTGCTAGCTTGCCTGATCTTAATTGTGCTTACACCATATGGAGATTTCTTGAGGAACGATTTCCAAATTATTCCTTACAAAACTTAGATGAGATTCTTCACAAGTCTATTGCTTTGAGTAAGATGAATTACAATGATCCTAAGTTTGGTGACTACTTATTTGAGCTTACTTACCCCATGCGTGCCAAAGGAGATGTTGGAATCATTAGCAATATCATCTCCGAAGCCATTAGAATTCATAAAGATGAACATTGTGATGATCACTTATCTAATGAATTACTCTCCCTAGGAATTGATCAATCACAAGATGATGTTGAACATGGATACTATGAGGAGGAGGATGATGATAGTGACTTTGATCTCGATGAGTCTATGAGACATTTTGGTCTTATGGATAATCTTTGCGGTTACATGGCTGGAATACAAGAATGGGTTCATGATAGTGGATGCACCGATCACATGACTGGAGACAAGGATATGTTTCGTGAGCTTGCTAAAAATGACGGCCCTCGACAGTATCGATCACATGATTGGAAATAGAGATTCTACTCTTTTTACTTAAAGGGTTAATGGTGAATTATTTGTGTGCCAAATTTATGTTGATGATATCATATTTGGTTCGACTAACCCTCATTTTAGTGAAAAGTTTGGAAAGCTAATGTCGGAGAAGTTTGAGATGTCTATGATGAGTGAACGCAAGTTCTTTCTTGGTTTGCAAATCAAGCAAACTAAGGAGGGTACCTTTGTTTCCCAAACAAAGTATACCAAGGACTTATTCAAGAAGTTCAACATGCAAGAATGCAAAGGTATGAATACACCCATGCCTACTAGTGGACATCTTGAGTTGACCAAGGATGGTGAGCCGGTTGACCTAAAGGTTTATCTCTCTATGATTGGTTCATTGTTATATCTATGTGCCTCCCATCCCGATATTATGCTAATTGTGTGCATGTGTGCACAATATCAAGCGGCCCCCAGGGAATGTCATCTTGAGGCTGTGAAAAGGATAGTGAGATACTTAATTCATACACCAAATTTTGGCATTTGGTATCCTAAGAGGTCTTCTTTTGATCTTGTTGGCTATTCCGACTCGGACTATGCCAGAGACAAGGTTGATAGAAAGTCCACTTTGGGTACTTGTCAATTTCTTGGTAGATCTCTTGTTTCTTGGTCCTGCAAGAAACAAAACTCGGTATCCTTATCCACTGCCAAAGCGGAATACATTGCCGCCGGTTCATGTTGTGCTCAATTACTTTGGATGACCCAAACTCTTAAAGATTATGGGATCTATGTGAAACATGTTCCATTGTTTTGTGACAATGAAAGTGCTATTAAGGTTGCTTATAATCCCGTGCAACATTCTTGAACTAAGCATATTGAAGTTCATCATCATTTCATTCGAGATCATGTTGCTAAAGGGGACATTGATCTTAAGCATGTTCGTACCGATAAGCAATTGGCGGATATATTCACCAAACCGCTTGATGAGAAAGTATTTTGCCATTTGAGAGGCGAATTGAACATCATTGATGCTTTAAACTTGGAGTAGAAACTCCATTTGGATACATGCAAGGCAAGAGCCTTTTACTAATCCTTGATATTTCTCTTATGATGATGATCATATGTCTTGGATACATCTTGCACCCTTGCATGTTATCTAACCCTTGTAGGTACTTGGATGAATCTAAATCTATGAGATTGCAAAACACTCACATCTTGAGAAATCTCTACATCACCAAGTCTCTACAATATGGTGGTTGAAGACAAGGAAGCATGCATGAATCCCTTTCAACATATCCTTTGACAAAATCTTTATATCAAATTTCATGATTGTCATTTTGGATACACAAGTGCTTTTCCTTGCAAGACTAACCCATGTAGGTAGATGAACTCAAACTACAAGTGGTGCTCCCAACTCATTGATGAGCTACATCAACCTTGAGCAGCCCACACAAGTTCAACTACATGATCAAGATCAACACCACCACCCAAGATATGATATTCCATCTTAGAGAAGCTTTACTCCAAGACATGGGTCAAAGCAGCTCAACAAGATGCGAATACATCAAAATGCTTAAACAAAAAATGGTAACCCCATTTTTAGCTTAAACGATGAGTATGACCTACGATCAAGTGTTCTAACTTGACTCCTCAGTCAATATACTCTAACATAGGTGACTTTGTCGCCGACCAATTCTAGATGAAGTTATCTACTGTTGCTCTATGTTCTTGCATCTGTCTCTTACATATTTGTTCCCCTTTTTTAATAAAAAAATTTCATCTAGATTTCTTTATTTTCTCTGTTATGTTCTCCATTCCTTGCATCCAATTCATTGCAAATCCTTCAGATAATTCCTTGAAAATCTTTGTGAGATCTTATTTGCCTAGTGAGCTGAGATGACAATTGGTCTCTCTCTATGTTGAACTCGGACACACCGGTTTGTCTCTTTCGGTCAAACGGAACCATTTCAGTGCCACCAAAGAAACCAACTCGGTGTTACCGATTTCAATGCTGAGAAGACACTTTGTCATTTGCATCCTGCATATGTGTTCCAGCTCCACTCAATGATTCTTGTCCTCTACCTGCATCACATTCTATATGATTGCTTTGTCATGTGACTCAAGGACCAAACCTATTCGACTCACACTCTAGAAGGTCCCTTCTTGGAAATTGATGTCAAAGGGAGAGAGAGAGAGATCACATCAAAGCTTAATCACATCAAAGGGGGAGAATGCTTTATCATGTCAAAGAGAGAAAGACCCCAGATGCTTGGTATTCAAGAGGAGAGAAGTCACATGTCTTTAAGAGGGGAAAGGCATGTTAGTTTGTGCTATGATTACTGTGCTCCAATTTTCCTTTCCCTATATTCTCCCATTATCCATATAAGATTCAGGGGGAGAAAGACTTCTAAGGGAAGGAAATCTTTGAATTCATTGCATATCTTTACCTTTGGGGACATGTCTATATCCAATAGAGTACCTAGTGCTCACTCTCTACATGTCATCCCAATCTTGGTACTATTGTGGTTTACTGCTTGCTTTGTTCAGTAGATGTTTCTATGTTATCTAACCTTGTTTACTCAGGTTCATCTCTTTCAAAGCTACCTCAAGACCACAAGGTAAGTATATGCATCACACTCACGTGCATGATGATCTCTTGCTGATGTACATATTGTTTGCAGGAAGGAGTCATGAACATGAAGGTATATTTCCTGTATCTACATCATTTGCTCTGATGCATATAGCCAAGATACATGTAACTCATTGCTTGCTCTATCATGCTTATGCATTCACATGCTCTTATATTCAATATTTACATGAATGCATACATGTAGGGGGAGCCTATTGATACGTCTCCAACGTATCTATAATATATGAAGTATTCATGCTATTATATTATCAACCTTGGATGTTTTATATGCATTTATATGCTATTTTATATGGTTTTTGGGACTAACCTATTAACCTAGAGCCCAGTGCCAGTTTCTTTTTTTCCTTGTTTTAGAGTATCGCAGAAAAGGAAAACCAAACGGAGTCCTATTGACCTGAAACTTGACGGAGCTTATTTTTGGACCAGAAGAAGGACAAGGAGTAAAAGAGTTGGGCCAGAAGAGTCCCGGGCTTCCCACGAGGGTGGGAGGCGCGCCCCCTACCTCGTGGATAGCCCGGAGACCCCCCTGACTTGTTCTCGACGCCAAAACCTCCAAAAACTAACCTAGATCAGAAGTTCCGCTGCCGCAAGCCTCTGTAGCCACGAGAAATCAATCTAGGCCCTCTCTGGCACCCTGCCGGAGGGGGCCATCATCACCGGAGGCTATGGAGGAGGATCCCGTAGGGGCCATCATCATCATGAAGGCCAAGGACCAGAGGGAGAACCTCTCCCCATCCAGGGGGGAGGCCATGGAGGAGGAAGCACAAGGGGGAGAACCTCTCCTCCTCTCTTTCGGTGGCACCGGAGTGCCATCGGGAGGGGAATCATCGCTGCGGTGATCGTCTTCATCAACATCACCATCATCATCACCATCATCATCTCTTTTACACGGTACACTCTCCCGCACCCCGCTGTAATCCCTACTTGAACATGGTGCTTTATGCCCCATATTATGATCCAATGATGTGTGTGCCATCCTATGATGTTTTGAGTATATATCCTTTGTCTTTGGGTTGATTGATGATCTAGATTGGTATGCGTTGTATGTTTTACTTTGGTGCTATCCTGTGGTGCCCTCCATGTTGTGCAAGCGTGAGGGATTCCCGCTGTAGGATGTTGCAATATGCCCATGGTTTGCTTATTGTCTGCGTTGCATGAGTGACTGAAACACAAACACGGATAAGCGGGACATGGCGTATGGGAATAAAGAGGACTTGATACTTTAATGCTATGGTTGGGTTTTACCTTAATGATCTTTAGTAGTTGCGGATGCTTGCTAGAGTTCCAATCATAAGTGCATATGATCCAAGAAGATAAAGTATGTTAGCTTATGCCTCTCCCTCATTTGAAACTGCAATAGTGATTACTGGTCTTGTTAACAATTGCCTAGGACAATTCCGCACATCGATCCACCATTATTCCACACTTGCTATTTATAATATTTAGTAATATACTCTAACTTTATGATAACCGCACCTACTTTCATATTTTAGCTCTCTGATATCATGCAAAGTTATCCTCTTCATACCCACAACGTAGTTTTATTTCTCATTTCTAGTTGGAAGCAAACGTTCGGTGTTCGTAGAGTCGTATCAGTGGCAGATAGGGCTTGAGAGAATATTGATCTTACCTTTAGCTCCTTCTGGGTTCGACACTCCATACTTATCACTTCCACCTTTGTAAATTGCTACGATGATTTCCTGCACTTGGGGATTATCAAGTTCTTTTCTGGCGCCGTTGTCGGGGAGCAATAGCGTGGGGTTGATATTCTTGTGTATGCTTGTTTGCTTTCTTCACTAAGTAGATTTTCCTTTTCCTTTTTTTCTGTTTAGTTGTGGGTGAAACATGAAGGAAATATGCCCTAGAGGCAATAATAAAGTTATTATTTATTTCCACATATCATGATAAATGTTTATTATTCATGCTAGAATTGTATTAACCGGAAACATAATACATGTGTGAATACATAGCCAAACATAGTGTCACTAGTATGCCTCTACTTGACTAGCTCATTGATCAAAGATGGTTGAGTTTCCTAGCCATAGACATGAGTTGGCATTTGATCAATGGGATCACATCATTTGGAGAATGATGTGATTGACTTGACCCATTTTGTTAGCTTAGCACTTGATCGTTTTAGTTTACTTCTATTGCTTTCTTTATGACTTATACATGTTCCTATGACTATGAGATTATGCAACTCCCGAATACCGAAGGAACACTTTGTGTGTGAGGGAGTCCTGGATTAGGGGGTCTCTGAACACACGGACTATATCCTTTGGCCGGACTGTTGGACTATGAAGATACAAGATTGAAGACTTCGTGCCGTGTCCGGATGGGACTCTACTTGGCGTGGAAGGCAAGCTAGGCAATACGGATATGTATATCTTCTCCTTTGTAACCGACCTTGTGTAACCCTAGCCCCCTCCGATGTCTATATAAACCAGAGGGTTTTAGTCCGTAGGACAACATACAATCATACCATAGGCTAGCTTCTAGGGTTTAGCCTCTCTAATCTCGTGGTAGATCAACTCTTGTACTACTCATATTATCAAGAATAAATCAAGCAGGATGTAGGGTTTTACCTCCATCAAGAGGGCCCGAACCTGGGTAAAACATCGTGTCCCCTGCCTCCTATTACCACCCGCCTTAGACACACAGTTCGGGACCCCCTACCCGAGATCCGCCGGTTTTGACACCGACATTGGTGCTTTCATTGAGATTTCCTATGTGTCGTCGTCATTAGGCCCGATGGCTCCTTCAATCATCGATAGCGATGCAGTCCAGGGTGAGACTTTTCTCCCCAGACAGATCTTTGTATTTGGCAGCTTCGCACTGCGGGCCCATTCGCTTGGCCATCTCGAGCAAATCGAGAGTTACGCTCCTGGCCACCAGGTCAGGTTTGGGAGCTTAAACTACACGGCCGATATCCGCAGAGACTTGATCATCGACGGATTCGAGCCCCTGCCTAGTGCGCCACACGGTCACGATGAGCATGATTTAGCTCTACCATCGGACAGTGTTCAGGAGATCACACCGGCAACCGCTCCGACCCTCAATTCGGAACCAGTTGCGCCATCCATGGACGGGTGGATAGACCCCGCCTCGGAGGCCGTATCCTCAGCGGCAATCGAGCCGAGTATCGACCTTACCCTTCATGAGAGCTGTGATGCGAAGCTGCCGGATCCTTCCCCGGCCACGGACTCCGAACCGCCTGCGCCCGTGCATATCGAATCCGACTAGGCGCCACATGGAGTTTACCTTTGCGGATATCTTTCAGCACTCGCCCTTCGGCGACATACTGAACTCATTAACGTCTCTCTCCTTGTTAGGAGAGTCCTGGCCGAACTATGTCCGGCAGGATTGGGATGCGAATGACGAAGAAATTCGCCGCCCACCCACCACCCACTTAGTAGCCACTGTCGATGATTTGACCGACATGCTCGACTTCGACTCCGAAGACATCGTCGGCATGGACGACGATGCAGGAGGCGAACAAGAACCACTGCGCACACGGCACTAGACAGCCACCCCGTCATATGACATATATATGGTGGACACACCCAAAGAAGGCAATGGCGATGGGACAGCGGAGGATGACCGCTCCAAGAAGCAACCCAAGCGCCGACGTCAGCGGCGCCACTCTAAGTCTCGCCAAGGCAAAAGCGGTGATACCGGCACCGGAGATAATAGCACTCCGGACAGTGCCGAAGATGACAACAATCCCCTCCAGCAAGATTTAGAACAGGAGGATGGAGAAGCCAGCCCTCCCAAGAGAGCGGCAGATGGAGAGGCGGAGGATGATAATTACATGCCTCCCTCCAAAGACGAGGCAAGCCTAGACGACGACGAATTCGTCGTGCCTGAGGATCCCGTCGAACAAGAGCGCTTCAAGCGTCGGCTTATAGCCACGGAAAATAGCCTTAAGAAAAAGCAAAAGCAGCTTCAAGCTGTTCAAGATTTGCTAGCTGACAGATGGACTGAAGTCCTTCCGGTTGAGGAATATAAACTCGAACGCCCCTCCAAGAGTTACCCAAAGCGCAGGTTGCTACCCCGACAGGAGGAGGAAGCACCAAAACCTACATCTCTAGCGTATGATGTGGCTGATCGGCCACCTCGTGGCCACGACAAAGAGGCATTTCAGCCAAAAGCTCAGCCCGCACCCCGACGCCACTCAAATAAAAATGTCAAGGCATGGGGAAATACGCCAGACCTGCGAGACGTATTGGAGGACAAAGCAAAACAAGCAAGATCGATCTACGGATCATGAGGGCGCGCCACTATGCAAGACGATAACTGTCACGCCGGATACAGTAAAAGTAAATCCGGTCGGGCCGAACACAGCAGACAAGACTCATTTGAGCTGCATCGCGATATAGCCCAGTACAGAGGAGCTGCACACCCCCTATGCTTCACAGACGAAGTAATGGATCACCAAATCCCAGAGGGTTTCAAACCCGTAAATATCGAATCATACGAAGGCACAACAGATCCTATGGTATGGATCGAGGACTTCCTCCTGCACATCCACATGGCCCGCGGTGACAATCTAAACGCCATCAAGTACCTCCCACTCAAACTCAAAGGACCAGCTCGGCATTGGCTCAACAGCCTGCTAGCAGATTCCATTGGCTGTTGGGAAGATCTGGAAGCCCCATTCCTCGACAACATCCAGGGACTTATGTGCGACCACCAGATGCCAATGACTTGAGCCACATAATTCAGCAGCCAGAGGAATCGGCCAGGCAATTCTGGACACGGTTCTTGACAAAGAAAAATCAAATCGTCGTCTGTCCGGATGCAGAGGCCCTAGCAGCTTTTAAGCACAACATCCGCGACGAGTGACTCGCCCAGCACCTTGGCCAGGAAAAGCCGAAATCTATGGCAGCCCTCACGACACTCATGACCCGCTTTTGCGCGGGAGAAGACAGCTGGATGGCTCGCAGCAATAATATATCAAATAACCATGGTACTTCGGATACCAAGGATGGCAATGGCAGGTCACGTCGCAACAAACACAAGCGCCGCATCAACAGCGACAATACCGAGGATACGGCAGTCAATGCCGGATTCAAAGGCTCTAAACCCGATCAGTGGAAAAAGCCATTCAAAAGAAGCACTCCGGGCCCGTCCAGTTTGGACCGTATACTCGATCGCTCGTGTCAAATACACGGTACCCCCGACAAGCCAGCGAACCACACCAACAGGGAATGTTGGGTGTTCAAGCAGGCTGACAAGTTAAATGCCAAAAACAAAGATAAGGGGTCACACAGCGATGACGAGGAGGAGCCCCGGCAGCCGAACACCGGAGGACAGAAGAGGTTCCCCCCCACAAGTGCGGACGATGAACATGATATACGCAACCCACATCCCCAAGAGGGAGCGGAAGCGTGCGTTAAGGGATGTATATGCGTTGGAGCCAGTCGCCCCGAAGTTCAACCCATGGTCCTCCTATCCGATCACCTTCGATCGCAGGGACCATCCCACTAGTATCCGTCATGGCGGATTCACCGCACTGGTCCTAGACCCAATCATCGACGGATTTCACCTCACTCGAACCTGCTTTATCAGGACACAGTGTGCAAAATGGGTATAGACCCTTCAAGGATCAAACCCACAAAAACAACATTCAAAGGTGTCATACCAGGTGTAGAGGCCCATTCCACAGGCTCAGTCACACTGGAAGTGGTCTTCGGATCCCTGGATAACATCTGAAGCAAGGAGTTAATCTTTGATATAGTCCCGTTCAGCAGCGGCTATCATGCACTGCTCGGGCGAACTGCATTTGCGAGATTCAACGCGGTACCGCACTATGCATATCTTCAGCTCAAGATGCCAGGACCTCGGGGGATCATCACAGTCAATGGAAAACACAGAGCACTCTCTCCGCACGGAGGAGCACACTGCGGCCCTCGCACCAGAAGTGCAAAGCAACCTCTTAAGGCAATCCACCAGTTCGGCGAGTAAAGACCCGGACACCTTTAAGCGCACCCGGAGTAATCGGCAACAAGACCGCCTCGCACGTTCCGATCTCGCATAGCAATGCGGCCCCCACCCCAGTCTCAGCCAAACGGCAAAATCCGTACCACGCGTACATAATTACACATTAAAAATACCATGGGCATAGATGGGGGCACGACTACGGCACGTCCAAAAACGCGGCTCAACCGCACTAGGGGCTTCCCGCCTTATTATTTTTTCTCTCTTTTAGGACATTACTCTCTAGAAACCCCGTCCGACAGTACAATTGCCGGACACACGATACAACAACCAAGGAGGCAGAAAGCTACGTCGCATCATGGAATTCCCGGGTGGTCTCTCATAACGAGTGAAATACCTGCTTTAAATACCATTCCTCAGCTTGCCCTTGGAGGTGACATGTCAAATAGTCCTACTTTTTGCTTATCGCACTACTTGTATCATTCTGCTTCGACGCCCCCTTTTGAATAAACAATGCATAGCACTAGACTATTATCGCATTCTCTATTCTTATATATATATGTATATGTGTGTGTGTGTGTGTGTGTGTGTGTGTTCATTCATGACATTCAGCACCCGTACACTCTGGTGCGGCCAATACACCAGGGGCTTAAGAGTACCCCGTAATATGGTGTGAGAAGTTCGAACACTTTTGACAGTGCGGCACCCCGAACTTATAGCATTATATGCATCAGCTCCGAATCATGTCTTGGGTCAATAGTTTGGTTTGCCCGGCTCCCATGTTTGGTACCTTACGTTCCGCTATATCGGCTAAGGTAGCACTGGGAGAACTACTGCGATTGTGCCCCGGTTCATTTGGGCTAAGAACCTCAGTAGAGAAAGCTAAAACTGACTATCATGATAAGGCGAGAGCTGGTCGCTATTCGAGAGGTCTCGAGTCCCTAAAGACTTATGCCGCTTAGAGCGAGGAGTCAGCTTTGTCCGGCTTAAGGCGTGTATAGCGCCCCGTATTCGGCCTTCCGAATACTAGGGGCTTCGCCAAAATTTAAAATTGTAGACTTCTATGGCTAAGTGAGAGTGACAAAGCATTATAGTCCGGTTGCCTTGTTCGTTGTGCTGAGCACCTCCCTCGAAGGACCCAACAATGGGAAAAAGAATGCTCAGGTTTATCCCGAACACCACAGCACTCGTGGCATGGGGGTAGAAGCCGATGACTGGCCATCTCTCAGATTTGATAAACAGCCGCACAAAAGGTAATATTTTAAATTCAAACAAGCGTTGCATAGTGCACATGAACAAGTTTTCATAATACAGGATCACACGAGCAAGTTCATTCAAAAATTACATCCTTCGCACACTCGTCCGCCAGAAGACGGGCACCCTTCAGGACACCCTCATAATACATCTCGGGGTGGTGATGCTCCTTGCCCTGCGGCGGCCCCTCCTTCACCAGCTTCTCGGCTTCCATCTTGGCCCAGTGCACCTTTGCACGGGCAAAAGCCCGGCGGGCACCTTCGACACAGATGGACCGCTTGATGACTTCCAGCCGTGGGCAGGCATCTACAAGCCGCCTCACCAGGCCGAAGTAGCTGTTGGGAAGGGAGTCGCCAGGCCACATCCCGACTATAAAGCCCTTCATGGCCTGTTCGGCTGCCTTGTGCAGCTCGACTAGTTGCTTCAGCTGGTCGCTCATAGGCATCGGGTGTTCGGTCCCAGTATACTGAGACCAGAACAACTTCTCCGTCGAGCTTCCCTCCTCGGCCTGGTAATACTTCGTGGCATCCGACACGCTGCAGGGCAAATCTCCGAATGCTCCTGGAGAGCTTCGGACTCGGGTAAGTAACAAGTAATTTACTTTCACATGCTTGCTTTGCATATTGAATGCCTTACCCGCCGCTATCTTCCTCATTGCCTCAATTTCCTGGAGGGCCTTTTGGTCTTCGGCCTTGGCATGCTTTGTGCTCTCGAGGGTCGCGGCAAGCTCGGACTCTCGCATCTTTGAGTCAAGCTCCAAAGCCTCGTGCTTCTTCACGAGAGCCTGGAGCTCTTGCTGCACCTCGCCCACCCGTGCCTCTTGTTTTTCCCGCTTGGTGCGCTCCTCGGCCGCTTTGTTTTCGGCCTCGGACAACGCTTGCTTCAGGGTCGCCACTTCGGTCGTGGCCCCTGGCACATTCATGATGATCCTGTCATTTAGCAACCACATTTTCTTTTTTACATGGACAAGTTATTACTTACCTTTGTTCTCCTCGAGCTGCCTCTTGGCAAGGCCGAGCTCTTTCTCGGACCGCTCGAGGTCCAACTTCAGTGCGGCGACCTCCGCAGTCAGTGCGGCAGAGGTCAGCAGCGAAGCTTGCATACGCATACATACATACTTATATTAGACTCCTGCAGATATTATTTGATCCTCTATTCGGCTTTTCTTTGTGAACACCAAACAGAGCATCAGGGGCTACTGTCTACGCGGTAATATTTTCCTATATTTTAAATACTTACCTTAAAGACTGTTAGAAGGTTGGCACAGGCTTCAGTCAGTCCGCTCTTGGCGGACTGAACCTTCTTGATCACCGCACTCATAATAGTGCGTGCTACGTCTTGAGCTTGCGTTGGTTTTCCCCGAAGAGGAAGGGATGATTCAGCAGAATAGCGTAAGTATTTCCCTCAGTTTTTGAGAACCAAGGTATCAATCCAGTAGGAGCCCACGCTCAAGTCCCTCGTACCTGCACAAAGCGATAGCTACTCGCAACCAACGCGCTTAGGGGTTGTCAAGCCCTTCACGGTCACTTACGAGAGTGAGATCTGATAGATAGAATATTTTTTGGTATTTTTGATATAAAGATGCAAAGTAAAAAAGTAAAAGCAAAGTAAATAGCAAAACAATATAAAAGTGATGGAGATTGATATGATGAGAATATTTTTTGGTATTTTTGATATTGAGATTCAAAGAGAGAGAAGAAGCCATCTAGCTACTAAGTATGGACCCGAAGGTCTGAGGTAAACTACTCACACTTCATCGGAGGGGCTATGATGATGTAGAAGCCCTCCGTGATGACGGCCCTCTTCCGGCGGAGCTCCGGAACAGGCCCCAAGATGGGATCTCGTGGATACAGAAAGTTGTGGCGGTGGAATTAGGTTTTTGGCTCCTGTTCTGATCGTTTGGGGGTACGTGTGTATATATAGGAGGAATGACTACGTCGGTGGAGCACCGAGGGGCCCACGAGGTAGGGGGCGCGCCCTAGGGGGGGCGCCCCCACCCTCGTGACCACCTCTTTGATCCCTTGTAGTAGGGTCCAAGTCTCTTGGATCACGTTCGGTGAGAAAATCACGTTTCCAAAGATTTTATTCCGTTTGGACTCCGTTTGATATTCTGTTTATCCGAAACATTGAAATAGGCAAAAAAACAGCAATTCTGGGCTGGGCCTCCGGTTAAGAGGTTAGTCCCAAAAATAATATAAAAGTGGAAAATAAAGCCCAATATAGTCCAAAACAGTAGATAATATAGCATGGAGCAATCAAAAATTATAGATACGTTGGAGACGTATCAGGCATCCCCAAGCTTAATTCCTGCTCGTCCTCGAGTAGGTAAATGATAAAAAAAGAATTTTTGATGCGGAGTGCTACTTGGCATAATTTCAATGTAAATCTTCTTAATTGTGGTATGAATATTCAGATTAGAAAGATTCAAGACAAAGGTTTATATTGACATAGAAAATAATAATACTTCAAGCATACTAACAAATCAATTATGTCTTCTCAAAATAACATGGCCAAAGAAAGTTATCCCTACAAAATCATATAGTCTAGCTATGCTCCATCTTCCCCACACAAAGTATTTAAATCATGCACAACCCCAATGACAAGCCAAGCAATTGTTTCATACTCTAACTTTTTCAAAACTTTTTCAATCTTCACGCAATACATGAGCGTGAGGCATGGATATAGCACTATAGGTGGAATAGAATGGTGGTTGTGGAGAAGACAAAAAGGAGAAGATAGTCTCACATCGACTAGGCGTATCAACGGGCTATGGAGATGCCCATCAATAGATATTAATGTGAGTGAGTAGGGATTGCCATGCAACGGATGCACTAGAGCTATAAATGTATGAAAGCTCAACAAAATAAACTAGTGGGTGTGCATCCAACTTGCTTGCTCACGAAGACCTAGGGCAATTTGAGGAAGGCCATCATTGGAATAGACAAGCCAAGTTCTATAACGTAAAATTCCCACTAGTATATGAAAGTGAAAACATATGAGACTCTCTATATGAAGAACATGGTGCTACTTTGAAGCACAATATATGAGACTTGCTATATCATGGTGCTACTTTGAAGCACAAGTGTGGAAAAAAGGATAGTAGCATTGCCCCTTATTTATTTATTTATTATTTTTTTGGGCCTTCTTTTTTTCTTTGGCCTTTCCCCTTTTTTTTGGACAATGCTCTATTGAATGACGATCATCACACTTCTATTTATTTACAACTCAATGATTACAACTCGATACTAAAACAAAGTATGACTCTATATGAATGCCTCCGGCGGTGTACCGGGATATGCAGTGAATCATGAGTGACAAGTATGAAAGAATTATGAACGGTGGCTTTGCCACAAATAGTATGTCAACTACATGATCATGCTAAGCAATATGAAAATGATGGATGTGTCATGATGAACTAGATGGTGGAAAGTTGCATGGCAATATATCTTGGAATGGCTATGGAAATGCCATAATAGGTAGGTATGGTGGCTGTTTTGAGGAAGGTATAAGGTAGGTGTATGATACCGGCGAAAGTTGCGCGGTATTAGAGAGGCTAGCAAGGGTGGAAGGGTGGGAGTGCGTATAATCCATGGACTCAACATTAGTCATAAAGAACTGTAGCGACCGGACCTCAAACAGTCTGATCTCTATGCTCCGGTGTCATCCCTGGATCAGTAATGCTGACACCACACAGTACTCGGAGGATTTATAACAGCGTAGCAATCACACACTTATTACATCGAGTGTCTCAATAGAGAACTAATTACAATAAGCATGGCTTAAGGCCATCTAATAACAATAACAGCGGATGGCTTGGAAGATAAGTGAGTCCATCAACTCCAACGGCATCACTGAGTATAGAACCACAACCTAAAAACTCCTTAATCATCATCTGAAAAGTCTGCAACATTAACGTTGCAGCCCGAAACGGGTCAGCACATGGAATATGCTGGCAATGTAACACATAGAGAGTAATGGAATGAAACAGCTATACTATATGCATATTTGGCTGGTGGAAAGCTCTATGGTTACAGTTTGCGTAAAGCCAATTTTTCCCTACTACAAAGGAATAAAATTTATTTAACTATCGTGGTAGTTGTTAAACATTGAGAATGGTTGACAGCATCCTCAATCCCAATTAAACATCATCATTAACAAAACCCAACAAAATTAATTTAGAGTAACATGTTGAGATTCACATGATAATCCAAGTACTAGATACTCAAGATGTCCATAACTGGGGACACGGCTAACCATGATTAGTTTAATACACTCTGCAGAGGTTTGCGCACTTTTCCCCACAAGACTCGATCGCCTCCATTTGGTTTATCGCACTACATGGTGTTTCAGAAGACAGATGACTGAGACATAGTCTTTCAGAAGCGCTAGCACCTTACGATGGATAGACCGTTACACCTACTTTCCCCTGCATCTGCTAGTCTACCCTGTAAGAGTTCGCACGACTTAATCAACTATGCCGGAGCCCATAATGGCTTGTGGCTGCACACGGAAGTTTCTAGTATGAATAATCTCATGATCCCTTTGAGCCTGGGTGGCGGTCCATAAAAACAGGCAATCCTAGAATACCCAGGTACCTCAATCCACCCAGATGTGTGTTTAAGTTGCCACCTTAGATAAACCATCAATTAACAAACTCACATCGGTCATGGATATCACTCACCCAATCCACGTCTACTAGCATAGCATGGCATAATAGGCAAACGTAGAAGTAACTCCCAAGGGTTTGATAATATAACAGGTGATAGGTACTACCTCAACTACTTCCCATCCCACAATTTAATTAGATCCTACTCATGCAATGTTTGAGGATTGATCTAATGCAATAAAACTGGATAGTAGAAAAGGTATGATCAAAGTATTACTTGCCTTGCTGATGATCCGCGAAACCTAGCAATTTGAAGTAACAGGAGGCGCACTTCGGGTATTCTATCGCAGACAAACAAACAAGCATACAATAAGCACTCATCTAATGCACAGGTAACAGTTAAATAAGAGATCTAACTAGAAAGTTCAACTTAAGAACTTCGGTTTGCAAAAATAATCAAATCGAACGAAGCAACGAATGTCAAACGGCGAAAGAAAACAACCTCGTTCTACTAATCTGGATCTAAGTCAAATTTTACAGTAGCAAAAACTTGTTTAAGATGGTTAAACGGATAGAGGGTTTCGAGACGAAACTCTAGGCGCTTGAATCGCCTGATTCCGATAAACGAGCAAAAAGTTATACTAAAACGAAAATCGGATCAGAAATCACGATCAGAAAAATTGCGGATTTAATCCGGGAAAAAGAAAAAACGACGAACGTTCGCTAGAACGAACGAACGGACGAACACTCGCTAATTAACCTAAACCAGAAAAAAAAAACCGATCTGAAAAAAAACGACGAAAACAGATTGTTTTTTTTTAAACCGGCGGCGCGGATTCCGAGGCGAACCTCGGGCGGCGGGTCGGCGAGGCGGCGGCGCGGCGGCTCCAGCGATGGCAGGCGGCGGCGGGCGGGCGGCGGCGCTAGGGTTTCGCGGGCGGGGCTGGGCTGGCTTCGGCTGGGCTCCCCCCCCCCTCGGCTTATAAAGGCTATGCGGGCCGGAGTCCCAGTCGGACACGGCCCGTAGGTCGGTGCGATATATTTTTAAAAAATAAATAATTACACGCGGAAGAAAAATAAAAAGAAATACTAAACGGACTCCAAAAATCCCGAAATAAATTTTCCCGGGCTTCTAAAATCAAGCCGCACAAGGTGAACATTTATTTGAGGCCTAAATGCAATTTTGAAAAATGCACATTTTTCCTAAATTCAAATAAAATAACGAAAAACTCCGAAATACAATATTATTTGATTTTATTATTAAATCCTCAATATTTCTTTATTTTGGGAAAGTCATTTTATTCCCTCTCTCATATTTTTGTAATAGAAATAATTGATTATAAAATAATTAAAATCAAATGATCCTATTCTCAAAATTTGAGAAAACTCAAATATGAAAATAATGAATTCCCCAACTCTCTCCATGGGTCCTTGAGTTGCGTAGAAATTTCTAGGATCAAACCAAAAGCAGAATAAAATATGATATGCATTGATGATCTAATGTATAACATTCCAAATTGAAAATTTAGGATGTTACAAGAACTCATATACTTATTGCAAAAATTTAGAAGTTATCAAAGCAAAGTATTACGCGCATGCTCCTAGGGGGATAGATTGGTAGGAAAATACCATCGCTCGTCCCCGACCGCCACTCATAAGGAAGACAATCAATAAATAAGTCATGCTCCGACTTCATCACATAACGGTTCACCATACGTGCATGCTACGGGAATCACAAACTTTAACACCAGTATTCTTTAAATTCACAACTACTCAACTAGCATGACTTTAATATTATCACCTGCATATCTCAACACAATTAGCATGCTTCAATCTTTTCTTAGTATTCAACACACTCAAAAGAAAGTTTCACAAATCTCGAATACAAAGCATATTATTATTAGGCAAATTACCATGCTATTAAGAGACTCTCAAATTAATTTAAGTGAAGCATGAGAGATCAATAGTTTCTTTAAAATGAATCCACCACCGTGCTCTAAAAGATCTAAGTGAAGCACATAGAGAAAAATTATCCAGCTCAAAAGAATATAAGTGAAGCACATAGAGCAAAATTATCTAGCTCAAAAGATATAAGTGAAGCACATAGAGCAAAATTATCTAGCTCAAAGGATATAAGTGAAGCACATAGAGTATTCTATCAAATTTTAATTCATGTATGGCTCTCTCAAAAGGTGTGTACAGCAAGGATGATTGTGGCATACTAACAAACAAAGACACAAATAATAAAAGACGCTCCAAGCAAAACACATATCATGTTGGTGAATAAAAATATAGCTCCAAGTAAATTACCGATGGAAGTGGACGAAAGAGGGGATGCCTTCTGGGGCATCCCCAAGCTTTGACTTTTTGGTGTCCTTGGATTATCTTGGGGGTGCCATGGGAATCCCCAAGCTTAGGCTCTTTTCACTCCTTGTTCCATAATCCATCAAATTCTTACCCAAAACTTGAAAACTTCACAACACAAAACTCAAAATAGAAAATGCGTGAGCTCCGTTAGCGAAAGAAAACAAAAGACCACTTCAAGGTACTTTAATGAACTCATTCTTTATTTATATTGGTGTTAAAACTACTGTATTACAACTTCTCTATGGATTATAAATTATTTTACTAGCCATAGATTCATCAAAATAAGCAAACAACACACGAAAAACAGAATCTTCTCTCTCTTGGTGGTGATTCTTTGCTTCTTCTTTTTGGAGAATCTTCTCTTCTCTTGTAAGGAGCCGTACACTCATTGGAATAGTGTCCGAGTCTTCCACAATTACAGCAGTTTCGCTCTCGACTAGAAGATCTTTTGTCATTGTATGACCTTGACTTGAAGCTTCTATCTTTGCTTCTACTCTTATAGAACTTGTTGAAGTTCTTCACCATTAAGCTCAATTCTTCATTGACGGTTTGTTTCTCACTTGATGATGTGGGGACTTCACATGAGGCTTTGTAGGCACCACTTGATTTGTTGTGAAGTTCCTCTTTATCCTTGAGTGACATCTCATGAGCAACAATCCTTCCAATCACTTCCGTAGGCTTGAGATCTTTGTAATTGGGCATCATTTGAATTCAAACGCTATTGGAGACACGGATGTTTTTCCCGTGGTTCGGATAGGTGGTGCTATCCTACATCCACGTTGATGGAGACTTCAACCCACGAAGGGTAACGGTTGCGCGAGTCCACGGAGGGCTCCACCCACGAAGGGTCCACGAAGAAGCAACCTTGTCTATCCCACCATGGCCATCGCCCATGAAGGACTTGCCTCACTAGCGGTAGATCTTCACGAAGTAGGCGATCTCCTTGCCCTTACAAACTCCTTGGTTAAACTCCACAATCTTGTCGGAGGCTCCCAAGTGACACCTAGCCAATCTAGGAGACACCACTCTCCAAGAAGTAACAAATGGTGTGTTGATGATGAACTCCTTGCTCTTGTGCTTCAAATGATAGTCTCCCCAACACTCAACTCTCTTTAATAGGATTTGGATCTGGTGGAAAGAAGATTTGAGTGGAAAGCAACTTGGGGAAGGCTAGAGATCAAGATTCATATGGTTTGAATGGAATATCTTGGTCTCAACACATGAGTAGGTGGTTCTCTCTCAGAACATATGAGTTGGAATGGTGTATGTGTTCTGATTGCTCTCTCCACGAGTGAAGAGGAGGTGGAGGGGTATTTATAGCCTCCACACAAAATCCAACTGTTACACACAATTTATCAATCTCGGTGGGACCGAATCAGAAAACTCAGTCGGACCGAAATAGTAAACCCAGTGACCGTTAGGAATTTCGGTGGGACTGACATGCAACTCGGTAGGACCGACTCGGTTAGGGTTTGGGAATAACGTAATCTTGGTGAGACCGATTGCACAAACTCGGTGAGACCGAGTTTGGCAATAAGCTAACCAGAGAGTTGGTCAGGCAAACTCGGTGGGACCGACTCGCTCTTTTGGTGAGACCGAAAAGTTACAAGTAGGAAACATAGAGTTTACATTGCAATCTCGGTGGGACCGAGTCGCTCTTTCGGTGAGACCGAAAAGTTACGAAAGGGAAACAGAGAGTTTGCAATCCCATCTCGGTGAGACCGAGATCCTTATCGGTAGGACCAAATTGCTAGGGTTTGGCAGTGGCAAATGACAAGTGAAAGTCGGTGGCACCGGATTGAAAGAATCGGTATGACCGAGCTTGGCTTAGTTTTTAGGTCATTTGTGGCTATGGAGAAGTGATTGAGGATTTTGGAGCATATCACCAAGCACATAAAGCAAGAGGCTCATTAAGCAACACCTCATCCCTCCTTGATAGTATTGGCTTTTCCTAAAGACCTAATGTGATCTCGGATCACTAAATATAAAATGAAGAGTCTTGAATTTTTGAGCTTGAGCCAATTCTTTGTCCTTAGCATTCTGAGGGTTCCACTTTCACATCCATGCCATGCCAATCATTGAGCTTTCCTGAAATAATCATCTTGAAATAGCATTAGCTCAATGAGCTATATGTTGTTATGAATTACCAAAACCACCTAGGGATAGTTGCACTTTCAATCTCCCCCTTTTTGGTAATTGATGACAACATATAGATCAAAGCTTCGACAAATGATAATAAGCATGAAATATATCGTCGCTTTGAGGAGTATGTGACAAATAAGAGCTCCCCCTAAATTTGTGCATATTTAGAATTTTCTTTGGACTGCAAATGCACAAGGAGTTAGAATCATGGGTTACTCTTCCATGTCACATACATCTTGGTGGAGCGCTCAAAAATGATAAGATTGAAATACATGCACTCATCACCAAGAATAGTGAGTGATCACTTAAGATAGATAGAATGATAATATTTAAGCAACCATTAAGCAAACATTAAGTGTAGCTTATGATCAAACACATGATCATCGATATCTCACAAACATAAGGACGTAGTATCTCACACACAAGCAAATAAAGTTCGAAAAACCACCAAATAAAACAAGAGAGAATAAAAGCAACACTCTCTCTCGAAGCCTATGATCTATACATTTTCTCCCCCTTTGGCAACAAGTTACCAAAAAGTTCCTAGAATATGCATAGTGCTAAGTCGACGCTCAGGCTTGATCTTCAGGTGGTGGTGGAGTCCAGAGCACTCCAAGGACGAAGCCTTCGGTAGACGTGGTCGGAGTTGAGGCTGAAGTGGATGCTGGAGCTGGTGGAACTGAGGCTGTGGCTGGCGCAGATGTTGTAGCTCTGGTGTCAGCAACTGGTAGTGCAGACGACCTCGGACCTCATGGCACCCTGGCAAAAGCATCAGTCGTGGTCCTGCCTCTCCTCTCATTCATGTCCTCCTGGAGCTGCTCCACGGCAGTCTGTATCTCTGTCACCTTGATGTCCAGGTCATAGAACCTCTTTTCCATGATCCTCTCTAAGCTTGCCTAGTTCTGAGTCAGGGTGGCAAGTCCTTGCTCAATCCGCAAGGTGGACGCAATCAGGTAACCAAGCTGCTCTTGTTTGGTTTTTAGGAAGTAATCAGATGCCTCCGCTTGAGTAGGCATCCTGGCAGCTTTTTCCTTCTTCGCCTTCTCCTTCTGAGCTTGTGCATGGGCAGGTGATGGCTCATTCTCAGTCATGACCACTTGGTTATCTTCAAAATCTGGACGGATGGGCAGGTGTTCCTTATCCAAGAGGTATATGCCCATGCCCATCTTGGAGTTGATGAGCTCCTGAATCTGTGGGATATATCCACAGCTCCTCTTATGGTCTGCTGCTGTCCTCTTGATTGTTTCCACTATGAGACTTATGACTTTGAATTTTTTAGGCACGTCAAAGACATGAAGCAAATTTATCGCGTGACCTCTGATCATCTTGTGATCTCCAGACTTGGGCAACAGGGTGTGCCTTAGAATCCAGTTGATAGTGGGCAGTCCTGACAGAAGATAGTGCACTGAGCCAAACTTGAACGTGTCAAGTGCTTCATTCGGAATCTCCTTGTACATGTTGGACATAGAGTTGTGGTCCATCTTTTTCTTGGCATAAATGTCCAAGTCATCTGCTTGCTCCTCTGGGGCATTGATCAACTTCGCCCATTCCTCAACAGTTGATTGGTACCTTGTACCCTCTGACATCCAAGTGATCCTGCCATCCGGGTAGAAGTGTGCTGTGGAGTAGAATTGCATGATAAGCTCCTCGTTCCACTTTGTGAGCTTCTGCCCAACAAAGTCTGCCACTCCACACGCACTAAAGCTGTCATATACTCCAGGGTAGTGTTCCTCATTTTCCTTCATGTAGGTCCAGTCGACCCATCTCATGTCACATACAATTGGCTTCTTGTCAAGCAAAACTGTCTCATAGAAATCCTTCTACTCCTTGGTATGAAACCTGTAGTCCACTGCACTCCTTCTCCTAGAAGCATATGGATCTGCTTCTCTTCACTTCCTCAGCCCTGAATCTCTCCTGAGCTTCATATTCTCAGCCACAGGATGAGCATCGTTGTGGTCTGGGATCTTGGGCTTGAGCTTCCTAAGGACATGTTCTTCTTCTTCCTCTGCAACTTCAAGCACTGGGGCCTTGTTCTTCTCAGTGGCTGGGATGCTTCTTGTGTTTCTCTTTGGTGCACTCTTAGGCTTAGATGTAGCCTTGGGTGCTTCCTTGGGCTTGGATGCAGTTGTCCCTGACCTTATGGCATCTCCCATAAGTTTGGCTGCCTTGGGTGCTGGTGCAGCAACCTCTTCTTCTTCCTCCTCATCTTCTATGATGGAGGCCTTCCCAAGCACTCTGGCTACAGTCTTCTTCACTCTTTCTTTCCTCTTTTTGCCCGCAGCAGCAACAGGCTCAATGGGAGCAGGCTTCATAGTTGAAGCTCTAGCCTTTGACATGGGCTGCCTGCCTGCTGGCCTTTTGATTTTCAGGCCTGGCTTTGTGCCTTGAGCTGGCTCAACTCTCTTTGATGTGACCTCTTCCTCTGCCACATAGTCTTCATCTTCAGAATCAGAAGTTCTCTTCTTCCTTTGTCTAGTGGCAGCTTTAGGCAGGTTGCTGGGTGTGCTCCTGCTGCCATCATCTGAGGAACTTGAGGGGCTAGTGCCCTCACTCAACTGCACTTGCTACTCTGACAAGTTCTGGCTGTCACTCTGGTCTGACATGATGCAAATTCTGACTGCTGACCCTGTGAATAGATTATAGATGAGATAGAGTGGATGAGCATCACAAAATTCAGAGATTTTTGCAAAAGAATAATTCAAAAACTTAGTTTTAGTTTCCCACTGAAATCATCTCGGATCTACCGATTTTCAAACTCGGTGAGACCGAAGCAGTTTTGGCACCAGAACTACTGAACTCGATCAGACCGAGTCACAGTTCGGTGGCACCGAGACTGCTAGGGTTTCACAGAGTTCCAAAATCGGTCACACCGATAAGTAATTCTCGGTCAGACCGAGTTTTACTTGTGCAATGGCATAAGCCAAATCGGTGAGACCGAGTTTTTCAACTCGGTGGGTCCGAGATGGTTTCGGCGGAAACCTAACCCTAAAATTTTCGAATTAAACCTAATCTACGAGTTCATTGACTGGATAGGAGTTTATCAAACGTGGCAAGAATCATGATGATCACAATGTGCTAGGAATCGGATTGGAGAATAGCACAAAGACCGAGTCCATACCCTAGTTCGGCGGAGACTCGCTACGGCGGCAACGGCGGGGCAGAATTCCCGTTGACGACGACGGAGACCAGTGACTGGAGGCTGCTGGCGGCGAGGAGGACGATCCGGAGACCCAGGAGGCAGAGCGAGCTATGCGCGGGCGAAGAGGTTTCGGAGAAATTTCCAAAATTCTACCCATCACTATATATAGCCCGACCCTGTCGGTGTGACCGAGTGGAACAACTCGGTGGCACCGAGATGCAAAATTGTATACAGTTATTGCAACTAGGTGTGACCAAGTGGTACAAATCGGTTGCACTGAGATCAAAAACCTAGATCAACTTAATGATCTCGGTAGGACCGAAAGTATGGTATCGGTCAGACCGAGAATCACAAAGAGGTTTTGGAAGTTTAAGTCTATGACGAATCGGGGACTCCGAGCGCTCCTCACACAGAGTGGTTCGAATCTGACTTGATCAAGTTTTGTGATGCAGCATGAATAGAGTTTGAGACGAGAAAAGCATAGATAGCTAGAGGAGGTTCTTAGACATTCTTGTCCATCCACTTGGCAAAAGAAGATAAAGCCAAACAATCAAAACAACAAGTGGATGTCCTCGAATGACTAAAATATGCGACCAACATGCTCACACAATAAGATGGCAAATGAAATATGTGGCAAAGCATGCACAAACAATTCTAGCATCTATCAAGCAATTTGCGATGACTAGGTCATCTATATATGAGTATATTGACTTAGGAGTCAAGTGAGAACACTTGATCGTAGGTCATACTCCTCGTTTAAGCTCAAGTGGGGTTACCACTTTTACATAAAGCATTGTTGTATTCACATCTTTAGAGTTGCCTTAGCTCAAGTCTTAGAGTAAAGCTCCCCCTAGATGTGATATCCACCCTAAGAGGGATGAACTAACCTTGGGTTTTGTCGATGATGACGTCATGTAGATGTTGAAGATGTGGATGCTCAATGTTGATGTAGATCACTTGGAGCTATCCATTTGAGTGAATTGCACTTTCAATACCTACATGGGTTAGTCCCATAAGGAACAAACAAGGATATCCATAGACATAGAGTGATGCATACACAAGATGATGTCCATAAAAACTTTAGGTTACCTTGTCCCTTGTCTTACCAACAAGAGGGTTTGTGACTCCTTGAACTAGTGCATGATGTGGAAGTTGATTGCACTTGTTCTTGCCAAAATGATGAGAGTGAAATATGTTGGCGGAGTCACCCTCAAGAACTCTCTAGTTCTTTTTCTTTTGGATCCACACCATCTTGATGGGAATCCTTGGAGTTGTAGTCGTACTTGATGAAGTGGAACTTGACGTGGTCTTGGGAATCCACTTGACTGAGGTCATAGGAGCTTCTTCAAATGCATCAATCTCCTCTTGAAGCTTGTCCTTGCCTTTTTGCTTGTAGTCTTGTGGTGGAAGATCATCTTGAGCTTGTATCCCCTTGAAAGAGGTGTCATACTTCTCTTGTTGAGGAACAAACTTTGTCTTGGGGTATTGATCCTCTTCCCATTCAATTCCATTGGCATTGAACTTTCGTTCAAAACCAACACCTTGATTCTTCCGGTGCATTCCTTGCTTGAGCAGAATTTCCTTGAATTGCTTACTCCCGGCAAGGCTTTTGTATACTCCTTTCTCTATAATCCCCTTCAATAAGCTATTTTCTTGCTCAAGTGTAACTTGGCTAAGAGAATCATTAGTGGAATCAAGAGAACTACTAGAAGCAACAATATTGGTTTAGCATGATCATTGTTACTACTAGAGGAAGAATCTTTCTTGTTCTTGTTGCTAGACTTGACTTGAGGCATGTAAGTGGATAATCGTAAACGCTTGGCAATGTAAGAAGAACTTTTCTTGCGGAGATCATCATTGATTGCCTTTAAGAACTCATACTCTTGCTCAAGATTGAGCTTTTCAAAGCGTAATTTCTCATGAGCTCTTAAAAGTTCTCGATGATCTTCGAAGATAGTTTCATGAGCTAACTTAAGAGTGTTTAGTTCTTTAGTTAGAGCCTCAATCTTCTCCTTATCATTGTCATTCATTTTAGCATGATTAATTGATGTTTCATCATAGTACTCATCACTAGAGTTGTCAACAAGCAAGTTATCATCACCTAACAAGTCATCTTCATCACTATTAAAATCAACATACTCGGGGTGTGTTACCTTAGGACCTTTGGTCATGAAGCATCTTCCAATTCCTTCATTTGGTGAGTCAAATAGGTCGTAGGAGTTGGTTGACACAAGTGCTAGACCGGCAACACCTTCATCTTGAGTATCTTCGGAGTCGGAGTGATAACTTCTCTCGGAGTGGCTGTCGGAGTCGGAGCCGGATACCCATTCACCAACGTGCGCTTGATGTCTTCGTTTTGTATAGCTCCTTGATGATTTTTCCTTCCTTTCCGAATCCTTGCTTCTCCGTGAGTATCTCCGTTCATAACGATCATCTCTACTCCTTCTCTCTCTTGGTGGTGATTCTTTGCTTCTTCTTTTTGGAGAATCTTCTCTTCTCTTGTAGGGAGTCGTACACTCATTGGAATAGTGTACGGGTCTTCCACAATTATAGCAGTTTCGCTCTCGACTAGAAGATCTTTTGTCATTGTATGACCTTGACTTGAAGCTTCTATCTTTGCTTCTACTCTTGTAGAACTTGTTGAAGTTCTTCACCATTAAGCTCAATTCTTCATCGAAGGTTTGTTTCTCACTTGATGATGTGGGGACTTCACATGAGGCTTTGTAGGCACCACTTGATTTGTTGTGAAGTTCCTCTTTATCCTTGAGTGACATCTCATGAGCAACAATCCTTCCAATCACTTCCGTAGGCTTGAGATCTTTGTAATTGGGCATCATTTGAATCAATGTGCACACGGTATCATATTTCCCATCCAAGGCTCTTAGGATCTTCTTGATGATGAATCTATCGGTCATCTCTTCACTTCCTAAGCCGGGAATCTCATTTGTGATGAGAGCAAGCCTAGAGTACATTTTGGCGACACCTTCACCATCCTTCATCTTGAACTTGTCAAGTTGACTTTGGAGCACATCCAACTTGGATTCCTTGACGGAGTCAGTACCTTCGTGCATATCAATCAAAGTGTCCCAAATTTCCTTTGCATTCTCAAGGCGGCTGATTTTGTTGAATTCTTCGGGGCACAATCCGTTGAAGAGAATATCACAAGCTTGAGCATTGTATTGCAACATGTTCAACTCATCCACGGTAGCTTCACGGTTTGGTTCCCTCCCATCAAAGAACTCACCTTGCAAGCCAACACAAACAATAGCCCATACGGCGGGGTTATGTCCAAGAATATGCATTTTCATTTTATGCTTCCAGCTAGCAAAATTAGTACCATCAAAGTAAGGACCTCCACGGTGATAATTTCCCTCGCTAGATGCCATACTCTCCTAGGTTGTGAAACCAAGGCTATGACCACCAAAAGCTATGGAGATCAAGGCAAATGGAGACCAAAGCTCTGATACCACTTGTAGGATCGAAAGTATGTCTAGAGGGGGGGTGATTAGACTACTTGACCAAATAAAAACTTAACCTTTTCCCAATTTTAGTTCTTGGCAGTTTTTAGCTATCTTAGGACAGGTCAAGCAATCATTACACAATTCAGGCAAGCATGCAAAGAGTATATTGGCAGCGGAAAGTAATGCATGCAACTTGCAAGAATATAAAGGGAAGGGTTTGGAGAATTCAAACGCTATTGGAGACACGGATGTTTTTCCCGTGGTTTAGATAGGTGGTGCTATGCTACATCCACGTTGATGGAGACTTCAACCCACGAAGGGTAACGGTTGCGCGAGTCCATGGAGGGCTCCACCCACGAAGGGTCCACGAAGAAGCAACCTTGTCTATCCCACCATGGCCATCGCCCACGAAGGACTTGCCTCACTAGCGGTAGATCTTCACGAAGTAGGCGATCTCCTTGCCCTTACAAACTCCTTGGTTCAACTCCACAATCTTGTCGGAGGCTCCCAAGTGACACCTAGCCAATCTAGGAGACACCACTCTCCAAGAAGTAACAAATGGTGTGTTGATGATGAACTCCTTGCTCTTGTGCTTCAAATGATAGTCTCCCCAACACTCAACTCTCTTTCATAGGATTTGGATCTGGTGGAAAGAAGATTTGAGTGGAAAGCAACTTGGGGAAGGCTAGAGATCAAGATTCATATGGTTTAAATGGAATATCTTGGTCTCAACACATGAGTAGGTGGTTCTCTCTCAGAGCATATGAGTTGGAATGGTGTATGTGTTCTGATTGCTCTCTCCATGAGTGAAGAGGAGGTGGAGGGGTATTTATAGCCTCCACACAAAATCCAACCGTTACACACAATTTATCAATCTCGGTGGGACCGAATCAGAAAACTCGGTCGGACCGAAATAGTAAACCTAGTGACCTTTAGGAATTTCGGTGGGACTGACATGAAACTGGGTAGGACCGATTCGGTTAGGGTTTGGGCAAAACGTAATCTCGGTGAGACCGATTGCACAAACTCAGTGAGACCGAGTTTGGCAATAAGCTAACCAGAGAGTTGGTCAGGCAAACTCGGTGGGACCGACTCGCTCTTTCGGTGAGACCGAAAAGTTACAAGTAGGAAACATAGAGTTTACATTGCAATCTCGGTGGGTCTGATTCGCTCTTTCGGTGAGACCAAAAAGTTATGAAAGGGAAACAGAGAGTTTGCAATCCCATCTTGGTGAGACCGAGATCCTTATCGGTAGGACCGAATTGCTAGGGTTTGGCAGTGGCAAATGACAAGTGAAACTCGGTGGCGCCGGATTGAAGGAATCGGTATGACCGAGTTTGGCTTAGTGTTTAGGTCATTTGTGGCTATGGAGAAGTGGTTGAGGATTTTGGAGCATATCACCAAGCACATAAAGCAAGAGGCTCATTAAGCAACACCTCATCCCTCCTTGATAGTATTGGCTTTTCCTAAAGACTCAATGTGATCTTGGATCACTAAAATATAAAATGAAGAGTCTTGAACTTTTGAGCTTGAGCCAATTCTTTGTCCTTAGCATTTTGAGGGTTCCACTTTCACATCCATGCCATGCCAATCATTGAGCTTTCCTGAAATAATCATCTTGAAATAGCATTAGCTCAATGAGCTATATGTTGTTATGAATTACCAAAACCACCTAGGGATAGTTGCACTTTCAGATACAATACGTGCCTTGCTGCCCCTTCTGTCACTAGGTAAGGACACCGCAAGATCGAACCCAAAGCTAAGCACTTCTCCCATGGCAAGAACTACCAATCTAGTTGGCCAAACCAAACGGATAATTTGAAGAGACTTGAAAAGATAACCAATCATGCATAAAAGAATTCAGAGAAGATTCAAATATTATTCATAGATAGACTTGATCATAAACCCACAATTCATCGGTCTCAACAAACACACCGCAAAAAGAAGATTACATCGAATAAATCTCCACAAGAGAGGGGGAGAACTTTGTATTGAGATTCAAACAGAGAGAAGAAGCCATCTAGCTACTAACTATTGACCCGAAGGTCTGAGGTAAACTACTCACACTTCATTGGAGGGCTATGATGATGTAGAAGCCCTCCGTGATGACGGCCCTCTTCCGGCGGAGCTCCGGAATAGGCCCCAAGGTGGGATCTCGTGGATACAGAAAGTTGCGGCGGTGGAATTAGGTTTTTGGCTCCTGTTTTGATCGTTTGGGGGTACGTGTGTATATATAGGAGGAAGGAGTACGTCGGTGGAGCACCGAGGGGCCCACGAGGCAGGGGCGCGCCCTAGGGGGGCGCGCCCCCCACCCTCGTGACCACCTCTTTGATCCCTTGCAGTAGGGTCCAAGTCTCCTGGATCACGTTCGGTGAGAAAATCTCGTTTCCGAAGATTTTATTCTGTTTGGACTCCGTTTGATATTCTGTTTATCCGAAACACTGAAATAGGCAAAAAAACAGCAATTCTGGGTTGGGCCTCCGGTTAATAGGTTAGTCCCAAAAATAATATAAACATGGAAAATAAAGCCCAATATAGTCCAAAACAGTAGATAATATAGCATGGAGCAATCAAAAATTATAGATACGTTGGAGACGTATCAGTGCGGTGCTCTTCGTCGATGCAAGGACCGTGTAGCGCTCCCAGCAGGTCGTCTGGTGCCTCTGGATGGACATAGGTGATCGGCACGAATGGCTCGCCCCTTTTGGAAGGGGGCCGCCTGCCCGAGTCCGGAACCACTGGAGGTTCTAGCGCGGTGTTCGGCTGAGGGCCGAACTTGGAGCCACCGGGAGCCTTGCTCCCTTTGCTCCTGGAGTCCGGAAGGTCACCTTGAGATGCCTCCGGGACTGTCTCCCCCCGGCTCGGTGCCCCTTGAGACAATACCTCGGCATTGTCCGTAGGACAAGGAGAGGAGGCGGTTGGAAGTGTATCACTATTCACGTCGGACGAGTCCAAGGAACCGTCCAACGATGATACGTCGATACGGGCTTGGGGCGGACTGCATAATCATATTCGACGTTAGGAGAAGCAGTGCGACAAAGGTATGCCATGAGTTACTCTGGTATCCGAATACTTACGACTTCGCCAGGGGCTTGGCCCTGAGCAACCACTCGTCTTCGCCGTCGGCAGCGATGGTGGAGCAGTCCGGAAGGGGAGTCCTTCCCTTCTTGGACCCTTCGGCCTCCCCGGTTGGGGCGGCCTTCCTTTTCTTGTCTCCCCCGGCTGGAGGGGGAGAATCTTCATCTTCCTTCTCCTCGTTTTCACGAAGGAGTGTGTCTCGGTGTTATCGGACAATGAGTCCGATACCACCTGGCACCGAGAACTCTTTCGGGTTCCCTTGGCCTTCTTCTTGGTCTTCTCCGGCACCTCATAAGGAGCCGGAGTCCGCATCTCTGTTAGGAGAGCGTCTTCAGGGTCTTCGGGCAGAGGGGCCGGGCAGTTAATCTGCTCCGATGTCTCCACCCAGTCCTGTCAAAGGCATGGGAGCTCATACCCCGCACATGGTTAAGCTATGGGAAATAAATACTCTACCAGATGTACAGAACTTACCGGATTCGCAATGCGCTTCGCGCTTAGCCCGCGGTCCTCGGTAAGAGAAGGGGGGACCTCGGCGCCCTTGAACAGCACCCTCCAGACGTCCTTATGCGTCGTGTCGAAGAGCTCGTGTAGAGTCTGGTGCTGGGCCGGGTCGAACTCCCATAAGTTGAAATCCCGTTGTTGACACAGGAGGATCCAGCGGAAGAGCATGACCTGGACTATGTTGACAAGCTTAAGTTTCTTGCTTATCATGTTCCGGATACACTTCAGGAGTCCGTCCAGCTCCACCGATGAACCCTAGGACAGGCCCTTCTCCTTCCAGGAAGTGAGCCGCGTGGGGATTCCGGATCGAAACCCGGGGGCCGCCACCCAGTCGGTGTCGCACGGCTCGGTGATGTAGAACCACCCCGATTGCCACCCCTTTATGGTCTCCACGAAGGAGCCCTCGAGCCATATAACGTTGGGCATTTTGCCCACCATGGCTCCGCCGCATTCCGCTTGTTGGCCGCCCACCACCTTCGGCTTGATATTGAAGGTCTTCAGCCACAGGCCGAAGTGGGGCCGGATGCGGAGGAAAGCCTCACACACGATGATGAACGCCGAGATGTTGAGGATGAAATTCGGGGCCATATCATGAAAGTCCAGCCCATAATAGAACATAAGGTCGTGAACGAATGGATGGAGGGGAAACCCCAGTCCGCGGACGAAGTGGTGGAGAAAAACCACCCTTTCATGAGGTTCCGGGGTAGGGACGACCTGCCCCGCGGTTGGCGGCCGGTGCGTGATATCCGCGGCTAAGTATCCAGCTCCACGTAGCTTTTTGATGTGTCCCTCCGTGATGGAGGAGGCCATCCACTTGCCTCCCGCTCCGGACATGTTTGGAGAGAGTTGAGGAGAAGGATGTGGACTTTGGCGCTGGAGCTCGAGTGCGCGAGAATGGATGAGCAAGGAGGAAGAAGGCGTGGGTAGAAAAAGGTGAAACCTTATCCCTTTATAAGGGCGGACGAAACTATGCGCCCCCCACCAGCCTGGTAAAACTCGCTTATCCCCCAAGCGCTGTAATTGGTGGCGCGGTTGGGTTACCAACGCCCGTATTGATGGGAATCCCGTGATAAGGGGAACACGATCTCTGCTTTGACAAGACGTGTCAAGAAACTGCCTCGCGTTATGTGCGGGGCTGGTTAAAGAAAAATGGTTCGAATAATTACTGGGTCATGGCGTGATGTCATGCTGACAAAACGTGTCAGCAGATTAGATTTTGGGAAATATCATTCTCTCTACGGTGGTATGTGGAACATATTTTGCAGGGTTGGACACTATCCTTGTATTCAAACTCTTCTGTGGTGTATTCGGAGGAGGAACCCACCTTGCAATGCCGAAGACAACACTGCGCGCCGGACTCATCATCATTGAAGCCTGGTTCAGGGGCTACTGAGGGAGTCCTGGATTAGGGGGTCTCCAGACAGCCGGACTATATCCTTTGGCCGGACTGTTGGACCATGAAGATACGAGATTTAAGACTTCGTCCCGCATCCGGATGGGACTCTTCTTGGCGTGGAAGGCAAGCTAGGCAATACGGATATGTATATCTCCTCCTTTGTAACCGACCTTGTGTAACCCTAGCCCCCTCTGGTGTCTATATAAACCGGAGGGTTTTAGTCTGTAGGACAACATACAATCATACCATAGGCTAGCTTCTAGGGTTTAGCCTCTCTGATCTCGTGGTAGATCAACTCTTGTACTACTCATATTATCAAGAATAAATCAAGCGGGACGTAGGGTTTTACCTCCATAAAGAGGGCCCGAACCTGGGTAAAACATCGTGTCCCCTGCCTCCTCTTACCATCCGCCTTAGACGCACAGTTTGGGACCCCCTACCCGAGATCCGCCGGTTTTGACACAGACAGTGTGCTACCAAATGTCACAACGTAACTGCGTGATTATAATGGTGCTCTACAGATGTCTCTGATGGTGTTTGTGGAGTTGGCGTAGATCAAGAATAGGATTTGTCACTCCAATTGTCGGAGAGGTATCTCTGGGCCCTCTCGGTAATGCACATCACTATAAGCCTTGCAAGCAATGCAACTAATGAGTTAGTTGCGGGATGACGCATTACGGAACGAGTAAAGAGACTTGCCGGTAACGAGATTGAACTAGGTATTGAGATACCGACGACCGAATCTCGGGCAAGTAACATACTGATGACAAAGGGAACAACATATGTTGTTATGCGGTTTGATCGATAAAGATCTTCATAGAATATGTAGGAACCAATATGAGAATCCAGGTTCCGCTATTGGTTATTGATCGGAGACGTGTCTCGGTCATGTCTACATAGTTCTTCAACCCGTAGGGTCCGCACGCTTAAAGTTCTGTGACGATCGGTATTATGAGTTTTTGTGTTTTGATGTAACGAAGGTAGTTTGGAGTCCCAGATATGATCCCGGACATGACGAGGAGTCTCAAACTGGTCGAGACGTAAAGATCAATATATTGGAAGGTTATATTCGGACACCGGATGAGTTCCCGGGGTTATCGGATAAATACTAGAGAACCGGGAGGTTACCGGAACCTCCCGGGGGGTTATTGGGCCTTATGGGCCCAAGTGGAGGAAGAGGAGAGGCGGCCAGCTAGGGGCGCGCGGCCCCCCTAGCCCAAACCGAATTGAAATAGGGCCCCCCCTTTCCTTCTTCTTCTCCTCCCCTTCCTTCCCCTCTACTACTAGGACTAGGAAAGAGGGGGAATCCTACCTGGAGTAGGATTGCCCCCCTTGGGCGCACCTCCTCCTCCTTGGCCGCCCCCTCCTCCTCTCCCTCCTTTATATACGGGGAGGAAGGCACCCCTTGGAGACACAACAATTGATCTGTTGATCTCTTAGCCGTGTGCGGTGCCCCCCTCCACCATAATCCACCTCGGTTATATTGTAGCGGTGCTTAGGCGAAGCCCTGCGTCGGTAGCTTCATCAACATCGTCACCATGCCATCGTGCTGACGAAACTCTTCCCAAAGCTCTACTGGATCGTGAGTTCGCGGGATGTCATCGAACTGAACGTGTGCTGAACGCGGAGGTGCCACACGTTCGGTGCTGAGGATCGGTCGATCGTGAAGACGTACGACTACATCAACCGTGTTGTTATAACGCTTCCGCTTAACGGTCTACGAGGGTACGTGGACGAAAATCTCCCCTCTCGTTGCTATGCTTCACCATGATCTTGCGTGTGCGTAGGAAAATTTTGAAATTACTACGTTACCCAATAGTGGCATCCAAGCCAGGTCTATGTGTACATGTTATATGCACGAGTAGAACACAAGTGAGTTGCGGGCGATACAAGTCATACTGCTTACCAGCATGTTATACTTTGGTTCGGCGGTATTGTTGGATGAAGCGGCTCAGACCGACATTACGCGTACGCTTACGCGAGACTGGTTCTACCGACGTGCTTTGCACACAGGTGGCTGGCGGGTGTCAGTTTCTCCAACTTTAGTTGAACTAAGTGTGCCTATGCCCGGTCCTTGAGAAGGTTAAAACAGCACTAACTTGATGAACTATTGTTGTGGTTTTGATGCGTAGGTAAGAACGGTTCTTGCTCAGCCCGTGGCAGCCATGTAAAACTTGCAACAACAAAGTAGAGGACGTCTAACTTGTTTTTGCAGGGCATGTTGTGATGTGATGTGGTCTAGACATGATGCTATATTTATTGTATGAGATGATCATGTTTTGTAACGGAGTTATCGGCAACTGGCAGGGCCATATGGTTGTCGCTTTATTGTATGAAATGCAATCGCCATGTAATTGCTTTACTTTATCACAGCGGTAGCGATAGTCGTAGAAGCAATAGTTGGCGAGACGACAATGATGCTACGATGAAGATCAAGGTGTCGTGTCGGTGACGATGGTGATCATGATGGTGCTTTGGAGATGGAGATCAAAGGCACAAGATGATGATGGCCATATCATATCACTTATATTGATTGCATGTGATGTTTATCCTTTATGCATCTTATTCTGCTTTGTTTGACGGTAGCATTATAAGATGATCTCTCACTAAATTTCAAGGTAAAAGTGTTCTCCCTGAGTATGCACTGTTGCCAAAGTTCGTCGTGCCGAGACACCACGTGATGATCGGGTGTGATAAGCTCAACGTTCATCTACAACGGGTGTAAGACAGTTTTGCACACGCAGAATACTCAGGTTAAACTTGATGAGCCTAGCATATGCAGATATGGCCTCGAAACACTAAGACTGAAAGGTCGAACGTGAATCATATAGTAGATATGATCAACATAGTGATGTTCACCATAGAAAACTACTGCATTTCACGTGATGATCGGTTATGGTTTAGTTGATATGGATCACGTGATCACTTAGGTGATTAGAGGGATGTATGTCTAAGTGGGAGTTCTTAAGTAATATGATTAATTGAACTTAAATTTATCATGAACTTAGTACCTGAGAGTATTTTGCTTGTCTATGTTATTGTAGATAGATGGCATGTGTTGTTGTTCCATTGAATTTTAATGCGTTCCTTGAGAAAGCAAAGTTGAAAGATGATGGTAGCAATTACAAGGACTAGGTCCATAACTTGAGGATTATCCTCATTGCTGCACAGAAAAATTACGTCCTGGAAGCACCGCTGGGTGCCAAACCCGCTATAGGAGCAACGCCAGATGTTATGAACGTTTGGCAGAGCAAAGTTGATGACTACTCAATAGTTCACCGTGCCATGCTTTACGGCTTAGAACCGGGACTTCAACGATGTTTTGAACGTCATGGAGCATATGAGATGTTTCAGGAGTTGAAGTTAATATTTCAAGCAAATGCCCGGATTGAGAAATATGAAATCTCCAATAAGTTTTACAGCTGCAAGATGGAGGAGAATAGTTCTGTCAGTGAACATATACTCAGAATGTTTGGGTACCATAATCACTTGACTCAGCTCGGAGTTAATCTTCCGGCTGATAGTGTCATTGACAGAGTTCTTCAATCACTGCCACCAAGCTACAAGAGCTTCATGATGAACTATAATATGCAAGGGATGGATAAGACAATTCCCGAGCTCTTCGCAATGCTAAAGGCTGCGGAAGTAGAAATCAAGAAGGAGCATCAAGTGTTAATGGTCAACAAGACCACCAGTTTCAAGAAAAACGGTAGAGGAAAGAAGAAAGGGAACTTCAAGAAGAATGGCAAACAAGTTGCTGCTCAAGAGAAGAAACCCAAGTCTGGACCTAAGCTTGAGACTGAGTGCTTCTACTGCAAAGGGACTGGTCACTAGAAGCGAAACTGCCCCAAGTATTCGGCGGATAAGAAGAATGGCAAGGTGAACAAAGGTATATGTGATATACATGTTATTGATGTGTACCTCACTAGAGCTCGTAGTAGCACCTGGGTATTTGATACTGGTTCTGTTGCTAATATTTGCAACTCGAAACAAGGACTACGGATTAAGCGAAGACTGGCTAAGGACGAGGTGACGATGCACGTGGGAAATGGTTCCAAAGTCGATGTGATTGCCGTCGGCACGCTACCTCTACATCTACCTTCGGGATTAGTTTTAGACCTAAATAATTGTTATTTGGTGCCAGTGTTAAGCATGAACATTATATCTGGATCTTCTGTGATGCGAGATGGTTATTTTTTTTGACTATGTACTGCAAGGCAACAGCCTCATAGTCTTTTATTAAACCACAAAGCCAAAGTGTACAAAGTTACAAAGTTAAGAGAGAGGAGGATAGAGTAATACTTACAAAAGAAATGATTAGGGTAAGGAAGCTATCCAAGAGATTAGACTATTCCTATATTTACATTTGATTCTATGTGCTAAAAGAGAAATGTCATGCAAAAAATTCCTCCTCCATGCCCTGAAAGAAGGTGATTCATTCCTGAAGATCTTCCCATTTCTTTGTGTCCAAATATTCCAAGTGGGAGTGAACACTATCTCAGAGAAAAAAGGATGTCCAAAATCCCTCCTAGCATCAGAAGACATGTCATAAGTGGTCTGGTTTGGTTGAGGAATTCCATGAAATACCCAGGTAGTTCCAGATACGCTGGCTAAAATTGCAAGTGAAGAAGAGATGGGTTCTGTCCTCATGTGATGGCAAGTGACATAGAACACAAGTGTCATCCTGGATAATCCAATGCCGCCGCTGCATCATGTCTCTAGTGTTTAGGCGATCCATCAAAAGGAGCCACCCAAAAACCTTAAACTTCAGAGTACAAGAACATTTCCAAATCCACCTGAATATGGGATCAACCATTGTGTCCGAAAAGCATGACAAGTAATAAATCCTGGACTGGTAGTCCCCAGACTTGGAAGGCCATTTCCAGACATCATTTTGCCCATCTTGAAGATTAACCATAGTAAGCAACGCCTGAAGTTTATTAAACTCCTCAAAGGCCTGAGCAGACAGTGGCAGATGGAGATTGTCAGTTGGGTCTGGTAGCTCCAGAATATCCTTGACTGTTAGAGTGCCGTCAATCACAAAGGAGTGGAGCCTCGGAAACTGATGTTGCATGCTAACCGTATTGTTGCCAAGTTGCCAACGGTCAAGCCAGAAGATCACCGTGTCCCCCGATCGAACTAGTGGGACTGCCAACTTGCAATACTTATCATACAGCTTGAAAACATCTCTCCACCAGAAAGAACCGCAGCTTTGCGTGACTTGGGGGGCGTAGAGGCGTAATAAGTGTCCCAAATAAGAGATACCCATGGTATGTCCATCTTATTGAAGAACTTAAAAAGATGTTTGATGAGCAGTGCATCCTTTTGAACGCTCAAGTCCATAACTCCTAGACCACCAAAAGATTTTGGATGACATACCAAGTCCCAAGCCGCCAAAGATTGCTGGGGCGTATCCGTGTTCCCTCTCCACAAGCATTGCCGCATAATCCGCTCAATCTGCTTCAAGATACCCTGCGGTAGCGAAAGGGTGCACAAGAAATATATTGGCATAGAACTAAGGACAGACTGTAAAAGTTGGAGCCGGCTTCCTTGATTCAAGAGACAAGAGGATGCAGATAATCGTCTCTCAATACGATCCACCAAAGGCAACAGATCATAAATTGTTGGCCGGGAAGTACCCATTGGTAGGCCCATGTAAGTGAATGGCATGGAACCAACATCACATCCAAGCAAGGCAACAACACGCGTGCCCTCGTCATCAGTCATATTGATGGGTATCAAAGAGGACTTATTGAAATTCACCCTTAGTCCGGTTGATTTGGCAAAGACTTCAAGAATTTCTTTGAATGCAATGAGTTGGCTATGAATAGCAGGAAGAACGATGAGTGTATCATCAGCATATTGTACGATCGGGTAGTCCATCGATGTAGTTGGGATTGGCAAGGTGAGAATATTCCTGGAGCACATCTCATTTACAACCGATTAAAGTAAGTCCACCACGATCACAAAGAGTAAGGGAGATAGCGGATCACCTTGGGGAACACCTGATCGACAAACAAAGTGGTTACCAGGCACTCCATTCAAAAGAACCGAAGAGGAGCCTGTGGACAGAATGTTGTCAATCCAACTTGTCCAATGATCATCAAATCCCTTACATTTCAAAACCCTAAGAATCAGCTCATGCTCAATGGTGTCAAACGCCTTTGTGAAGTCAAGTTTAAGAAGAATGATAGGCCTCTTGGAAGCTTTGCATTGGTGAATGTATTCAAAACACCACGCCGGCAGTCCTGTATGGATCGATGCCGTAGAAACCCATATTGGTTGCGGTGGATACATTTCAGGATCACACCCTGAAGACGATTTGCCAAAAGTTTGGTTAAGAACTTTAAACAAGTATTAGTCAAAGATATGGGCCTAAATTCGCCAACATATTCAGGGCTTAGCTTCTTCGGAATGAGGGTGATAAGAGATGTGTTGAGACACTCGAAATTACATTTTCCCTCATAGAATTCCTGCACAAGTTTCATAAAGTCCTCCTTCAAAACAGGCCAGCATTTCTTTAAGAAAAGCCCAGTAAAGCCATCTGGTCCAGGAGCACGATCAGTAGGCATATTATTAATTACCGTATCCACCTCAGAATCAGTGAATGGTAAAGACAACTCCTCTAGCCCATCAATTCGGGTAATTAATGTGTCTAGATCAAAACCCATCTGAATGCCTTTTGATTGGCCCATTCACTGATTAAAATCAGCCCAGAACATTCCCGCCAACTGTTGATGGTCCGTGACCACATCCCCCTCCACAGACTTGATCGAGGAGATAGTATTCCTACAGAATCTTTCCGTAGCCATGGCATGAAATTTTTTTGAATTCTCTTCTCCAACTTTTAGGTTTCTGATCATGCAACGCTGCTTCTAATAGATAAATTGCCAATGTAAGATATCCTCAAGATGCAATTTAACAATTCTACGGAAATTGAACTCCGGCCAACTCAAAGGCCTAATTTCATCTAGATTATCCAGGAAAATAATCACTTTATTACAATCAGCAATTAAAGCTTTCACTGTGGACAGGTTAAAATGCCATTTCTTGAGAGCATATCGGAGGTACTTAAACTTAGATGAAATTGTTAATGCAATCAATGATTTTACCACTGGCCTATTCCAAACTTTAGCAACACAGTCAGCAAACCTGGGCAAATCCACCCAATAATTCTCAAAGCGGAAAACCTTTGCCTTGGGGATAGAAGTGGCAATCGAGACCATGCACGGCACATGGTCGGAGGCAGTGCGTGCAAGTGGAAAAACCATTGTGTTGGGGTGGTCTAATGTCCAAGTAACCGAAGTGAAAAACCAATCTATCTGTTCTAGAAGAGGTGAGGTTTGCATATTCGACCAAGTATATTGACGCCCCTTGTTTGGCAACTCAACAAGTCCCAAATGACCGATTATCTCATTAAACAAGAAGATATCGTTAACATCACCTCCCGGAAGATTGCGGTTCTCCACCGATCTCATGAAATTGAAATCACCCAAAAGCAGCCAGTTCTGACCGAACCGAATATCAAGATTACATAACCATTCAACAAATTCATCACGGGCAGGGCCTTGACACGGGCCATAACACAGAGACTAGAGACCAAGTTTCTGAGGTATGTTTGGATTTAAACTCCACAATTATCCCATAGGATTTGGACTCGATTAAAGAACCTATGAAAAAGGATGAATTCCAAACGACCACCATCCCAGCCGACGCACCAGTCGAAGGTACATAAACAAAATTATCAAAACGCCTCGAGCAAAACTTCCTAATGAATCGCTGATCCATTTGCATGCATTTAGTTTCCTGAAGACAGACAATAGAACAACCACTTTCATCGATCTTCTGCCTAACTGCAAGCTGACGTGCTTCAGTATTGAGGCCACGAACATTCCAACATAGCACCTTCCACTCCTTAAATCTTGTCTGATTCATTACAAACCAAAAGTAAAAGCATAGTAAATAGGCCACGCAATGACCTACACCAACCCACACAGCAGACAAGCATAACATAGTTCTCAACAAGAAAAGAAAGATAAATGGCGATTATGGTACGCCATAGACCAGAACCCTGCAGGAAGTAACTAATCATCAGAACCCCGGCTGCTGCTAGACTTGGCCGGATCAGCAACAAGCTTATCCATAGAGATCTTCTCAGGTGCAATGTGGAGACGGGCGCCAATGTGTTGGAGATCTGGAATAGTAGTTGGTGGTGGCACAGAAGAACTATTTTCAGACTGGGAGTTGCTGGCCTTGCGCTTCTTCAAAGTATGAGACTTCTTGGGAGAAACTTTGCGGTAGCCATCACGGAGAGCGCTTAGACGTGCACTGCGCTGAACCTCGGTATCAACAATAATTCTTGAGGCTTGAGACTTCTGTGCTCGCTTCAGAGATACCTCAGGCACAGCAGAAAATTCAAAGGTTTCAGAAACTGGGTCATCCAGATCATCAAAGCACAGAGCTCGAGCAACTGGCCTTTTAACAGTAGCAGTTGGCACATCCGGAGCAAAGCTGATCGAGGAGTCAGGTGCAGGCAGGAGCTTAAGAGTGGAAACTGGGCCACTGCAGAGAGCTTCACAGGAATGCTTGTTGAGTATAGCACCTATGTCAGACTTGAAAACAAACTGGGGAATGTTTGAAGACCATATAAACGGCAACATCTTCTCAAAAGAACGCTGCCACTGCATTACAGGTGGCAAAACTGGTCCATAGATGGTGAGTACTTGCCCAATCATAAGAGGAGGTTGCTGTGGTCCCATTGGGGGCTGGAAGAGAGCCACTTCAGCAACATTGTCAACATTGTTAACTGAATCATCTGAAGGTTGCAGAAGAATGGACTCCTGGGACTGAATTTCCTGAACTTCCTGATGCTGCACATCTTCATGAACCACATCATTGTTTTCCTGCTCATCGACTGGCTGTGGCACATCATTCCAACCCAACTCAGGGAATTCTGGCATAACCCAATTGTGGTTCTCAAAGTGTAAATTGCCAGGGAGGGTGCGGATTGCCATTGAACGGCATGGGGTCTTCATCTGCTGGTAGAACGTCTACAAAATCCGCTGTCGGGATATACACAGGTGCAGACCAAGAGATCCTAGCACCACCAAAGTCTGCATATTCTTTGTAAGTCACAGAGCGAGGAACCAAAGTCGGCGCTGGGAAAGACACATAAGCAAGCGAGCGGACAAGCATGGGATCATCTTGATGCCAATGAGGAAATCTACCAAAGGTGCTAATTACGTCCGCAAGGTGCTGTGTGCGCCTATAATCTAGTGGAACACCGAGCAACATAACCCATCCACGGCGAAAACCCTGCGTTGCTCTGTAATTTATTCCTTCATCATGCGGGATGAACCTAACAAATCTATCATTGCCCAGATTGAAAGGTGGATGATCCACAAGAGCTTGACGAGCCAAGGCACTACGGAAACGAAAAAGCCCAACTCCTTGTATCCAAGGTTGGGCATCCAGAACCGCTCTTCCCAGATCATTGACAACAAAATTACTGACCATGTTTCGAAAGATGGCGATTTCTTCGGGTAGAGGAGCTGGCTCGATGATGGCGATGGCATAGTCCTCATGCTGCCGATCTGGAGCCACCGCTGGCGCGAAAAGGGTACGGGGCAGGCGCAGCTCACCACCGTCGATGATGTCGAAGCCTTGCGGGACAAACTCCATGGGGTCCAAGGCAAAGGTCGACATTGCCGGTGCCGAAGAAGAGAAGCGCCGATCAGAAGTGACGTAGTAGGGAGGCGATGCAGTGTGCGGTGGATGAGGCGGAGGAGGCGATGCAGGCGGCGAGGAGGGAGGTTGAGGCGTTATGGGCGGTGGCTCTGCAGGTAGAGGTGGAATAGATGGGGTGGCAGGCTCAACGGGACTGGGCAGAGACCTAGCGGGACTAGCTATGGAGGGAATCGAGGCATCCAGCGTAGAAAAACCTGCTGACCGGTTGGAATCGCCCGATTTGATCCGTCGGACCCACTTGTAAGTTGGTGAAGGAGTAGAATCCGAACAGCCCTTTGCCCTGTTCCCCAACCGAAAGCATCTACGGCAACGGGCCCTGCTAGTGCACGCTCTGGTTAAATGATCCATGGATAAGCAATTCTGACATTTCCACACATTAAAAACCATGTCATCAATAAATTCATTTAAATCATCAGAATCTCCAGATAAATCTGTTGGTTGGAAATCAATATTCGCCTCGTTGCCAAAACCAGATGGAGATATATCAGACAAATCCATGTTTGATAGGGCTGGGGAAACCACCTGGGCCATGGGAATCACCGGGTCTGTTGATTGGGCCGGGGAAGCATGTTGGGCCAGAATCAGAGCTGGTTCAACCAGCTCATCCCCATGCACATGCAGATTGACATCGAGAGTGGTTTGCGCTGCCACAGAAAACCTTGCCGAAGAAATCTCAGGAACGTTAACTGTTCCAAAAGTGATGGGTGGCTCGGCCACCGTCCATCGGAGATCAGTCACCGGTGGTGGAGGCAAAATTACTCGTTCACGAGGAAGAACAGTATACCCAGCATGAACAACATCATCAACCATACCAGTCGAGGCGGGATAACTATACCCCTTGCAAACATTGTATTGTTGAAACGTTGCAAACGAAATTTTCTTTTTAGATCCAGAACCTGAACGCAAAGCGGACTTAGATGGTGGTTTGTGCATCGCGATCAAACCAAGAGAAGCACGCCTCTTAGAGGGACTGATTAAGATCCACTTAGCATCACATTCCTTCTTCCAAATTAGAAACTCATGTTTCCAATTAGGGCCACCATTGCCCCAAAGATGGAAGAAACATTTGAATTGCGGGCACGCAAAAGATCTCAATTGAAGAACAAGAAGGCCAACACGTTTGCATGAGACAATAAATGAGAATACCTTGTCTTTAATGAGTTGAACAGACAAATCAATTGCAGATCCTCCAATTGCAGATTCCAAAGCCGCTACCACTGAATCATCATCAAGATGAAAAGTGTGCCTGCTAAAAGACACGACCATAATAAAATGGCATGTGTCATCCACGGGATGAATGCATTTCCCACAAGATCTAAAAACTTCCTCCGGAAAAGCCATTCCTTTAGAAAAAACCAGATCCAGAGTTGATCCTCCATGATGACCCATGGGAGATGGGTATAGGGAGAGAGATCAGAGGACGCCGGAGATGATGCATGGAGAAGGACCAAGATTTACTGGTTGGGGAGGGAGATAGCCGAAGAACCTAGGACGCCGGTG
Organism: Triticum monococcum; assembly: GCA_034509565.1. Taxonomy (NCBI): domain Eukaryota; kingdom Viridiplantae; phylum Streptophyta; class Magnoliopsida; order Poales; family Poaceae; genus Triticum; species Triticum monococcum. Next base: position 377,646,664 of record CM067843.1, on the reverse strand, counting down.
GGAGAAGAGGTGGGAGGAGCCATTGGCAGGCCGTGCGAGATGGTTATTCATTTATATCTGAGAATAATGGTTGTTCTATTTATATGTGTAATATCTTTTATGGTCATGCACCCTTGAAGAGTGGTCTATTTGTGTTGAATCTCAATAGTAGTAATACACATATTCATAATGTTGAAGCCAAAAGATGCAGAGTTGATAATGATAGTCCAACTTATTTGTGGCACTGCCATTTGGGTCATATTGGTGTAAAGCGCATGAAGAAACTCCATACTGATGGGCTTCTGGAATCACTTGATTATGAATCACTTGGTACTTGCGAACCATGCCTCATGGGCGAGATGACTAAAACGCCGTTCTCCGGAACAATGGAGCGAGCAACAGACTTGTTGGAAATCATACATACTGATGTATGTGGTCCGATGAATATTAAGGCTCGCGGCGGGTATCGTTATTTTCTCACCTTCACAGATGATTTGAGCAGATATGGGTATATCTACTTGATGAAACATAAGTCTGAAACATTTGAAAAGTTCAAAGAATTTCAGAGTGAAGTGGAAAATCGCTGTAACAAGAAAATAAAGTTTCTATGATCTGATCATGGAGGAGAATATTTGAGTTACGAGTTTGGTCTCCATTTGAAAAAATGTGGAATAGTTTCGCAACTCATGCCACCTAGAACACCACAGCGTAATGGTGTGTCTGAACATCGTAATCGTACTTTACTAGATATGGTGCGATCTATGATGTCTCTTACTAATTTACCACTATCGTTTTGGGGTTATGCTTTACAGACGGCTGCATTCACGTTAAATAGGGCACCATCGAAATCCGTTGATACGATACCTTATGAACTGTGGTTTGGCAAGAAACCAAAGTTGTTATTTCTTAAATTTTCGGGCTGCGATGCTTATGTGAAAAAGCTTCAACCTGATAAGCTCGAACCCAAATTGGAGAAATGTGTCTTCATAGGATACCCGAAGGAGACTGTTGGGTACACCTTCTATCACAGATCCGAAGGCAAGACATTTGTTGCTAAGAATGGATCCTTTCTAGAGAAGGAGTTTCTCTCAAAAGAAGTGAGTGGGAGGAAAGTAGATCTTGATGAGGTAAGTGTACCTGCTCCCTTATTGGAGAGTAGTTCATCACAGAAACCGGTTCCTGTGACACCTACACCAATTACTGAGGAAGCTAATGATGATCATCATGAAACTTCAGATCAAGTTACTACTGAACCTCGTAGGTCTAGCAGAGTAAGATCCGCACTAGAGTGGTACGGTGATCCTGTTCTGGAGGTCATGTTACTTGACCATGACGAACCTACGAACTATGAGGAAGCGATGATGAGCCCAGATTCCACAAAATGGCTTGAAGCCATGAAATCTGAGATGGGATCCATGTATGAGAACAAAGTGTGGACTTTGGTTGACTTGCCCGATTATCGGCAAGCCATCGAGAATAAATGGATCTTCAAGAAGAAGACTGACGCTGACGGTAACGTTATTGTCTACAAAGCTCGACTTGTTGCAAAAGGTTTTTGACAAGTTCAAGGAGTTGACTATGATGAGACCTTCTCACCCGTAGCGATGCTTAAGTCCGTTGGAATCATGTTAGCAATTGCCGCATTTTATGATTATGAAATTTGGCAAATGGATGTAAAGACTGCATTCCTGAATGGATTTCTGGAAGAAGAGTTGTATATGATGCAACCTGAAGGTTTTACCGATCCAAAGGGTACTAACAAAGTGTGCAAGCTCTGGCGATCCATTTATGGACTGGTGCAATCCTCTCGGAGTTGGAATAAATGTTTTGATAGTGTGATCAAAGCATATGGTTTTATACAGACTTTTAGAGAAGCCTGTATTTACAAGAAAGTGAGTGGGAGCTCTGTATCATTTCAAATATTATATGTGGATGACATATTGTTGATTGGAAATGATATAGAATTTCTGGATAGCATAAAAGGATACCTGAATAAGAGTTTTTAGATGAAATACCTCGGTGAAGCTGCTTATATATTGGGCATTAAGATTTATAGAGATAGATCAAGATGCTTAATTGGACTTTCACAAAGCACATATCTTGATAAAGTTTTGAAGAAGTTCAAAATGGATCAAGCTAAGAAAGGGTTCTTGCCACTATAGAAGATAGAGAGAAAATGAAAAGTGTTCCCTATGCTTCAGCCATAGGCTCTATCATGTATGCAATGTTGTGTACCAGACCTGATGTGTGCCTTGCTATTAGTTTAGCAGGGAGGTACCAAAGTAATCCAGGAGTGGATCACTGGACAGCGGTTAAGAACATCCTGAAATACCTTAAATGGACTAAGGATATGTTTCTCGTTTATGGAGGTGACAAAGAGCTCGTCGTAAATGGTTACGTCGATGCAAGCTTTGACACTGATCCAGACGATTCTAAATCACAAACCGCATATGTGTTTATATTGAACGGTGGAGCTGTCAGTTGGAGCAGTTCTAAACAAAGCATCGTGGCGGGATCTACGTGTGAAGCGGAGTACGTAGCTGCTTCGGAAGCAGCAAATGAAGGAGTCTGGATGAAGGAGTTCATATCCGATCTAGGTGTCATACCAAGTGTATCGGGTCCAATGAAAATCTTTTGTGACAATACTGGTGCAATTGCCTTGGCAAAGGAATCCAGATTTCACAAGAGAACCAAGCACATCAAGAGATGCTTCAATTCCATCCGGGATCAAGTCCAGGTGGGAGACATAGAGAATTGCAAGATACATACGGATTTGAATGTTGCAGACCCATTGACTAAGCCTCTCCAACAAGCAAAACATGATCAGCACCAAGACTCCATGGGTGTTAGAATCATTACTGTGTAATCTAGATTATTGACTCTAGTGCAAGTGGGAGACTGAAGGAAATATGCCCTAGAGGCAATAATAAAGTTATTATTTATTTCCTCATATCATGATAAATGTTTATTATTCATGCTAGAATTGTATTAACCGGAAACATAATACATGTGTGAATACATAGACAAACATAGTGTCACTAGTATGCCTCTACTTGACTAGCTCATTGATCAAAGATGGTTGAGTTTCCTAGCCATAGACATGAGTTGTCATTTGATCAACGGGGTCACATCATAAGGAGAATGATGTGATTGACTTGACCCATTTCATTAGCTTAGCACTTGATCATTTTAGTTTACTGCTATTGCTTTCTTCATGACTTATAAATGTTCCTATGACTATGAGATTATGCAACTCCCGAATACCGGAGGAACACTTTGTGTGCTACCAAGCGTCACAACGTAACTGGGTGATTATAAAGGTGCTCTACAGGTGTCTCCGATGGTGTTCGTGGAGTTGGCATAGATCAAGAATAGGATTTGTCACTCCGATTGTCAGAGAGGTATCTCTGGGCCCCCTCGATAATGCACATCACTATAAGCCTTGCAAGCAATGCAACTAATGAGTTAGTTGCAGGATGATGCATTAGGAATGAGTAAAGAGAGTTGCCGGTAACGAGATTGAACTAGGTATTGAGATACCGACGATCGAATCTCAGGCAAGTAACATACCGATGACAAAGGGAACAACGTATGATATTATGCGGTTTGACCGATAAAGATCTTCGTAGAATATGTAGGAACCAATATGAGCATCCAGGTTCCGTTATTGGTTATTGACCGGAGACGTGGCTCGGTCATGTCTACATAGTTCTCGAACCCGTAGGGTCCGCACGCTTAAAGTTCTGTGACGATCGGTATTATGAATTTTTGTGTTTTGATGTACCGAAGGTAGTTCGGAGCCCCGGATATGATCACAGACATGACAAGGAGTCTCAAAATGGTTGAGACATAAAGATCGATATATTGGAAGGTTATATTCGGACATCGTATGGGTTCCGGGGGTTATCGGATAAATACCGGAGAACCGGGAGGTTACCGGAACCTCCCGGGGGGTTATTGGGCCTTATGGGCCCAAGTGGAGGAAGAGGAGAGGTGGCCAGCTAGGGGCGCGCGGCCCCCCTAGCCCAAACCGAATTGGACTAGGGGGCTGCCCCCCTTTCCTTCTTCTTCTCCTCCCCTTCCTTCCACTCTCCTATTAGGACTAGGAAAGAGGGGGGAATCCTACTTGGAGTAGGATTGCCCCCCTTGGGCGCGCCTCCTCCTCCTTGGCCACCCCCTCCTCCTCTCCCTCCTTTATATACGGGGAGGGGGCACCCCTTGGAGACACAACAATTGATCTGTTGATCTCTTAGCCGTGTGTGGTGCCCCCCTCCACCATAATCCACCTCGGTTATATCATAGTGGTGCTTAGGCGAAGCCCTGCATCGGTAGCTTCATCAACATCGTCACCACGCCGTCGTGCTGACAAAACTCTGCCCTAAGCTCTACTGGATCATGAGTTCGCGGGACATCACCGAGCTGAACGTGTGCTGAATGCGGAGGTGCCGTATGTTCGGTGCTGAGGATCGGTCGATCATGAAGACGTACGACTACATTAACCGCGTTGTTATAATGCTTCCGCTTAACGGTCTACGAGGGTACGTGGACGACACTCTCCCCTCTCGTTGCTATGCATCACCATGATCTTGCGTGTGTGTAGGAAAATTTGAAATTACTACGTTACCCAACAAAACATACAAAACAATTAAAAGAATGAAAATACAAAAAAAATTACTTGCCTCTCATGCCTAAAAAGCTTTTCAAGAAGAGAAGTGATTGCAAAGTTATTCATTGAAGAAGTGAGGGTTGACCTTGAGCACTCGTGTTCATGCTCACGGAAACAATGTAGAATTTTTCATGGAAGTTTCTCTATAAATAATTATCCCCTTATATATATCCATTGTATTATAAAAATAATGTGCCAAACTTTGGTTTTAGGATGATTAGATTGCTTGTTTACTATGTGCAGAACAAAAAACAGAAACTTTGGCTGTAGCGCGTGATTTTACATTTTTTACTGAAAGTAAAATTGGGTCTGAAAAGTTTTGCACATTACTTCTGTACAAATGTTTCAAATTTTAAATTTATTTCATAATTTTTGGAGTTACAGAAGTTTTCTAAACCTCCAAATTACAACAGACTATCCTGTTTTAGACAGATTCTGTTTTTTCGTGTGTTGTTTGCTTATTTTGATGCATCGATGGCTTGTATCGGAGGGTATGAACCATAGAGAAGTTGGAATGCAGTAGATATAGTTCTAATATGAAATTGTAATGAGTTTGAAATAGTACATAAAGGTAGTGATTTGCTTTATTATACTAACGGATCTCACAAAGTTTTTGTTAAAGTTTTGTGTGGATGAAGTGTTCAAAGAACGAGGATTTACCGATGTGAGAAGAATAAAGATAGGAAAGATCTCAAGTTGGGGATGCCCAAGTCACCCAAAGTAAATATTCTAAGGATACTCAAGCATCTAAGCTTGGGGATGCCCCGGTTGGCATCCCATCTTTCTTCTTCAACAATTATCGGTATACCTCAGTTTTTTTGTTCACATGATTTGTGTCCTTTATGTTTTTCTTTTTTCTTAAGAACCATGCTAGTATAAGATGTCCCTTCATAAATTTATAGAATACTTCATGTGCTTCACTTATATCTTCTAAGTATGATCTTATAGAATTGCTCTTTGAGCTTCACTTAAATCTTTTGAGTATGGCTTTATAGAATGCTTCGTGCGCTTCATTTATACATTTTGAGCTTGGATATTGGTTAGTCTATATTAATTGTAGAACGCTCCATGAACTTAACTTATATATTTTGGAGTATTAATAATACTATCATCTAAAGCGGGTTTGGAAGAGTGTCAACTTTAGGAACTAGTGATCCCGCCATTCCAAATGGAGAGAATTTTGCTTATGTGGAGAGTAGTAAAATTTCTATGCTCGTAGATCATGAAAAGAATGCTTTATGTGATGGTAATATTTTTGAACTCATTCATGATGCTACGGAAAATTATTATGAGGGAGGAATACATGTTTGTAGGAGTTGCAATAATATCAAGTTTCCTCTCTATATGCTTAAAGTTTTGAAGTTATACTTGGTTTTCCTTCCTATGCTAGTTGATTCTTGTTCCTATAAAATATGTGCTCACAAAACCCCTAGGCATAGGAAGTGGGTTAGATTTAAATGTGCTAGTCATATTTTTCATGATGCTCTCTTTATGTTTCAATTCTTATCTTTTATGTGAGCATCATTGGAATCTTCATGCCGAGCTAAAAGGCATTAAAGAAAAGCGCTTGTTGGGTGATAACTCAATATTTAAGCTTACTGCTTTTGTGTGTTCTCGTGATTAAGATACTTTATTAATCATGTATTATAGCTTTTTTCAATAAAGTGCCAAGTAAGACCTTTGGGAAGACTTGGGTGAAAGTTAATGTGATCTTGCTGTAAAAAACAGAAAGTTTGCGCTCACGAGATTAGTTACCATTTTTTTACAGAAGAGTGTGATTGAGTTGATTCTTTTTTCAGAAGATTAATAGACAAATTCCTCACGTACACCAATTTATTTCAGAATTTTTGGAGTAGCAGAAGTATGGTTGGTGTTCAGATCATTACAGACTGTTCTGTTTCTGACAGATTCTGTTTTCATTGCATAGTTTGCTTGTTTTCTAGTTTCTATGGATTATATTTCTCAATATAAATTATAGAAATGATATGGTACAGTAGGAATTGTGTGAGAACAATTATGAGCCTTGTCTTTGACAGTACCAAAGTGAATGGTTTACTCTTTATCATACAAACCTATCTCACGAAGTTCCGTTAAGTTTTGTGTGATTGAAGTTTTCAAAGCTTTGGGTGAGATATCGATATGAGGAGAATAAGGAGTGGAAAGACACTAAGCTTGGGGATGCCCCGGAAGGCATCCCTCTTTCTTCTTTAAAACTATCGGTATACCTTACTCGGAGCTATATTTTTATTCGTCACATGATATGTGTTTCGCTTGGAGCATATTTTCAATTTCACTTGCTGTTTGAATAAAATCATTGGATCTGAAATCTTGAATCAAAAAGAATCCTCCCATGGCTATTTAATTATTTGACTACTCAGTATTCTTCACTTATATCTTTTTGGAGTAGTTTGTCATTTACTCACGTGCTTCACATATATCCTTTGAGCAAATGGTTGAATCAATTGAATATCATAAATCTGAATTTATATATGTTTCATATGCATATACCATGGGGAGTAATGACTTCACACAGAATAAGTATAGGTAGTAAATTTATTGAAAGTTAGCAAACATAGAATTGGTCACTTGAACAATTCATGAAAGAATATTGAAGGAAGAGAGATTTCACATATAAATATACTATCTGGGACATCTTTTGTAATTGTGAGCACTCATTAAAATATGACATGCTAAAAGGTTGATGTCGGACAAGTAAGACAACGTAATGGGTTATGTTTTCTTACATCCAAAATAAAGTATATTGTCTTGGATCATCCAACATGTTGAGTTTGCTATTCCCCCTCATGCTAGCCAAATCCTTTGCACCAAGTAGAGATATTACTTGTGCTTCCAAACATTCCTTAAACCATTTTTTCCATGAGATTTCACCATACCTACCTATGGATTGAGTAAGATCCTTCAAGTAAGTTGTCATTGGTGCATGCAATAAAAATTGCCCTCTAAATATGTATGATCTATTAATGTGGAGAAAATAAGCTTTATACGATCTTGTGATGTGGAAGAAATAAAAGCAACGGACTGCACAATAAAGGTCCATATCACAAGTGGCAATATAAAGTGACGTTCTTTTGCATTAAGATTTTGTGCATCCAACCATAAAAGCGCATGACAACCTCTGCTTCCCTCTGCGAAGGGCCTATCTTTTACTTTTATCTTCTACCCTTATGCAAGAGTCATGGTGATCTTCACCTTTCCTTTTTACATTTTATCCTTTGGCAAGCACATTGTGTTGGAAAGATCCTGATATATATATATATATATATATCCAATTGGATGTAAGTTGTCATGAACTATTATTGTTGACATTACCCTTGAGGTAAAAGGTTGTGATGCGAATCTATAAGCCCCTATCTTTCTCTGTGTCCGATTAAAACTTTGAACCCATAAATATCACGTGAGTGTTAGCAATTGTGAAAGATTAAATGATAGCTGAGTATGTGGAGTTTGCTAAATCAAAGCTTTGACATAGACCCTTCCTAAAAATAAGATGAATTGCAATTGTTTGATGACTGAGAATATAGTTTGTTAGTTTCAAGAAAGTTTATGATCTATACTTTAACATGTGAATAGCTTGTTACTTGATCATGAAAAGTTTTATGGAAATGAGCTACTATTATGATATATAATGATGCTAGAAAAAGTGATTGGAACTATCATTGATAAAACTTATGCAATTGCTAGCATTCACACTTCATAAATTATTTCTTTTCTCATTTACCTACTCGAGGACGAGCAGGAATTAAGCTTGGGGATATTGATACGTCTCCAATGTATCTATAAGTTATGAAGTATTCATGCTATTATATTATCAACCTTGGATGTTTTATATGCATTATATGCTATTTTATATGGTTTTTGGGACTAACCTATTAACCTAGAGTCCAGTGCCAATTTCTGTTTTTCCTTATTTTAGAGTATCGCAGAAAAGGAAAACCAAACGGAGTCCTATTGACCTGAAACTTGACGGAGCTTATTTTTGGACCAGAAGAAGGCCAAGGAGTAAAAGAGTTGGGCTAGGAGAGTCCCGGGCTGCCCACGAGGGTGGGAGGCGCGCCCACCCCCCTGGGCGCGCCCCCTACCTCGTGGATAGCCCGGAGACCCCCCTGACTTGTTCTCGACGCCAAAACCTCTTATATATATAGAAACCTCCAGAAATTAACCTAGATCGGAAGTTCCGCCGCCGCAAGCCTCTGTAGCCATGAGAAATCAATCTAGGCCCTCTCTGGCACCCTGCCGGAGGGGGCCATCATCACCGGAGGCTATGGAGGAGGATCTCGGAGGGACCATCATCACCATGAAGGCCAAGGACTAGAGGGAAAACCTCTCCCCATCCAGGGGGAGGCCATGGAGGAGGAAGCACAAGGGGTAGAACTTCTCCTCCTCTCTCTCGGTGGCACCGGAGTGCCATCGGGAGGAGAATCATCGCTGTGGTGATCGTCTTCATCAACATCACCATCATCATCACCATCCTCATCTCTTTTACGCGGTCCACTCTCCCGCACCCCACTGTAATCCCGACTTGAACATGGTGCTTTATGCCACATATTATGATCCAATGATGTGTTGCCATCCTATGCTGTTTTGAGTAGATATCCTTTGTCTTTGGGTTGATTGATGATCTAGATTGGTATGTGTTGTATGTTTTACTTTGGTGTTGTCCTATGGTGCCCTCCGTCTCGCGCAAGCGTGAGGTATTCCCACTGTAGGGTGTTGCAATATGTCCATGGTTTGCTTATTGTCTGCGTTGCGTGAGTGACTGAAACACAAACACGGATAAGCGGGACATGGCGTATGGGAATAAAGAGGACTTGATACTTTAATGCTATGGTTGGGTTTTACCTTAATGATCTTTAGTTGTTGATGATGCTTTCTAGAGTTCCAATCATAAGTGCATATGATCCAAGAAGAGAAAGTATGTTAGCTTATGCCTTTCCCTCATTTGAAAATGCAATAGTGATTACGGGTCTTTTTAACAATTGCCTAGGACAATTCCGCACACTGATCCACCATTATTCCACACACACTATTTATAATATTTAGTAATATATTCTAACTTTATGAGAACAACACCTACTTTCATATTTTAGCTCTCCGATATCATGCAAAGTTATCCTCTTCATACCCACAACATAGTTTTATTTCTTGTTTCTAGTTGGAAGCAAACGTTCGGTGTACGGGGAGTCGTATCAGTGGCAGATAGGGCTTGAGAGAATATTGATCTTACCTTTAGCTCCTTGTGGGTTCGACACTCCATACTTATCACTTCCACCTTTGGAAATTGCTACGATGATTCCCTGTACTTGGGGATTATCACCTATGCATGTTACATGTCCTTCCAAAGCTTTACTTGTTATTCTTCATATCTTTATCTAAAGATTTGATGTATGTTGTCATCAATTACCAAAAAGGGGGAGATTGAAAGCACAAGTGCTCCCTGGGTGATTTTGGTAATTAATGTCAACATATCTCTTTTTTTTACTGGGATGTCAACATATCTCTTGTTGGACTAATATTTTCATCTAGTATATTTCAGATGAGTTCAATAATGGAATGGCTTGGACAAGAGGATGTGGAACCCTTTCAAGATGCCAAGGACAAAATTTGGCTCAAGCTCAAGACTCTACATTTTCATTTTAGTGATTGAGGGAGTCCTGGATTAGGGGGTATCCAGGCAGCCGGATTATATCCTTTGGCCGGACTGTTGGACTATGAAGATACAAGATTGAAGACTTCGTCCCGTGTCTAGATGGGACTCTCCTTGGCGTGGAAGGCAAGCTTGGCAATACGGATATGTAGATCTCCTTCCTTGTAACCGACTCTGTGTAACCCTAGCCCCCTCCGGTGTCTATATAAACTGGAGGGTTTAGTCCGTAGGATGAACAACAATCATACCATAGGCTAGCTTCTAGGGTTTAACCTCTTCGATCTCGTGGTAGATCAACTCTTGTACTACTCATATTATCAAGAACAATCAAGCAGGACGTAGGGTATTACCTCCATCAAGAGGGCCCGAACCTGGGTAAACATCGTGTCCCCTGCCTCCTATTACCATCCACCTAGACGCACAGTTCGGGACCCCCTACTCGAGATCCGCCGGTTTTGACACCGAGATTGGTGCTTTCATTGAGAGTTCCTCTGTGTCATCATCGTTAGGCTTGATGGCTCCTTTGATCATCGATAGCGATGCAGTCCAGGGTGAGACTTTTCTCCCCGGACAGATCTTTGTATTCGGCGGCTTCGCACTGCGGGCCAACTCGCTTGGCCATCTGGAGCAGATCGAGAGTTACGCCCCTGGCCATCAGGTTAGATTTGGAAGCTTAAACTACATGGCCGACGTCTGCGGGGACTTGATCTTTGACGGATTCGAGCCCCTGCCGAGTGCGCCGCACGGTCACGAGGAGCATGATTTAGCTCTACCATCGGTCAGTGTTCAGGAGACCACACCGGCAACCGCTCCGACCCTCAATCCGGAGCCAATTGCGCCATCTATCGATGGGTGGATAGACCCCGCCATGGAGGCCGTATTCTCAGCGGCGATCGAGCCGAGTATCGACCTTACCCTTCACGGGAGCCGTGACGCCGAACTACCGGACTCTTCCCTGGCCACGGACTCCGAACCGCCCACGCCCATGCCTATCGAATCCGACTGGGCGCCGATCATGGAGCTCACCTCCGTGGATATCTTTCAGCACTCGCCCTTCGGCAACATACTGAATTCATTAAAGTCTCTCTCCTTGGCAGGAGAGTCCTGGCCGAACTATGTCCAGCAGGATTGGGATGCGGATGACGAAGAAATTCGCCGCCCACCCACATTTGACCGACATGCTCGACTTTGACTCCGAAGACATCGACGGTATGGACGACGATGCAGGAGACGAACAGGAGCCAATACCCACAGGGCACTGGACGCCCACTTCATCATATGATGTATACATGGTAGACGCACCCAAAGAAAACGACGACGAGGAATGGAAGGACGCAGCGAAGGATCGTTCCCTCGAGAAGCAGTCAAAGCGGTGACGTAAGCGCCGCTCAAAATCCCGCCTCGGCAGAAACAGCGATCATATAGACCCAGCGGATGACAAAAACGGCATTGAACCACCGTCCGACCGCGGCAACATGGAGAATCAAACAGAACAACCCGACTCCGGCGAAGATAACAGTCTGGATGACATCACACCGAACAGGCACCCGGAGCAACAGAATACCCATCAAAGGCTTGTTGCCACTGCGAGGAGTCTGAAAAAGCAGAAGCAAAGCCTCAGAGCTGCACAAGACACACTCGGAATTATAAAGAGTAAAGTACTCAACACTGCAGCACAATACAGCGGTAGTCGCCACACAAAGAGCTACCCGAAGCGAAAGCTGCTACCTGAATTCGATGAGGAGGCCTTAGATCCCCCGCAATCAAAAAACAAAACAGCCATCCGGTCGGATAGACGACCTCGTGGCCAACATAGAGCGGCAAACGACGCCGCACACAAACCAGTACGCGATCCATGTGAGGGCTCGCATCAAAAGGATGGTGCAACCAGATCCATCTATGGGCCAGGCAAGCGCGCTCCAGCATGCAATGCAACACAACAAAAATCCGAACACCGCGGTACACCCAAATACAGGGGTGCCGCACACCCCCTATGTTTCACCGATGAGGCGCTGGATCATGAATTTCCAGAGGGATTCATACCCGTAAACATAGAGGCGTACGATGGAACGACAGACCCTGGGGTCTGGATTGAGGACTACATCCTCCATATCCACATGGCTCGAGGAGACGATCTCCACGCCATCAAGTACTTACCCCTCAAGCTCAAAGGGCCAGCTCGGCACTGGCTTAAAAGCCTCCCTGAAAACTCCATTGGAAGCTGGGAAGAGCTCGAAGACGCTTTTCGGGAAAATTTTCAAGGGACCTATGTCCGACCACCGGATGCAGACGATTTAAGTCATATAACTCAAAGAGCCCGGAGAGTCAGCCCGAAAGCTTTGGAACAGGTTTCTCACTAAAAAGAACCAAATAGTCGACTGTCCGGACGCCGAAGCCTTAGCAGCTTACAAGCATAGCGTTCGAGACGAATGGCTTGCCAGACACCTCGGCCAAGAAAAGCCGAGAACAATGGCAGCATTAACAAAGCCTCGTGACCCGCTTTTGCGTGGGCGAGGACAGCTGGTTAGCCCGATGCAGCACCAGCGACCCAAGTACATCCGAAGTCAGGGACGGAAACGGGAAGCCATGACGCAGCAAAAACAAGCGCCGGAATAAAGAAGACAGCCCGAAGAGCACTGTGGTAAACGCCGGATTCAGAAGCTCTCGGCCAGGTCAGCAAAAGCTGCCCTCCAAAGGCAACAAAGACGAATTGTCCAGCCTTAACAAGATTCTGGACAAAATATGCCAGATCCACAGCACCCCCGATAAACCTGCAAATCATACCCATAGAGAATGTTGGGTCTTCAAGCAGTCCAGCAAGCTCAACGCCGAACACAAGGGGCAGGATACACCAAGTGAAGACGAGGACGAGCCTCGCAAGCAAAGCACTGGGGAACAGAAGAAATTCCCACCAGAAATCAAAACAGTAAACGTGTTACACGTGATGAAGGGGAGAAACAAAGCGGCACTCCTAGAGACACGTGCCCCAGGGCCTATCACCGCGGAGTTCTGCCACTGGTCATCCCAACCGATCACCTTTAATCATCGGGATTACTTGGCAAGTATCCGGCATGTAGGATGGGCTGCCTTGGTGTTAGAGCCGATAATTGATGGATACCACTTCACAGGAGTCCTCATGGACGGCGGCAGTAGTTTAAACCTGATATATCAGGACACAGTCCGCAAAATGGGGATAGACCCAACAAAAATCAGCCATAGCAATACTACCTTTAAAGGAGTAACGCCAGGCCCAGAAGCCTATTGCACGGGCTCCCTGCTACTAGAGGTTATATTCGGCTTTCCCGATAACTTCCACAGTGAAAAGTTAACCTTCCACATCGCTCTGTTCCGAAGTGGCTATCAAGCACTACTCGGACGCGAAGCTTTCGCTCGCTTTAACACAATACCGTATTACGCTTCTCTCATGCTTAAGATGCCCGGTCCACGTGGCATCATTACAGTAAATGGAAATATTGAGCGGTCCTTGCGCGCGGAAGACCGTGCGGCTGCCTTGGCAGCCGCACACTAGACGGCCTCACCAACTAGAGCATCTGACAGGTCGTTAAGACCACGGACATGGTTAGACGAGTCCGGTGCGGCTATATATAATTGATACAGGTTTGATGGCTATACCCCTATAACAATACAAGGGGCTCAACGCGTGTAAACAAGTGACAATTAGGCTCAACCTTACTTATCTTGAACTGTACATGGTTTATTTAGTATAACCTACCTTTTTGCACGACAACTTTTCAACTAAGTTCCTCTCTATTACAAATGACCATCGTGCTACACCCGTCTAGGATACGGCACAACGGAGACACAGGCACAGACGAGCAGCAGGGACCCGTTCCAAGGATTCTTTTTAGATTAAGACCCTGCGTAAACCTTTTTTACTGTTTCTTGTTGATACACATCCCCCGGATCCTCAATACAATTGAGAAGGATGCTGACGTATTGGCATGTGGCCACGTCAGAATATTGCACGTACCTGGACACTAGGGGCTTATTACAAACGGCACTGTTTAGGCCCGGTTTACATCATAAAGACCGAATACCTTAGGGAGTGTTCGGCATCGCGAGTTTGGCCTTATATGCATCAGCTCCGAATCATGTCTTTGGTCAAATGTTGGGTTTGCCCGGCTCCTTTGTTTTTCTGCCTTACGTTCCGCTCTATCGGCTAAGGCGGCACCAGGAGAACTACTGCGATTGTGCCCTGGTTCATCCGGACGAGCACCTCAGTAGAAAAGGCCGAAAACTGACTGTCATGATATAGCGTGAGACTGGTCAACCACTCGATGACCTAGCGGAATCTTTGGGATTCCTCCGCCTTAACGAAGGGCCGTTTCCCGGCCAGGCATGTACGCGCCCCGAATTCGGATGAGCGCGGAGCCACCAAGGGCTATATAGTAGCCCCACTGTCAAACTCCTCTTGCTAAGTGAAAGTGTTAAAGCATTATAGTCCGATTGCCTAGTTCGCTGCGCTATCACCTCCTTAATGGACCAAGACGTTGGATCAAGTGTGAACATGCGTCTTCCCCGAACACCCCCGCATTATATGCGTGGGGGCTGAAGCCGACGAGTGCCATCTTTTAGGTTATATACATATATACATAAACGGCCGCACAGGAGGCATCATAGTACTTTCGGGCAAAAGTATAAATACATCCTTGATAAACTCAATAAAACATTGTTTTTACAATGGGAATACATGTCACTTAAACATAATATTCTTCGAGCACTGAGCCTCTATCAAATGAGCGCCTTCAAGAACTTCTTCAAAGTAGTGCTCGGCAGCCACTCGGCCTATGGCCGAACCCTGTGCCACAACAGTGGTGGCATCCATCTCCGCCCAGTATGTTTTGACACGGGCAAGGGCCATCCGCGAGCCTTCTATGCACGCCGACCTCTTTACAGCATCGATGCGTGGCACGGCACTAAGGAATTGTTGCACTAAGCTAAAGTAGCTATTCGGCCTTGGCCCTCCTGGCCACAGATGATCCACAACGGACCTCATGGCAAGTCCGGATAATCTATGAAGCTCGGACCAACCGTTCAATCGCTCATTCAGCAACAACGGACGGACTGGAGCATGAAACTGTGATCAGAACAGCTTCTCAACTTCAGGACTTTTCTGATCCTTGAAGTACTTGGCTGCATCAGCAGCACTTGTAGCCAAATCCATGTACTCGTCCGTAGAACTCCATAGCCGGTCCAGAGGAGCATATTTCGGATCTCCGACCTTAGTCCGCAACAAGAAGGGCTTCCCAGAAACGATATCCGCAGCTTGATTCAGCTCCTCCTTCGTCGCTCTAATTTTGGAGCGGGCTTCCTCGGCAACCACCCGGGCCTTCTCCAGGTCCATCGCCTTCACCCAGTTTTCTTCTTCAAGAAGCCGGTAACAGTCAGCAGCATCTTTTAACTCTACAGCCATGTTGGCTATTTTTTCTTTGCTCTCGCAATTCGCGGCCTGTTCGGCCCTTAACTCTTCGGCCGCCTTTAAAGCGGCCGCATTACAACTCCTTGCTTGCTCCTTGGCTCGGCAAGCTCTGCCCGAAGGGTCTCCACGGTGGTAGCTCCATCTGCAGTCACAACCTATTAAAGATACTGGCATCATGTTGCTCTTACTATGTGACAATCACCAGAAAAATCACCTACCCTGTGCCTCGTCAAGCCGCTTGTTAACAAGCATGATGTCGGCATCTACCGCATCCAGTTGCCGCCTTAGTTCGGCAAACCCATCAGTCCGGCTAGCCACCGGAGCTTCAACCACCTGCACATAAAGGCGGTCAGGTTATTACCTGGGAATATGATCCTCTGTTTGCCGCCGTTTTCAACGACAACCAAAGTCTCAGGGGCTACTATCTACACAGGGCATATCTAAAAATGTGTGGTACTGTCAAAAATGTACATCATTTCGTGTACCTCAAAACCCGTCAATAGACTCATAAAGGCTTCATGCAACCCGCTTTCGGCGGACGAAATCCTTTCAATCACCGTACCCATCAATGTGTGGTGCTCTTCTGAGATAGCTGCTTGCTCTAGCAGATCCCTCAGTATGTCCGACCGCACACCAGACGGTGCCGGACTCTTTTGGTTGCTCTCTTCAAGAGCCGGATACTGAGGACTTCGGGTGGCCATAGGATTACCTTCTGGCCTTGCCGGATCAAGAGAAACCCTCCGCGACGACACCTCGGGGTCGCCCGCCTTATGAGGCGGTATGGAAGGGGGAGGCGTTTCTCTTTCCATCATCTCTGGAAGAAGATCCCCTGAAGTCGAGCTCTGCTGAGAAGGGCTAAGATCCGAACTGCAAGATAAATGCCTTGGTTATTTTCCTCAGAGGTAAAGCAAGATATTTTCATTTACCCTTTTACTTACAGCTCAGTGGAGGGTTGATCCCCTTGAGGGCATAGTGCGGCCAGGGTATCCCCCAGGGCAGGACCCTCCGGCGGAGATTTCTTCCCCCGTTTGGAGACCGTTGTCTCCGGGTCCTCAGAGACGGTTCTCTTCCATCCCTGGGGAGAGGAAGTTTCAGTTCCTCCCACCTCAGCTAACCTCCTTCGCGGAGGCGCTAGCGTCCTCGTTCCCCCCTTTATCTTCTCCTGAGGGCGCTTGATAAGGCGCAATCTCTAGCATCCTGGTTAGCACGGGATTTGGTGAGGTCTCGGGGAGGGGGGCCGAACACCTGATCAACTTTGCCTTCGCTATCCAATCCTGGGTCAAAGAGCGGCTTTTTAGGGCAATGTTGCGATAAATAAATGGATGGTGTGTTCAGATGCGGGGCTACTTACTTGGGTATCCGGGCGATTGCAGCTCAGACCTGCATCCTCAGTGATGTCCGGACACATTATTTGTGGTCCGAAGAACAATTTGTACATCTCTTCGTGCGTCATGCCGAGGAAATGTTGAATAGCTCGCGGTCTTTCCGGGTTGAATTCCCACATGCGAAGGGGCTGGCGTTTGCAAGGCTGGACTTGATGGACTAGCATGACTTGCACTACCATAACCAGACTGAAATCTCTCTCAAAGAGATCTCAGATATGGCTTTGTAGTATTGGCACGTCCTTGGCTGGACCCCAGCTTAGCCCCCTGCTGATCCATGACATCAGTTGTGGTGGGGGGCCTGAGCGAAAGGCGGGGGCAGCTACCCACTTGGCACTTCGGGGAGCTGTGATGTAGAACCACTCCCGCTGCCACAATCCGGACACCTCTGGGAAGTAACCCTCAGGCCATGGAGTGTCAGCAATTTTGCTTATTGAAGCGCCTCCGCACGCTATGTGCTGCCCCTCGATCATCTTCGGCTTCACATCAAAGGTCTTGAGCCATAGGCCGAAGTGAGGGGTAATGCGGAGGAAGGCCTCACATACGACAATAAATGTCGAGATGTGAAGAAGGGAATCCGGGGCCAGATCAAGAAAATCTAGCCCGTAATAGAACATAAGACCCATAACAAAGGGATCCAGAGCGAGGCCTAGTCCTCGGAGGAAGTGGGAGACAAACACGATGCTCTCATTGGGTTCGGGAGTAGGGACGACTTGCCCTCGGACAGGCAGCCGATGCGAAATTTCGGCGGTCAGATATCTGGCCTCTCAACTTCTTGATGTCCTCCTCCATGACGGAGGAAGGCATCCACCGACCTTGAAGGTTGGATCTGGACATAGTTGAAGGTCTGAAGTGCCTAAACCTGAGCTTTGGGTGTTGGAACTCGAGGTGGGAGGCGGATTCGATTAAGATCGAGAGGAAAAGGCCTTGTCCCCTTTATAAAGAGGGTGAATATCAAGCGTACACCTCGTGGCCGTTTGGGACTTGCCTAAAATCTAGGAGTCCTACCAATAGGCATGGTTGGGTTACCCACGTCCGTATTGATGAGAATCCCGTAATAAAGGGGACACGATCTCTGCTTCGACAAGACGTGCCAAGGAAACCGCCTCGCGAAACACACTGAGATTGGTTATGAAAAATGATTCATATAAAGACCTGGCTGTGGTGTGATGTCAGACTATGGGGTGCGTCAGCATATTAGATTTATGGAAATATTATTCTCTCTACGGTGGTATGTGGAACTTGTTTTGCAGAGCCGGACATGATCCTCGTGTTCAAAATCTTCTATGAAGTATTCGGAGGAGGAACCCGCCTTGCAATGTCGAGGACAATCTGCACGCTGGACTCATCATCATTGAAGCCTAGTTCAGGGTCTACTGAGGGAGTCCTGGATTAGGGGGTATCCAGACAGCTGGATTATATCCTCTGGCCGGACTGTTGGACTATGAAGATACAAGATTGAAGACTTCGTCCTATGTCCAGATGGGACCCTCCTTGGCGTGGAAGGCAAGCTTGGCAATACGGATATGTAGATCTCCTTCCTTGTAACCCACTCTGTGTAACCCTAGCCCCCTCCGGTGTCTATATAAACCGGAGGGTTTAGTCCGTAGGACGAAAAACAATCATACCATAGGCTAGCTTCTAGGGTTTAGCCTCTTCGATCTCGTGGTAGATCAACTCTTGTACTACTCATATTATCAAGAACAATCAAGCACGACGTAGGGTATTACCTCCATCAAGAGGGCCCGAACCTAGGTAAACATCGTGTCCCCTGCCTCTTGTTACCATCCGCCTAGATGCACAGTTCGGGACCCCCAACCCGAGATCCGCCAGTTTTGACACCGATAGTGATTCAAGATCACATTGAGTCCATAGGAAACGCCAATACTATTAAAAGGGTATGAGGTGTTGCTTAATGGCTTGCTTGCTCAAAGTGCTTAGTGATATGTTCCAAAGCCCTCAACCACTTTCTCATATCCACATATGTCCCAAACCAAAATTCAAACTCGGCCCAACCAACTTGATCTATCCAGCGCCACCGAGTTCATTTGACATAGCCACTGCTAGAAACCCTAATTAGTTCAGTCTCACCGATAGGATCTCGGTCTCACCGAGATGGGCTTGCAAACTCTCTATTGCCTGTTGCGTCTATTTCGGTCTCACCGACATATGCAATCGGTCCCACCGAGTTTGCTTGACAAACTCTTTGTTTTGCTTATTACCAAAATCGGTCCCACCGAGTTCGCATAATCAGTCAAACCGAGTTGAGGTTTTACCCTAACCCTAGCACACCAGTCCCACCGAGTTGATCATATCGGTGCCACCAAAATTCCTAACGTTCACATTTTGAACCATATCGGTCTGACCGAGTTTCTTGATTCGGTCCCACCGAGTTTGGTTAAATGTGTGTAACGGCTAGATTTTGTGTGGAGGCTATATATACCCCTCCACCCACTCTTCATTTGTGGAGAAAGCCATCAGAACGTGCCTACACTTCCAACATTCTTTTTCTAAGAGAGAACCAACTACTCATGTGTTGAGACCAAGATATTCCATTCCAACCACAAGAATCTTGATCTCTGGCCTTCCCCAAGTTGCTTTCCACTCAAATCATCTTTCCACCAAATCCAAACCTGTGAGAGAGAGTTGAGTGTTGGAGAGACTATCATTTGAAGCACAAGAGCAAGGAGTTCATCATCAACACACCATCTATCACCTTTTGGAGAGTGGTGTCTCCTAGATTGGTTAGGTGTCACTTGGGAGCCTCCGTCAAGATTGTGGAGTTGAACCAAGGAGTTTGTATGGGCAAGGAGATCGCCCACTTCATGAAGATCTACCCAAGTGAGGCAAGTCCTTCATGGGCGATGGCCATGGTGGGATTGACAAGGTTGCTTATTTGTGGACCCTTCGTGGGTGGAGCCCTCCGTGGACTCGCGCAACCATTACCCTTTGTGGGTTGAAGTCTCCATCAACGTGGATGTAAGATAGCACCACCTATCGGAACCACGCCAAAAATCTCCGTGTCTCCAATTGCGTTTGCATACTCCAATCACATCACTTTACATTCTTGCAACTTGCATGCTTTACTTTCCGCTACTCTTATACTCTTGCCATGCTTGCTTGAAATGTATTGTGAGTGTTTAAAATTATGCTAAAAATCCACCTTAACTTAAAGATATTAAAAACTGCTACTTTTCTTTGTTGAGGGTCTAATCACCCCCCCCCCTCTAGACACCTCTTCTCGATCCTACAGAAGCACTAGAGCAAAATGCGTAGCTCAAAAGATATAAGTGAAGCACATAGAGCATTCTAATAAATCACGATTCATGCGTGTATCTCCCAAAAGGTGCGTACAACAAGGATGATTGTGGCAAACTAAAATGCAAAGACTCAAATCATACAAGACACTCCAAGCAAAACACATATCACGTGGTGAATAAAAATATAGCCTCAAGTAAAGTTACTGATAGAGGAAGACAAACGAGGGGATGCCTTCCTGGGGCATAAGCTTAGGCCCTTTGGACTCCTTGAATATTACCTTGGGGTGCCTTGGTCATCCCCAAGATTAGGCTCTTGCCACTCCTTATTCCATAGTCCATCAAATCCTTACCCAAAACTTGAAAACTTCACAACAGAAAATCTCGTAAGCTTTGTCAGTATAAGAAAACAAATCACCACTTTGGTACTGTTGCGAATGCATTCTTTATTTATATTGGTGTAATATATATGGTATTCCAACTTTCCCATGGTTCATACCCCCTGATACTAGCCATAGATTCATCAAAATAAGCAAACAACTCACGAAAAACAGAATAGTCTGTGGCAATCTGGATATTTCAAATAGTTTTGCAACTTCAAAAATCCCGATAAATTAGGAAGTCCTAGGAAATTTGTTTATTAATTCTCTGTAAAAATAATCAGTATTTTATCGCACTTCTATTAAAAAGAAAACTAATCTCTTGGGCACAAAAGTTTCTGTTTTTCAGCAGGATCAAATCAACTATTACTGTAAGCTATCCCAAAGGTCTTGCTTGGCACAAACACTAATTAAAACATAAAACCACATCTAAATAGAGGCTAGATGGAAATTTTTTGCAAAACAGAACCTAAAAATCAAAAATAAAAATAAAATTGGGTTGCCTCCCAACAAGCTCTTTCTTTATGGCCATTAAGATAGGCTTGAGAATTCAATGATGCTCACATAAAAGATAGCAATTGAAACACGAAGAGAGAATCACAAAACATGTGACAAACAAATCTAAGTCTAACATGCTTCCTATGCATAGGAATTTTATAGGCAAACAAATTATGAAGGCAAGCAAGATCTAGCATATGCAAGGAATAAGAAAGAAACAATAGCAATCTCAACATAACGAGAGGTAATTTAGTAACGTGAAAGTTTCTACCACAATATTTCCTCTCTCATAATAATTACATGTGGGATAATATTCAAATTCAACAATATAACTATTACATAAAATATTCTCTAGATGATCCTCATGCATGCAAAGTTGACACTCTTCCAAAATAGTGGGATTAACATTAACTAAAGTCATGACCTCTTCAAACCCACTCTTATCAAAAATTCCATAAGATTGAATATTCTCCAAATACGTGGGATCTAAAGTCGACACTCTTCCAAACTCACTTTCAATATTATTGCAAACATTATTATCAATCTCATATTCATCATGAGGCTTAAATAAATTTTCAAGATCATAAGAAGAATCACCCCAATCATGATCATTGCAACAAGTAGTAGACATAGCAAAATTAGCATCCCCAAGGTTAGGGTTTTGCATAATATTAGCACAATTGACATTAATAGAATTTAAAGTAACATCATTGCAATCATGCTTTTTATTCAAAGATCTATCATGAAGCACTTTATAAAGCACTTCATCACAATTTCCAGATTCGCGGATTTCAAGCAAAACTCCATAAAGATAATCTAGTGCACTCAACTCACTAGCAATTGGTTCATCATAATTGGATCCTTTACAAAGATTAGCAAGTGGGTGGGGATCCACAATCTCTTAGCAAGCAAAGATGCAAGCAAAAATAAGGCACATGGTAACACAAGATCGAACGGAAGAAGGGCGAATGAAAAGGGAAAATCTTTTCGAAAATCATTTCAGAAGTGGGGGAGAGGGAAACGAGAGGAAAATGGCAAATAATGTAATGCAAGGGATGAGAGCTTATGATGGGTACTTTTATGTCTTGGATTGGCATAGATCTCCCCGGCAACGGCGCAAGAAATCCTTCCTGCTACCTCCTGAGCTTGCGTTGGTTTTTCCCTTGAAGAGGAAAGGGTGATGCAACAAAGTAGAGTAAGTATTTCCCTCACTTTTGAGAACCAAGGTATCAATCTGGTAGGAGACAACGCGCAAGCCACTGAATACCTGCACATACAAACACCAAATTGCACCCAATGCGATAAAGGGGTTGTCAATCCCTTCACGGTAATTTGCAACGTGAGATCTGGTAGAGATGGATAAACGGTAAAGTAATGTTTTTGGTATTTTTGGTTTATGGAACAGAAAGTAAAAGATTGCAAAGAAAGTAAATTGGAAACTAAAATTGTAGATCAGAAACTTATATGATGCAAAATAGACCAGGGGGCCATAGGTTTCACTAGAGGCTTCTCTCAAGATAGAAATTATTACGGTGGGTGAAAAAATTACTGCCGAGCAATTGATAGAAAAGCGCAGAGTTATGACAATATCTAAGGAAATGATCATGAACATAGGCATCATGTATGTGTCAAGTAGACCAAAACGATTCTGCATCTACTACTATTATTCCACACATCAATCGCTATCTAGCATGCATCTAGAGTATTAAGCTCATAAAGAATGGAGTAACGCCTTAAGTAAGATGACATGATGGAGAGGAATTAACTCAAGCATATGATGAAAACCCCATCTTTTTATCCTTGATGGCAACAAGACAATACGTGTCGGCTCCCCTTCTATCACTAGGATCGAGCACCGCAAGATTGAATCCAAAGCTAAGCACTTCTCCCATTGCAAGAAAAATCAATCTAGTAGGCCAAACCAAATAGATAGTTTGAAGAGACTTGCAAAGATATCTAATCATGCATATAATAATTCAGAGAAGATTCAAATAATATTCATAATTCCACAATTCATCGGATCTCGGCAAACACACCGCAAAAGAGTATTACATCAAATAGGTCTCCAAGAACATCGAGGAGAACATGGTACTAAGAATCAAAGAGAGAGAACAAGCCATCTAGCTACTAGCTATGGACCCATAGGTCTGTGGTAAACTACTCACGCTTCATCGGATAGGCAATGGTGTTAATGTTGAAGCCCTCCGTGATCGAATCCTCCTCCGGCAGGATAACGGAAAAGGCCCCTAGATGGGATCTCACGGGTACTGAAGGTTGCGGCGGTGGAAAAGTGGTTTCGTGGCTCCCCTGGAAGTTTTTGGCGTATTTAAGAATATATATATATATATATATATATAGGAGGAATATCTAGGTTAGGGGGTCACCGAGGGGCCCACAAGGTCGGGGGGCGCGCCCTACACCGTTGTGGCCGCCTCGTGGCTCTTTTTACATGCACTCCAAGTCTCCTGGGTGTCTTCTAATCCAAGAAAAAATCATCGCAAAAGTTTTATTCCGCTTGGACTCTGTTTGGTATACCCTTTCTGTGGAACTCTAAAACAAGGAAAAAAACAGGAACTGGCACTGGGCTCTAGGTTAATAGGATCATATAAAATAGCATAATAATGCATATAAAACATCCAAAACAGATAATATAATAGCATGGAACAATCAAAAATTATAGATACATTGGAGATGTATCAGATGCTCTCACATAATCTATTATTGGCACTATAGGGGATGTTGATTCCTATCAACTACCATATCCTAAAGGTTAAAACATGTACATAATCATCTTCTCTGTTTTGCACTGTGCACTACCAACCCCTATACGATGATGCACATTGAACTGTTGATACAAGTTTTATGTAAACCAGTGGCTTAAAGTTGATTTTTGTATTGTTTGAAATTGTGTCAATAAAGATTTTTTTAAGAATATTGTTTGCTGATGTTGTCGGATGTGTGTATGAAAGTTGCTTTTTTCCTCCTGTTGCAACACACATGCATGTTTTGCTAGTGTATAAAAAGGCCTAACGAACCCGGAATAATTCCAAATTTAACAGGGCACTCATATAGTTCTATGTTGCCTTTGTAAAGAAAATCAGGGGGAGGCAGCGTATATCATTTCACACACAAAGGTGACACGTTCCCTCTCGGAACCACGAGGCTTGTTGAGAGAATCTCCGGTTTGCAAGAAGCTTATACCAGAACTTGTCCCAATTCAGCGAAAAATTATACATATGAAAACAAGGTTTAGATTATCACGGACATCTCGCTATCTAGACCAATGCACTATGATTTGAATTCAACATAAAATGGATACAAATATTTGAATTGGAGATCGTATGGTACATGTAGTTCATAGTGAAATATGATTATTGCTTTCGCGGGATTTCCAAGGCCACCTATAGGACCGGGTGGCCCCTTGTTGGTTCGGCAGGGGGATGGCACGTTGCACAAAGAGCAGACCAGCGTACGGCAGCGCGACAAAGAGCACACAAGCGATTTACCCAGGTTCGGGCCGCCGCGAGGCACAAGACCCTACTCCTGCTTTGGTGGATTGATGGTGGAATGAATGCGGTGGTGCATAGTACACATGCCCGGCAAGGTTTGCCTCAGGGCCGCAACGACTACACGCGTATGGTGGCTTGGGGTTGTCAATTTTCCAACCTTCTAACCCCTCCTACGAGTGTGTGACGCCCGGATAATCATGCTACAGTAATCTCACGCTAATCATGCCACGTCACCTCAGTTACTGTTGCTAATCTATCGTTAGGTCAAAACCGGTCCAAAATTCAAATTCAAAGTTTGGTAAATAATAACAGTTTTCAAAAATTAAAACAAAAATGTTCGGTGGTTGCCGAATAATGCATAGGTAATTATGGTGGAGAAACCACACTTTTATAAAATGTTTAAATAATCCAAAATGAATTAAGCAGTAACAAAACCAATTACTTAAAAGCTTTTAAAATATTAAACACTTACAAATTATTTTATTTTAGGCCCTAATTTAATTGTGGTGGTGGCATATTGTTAATACTAATTTAGGTACAACTAATGTATTTTATAAAACTAAGCTATTTGAATTATAAACTTAAAATAGAAAAGAAAAGAAAATAAGAAAAAGGGAAAGACTAGAACAAGAAAAAATAAAAGGAACCCCCCCTCATCTGGGCCTCGGCCCAGCATGCCGATGGGTCGCCAGGCCGGCCCACCCCAGTCCACCTTATCCCCACACCCCCCCCCCCCCCGCAACCCTAATCCCCACTGTCCCCTACTCGCTCTCCCCCTCCTCCCCGATCCAGATCGGATCGAGGGGGGAACGAACCACCCCGCCTCCCTGACGACCGCGCCACCCCTCGCCGTTGGACGCCGCCGCCCGGAGCCCGCGCCACCTCGCCGGCCTCCTCCTCCTCCCCACGCCGGACCTCCCCGCCCTCTTCTCCAGCCATGCTCGGTGCCCGACGCCGCACTTCGCCTGGCCCCGCCGCCGTCGCACCTCGCCGGGATGACGTCGTCCTCTCCGTCGTCGCCTCGTTCCCGTCTTCCTCCTCATCGGCTCCAACGAGCCTCGCCGCCCCAGATCCCCTGCAACGGGGGTGAGCAACGACCCCCCTTCTTCTTTCCCCTCTCGTCCAGTCGCCACGTCCTCGCCGCGCCTCTCTGTCGTCCGCGCATTTGCGCAGCCCTGCCTGCTGCTGTTGCCGCCGGCAGGTCGCCCACGGCTGTCCCACTCCGCCCATGCCCGAGCACTGCCTAGCTGCAGCTCGCCACTGTCGTTGCCGAGCGCGGCCGCCGTTGCCTCGAGCCCCTGCCCGCCGTGTCCGGCCTCCCTCCTCGGCGTCCACAGTGCCGCTCCGGCGTCGACCTCGTGCTTGCCGCGGCCTCCCCCCCCCCACATGCAGACGACGCCCCACGCCCACGGCCCCACTCCGGCGCCGCCCTGCTGCTCTCCTGCCGGCGCCCCCCCTCCGGTTGCCGCCCGCGCATCACCGCGGCCTCGCCCCGCTGCCTCGCGGGCCGGCTCGACCCCGTACGGGTTGCGCCCGCTGCCCGCCTGCCCGTCGCCCGCTATTGGCCCCTGTGCCTATGGCGAACGGGGCCCACCCTGAGAACAAAAAAAAAGAAAAGGAAAAGGAATTAAAAATAAATAATAAATAAAATTATTAAGTTAATTAATTAATTAAAGGATTAATTAACTTAATTAATCTTGCTTAATTAACCTAATTAATTAACTAAACTAGTCAAACCTGTTTAGTTAGCCTGAGTCTATGACAGGTGGGTCCCACTGGACCCACAGACCAGTTTGATTTTGGTCAGCTGGGTTTGACCTGCTGACGTCATGGTGATGTCATGCTGACATCACCTTTCACTGTTCTGGATAATGTTCAATTTAAATAATTTAAATAAATCCTAAAAATGATTTAAATCTTTTAAAATTAATATAAAATAAACCGTAGCTCGGATGAAAAAACTTTATACATGAAAGTTGCTCAGAACGACGAGACGAATCCAGATACACTCCCCGTTCGTCCGCCACACATTCCTAACCTATCGAACACGCAACTTTCCCCCTCCGGCTCCTCTGCCCGAAAACGCGAAACACCGGGGATACTTTCCCGGATGTTTCCCCCCTTCACCGGTATCATCACGTACCGCGTTAGGGCAACTCTAACGCCGTTACTTGTCATGTCATGCACCACTATGCATCTGCTTGCTTAAATATTTATTGTTTCTCCCCCCTCTTCTCTCGATAGACACCGAGACCGACGCCGCTACTACTCAGTACGACTACGGAGTTGACGACCCCTCTCTCTTGCCAGAGCAACCAGGCAAGCCCCCCCTTTGATCACCAGATATCGCCTACTCTTCTCTATACTGCTTGCATTAGAGTAGTGTAGCATGTTACTGCTTCCCGTTAATCCTATACTGATGCATAGCCTGTCCTTGCTACTACTGTTGTTACCTTTACCTGCAATCCTAATGTTTAGTATAGGATGCTAGTTTATCATCAGTGGCCCTACATTCTTGTCCGTCTGCCATGCTATACTATCGGGCCGTGATCACTCGGGAGGTGATCACGGGTATATACTATATACTTTATACATGATACATGTGGTGACTAAAGACGGGACGGCTCGTAGGAGCACCCGCGAGTGGATCTTTGAGGCGGAGCGACAGGGCAGGTTCTGACCACCTAGGAGAGAGGTGGGCCTGGCCCTGGTCGGTGTTCGCGGATACTTAACACGCTTAACGAGATCCGGGTATTTGATCTGAGTCTGGCCATTTGGTCTATACGCACTAACCATCTACGTGGGAGCAGTTATGGGTATCCCGGCGTCGTGGTATCAGCCGAAGCCTTCGTGACGTCAGCGACTGAGTGGCGCGCGCCGGATTGGACTGGAAAGCCACTAGGCTAGGTCTGCTTCCGGCCGCGTACGCAACGTGCAGGTCTGCAAAGGGCGATGGGCCCAGACCCCTGCGCCATAGGATTTAGACCGGCATGCTGACCTCTCTGTTGTGCCTAGGTAGGGCTGCGACGTGTTGATCTTCCGAGGCCGGTCATGACCCAGGAAAGTGTGTCCGGCCAAATGGGATCGAGCATGTTGGGGTATGTGGTGCACCCCTGCAGGGAAGTTTATCTATTCGAATAGCCGTGTCCCTCGGTAAAAGGACGACCCGGAGTTGTACCTTGACCTTATGACAACTAGAACCGGATAATTAATAAAACACACCCTTCCAAGTGCCAGATATAACCCGACGATCGCTCTCTAACAGGGCGACGAGGAGAGGATCATCGGGTAGGATTATGCTATACGATGCTATTTGGAGGACTTCAGCCTACTCTCTTCTACATGCTGCAAGACAGAGGCTTCCAGAAGCGTAGTCTACGACATGATTAGTTATCCCCCTCTTATTCTGGCATTCTGCAGTTCAGTCCACATATGATACCCTTATTCCAGTTGATACCAATGCATGCATATGTAGTGTAGGTCCTTGCTTGCGAGTACTTTGGACGAGTACTCACGGTTGCTTTCTCCCTCTTTTCCCCTATCCCTTCTACCTGGTTGTCGCAACCAGATGTTGGAGCCCAGGATCCAGACGCCACCGTCGACAACGACTCCTACTACACCGGAGGTGCCTACTACTACGTGCTGCCCGCTGACGACGACCAGGAGTAGTTTAGGAGGATCCCAGGCAGGAGGCCTGCGCCTCTTTTGATCTGTATCCCAGTTTGTGCTAGCCTTCTTAAGGCAAACTTGTTTAACTTATGTCTGTACTCAGATATTGTTGCTTCCGTTGACTCGTCTATGACCGAGCTCTTGTATTCGAGCCCTCGAGGCCCCTGGCTTGTAATATGATGCTTGTATGACTTATTTTATTTGTAGAGTTGTGTTGTGATATCTACCCGTGAGTCCTTGATCTTGATCGTACACATTTGCGTGCATGATTAGTGTACGGTCAAATCGGGGGCGTCACAAGTTGGTATCAGAGCCAACTGCCTGTAGGAATTCCCCTTTCCAACTCCTTGGCCGAAGTCGAGTTTAGACATTACAAAACTTTTACTAACATGGCTGTGCGGCTTACGGGCCCACGTCGCCATTTGGGTGGTATTAGAATCTTTTATTCCTCGCCTTTACTCTGGGACCCTGATCTCTCTTCTATTCGGGTTAAATGGTTTTGCTAACTCTGACTCTAGGATCTCGTAAATACTTTCTCCCGGAGAGCCCCTTCATTCCAGATGATGGCCTGCTTCACCGGAAGATTCCAAAGATACTCTTTGCTATTCCTCTCGAGACTTTGTGCCCATCACTTTTGCTATTCCCGACCATCGATAAATCCTTATGGATAACTACTTACACTTGCCATTCATACGATCATCCCCCATTGATCTTGTTATTACAAGATACCCCGAAGTCTTCTCTATTGTTCCGAGAATACTTTGTGCCTACTGCCTAGCAGTTCCTTGCCACATGAATACCCCTTCAATTAGATCCTCGCACTTGACGAGTATCCACTCATCCCCAATTGTTCATGTGTTTCACAATGGTCTTCGAAATACCATTCGATCCTCCAAAAATCCTTAGTAGCTTATTGCTCTGCAATACTTGCCTGCTTGCATTATGGATGCTTTCCATATGTCTAGCGATATTCGTTAGTATCCTTAGGCATCGTCTTTTGATCCTATTAATTCAACTTGAGTGCGAATGCACGCAATCATCAATTGATCCTTTTAAATTATCTTTCCGGCTCAGACATTATTTTAAAACATGAGCTGGATCTCGACCAATCAAATTGCTGTCGATTGTACCCTTAAGGCTATTCAACTTATCCATCCCTGATCAGAGCATTGCTTCTGATCCCTTGTCTTGGAATTGATAATTCCTTTGCATTTGAGCCTTGAATTAGTCAGTTGTTTCTAAAGTCTGATCTCCTTGCATTGTTTCTCCCTTTGGTTGAGTACCGATGCTCGCACCAGATCCCTTGAGGACCACCAGATCATTGCTGGATTTTATCCGACAGCGTCCTTCATATTCAATAAGTCTGTGAGCCTTTCCTCGGATACATAATACCTTTGGTAAGTTGTATCCTTTGCTTTCTCAAACATGCTCTACTATCGAGCTGGTGTTATTTATTCTTGAAACTTGTGGTATATGTTTCTAAGAAGCCCCTATGGGTTGAACATATGCTTTCTCTAAACTGTGTGAACTCGAAAGCTTTCACGAGTCATACACCTCTGGTATTTTGCCAGATAAAATTTCAAACACTACAACTTCTTCGAAAGTGAGAAGTGAATGAAAGGTTATGCATTGGAGAAGTGGGAGTCGACCTTGAACTTGTGTTCATGCCCATGGACACGATGTAGATCTTATCATTAAAGCTTCTCTTAAATTAATTATTCCTTCGGTATAAGTTCATCTTATATCTGGGATTTGGCCTTTTGCAATCGTGGCTCCGACCAAGTTCTCCTTTAAATTCTATTTCTCGGACAAGTTAAAGTACTTGTCTTCTGCAGATCAGTACGCCTTCCCAACCTCTATTTTGTTCTACCTTCGAGTATTACCCCCCTGGTATCTCGAGACTATCATGGAACTGCATAACTTCTTATGAGTTCTCCATCAAGTACTACATTATCACTGGTTCCAATTTTTCACGGGCTCTGAGTTATTAAACACTCAAAGACACCGATAACGGAACCGAGTCTGCCCTACGGTTCAGCAACTCTTGATAATCTTCTTTAAGTTCGAGTTTGTACTCGATCATGTCATTCCTAACCTGATCGGCTATATCATTATCGTGCTAAATTTTAACTGTGCTACCTGGTCCTTAATTCCGGAGCACAACTTTCGATGATGAGCTAAGCTTACGTCGATGTTTCTCGTCATATCAGTTCACCTTGAACAACAAGCTTGATTTCAAGTTTGTGCCCTGCCCATGGTTCCAATAACCTTCCGCTTCATCATTCCTTTGATTTGATGTTGTCACTGATTGATTACATCTTGAAATCTCTCGACCAATGTGCCGTGAAGATCATCAACCTTATGAGGTCTTCCTGAATATCAATTGAATTCATGATGAGAAATACCATCCTTGCCCCCGATGAATTGTATTATCATCGGCCACTTTATTGCCTTCCCTCCAACACAAACTTGTTCATATTTTGTGTTATACCTTGAGTTCCTTGCTATACAGCATTTGTTCTTCTTTACCTTGGAATGTTACCACCTTTTATGTCAAGAATGTCGTGGTAATTTTACCACCTCTTGAGAATTCTTGATATAGTAATATCTCTCGCCTTTTGCGTTCATTTCTTGGTCTCCGTATTGTTTCTAACCGGAATACCGACTAATGGTCTGTGATGTGTAAATTCTAAACTTCTAGCAACCCGATTGCTTGAAGTTATTGGTCTACAGTTTCATTCTAAGTCTATTGATTATTGAATCATCATTCAAACATTGATCGTGCTACCTAGTCCAGATTCCTGGGTGCACCCTTCTATCATTGTTCAGTTGTGTATGTTTCCCTCGAGCATACTTCATTATGACATTTGATTCGACAAATGATATTTCCTTGTTCACATAATTGTGGAAATCAATCCTTTGGAAATCTCGATGATTTGTTGTTGAGCCTATCAGCCTCCTCCTCATCCTCTCCTTGGTTTACTGATGAACTCTTGTTTCGGAACTCGCTTCCATAGTTCATTTCCCGAGAATCTTACAATGTCATCTCGTCAAATTGTGCCGCACCTTTTCTTCTCAGGCATCCTAAGTCTGAGGTATCGTGACACCAATCAGATCTGAATCTCAGTCAGATATGATGGTTGGAACATATTTCCAAGAGTTATAACGTTGGTCTTTAGATGACCCGGTAAGGTGGTATCATACCTAGCCCACCTGGCCGGAGGACCTATTGTTGTAGTATCCTTTTTAGCAAGTTTAGCCATTCTTCCGTGAGGAAATTGTAAGACTTATTTCACAAGCTATTCCTTGTGTTTCCAAAATCTGACCTTTGCTTGAATACCATGTCAATGCTTCTTGAAGCATGTTTGTGGTACTCCGATTTTCAATAAGAGCATTGAAAGCGCAATGCTAAGTTTTCTTTAACCATTATCCAAACACCGTTGTATGGGTACTGCCATGAAATTTCTCTCCCCTTACTAAAAGGGTTTTCTACATGATATCCTGCCACGGATATCATGCTCTATTTGTCTTTGGGAAGGATATACCCCTGAAATGTGTGTTTAAACACATTTTCCTTTCCATTCTTCTGTTAAATCTGATAATCATATTTTCCTTTCCATTGTTCTGTTTAACCTTCTTGAGGTTTATATGATCTAAGCAGTAATACGTCACTGCTTTTATAAGCACCTCAGCATACAACTCTGTCAGTAAGACCCTGTTACCATTGTTGATAGCATCCCGGTAACCACCGGTGGACGAGAACTTTGCCTATTGGTCCGCCTCGTTCAACGAGCAGGAAAATGGTTCTCTTCGTCCCTCGCCCTTGGTACCGATGTTGTTGCCGACGTAACTGATAGGCTGATCCTCTGACATGCCTTGCTATCATGACCATGCAAGATGTCAACGCCCATCCCTATTTTAACCCACATGGTGGGCCCATAACCCACAGTTCCACAGGATCGAAACCTGACTCTCCTGTACACCCTGTTGTCAAAGTTATTCCTCGTGCTTGACTTTGTATGTAATTCATGGGCCTCCTGCCTGTTGATCTATTC
Organism: Triticum monococcum; assembly: GCA_034509565.1. Lineage (NCBI taxonomy): Eukaryota > Viridiplantae > Streptophyta > Magnoliopsida > Poales > Poaceae > Triticum > Triticum monococcum. The sequence goes on along the minus strand of CM067843.1, from coordinate 377,614,164 downwards.
TGGTATAAGACGCAATACTTATTCCCGATTGCTTTGAACCGCTTTCACGCCCTGTAACGGGCATCGAACGATTGTCTATCCACTTGAAACTTCTTATGGTACCTTCTTACCTTGCTCTCGGTGTTCTTCATTTATTCAACTCGAGAGATACTCATATGTTCGTTCTTGGGATACCCCAGATGATTTTCCCTTATAACAGCCTATCGTTGTAGGGCTGCCCCTTACCTATTCGTAAGTACGATGGAGTTCCTCGAAGAAAGGACGTCAACTTCATCATGATGCATTGGAATAAAGAACTGAAGACATCAACGAAGGGAGTTAACTTCTTCGAGAAGTTCCATTAGCATATCGTAACCAGAACTTTCCCCTTACTCCCCTCTTAAATCTCGGGACGAGATTTCTTGTAGTGGAGGAGAATTGTGACGCCCGGATAATCATGCTACAGTAATCTCACGCTAATCATGCCACGTCACCTCAGTTACTGTTGCTAATCTATCGTTAGGTCAAAACCGGTCCAAAATTCAAATTCAAAGTTTGGTAAATAATAACAGTTTTCAAAAATTAAAACAAAAATGTTCGGTGGTTGCCGAATAATGCATAGGTAATTATGGTGGAGAAACCACACTTTTATAAAATGTTTAAATAATCCAAAATGAATTAAACAGTAACAAAACCAATTACTTAAAAGCTTTTAAAATATTAAACACTTACAAATTATTTTATTTTAGGCCCTAATTTAATTGTGGTGGTGGCATATTGTTAATACTAATTTAGGTACAACTAATGTATTTTATAAAACTAAGCTATTTGAATTATAAACTTAAAATAGAAAAGAAAAGAAAATAAGAAAAAGGGAAAGACTAGAACAAGAAAAAATAAAAGGAACCCCCCCTCATCTGGGCCTCGGCCCAGCATGCCGATGGGTCGCCAGGCCGGCCCACCCCAGTCCACCTTATCCCCACACCCCCCCCCCTCCCGCAACCCTAATCCCCACTGTCCCCCACTCGCTCTCCCCCTCCTCCCCGATCCAGATCGGATCGAGGGGGGAACGAACCACCCCGCCTCCCTGACGACCGCGCCACCCCTCGCCGTTGGACGCCGCCGCCCGGAGCCCGCGCCACCTCGCCGGCCTCCTCCTCCTCCCCACGCCGGACCTCCCCGCCCTCTTCTCCAGCCATGCTCGGTGCCCGACGCCGCACTTCGCCCGGCCCCGCCGCCATCGCACCTCGCCGGGACGACGTCGTCCTCTCCGTCATCGCCTCGTTCCCGTCTTCCTCCTCATCGGCTCCAACGAGCCTCGCCGCCCCAGATCCCCTGCAACGGGGGTGAGCAACGACCCCCCCTCTTCTTTCCCCTCTCGTCCGGTCGCCACGTCCTCGCCGCGCCTCTCTGTCGTCCGCGCATTCGCGCAGCCCTGCCTGCTGCTGTTGCCGCCGGCAGGTCGCCCACGGCTGTCCCACTCCGCCCATGCCCGAGCACTGCCTAGCTGCACCTCGCCACTGTCGTTGCCGAGCGCGGCCGCCGTTGCCTCGAGCCCCTGCCCGCCGTGTCCGGCCTCCCTCCTCGGCGTCCACAGCGCCGCTCCGGCGTCGACCTCGTGCTTGCCGCGGCCTCCTCCCCCCCCCACATGCAGGCGACGCCCCACGCCCACGGCCCCACTCCGGCGCCGCCCTGCTGCTCTCCTGTCGGCGCCCCCCCTCCGGTTGCCGCCCGCGCATCACCGCGGCCTTGCCCCGCTGCCTCGCGGGCGGGCTCGACCCCGTATGGGTTGCGCCCGCTGCCCGCCTGCCTGTCGCCCGCTATTGGCCCCTGTGCCTATGGCGAACGGGGCCCACCCTGAGAACAAAAAAAAAGAGAAAAGGAAAAGGAATTAAAAATAAATAATAAATAAAATTATTAAGTTAATTAATTAATTAAAGGATTAATTAACTTAATTAATCTTGCTTAATTAACCTAATTAATTAACTAAACTAGTCAAACCTGTTTAGTTAGCCCGAGTCTATGACAGGTGGGTCCCACTGGACCCATAGACCAGTTTGACTTTGGTCAGCTGGGTTTGACCTGCTGACGTCATGGTGATGTCATGCTGACATCACCTTTCACTGTTCTGGATAATGTTCAATTTAAATAATTTAAATAAATCCTAAAAATGATTTAAATCTTTTAAAATTAATATAAAATAAACCATAGCTCGGATGAAAAAACTTTATACATGAAAGTTGCTCAGAACAACGAGACGAATCCAGATACACTCCCCGTTCGTCCGCCACACATTCCTAACCTATCGAACACGCAACTTTCCCCCTCCGGCTCCTCTGCCCGAAAACGCGAAACACCGGGGATACTTTCCCGGATGTTTCCCCCCTTCACCGGTATCATCACGTACCGCGTTAGGGCACCTCTAACGCCGTTACTTGTCATGTCATGCACCACTGTGCATCTGCTTGCTTAAATATTTATTGTTTCTCCCCCCTCTTCTCTCGATAGACACCGAGACCGACGCCGCTACTACTCAGTACGACTACGGAGTTGACGACCCCTCTCTCTTGCCAGAGCAACCAGGCAAGCCCCCCCTTTGATCACCAGATATCGCCTACTCTTCTCTATACTGCTTGCATTAGAGTAGTGTAGCATGTTACTGCTTCCCGTTAATCCTATACTGATGCATAGCCTGTCCTTGCTACTACTGTTGTTACCTTTACCTGCAATCCTAATGTTTAGTATAGGATGCTAGTTTATCATCAGTGGCCCTACATTCTTGTCCGTCTGCCATGCTATACTATCGGGCCGTGATCACTCGGGAGGTGATCACGGGTATATACTATATACTTTATACATGATACATGTGGTGACTAAAGACGGGACGGCTCGTAGGAGCACCCGCGAGTGGATCTTTGAGGCGGAGCGACAGGGCAGGTTCTGACCACCTAGGAGAGAGGTGGGCCTGGCCCTGGTCAGTGTTCGCGGATACTTAACACGCTTAACGAGATCCGGGTATTTGATCTGAGTCTGGCCATTTGGTCTATACGCACTAACCATCTACGTGGGAGCAGTTATGGGTATCCCGGCGTCGTGGTATCAGCCGAAGCCTTCGTGACGTCAGCGACTGAGTGGCGCGCGCCGGATTGGACTGGAAAGCCACTAGGCTAGGTCTGCTTCCGGCCGCGTACGCAACGTGCAGGTGTGCAAAGGGCGATGGGCCCAGACCCCTGCGCCATAGGATTTAGACCGGCGTGCTGACCTCTCTGTTGTGCCTAGGTAGGGCTGCGACGTGTTGATCTTCCGAGGCCGGTCATGACCCAGGAAAGTGTGTCCGGCCAAATGGGATCGAGCGTGTTGGGGTATGTGGTGCACCCCTGCAGGGAAGTTTATCTATTCGAATAGCCGTGTCCCTCGGTAAAAGGACGACCCGGAGTTGTACCTTGAACTTATGACAACTAGAACCGGATACTTAATAAAACACACCCTTCCAAGTGCCAGATATAACCCGACGATCGCTCTCTAACAGGGCGACGAGGAGAGGATCATCGGGTAGGATTATGCTATACGATGCTATTTGGAGGACTTCAGCCTACTCTCTTCTACATGCTGCAAGACAGAGGCTTCCAGAAGCGTAGTCTACGACATGATTAGTTATCCCCCTCTTATTCTGGCATTCTGCAGTTCAGTCCACATATGATACCCTTATTCCAGTTGATACCAATGCATGCATATGTAGTATAGCTCCTTGCTTGCGAGTACTTTGGATGAGTACTCACGGTTGCTTTCTCCCTCTTTTCCCCTATCCCTTCTACCTGGTTGTCGCAACCAGATGTTGGAGCCCAGGATCCAGACGCCACCGTCGGCAACGACTCCTACTACACCGGAGGTGCCTACTACTACGTGCTGCCCGCTGACGATGACCAGGAGTAGTTTAGGAGGATCCCAGGCAGGAGGCATGCGCCTCTTTCGATCTGTATCCCAGTTTGTGCTAGCCTTCTTAAGGCAAACTTGTTTAACTTATGTCTGTACTCAGATATTGTTGCTTCCGTTGACTCGTCTATGACCGAGCTCTTGTATTCGAGCCCTCGAGGCCCCTGTCTTGTAATATGATGCTTGTATGACTTATTTTATTTGTAGAGTTGTGTTGTGATATCTACCCGTGAGTCCTTGATCTTGATCGTACACATTTGCGTGCATGATTAGTGTACGGTCAAATCGGGGGCGTCACAGAGTGCCACGGGCCTCCTTTTATAGATTAAGGGGTCACCACAGTGGCAAAGTGGTCATTATCCACTAATATGATAGCGAACAGTGCTATCATACGTAACTCTACGGGCTGACAGGGTGCATTTAATGCGCGGCTGAGTGTCACATCACTAGACGCCCGGCAAGGCCTGCCGAGCTATCTTGCCAGCTCCGCACCTATTCTCTTGACACGTCACGGGACGGGTGTCATGTGTGGTCTTCTCCTATAGGAAATGGCCGCCATGTGGCGAATGGCTGCCACTTAATCATCTTGCTGCTTGACACCGCACTGATTGACGATATGAGTCGTGCTTGAGTGGTTGGTAGGTGGTTCTGCCCCCGCAAGCCCTGTCGGTGTCAAAACCGGCGGATCTCTAGTAAGGGGTCCCGATCTGTGTGTCTAAGGTCAATGGTAACAGGAGACAGGGGACGCAATGTTTACCCAGGTTCAGGCCCTCTCTATGGAGGTAATACCCTACGTCATGCTTGATTGATATTGATGAATATGAGTATTACAAGAGTTGATCTACCATGAGATCATAATGGCTAAACCCTAGAGGCCTAGCTTGTATGGCTATGGTAATGAATCTCTACCCCCTCCGGACTAAGTCCTCCGGCTTATATAGACACCGGGAGGATCTAGGGTTACACAAGGTTGGTTACAAAGAAAGGAATCTACATATTTGGTCGCCAAGCTTGCCTTCCACGCCAAGGAGAGTCCCATCCGGACACAGGTGCAGTCTTCGGTCTTTGTGTTCTTCACAGCCCATCAGTCGGGCCCATAGCTAACAAGCCGGACGCCCGAGGACCCCTTAGTCCAGAACTCCCTCAGTAGCCCCTGAACCTGGCTTCAATGACAAGGTATCCGGCACGTAGATCTGTCTTCGGCATTGCAAGGTGGGTTCCTCCTTCCGAACTCCAAGATAGTCTTCGGAGGTTTTGATCATGTCCGGACCTGTAACACACACGACACACACAACCGCGGAGAGAATATAATAATCCACGAGTCCAATCTGCTGACAACTTTTCACAACATGGCATCACGTCTGCCCGTTCATAATTTCGAACTGTTCTTCGTTTGTCGCTCCATGTTTTGAGACGCGGTTGCCATTGGCACGTCTTGTCGAAGAAGACATCGTGTCCCCTTATTGTGGGATTCTCATCAATACGGGCGTGGGTAACCCAACCGTGCCGTTTACACAGCCCTTGGGAGTAAGCAAATTTTAAGGCGAGTGGGGAGGCGTTCAATATTCACTGCGCTTATAAGGAGATAAGAATCCCCTTTCTTCTCCCACGCCTTCTCTCTTTGTGACGCCCCGAGACCGTTGCGCCAGGTGTCTTCCAGTTATTCGCCGACGTTGCCATGTCTTTTGCTTGCGTGTTGCATTTCATCATGTCATCATGTGCATTGCATCATCATGTTTTCAAAACCTGCATCCGTCCGGGTTCCCCCGGTTCCGTCCGTTGTCCGTTCTGAGCCCAGACACACTTGCACACGCCCGCGGCATGTCCGAAATAGTATTTTATAAGTGGCCAGAAAATGTTCTCGGAATGGGTTGAGAGTTGGCGTGCGGTCTTATTACAGTGTAGATAGGCCGCCTGCCAAGTTTCATCGCATTCGGGGTTCATTTGATAGCCCAACCGTTAAACTATAGTGGCATTATAGCTGGTCTAACGTCGGACGTTTTTCGGTCTCCGGAAACCCTGTCGGGCCTCTCTCTCTCTCTCTCTCTTCTTTTCTCTCAGCTCGAGCCCTTCACCACAGCCCACAAGTTCCAATCGACCCCTCGCATGCATGTCCGAAATTGTCCCGGACCCGACCCGGACAGTTGTCACCGTTGGATCCGGATCATCCCCAAACATCTACAAAACGTCTTCGTTTTGTTTTTTGGACTCCCTAACCAATTTATTCTCGACCGCCCGATTACGATCGGACGGATCGAATGCCCCCCTAACCTAATCCAACAACATATATATAGAAGGCAACCCTAATTTTGAGGAGAGTTTTCCCATCCATCCACTCCTTCCGCCGCCACCCTCTCTCCAAATCCTCCTCGGAGTCCACATCGAGCCAACCACACACCACCAGCCAGATCCAAAATTTCACCCACTTCCCTCCTGTCTCCTCGCTGGTTGGAGCCTCTGAAGCCGCAGCTCCTGCCCGCGGAGCCCCTCATCCCCGTGCCCCTGGTTCGCTCGATCCAGAGGAGAGGAGCACGCCATCATCAAGCTCCTCCCGCTTGCTCCTCCCTCCATGGCGTCGTCGTCGCCGGCGACTGAACCTACAGCAAGCCTCTACTCCTGCAGGACCCCGCGACCATGAGGAGGCTATGCGAGTGGCGCTGCTGCACCTCGTAACCATCACCTGCCCGCCGGAATCCCCTACCCGCCGTCTCTCTTTGCTTCCTTCCCCTGCTTCCTTCTCTGAACCTCTCTCTCTCTTTTCTTCAGACAACAACAGCAGTCGCTGCATTCTTCTCGCCGGTGAGCCCAGGGGTTGAGCCGCGTGCCCCTTAAGCGTGACCCGCTCGATCCTCTGCTTCATCGACCTGCTTCACTTCCCCTTGAGCCAGATCCGCGCCAAGGCCCAGCTCGCCTCGATCCGGTCTCCATGCGCAGCCCAGCGCCGCGCCAAGCCCGCAGCCCCGCTGACCTCTGCTTCCACTTCTTCGAGCAGGAGCGCTCATCCAAGTCATGTGTTGCCTCAGTTCGAGAGGAGGACGACGGGGTCGACTCCCCCGTTGACTGCGTCGCATCCACAAGAGTTCGTCGGGTGGGATCAAAGGCCCAGATGCGCGCCCTGTGGTTCTCCCTCCTCCACCGAATGGGCCGAGGCCCATGGTGAGCCTCCGGCGCCCCTGCAACTGTTGGGCCAGGCTGCAGATTTGGCCCAGCGTATATTTTTTTCCAGATATGCGATTTTGTCTTTTATTCCAGAGACGACTGTTTTACAGAAACCCCCCTATTGTTCATGTATATTTTATCTCTCAAACGATGCATCGTATTAAAACAATTTATATGTGAAATATGCTTAGATTTTCATCTAGTTTAAAAATATGCAACTTTCATCCATGTTAAAAATGTTTAAGATGATGTTTGCAAATATTTTGCTCCTATGTCATGTTGAAATGATTTAATTCATAACTTAATAACCGTAGCTCGGTTTGAAATAATCTTTTGATGTAAATGGGGTGGAAAAATGCCTAGTTCAACATGGTGTACTTGTTTTGCATGTTTAATAACTCTAAAATTGTGTTTAGGGCAGATCAGTACCAAACCTAATATATGCATATGGAGATTTATCGGAATTGTTGTTCGTTGCTTCCGGCCTCATTTAAACTTGCCTAGATATGTAGTTTTCATTTGCTTCACTCTCTTGCCATGTTTAACAACATTTAATATTGTTGGGTACATAAACGAGATCGAATTAAATAACTTGAATGTGGTGTTTCGTCAATATGCAACGGAGTTGCATATTGAGCTCCAGTTAATTTGTAGGTTTGTTTGTGCACTTTGCCATGCCATGCCTGATTAAACCAGACATGCATCATACTTGTTTGCGCATCGTGCCATGATTATGTGATGGTTGTTTACTATGTTGTGTGCTTCTTTTCGGTGTTCCTTCTTCGGGTTGGTTCCGATAACGTCGCGTTTGTGAGGACCCGTTCGTCTACGTCCGTTTGTCTTCTTCATGGACTCGTTCTTCTTTCTTGCCAGATTTTAGGCAAGATGACCATACCCTCGAAATAACTTCTATCTTTGCTTGCTAGTTGCTATCTCTTTCGCTATGCCTACGTTGTGATACCTACCACTTGCTTATCATGCCTCCCATATTGTTAAGCCAAGCCTCTAACCCACCTTATCCTAGCAAACTGTTGTTTGGCTATGTTACCGCTTTGCTCAGCCCCTCTTATAGCGTTGTTAGTTGCAGGTGAAGATTAAACTTTGTTCCTTGTTGGAACATGGTGATGTTGTTCCTTGTTGGAACATGGATATTTTGTTGGGATATCACAATATCTCTTATTTAATTAATGCATCTATATACTTGGTAAAGGGTGGAAGGCTCGGCTTTATGCCTGGTGTTTTGTTCCGCTCTTGCCGCCCTAGTTTCCGTCATATTGGTGTTATGTTCCCGGATTTTGTGTTCCTTATGAGGTTGGGTTATAATGGGAACCCCTTGACAGTTCGCCTTGAATAAAACTCCTCCAGCAAGGCCCAACATTGGTTTTATCATTTGCCACCTAGCCTTTTTCTTTCCCTTGGGTCGGCCAGCCCAAGGGTCATCTTATTTTAACCCCCCCGGGCCAGTGCTTCTCTAAGTGTTGGTCCAACCCAGAGCACCGTGCGGGGCCGTCCCTTGGTAACTTGGGTTACGTTGGCTCCCGTACGCTGACCTTATCTGGTGTGCCCTGAGAACGAGATATGTGCAGCTCCTATCGGGATTTGTCGGCACAGCGGGTGGTCTTGCTGGACTTGTTTTACCATTGTCGAGGATGTCTTGTAATCGGGATTCCGATCCTGATCGGGTCTTCCCGCTAGAAGGAATATCCTTCGTTGACCGTGAGAGATTGTGATGGGCTAAGTTGGGACACCCCTGCAGGGTTTTGAACTTTCGAAAGCCGTGACCGCGGTTATGGGCAGATGGGAATTTGTTAATGTCCGGTTGTAGAAAACCTGAAGTTCACCTTATTATGGGTTTTTATCAGTTATGCCCCCGGTTGTGTCCCACTACTCAGTTTTGCCACTAGCAATTTCAACTGCTCAAAAATGCCATCGCTTCATTAGACACATGCTCAAAAATGCCACTAAACATCATTATTGTGATCTCAAATCTCTTTTGCCATGTTATAATGACATAAATACCTATGAACCAAAATGCCAACTCTCCCTCTATCTCACTACAATAAAGTATGGGGCCCACTTGATCCCAACATCGTTCTTATTTTCCTATAAAATTATTTGCTTGGTTACTCCTAACAAGTGGGGCCACACATATCATTGTGAGATAGAGAGAAATAACATGTGGGTATAGGCTTATTTTTGTCATAGAACATGGTCAACGGGTTTGACGTAAAAATAACAATGTCTAATGGCATTTTTGAGCAAACATCTAACAGAACGATGGCATTTTTGAGATATCTAATGGCATTTTTGAGCAAGCATCTCACGAATTGATGGCATTTTTGAGCAGTTGTAACTTCTAATGGCAAAATTGAGTAGTGGGACACAACATAAATGATAAAAACCCTAATTAAAATACATGCGTATGTAATCGTGATGGTGTCTTCTCGGCGGAGTCCGGGAAGTGAACACGGTGTTGGAGTTATGCTTGACGTAGGTTGTTCTAGGATCACTTCTTGATCATAGTTGTTCGACCGTGCTTTTTCCTTCTCTTCTCGCTCTCTTTTGCGAATAGGTTAGCCACCATATATGCTAGTCGCTTGCTGCAGCTCCACATCATGCCTTTACCTTACCCATGAGCTTAAATAGTCTTGATCGCGAGGGTGTGAGATTGCTGAGTCCCCGTGACTCACAGATACTTCCAAAACCAGCTTGCAGGTACCGATGAGACCGTGCAGATGACGCAACCAAGCTCAAGGAGGAGCTCGATGAAGATCTTGTCCTTTGTCTTGCTTCGTTCCTAGTTGGTCAGTAGTGGAGCCCGGTTGGGGTCGATCGGTGGACCTTGTCGCATTTGGGCTTGCTCTTTATTTTGGTTCCGTAGTCGGACCTTGATTGTATTTGGATGTTGTAATGCTTTATTCATGTATTGTGTGAAGTGGCAATTGTAAGCCAACTATGTATCTCTTTCCCTTATGTATTACACGGGTTGTGTGAAGATTACCTCACTTGCGACATTGCTTTCAATGCAGTTATGCCTCTAAGTCATGCTTTGACACGTGGGAGATATAGCCGCATCGAGGGCATTACAAGTTGGCATCAGAGCCTTCCCCGACCTTAGGAGCCCCCTGCTTGATCGAATCGCTGGCGTTGTTGAGTCTAAAAAAAGTTTTGAGTCATTTAGGATTATATATCGGAGAGTAGGATTCTTTTTACTCGTCAGTCCCTTCGTCGCTCTGGTGAGGCATCCTAACATAGAGTTTTGACTCTTCTCTTCGCAAATTTCACTAAAAAAAGTTTAGGATCACGTGGGTATATTGGAATCGTTCCGATGGTTTTGTGACGAGAACATTGTTCTTGGTGCCTCCTGACATTTTGGGGTTGTGGCAGTGTCCCGGGGAGTTGAGCTCCGAGGTGTTGTCGTCACAATTTTATCGTTGCAGTTCTGGAATACCTGAGTTTAGTTTCGCCGACATCGAAAATCTCTTTTATGCAGTTGTTGGTGATATAACCTCGACGCCACCCAGTACTGGGGCGGGAGTTCGGGAGTATTGCCATAACTTGTATAACATATGCTTTTCGAAGGTTGAGGTAAACGATTTCTGAAGGTTTCTTGGTTATGTGTTGAAGGATGGATACAGCTGGATGTAGGATTTGCTAGTTTTGGGTGAGATATTATGCTTCCCCTGTATCCCCAACACCTGATTGCATAACCGGAAAGTTTCGGGAGATTATAAGTGGGAATTCAAGTAGCTCTTAGGATATCTTTCCAACAGATGTATGATATGAAATTGGGGTTCGACGTCTAGTGGTCCGCCTATTCACGGTTGGTTTTAAAGTGGTCTTGTTGTGTCTTAAAGAGTCCTTGGCCATGCCGGCTCGGGGACGCTTCGTATGTCATGTGCACTGCCTTGTACATGATGGTGCTGTACGATCGAGCCCGTGTAGGCCCCACCATGAAAACTTCGGACGAAATCTGTATCATATGTTTGTCCGGCTTATTCTGCAAGCCAATCCTTTGTTTTGTTTGAGTTGTGGTATTCGAGTTGCTTCGAAGTCAAGTGTTGATTCCATACGTTTCCTAAATGGTGTTCTCATACTTCTATGTGAATACTAACCCTTCATGATAATCAAGATTGTCTTGCCAATCCTTTTCAACCGGTGTGCTCCTCTTCAAATGGATCCAATCTTGTCAACATCCACAAGATCAATTATCAGTTCTTCTCAATGGTGTTTGCTTCATCCGTTCCAAGTTTCCTTTATTTTCCCACCCTCCCACCCTTTTTCTTCAAGGACTAATATTTCTTAATCAAGTATCATCTTATTGATGAGAAGTCTCTCCATTCTTTTCCGTTAATGTTCTTATCCGGTGATTCTCATGAAGATCCTAACGGAGCCTCAAGTTCATCATTCTTCATTCTTTTCATTTCCGGTGGTTTCAAGTCAAGCTTTGTTGATCATATTTTTTTCCTCGTTACAATGCTTTTCTTATGCCGGTGCACCTCATAATAATTCACTTCTCGCTACTCATTTGTTCCGGAGTGCTCAAGATGTCTCGAAGATTCGTGTTTCCACTCTTAATCCGTTCGAGCTATTTTGAGGATGTTATCTCATTCAAGTCATTTAATTCTACCGGTGCAATCTCTCTTCAAAATCGTTCAACGGTGTATCTTTTGAGTGGGCCCTAACCCACAGGTCTTTTCCCAGGATCTTACCTGACTCTTCAAATTTTCCCAGAGCTTTTCAAATTCATTACAAAGTGTGACATAAGAATGAATTTTCACCAATCAGATGTTTTTCTCCAAGATCTTTCAAACTCTTTTCATCTTTGGCTCAACCTCTCCTCTTTTAATCATTCCGGAGTGTCTCAATGATTCATGGTGGTGTTTCTCGTCGTAATTCTCAGATTTTGAAGACGAAGAAGAATTTTTCCTCCATATCCTACTCCATTCTCTTCAAGATTCGTCATTCTAGCTTGTTGCCTTCCTCTCATAATTGCTTTCGATTGTGAGAATACTTTTCACCTATCCGGAGCATTTCATGAGATGTTTCCATTTCTTTACTCTGGAGGCCATCATCTTAGAAGTATTCATTCTCCAACCGACCGATGAATGATTCAAATATTCTCTAATCAGTTCAGGATCTATTCGTTCTCATGTATCTAGATTGTCTCAAGTATCTTCATTCATTTCATGATTCTTACCGGTGATTCATTCTTTTATTTCGTTTGTTTTTCAATTCTTACGGTGGTTCGTTCAAGATTTCTCTTCCTTGTTTAACATATCAATTTATTCGTTGTTCTAATCCTACCGGTGATTCGTCGAAGACCTTCTCAAGATTGTGCTATATCTTTCTTAATCTTTCTACAAGAATAAGTAGTATGCCAAATCCATTGCTTGTCATGAATTTAATTGGTGAGGGTTACGCATAACATAATTCTTATTCTTGCTTCATCCAAATGATGGATTCGTTCCTCCGGAGTTTGTTCTCAATGACTAATTCTCGTTGTCAGTTGTTCATCTTCTCTTTTTCCTAGAGTTCCAACCTCTTTCAATTATATCACCACGGAGATTCATCTAAATCGTTACAAGGATTCACCTTGTGTTTTCAACTTCTCTTTCCTGTCGTTTGAGCATTCTTTATTACCGGAGTTCTTCATGGAGGCTCTACATGTTGGTTCATAAAGGATTTAATTCTTTCTCGAAATGTTCTTCAAGATTATTTTCAGAGGAGCTCAAGCATTCTTCATCTTGCAATCCGGAGTGCAATTCTTTCTACCGTATCATCGGAGGTGGTATTATGTCATTCTTGATAGTTCATATTTCATGATCCACATGTTGTTAAGAATGAGGTATTTTAAAATCCATCAACCTCTTCGTTGGAGTTATCTTGTGTCATGTTTCACCTAAAGCCTTCCCTAAGGATTGTTGCTATTTATGGTGCTCATAAACGACCCAAGTTCTTCTTCTATCCTCTCGGTGAGATAAGTTTCTCGTCTTCTTGTTCATATCAATCCAATCTATTGTTGTCGTTAGTGGCAGGTTGTCACCTCATAATTTTGGGATGTCTTCCATAAGTCCACATCAAGCTTAAGCTTTCGTTGTTGATAATCCAACAACTCTGTTCAACTTTTTCTTTGTAAGCTTTCTCTTTCAATTTTATTTGCGAGAGTTGTCATTCGTCTTCTCCGTTCTTTTCTTTCCAACCATCTAGTTTTCCATTCATTCGTTCCGAAGGCATTGCGATGTTGCTTTCTTCACTCATCATCTCGGATTGCCAGGACCATGTTCTTTTCATGCTTATCCATTTAACCGGAGTGTCGTGCCATCTTTCCAAGTTCTCTCATCTTATCAAGTTTTCTTCCCTTCTCAACCGGAGTGCTGTCTGAAACCTTTCTTACCCCTTGTGCCATTCTTTCAATAGTTCCGGAGGCAGTGTATTGTTGTTTTCATCAAGTATCCCCTCATCTTGTCAAATTCATGTTAAATTCCTTCCATTTTCAGTCGTGGTGCTGCCCAAATTATATCATTCTTATTCCTTCTCTATCTTGTTTTAACCGAAGTGTCGTCATAATTGATCTTTATCGATCATTGTACATTTTTTACCGGAGTTTTTGCATGTACTTCTTGTCCATTGCAATCCTTTTCTTTTGTGTTTCAACCTACAAGGTTCTCGTAATGTTCCTTGTTCCTCTTTTCTAATGAAGGTTTTCAACCGTGTTCATATTCGTTGTATTCTGTCTTTCAATTGTTTAAAGGTTCATTGGTTTCACTCATTTGTCAAAGAAGCAACTTAGTTTTACATCTTCCCTTTCTCTTCCGTTTTCCCTCCGGTGCCATTCTAGATCTCGGGACGAGATCCTCTCATAGTGGTGGAGTGTTGTGACGCCCCGAGACCGTTGCGCCAGGTGTCTTCTAGTTATTCGCCGACATTGCCATGTCTTTTGCTTGCGTGTTGCATTTCATCATGTCATCATGTGCATTGCATCATCATGTTTTCAAAACCTGCATCCGTCCGGGTTCCCCCAGTTCCGTCTGTTGTCCGTTCTGAGCCCAGACACACTTGCACGTGCCCGCGGCATGTCCGAAATAGTATTTTATAAGTTGTCGGAAAATGTTCTCGGAATGGGTTGAGAGTTGGCGTGCTGTCTTATTATAGTGTAGATAGGCCGCTTGCCAAGTTTCATCGCATTCGGAGTTCGTTTGATAGCCCAACCGTTAAACTATAGCGGCATTATAGCCGGTCTAATGTCGGATGTTTTTCGGTCTCCGGAAACCCTTCCGGGCCTCTCTCTCTCTCTTCTTTTCTCTCAGCTCAAGCCCTTCTGCACAGCCCACAAGTTCCAATCGACCCCTCGCATGCGTGTCCGAAATTGTCCCGGACCCGACCTGGACAGCTGTCACGGTTGGATCCGGATCATCCCCAAACATCTACAAAACGTCTCCGTTTTGTTTTTTGGACTCCCTAACCAATTTATTCTCGACCGCCCGATTACGATCGGACGGATCGAATGCCCCCCTAACCTAATCCAACAACATATATATATACATAGAAAGCAACCCTAATTTTGAGGAGAGTTTTCCCATCCATCCACTCCTTCCGCCGCCACCCTCTCTCCAAATCCTCCTCGGAGTCCACATCGAGCCAACCACACACCACCAGCCAGATCCAAAATTTCACCCACTTCCCTCCTGTCTCTCGCTGGTCGGAGCCTCCGAAGCCGCAGCTCCTGCCCGCGGAGCCCCTCGTCCCCGTGCCCCTGGTTCGCTCGATCCATAGGAGAGGAGCACGCCATCGTCAAGCTCCTCCCGCTTGCTCATCCCTCCATGGCGTTGTCGTCGCTGGCGACTGAACCTGCAACAAGCCTCTACTCCTGTAGGACCCCGCGACCATGAGGAGGCTATGCGAGCAGCGCTGCTGTAACTCGTCACCATCACCTGCCCGCCGTCTCTCTTTGCTTCCTTCCCCTGCTTCCTTCTCTAAACCTCTCTCTCCCTCTCTTTTCTTCAGACAACAACAGCAGTCGCTGCATTCTCTCGCCGGTGAGCCCAGGGGTTGAGCCGCGTGCCCCTGCCTCCTTCCCCATGCCCGGATCCGGTCTCCACCGCTGCGGATCCGCCTCCCCAGCGTTCCCACGCACTAGACCTCGCCGAAGACGCGCTAGGCCGCCGCCGACGTCCTGCTCCAAGGCGAAGCGCGGCCCGCTCGATCCTCTGCTTCGTCGACCTGCTTCACTTCCCCTTGAGCCACATCCGCGCCAAGGCCCAGCTCGCCTCAATCCGATCTCCACGCGCGGCCTAGCGCCGCGCCAAGCCCGCAGCCCCACTGACCTCTGCTTCCACTTCTTCGAGCAGGAGCGCTCGTCCAAGTCACGTGATGCCTCTGTTCGAGAGGAGGACGACGGGGTCGACTCCCCCGTTGACTGCGCCGCATCCACATGAGTTCCTCGGGTGGGATCAAAGGCCCAGCTGCGCGCCCTGCGGTTCTCCCTCCTCCACCGAATGGGCCGAGGCCCATGGTGAGCCTCCAGTGCCCCTGCAACTGTTGGGCCAGGCTGCAGATTCGGCCCAGCGTATATTTTTTTTCCAGATATGCGATTTTGTCTTTTATTCTAGAGACGATTGTTTTACAGAAACCCCCTGTTGTTCATGTATATTTTATCTCTCAAATGATGCATCGTATTAAAACAATTTATATGTGAAATATGCTTAGATTTTTATCTAGTTTAAAAATATGCAACTTTCATCCATGTTAAAAATGTTTAAGATGATGTTTGCAAATATTTTGCTCCTATGTCATGTTGATATGATTTAATTCATAACTTGATAACCGTAGCTCGGTTTTAAATAATCTTTATATTTAAATGGGGTGGAAAATGCCTAGTTCAACATGGTGTACTTGTTTTACATGTTTAATAACTCTAAAATTGTGTTTAGGGCAGATCAGTACCAAACCTGATATATGCATATGGGGATTTACCAGAATTGTTGTTCGTTGCTTCCGGCCTCATTTAAACTTTCCTAGATAGGTAGTTTTCATTTGCTTCACTCTCTTGCCATGTTTAACAACATTTAATACTGTTGGGTACATAAACGAGATCGAACTAAATAACTTGAATGTGGTGTGTCGTCAATATGCAACGGAGTTGCATATTGCACTTAATTTGTAGGGTTGTTTGTGCACTTTGCCATGCCATGCCTCATTAAACCGGACATGCATCATACTTGTTTGCGCATCGTGCCATGATTATGTGATGGTTGTTTACTATGTTGTGTGCTTCTTTCCGGTGTTGCTTCTTCGGGTTGGTTCCGATAACGTCGCGTTTGTGAGGACCCGTTTGTCTACGTCCGTTTGTCTTCTTCATGGACTCGTTCTTATTCCTTGCGGGATTTCAGGCAAGATGATCATACCCTGGAAATCACTTCTATCTTTGCTTGCTAGTTGCTCGCTCTTTTGCTATGCCTATGCTGCGATACCTACCACTTGCTTATCATGCCTCCCATATTGTTAAGCCAAGCCTCTAACCCACCTTATCCTAGCAAACCGTTGTTTGGCTATGTTACCGCTTTGCTCAGCCCCTCTTATAGCGTTGTTAGTTGCAGGTGAAGATTGAAGTTTGTTCCTTGTTGGAACATGGTGATGTTGTTCCTTGTTGGAACATGGATATTTTTTTGGGATATCACAATATCTCTTATTTAATTAATGCATCTATATACTTGGTAAAGGGTGGAAGGCTCGGCCTTATGCCTGGTGTTTTGTTCCACTCTTGCCGCCCTAGTTTCCGTCATATCGGTGTTATTTTCCCGGATTTTGTGTTCCTTACGTGGTTGGGTTATAATGGGAACCCCTTGACAGTCCGCCATGAATAAAACTCCTCCAGCAAGGCTCAACATTGGTTTTACCATTTGCCACCTAGACTTTTTCTTTCCCTTGGGTCGGCCAACCCAAGGGTCATCTTATTTTAACCCCTCCGGGCCAGTGCTTCTCTAAGTGTTGGTCCAACCTAGAGCATCGTGTGGGGCCGTCCCTTGGCAACTTGGGTTAAGCTGGCTCCCGTACGCTTAGCTTATCCGGTGTGCCCTGAGAACGAGATATGTTTAGCTCCTATCGGGATTTGTCGGCACAGCGGGTGGTCTTGCTGGACTTGTTTTACCATTGTCGAGGATGTCTTGTAACCGGGATTCTGAGCCTGGTCGGGTCTTCCCGCTAGAAGGAATATCCTTCGTTGACCATGAGAGCTTGTGATGGGCTAAGTTGGGACACCCCTGCAGGGTTTTGAACTTTCGAAAGCCGTGCCCGCGGTTATGGGCAGATGGGAATTTGTTAATGTCCGGTTGTATAAAACCTGAAGTTGACCTTAATTAAAATACATCAACCGTGTGTGTAACCGTGATGGTCTCTTCTCGGCGGAGTCCGGGAAGTGAACACGGTGTTGGAGTTATGCTTGACGTAGTTTGTTCAAGGATCACTTCTTGACCATAGTTGTTCGGCCGTGCATTTGCCTTCTCTTCTCGCTCTCTTTTGCGAATAGGTTAGCCACCATATATGCTAGTCGCTTGCTGCAGCTCCACATCATACCTTTACCTTACCCATGAGCTTAAATAGTCTTGATCGCGAGGGCGTGAGATTGCTGAGTCCCCGTGACTCACAGATACTTCCAAAACCAGCTTGCAGGTGCCGATGAGACCGTGCAGATGTCGCAACCAAGCTCAAGGAGGAGCTCGATGAAGATCTTGTCCTTTGTCTTGCTTCATTTCTAGTTGATTAGTAGTGGAGCCCAGTTGGGGTCGATCGGGGGACCTTGTCGCATTTGGGGTTGCTCTTTATTTTGGTTCCATAGTCGGACCTTGATTGTATTTGGATGTTGTAATGCTTTATTCATGTATTGTGTGAAGTGGCGATTGTAAGCCAACTATGTATCTCTTTCCCTTATGTATTACATGGATTGTGTGAAGATTACCTCACTTGCGACATTGCTTTCAATGCGGTTATGCCTCTAAGCCGTGCTTCGACACGTGGGAGATATAGTGGCATCGAGGGCGTTACACTCTTCCTCTGCCCTTCCACTCTTGAGCTCCAGCGCCCAAGTTCCAGTACAAAAAAAATACACTTCTGTGATGATACGTGTTTGTCACAGTAGGTCGCGTTTTTTGTCATGCATGTACATCCATGACAAATTTATGACAGAATGAAGATAGTCATACCTGTGCTGTCGTAGAAGTGTTCCATGACATTACCAAAATTATCATCACGGAAGTTTGCACTTCCATGACGATAAATCGCGCCTCACAGAAGTGCTTTCGTCAAGGGTGACCAACACGTGGCATCCACCGTAATGAAATGCCGTTAAGCTATCGGGTCGGGTTTTGGATCCGATAACCCGTTAACAGCCCCGACCAATGGGGATTTTCCATGTGTAAAATCATCATTGGCTGGAGGAAACACGTGTTGGCTCATCGTCGGGACAGATGTTATCCACTCATTGGACAGAAGGCGCCTATGATACGTTGACACGTGGCATGACCCAACAGAGGCCCATTCATGTGAAAAGGCCGGCCCGTTTGACTTGGTCAAAAGGTGGCAGGCCGGCCCATGGAAAGTATGTTAACAGCCTGTTCGCATATAGCCCATTTACAACCTGCTAACCTAAGGCCCATTACGCCCTATCCGAATTAGGCCCAGTAGCGTCATCTAGGCCATCCAATATGATTCCAGCCCGTTTTCACTTCTGGCCCATGTATGGCCCATGACGTCTTTCGGCCCATATGAGGCCCTATGTAACTCTTGGCCTATTAACGGCCCGTGGTGAAACTGGCCCGTAATGAACAGTGTATCACTTTACACCCATTAACGGCCCGTGGTGAAACTGGCCCATAATGAACAGTGTATCACTTTATACCCATTAACGGCCCGTTATTCCGTTGGGCCGTCTCCAAGCCCATGTTATCTTTCAGCCTTCTCAGAGCCCATTTATTCTTGGGTTCATTTCTAGCATTCGTTTACTTATGGCCCATTACTATCATTTTCTCCTTGTGGGCCAAATTCAGCCTGTGGTTACAGTCGGCCCGTTTGTGGTCCGTTAATATGTCGGGCCGTTTTCATAGCATCATCAAATACGGCCTATTAACAATGGCCCGTTATGGTCGGCCCATGAATGGACGATTCCCACTCTAGCCCGTTTACGGCCAGAATGCGATCTGTTTGGCCCATGTTTGTCCAATCGATCATACGGCCCGTATAAGGCCCATTGATGACACGGCCAGTAGAAGGCCCATTGATGATACGGCCCGTAGAAGGCCAATTGTTTCTACGGCCCGTAGAAGGCCCACTGTTTCTATGGCCCGTAAAAGGCCCAGTATTTATATGGCCTGTAGAAGGCCCACTGTTTCTACGGCCTGTAGAAGGCCCACTGTCACTATGGTAAATATTAGCCCATGGTTATTGTGGCCTAGTTTTAAAAAATAGGTTACTGCAGCCACTAGCAAACCGTAGAAAAAGAACTACACTGACTACAAGCAAACAAATAAACAAGACAACAAGGAAATAAATAAGCAAGCAACTTACACTAGGCTATCACGGCTATTACACGTATTACATCCACTAGGCATCAAAGTTTGCCACCAGTGCAAATATAGGGAACACAGCAACATATAAACGCCGCAGCAAAACAAGTCCAGAACTGAAACCACTTCAGAAGAGCTCAAGAAACAATATCCTGGGTACCCATAATGTTGGCAAGATGCTTAGCAAGGTTATTAACTTTCTCTTGTTTGGCGCTTAAGTCCTCCAGCGCTTGCTGTTGCACCAGAAAGTATGCATCTGAATTCTGCAGGGACTTCCTCAGTCCTTCGGCTTCCTGTCGCATAACATCTGATCGATGTCTTTCAACTTGAAGTTGAGAGTCAAGAAGCCGAACTGATTCAGGCAATGAGTTCGAAGAGATGGTGCCAGCAGTGGTACAGTAACTCGAACACTACATCAAGACAGGACTTTGGGGTTGTCTCAGTGTCTTCAATATAGTTTTTATCAGCTTTCTTGGAGACCAACAGGGATGTCTCACTATCTTGAACCTTATCTGCATTACTCCCTTTACCATTGCATAACAGGGTACTCTTCTCCAATATTTTATCCACGTTCTAAAAGAGAAACAAACAAACACATCTCAGGTTTACAATGTAGTATATGAAACTCATTTTGGTAAACCAGTTCAGTAGTAAGGTGGACAGGATAACAGTATGAAGCAAACATATATCTATGTAGTATGGTCACTGTATGGTCTATATCATTCTAGTTTATGTTGCCAAATCAACATAGATACAGTTCAAATCATATCTATTTAAGACAAAGCAGCATAGACAGAATATAAGTGTGGGAAACTACACAGCAATAACAACACTTGTAATGTGCATGGCATGAGAACATAAATGTTTATTCAATTGAAACTGAAACCAACATAGAGCAAGTTACAACATCAAACAGCCAAACACATTGAAGAAACAGGTTTAAAACATACCTGTTGCGCCATTGGAGTTTCAATTGCATCCTTCAAATTTGAAATTAGTTGGTATCAGTAAATACAGTGATGCAAGAGAAAAGTAGTATGAACCATAGCTACGGAACCTGACCTGAGAACAATTCTTCTTCTGCTTTAAGCGTTGATTTCGGGTTCGGAGTGGTGGTCCTCGTGATTTGGGCACTGCAGTTGCCTTACTAACTACTCGTGTTTGGGTGCTCTGTGGTGGAGACGGTGATGTGTCAACGGGAACGGGGTGTCTATCTGCTGGGGTTGGGGTTAGAAGGGGTGTAGCTGGTTCTTTGTCCAACTGGGTAGGGGTACAATCTGCATGATTGTGGGTTATGTGTGGTGGGGCTGGTTCTTGGGCAAGTACAACCGTGGTTCTATCTGCATCGACAGGTAGCACGATCTTTTCTGAAGACCGTGTTTTTACTCCCACAGATACTGCCATCACTCCCTCCAATTGAAATGGCTGATAAACAAGAAAAGTAATTGAATGTACAGACATTGTAAGATAGATAGGTGCAATGGATAGTAGGGAAGAAAACAGGGCATGAAATAATTCACATTTATGTTGTCTAAGCAAACAGAATAGCAGGACATAATTTCACATATATGATGGCTAATTAAACAAGATAGCATGACACAATTTCACATGTATGATGGCTAACTAAACAGGATAGAATGGCATACTTCAAAATATGATGACTATGTAAACAGGATGACATGATATAACTATACGGTGTGTCTATTAAAGTGATTGGCATGCCATAAATCACAAACATACCATCGATGGAAACATGATGGCATGATATAATTCACGGATAGAATGACATAATTTAAATATGATGACTATGTAAACAGGATGAGATGATATAGCTATATTATGTCTTTAGAAAATGGGTTGGCATGCCATAATTCAGATACATGTTGTCTATGTAAACATCATGGCATGACATAATTCAAATATATGATTTATATACTAAGGAAGTGAGCAGAGGGCAATCGCATATATGATGTGTCAACTAAGGAGATGGCATTCAATATTGTGTATATGATGTAAAAACTAAGCATTGCAATACAACATATGCATTATATGAGTAATATAACCCTGCCAAGTTTGAGCATACACCTCAGGGGGATAATAGGATTGGTCATCTACCTCTGAATCCTCCTCTGAAGAGCTATCTGTAACCAGCAAGATATTTGCTTCAGCAGGTAGCATTGTCTGCTCTGAAGACCTTGTTTTCACTCCAGATTTCTCCATCGCCAATTCAAATGGCTGATGCACAAGAAGACCAGTTGAATATACAAACATTGTCGACAAAAGCAATGAGAAATACAAAAAAAGGACGGCATGATATAATTCACATATATGACGCTTGCCTAAACAACATGGCATTGCATAATTCACATACATAATGCCTTGCAACAAGATAACATTGCATAATTCACATATATAATGTCTTGCAACAAGATGGCATTGCATAATTCAAATATATGGTAATTAGACACTAAACAGGTGGCATTCACACAAAGCATGTCTAAACTAAGCAAATGACATAGCAATGCAAGATACCATACGCACGATATGAGCAACATAACCCTGCCAAGTTAGGGAATGCACCTCGGGGGGGGGGATATGACTGGTCATCTGTCTCTGAATCCTCCTCTGAGGACCTATCGGTAACCAGCAAGACATGCGCTTCGTCATATAGCATTGTCTGCTCTGAAGACCTTGTTTCCACTCCAGATTTTTCCATGACCGTGCCAAATGGCTGATGCACAGGAAGAGTAATTGAATGTACTAAAATTGTTGACAAATTTAACACGTAATAAAAAAATGATGGCATGATATAATTCACATATAAGATGACTGGCTAACCAGGGTGGCATTGCAAAATTCACATATATGATGCATGGCTAGACAAGATGGCATTGCATGATTCACATATACGATAAAGAAACTAAACATATGGCATTGACACAAAGCATGTCTAAACTAAGCAGATGACATCTTTAATGTATACAGTAAACAATGCAAGGCACCATATGCATGATATTACCAACATCAGCATGCCAAGTTAGAGTGGAGACCTCATGGGGTAAATAGGAGTGGTCTTCTCCTTCTGAATCCCCCTCATAACAGTTATCTTCCTCTTGATTATGATCTGAAATGGGTGGAGGGGGGCTGCCTTTGCACCCACTATGGAACGACGTCTGCATGAAATTTTATTGCCACACAAAGCTCATCTCTTTTGCTCTACATGATCAGTTCCATTGTGTACAATAACTGGCATGCATAGGAATAAAACATAGTGAGATTATGTAAGGAGTGCATGCACAAATCCAGAGT
The DNA here is from genome assembly GCA_034509565.1 of Triticum monococcum. Classification (NCBI taxonomy): domain Eukaryota; kingdom Viridiplantae; phylum Streptophyta; class Magnoliopsida; order Poales; family Poaceae; genus Triticum; species Triticum monococcum. The sequence goes on along the minus strand of CM067843.1, from coordinate 377,591,224 downwards.
GATGGTAGGAAACTATGGATAGACCCAAAACCAATGATAGCAGGCAGATAATAGCTTTAGGTAAAAAATACAGATAATGTCTCCTTTAATGTTTGTTTGCACCCAACATGAAACTCATAGTAGACACCGGAGATTAACCAGATAGTAGATAGATAGTACTGATTGCTGACCCAATATGTACCCCACAACCATTTAAAAACTCAAGTTTCAGCATTAGTTTGGACCTGACTCGGAGTCTAATAGGTGAACATGACGATAATGTAGCATGTCATCATATTAAGCGACGCATAACGTAAGCAGACACGGAAGAGTGCGACCTCTCTTGCGGACCCGTGTAGTCCTCAAGGTCATCTGCTCAGTTGATGATGGTAATGCAGTTGTCGTGGCTGCCGCCAGCGGGGAAGAAGATCTGAGGCGGTGAAAGACAGTCTGGAGAGCGGATCCCTGCTGTGGTGAACCCTTCCGTCGTTGGAGCAGCTGAGCTGGGGTGGAACACAGCACCGCAGGAGCAGGACAAACCACACAAGGTTTTCTTTGACACATATCTGTAACAGAAGTAATTGAGTAAGGGCTTGTTTGAATTTGAGGATTCTAACAATGCAGGGATAGGAAATAGACAGGAATAGGATAGGAATGCACGTGCAAAACAGAGAATTTAAAAACACAGGATTTCTGCCAATCTGGGTGTTTGATTCACAACAATTGGAAGATCACAGGATGCAAAAAAGCATGGTGAGATTAAGTCAAACCACAAGAAAATGTACGGTTATAATTCTATTATGCTACTATATCTTAGTCTTGTGCTTGATGAATAGGAATATGAAAAGGAGGAGAAGTGGAAATTAGAATTCCTACGGTTTTTCTTTCAAGGAGACACTAAAGGAACAAATCCTACAGTTTTCCTTTGCACCAAATTCATGAAAAGTAGTACCATAGGAAACTTTCCAATTCCGATGTTTTTCATTTACTTTTCCTTTCAAGCACTGGCGATTCTAGTAGGCAGGCTTGAGCAAGGAAAATCCTACACTAAAAAATGTTTTTGTGTTACTTCTATTACTTTGGACCCAGGCCACTGCCATACTAGCTCAACTCCCAGACCCATCGACAAATGCACAGCTCAAATGCGCAGAGATAAATAATGATGGCGTTCAAGAGAGTCCATCACGGATAGCTACGTTGCCTGGTACCTCACTGCTTGTCATATAGTAGGAAAAAATAATCGTATTTCCCGTTAATACGAGTGCTCAGTGGACAATATATATAACATGTAGAGTAAAAAAGAGATGCAACAAGTGTACAACCTCTTTGGCGAAGCCATGTTGATCTCAGCGTGATTGGGTTGGCCGGTGAGGATGCTCCGGATGACTTGGTTGTCGGAGGAGGGGAAGAAGATCTTAGGCGTCTGGAGATGGAGCCGGAGGTACTGCTCCGCTGTGATGGAGGGTTTCGTTGTTGGAGCAGCTCCGGTGAGTTGTACGATGCCAAGGCTGAAGCAGGACAAGAGAGACAACGAACAACGTTAACCTGAGTGGAATTCTAATAGCATCTCCAATACATGATGTACATAACCACAAAGTGCTAGATGTAAAATACATCAGCCACTCATCTCTGAACTTAACTATCGAAATTGAATTTAACTATCGAAACTGAACTTAACTGCCAAAATTGAACTTAACTGTCGAACTGAATTTTGCTGTCGAAACTGAACGCACTAGCAAGGTGAGGCTACACGTCGGTCGACTGACTTTTTCATCTCTGGTCAGTCGATTTTGCAGCCGTTGGATACGAAATCAAGGGCCTGCGGTTCATCTTCAACCTCCACCCCCTGAGCCGGCCAAACAACAGCCCCCCGCCGCCCGCGGTCGGCGGTGCACCCCTCCGCCGGCCCCGAAAACACTCCCCACCGCCGGTCCGCCGCCGCCCCGGCCATCCCTCTAGGCCCCCCCCCGTGCCGAGCTTTTTCTCCGGCGATCCCCACGCCACCACCCTGCCAACGCCCCGCCACCGCCGGCGACCACCGCCCCCATCCTGAACCCTAAGATAGATAGTGGGGTACCTCTCCGGTGAGCCCCCTCACCGCTGCGGCTGGTTCTTCCTTCACCCCAGCGGCATCGGAGTGAAGTGTAGCTAAATCAGAGCAGCATCGCAAGCAAGAGCAAGAGCGAGAGCAGCAGCGCGAGTAAGAGCAATAGCAAGAGCAGACCAGGCAGGGGACCGAGAGCAAGAGCAGAGCAGCGGCGTGAGCGAGAGCTAAAGCAGCACCAGGTCCTACTGATGTGGACGTCGCCGCCGAGGGAGCGACGCCGTGGAGGAAGTGGCCGGCGACGCCACCGTGGATGGAGCCGCGCTGTGTCGGCTCGGGACCGAGCGCCGGCAGCACCGTGAGATCGAATCAAGAAGAAAATGCGGCGATTAGTGTACAACCTCTTTGGTGGCGCCGATTAGGCCGCAACTTCATCCGAGGAAATGGTGATGATGATGCTCTTCCGGTGGTGCAGGTGAAGACGGTGGTGTGGGAATGGAGGTAGCGCGAAAGACGAGGGGAATGTCGGGGCAGCTCCTTGGAGGTGGAGGACGGGGTGGCTGAACCGGCGGGACGATGAGATCGATGACGGAGAGGGACGTCAAGGTGTTGCTGTGGACAACATCGTCGGGGAAGAGGCTCCGGCTGGGTGGCGAACGGAGCAGGGTGTGGGGTTTCATCGCGGGTTTTCGCGGCCTCGGTGTACGAATGGGTGGGCGGATGGGATGGCAGTGGGGAACCATGGCTTAGAGACGCGCTTGTCCGAAATGTGGGGTAAGTTACGAAAGTACCCCCACCAATTTGAGGCGGTTCTTTCGGTTCAGGGGTACCACGGGCATTTTGCGTGTCGGGATTTCACAGGAGGTGGGAGTTTTCGCACGCGTTGTAATTTCGGAATAGCAAGGCGCGGGTTGAGATGGAGGGAGCTGTCGGAGCACAGCGAGACAAAGATATATCTTAATTATTTCGGGCTAACAAGGCGCGGGTTGAAAAGGCGGGAGTTTCGCAGCACGATAGACAGAGACGCTATCTTGAATTTTCGGCATAACAAGGCGCGGCTTGAAATTTCGGAAGAACAAGCTTAACTCGTACCCAAAAAAGACAATTTGCACCTCAACACGCATAACACACACAGACACCATTTAGACTAGAATAAGGTACACGTGCATTGCACGCATGAGATTTGGCAACCAAATTATGAATAAATACCACATTATAGCATGCAAGCTTTGAGTCATATATGCATGATGTAGATGTTCGTTTAATTCTTATAGTTCATTTCATTCAAAATCATCTAGTTTTTATAAGAAATCTAATCTATTTTAAGATTCATGGAATTGTGCGTCGTAAGACATAAAGTAAAAACAAATAATGGCAAATCATGTAGAAAAACATTTGGGCAATTCTGATACGGAAGATTCTAGCTCAAATAAGAAGTGCTTGTGTTTTGATGTTTGTGCATTATGCTTAAGTTCAACCATGGAGTCTTCTAGATTATACATGTGGCGAAATCTGGTGGAATCTAGATGATATCCAACGGCCAGTAGTGCTCAAATTTGCCATCTTTGGACCATCGGATTCGCCTCATCCAACGACCATCTTTCAAAGTTAAAGTTACCCGCACACAATATAAAAAAATATAAAATATAATATATATATAGGGGTACTGATATAGATATGTGATGCAAAAGCCGCCCATCATCTCCAATTAGAATAGTGTGTCCATGCACGGATGCGACGTGGCCAAATGATGTCTGCCATCGGTATCTCAAATTCAAATCAGTCTGACCTTGTTCAATGTGTATACATTACAACATGCTCGTTTCCAAACCACACCGTGCAGATCTCCGTTATATTCATGCATGCATGGGTTTCAAACATCAGGATCTCTTATTCAAATATTTGAATTCAACTTTACATTGATTGTGACCTCACCTATTTAGCTATTCTTTTACACCCACATAGTAGTCTTCTCTTTATAATTGTACCACTAAATTTCTCTCGTTCATGCATGCACACACACTACCAGTCGGCATTATCCATCGCATGCATGCAATCTTTTTCTTCAGGTCAGTCTCCCATGAAGGCACACACCAACACACATCCCCCTCTCCATCGTATCGGGCATTCTTTATCTCTCATGCGTGCATGCGCAACGATCGATGTTCCTCTATGTATGTGTGTATATAGCTAGGTCTTTCATAGTTTTCCACACAAACCGATCAACCGATATATCCAGTGAGGTCTCACCCTCTTTCCCACATCCACATCGATCAATCTATACCTCTCTATATAGGATTAACATATATAGCTAATACACCCACATTAATTATGTATCCAACGTCCCCCTCTCATCATCCATGCCTTCCGCTTCATCTCTCAGACGCGTGCACAATGGCGAAGACAGGGGGCAGTAAGGGCCCTGCCCCCTCCCCCCCCCCTAACATCACTATATATCAAGGCTAATATGAATGTGATCATTAGACAATTGCTGCTAAAAATGGTTTAAGTTCATGAATTGACCCTCCTTGTAAAGGATTAGCAATGCTTGGCCCCCTAGCTCATTTATTTTTCATGGCTCCGCCACTTCGAGCATCAGCGCATGTGTTCGCCCCCTCTCTCTAAATATCAATCTCGCACTTGTGCATTCCTTCATAGTCTCCCTCCACTCGGCCCCTCGTACCATCTTCTAGCCCCCCACCGGATTTTGCCACATGTACAATCTAGCAGACTCCATGGTTGAACTTAAGCATAATGCACAAACCTCAAAACAACAGTGGTTCTCTGTTGTTCTAGAATCTTCCGTATCATAAATGCCCAAATGTTTTTCTAGTTGAATTGCCATTATTTGTTTTTACTTTATGCTTTACAACACACAATTCCATGAATCATAAAATAGATTAAGGGCTTCGTTGATTCAAAGGATACTCAAAGGAATTTTGGAGGATTCTAATCATTAGGAATTTTTCCTATCTTGGTTGTTTGATTCGTACGATTGTAAACCATAGGAATTTTTCCATATGATTCATTTGCACTAGATTTCAAAGGAAACATCCCATCCACTCAAACCGCTTTGAAAGAATTCTGCGTTTTTTCTATGCACAATCAAACACTCGTACAATCCTGTAGGATTCAAGACGACATTCCACTATAATCCCATGTTTTTTCTATTCCCGTGTTCTTAGCTTTTTTATAAAAACTAATTGATTTTGAATGAGATGAACTATAAGAATTAAACGAAAGGCTACATCAGGCATATATGACTCAGAGCTTACATGCTATAATGTGGTATTTATTCATAATTTGGTTGCAAAATCTGATGCGTGCAATGCACGTGTACCTTACTAGTACTTCGAGTATGTGCAAAACACGTAAATTAGAATACCAATGGCACGCTACATAGTGTCTCTCTTACAGTTCATGAAGCCACGTGGCACATGTGTAGGCGTTGTCGTGACCTCCTTGCGTGGATTGATCACAGTGACGTGCTGCTGGTTCCAGAAGAATGTACTCGTCCTCCCCGAGCCATACTAGTGGTACATGCATGAAGCGAAGATGTGCACGCACGCCATGCACACACTCATTCCTCGCACGCACACGCGGGTACATGGGCGGACGCAATTTTGTACCAACATCCACCCCATGTGATAATTTGACGCGTGTAAAGTTGTTCACTTCATTGATGGTCAATTAATACAGCGCATGCAAATTGAGTGGACGTGAGGGCGGAAGAAAGACATTATTACTCCACTGCGCGCATGCGAGTAGTTAAATCGTGGGTTGCTAGTAGTACTTCCATTGGTCTCCTTCGTATTTTGTGCCAATTTTTGACAGTAACATAATATTTACGCATTTGAGCAGTGTAGTACTTGAAATTTATGTTCCGCTAAACTCATCGGAGCCGTTTCGGGCCTCGAAACCAAAACCATCAATTAATCTTTACCTTGTTCCCATCACATTCGAAAGCCTGCTCACACCTACTAGTAGTACGTACCAAACCTGAACGTGTTCCCACTATGCAGGTATTAGTACTAGTGCTAGTACTTAGGTTATAAAAAAGGGAACTACCTAACCAAAAATCACTCTACCTTTCCTCCTCATAAGTGCTTCTTCTTGGATGTCACATCACTGGATTCCCGGCAAGGCCTACCGAGCTATCTTGCCAGCTTCGCACATGTTCTCTTGACACGTCGCAGGACGGGTGTCATCTGTGGGCTTCTCCTATAGGAAATGGCCGCCATGTGGCGAATGGCTGCCACTTAATCATCTTGCGGCTTGACACCGCACTGATTGACGATGTGAGTCGTGCTTGAGTTGTTGGTGGGGTGGTTTTGCCCCCGTGAGCACCGGCAGGCTTTGCCGGGGAGCCTCTACTGCTTGCTTCTAGTGGCGGCCTTGCCCCTTGTCGGGCTCGCCTGGACGGAAAGAAAGGCCCTTCTCTTGCCGATATCTCCCTCTCTAGGCTCAATCCTGGTCCCTCTGAGCTGCATGTTGGTTCTTCAAATCTCTTGGTTCTTCAATCTCCGACTTAAGCTGGTGCTCTAACCTTGATCTTGTGCCTGTGCACAGTAAGTCAACAGACCCAAGGGTTTTTTGCACCGACAACTTCTATATGCGTGTTTTCTGTTATCAACATAATATTTAAATGATGGTATAACTTGACAACAGGTGTATTCAAATAAGGAAAATTGATTCAAATTTAGTCCATATGGTAGACGACAATATATATGTTCATAGGGTGGAGTAAAATGTTCATATAAGATGGAAGATCAAAATGTAGGACTACATCCATTATAAACCACAAGGTCACCTAACGATATATTCGAATTCAACATAACGTGGATTCAAAAATTGAAATTTGGGATCCTGGCATTCGTAATCATATAAAAGGGACATGACTCTTTCTTGTGGTGGGAATTGATTTGTTTTTTGTTGTTGTTGATGGAAGTGCGAATTGATTTGGTACTGTACATGGTAATCTTGTTCTCCCAATTTTTTCACATTTTTCTTGTAGTTTTTTCAATGGCATTTATAGCAATATAGTAAAAGGGTACATGGCTCTCTTGTGTCTTGTATGAATTGTTTTTTTTGTACACGTTAAGTTTGTTCTACCGAACATGGAATCCACGCCTTGTTATCCTGATTCAAGCTCGAGTATCTTTTGTCTCTTCTACTATGAAACCCCCGCCACTTCAACCCGCGCTGCACCTTGTTATCCCGAAATTTTGACGCGCACGAAAACTCCCTCCTCATCCGAAATTGGTCACGCAGCCCAGACACGCGAAATCCCCTTTCTACCCCTCAGCCGGAAATACCGGCTCAATGTCGCGTGGTCAAAACCAGCGGGGGTACGCTGGTAACTCACCCTACATTTCGGACAAGCGCGTCCCTAAGCCATGGCTCCCCCTACCTTTCCATTCGCCCCCCCCAATTCATACACCAAGGCCGCCAAAACCCGTGAAACCCCACGCTCCTCCGCCGGTCTTCTGACTGCCGCCTAGCCGGAGACTCTTCCCTGACAACGTCGTCCACCGCAACAGCTCACCGTCCCTCATCCACTGCACCGGATGAGGATCCGTCATTGATCTCGTCGTCCCGCCAGATCAGCAGCCCCGTCCACCACCTCCAAGGAGTTGCCCTGATGTTCGCCTCATCTATCGCGCCACCTCCATCCCCACAGCGTCGTCTTGACCTGCCCCACCGGCCGCAGCACCCTCACCAATTCCTCCGATGAAGCTGAGGCCTACTCGACGTCACCAAGGAGGTTCTACACTCACCACAGCATTTTATCTTTTATTCAGTCTCACGGGACTGCTGGTGCTCGATACCGAGCAGCCATGGCGGGTCTCAATCGACGGCGCCATCACCGGCCACTTCATCCACGGCATCTCTCCCCCGTGTTGTTGCTACCTCAGCGGCGAATTCCACACCGGCACTAGTTGTTGCTGCTCCGGTTCTCGATCGCGCTGCTGCTGCTGCTCCGGCTCTCACTCGCGCTACGGCTCTGTTCTTGCTGTTGGTCACGCTGCTGCACTGCTCGTGCTTTCATTCGCGCTGCTGCTCTACTCTGTTATTGCTGTCAGTCGCGCTGCTACTCCACTCTTGCTCTCGTTCATGCTCGTGCTGCTACTGCTGCACAACCTCCAGTAGCTACAGGAGTTGTTGCTTTAGCACCCGCTTGCAGTGCTGCTGCATGAGTTGCTCTCTGCTAGTGCATCCCCTGCTCGAACGGCTGCTGATTTAGATCACTACTTCTCTGCTACTAGTGCTCGAACACCCTAAACTTCTATTGCAACGCTCTGCTACTAGTTCAATTAGTTTTCACAGTAAAATTCAGTTTCGCCCTAAACTTCAGATTAACATTGTCTGTCTTGTCCTACTTCAGCCTCGCCGCCGTACACCTCACTGGAGCTGCTCCAACGACGGAACTGTCCATCACAGCGGAGCAGTACCCTCGATGCCGTTTCTAGAGGCCTCAGATCTTCTTCCCCACCTCCGACAGTCACACCAGCATCACCATCCTCCACATCCAACCCAATGATGCTGAGGTCGACAAGGCTACGCCAAAGAGGTTGTACACTCGTCGCATCACTTTGTTACTCTGCATTCATGTCGATCCCTCAGGGTTCCTTTGGTTCAAAGCAGTTGCAAATCTAGAAATAAATGAATCTTGGTCACAAAGTTAACAGGGAGAAAACTAAATGCTCTTTTGAACCACAATTTTAATTGGTTTAGCAAGATAGCCATTATATGATACTAATGTGGACCAAATCTGAGCTCACAAAATATTTCGAGGGCAGGCTTCAGCCTGTTGAAGACTGCTGCCACTGGTTCAAAGAAAAAGTGAAGGAAAACATACGAATTGGAAACTTTACTATGGTACTACTATTCGTGCATTTGGTTAGAAGGAATGGAGCAAAGCAAAACTGGAGAATTTTTTTCCTTTGGCATCTCTTTCAAATAGAAAATGTAGGAATTTTAATATCCACTTGGACGTTCTTTTCAAATTAATATGCATGAAGAATAGGACTAATTGCATTACTGGCATAATAAGATTCTTACTTTTTAATTTTCACGTGGTTTGACTTTAATTTGACCATGTTTCTCCATTCCTGTGTTCTTCCAATTCATGTGAACCAAACACCCAGGTTGACAGAAATCCTATGTTTGCAAATGCTCCGTTTTGCACGTGCATTCCTATCATATTCCTGTGTTTTTCTTGTCCCTGCGTTTATAGAATCCTCCAATTCTAAGGAGCCCTTACAAATTTACTTCATTTTCATATAGATGTCAAAGAAAACTTTGTGTGTTACGTCCTGCTCCTATCGTGCCATCATCCACCCTACCTGAGGTGCACCATCGATGGAAGCATTCACTGCAGCAGAGATTCCCCCTGCTGACTTTCTTTCACCGCCTTAGATCATCTTCCCCGTTGCCGGCAGCCATGCCAACTGCATTACCATCATCGACTAAGGAGATGAACCTGAGGAATACACAGTTCCGAAAGAGAGGTCGCACTCTTTCGTGTCTGCTTACGTTATACATCGGTTTTTATTACCTACTACTTTATTGTCACGTTCACCTCTTAGACTCCAAGTCAGGTGCAAACTAATGTTCAAACTTGAGTTTTAAAATGCATGTGGGGCACATATCGAGGCAGCAACAAATAGTATCTATCTACTATTTGATTCATCTAGGGTCTTCTATGTGGTTCATGTTGGGTGGGCAACAAACAGTAGATGATCCATCGTCTATCTTTTTAGATTGAAGCTATCATCTACCTGCTATCATTAGTTTTGGATCTATCCACTCGTTTGCTAACATTGGTCTTAATTTCTGCATGCACCCCTTAGGCCTTAATCTAACTATGTTCTTTTATTATGCCTGTCAGTTATTGTACACAATTGTACTAAACATGTAGAGAAAAAGAGAAGACCGTTGCGTGGGAATATATTGTCATGTAGATGCCGCTCCATGGTGGGCGAAGTGCTCCCCCCTCCCGCCATTCTAGATTGTATTCCAGAGGAAGATAACTATTCAGAGGGGGATTCAGAGGGAGCCGACCATGCCTATTTACCCCCTGAGGTGTTTGCTCTAACCTGGCATGCTAATGTTGGTCATATCATGCATATGGCGCCTTGCATTGCTTACATTATACATCTTATATGTCATCAGCTTAGTTTAGATTTGCTTTGTGTGAATGCCACCTGTTTGGTTTCTATATCATACTCCCACCATTCCTAAATATTTGTCTTTTTAGAAATTTCAACAACTGACTACATACGGGGCAAAATGAGTGAGTCTACACTCTAAAATATGTCTATATACATCCGTATGTGGTAGTCCATTTGAAATCTGTAAAAGGACAAATATTTATGAACAGAGGGAGTATACGGGACTTATGCAATGCCATCTTCTTTACCCAGGCATCATATACGTGAATCATGCAATGCCATCCTGTTTAGCCAGTCATCGTATATGTGAATTGTATCGTGCCATGTTTTTTTCATAATGTATTCCATTTGTCAACAATGTTTATAAATTCATCTACTCTTCATGTGCATCAGCCATTTGAGTCGGTCATGGGAAAATCTGGAGTGAAAACAAGGTCTTCTGAGTAGTCAATGCTACATATCGATGCAGATTTCTTGCTGGTTATAGATAGCTCATCAAAGGAGGATTTAGAGACAGATGACCAGTCGTATCCCCCCCCCTGAGGTGCATGCTCTAACTTGGCAGGGTTATGTTGCTCATATCATGCATACGGTGTCTTGCATTGCCATGCCATGCCATCTGCTTAGATTAGACATGCTTTGTGTGAATGCCTCCTGTTTTCTTTCTATATCAGATATGTGAATTATGCAATGCCACGTTTTTAGCCAGTTTTCATATATGTGAATTATGCACCGCCATGTAGCCAGGCATCATATATGTGAATTATCTCATGCCATCCTTTTTTCATTACGTATTCCATTTGTCGACAATCTGTGTATATTGAACTACTCTTCATGTGTATCAGCCATTTGAGCTGGTTATGGAAAAATCAGGCATGAAAACAAGGTATTCAGAGGAGGCAATGGTACATGTTGAAGAATATATCTCGATGGTTATAGATAGCTCCTCATAGGAGGATTCAGAGACAGGTGACTAGTCCTATATCCCACCTGAGGTGTATGCTCTAATTTGCAATGTTTATATTTCTCATGTCATGCATATGGTGTCTGATACGTCCATTTTGCATCATGCTTTTATATCGATATTTATTGCATTATGTGCTGTTATTACACATTATGTCACAATACTACCTATGGATTGAGTAAGATCCTTCAAGTAAGTTGTCATCGGTGCAAGCAATAAAATTGCTCTATGACTTATTAGTGTGGGAGGAAATAAGCTTTATACGATCTTGTGATATGGAAGAAATAAAAGCGACGGACTGCATAATAAAGGTCCATATCACAAGTAGCAATATAAAGTGACATTCTTTCGCATTAAGATTTTGTGCATCCAACCATAAAAGCGCATGACAACCTCTGCTTCCCTCTGCGAAGGGCCTATCTTTTACTTTTATCTCCTACCTTACATAAGCGTCATGGTGATCCTCACCTTTCCTTTTTACATTTTATCTTTTGGCAAGGACAATATGTTGGAAAGATCCTGATATATATGGCCATGTATACCAGGATCTTTCCAACATACTGTGCTTGCCAAAGGATAAAATGTAAAAAAGGAAGGGTGAAGATCACCATGACTCTTATGCAAGGTAGGAGATAAAAGTAAAAGATAGGCCCTTCGCAGAGGGAAGCAGAGGTTGTCATGCGCTTTTATGGTTGGATGCACAAAATCTTAGTGCGAAAGAATGTCACTTTATATTGCCACTTGTGATATGGACCTTTATTATGCAGTCCGTCACTTTTATTTCATCCATATCACACGATCGCATAAAGTTTATTTTCTCCCACACTAATAAGTCATACATATTTAGAGAGCAATTTTTATTGCATGCACCGATGACAACTTACTTGGAGGATCTTACTCAATCCATAGGTAGGTATGGTGGACTCTCATGGCAAAACTGGTTTAAGGGTATTTGGAAGCACAAGTAGTATCTCTACTTGGTGCGATGAATTTGGCTAGCATGAGAGGGAAAGGCAAGCTCAACCATGTTGGTTGATCCATGACAATATAATTTATCTCAGATGCAAGAAAACATGACCCATTACGTTGTCTTCCTTGTCCAACGTAAACTCTTTAGCATGTCATATTTTAATGAGTGCTCAATCATAAAAGATGTCCAAGATAGTATATCTATATGTGAAGACCTCTCTTTCTTTATTACTTCCTATTAATTGCAACGATGACCAAAACTATGTTTGTCAACTCTCAACAACATTTATTCATCATACTCTTTCTATGTGAGCTCATTACTCTCCATGAGATCCATATGATCTCTTTGTTTCCTTTTTATTTCTTTCTCTTTTCTTTTATTCACTTAAGATCATGGCAAAAGAATCAAGCCCTTGACTCAACACTAATCTTTATTATATATAGCTCACGGACTCGATTACATAGAGGGATCATAAAGCGAAACTCACAACTAGATCATACTAAAAACTTTATTCTACTAGATCAAGATATTACCAAAAGGATTGAACTAAGAAAAACGGTAAAGATAAAAGCGATGGTAATACGATACCGGGGCACTCCCCCAAGCTTGGCAGTTTCCAAGGGGAGTGCCCATACCCGATGCTCAGTTCTTTGTTGTTGGTGAAGAAGATGGTGGTTTTGTTGATGGCGTAGGCTTCTTCCTTAATTTGCGTTTGAGGACAGAATTTTGGTCCCTTAGGTCATCGATCTCCTATTCCAGGCTCAGTTTCTTTTTGCATAGTTCCTATTTGTTTTCCTGCAAGAGGCGAAAAGGGATAAACTCGATCTTAGGTTTCTTTACTCTATCAGGAAGGCTTGTGTAACATCCCAAAATTCTAAATTTTGAAATGTTATAATAAATAGATAGATTGATTGTTTATTTGATTGTTGTATGATTGATAGAGTGAAATTCAAACTTTTTGAAAGTTAAATGAGAGGGAATAAAAGGACTTTCCCAAACTTTCACTTTTGCATTTATGATCTCCGTGAATTCAAATTCTTCTCACCACAAAACCCTCGAGAGAAGATGACATGACTTCTTCCATTTATTCAAATGAAAAGGGGTTTTGAAAAGATTTGAATTTTATTTGGAAATATTTCAAATTCAGAAAATTTAAGCAACTCAATGATTTTCACGAGAGAAGATAAAATGACTTCTTCAAATTATGAAATATGAGTTGGGAGTTTCAAGGATCAAATTTAAAGTCCTTTTGAAATTATTTTCAATTTGGTGTTTTTTGGCTTTTATTCAAATTATTTTTCTCCAAAAATAAAATACATGGAAAATAGGGTAACATGATTGTCGGTGTACTAAAGTAGGGGTACCTTAGTACCCCGAACTTGTGCACGGGCAGTCGCAGCGACCCGCGGCAAGGCTTGCCGAGCGACCGCCAGGACCCTCCATGGTCCCTTTGGGGCCATTCAAGAACAAAGTATCCAAGAGCAAAGCAAGGCCCCGGCAAGAGGAGCTTGCCGGGAAGGAGACAAGGCCCCGGCAAGAGGAGCTTGCCGGGAAGGAGACGAGACCCCGGCAAGAGGAGCTTGCCAGGAGGACCAACCAAAGCATCTCAAGAAGCTCGCTGCGGCGCACCACGCGCCCCGACAAGGCCCGGTGAGCGACAAGCTCCCAGACGCAACAAGACAACATCCGCGACAAGGCACTTGCCGCGGCAAGCTACTACCTCCCAGCCCGCGCTCCATCTCACCCACCAACGTGTCGCCCTGGGACCATTCCTGGCGTACATGGCGGGAGGCTGGGCAGCCGGGGCAAGCGGTGGCAAGCAGACGCTGACAAGGAACCATCGTGGCAAACGGTGGCGTTCCTAGCGGTCCCTCTCTGGGCCGTCAAGGTGACACAGACGGGCATTTAATGCCCTTGTCCCCTGCCGTCAGAGTTAGGTAGGATGCGACATGTAGGCGGTGGAGCCAACTACCACCCCTTTTACATTTTTACCCTCACCTCTGTTGCCACGTGTCGGTGACCCCTTAGACATATAAAAGGAGGCCCATGCGCAACAGAGAAGGGGAGGACAGCCATTCTCACGCTCGGTCTCGCCAGCTGCTTGAGTGTACTGTAGCACTCGCCGCTCCCGAGCAAGAACTCAATACAACCACCAAAGCAGGAGTAGGGTTTTACGCATCCGTGTGGCCCGAACCTGGGTAAATCGATCGTCTCGCTCGTGTGTTTCGCCTCGATCTGCTCTTTGTGCATCCACCGCCCCCTGCCGAACCAAAAGGGGCTTGGTCCGCCGGTCCCCATAGGTGTGTGAGGGATCAGACACCCCCGACATCTTTGGCGCGCCAGGTAGGGGGAGCATCGAGGTTGTGCGAACCTGATCCGGCGTTTGCACGAGCCGCATCTTCATCGTCTTCATCAACATGCCACCGAAGAAGAAGATTTCGGAGGCAGCTGCTTCGTCTGCGCCGAGCCCGCCGTCGCCAGAGTGGATGGCTGGTGGAGCAGGCGCCGGCGGAAGAGCGGGCGCCGACGGGGAGACTCGTGGCGCTGCCAGGTCCAAGGACCGGGCTGCACCGCACGTCGGTGGCGCGGTCGCCTCCCACGACGACCGCGCGCACTCCAAGACCTTGGCGTCCGTACACGCACTACGCCTGTCCCAGGAGGCGCGGGACCAGCAGCGTCATGGTACCCATGGTACCATACGTCTGCTGGGCCAAGATCAAGCTGGCGGGTCCCGGAGTGCTCAGGACCTGCATGCACGCCAACGCGCTGGCGCGAGCGTGGTGCGGTCGCCTGGACGGGATGTTGCTCCTTCTAACGCAGTTAGGAGTCCGAGCATATCTCGCTCCTCGCACCGTTCGCTGCCGCCGCCCACCACTCCGGCGGAAGCGTTGGCACGTGCCCAGCTGCTCCTAGACTACCCCCCAGCGCCAGAGAAGATCGACGACTGGAGGGCCACTATCCAGAGCCTCATCGGCTTCGCCAACGGTGACAACCCACGGCAGCCGAGCGCATCGCTGCCGCGGCAAGTCAGCCAGGCGCGAGCCGGTGGCGACAAGACCGGCGAGGGTGCAACCACTGTGCACTCTCCGCCCCGAAGGCCAAGATCGCCGACTCGCCGGATCCACCTCGACAGCTACTCCACCGCGTCGTCGGATCCGCGAGCTCATCGCGATCAACGCCAAGTTCTTCATGAGAGGCAGCAAGAAGACGCTCGAACACGCATCGAGCGTCGGAGAGAAGCGCGGCGTAAATCAGACCTGCGCGCTGGGCCCTCTGTTGACATGCATGCGCCCGGAGAGCCAGGTAACCTGCCGTACGCGGTAGGTTGTCCTGCGTTTACCCGTGAGCTGCGGCAAGTCCAGTGGCCCAACCAGAAGCATTTCAAGCCAGACATGCCGGAGAAGTACGATAGCAAGTCGCACCCGTCGGAGTTCCTCAGCATCTACACCATTGCGGTGCAAGCTGCCGGGGGACGAGACGACAAGGTCCTCGCCAACTACTTCCCGCTCATGCTCAAGCCCGAAGTCAGATCCTGGCTCATGCACTTGCCGGACAACTCCATATCCTCTTGGGCGGATTTGTGCCACCAGTTTGTCGGCGCCTTTACAGGCGGCCACAAACCACACGGCCAAGAGAGTGACCTCCACCTGCTTGCCCAGAAGGAAGGAGAACCTCTGCGCAAGTATATCCAGAGATTCAGCCGCGTGCAGCGCAACATCCTAGACATCCACCCTGCCGCGGTTATCAGCGTGTTCCATCAGAACGTGCGTAATCGCAGGATGCGGGAGGAGATGGCGATGAGCAGGATCAGGGACGTCAGCGAGCTGTACGCCCTGGCCGACAAGTGTGCACGCGCTGAAGAAGGGAGGAAACTCCCCGGAGAGGATGCTGGAGTAGAGGGATCTGACAGCGAGGATGCCGCCCCGGCGAGGAAGAACCGGAGGCGCAAGAGGAAGAAGAGCGGCAAAGAGGTACTAGTCGTTGAGCAGTCCGGCGGTGACGGCCCCGCCAAGCAAGCCAAAGTTGGCAGCTCCGGCAAGGAGGTTGCCGCGTGCACCAACTGCCAGGCTGTGGCGGCCGCCGACAAGCAGGGCAGCTCCGACAAGCAGTACTGCAAGATCCACCGCACCAAGGGCCATGATCTCCAGAACTGCAAGAGGGTCGAGCAGCTTGTCCAGCAACAAAAAGCTGAGTACGAGCGGCGCGACAAGAGAGAGCCCAAGGAGGCGGTGGAGAAGCCGGCAAGAAGCGCGCTGGCCCGGGAGGAAGCCGCGGCAAGGCCAAGCAGCGGCAAGGAGACAGACCTCCCCACGGCCGCAACAAGGACGAAGACGAAGACGACGACGAAGACATGGATGATGTTGAGAACAGCAAGTAGGAGTTTCAGAAGGCTACAGATGTCTTGTGTGTTGACGGTGGCGCTTCTCTGCACACTTCCCACCGCCAACTCAAACAGTGGCTCCGGGAAGTTAATGCGGCAGAGCCACCTGTCGAATCACGCAAGCTTCTGAAGTGGTCCAGCACGCCAACCATCTTTGACATTGAGGACCACCCTGATCGCACGACTGCGGTCGGGTGCTTGCCGTTGTTGGCTTCCCCAACAATCCGCAACCTCAAGGTCACCAAGATGCTAGTTGACGGCGGGGCCGGCCTGAATCTGATCTCCTCCGCTGTGCTCCAGAAACTCCAGATCCCGGACAGCGAGCTCGAAGAAACCGGTACATTCCAAGGAATTAACCTGGGAAGGAGCAAGCCAAAGGGAAAAGTCGCGCTGCCGGTGACATTCGGCAGCGAGATGAACTTCAGGACTGAGAGGGTCACCTTCGACGTTGCCAATTTCCCATTGCCCTACAATGGGATACTTGGCCGTCCCGCGCTCGCCAAGTTCATGGCAGCCTCTCACTATGCCTACAACATGCTCAAGATGCCGGGCCCGATAAGCATCATCTCTGTCCCTGGCGACAAGAAGGACGCCCTTATCTGTGCCGACAAGATCTACCGGGAAGCTGCCGCCGCGACAGACCGCGAGACACTTGCCGCTGAAGCTCCCGGGGGGAAGAAGACCAAGTCCGGCAAGAGCTCTGGTACCCACTCCGGCAAGCGCGCCTCTTTGGAGTGTTGCGCTGCCGTCGAGGACGCACCATCGAGCTCCACCGGCAAGAAGAAGACCAAGCCCGGCGAGTGCTCTGATGCCTACTCCAGCAAGCGCACCTCTTCGGAGTGCTGCGCTGCCGTCGAGGACGCACCATCGAGCTCCGGCGGCAAGAGCAAGAAGACGATGGCAGCTCCACCGCTTACCAAGAAGGTGCCCGCCAAGGAGGACTACACTGGTGGTACCTTCACCATTAGTGCCACGCTTGACCCTAAATAGGAAAGCGCGCTCGTTACTTTCCTGCGAGCGAATGTCGACGTGTTTGCATGGCAACCGTCTGACATCCCCAGTGTTCCCAGGAAGGTAATTGAGCACCACCTTGCAGTTTGTCCTCATGCGCGGCCCGTCAAGCAGAAGCTCAGGAAACAGGCGGTGGAGCGCCAAGAATTCATGGCCGAAGAAATCAAGAAATTGGAAGCAGCAGGCCTCGTCAGAGGGGTGCTCCACTCCACGTGGTTGGCCAATCCGGTTGTAGTGCGCAAGGCGAATGGGAAATGGAGGCTTTGTATTGACTTTACTGATGTTAATAAAGCTTGTCCAAAAGATCCATTTCCCTTGCCGCGCATTGACCAGATTGTTGACTCCACGGCCGTATGTGAGTTGCTTTCATTTCTTGATGCATACTCAGGATACCATCAGATCTTCATGGCGGAAGAGGATGAGGAGAAAACCGCATTCATTACTCCATGTGGCACGTACTGTTTCGTATGGATGCCTTTTGGATTAAAGAATGATGGTTCAACATTTGCCAGAGTAGTCCATATTGCTTTGAAGCCACAGATACATAGAAATGTAGAAGCTTACATGGATGATATAGTGGTCAAAAGCAAAGACAGGGCAACTCTGATCCAAGACTTAGAAGAGACTTTTGCAAATCTGCGCAAGATCAACCTCAAGCTCAACCCCGAGAAGTGTGTGTTTGGAGTCCCTTCCGGCAAGCTTCTCGGTTCTTTGTGTCTCAGCGGGGAATCGAAGCCAACCCCGACAAGATCAGGGCCATTGAGCAGATCGAAGCACCAAAGCGCGTCAAGGATGTACGGAAGCTTGCCGGCTGCGTAGCTGCTCTTAGCAAGTTTATCTCTCGGTCTGCTGAGCGCGCCCTGCCCTTTTTCAAAATTTTGAAAAAGGCAGGTCCAATGAGATGGACTCCGGAAGCGGAGGCTGCGCTGCAGGACTTGAAGAGATACCTGTCCTCCACCCCAACACTTGTCGCGCCTAAACCACAAGAGAAGTTGTTGCTGTACATAGCGGCAACCAATCAAGTGGTTAGTGCTGCATTAGTAGCGGAAAGGGAGGCCGACGACGAGCCAGCGGCCGCGGCAAGCACATCCAGCGACAAGCAGGGGGCTTCCCCGACAAGCTCTGGTCCCGACAAGCAAGGATCTGCGCAGATACAAGAGGAGATACAGAAGAAAATGGTGCAGCACCCAGTCTACTTTGTTAGCTCCCTTTTACAAGGGGCTAGGTCAAGGTACTCTGGTGTGCAGAAGCTGCTTTTCGGCCTCCTCATGGCCTCTAGAAAGCTACGCCATTACTTCCAAGCACACGAGATCACAGTTGTCACTCGCTTTCCGCTGAAAAGGATATTGCAAAATCCAGAAGCAACAGGCAGGATTGTCGAGTGGGCACTGGAACTATCAAGCTTTGGCCTCAAGTTTGAGAGTACATCAACAATCCAGAGCAGAGCATTGGCAGAGTTCATAGCAGAGTGGACGCCAACTCCAGACGAAGAAATTCCAGAGACGAGCATCCCCGCCAAGGAAGCAAGCAAAGAGTGGCTCATGTACTTTGACGGTGCTTTCTCGCTGCAAGGCGCCGGTGCTGGTGTACTTCTTGTCGCACCCACCGGGGAACACCTCAAGTACATAGTCCAGATGCACTTTCCCAAGGAGCAAGCGACAAACAATACTGCAGAGTATGAAGGCTTGCTTGCCGGTCTCAGGATCGCGGCAGAACTTGGGATTAAGAAGCTCATTGTCAGGGGTGACTCGCAGCTTGTCGTCCGCCAAGTGAACAAAGATTACGAGAGTCCATTGATGGAAGCTTACGTTGATGAAGTGAGGAAGCTGGAAGAGCGCTTTGACGGCCTGCAAATGGAACATGTTCCAAGAGCTGAGAACGACATTGCCGGTGGCCTGTCAAAGTGCGCAGCACTTAAGTTACCTGTGGAACCAGGGACCTTTGTGCTCAAGCTAACTCAGCCATCCGTGACACCATCAACTGGACAGAGCAAGAAGAGGAAGTTGATCTCTGGTGACTATCTTCCGGCAGAGCTTCCCGAAGCCGCCGCCAAGAAGGTCCCCAAAATCAACACCAAGAATGCTGAGGAGCCATCTACTCCGGCAAACCCCAGGGTTTGTTCCGTTGAGGCAGATTCTCCCGACAAGCTCGGCCCCGGCAAGCTTGTCGGGGAGCGTCAACCTCCGGCAGAGTCACAGGCTCTCGCCGTAGAAGCAGACGTTCCCGCAGCAGCAGATGTGCCTTTAGTCCTTGTTGTCGAGCCACAGGCTCCAACATGGGCACAGCAGATTGTTCGTTTCCTCCAGGCGGGAGAGCTTCCCGAGGAACCAGAAGAAGCGGAAAGAGTAGCCCGGCAGTCTAGTATGTACCAGTTTGTTGACAACACACTGTGCAGAAGAAGACTCAACAGTGTGAAATTGAAGTGTATTCCTCGGGAAGACGGACAAAAGCTGTTGGCAGAGATACACGGAGGCATATGTGGTCACCACATTGGCGCAAGAGCTCTTGTCGGAAAAGCATTCCGACAAGGCTTCTTCTGGCCGACAGCCCTCCAGGATGCAACTGCACAAGTAACCAAGTGTGAAGCGTGCCAGTTCCATTCCAAGCAGATACACCGGCCAGCTCAAGCTCTCCAGACGATCCCTTTATCCTGGCCATTTTCGGTCTGGGGGCTCGATATCCTCGGCCCCTTCCCCCGAGCTGTCGGGGGCTTTGAGTACTTGTACGTTGCAATCGACAAGTTCACAAAGTGGCCGGAAGTGGAACCAGTGAGAAAGCAGTCTGTGATCAAATTCTTCAGGTCGATTGTTTGCCGTTTCGGAATCCCTAACAGGATAATTACCGACAACGATACACAATTTATGAGCCGCGCCTTCATGCAGTACGTCCAAGATCTTGGCGCCAAGGTCTGCTTCGCTTCTGTTGCTCACCCGAGAAGCAACGGTCAAGCTGAGAGGGCAAATGCTGAAGTGTTGCGCGGGCTCAAGACCAGAACATTTGACAGGCTGCACAAGCGCGGACGCAACTGGATCGAGGAGCTGCCGGTGGTTCTTTGGTCGATCAGGACGACGCCAAATCGAGCCACCGGGCAGACACCCTTCGCTCTAGTCTATGGAGCGGAGGCAGTTATCCCCACGGAACTCGTATACGGGTCACCTCGAGTGCTCGCTTATTATGAGCTTGAGAAAGAGCGGCTGCGGCAAGATGACGCGCTGCTCCTTGAGGAAGATCATCTCCAGGCTGCTGTGCGAGCCGCTCGCTACCAGCAAGCTTTGCACCGCTATCATAGCCGCAAAGTTAACGCCAGGATCCTCGAGGAAGGCGACCTTGTTCTTCGGCGCGTTCAGTCCGCCAAGAATTCCAACAAGTTGACGCCAAAGTGGGAAGGCCCTTACCGGGTGAAACGAGTCACCAGGCCTGGCGCTGTCCGCCTGGAGACCGAAGATGGCGTACCAGTGAGCAACTCCTGGAATATCGAGCTTCTTCGTAAGTTTTACCCGTAAGGCGCGGTTGTCGGACCCTGTCCGGCAACCACCCTTTTGTACAAGTCTTGCCGCTGTTGCATGTAATCCTTTGTACAAAGCCAGGCGCAGACCCTGAGCACAAGATAATGAAGCGCTGGCGCCCAGAGTTATAGCATGCATGCTAGGTCGAGTCGAGTCCTTGGTTAGGGTTGATAGTGCCTAACAGCAGCTAACCCCTAACTTAGAGGTCTAGTGTGCGTCCCTTTGTCCTTCCTTCGTTTCCTTTGGTTCGCAGGGCTTGCATATCCTTGGCGGACCGCATGAGGACGAAAGGGAGAAGAAGGACGTGCCGGCATCCGAGCCCCGGCAAGCTAGAGTTGCCGGGGGCTGCAAGTACCAAGGTTCACCCCACGGCAAGCCAGAGTTGCCGGGGGCTACAGTCTCAGATAAGTCTTTCATCCCTCTTCATGCATTCTCTTTTGGACTGGGAATACGAAACCTCGTTTCTTCCCGAAAGCCACCGTGCTCCCTTAGCTTTGGTCCCTGGGGCCCCAGGGCCAAGCTTTGGTCGCAGTCGCGGCAGGAAAGGGATGAAACGAGGGGCCGCACCCGCCTCATCCCTGCCTCCGTCAAGAGCGTGAGAAAGGTCGAGCGATGTGGG
This sequence comes from Triticum monococcum, assembly GCA_034509565.1. Lineage (NCBI taxonomy): Eukaryota > Viridiplantae > Streptophyta > Magnoliopsida > Poales > Poaceae > Triticum > Triticum monococcum. The sequence continues at coordinate 377,569,576 of CM067843.1, read as the reverse complement.
TATGCGGCAGGGCCTGTTGCCGGGGAAGGAGTGTCTATCTGTGAGATACCAAGGATTTGCTCCTTGGCGTGGGTTCTACCCGCGAGACAAGTAACCCGGCAAACATCCCCTTTTCATTAAAACATTCCACGCAGGTACAGTCCATAGAGAATGAAAAACATGAAAGAGAGGATTACAAGTTTTAGATGCAACTAAGGCCCGAGGGCTTACAAATTAAAAAGATAAGATGCCCGTAATCTCTTTCCTGCCCCTCTTTTCAGGAGGTAGGTCAAGGAGGCGAGAAGGGCAAAAGGAGCGCCTAGGCAAACTATGGGTGCCAGAAGACACCAAGAGAACATCCCGGGGGCCGTTAAGGCTGGATGGTGATGGCAGCGCCGGAAGCAGGGCTCGAAGACGAGGCGGCAGGACGTCAGCACGCTGTCGAGGGCACCATGCCCTCGTACTCCGGCTTGACGGCCTTGCCGCCAGCCCTCTTCCTCTTCCGCAGCCTCCCTACGCCAGCCGCCCAAGGAGACGCCCCCGGGGAGTTCAAGGAGCCGGCGACACGGATGATGGGGTTGCCGGTGCCGCACGGAGCGGCGCCCGACACCTAGTCGGACCCGCCATCCTGCCGCCCGCTCCCCTCATCGCCGCTGTCGCTCCCCTCCTCGTCACTCTCGCTGCCGGAGGAGCCTTCGCTGTCGGAGGAGCTTTCCACGCAGCATCGGGCCCGGACGCCGAAGCACCCGAAGACCTTGACGGAGAGGAGATCGCCCTCCACCAACTTGAAGTGGAGGGTGAGCCCCGGCGTCAAGCTGTGGATGCGGGCGAACGTCTTCCACCCTCGGCCAAGATACATCACGCCGAGGGCTGGGAATTCGGCATGGACCCGCGTGCCGCTGATCCCACAGCCCCTCATCTGCAGTCTCAGCGTCTCGGGCGGGTCCAACTCCAGCACTTCCGCGAACGGATCCGGGAGTCGGAGGCGACGGCGAGGCGCCCGGCGCAGCTTGACGAAGAACTCGCAAGGGTCGTCCCCGGCATGGACCACCGCGGGAGGAAGAGCCGCCGGCGGAGGCGAAGCCGCCGGCGGAGGCGAAGCCGACGCGCCGCCCCGTCCACCTCTTCCCCGAGCGCCGCGGCCTTGTCCTCGACCACGTCCATGACCTCGCCCCCTCCCTCTTCCCCTTACGGCTGGCTCCGCCATCACGGGTGCGGGAGAGGGAGGGATGCGCTGCCTGGCGGCAACCCTTGCCGCCACTGACGAAGGACCAGGGTTCCCTCTCTCCATGGAGAATAGGGGGAGGGGAGCAGAAGCTGAAGGAAGGAGAAGATGGGAGGATGCGGGCTCCCGTCCTCCCGTCCCGCTCTTTATAAAGGAGCGAGGTGGGGGCTCGGCCGCCCCGCTCAGCGAATCAAGACGCGGGGAGCTGGGGCCGACCCGCTCCCTCGACCCACGACGGCCCCGTTTCCCGCCTCCGCCGCCCGCGACCCCAAGTGCATGGGAACCGCGTGGTAGGCGTGCAGAACCGAGGCGACGGAGGGGGCGGCCTCTCCCCACCCCGTGATCGTGGGGACTGGGCACCTCGAAAACCGCCCACGATCTCTCCCATGATGCCGCATTTGACCCGTGCCATTTGGGGAGAGCGCGGTGGATGCGGAATCAGTTATGGCGTGACCCAGGCCGCGCGTGCCCGTGCACTATTTTGGGCCTGGCCCAACAGCGCTCGACACTGTGTATGGCCCAGGCCTGGGGGCTCCTGTCGGTGTACTAAAGTAGGGGTACCTTAGTACCCCGAACTTGTGCATGGGCAGTCGCAGCGACTCGCGGCAAGGCTTGCCGGGCGACCGCCAAGACCCTCCATGGTCCCTTTGGGGCCATTCAAGAACAAAGTATCCAAGAGCAAAGCAAGGCCCCGGCAAGTGGAGCTTGCCGGGAAGGAGACAAGGCCCCGGCAAGAGGAGCTTGTCGGGAAGGAGACGAGACCCCGGCAAGAGGAGCTTGCCGGGAGGACCAACCAAAGCATCTCAAGAAGCTCGCTGCGGCGCACCACGCGCCCCGACAAGGCCCGGTGAGCGACAAGCTCCCGGACGCGACAAGACAACATCCGCGGCAAGGCACTTGCCGCGGCAAGCTACTACCCCGCAGCCCGCGCTCCAGCTCACCCACCAACGTGTCGCCCTGGGACCATTCCTGGCGTACGTGGCGGGAGGCTGGGCAGCCGGGGGCATGCGGTGGCAAGCAGACGCTGACAAGGAACCATCGTGGCAAACAGTGGCGTTCCTAGCGGTCCCTCTCTGGGCCGTCAAGGTGACACAGACGGGCATTTAATGCCCTTGTCCCCTGCCGTCAGAGTTAGGTAGGATGCGACATGTAGGCGGTGGAGCCAACTACCACCCCTTTTACAATTTTTACCCTCACCTCTGTTGCCACATGTCGGTGACCCCTTATACATATAAAAGGAGGCCCATGCGCAACAGAGAAGGGGAGGGCAGCCATTCTCACGCTCGGTCTCGCCAGCTGCTTGAGTGTACTGTAGCACTCGCCGCTCCCGAGCAAGAACTCAATACAACCACCAAAGCAGGAGTAGGGTTTTACGCATCCGTGCGGCCCGAACCTGGGTAAATCGATCGTCTCGCTCGTGTGTTTCGCCTCGATCTGCTCTTTGTGCATCCACCGCCCCCTGCCGAACCAAAAGGGGCTCGGTCTGCCGGTCCCCATAGGTGTGCGAGGGATCAGACACCCCCGACAATGATTCCCTACATCAGAAAATTGGAGATAAATAAATTTAAAATCGTTTTGGTATTTTTAAAACGATTTTTATTGGATTTTATTAGAGCTGTAGCACTGTTTGATTTATTTGAATTTCTGTGAAATTTATTTGATGATAGGAAAATGTTCACGCTGTAGGAAATGTTTTTATGAAAAATTTGATATATAATATGCCTATATAAAATTTTATTTTATTATCGTTATCTAGTTTTCTTTTTTGTTTCTATATAAAAAAAGAAAAAAATATGCCCATGCGCGTGGAATTAACCGCCGCCCACATGCGTAGCATAGCAGCAGGTCGGCCCGTTTTTATTTTGTTTTCATTTATCTTTTTATTTTATTTTATTTTCGTTAATGTTTAGTTTTTTTTGAAACAAATTTTGAAAAAATAGACTTCGGAAAAAAAAACTACAGCAGCAGCGTGCGCGTGCGGCTGGCCGAAGGCCTTTAGGCCCATGTGAGCCGCCTCTTTTCTTCTCTGTTTCTTTTCTTTTCATCTACGTTTAGTCCCACATTGCCTAGCTTTTGACCTCTAAGCCTTTTTTCCATCAATAAATATAGACCTATAGAGCTTTCAAAAATCATCTGATTCCGGTTAAATCAATATTTTGGTTTAACTAGATTCACTAAATAAAAAATTATTTCTTTTCTCCAGCGGGACTTCTGAAAATCGTCTCCTCTCTCCTATAGTTTCGTCTTGTTTTCACCTATCTAGTTAACCTGTCACGTCAACTTTTTGAAATTTTGAAGTTTTGAATTTTGTTCAGATTCATATTCAAACTTCTTTTGTTCATAACTTGAGTTTCGTAACTCCGATTTAGTTGATTCTTTTTTGCAAATCGAAGCTCTTGACCTAAACTTTTTGATAAGGCCAAATTCACATAATTTTGGTACTGTTAGAAATTGTTTTATGTTTTAAGAGTTATTTGCTTGGTTTTGATGTTTTCGGAACTTTCTTCTTCGTTCTTCCCGATCTTCTGAGTGATTGCTTATGTGTGTTTACTATTGCTTGCTCACGATAGATTGAACGGAGTGTGACGAGTAGAACTATCAGGAGTTATGAGTGTGAATCATCTTCATCAACATTGCAGGCAAGTTCACACTTTGATCATACCCCTTTATCACCCAGTTTTTATGCAATAGTTCCAATCCTCAAACATTGCAAGGTTAGGATGTCATTAACATGTGGGTTGGGAAGTAGCTGATGAGGTAGAACCTATTGCCCTGTTACATTCAAACCCTTGGGAGTTACTTATACGAATTGCTTATACTCTTATGCTATGCTCGTAGACGTGGTTTGGGTGAGTGAAATCCATGACAGATGTGAGATTTTTAATTAATGGTTCAACTTAAGGTGGCAACTTAAATACACATCTGGGTGGATTGAGGCACCTGGAGTACCCAGTGTTGCCTGTATTTTTGGAAATCCCAGAGTACCCGCGTGATCTTCCTATCGACCGCCACCCAGGCTCAAAGGGATCATAAAATTATTCATGGTAGAAACTTTCGTGTGCAGCCACAAGCTATTATGGGCTCTAGCATAGTTGAGTAAGTTGCGTGAAGCTCTTGAAGAGATAGACTAGCAGGTAGTGGGTTGTAGGTGGTATAGTCTATCCGGAGTAGAGAGTTAATGCTTCTGAAAGACTGTGTCTCGGTCATCCGTTTCTCAAACACCTAGCAGTGCGAGAAATTCAACGGAGGAGATCGGGTCTTGTGGGGAAAAGTGCGCAAACCTCTGCAGAGTGTACAAACTAATCATGGTTAGCCGTGTCCCCGGTTATGGACATCTTGAGTATCTGGTTCTTGGATTATCATATTGATCTCATCACGTTACTTAAATAATTTGTTGGGTTATTGATGTTAATTTGGGATTGAGTTGGAGGAACCTTCTCAATATTTTCAACCAACTTTGTAGTTAAATAAATTATATTCCTTTGTAGTAGGGAAATATTGGCTTTTCGCAAAAACTTTATAACCATAGAGCCTTTCCACCAGCCATATATGCATGTAGTGATAGTTATTATTTATCATTATCCGATGGTGTGAATTTTCCAGTACATTCAATGTACTAACCCTTTGTGGCTGCAACGTCTCATGTTGCAGGATTCTTACAACGAGTAAGTGATACGTTAGGGTTACGATTTCTACACTCAACTTTGTCGTTGGTGTTGATGGGAATCCACAACCTTGTTGTTACTTTCGCTATTTGGATTGAGGTAATAGTATTTATGTTACTTTATACATGTGATTTACCTCTGTTGTAAATTCTCGAGTACTGTGTGTGTCAGCATACCGATCCAGGGATGACACTTAAGCACAGAGACTTGACTGTCTAAGGTCGGGTCGCTACAAGATGGTATCAGAGCAAATGTTGACTGTAGGACGTGACCCCTAGAAACTGGCAAGCCCATAGCAAAGATTTTTCTCTACAACTTTCCCTTTGAAAAAGATCTTTTACCTCTCTTCTCTTCTGAGCTTATTCAAATATCCCCTTTTAGTGAGACCATACCCCCTTTTCCCTTTTGACCACACGAAGATTCGGCTGATGTGACCACTTCAAGAAGTACAAGATATCGGACAACTAAGACCACTTCGAAATGAAGAGGATTTTACCGTGTATTATAATAATGGAAACTACAACGATTGAAGACTCCGAAGACTAGGAGAATTTGAAGGCCCTGTAGAATTTTCCAGATTTGTATGACCTAGGAAGGCACCCCTTATGGAACTTGGCAGACTAAGGAATCTGTCAATACCCGAGATCAAGGTCTATCGGAGAAAGATCGAAACATGGAGCATGATAACTCAAAATTTTGTCAAGAAAACCCTAAGGCAGGAGATATCAACTATGGAGAGATACCTCATGGAAATGACAAGAGCAGAAACACGGTTATCTATGATGTCATTGTCACCGTGCGGAGTTAAGGATGCATTTCTTCAGAATGGATTGGATGGAAGAAGGTTGATGGAGCACCTATCAGTAAGATGAAGTTTTAACCTTAGCTGGTGTATCGCCAGGATCTGGAGTATCACGTCAAGAAATTTCAGATGGACTTGCAGGAAGCCGTATTTGATGAAGAAGTGTTTCGTGAAGAACTTAGGACCCAGAAGTTGAAAGTAGCCAAATCTGGAGGAGCAAAACCTCGAGATACCGGAGAGTTGTCAGGAATTGAAGGACAGTAGGACCGTGGTTCATGCCAACGATGTCAAAACCAAAAGTTGGAACGCAACTCCATAAATATTAAAGGATGTCATGAGAGACTTCGCGTCAATAGAGTTGATCTAGCAAAAGAACTTGAGAAGGACGAGCATGATCGGAAGAAGCCATCGGAGACATGCACAAGACTTGAAGAGTTTGGTGACTTTGAAGATTTTATTGACCTTTAGAAGACCAAACCTCTGTTATATACCTACGTTAAATGCGACGATTGTGAGATGTCATTTGTTTGATGTTTTCCGACAGCCACAATAAAATCTGTCTTTTCAAAATTGTTGTTTGCATTGTGTGCATCCCCCTTTGTCTCTCTCATCTCACCCCCAAACCCATGGACCCAATGGAGGACGAATGGATATGAACTCGTGTTTCCCTGGACCGATAAGTCAATTGGAGACGGATAGATGGATATAGAACATGGAGGATCACATGAAGAATAACCCTATAGTCGGAAAGGATATGATCTAGCATGCTCTTCAGTGTTTTGAAAGAGGTGCTGCTACTTGGTGGAGGATGTACCAAACCATCAATGGATGACAAGGAGTAATCACTTGGAAAGAATAAATTGACTCTGCTAAAGTCTCGGCTTGTGTCCCAGAAGTTGAAGCCTTATGGAAAGGATATGAAGAAACCTTGTGCATGCAAGATTTGTGGAGAAATACGACACACCCATAAAGAACACAAGGATGAATGCCCTAATTGTGAAGGAAGTCACCTAGTTGAAGAATGCCAACTAGGCAGATTACTTGTTTCTTGTGTGAAGGGACTACCCACTATCCTGCTCAGTGTCACATTTACCCCATGGTACGAAGAAGCGTACAGCAGAAGAAAGAAGTAAAGAAAGGAGCCCTTATGGAAATTTTAGAAGAACCCGTGATGAAGGAAGATGTTGGGGACACACCCAAAGAAGAACCAATTAAACCCTGCACCAAGTCATGCTATTCATGTGGAGAAGAAGGACACATCTCCCAGAATTGTATGAATGGGGATCTAGTAGTATTCCCGACAAAGGAAGTAGAGTATGACCCACAGGAAATAGAATCCCTGATTGGAACGGAAAAGTCCAGAAAGAGAAGTAGATTGGATTCCAGGAAGGATCTGAGTCATATCACCTGTTATAGGTGCAAGGAGTCATGGCACTACCTCAGCCGTTGCCAAAAAAGGAAACCTTGAGAGTTGTCAGAAGTAATATGTTTTTGTTGTAATGAAGCAGGGCACTTTTCCAGGGAATGCCCCAAGGAGAAGGAGACTTGTACTAGATAGTGAGTTTGCAACAAAAGAAATGGAGTAGTAGAAGTGAGAACATTTTCTTTTATATTAAGGTGTTGAGTTGAGACATGTAATGGAAAAGCGAGAGATTGTAATTAATTGAGAGTGAATAAAGTTAGTATCGTGGGTACTATTTGGATTTTATGAGTTGTTACTCTATGAAGAAGGATTTTGACCGTTTTCGAGGATATGAGAAATATGGTCTATGGATGAGTTTGTGTATTTTAAGGGTGGTAGAACCCTGTGAGGAGATTTGACCCCTGGAAAGGAATAATGTTGTTCCAGGGGGTGGACTTCAAAAGTATAAGTTTTATCTCATATGCGGGATACCCCAAGAATATGAAGAGATGAAGTATTATTGGCTATAAAGGAGGTATGATGTTGGAAATATAGAGCAATTGTAACTCCATGATGAGTCTAAGTAATCACGTCTTGGTTTGGTGCCAATAGAAGGAAGAGAGACAATACAATTGGAAGGATTTGAGAATGCCAGGAAGCTGGGTGTTTGGAAAATAATCAGATGCCCCTAGGATGAGCTCAAGGATTACAAGTAATGAGATCGGCCATAACCCACAGGCCCCAGGACCTGCCAAGGAGCAAGCACACTCTTGCTGAAGGAAAAACCCTGGAAGAAGTTACGTTTATCGGCAGACGATCTTATAGAGTAACGCAAAACCTTAGAGTTGTGAAGAATGATAGATGTTTATTTGGCTTGCAGAATCAATGGATTTATCCGAACTTAGTTCGTTGACAAGAGAAATTCTGCAATGCTTGTGAGGATGACCGAGAGTTAGAACGCGAGATTCGCTAAACTGTATACATGGTAACGATTTGGGTGCGGGATGGATTGATCACCATACCGACTTACTCTTATTGTTCGCCTTGCTATACGGGGTGGTAAATCTGAGTGACTTGCCTATAGTAGAGAGACGACGATATTAAACCTTGTTTAAACCTTAGAATGGTATAGCAATTTTTCCCTTGTACAAGGAAGCTTTTGCCAACCGTAGGTTATACGGTGAGGTTCAACCCAGACTCATTTCCTGCAGGAGAAACCATAAATTGTTGACCACCATGAGATATCGATAGTTGTTTAGTATTGGTGCCAGACCCGTCAGCTAAGAAGACCCAGTCACAGAAGAACCTTACCTAGATGAAAGGCGGAAGAATCGAGGAAAAGGTTATGCCACTACTGAAATAGCCCAGATAAGGAATTATCCTGAAGATCTGAGAAGACCGACACTGTTAACAATATCGATGAAGTATATGAGTTTTGATGGAACCGTAACCACGCTTCTAAGGGTGGTAGCACCCCAGACCCCCTCCTGCGACAATCGATGGATTTTGAGGATACCCCAAACCGTAACCTTATCTTGCTAGCCTCTCCGAATCTCGAGGACGAGATGCATTTTAAGGGTGGTAGGTTTGTAACATCCCAAAATTCTAAATTTTGGAATGTTATGATAAATAGATAGATTGATTGTTTGTTTGATTGTTGTGTGATTGATTGAGTGAAATTCGAAACTTTTTGAAAGTTAAATGAGAGGGAATAAAAGGACTTTCCCAAACTTTCACTTTTGCATTTATGATCCCCGTGAATTCAAATTATTTTCACCACAAAACCCTAGAGAGAAGATGACATGACTTCTTCCATTTATTCAAATGAAAGGAGTTTTTGAAAAGATTTGAATTTTATTTGGAAATATTTCAAATTCAGAAACTTTAAGAAACTCAATGATTTTCATGAGAGAAGATAAAATGACTTCTTCAAATTATGAAATATGAGTTGGGAGTTTCAAGGATCAAATTTAAAGTCCTTTTGAAATTATTTTTAATTGGAGTTATTTGGCTTTTATTCAAATTATTTTTCTCCAAAAATAAAATACATGGAAAATAGGGTAACATGATTCCCTACATCAAAAAATTGGAGATACATAAATTTGAAATCGTTTTGGTATTTTTAAAATAATTTTTATTGGATATTATTAGAGCTGTAGCACTGTTTGATTTATTTGAATTTCTATGAAATTTATTTGATGCTAGGAAAATATTCACGCTGTAGGAAATCTTTTTCTAAAAATTTTGATATATAATATGAATATATATAATTTTATTAAGTTATCGTTATCCAGTTTTCTTTTTTTGTTTCTATATAAAAAAAGAAAAATAATCTGCGCGTGCGCCTGGAACTAACCGCCGCCCACATGCGTAGCATAGCAGCAGATCGGCCCGTTTTTCTTTTGTTTTCTTTTGTCTTTTTTTATTTTATTTTCATTAATGTTTATTTTTTTGATACAAATTTCAGAAAAAAATAGACTTCGGAAAAAACTGCACCCGTAGCGAGCGCGCGCGGCCGGCCGAAGGCCTTTAGGCCCATGCGAGCCGCCTCTTTTCTTCTTTGTTTCTTTTCTTCTCATCTACGTTTAGTCCCACATTGCCTAGCTTTTGACCTCTAAGCCTCTTTTCCACCAATAAATATAGACTCATAGAGCTTTCAAAAATCATCCGATTGGGGTTAAATCAATATTTTGGTTTGATTAGATTCACTAAAGAAAAATTATTTCTTTTTTCCGGCGGGATTTCTGAAAATTGTCTCCTCTCTCCAAAGTCATTTTTCTCTCTACCTTATAAAGGTATCTTTCTTCATATATACTTCCGTAGTTTATTATTTCTAGACTAATACGATAGAATAATTAGATTATCAATTAGTCTACGTATTTATACATTAGACCTTAGCAGTAGCTATTTTTCTTTCGTAAAACAGCTTGGCCCTGATTTTTCAAATAGCCATAACTTTTTACTCGTTCATCCAAATTAGATGAAAGCAACGCCTATAGTTTTGTCTTGTTTTCACCTATCCAGTTAACCTGTCACGCCAAATTTTTGAAATTTTCAAATTTCAAATTTTGTTTAGATTCATATTCAAACTTCTTTTGTTCATAACTTGAGTTTCGTAACTCCGATTGAGTTGATTCTTTTTTGCAAATCGAAGCTCTTGACCTAAACTTTCTGATAAGGCCAAATTCACATAATTTTGGTACTGTTAGAAATTGTTTTATGTTGTAAGAGTTATTTGCTTGGTTTTGATGTTTTCTCAACTGTCTTCTTCGTTCTTCCCGATCTTCTGAGTGATTGCATATGTGTGGTTACTATTGCTTGCTCACGATAGATTGAACGGAATGTGACGAGTAGAACTATCAAGAGTTATGAGTGCGAATCATCTTCATCAACATTGCAGGCAAGTTCACACTTTGATCATACCCCTTTATCACCCAGTTTTTATGTAATAGTTCCAATCCTCAAACATTGCATGGTTAGGATGTCATTAACATGTGGGTTGGGAAGTAGCTAATGAGGTAGAACCTATTGCCCTATTACATTCAAACCCTTGAGAGTTACTTATACGAATTGCTTATACTACTATGCTATGCTCGTAGACGTGGTTTGGGTGAATGAAATCCATGACAGATGTGAGATTGTTAATTAATGGTTCAACTTAAGGTGGCAACTTAAATACACATCTGGGTGGATTGAGGCACCTGGAGTACCCAGTGTTGCCTGTATTTTTGGAAATCCCAGAGTACCCGCGTGATCTTCCTATGGACCGCCACCCAGGCTCAAAGGGATCATAAAATTATTCATGCTAGAAACTTTCGTGTGCAGCCACAAGCTATTATGGGCTCTAGCATAGTTGAGTAAGTTGTGTGAAGCTCTTGAAGAGATAGACTAGCAGGTAGTGGGTTGTAGGTGGTATAGTCTATCCAGAGTAGAGAGTTAATGCTTCTGAAAGACTGTGTCTCGGTCATCCGTTTCTCAAACACCCGGCAGTGCGAGAAATTCAACGGAGGAGATCGGGTCTTGTGGGGAAAAGTGTGCAAACCTCTGCAGAGTGTACAAACTAATCATGGTTAGCCGTGTCCCTGGTTATGGACATCTTGAGTATCTGGTTCTTGGATTATCATATTGATCTCATCACGTTACTTAAATAATTTGTTGGGTTATTGATGTTAATTTTGGATTGAGTTGGAGGAACATTCTCAATATTTTCAACCAACTTTGTAGTTAAATAAATTATATTCCTTTGCAGTAGGGAAATATTGGCTTTTCGCAAAAACTTTATAACCATAGAGCCTTTCCACCAGCCATATATGCATGTAGTGATAGTTATTATTCATCATTATTCTATGGTGTGAATTTGCCAGTACATTCAATGCACTGACCCTTTGTGGTTGCAACGTCTCATGTTGCAGGATTCTTACGACGAGTAAGTGATATGTTAGGGTTACGATTTCTACACTCAACTTTGTCGTTGGTGTTGATGGGAATCCACAACCTTGTTGTTACTTCCGCTATTTGGATTGAGGTAATAGTATTTACGTTACTTTATACATGTGATTTACCTTTGTTATAAATCCTCGAGTACTGTGTATCAGCATACCAGTCCAAGGATGACACTTAAGAACAGGGACTTGACCGTCTAAGGTTGGGTCGCTACAACTTGACTTTTTGAACTCCACATGCATGTCCCCAGGTTGAGGTAGTGGGACTTCATCTTCATTTGAGCTCGTCTCCTCCTTTCCCTTAGGTTCATAGTCCTCTTCTTCTTCCGTAGTCCTGTAACATCCCAAATTTTCAATTTGGAATGTTATACACTAGATCATCATGCATATCATATTTTCTTGCATTTTGTCGATCCTAGAAATTTCACGCAACTCAAGGACCCTCGGAGAGAGTTGTAGATTTTGTTATTTTTCATATTTGAGTCTTCTCAAATTTTGAAGAAAGGATCATTGGATTTGTCGGAGTTTATTTGCCTTTTATTTGGATAGGGAAAAATGCGCGTTTTCAAAATTTGCATTTTAGGTCCCGAGAAAAGTTCATTTTGTTCGACTCATTTTTAGGAGTCGGGGAAAATTTACTTTAGAAGTTTTGGAGTTCGTTTAGTTCTCTTTTCTTGTGTTTTTCTGCGCGCGAAACCGATTTAAAAAAAATACTTCGCAGCGCCTTGGGCCAAGGCCCAAGCCAGCAGCCGGCCGGCCAAGGCCAGGCCACCGCGCGCGCCCAGGCGCAGGGAGCCGCCGCCGCCTAGAGTCCTAGTAGGACTCGGGTTGCCTTTTTTTAGGATTCCCTCTCCTACTCTTTTTCCTTCTCTTTTTCTTGCCCCCTACCCCAAGTATCCTCTCCCCCTCACCTATATAAATACCCAAGCCCCCCCCTCTAATCCCACACCAAAACCCCAAGCCCCAAGCCACCACTGCGCCCTCACCCCGCGCCGCGCCCCTTGCCCCACGCCGCCGCCCTGCGTCACCGCCGCCGCCGCCCTTGTGCCGCCGCCGCCCTTGCTCGCCGCTGCCGAAGTCCCTCGCCGGAGACCTCGCCGAGGTACCGCGCCACGTCTCTTTTCTTTTCCTCAGATCGGTTTTCTTCTAAATCGTTCCGATTCTTTTCTTCTCTTCCGATTCGTTTTCTAGATCGGTTCTTCGTTTCGATTTCTTTTCTCGAAACCCTAGATCGGTTCCGTTCTCTTTTCCGATTTAGTTGCCTAGAGACCGTTCGCCGGACCGTTCATCTTAACGAACGTGATCACCGTATTATTCTCGGCTAACGAACGTCCGTTCGTTTAACCGTTCTTCTTTCTTTTCGTCGGATTTATTCCGCGATCGCGATCTCAGATCCGATCTTCTTTCTAGTCTATCTTCTCGCTCGTTTATCGGAATCAGGTGATACAAGCGCCTGGAGTTTCATTTCGAAACCGCCATTTCGACTAATCAACTTAAACAAGTTTTTGGCTATGGTGAAATTTGACCTAGTTTCAACTTGCTAGAACCGAGTTGTTCTCTTTCGCCGTTTGTTTTCGGTTTCTTTGTTCGGTTCTTTCTTTCTTTGCAACCGGAGTTCTTAAGTTGAACTATCTGGTTCGATCTCTTGTTCGAGTTTTACCTTTGCATTAGATGAGTACTTATTGTATGCTTGTTGTTGGTCTGCGATAGATTACCCGGATTGCGCCGCTTGTTACTTCGAATCTCTAGGACTCGCGGATCATTAGCAAGGCAAGTAACACTTTGATCATACCTTTTCTACAACCCAGTTTTATTGCATTAGATCCATCCTCACACATTGCATGATTAGGATCTAATTAAATTGTGGGATGGGAAGTAGATGAGGTAGTACCTATTACCTGTTATTATGAAACCTTTGGGAGTTACTTCTATGTTTGCTTATTATGCCATGCTATGCTAGTAGACGTGGATTGGGTGAGTGATATCCATGACAGATGTGAGATTGATAATTTTAATGGTTTATCTAAGGTGGCAACTTAAACACACATCTGGGTGGACTGAGGCAGATGTCTATCAGGACTTGCCTGTTTTATTTTGGACCGCCACCCAGGCTCAAAGGGATCATAAGATCTTTCATACTAAATACTTACGTGTGCAGCCACAAGCCAATATGGGCTCTGGCATAGTTGACTAAGTCGTGCGAACTCTTATAGGGGTAGACTAGCAGATGTAGGGGATGTAGGTGGTACGGTCTACTCCATCGTAAGGTGCTAGCGCTTCTGAAAGACTATGTCTCGGTCATCCGTTTCTCAAACACCATGTAGTGCGAGAAATCAAACGGAGGCGATCGAGTCTTGTGGGGAAAAGTGCGCAAACCTCTGCAGAGTGTAATAAACTAATCATGATTAGCCGTGTCCCCGGTTATGGACATCTTGAGTATCTAGTATTTTAATATCATGTGAGTCTCATCATGTTACTTCTAATTAATATTGTTGGGTTTAATTGTACTTTTAATTGGGATTGAGAATGCTGTCAACCATTCTCAATGTTTAACAACCACCATGATAGTGAAAAAAAATTTATTTCTTTGCAGTAGGGAAAAACTGGCTTTACGCAAAACAGTAACCATAGAGCTTTCCACCAGCCAAATATGCATATAGTATAGCTGTTTCATTCCATTACTCTCTATGTGTTACCTTGCCAACATATTCCATGTGCTGACCCGTTTTGGGCTGCAACGTTAATGTTGCAGACTTTTTCAGACGACGATTGAGGTGCTTTTAGGTCGTGGTTCTATACTCAGTGATGCCGTTGGAGTTGATGGACCCATTTACCTTCCAAGTCTTCCGCTGTTATCGATATTAGATGGCCTTAAGCCATATTATTGTAATAAGTTCTCTTCGGAGACATCGATGTAATAAGTGTGTGATTGCCACTCTGCTATAAATCCTTCGATGTACTGTGTGGTGTCAGCATTACTGATCCAAGGATGACACCGGAGCACAGTAGACTTGATCCATTCGGGTCTGGTCGCCACAAGTCCAACCACAATGCTCCACATCCCCGTAGACTTTAGGATCTGCAAGGTAATCAGCCACATAGCTCTCTCCTTCCGAATCCTGGGACGACATGTTGCGCAAATCTGCAGCAGAACAACTTGAAACAAAGACAGGACATATTTGCGTGATATGGGAGTCAAAACCTCGGGGATATTATATAATGTATTTATATCGACCAAAATATGTGTCGTGTACGAAAACGGAGTCCGGAGAGCACACGAGGTGCCCACAAGGTAGGGGGCGCGCCCAGGGGAGTAGGGCACGCCCTCCACCCTCGTGGAGGCCTCGTGTCCTTCCCGGACTGCTACTTATTTTTCTATTTTTCTAAATATTCCAAAACGGAGAAATATTGCCTTAAAACTGTTTTGGAATCGGTTTACTTACCGTACCACATACCTATTCCTTTTCGGAGTCTGAAACATTCCGGAAAGTGTCCCTTATGTATTCCTCCGGGGTTACGGTTTCAATAACATTGGTTTCAACATTTATAGGATTACCAGAGATATAATGTTTAATTCTTTAACCATTCACCACCTTCGGATTTGTGCCTTCGAAATTGTTGATTTTTATGGCACCGGAACGATAGACCTCCTCGATAACGTAAGGACCTTCCCATTTAGAGAGAAGTTTTCCTGCAAAAAATCTTAAACGAGAGTTGTATAGCAATACATAATCACCTACATTAAACTCACGCTTTTGTATCCTTTTATCATGCCATCTTTTAACTTTTTCTTTAAACAACTTGGCATTTTCGTAGGCTTGGGTTCTCCATTCATCGAGTGAGCTAATATCAAATAACCTCTTCTCATCGGCAATTTTAAAATCATAATTGAGCTCTTTAATAGCCCAGTATGCCTTGTGTTCTAGTTCGAGAAGTAAGTGACATGCTTTTCCATAAACCATTTTATACGGAGACATACCCATAGGATTTTTATATGCAGTTCTATAGGCCCATAATGCATCATCAAGTTTCTTGGACCAATTCTTTCTAGACCTATTAACAGTCTTTTGCAAAACTAATTTGAGCTCTCTATTACTCAATTCTACTTGACCACTAGACTGATGGTGGTAAGGGGATGCAATTATATGATTAACATCATATTTAGCAAGCATTTTACGGAAAGCACCATGAACAAAATGTGAACCACCATCAGTCATTAAATATATAGGGACTCCAAACCTTGGAAAAATAACTTATTTAAGCATTTTAATAGAAGTGTTATGATCAACACTACTAGTTGGAATAGCTTCTACCCACTTAGTAACATAATCAACAGCAACTAAAATATGTGTATATCCATTAGAGGAAGGAAAAGGTCCCATATAATCAAAGCCCCAAACATCAAATGGTTCAATAACGAGTGAATAGTTCATAGGCATTTCTTGACGTCTACTAATATTACCAATTCTTTGACATTCATCACAAGATAAGACAAACTTACGGGCATCTTTGAAGAGAGTAGACCAATAAAACCAGATTGCAATACCTTATGTGCAATTCTATCTCCAGCATGGTGTCCTCCATAAGCTTCGGAGTGACACTTGCGTAGGATCTGTTCCTGTTCATGCTCAGGTACACAACGTCTAATAACACCATCTACCCCTTCTTTA
Source organism: Triticum monococcum (assembly GCA_034509565.1). Classification (NCBI taxonomy): domain Eukaryota; kingdom Viridiplantae; phylum Streptophyta; class Magnoliopsida; order Poales; family Poaceae; genus Triticum; species Triticum monococcum. The sequence goes on along the minus strand of CM067843.1, from coordinate 377,553,391 downwards.
TAAAGATGTGGGTCATCCCAAAAGTAATGCCTCAAATCATAGAAGAACTTTTTCTTTTGCTGGTATGTGAAACTAGGTGGTATGAATTTGGCAACAATGTAATTAGCATAATCAGCATACCATGGAGCAGTATGAGAAGCATTTATGACATTTAATTGCTCATCGGGAAAGCTATCATCAATAGGTAGTGGGTCATCAAGCACATTTTCTAACCTAGACAAGTTGTGTGCAACGGGGTTCTCAGCTCCCTTTCTATCAACAATATGCAAATAAAATTCTTGTAGCAAGAGAACCCGTCTAATAAGTCTAGGTTTAGCATCTTTCTTTTCCATAAGATATTTAATAGCAGCATGATCAGTGTGAATAGTTACTTTAGAATCAACAATATAAGAGGCCTAAAATTATCACAAGCAAATACAACTGCTAAGAATTCTTTTTCAGTAGTAGCATAATTTCTTTGAGCATTATCTAGGGTTTTACTAGCATATTGAATAATGTTTAATTTCTTATCAACTCTTTGCCCTAGAATAGCACCTACAACATAATCACTAGCATCACACATAATTTCAAAGGGTAAATTCCAATCAGGTGGCTGAACAATAGGTGCAGAGATCAATGCTTTCTTAAGTATTTCAAATGCTTCTACACAATCATCATCAAAGACAAATGGTATATCTTTTTGTAATAAATTAGTCAGAGGCCGAGAAATTTTTGAGAAGTCCTTAATGAACCTCCTATAAAATCCAGCATGACCAAGGAAACTTCTTATACCTTTGATGTCCTTGGGGCATGGCATCTTTTCAATAGCATCAACCTTGGCTTTATTAACTTCAATACCTCTTTCAGAAAATTTATGCCCCAAGACAATGCCTTCATTAACCATAAAGTGGCACTTTTCCCAATTCAAGACAAGATTAGTTTCTTCACATCTCTGTAAAACTCGATCAAGGTTGCTCAAGCAATCATCAAAAGAAGATCCATAGACGGAGAAATCGTCCATGAAAACCTCACAAATCTTTTCACAAAAGTCGGAGAATATAGCCATCATGCATCTTTGAAAGGTGACAGGTCCATTACATAAACCAAAAGGCATATGTCTATAAGAAAAAGTACCAAAAGGGCAAGTAAAAGTAGTCTTTGATTGATCCTTGGCTGACACAGGTATTTGAGAGAAACCAGAATAACCATCTAGAAAGCAAAAATGTGTATGGTTAGATAATCTTTCTAGCATTTGATTGATAAAAGGTAAGGGGTAATGATCCTTTTTAGTGGCCTTATTTAATTTGCGGAAATCAATTCCCATCCTATAACATGTAATAATTCTTTGAGGAATCAATTCATCTTTATCATTAGGAACGACAATAATACCTCCCTTCTTAGGGACACAATGGATGGGACTTACCCACTGACTATCAGCAACGGGATAGATTATACCTGCTTCAAGGACCTTTAGTATTTCCTTTCTTACCACTTCTTTCATCTTCTTCCAAATTTATTTTATATTGACATAGAGTGGGACTAATGCCCTTAAGATCATCAAGAGTATACCCAATATCAACACGGTGCTTCTTCAGAGTTTTCAATAATCTCTCTTCCTCATGCTCTGAAAGGTTAGCACTAATAATAACAGGATATATCCTTTTCTCATCAAGATAAGCATATTTAAGAGTGTCAGGCAATGGTTTAAGCTCAAAGACGGGATCACCCTTGGGTGGAGGTGGATCCCCTAGGATTTCAATAGGTAAATTGTTTTTCAGAATAGGTTCCTGTTTAAAGAATACTTCATCTATTTCGCTTCTTTCATTCATAAACATATCATTTTCATGGTCTAGCAAATATTATTCTGAAGGATCACTAGGAGGTACGGCAATAGAAGAAAGACCAATAATTTCATCCTTACTAAGTAATTCTTCTTCACGGTGTTGTCTACTAAATTTAGTGAAATTAAATTCATGAGACATATCATCTAAACTGATAGTAACAACATCCTTTTTGCAATCTATCTTGGCATTAACAGTGTTTAAGAAGGGTCTACCAAATATAATGGGATAAAATCTATCTTGTGGGGAACCAAGAACAAGAAAATCAGCAGGATATTTAGTTTTCCGACACAAGACTTCAACATCTCTAACAATTCCCATTGGTGATATAGTATCTCTATTGGCAAGTTTAATTGTGACATCAATATCTTCTAACTCAACAGGTGCAATATCATGCATAATTTCTCTATATAGGCCAATAGGTATTGCACTAGCACTGGCACCCATATCACATAAGCCATGATAACAATGATCTCCTATTTTAACAGAAATAACAGGCATGCCTACCACAGGTCTAGGTTTATCTTTAGCACAAGGTTTAGCAATTCTAGCAGTTTCATCACTGAAATAAATAGCATGCCCATCAATATTATCAGCCAAGAGATCTTTAACAATAGCAATATTAGGTTCAACTTTAACTTGCTCAGGAGGTGTATATGTTCTAATATTGCTTTTACGAACCACGGTTGAACCTTTAGCATGATCCTTTATCCAAACAGGGAAAGGTGGTTTCTCAACATAAGAAGTAGGAACAGTAGGATCATTATAAGTGACAATCTTTTCTTCAACTTTAATAGGTGCAGCTACTTTTACTTCTATGGGAGGATGATATTTAAACCACTTCTCCTTGGGGAGATCAACATAAGTAGAAAAAGATTCACAGAAAGAAGCTACTATTTCAGAGTCAAGTCCATATTTAGTGCTAAATTCACGGAAAATGTCGGTATCCATAAAAGATTTAACACAATCAAACTTAGGTGTCATACATGACTCCTTACCTTCGTCGAGGTCCCAATCTTCAGAGTTGCATTTAATTCTTTCCAATAAATCCCATTTGAATTCAATAGTCTTCATCATCAAAAGAGCCAACACAAGAAGTATCGAGCATGGTGCGATTGTTATCAGAAAGCCGAGCATATAAATTTTGAATAATCATTTCTCTTGAGAGCTCATGATTGGGGCATGAATATAACATTGATTTAAGCCTCCCCCAAGCTTGAGCAATGCTTTCTCCTTCACGAGGCCAAAAAGTATATATAATTGCGATCACGATGAACAAGATGCATAGGATAAAACTTCAGATGAAATTCCAATTTCAATCGTTTGTAATTCCATGACCCCGTATCATCACATAGCATATACCATGTCAATGCATCTTCCCTCAAAGATAAAGGGAAGACCTTCTTCTTAACAACATCTCTGGGTACACCTGCAAGCTTAAATAATCCACAAACTTCATCAACATATATTAGGTGCTCATCAGGATGCATTGTTCCATCTCCTGCAAAAGGATTAGCTAGCAGTTTTTCTAACATACCCGAAGGAAATTCAAAGCAGACATTTTCATTTTCATTTTCATTTTGAGTAGGTTCAGTTGGTTGAGGAGCAACTCTTTGCTCTACTGGTCGCGGTGAAGATACCCCGAACAAGCCCCTCAGAGGATTACTTTCCATAGTAACAAGTGACAGTAAATTTCAGCACACTATATAAATTTTTCCTTACCAAATTCCACCTACCAAAGGCGCTTCACTCCCTGGAAACGGCGCCAGAAAAGAGTCTTGATGACCCACAAGTATAGGGGATCTATCATAGTACATTCTATAAGTAAGAGTGTCGAACCCAACGAGGGGCAGAAGGAAATGATAAGCGGTTTCCAGCAAGGTATTCTCTCCAAGTACTGAAATAACTGGTAACAGATAGTTTTGTGATAGGATAACTTGTAACGAGCAACAAGTAACAAAAGTAAATAAAGTGCAGCAAGGTGGCCCAATCCTTTTTGTAGGAAAGGACAAGCCTGGACAAACTCTTATATAGAGAAAAGCGCTGCCAAGGACACATGGGAATATCGTCAAGCTAGTTTTCATCACGCTCATATGATTCGCGTTCGGTACTTTGATAATCTGATATGTGGGTGGACTGGTGCTTGGGTACTGTCCTTACTTGAACAAGCATCCCACTTATGATTAACCTCTATTGCAAGCATCCGCAACTACAAGAAAAGTATTAAGGTAAACCTAACCATAGCATGAAACATATGGATCCAAATCAGCCCCTTACGAAGCAACGCATAAACTAGGGTTTAAGCTTCTGTCACTCTAGCAACCCATCAGCTACTTATTACTCCCCAATGCCTTCCTCTAGGCCCAAACAATGGTGAAGTGTCATGTAGTCGACGTTCACATGACACCACTAGAGGAGAGACAACATACATCTCATAAAAATATCGAACGAATACCAAATTCACATGACTACTAATAGCAAGACTTCTCCCATGTCCTCAGGAACAAACGTAACTACTCACAAAGCATATTCATGTTCATAATCAGAGGGGTATTAATATGCATATAGGATCTGAACATATGATCTTCCACCAAATAAACCAACTAGCATCAACTACAAGGAGTAATTAACACTACTAGCAACCCACAGGTACCAATCCCGGACTTGGAGACAAGAATTGGATACAAGAGATGAACTAGGGTTTTGAGAGGAGATGGTGCTGGTGAAGATGTTGATGGAGATTGCCCTCTCCCGATGAGAGGAGCGTTGGTGATGACGATGGCGATGATTTCCCCCTCCCGGAGGGAAGTTTCCCTGGCAGAACAGCTCCGCCAGAGCCCTAGATTGGTTCCGCCTCGTGGCGGCGGAGTTTCGTCCGAGAAGATGGATTATTATTTTTTCCTCATCGAAAGACCTCATATAGAAGAAGATGGTCATCGGAGGGCCACCAGGGGGGCCACGAGGTAGGGGGCGCGCCCAGGGGGGTAGGGCGTGCCCCCCACCCTCGTGAGCAGGGTGTGGCCCCCCTGGTAAACTTCTTGCGCTCGGTATTTTTTATATATTCTGAAAACGTCTTCCGTGAAGTTTTAGGACTTTTGGAGCTGTGCAGAATAGGTCTCTAATATTTGCTCCTTTTCCAGCCCAGAATCCCAGCTGCCGGCATTCTCCCTCTTTATGTAAACCTTGTAAAATAAGAGAGAATGGGCATAAGTATTGTGACATAATGTGTAATAACAACCCAAAATGCAATAAATATCGATATAAAAGCATGATGCAAAATGGATGTATCAATGATTCATACTTGAAATTGTGATTGAATTATTACTCTAGCATAAGAGACCATATGACAATAATTATATGAGTTGTTGTTCTAAGAATGATCATGATGCCCTCATGTCTGTATTTTATTTTTATCGACACCTATATCTCTAAACATGTGGACATATTTTTCGATTTCGGCTTTCGCTTGAGGACAAGCGAGGTCTTAGCTTGGGGGAGTTGATACGTCCATTTTGCATCATGCTTTTATATCGATATTTATTGCATTATGGGATGTTCTTACATATTATGTCACAATACTTATGCCTATTCTCGCTTATTTTACAAGGTTTACATAAAGAGGGAGAATGCCGGCAGCTGGGATTCTAGGCTGGAAAAGGAGCAAATATTAGAGACCTATTCTGCATAGCTCCAAAAGTCCGGAAACTTCACGGAAGTTATTTTCAGAATATATAAAAAATAGTGAGCGCAAGAAGTACCAGAGGGGGCCACTCATCAGCCACGAGGGTGGGGGCGCGCCCCTGCCTCGTGGGCCCCCTGGTGGCCCTCCGATGCCCATCTTCTGCTATATGGAGTCTTTCATTGAGGAAAAAATCATAAGCAAGCTTTCGGGACGAGACTCTGCCGCCACAAGGCGAAACCTTGGCGGAACCAATCTAGGGCTCTGGCGGAGCCGTTCTGCCGGGGAAACTTCCCTCCGAGAGGGGGAAGTCATCACCAACGCTCCTCTCATCGGGAGGGGGTCAATCTCCATCAACATCTTCACCAGCACCATCTCCTCTCAAACCCTAGTTCATCTCTTGTATCCAATTCTTGTCTCTAAGTTTGGGATTGGTACCTGTAGGTTGCTAGTAGTGTTGATTACTCCTTGTAGTTGATGCTAGTTGGTTTACTTGGTAGAAGATCATATGTTCAGATCCTATATGCACATTAATACCCCTCTGATTATGAACATGAATATGCTTTGTGAGTAGTTATGTTTGTTCCTGAGGACATGGGAGAAGTCTTGCTATTAGTAGTCATGTGAATTTGGTATTCGTTCAATATTTTGATGAGATGTATGTTGTCTCTCCTCTAGTGGTGTTATGTGAACATCGACTACATGATACTTCACCATTATTTGGTCCTAGAGAAAGGCATTGGGAAGTAATAAGTAGATGATGGGTTGCTAGAGTGACAGAAGCTTAAACCCTAGTTTATGCGTTGCTTCGTAAGGGGCTGATTTGGATCCATATGTTTCATGCTATGGTTAAGTTTACCTTAATACTTTTGTTGTAGTTGCGGATGCTTGCGATAGAGGTTAATCATAAGTGGGATGCTTGTCCAAGTAAGGACAGTACCCAAGCACCGGTCCACCCACATACCAAATTATCAAAGTACCGAACATGAATCATATGAACTTCATGAAAACTAGCTTGACGATAATTCCCATGTGTCCTCGGGAGCGCTTTTCTCTATATAATAATTTGTCCAGGTGTGTCCTTTGCTACAAAAAGGATTGGGCCACCTTGCTGCACTTTATTTACTTTTGTTACTTGTTGCTCGTTACAAATTATCTTATCACAAAACTATCTATTAGCTATAATTTCAGTGCTTGCAGAGAATACCTTGGTGAAAACCACTTATCATTTCCTTCTGCTCCTCATTGGGTTCGACACTCTTACTTATCGAAAGGACTACGATAGATCCCCTATACTTGTGCTGGCTCTTTTATGATGAAGACTATTGAATTGAAATGGGATTTATTGGAAAGAATTAAACGCAACTCTGAAGATGGGGATCTCGATGAAGGAAAGGAGTCAGGTATGACACCTAAGTTTGATTGTGTTAAATCTTTTATGGATACCGATGTTTTCCGTAAATTTAGCATTAAATATGGACTTGACTCTGAGATAGTAGCTTCTTTCTTTGAATCTTTTGCTACTCATATTGATCTCCCTAAGGAGAAGTGGTTTAAATATAATCCTCCCATTGAAGTAAAAATAGTTGCACCCATTAAATTTGAAGAAAAGACTATCACTTATAATGATCCTATTGTTCCTACTGCTTATGTTGAGAAACCACATTTTCCTGTTAGGATAAAAGATCATGCTAAAGCTTCAACTGTGGTTCGTAAAAGCAATATTAGAACCTATAAACCTCCTGAGCAAGTTAAATTTGAACCTAATATTGCTATTGTTAAGGATCTCTTGGCTAATAATATCGATGGGCATGTTATTTATTTCTGTGATGAAACTGCTAGAATTGCAAAACCTTGTGCTAAAGATAAACATAGACCTGTGGTAGGCATGCCTATTATTTCTGTTAAAATAGGAGATCATTGTTATCATGGCTTGTGTGATATGGGTGCTAGTGCTAGTGCAATACCTATTGACTTATACAAAGAAATTATGCATGATATTGCACCTGCTGAGTTAGAAGATATTGATGTCACAATTAAACTTGCCAATAGAGATACTATTTCACGAATTGGATTGTTAGAGATGTTGAAGTCTTGTGTGGGAAAAATAAATATGCTGCTGATTTTCTTGTACTTGGTTCCCCACAAGATAGCTTTTGTCCCATTATATTTCGTAGACCCTTCTTAAACATTGTTAATGCTAGGATAGACTGCAAAAAGGATGTTGTTACTATTGGTTTAGGTGATATGTCTCATGAGTTCAACTTTTCTAAATTTCGTAGACAACACCGTGAAGAGGAATTGCCTAGTAAAGATGAAATTATTGGTCATGCTTCTATTGCCGTACCTCCTAGTGATCCTTTAGAACAATATTTGCTAGACCATGAAAATGATATGTTTATGAATGAAAGAAGGGAAATAGATGAGGTGTTCTTTAAACTATTCTGAAACACAACTTGCATGTTCAAATCTTAGGGGATCCTCCTCCACCCAAGGGTGATCCCGTGTTTGAGCTTAAAGCATTGCCTGATACTCTTAAATATGCTTATCTTGATGAAAAGAAGGTATATCCTATTATTATTAGTGCTAACCTTTTAGAGAAGGAGGAAGAAAAATTATTGAAAACTCTGAAGAAGCACCGTGTTGCTATTGGATATACTCTTGATGATCTTAAGGGCATTAGTCCCACTCTATGTCAACACAAAATAAATTTGGAAAAATATGCCAAACCAGTTATTAATCACCAAGGACGACTGAATCCTAAGATGAAAGAAGTGGTAAGAAAATAAATACTAAAGCTCCTTGAGGCAGGTATAATTTATCCCGTTGCTGATAGTCAGTGGGTAAGTCCTGTCCATTGTGTTCCTAAGAAGGGAGGTATTATTGTCATTCCTAATGATAAAGATGAATTGATTCTGCAAAGAATTATTACAGGTTATAGGATGGTAATTGATTTCCGCAAATTAAATAAGGATACTAAAAAGATCATTACCCTTTGCCTTTTATTGATCAAATGCTAGAAAGATTATCCAAACATAAACATTTTTGCTTTCTAGATGGTTATTCTGGTTTCTCTCAAATACATGTATCAGCTGATGATCAATCTAAGACCACTTTTACTTGCCCTTTTGGTACTTTTGCTTATGGACGTATGCCTTTTGGTTTATGTAATGCACCTGCTACCTTTCAAAGATGCATGATGGCTATATTTTCTGATTTTTGTGAAAAGATATGTGAGTGTTCATGGATGATTTCTCCGTTTATGGATCCTCTTTTGATGATTGCTTGAGCAACCTTGATCGAGTTTTGCAGAGATGTGAAGAAACTAACCTTGTCTTGAATTGCGAGAAATGCCACTTTATGGTTAACGAAGGTATTGTCTTGGGGCACAAAATTTCTAAAAGGAGCATTGAAGTTGATAAAGCTAAAGTTGATGCTATTGAAAAGATGTCGTGTCCCAAGGACATCAAAGGTATAAGAAGTTTCCTTGGTCATGCCGGCTTTTAGAGGAGGTTCATTAAGGACTTCTCAAAAATTTCTCGGCCTCTGACTAATTTATTACAAAAAGATATACCATTCATCTTTGATCATGACTCTGTAGAAGCATTTGAAACACTTAAGAAAGCATTAATCTTTGCACCTATCGTTCAGCCACCTGATTGGAATTTACCTTTTGAAATTATGTGCGATGCTAGTCATTATGATGTAGGTGATGTTCTAGGGCAAAGAGTTGATAAGAAACTAAATGTTATTCAATATGCTAGTAAAACTCTAGACAATGCCCAGAGAAATTATGCTACTACTGAAAAGAATTCTTAGCAGTTGTATTTGCTTGTGATAAATTCAGACCTTATATTGTTGATTCTAAAGTAACTATTCACATGGATCATGCTACTATTAAATATCTTATGGAAAATAAAAATGCTAAACTTAGACTTATTAGATGGGTTCTCCTGCTACAAGAATTGGATTTCCTTATTATTGATAGAAAGGGAGCCGAGAACCCCGTTGCAAATAACTTTTCTAGGTTGGAAAATGTTCTTGATGACCCACTACCTATTAATGATAGCTTTCCTGATGAACAATTAAATGTCATAAATACTTCTCGAACTACTCCATGGTATGCTGATTATGCTCATTATATTGTTGCTAAATTTATACCACCTAGTTTCACATACCAGCAAAAGAAAAAGTTTTTCTATGATTTAAGACATTACTTTTGGGATGACCCACATCTCTATAAAGAAGGAGTAGATGGTGTTATTAGGCGTTGTGTACCTGAGCATGAACAGGAACAGATCCTATGCAAGTGTCACTTCGAAGCTTATGGCTTATGGAGGACACCACGCTGGAGATAGAACTGCACATAACGTATTGCAATCCGGTTTTTATTGGCCTACTCTCTTCAAGGATGCCTGTAAGTTTGTCTTGTCTTGTGATGAATGTCAAAGAATTGGTAATATTAGTAGACGTCAAGAAATGCCTATGAATTATTCACTTGTTATTTAACCATTTGATGTTTGGGGTTTGATTATATGGGACCGCTCCCTTCCTCTAATGGATATACACATATTTTAGTTGCTGTTGATTACGTTACTAAGTGGGTAGAAGCTATTCCAACTAGTAGTGCTGATCATAACACCTCTATTAAGATGCTTAAAGAAGTTATTTTTCCGAGGTTTGGAGTCCCTAGATATTTAATGACTGATGGTGGTTCACATTTTATTCATGGTGCTTTCCGTAAAATGCTTGCTAAGTATGATGTTAATCATAGAATTGCATCTCCTTATCACCCACAGTCTAGTGGTAAAGTAGAATTGAGTAATAGACAAACTCAAATTAATTTTGCAAAAGACTGTTAATAGATATAGGAAGAATTGGTCCTTGAAGCAGGTATAATCTTTCCCGTTGCTGATAGTCAGTGGGTAAGTCCCGTCCATTGTGTCCCTAAGAAGGGAGGTATTATTGTCGTTCCTAATGATAAAGATGAATTGATTCCTCAAAGAATTATTACATGTTATAGGATGGTAATTGATTTCTGCAAATTAAATAAGGCCACTAAAAAGGATCATTACCCCTTACCTTTTATCAATCAAATGCTAGAAAGATTATCCAACCATACACATTTTTGCTTTCTAGATGGTTATTCTGGTTTCTCTCAAATACCTGTGTCAGCCAAGGATCAATCAAAGACTTGCCCTTTTGGTACTTTTGCTTATAGACGTATGCCTTTTGGTTTATGTAATGGACCTGTTACCTTTCAAAGATGCATGATGGCTATATTCTCTGACTTTTGTGAAAAGATTTGTGAGGTTTTCATGGACGATTTCTCCGTCTATGGATCTTCTTTTGATGATTGCTTGAGCAACCTTGATCGAGTTTTACAGAGATGTGAAGAAACTAATCTTGTCTTGAATTGGGAAAAGTGCCACTTTATGGTTAATGAAGGCATTGTCTTGGGGCATAAATTTTCTGAAAGAGGTATTGAAGTTAATAAAGCCAAGGTTGATGCTATTGAAAAGATGCCATGCCCCAAGGACATCAAAGGTATAAGAAGTTTCCTTGGTCACGCTGGATTTTATAGGAGGTTCATTAAGGACTTCTCAAAAATTTCTCGGTCTCTGACTAATTTATTACAAAAAGATATACCATTTGTCTTTGATGATGATTGTGTAGAAGCATATGAAATACTTAAGAAAGCATTTATCTCTGCACCTATTGTTCAGCCACCTGATTGGAATTTACCCTTTGAAATTATGTGTGATGCTAGTGATTATGTTGTAGGTGATGTTCTAGGGCAAAGAGTTGATAAGAAATTAAACATTATTCAATATGCTAGTAAAACCCTAGACAATGCTCAAAGAAATTATGCTACTACTGAAAAAGAATTCTTAGCAGTTGTATTTGCTTGTGATAAGTTCAAACCTCTTATATTGTTGATTCTAAAGTAACTATTCACACTGATCATGCTACTATTAAATATCTTATGGAAAAGAAAGATGCTAAACCTAGACTTATTCGACGGGTTCTCTTGCTACAAGAATTTTATTTGCATATTGTTGATAGAAAGGGAGCTGAGAACCCCGTTGCAGACAACTTGTCTAGGTTAGAAAATGTGCTTGATGACCCACTACCTATTGATGATAGCTTTCCTGATGAGCAATTAAATGTCATAAATGCTTCTCATACTGCTCCATGGTATGCTGATTATGCTAATTACATTGTTGCCAAATTCATACCACCTAGTTTCACATTGCTGGCCCGGGACGGGCTGGATTTGGCCCACAAGCAGAAAAGGCTAGCACGCCGGTCCACTCCCTCTCCTTATCCCCCCACCTGGTGAGACCCACTCCGCCACTGACACCCCACTCCTCCCCCCGCAAAATATCTTCCCCACCCCCCTCTATGATCGAGCTCTTGTATTCGAGCCCTCGAGGCCCCTGGCTTGTAATATGATGCTTGTATGACTTATTTTATTTGTAGAGTTGTGTTGTGATATCTTCCCGTGAGTCCCTAATCTTGATTGTACACGTTTGCGTGTATGATTAGTGTACGATTGAATTGGGGGCGTCACAATTAATATGATGTGGTAAAAAATTTGTCCCATTTGCGGCACGTTTGGGTATATGCTTCTCACAAACCGGAGCTTCTCACTACAAGCATGATGGTTTTCAGTAGGGAACGTCCCACCTTTGGGGACGAAACAATATCCATTGCCTCTTATTGCTTTCAAATTTTTTTCTCGTGTCAACATAGAATAACAGGAGTGTTGTATGAAGTTTTGTGATTTTTCGGGGTTCGTTTGGACATTTTTATGCATTAAGTGAGTTTTCAATGCATTTATGTGCATAATTCAAATTTGAACTACATGCTCATGCTCCAGTGCATATAAACTGGTTGAAAAATCAAATCTATGTCCTTGGGTGCGTGCTTAGGTCCCATGCAGGAAATGGAATGAATTTCAAACACCATGACACCGTTGATTGTCGGCAAAACATTGATATGCTTGGTTTTTAAATTCTTGTAAATCCAAAACTCATCTGAAATTCATGAAACTTGGCATGCTATCATGGAGCGGCATCAACATGCCATGGTAAAAAAATTTGTCCCATTTGGGGCAGGTTTGGGTATATGCTTCTCACAAACCGGAGCTTATCACAACAAGCATGATGGTTTTCGGTAGGGAACGTCCCACCTTTGGGGATATCCATTGCCTCTTATTGCTTTCAAAAAAATTTCTCGTGTCAACGTAGAACAACAGGAGTGTTGTGTGAATTTTCGGGGTTCGTTTGGACATGTTTATGCATTAACTGAGTTTTCAATGCATTTATGTGCATAATTCAAATTTTAACTACATGCGCATGCTCTAGTGCATATAAATTGGTTGACAAATCATATTTGTCTCCTTGGGTGCTTTCTTAGGTCCCATGCAAGAAATGGGAATGAATTTCAAACACCAGGGCACCATTGATTGTTGGCAAAACATTGAGATGCCTAGTCTTTAAATTCTAGTAAATCCAAAACTCGTCTGAAATTCATGAAACTTGGCATGCTATCATGGAGCGGCATCAACATGTCGTGGTACAAATTTTGTCCCATTTGGGGCAGGTTTGGGTATATGCTTCTCACAAACCGGAGCTTCTCACAACAAGCATGATGGTTTTTGGTAGGGAACGTCCCACCTTTGGGGATGAAATGATATCCATTGCCTCTTATTGCTTTCAAATTTTTTTCTCGTGTCAACATAGAACAATAGGAGTGTTGTGTGAATTTTTGTGATTTTTCGGGGTTCGTTTGGACATTTTTATGCATTAACTGAGTTTTCAATGCATTTATGTGCATAATTCAAATTTGAACTACATGTGCATGCTCCAGTGCATATAAATTGGTTGAAAAATCAAATATGCCTCCTTGGGTGCATGCTTAGGTCACATGCAAGAAATGGGAATGAATTTCAAAGACCAGGGCACCGTTGATTGCTGGCAAAACATTGAGATGCCCGGTTTTTTAATTCTAGTAAATCTAAAACTCGTATGAAATTCATGAAACTTGGCATGCTATCATGGAAGGGCACCCGACATGTTGTGGTATTTTTCGTGTCCATTCTGAGAGAAGGCGCACTCGAATAATGACAGCCAACAAAGGCATTTTGAAAAAAAATAGCTGCCACTTTAATATCTCAAACGTTTGTATAATTCAAACCGTGTGCATTTGGTTAACCATTCACGTGACGCCACGTGTCTTGGTTTTAATGGCTATAGGTTTTAATGGATCTTGATCACAAACGTTTTAGATAGAACACCCGTATGCAAAGTGAGAGCAGGATTTGTGCATCTCTTGAACACAAACGGTTCTTTTGGATGACCCTTGTGAACCACTTACAAACAATTTGGTGCAATTTGCATCTGTCATATTGGGTATGTTGCCATTTGTCAAACTAGAAAGATTGGCAGTTGTTGATCTAGTAACATTGCCATTTGCCGACCTTGTAACTCTGCGATTTGTCAAAATATGAAGCTAAAAATCACTAGCAGTATCTAATTTTTGCAACTAAAATTCAGTAATTAACCATGGATGGAGGCGAGGAAGCGTGTTCAGCCGGGCGTGCAGCGGGCGGCGCAGTACTATTCAATTTGATAGCGGGCGGCGCAGTTACCAATATGGCTTTAATGCAGATGAGGGAGAGGGTAGCGGTTCCCGAAATGTTGAACGGTCAATGATGCATCCTCCTTTAATTAGCATCGTGTGAATGCATGAGGGAAGTAATGGGAGGACGACCGAGAAAAGAGGCAGCACGATGTGAATGCAATGCAGTTTGCACTCATATAAAGGCGCCCCTCCATTCCAATGCATCTACCACATCATACGCACCTAAGCATTTGCCTAAGCACCTACACTAATAAGCGCAAAAGTGCTCACTCTAGACTCATGGCGGCAATGCGCGCGAGCGGCCAGTGGCTGTGCCAGATGGTCCACGATGCCCGCCTGCGGCATGGCACCGTGGATCGTCTCCACATGGTGTTGGCGACCGGCTGGTGGACGGCCGTCGTCGACGCCAGCTACGACTCTCAGTACGACCAGATGATCGTTTGCACCACCAACAGGTTCACCGTCGTCAAGAAGCTCTCCTCCAGCCCGCGCGCCCGGGCTCCTCATTGCCTGCCACCCTAATCGTCCTTCCTGGTCGGAACCTCTTTCAAGCACTGGTGGCCCTGCGACTGCCCGGCAACACCACGAAGAATGTACACCTGGAGGTCGCGCTCGCCGCGAGGCACCTCGCCCTGCAAGAAACTGTCGACCTACACATCCATGTGTTTGAGCGAATCATTTACATAGGTATCTACAAGGCCAGTGAGGACGCTACCACGTTGGCCTTCTTCAACCGGCTGGAATCCTTGGATGCCATTGTTGAGAAGCACCTCGACCTCGCCACAATAGCCGCCGGTCGGTGGCCCGGTGCACTGAGTTGAGGAGGAGGAGGTCGTACATTGATGGATGCATCTTTCTTCTTGCCTAATTATATGCATCAATGTAACTAGTACTCCATCCGTCAATTTATAAGTTGTGCTGCTATTGTCTATCTCGTTACTTTTTAACAATGTTTGTTTTTGAACACATGTTGATTGGCTTGAATGAAGGTCTATCCCGCCGTCAGGCACCGGAGCACGCAGTGCTCGCCGCTAGGCGCTGCGGCACGCTCTGCTCGCGTCCGTCGGCGTGCTCGGCTTTTGGACAGCTTTTCCTTGTGCGTTCAACTGTTATATGCACATACATATATGGTTGCTTGCCATTGAGGCGACCGCGGAGCGCTCTGCTCGCGTCCCTCTGCGCGCGCTCTGCCAGCAGTTGGGCGTGCACGCGGTCATGTCGGGGCCCCCATATCCATGCGATTGCGCCGCGCGCATTGCCACACGATGTAGTTACGTGCAGCACGATGGAGTTATGCACTGCAAATTAGAACTGACGTCAGGTAATTCCCGCGGCCATTATAACCTTAGTCTCTTCAACCTTTCAATCGCGCCGCACAACACAACAAGCACACCCACGATGACACATAGAGAGGGGATGTCTAGCGACACTCCAATGGAGTTCGGTGAGCAGAGAGTGGAGACCCACGCGAGGGAGACGGATCTCTCGGTGGTGTACACCATCGACCCGGCCGTGGTGAACAGCTACATCAACAATGTTGAGCATTTGCTTGCTTGAGACAAGTACAAGGTAGTCGGCATCGACCTCTAGTACACCGTCGGTCGTCCCGGCATAGATCAGAAGGTTGTCGTCGCCCAGTTGTGTGTGCGCCATCATGTCCTCATCTACCACTACTGCATGGCCACAGAGCCTTGCGACCATTTCAACAAGTTTGTCAACATCACCGACTACTAGTTCGCCACGGTGGAAACCAAAGACGATGTAAAAGTGCTCAGTGTTACGGGCTTGGCCTGCAAGAACCTTGTCGAAATCCGTGACCACTACAGGGTCTGGGGCAACACAAAGCAGAACTCCCTGGTCGAACCCGCCTCGGCCATCATCGACCCCTACTACGAAAAGATGAAGCAGGATGCCCAGAGAACAAGTCCTGTATCCTATCACAAGGCCTGGATGCGGCAACTGGATGAACCTCACCTCAGGTTCGCGGCCAAGAGCGTGTACACATGCTACGAGATGCACAGGAGGATCGTTGACATGAGGAAGTGCCTTGTTACGCAAATCGACGAGCCCGAATCGAGCCACAAGCAAAGCAAGCGTCACAAGAAGTAAATGATGATTAGATGATCGTTTATGCTAGTTAATCATGCATGTAATATATAGTTTACTTTATTGGTGTGTGGAAATGTCATGTGTGTAGTAGCCACCTATGTAATTATGCATGTACTAGTTTAATTTGGTGTGTGCAAATGCCATGGTTGTATAGTAGCCACCTATGTAAGTGGATGTTTAATTTGGTTATGCAACCATGTCCTTATAAGTGTGTGTATAATGTTGTTTTTCTGTATGCAATCCCACCGCACAACACACATGTCTTATTAGCAGCAACTGTTTGTGTTACTATTGGTCTTCGCACACATTTTTGATTACAGACCTGTTTGTCGCGTATCACACACATCTTGTTATATTGAACCGTTTCTGTTCTCTTGTCTCAACACAAACAGTTCATCAGTGTGAACCGCATGCCGTATATCGCACACCCCTTGAATCTGGCTAACCGTTTCTTTTTTATGCCTAATCACAAACAGTTCATCCGAGTGAACGTATGTTGTATATCGCACACACCTTCATCTGGCTGCCCATTTCTTTTGTTCCTCCTCATTACAAACAGTTAAGTGGACTGAACCATATGCCCTGCATCACACACGCAACTTAAATCTGAACCGTGTTTGATGCATCCTCCATCACAAACATTTTGCACCTTTTTTTGATGATTTTTTACACCACTGTTTGCGATTATGGCATTGCACACAGTTTCATTGAAGGCTCTCTGATCGTAGTGTCACGTTAGCAGCATCCTGCAGTAGTGAAACAATTAATCACTAACCATAAATACCATTCAAACAATCAATAGACTACATGGATCTAATGAATCTTACTATGATTTCATGGACTGGGTGAACATAACCATAGGATTTCTCTATTCCAAAAAAGAAGGGGGGGCTAACCGGTTTTCCATCGGAGTCGGAGTCGTTGCCGAAGTAGCTATGGACCTCCCGCTTTGGCTGGGGAGGCACGACAACGGCGAAGAAGTCAAGGTCGCGTTGTTGCCCACACGAGACCTCGTCAGCAGCGACCGCAACCTCTATGCCCAGCTTCATGCATTGCTTGGGTGCTTCACCAGCCCCGACATCGCCACTCCCTCCGATGGTGCGCTTCGGCGGCATCCTCATACACTCTAGGCAACGGTGACAACTCTGGACGGGGGGTGCGGTGGCCTATTTATGACCAACGGATCGGGCGCGCCATTAATATGTTGCAGTGGGAGCGAGGTGGGCGGCGGTCAAAGGACTGGCTCGCCTCCTATTGAGCCTGTGCAGCAAACTGCTGGCATGCCTACCATCATTTCACATGGCTACTAGCACGCCCCCTGGTGACACTGCATAGCGAACACGCGCATGCCTCGGCCTCCCGGTCTGCCTGCATGGTGTACTGCTCGCATGCGTCTCGTCAACTCATGCAGGCTCGTACGGCACACGAGATGCGTGGCGGCACGTATTATATTGATTTTTTTCCTTTTTGATGATTGATTTTGCCGCTATATTGCTTAACCGAAGCACGACACGTACATTGTTCGTCTAATGCACACGGTTCGAATAAAGAGTTAGTTTGCGATATTTGTTGCTAATTATTGATGATTTCCTATATGTAAGAAGATTATATCAAAACTTGTCTCAAATTTGACAAATAATAAAAAATATCACAGTCTATTGGTGTCCATATGACACCACGATAAGTTTCATGAATTTCAACTTAGTTTTGGATTTACTGGATTTTAAAATCAAGATTCTCGATGTTAGAAATTTCTTGCATGGGGACTAAACATGCACCCAGGGACACGTACACATACGATTTTCCAATCCATTTTGGTGCACTATCTATCACAGGTCTCATGTAGCTCAAATTTGATTTTTGCACATTAAATCGCTAAGAAATCAATCAATGTATAAAAACGGATGAATGATATCTTTTTTTCAATCTTTAACACTAAACTCCTTTGGTTGCATGTTCGCTGCAGAAAAAGTTTGACATGCACCTTTGGGCCACATGCAAGCGGGGGTCCTAGGACACTCACTCGGGTGTGACGCTCTCTGTGGCCCCGCGAGGTCGCCGTCCATCACTATGACCTACGGCGAGAGAGGTTAATTTGACTAACAAGGATGGCCATTTTTTGGTTTGTGTTTGATAGGAGTACATATATAGTACACGTTGAAGAGGGCGTGGGGGCAACATATATTATGTATCATATAGGACAGTCACTTGCGTGCGATGCTTCCATCCATGGGCCCGCGAGGTTGTCCTCCATCACTTTGGTCCAACGAGAGAGGTTAATTTGACCAACAAGGAGGTTTGTTTTTGGTTTGTGTTGTGGTAGGGGTATATAGTATGTGTCGAAGAGGGGAGGAAGGGGCCGACACATACTACACACATGTCATGAACGATCTCGCTCTGTGTGGGGACTTTTTGGTTTCTGAAGAAGGTGCCCCATCGAAGTTCTGCATATTGGGTATTCAAACATCACTAACACCTCTTTGGGCCATGCGCAGACGAAGGTTGCCACTCACTCGTCTGCGATGCTTCCCTCCATGGGCCCGCGAGGTCCTCGTCCATCTAATTTGACCCAATGAGAGAGGTAAATTTGACGAACAAGGAGGATTGCTTTTGGGTTGTGTTACAGTAGGAGAGTATATGTATATTACGCGTCGGAGAGGGGAGGGGGACCAGCATATACTGTGCATCATGAACCTGGCTTCGTGTGGGGACTTAAAGGTTTCCGAGGCAGGTGCCACATGTCAAAGTTGTGCATATTAATTAGGTATTCGAACATCACAACCACACATCTCCATACATGTGTTTGGCCCACATGCAAGCGATGGCGGTTGTCCTCTAGCACTCACCCACAGGGTTATCGATGAGATGCTTCGTCCATCTGTGTGCCCGCTTGGTCAATAACTTTGACTGACAACGATAGAGGTTAATTTGACTTATAATTAGGATGGGATTAAACTTTGGTACGTCTTATACGGTACATGTCATGCTGTGAGATCACATAATATACTTTGAGCGCATGTGTACACATGAATCCCTCCCACTGGATTGAAGTGTGGGGTCGGGGCGAGCACGAGACGCGTCATGAACCTTACTCTGTGTGGGGACTATGCGATTTTTGACGCATGCACCACATCAAAATGTTGTGTTTTTTGTATTCCAACATATGCATGCATCCATCACGCATGTCCATACATATGTTCGGGGCACATGCATGTAGTAGTTGTATTTGGACATTCTTCCTCGCTTGGTTATCATCGACGACCTATATATTCGTGGGTCGGCGTGGACGTCCATCACTTCCATCGACAACAAGAGAGGTTACCAGGGTGGATTTCTTCTTCTCTTGGTTTGCGTTATACCATATAGTCGTACGTCGATCATGGTGAGATTCCAGACCTAAGTTTGAGCGCATGCATACACATGAATCCCTATATATATACTATACGCGTCGTGAACCCTCGCTCCGTGTGGGGACCTACCGGTTCCAAAATCATGATGCCACATCAAAGTTGTGCATTGGGTATATTTTGATACGTCTCCAACGTATCTATAATTTTTTATTGTTCCATGCTATTATATTATCCTCTTGGGTGTTTTATATGCATTATTATGCTATTTTACATCATTTTTGGGGACTAACCTATTAACCTAGTGCCCAGTGCCAGTTGTTGTTTTTCCTTTTTTTTCTTTTACAGAAAATCAATACCAAATGGAGTCCAAACGGGATGAAACTTTTTGACTATTTTTCTTGGACAAGAAGACACCCACAAAGCTTCGGGAGGAGGCCAGAAAGGCCACGGGCGAGCCACAAGCTCACCAGGCGCGCCCTAGGGGGCGCCCTATGAGCTTGTGGGCCCCCCGTGGCTCTTCTAATGCTAATCTTCGCTCTATAAATACCCAAATATTCCCCAAAGACCAGAGGGCCACCAAAAATACTTCTCCACCGCCGCAAGTTTCTGTCCTCGTGAGATCCCATCTTGGGGACTTTTTCGGTACTCTGTCAAAGGGGGATTCGATCATGGAGGGCCTCTACACCAACCTTGCTGCCCTTTCGATGATGTGTGAGTAGTTTACCATAGACCTACGGGTCCATAGCTAGTACTAGATGACTTCTTCTCTCTCTTTGATCTTCAATACAATGTTCTCCTTGATGTTCTTGGAGATCTATTCGATGTAATATTCGTTTGCGGTGTGTTTGTTGAGATCCGATGAATTGTGAGTTTATGATTGGATTATCTATGAATATTATTTGACTCTTCTCTAAACACTTTTATGCATGATTAAGATAGCTTTGTATTTCTCTCTGATCTATTGATTTGGTTTAGCCAACTAGATTTATTTTTCTTGCAATGGGAGAGGTGCTTTGTGATTGTTCAATCTTGCGGTGTCCTCACCCAGTGACAGAAGGGGTAGTGAGGCACGTATTTGTATTGTTGCCATTAAGGATAAAAATATGGGGTTTTTACGATATTTATTGGATCTACCCCATCATGTCATCTTGTTTAAGGCGTTACTCCGTTCTTGTTAACTTAATACACTAGATGCATGCTGGATAGCGGTCGATGTGTGGAGTAATAGTAGTAGATGCAGAATCATTTCGATATACTTGTCGCAGACGTGATGCCTATATTCATGATCATTGCCTTATATATCGTCATGATTATTCGATTTTCTATCAATTGCTCAACAGTAATTTGTTCATCCACCGTATGCGTTCTTTCAAGAGAGAAGCCTCTAGTGAAAACTATGGTCCCTAGGTCTACTTTTACCATATTATTTTCAAATCTATAAAACCCAAAAACAAAAAATACCTTGCTGCAATTTATTTACCTTTACTTTATTTTGCACTTTTATTTATCTATTATACCTATCACTATCATATCTCATCCTTGCAAGTAACCGTGAAGGGATTGACAGCCCCTTTTATCGCATTTGGTGCAAGTATTTGTTTGTTTGTGCAGGTGCTATCATTGGAGACTTGTGTGTTCCTCCTACTGGATTGATACCTTGGTTCTTAACTGAGGTAAATACTTATCTCTACTTTGCTGCATCACCCTTTCCTCTTCAAGGAAAAAACCAATGCAAGCTCAAGAAGTAGCATATTCAAACAACACATAACACTTCCATACATATGTTAGGGCCACATGCACACAATGGTTGTCTTCAGGCACTCCCTCGCGTGGTTATCGACAAGAAGCTAGCCAATTTGTGGGGCCATGTATGGACGTCCTCCATCACTTTGACACAACAATGAGAGAGGTTACACGGCCAAGGTGGTGATTCTTCTTGGTTGGTATTACAATACGTCTTGGTGAGATGCCCCCTCCCACCGACTCAATGTGTGTGGGGGTGGGGAGGGGGACTTCACACTTGTTGAACCTCCATGGCGTCGGGGATGTCCGATTAATTTGTGAGGCACATGCATGTGCCACATAAAATTGTGAATTTGGTATTTAAATATCACACCACACCATTTTCACACACACACACACACACACACACACACATATATATATATATATATATTGGGTCACCCGCATGTGCGGTTCGTATGTGGTCTCACCCATCTCGCGGCACAAGCACACATTTGTGGGCACGCACACGATCCACATTTGACCGGAAGCAAAAGGGGGTGGGTTTACCATGATGTACTCCTTTTGGTTTTGTGTTACGATAGGGTGAGATGTCAGACCTAGCTATTTGGGGGCATGCGTTCATAGCTAGGATTCCCCTCCCACCAACACGAAGTGTGGTGGGGGGGGCTAGCAATAATTAATAACGCTCACTTTGTGCGACATGTGCCACATCAAAGTTGTGCATTAGGTATTTGAACATCAAACCACCCTTTTCATACATATATTTGGTCCACATGCAAGTGTGTTTGTGTTCTGACCCTTTCCCCCATTTTTTTGCCAAATTTATAAACAACAGATGAGTCGGATGCAGCAACCGTCTGCGATCGGGTACGCAATAGACACGGTTCCCTCGGACTACCCGTGTGCTGCACCCGTACCCCTATCGCCCACATCATCATAGTAGATTGGGCTCCACGAGGCTTCCCTCCCGCTCTTGAAAATATCTACTCCCTCACAATCTCGAAAATATCTACCCGCCTAGAGGATTTCTCTGTTTGATAACACATGATTAGTATGTGTGGACCATGTGTGATGTTTGTTACTCCCGCTCTGCTTCAATCCATTGATCCAAATTTGCAGTAGCCCCGGCATTTTACTCCTGCCTGCATCCCTCGCAATCTCAAAATATCTGCTCGGCTGGAGTGTTTCTCTGTTTGATAGCACACGATTATTATGTTTTAACCGTGTGTGATGTTTGTTACTCTCGCCCCGCTCTGCTTCAATCCCTTGATCCAAATTTTCGGTAGACCCGCCATTTTACTCCTGCCTAGTGAAATTTTCAGTACCTGCGGCATTTCCTCAAATACCAGCTTGGACTCCTCCACACACACACCCCAAATCCTGCGCTCACCCCAAATCCCCCGCTCACACATGCACGCACGCACACACACACACACCAACCCTCCCTCGCTCAAAACCCTAGCTAGATCGCCGCCGCCGTCTCCATCGTCAACCTCTGCTGGTCGGCCCGTGTAGGTTACCCATCGATATACATACCCTCGACACCCTGGGTTTCTTAGATGATGCCTGTGAAACACCCCCTTTCCCACAGATCCCCATCCCCGTCCCGATGCCCCTCCTAAAGGAAATATGCCCTAGAGGCAACAATAAAGTTGTTAATTTATATTTCCTTCTTCATGATAAAGGCTTATTATTCATGCTAGAATTGTATTGATCAGAACCTTAAATACATGTGTGAATACATAAACAAATACCGCGTCCCTAGTAAGCCTCTACTAGACTAGTTCGTTGATCAAAGATGGTTAAGGTTTCCTAACTAGAGGCATGTGTTGTCATTTGATAACGGGATCACATCATTAGGAGAATGATGTGATGGACATGACCCATACATTAGCTTAGCATATTGATCGTTCAGTTTATTACTATTGCTTTCTTAATTCAAATACATATTCCATCGACTATGAGATTATGCAACTCCCGGATATCGGAGGAATACTTTGTGTGCTATCAAACTTCCAACATAACTGGGTGATCATAAAGATGCTCTACATGTATCTCTGAAGGTGTTTGTTGAGTTGGCATAGATCGAAATTAGGATTTGTCACTCCGAGTATTGGAGAGGTATCTCTGGGCCCTCTCGGTGATACACATCATAAGAAGCCTTGCAAGCATAGTGACTAAGGATTTAGTTGCAAGATGATGTATTACGGAATGAGTAAAGAGACTTGCCGGTGACGAGATTGAACTAGGTATGAAGATACCACGATCGAATGTCGGGTAAGTAACATACCGATGGACAAAGGGAATTACGTATGTTGTCATAAGGTTTGGCCGATAAAGATCTTCATAGAATATGTAGGAGCCAATATGGGCATCCAGGTTCCAATATTGGTTATTGACCGGAGAGGTGTCTCAGTCATGTCTACAAAGTTCTCGAACCCGTAGGGTCCGCATGCTTAATGTTCGTTGACGGTATAGTGTTATATGAATTATATGATTTGGTGACCGAATGTTATTCGGAGTCCCGGATGAGGCCATAGATATGACGAGGAGTCTCAATATGGTCGAGAGGAAAAGATTGATATATAGGACAATGGTATTCGGACACCGGAATAGTATTAGAGTGCGCCGGGTAGTCATCGGGTCACTAGAAGAGGTTCCGGACACCCCCAGTAAGTGCATGGGTTTAATGGGCAATAGGAGGGGACAAACCAGCCCACTAGAGGGCTGGCGCGCCCCTCTACATGGCCGACTGGCAATAGGGAAAGGAAAGGAGAGGGGTGGCCCCTCTTGCCTTTCCCTCCTCTTGAGGAAAATGAAAGGGGGGGTTGCCGCCTCCTCTTGTCTTCCTCCCGCACTCATATATGGAAGGGGTGCGGCTTGGGGAAGTCCCCAAGTAGGATTCGACCCTAGTTGGGGCGCCCCTTGGCCTCTTGCTACCTCTTGAGCATGCATTGGTTTTCCCTTGAAAAGGAAAGGGTGATGCAGCAAAGTAGCGTAAGTATTTCCCTCAGTTTTTGAGAACCAAGGTATCAATCTAGTAGGAGACTACATGCAAGTCGCCTAGTACCTGCACAAGCAATCAAGAACCTTGTAGCCAATGCGATAAAGGGGTTGTCAATCCCTTCACGGCCACTTGCAAAAGTGAGATCTGATAAAGATAATAAGATAAATATTTTTGGTGTTTTTGTTGTATAGATTGAAAAATAAAGATTGCAAAATAAATAGTAAACTAGAACTATAGATCGGAAACTTATATGATGTAAAGTAGACCCGGGGGCCGTAGGTTTCACTAGTGGCTTCTCTCATGATAGCATATATTATGGTGGGTGAACAAATTACTGCCGAGCAATTGATAGAAAAGCACATAGTTATGATGATATCTAAGGCAATGCTCATGAATATAGGCATCATGTCCGTGTCAAGTAGACCAAAACAATTCTGCATCTACTAATATTACTCCACACATCGACCGCTATCCAGCATGCACCTATAGTATTAAGTTCATAAGAATAGAGTAACGCATTAGGCAAGATGACATGATGTAGAGGGATAAACTCAAGCAATATGATATAAACCCCATCTTTTTATCCTCAATGGCAACAATACAATACGTGCCTTGCTGCCCCTGCTGTCACTGGGAAAGGACACCGCAAGATTGAACCCAAAGCTAAGCACTTCTCCCATTGCAAGAAAGATCAATCTAGTAGGCCAAACTAAACCGATAATTCGAAGAGACTTGCAAAGATATCAAATCATGCATATAAGAATTCAGAGAACCAAATAATATTAATAGATAATCAAATTCATAAACCCACAATTTATCGGATCTCGGCAAACACACAACAAAATAGTATTACATCGAATAGATCTCCCAGAACATCGAGGAGAACTTTGTATTGAGAACCAAAGGGAGAGAAGAAGCCATCTAGCTAATAACTATGGACCCGAAGGTTTGTGGTAAACTACTCACACATCATCGAAGAGGCTATGGTGTTGACGTAGAAGCCCTCCGTGATCGAACCCCCCTCCGGCAGATCGCCGGAAAAGGTCCCCAGATGGGACCTCATGAGTACAGAAGGTTCCGGCGGAGGAAAAGTGGTTTTGTGGCTCTCCTGGATGTTTTTAGGGTACATGGGTATATATAGGCGAAAGAAATACGTCGGTGGAGCTCTGTGGGGCCCACGAGGGTGGGGGCGCGCCCCCTGCCTCGTGGAAGCTTCGCGGACTTCCAAACTTGTACTCCAAGTCTCCTGGGTTGCATTTGCTCCAAGAAAGATCCTCATGAAGGTTTCATTCCGTTTGGATTCCGTTTGATATTCCTTTTCTGCGAAACACTGAAATAGGCAAAAAAACAGCAATTTGCATTGGGCCTTTGGTTAATAGATTAGTCCCAAAAATAAAAAAGTGCATATTAAAGCCCATTAAACATCCAAAACAGATAATATAATAGCATGGAACAATCAAAAATTATAGATATGTTGGAGACGTATCAAGCAGCCCCAAGCTTAATTCATGCTCGTCCTCGAGTAGGTAAATGATAAGAACATAATTTTTGATGTGGAACGCTACCTAACACAATTTTCAATGTAATTTTCTTTATTGTGGCATGAATATTCATATCCGAAAGATTCAAGACGAAAGTTTAATATTGACATAAAAACAATAATACTTCAAGCATACTAACCAAGCAATTATGTATTCTCAAAATAACATAGCCAAAGAAAGCTCATCCCTACAAAATCATATAGTTTGGCCATGCTTCATTTTCGTCACACAAAATGCTCCCATCATGCACAAGCCTGATGACAAGCCAAGAAATTGTTTCATACTTTAGTATTCTCATACTTAGTATTCTCAAACTTTTTCAACTTTCACGCAATACATGAGCGCGAGCCATGGACATAGCACTATGGGTGGAATAGAATATGATGATGGAGGTTGTGTGAAGAAGACAAAAAAGGAGAAAGTCTCACATTGACACGGCTAATCAACGGGCTATGGAGATGCCCATCAATTGATGTCAATGCGAGGTGTAGGGATTGTCATGCAATGGATGCACTAGAGCTATAAATGTATGAAAGCTCAACAAAAGAAACTAAGTGGGTGTGCATCCAACTTGCTTGCTCACGAAGACCTAGGGCATTTTGAGGAAGCCCATTATTGGAATATACAAGACAAGTTCTATAATGAAAATTCCCACTAGTATATGAAGGTGATAAAATAAGAGACTCTCTATCATGAAGATCATGGTGCTACTTTGAAGCACAAGTGTGGAAAAGGATAGTAACATTGACCCTTCTCTCTTTTCTCTCATTTTTTGGGGCCTTTCTTTTATTTGGCCTTTATCTCTCTTTTTTATTTCCTCACATGGGACAATGCTCTAATAATGATGATCATCACACTTCTATTTATTTACAACTCAAAAATTACAACTCGATACTAGAACAAAATATGACTCTATATGAATGCCTCCGGCGGTGTACCGGGATGTGCAATGATTCAAGAGTGACATGTATAAATATTATGAGCGGTGGCTTTGCCACAAATACGGTGTCAACTACATGATCATGCAAGGCAATATGACAATGATGGAGCATGTAATAAAGAAAAAACAGAACGGTGGAAAGTTGCATGGCGGTATATCTCGGAATGGCTATGGAAATGCCATAATAGGTAGATATGGTGGCTGTTTTGAGGAAGATATAAGGAGGTTTATGTGTGAAAGAGTGTATCATATCACGGGTTTTGGATGCACCGGCGAAGTTTGCACCAACTATCAAGGTGAGAAAGGGCAATGCACGGTACCGAAGAGGCTAGCAATGATGGAAGGGTGAGAGTGCGTATAATCCATGAACTCAACATTAGTCATAAAGAACTCACATACTTATTGCAAAAATCTACAAGTCATCAAAACCAAGCACTACGTGCATGCTCCTAGGGGATAGATTGGTAGGAAAAGACCATTGCTCGTCCCCACCCGCCACTCATAAGGAAGGCAATCAAAGAACACCTCATGCTTCAAATTTGTCACACAACGGTTACCATACGTCCATGCTACGGGACTTGCAAACCTCAACACAAGTATTTCTCACTTTCACAATTACTTAACTAGCATGACTCTAATATCACCATCTTCATATCTCAAAACAATCATCAAGTATCAAACTTCTCATAGTATTCAATGCACTCTATATGGAAGTTTTTATTATACCCATCTTGGATGCCTATCATATTAGGAATAATTTTATAGCCAAAGAAAATTACCATGCAGTTCTAAAAGACTCTCAAAATAATATAAGTGAAGCATGAGAGATCAATAATTTCTATAAAATAAAACCACCACCGTGCTCTAAAAAGATATAAGTGAAGCACTAGAGAAAAATTATCTAGCTCAAAAGATATAAGTGAAGCACATAGAGTATCCTAATAAATTTTGATTCATGTGAGTCTCTCCCAAAAGGTGTGTACTGCAAGGATTATTATGGTAAACTAAAAAGCAAAGACTCAAATCATACAAGACCCTCCAAGCAAAACACATACCATGTGGTGAATAAAAATATAGTCTCAAGTAAAGTTACCGATAGACGAAGACGAAAGAGGGAGTGCCTTCCGGGGCATCCCCAAGCTTAGGCTTTTGGTTGTCCTTGAATTTTACCTTGGGGTGCCTTGGGCATCCCCAAGCTTAGGATCTTGCCACTCCTTGTTCCAAAATCCATCAAATCTTTACCCAAAAACTTGAAAACTTCACAACACAAAACTTAAACAGAAAATCTCATGAGCTCCGTTAGTATAAGAAAATAAATCACCACTTTAAGGTACTGTAATGAACTCATTATTTATTTATATTGGTGTTAAACCTACTGTATTCCAACTTCTCTATGGTTCATACCCCCCCCCCCCGATACTAGCCATAGATTCATCAAAATAAGCAAACAACACACGAAAAATAGAATCTGTCAAAAACAGAACAGTCTATAGCAATCTGGAGGTTTCAAATACTTCCGTAACTCCAAAAATTCTGAAAAAATTAGGATGACCTAAATAATTTGTATATTGATCTACTGCAGTTGGAATTGGTATTTTATCTCTCTCTGGTAAACATGAAAATTATTCTCGTGAGCGCATACTTTCTGTTTTTTTCAGCAAGATCAAACAACAATCACCCAAGAAGATCCTAAAGGCTTTACTTGGCACAAACACTAACTAAAACATAAAAAACACAATCATAACAGAGGATAGATGAATTGTTTATTAATAAACAGGAACAAAAAATAAAATTGGGTTGCCTCCCAACAAGCACTATCGTTTAACGCCCCTAGCTAGGCATAAAAGCAAGAGTAGATCTAGGTATTGTCATCTTTGGTATGCAATCCATAAGTGGATCTCATAATAGATTCATAAGGTAGTTTAATTTTCTTTCTAGGAAAGTGCTCCATGTTGTGATGTGATATGGTCAAGATATGATGTGATGTATGTTGATGTATGAGATGATCATGTTTTGTAATATCGACAACCGGCAAGAGCCTTACGATTTTCTCTTTATTGTATGAAATACAATTGCCATGTAATCGCTTTACTTTATCGCTATGCATTAGCAATAGTTGTGGAAGCAATAGTTGGTGAGACGACCCCGACACTACGATGGAGATCCAGGTGTCGAGCCAGCGATGATGGAGATCATGACGATGCTTTGGAGACGGAGGTCAAAAGCACAAGATGATGATGGCCATATCATGTCACATATTTTGATTGCATGTTATGTTTATCTTTTCTGCATATTATTTTTCTTAGAACAGCGGTAGCATTATAAGATGATCCCTTCAATAAATTTCAAGATAAAAGTGTTCTCCTCGAGTATGCACCGTTGCCAAAGTTCACCGTTTCGAAGCACCACGTGATGATCGGGTGTGATAGACTCTACGTTCACATACAATGGGTGTAAGACAATTTTGCACATGCAGAATACTTGGGTTAAACTTGACGAGCCTAGGATGTACAGACATGGTCTCAAAACACTGGAGATTGAAAGGTCAAACGTGAGTCATATAGTAGATATGATCAACATTGAGATGTTCACCATTGATGACTACCCCATCTCACACGATGATCAGACATGGGTTAGTTGATTTATTTGGATGATGTATCACTTAGATAAACTTGAGGGATGTTTATTTAACTGGGAGTTCATTAGTAATTTGATTAATTGAACTTGATTTATCATGAACTTAGTCTTATAGTTTTGCATATCTATGTTGTAGATCAATGGCCCGAGCTACCGCTCCCCTCAATTTTAATGCATTCCTAGAGAAAGCTAAGTTGAAAGATGATGGTAGCAACTACACGGATTGGGTCCATAACTTGAGCATTATCCTCATTGCTATAGAAAAGAATTATGTCCTTGATGCACTGTTGGGTGACAGACCTGCTGCAGGAGCTGAAGCAGATGTTATGAATGTCTGGTAAGATCGATCTGATGACTACTCGATAGTTCAGTATGCCAGCTTTACGGCTGAGAACCGGGACTTCAAAGACATTTTAAACGTCATGGGGCATATGAGATGTTCCAAGAGTTGAAGTTAATATTTCAAGCAAATACCCGGGTTTAGAGATATGAAGTCTCCAATCAGTTCTATGGCTGCAAGATGGAGGAGAATAGTTATGTTAGTGAACACATACTCAAAATGTCTAGGTATCATAACCACTTGACTCAGCTGGGAGTCGAACTTCCAGTTGATAGTGTTATTGACAAAGTTCTTCAATCACTGCCACCAAGCTACAAAGGCTTCATGATGAACTATAATATGCAAGGGATGAATAAAACGATTCCCGAGTTCTTCGCGATGCTTAAGGCTGTGAAGGTAGAAATCAAGAAGGAGCATCAAGTGTTGATGGTTAACAAGACCACTAGTTTCAAGAAAAAGGGCAAGGGAAAGAAAGGTAACTTCAATAAGAATGGCAAGCAAGTTGCCACTCCTGGGAAGAAAGCTAAAGCTGGTCCCAAGCCTGATACTGAGTGCTTCTACTACAAAGGAAATGGTCACTGGAAGCGGAACTGCCCCAAATACTTGGAGGATAAGAAGATGACAAAGTGAAAAAAGGTATATTTGATATACATGTCATTGATGTGTACCTTACTAATGCTCCTAGTAGCGCTTGGGTATTTGATACTGGTTCGGTTGCTCATATTTACAACTCAAAACAGGAGTTACGGAATAAATGAAGATTGGCTAAGGACGAGGCGACGATGCGCGTCGGGAATGGTTCCAAGGTCGATGTGATCGCATTGGCACGCTACCTATACATCTAACTTTGGGATTAGTTTTAGATCTAAATAATTGCTATTTGGTGCCAACATTGAGCATGAACATTATATTTGGATCTTGTTTAATGCGAGATGGTTATTCATTTAAATTAGAGAATAATGGTTGTTCTATTTATATTAGTAATATCTTTTATGGTCATGCACCCTTGATGAATGGTCTATTCTTATTGAATCTCGATCCTAGTGATACACATATTCATAATATTGATGCCAAAAGATGCAAAGTTGATAATGATAGTCCAACATATGTGTGGCACTGCCGTTTAGGTCATATTGGTGTGAAGCGCATGAAGAAACTCCATGCGGATGGACTTTTGGAATCACTTGATTATGAATCATTTGATACTTGTGAACCATGCCTCATGGGCAAGATGACTAAAACTCCATTCTCCAAAACAATGGAGCAAGCTAATGACTTACTGGAAATAATACATACCAATGTATGCGGTCCAATGAGTGTTGAAGCACGCGGCGGGTATTGTTATTTTCTGACCTTCACAAATGATTTGAGTAGGTATGGGTATATCTACTTAAGAAACACAAGTCTGAAACATTTGAAAAGTTCAAAGAATTTCAGAGTGAAGTGGAAAATCATCGTAACAAGAAAATAAAGTTTCTACGATCTGATCCTGGAGGCAGATGTTTGAGTTACGAGTTTGGCCTTCATTTAAAACAATGTGGAATTGTTTCACAACTCACGCTGCCTGGAACACCACAGCATAATAGTGTCCAAACATCATAACCATACTTTATTGGATATGGTGCATTCTATGATGTCTCTTACCGATTTACCACTATTGTTTTGGGGTTATGCATTATAGACAGCTGCATTCACGTTAAATAGGGCACCGTCTAAATCCATTGAGATGACACTGTATGAATTGTGGTTTGGCAAGAAACCTCAGCTGTCATTTCTTAGAGTTTGGGGTTGCGACACTTATGTCAAAAGGCTTCAGCCTGATAAGCTCAAACCAAATCAGAGAAGTGTATCTTCATAGGATACCCTAAGGAAACAATTCGGTACACCTTCTACCACAGATCCGAAGGCAAGATCTTTGTTGCTAAGAATGGAACCTTTCTAGAGAAGGAGTTTCTCTCGAAAGAAGTCAGTGGGAGGAAAGTAGAACTCGATGTGGTAATTGTACCTTCTCTGAATTGGAAAGTAGTACATCAGAGAAATCTGTTCCCGTGATGCCTACACCAACTAGAGAGGAAGCTAATGATGATGATCATGAAACTTTGGATCAGGTTACTACTGGACCTCGTAGGTCGAATAGAGCACGTTCTGCACCAGAGTGGTATGGTAATCCTGTCCTAGAAATCATGTTATTAGACCATGGCGAACCTACGAACTATGAAGAACCTATGATGAGCCTAGATTCTGATAAATGGCTTGTGGCCATGAGATCTGAGATAGGATCCATGTATGAGAACAAAGTGTGGACTTTGGTGGATTTACCCAATGATCGGCAAGCCATTGAGAATAAATGGAGACGCTGATGGTAATGTCACCATCTACAAAGCTCGACTTGTTGCAAAAGGTTTTCGACAAGTTCAAGGGGTTGACTACAATGAGACCTTCTCACCCGTAGCGATGCTTAAGTCAGTCC
The DNA here is from genome assembly GCA_034509565.1 of Triticum monococcum. Lineage (NCBI taxonomy): Eukaryota > Viridiplantae > Streptophyta > Magnoliopsida > Poales > Poaceae > Triticum > Triticum monococcum. The sequence continues at coordinate 377,521,103 of CM067843.1, read as the reverse complement.
GAATCATGTTAGCAGTTGCTGCATTTTATAATTATGAAATCTTGCAAATGGACGTCAAAACTGCATTCCTTAGTGGATTTCTTAAAGAAGAGTTGTATATGATGCAACCAGAAGGTTTTGTCGATCCGAAAGGTGTTAACAAAGTGTGCAAGCTCCAGCGATCCATCTATGGACTGGTGCAAGCATCTCAGAGTTGGAATATATGCTTTTGATGAGGTGATCAAAGCATATGGTTTTATACAGACTTATGGTGAAGCTTGTATTACAAGAAAGTAAGTGGGAGCTCTGTAGCATTTCTGATATTATGGGGCAGTTCTTTTAGGCGGCTTAAGAAATAGGTTGCCTCTCCCCAACTTAAAAAATAAGTCGTTCCAAAAATTTGTTGATGCTTCTAGATTAGTAATCCCATAACTAGTTTAGAAGCCCCAATGAATGAGGGAGACAACTTATGGAAAAAGCTGAGGAGGAGGTGGCTTATTTTCTAAGCCGCCAAAAGAACTGGCCCTATATGTGGATAACATATTGTTGATTGTAAATGATATAGAATTTCTGGATAGCATAAAAGGATACTTGAATAAGAATTTTTCAATGAAAGACCTCGGTGAAGCTGCTTATATATTGGGCATCAAGATCTATAGAGATAGATCGAGACGCTTAATAGGACTTTCACAAAGCACATACCATGATAAGGTTTTGAAGAAGTTCAAAATGGATCAGTCAAAGAAAGGGTTCTTGCCTGTGTTACAAGGTGTGAAATTGAGTTAGGCTGAAAGCCCGACCACTGCAGAAGATAGAGAGAAAGTGAAAGTCATTCCCTATGCCTCAGCCATAGGTTCTATCATGTATGCTATGTTGTGTACCAAACCTGATGTGTGTCTTGCCATTAGTTTAGCAGGGAGGTACCTAAGTAATCCAGGAGTGGATCACTGGATAGCGGTCAAGAACATCCTGAAGTGCCTGAAAAGGACCAAGGATATGTTTCTCGTTTATGGAGGCGACGAAGAGCTTGTCGTAAATGGTTACGTCGATGCTAGCTTCGACACCGAATGACTCTAAGTCACAAACTGGATACGTATTTATATTGAATGGTGGAGTTGTTGGTTGGTGCAGTTCCAAGAAGAGCGTCGTGGCGGGATCTACGTGTGAAGCGGAGTACATAGCTACTTCGGAAGTAGCTCATGAAGGAGTTCATATCTGATCTGGGTGTAATACCCAGTGCATCGGGTCCAATGAAAATCTTTTGTGACAACACTAGAGCAATTGCCTTGGCGAAGGAATCCAGGTTTCACAAGAGAACCAAACACATCAAGAGACGCTTCAAATCTATTCATGAAAATGTCAAGGATGGAGACATAGAAGTTTGCAAAATACACACAGATCTAAATGTAATAGACCCATTGACTAAGCCTCTTCCGCAAGCAAAACATGATCAGCAACAAGACTCCATGGGTGTTAGATTCATTATTATGTGATCTAGATTATTGACTCTAGTGCAAGTGGGAAACTATGACACCCCCGACTCAATCGTACACTAATCATACATGCAAATGTGTAAGATCAAGATCAGGGACTCATGGGAAGGTATCAAAACACAACTCTAGACACAAATTAAAATAATACAAGCTTTATATTGCAAGCCATTGGCCTTGAGGGCTCGAATACAAACGAGTCAGCGGAAGCAATAATATATGAGTACAGACATAAGTTAAACAAGTTTGCCTTAAGAGGGCTAGCACAAAAGCAACAATGATCGAAAAGGCAAGGCCTCCTACCTGGGAGCCTCCTAACTACTCCTGGTCATCGACGGTCTCCATGTAGTAGTAGGCACCCTCGCGGTAGTAGTAGTCGTCGGTGGTGGCGTATGGCTCCTGGGATCTGTCATCTGGTCACAACAATAGGGTATGGGGAAAAAAGAGGTAGCAAAGCAACCGTACTCATCCAAAGTACTCGCAAGACTTACATCATAAATAAACTAAGTATGCATCTGTATCAAAGGAATGGGTTGTATCTGTGGACTGAACTGCAGAAATGCCAAAATAGAGGGAAGGCCTAGCCTATCGAAGACTAGCATCTTCAAGCATATTACAGCATTAGAAGAGGTAAGAGTAACATAGTATGTTAGTAGTAAGTATGTTGTAACATCGCCCAAAGATCACCTTCTCGACTCCCTGCGCGGAAGCAATCCCGGAGCCATCATATCCATTACTCATGCCTCAGCATCCAGTTCTAGTTGTATCGATCAGGATACAACTCTGAGCGTCCATTACCATAGACACGACTATTAGAATAGATAATACTTCCCTGCAGGGGTGCACAAACTTACCCAACACGCTCGATCAACTCCGAACGGACACACCATCAGTTCATGACCGGCCTCGGCCGATCAACATGCCTCAGCCCTACCTAGGCTAAACAAATAGGCAAGCATGCTGGTCTACATCCAAGTGCGCAGGGGTCTTGGGCCCATCGCCCTTTGCACTCCTGCATGTCGCGAACGCGTCCAGTGAGCAAACCTAGCTGCCTCCTTAAACAAGGCAGGTTCTTACGCAGTCCAACCCGGTGCGCGCCACTCAGTCGCTGACGTCTAAAGAGCTTTGGCTGATACATACGACGCAGATTGGCCATACTTATTCATGTGTGGTGGTTCGTGCAAAAAAGGCTAGAGGCGTACTTGGATCACATATCCAAACCGTTAGTGTCTTGGTAGCATGCGGTAACGATCAATGATCCATGATATATGGTGTCGTCGCCCCATCTCACGGACTTGCAGCAGGGGCTAAGAATGCCCGGTCGCGCCGCGTGGAAAAACTCGCGGGTATCCTGCAGATCAACCCGACTACACATAAACTCGCCAGTACACTCACGGTCAACCCGACTTCACATTTCTCTCGCAGGTACCCCTCGGGGCTGACCCAACTTCAGTCATGGTTCTGTGGTAAAGTCAAATGTAACCATGTGTCCAAAACAGCAAGGGGGAACATGAGGAATCACCCTCGATGGATTCCCACTTGATGTAACCGTCAAGGTGGACTTGGAGGAATCACCCTCGATGGTCCACACTTGACGGGTTGCAAAATGATGTCTACTACGCAACTTTATTCTTGTTGACACGTGTTGGGGATCCAAGCAGAGTTTTGTAGGACAGTAGCAATTTTCCCTCAAGTGGATGACCTAAGGTTTATCAATCCGTGAGAGCTGTAGGATGAAGATGGTCTCTCTCAAACGACCCTGCAACCAAATACAAGAAATATCTTGTGTCCCCAACACACCCAATACAATGGCAAATTGTATAGGTGCACTAGTTCGGCGAAGAGATGGTGATAAAAGTGCAATGTTGATGCTAGAAATATATTTTTATAATCTGAATAAATAAAAACAGCAAGGTAGCAAATAGTAAACGGGCACAAAAACGGTATTGCAATGCTTGAAAATGAGGCCTAGGGTCTATACTTTCGCTACTGCAATCTCTCAACATTGCTAATATAATTGGATCATATAACCGTCCCTCAACGTGCAACGAAGAATCACTCCAAAGTTCCTATCTAGTGAAGAACATAAGATGGAATTGTTTGTAGGGTACGAAACCACTTCAAAGCTATTCTTTCCGATCAATCTATCCTAGAGTTCGTACTAAAATAACACAAAGCTATTCTTTCCGATCAATCTAACAAAGAGTTCGCACTAAAATAACACCAAAGCAAATTCAGATTCATAATATTAAATCCAACACAAAGAACTTCAAAGAGTGCCCCAAGATTTCTACCGGAGAAACAAAGACAAGAACGTGCATCAACCCCTATGCATAGATTACCCCAATGTCACCTCGAGAATCCGCGAGTTGAGTGCAAAAACAGATATCAAGTGAACCAATACGATACCCATTGTCACCACGAGTATTCAACTGCAAGACATATATCAAGTGTTCTCAAATCCATAAAAGTATTCAATCCGATAACAACAAAATCTCAAAGGGAAAACTCAATTCATCACAATAAGATAGAGAGGGGAAAACACCATATGATCTGACTATATTAACAAAGCCCGCGATACATCAAGATCGTGACATCTCAAGAACACGAGAGAGAGAGAGAGAGAGAGAGAGAGAGAGAGAGATTAAACACATAGCTACTGGTACAAACCCTCAACCCCGAGGGTGGACTACTCCCTCCTCATCGTGATGGCCGCCGGGATGATGAAGATGGCCACCGATGATGATTTCCCCCTCCGGCAAAGTGTTGGACCGGGGTCTAGATTGGTTTTCGGTGGCTAAAGAGCCTTGCGGTGGCGGAACTTCTGATATAGGTTAACCCCGAGGGTTTCTGGAATTTTTGGGAATTTATAGGGTAAAGAGGGGGTGCGGGAGGCCACTGTGGTGGGCACAACCCACCTGGGCGCGCCTGGGCCTCCAGGCGCGCCCTGGTGGGTTGTGCCCCCCTCGGGGCAACCACCAGGTGCTTCTCTGGCCCACTGGTGGTCTTCTGGTCCATAAAAAATCCACAAAAAGTTTTGCGTGTTTGGACTCCATTTGATATTGATTTCCAGCGATGTAAAAACAAGCAAAAAATAGCAAGTGGCACTAGGCACTGGGTCAATAGGTTAGTACCAAAAATGATATAAAGTTGCTATAAAATGATTGTAAAACATCCAAGAATGGTAATAAAATAGCATGAATACTTCATAAATTATAGATACGCTGGAGACATATCAGCATCCCCAAGCTTAATTCCTACTCGTCCTCGAGTAGGTACATGATAAAAGAAATAATTTATGAAGTGTGAATGCTATCAAAGTGCAAAAGTTTGATCAATGAAAATTTCAATCACTTTTCCTAACATCATAACATCAATTCTTTCTCATAAAATTTATCATGTTAAAGTAGCAACCAATTCACATGTTAAGGTTCAAACAATGAATTCTCTTGAAACTCAACAACCTATGTTCTCAGTCACCAAGCAATTGTAATCCAACTTATTCAACAGAGTTTAAGTAAGAGCTCCACATACTCAACCATCATATAGTCTTCTATGATTGCTAACACTCGCCGCATACACATGATCAAAACGTTTGATCCGGACACATAGAAAGATAGGGGCTTATAATTTTGCCTCCCAACGTATTCACCTCAAGGGTGATGTCAACAATAATAACTCATGCTACCCATATCCAACTGGATATATGTGCCTAGATCTTTCCTCACCACATGATGCTTGCCAAAAGAGAAAAATAAAAAGGAATAGAGAGAAAAACTTTGACTCTTGCATGAAAGTAAATACATAAAAGTAAAAGATAGGCCCTTCGCAGAGGGAAGCAGAAGTTGCCATGCGCTTATTTGTTTGTATGCTCAACCCCTTAGTGCAAAAGAACGTCACGTTATATTGCCCCTTTATGATAGCAACCTTTATTATGCAGTCTGTCGCTTTTATTCTTTGCCATCACAAGTTCGTACAACGCTCAATTTTCTCTTACACTAAATGATCTAAAACTTTTAGAAGCAATTTTTATTGCCTTATTGCATCGATGACAACTTACTTCAAAGATCTTATTCAATCCCTAGGTAGGTATGGTGGACTCTTGAAAATAAGATTTGGGTTTAAGGGGTTTTGGATGCACAAATAGTATCTCTACTTGGTGCGGAATTTTTGGCTAGCAAATATGGGGGGCAAGCACCACATGTTGAAGGATCTGTGACAATATAACTTCTATGTGAATATGAACAAACATAAACCATTATGTTGTCTTCCTTGTGCAACGTCAACAATTTTGGCATATAATATTTTTATGGGGGCTCACAATCACAAAATATTTCCATGATAGTGTATTTGCATGTGAAAGTTCTCTTCCTTATACTAATTATTCGTGAATTGCTTGGATGACCAATATTGTGATTGTCAAGCCTCAAAGGATTTCAGTTTCTAAACCCAATGTGAAGCTATCAATAGGCATGATATGATTTCAACTTCATGACATTCAATTTATTCAACAATTTACTCATAGGATATAAGTGAAGCACAAGAGTAAATGACAAGCTACTCCAAAAAGATATAAGCGAAGATCAAATGAGTAGTTAAGTAAATAGATAGCTATGTGAGGACTCTCTCTTATTCAAAACTTTCAGATCTAAGTATTTTATTAAAACAACAAGCAAAATGAAAATAAAATTTCATTTAAAGGATAGCACAACTCATGTGAATAAGAAAAAACTTAGGATTAACCGATACTAACCGATAATTGTTGATGAAGAAAGGTGGGATGCCTACTAGGGCATCCCCAAGCTTAGATGCCTGAGACTTTTTGAAATATTATCTTGGGATGCCTTGGGCATCCCCAAGCTTGAGCTTTTGTGTCTCCTTAATTCCTTTTATATCACGGTTTCCCTAAATCTTAAAAACTTCATCCACACAAAACTCAACAAGAACTCGTGAGATAAGTTAGTATAAACCAATGCAAAAAAATTATCATTCTCTACTATAGAAAATCACTAAAATTATTATTCGACATTGCATACTAAATTGCTCTGCATATTTAATACTCCTATCCTCAAATAGAATCATTAAACAAGCAAACATATGCAAACAATGCAAACATAACAGCAATCTGCCAAAACAGTACAGTCTGTAAAGAATGCAATAGTATCAATACTTCTTAAAATCCAAAAGTTATGAAATTTACCACAGTGTAGAAAATTTATTAGAGCACATGATGACCCACAAGTATAGGGGAACAATTGTAGCTCTTTTCGATAAGTAAGAGTGTCCAACCCAACGAGGAGCAGAAGGAAATGACAAGTGGTTTTCAGTAAGGTAATGTCTACAAGTGCTGAAATTGTAAGTAGCAGAGTAGTTTGATAGCAAGGTAATTTGTAACGAGCAAGTAATGAAACTAGTAACAAAGGTGCAGCAAGGTAGCCCAATCCTTTTTAGGCAAAGGACAGGCCAAACGGTCTCTTATGATAAGCAAAGCGTTCTTGAGGGTACACGGGAATTTCATCTAGTCACTTTCATCATGTTGGCTTAATTCGTGTTCGGTACTTTGATAATTTAACATGTCGGTGGCCCGGTGCTTAGGTGTTGCTCTTACTTGAACAAACCTCTTACTTATGATTAACCCTCCCGCAAGCATCCACAACTATTAGAAAAGTATTAAGAATACATTCTAACCATAGCATTAAACTTTTGGATCCAATCGGTCCCTTACGGAATAGCGCGTAAATTGGGGTTTAAGCTTCTGTCACTCTCGCAACCCTTCATCTAATTGCTACTCCACAATGCATTCCCTCAGGCCCAAATATGGTGAAGTATCATGTAGTCAATGTTCACATGACACCACTAAGGAAATCACAACATACATACTATCAAAATATCGAACACATATCAAGTTCACATGATTACTTGCAACATGATTTCTCCCGTGACCTCAGGAACAAAAGTAACTACTCACAAATGATAATCATGCTCAAGATCAGATGGGTATTAAATAGCATATTGGATCTGAACATATAATCTTCCACCAAATAAACCATATAGTAATCAAGTACAAGATGTAATCAACACTACTAGTCACCCACCAGCACCAATCTATAGTTCCGGTAATAAGATTGAACACAAGAGATGAACTAGGGTTTGAGAGGAGATGGTTCTGTTGAAGATGTTGATGGAGATTGCACTCCCCAAGATGGGAGAGTTGGTGGTGATGATGATGACGATGATTTCCCCCTCCGGGAGGGAAGTTCCCCCGGCGGAATCGCTCTGCCGGAGGGCAAAAGTGCTCCTGCCCAAGTTCCGCCTCGAGATGGCGGCGCACCATACTGAAAGTCCTATCCTTTTTTTTCTAGGTCAAAATGACTTATATACCAGAAGATGGGCACTGGAGGTAGGCCTGGGTGAGCACAACCCACCAGGGCGCGCCTAGGCTGCCTGGCGTGCCCAGGTGGGTTGTGCCCACCTGGTGGGACCTCTCTAGTAGTTATTTGCTCCAATATTCCTCAAATATTCCATAAAAATTCTCCGTGAAGTTTCATCTCATTTGGAGTTGTGCAGAATAGGTGGCCTGACATAGCTTTTCCAGGTCCAGATTTCCAGCTGCCGGAATTCTCCCTCTTTATGTATACCTTGCATATTATGAGAGAAAAGGCATTAGAATTACTCCAAAAAGCATTATTATGGATAAAAAATGCTTTATAAATAACAGTAAGAAAACATGATGCAAGATGGACGTATCAACTCCCCCAAGCTTAGACCTCGCTTGTCCTCAAGCGAAAACCGAAATTGAAAAACATGTCCACATGCTTTGAGAGAGAGGTGTCGATAAAAACAAAATACGGACATAGAAGCATCATGTAGATTATTATAACAGCAACAAAATTAAACATAAGAATTTTATCATAGGACTTTTATCATAGACTTCTCATGAATAAGTGACAATTCATCACACAATTGAAGTATAAAGCAAAAAATCTATTAGAAACAAACAAACTATGTTCTCAGTCAACTTTGCAACTACAATTCATTATCTTTTCAGGAAGGGTCACGTATTGGAGCCTTTAGGCAAGTCCACATACTCAACCACCATATAGTCTTCCATGATTGCTAACACTCACCTCGTACACATGAGGAAAACATTTCAACCGGACACATAGAAAGATAGGGGCTTATAGTTTCGCCTCCCAACGTATTCACCTCAAGGGTGATGTCAACATTAATAACTCATGCTATCTACATTCAACTGGACATATGTGCCTAGACCTTTCCTCACCACGTGATGCTTCCCAATGGAGAAATATAAAAAGGAATAGAAGGAAAATTTTGAATCTTTGCATAAAAGTAAATAAATAAAAGTAAAAGATAGAACCTTCGCAGAGGGAAGCAGAGGTTGCCATGCGCTTATTTGTCTGTATGCCAAACCCCTTAGTGCAAAAGAACATCATGTTGCATTTCCCCTTGTGATGGCGATCTTTATTATGCAGTCTGTCGCTTTTATTCTTCACCATCACAAGTTCATGCAACACTCAATTTTCTCTTACCCTAAATGATCTCACACTTTTAGAAGCAATTTTTATTGCCTTTTTGCACCGATGACAACTTACTTGAGGGATCTTGCTCAATCCCTAGGTATGTATGGTGGACACTTGCAAATAAGATTTAGGTTTGAGGGTTTATGGATGCACAAGTAGTATCTCTACTTAGTGCGGAATTTTTGGCTAGCAAAGATAGGGGGCAAGCACCACATGTTAAAGGATCTATGACAATATGACTTCTATGTGAATATAAACAAACATAAATCATTAAGTTGACTTACTTGTCCAATGTCAACAATTTTGGCATATAATATTTTGATGAGGCCTCACAATCACAAAAGATTTCTAGGACAGTATACTTATATGTGAATCTTCTCTTCCCTTATTAATCCTTTCATGAGTTGCATCATTAACTAATGCTATGTTTGCCCATCTCTAATAAAATTTCCTACTTATACTTTTCCTTATGTGGTGTCATCACCTACCATAAGATTAGTATATGATCTTTTCTTCATTTATTTCCTTTCTTTTATTTATTTCATTTCTCTTTTTCTCTTCCTTATTTCTTTTCCTTTATTTGCAACATGGAAGTAAAGAAAGCAAAAACTCAAAATAAACTTTATTATATAACTTACACATGATTACAAGGATAGATCACTAAGCAAACTCTCGAAAAGAAAGGATTGAACTAATCTTTTATTCATCTAAAGCAAAAGATCGAACTAGAATAAGTAAAGGCAAAAAGATAGTGGGATGATACGATATCGGGGCACCTCCCCCAAGCTTGGCGGAAGCCAAGGGGAGTGCCCATACCCGATACTCGATTCTCCTTTGGTGGTGAAGAAGAAGATGGTGGTGTAGAGATATTGTCCTCGGATTTCCATGCCAGTGGTCCATCATCATAAGAGGAGGAGTGAGTCTCACGGGTCCTGCAACTAGCAGCCAAACTCATACCTTTGAACCTCGCCTCATATTCAAAGACTTGGTTTTGGAGATCATAGATCTGGCTTTGGAGGAAGTTGATTTACTCATTGAGGGTGAAGACGATGTACTTCATGGGCTTGCCATCCACCTTGAGATCACGGGAGAGGTCCATGATCCTGATGTGATTGGCATTGAACCCACGCTCCACCATCCCCTTGCACCGGAAGACATATTGCTCCATAGCTTCAAGCCTAGCCTCCACGGCTCCCGTCCCCTTGGGACATGGCACATCACGAAGGTGAAGCACCCACTCATGCTTCTGGATGGTCTGAGGGTGCTGCACCACCTCCCGCAGATATGGGTTGATGACATTCTTGAAGAACTTGTCCTTGGAGGAGCTTGAGGTGGCCATGGTAGATGGGATTTGGTAGAAAAAGAGCAAGAAAAGAGAACAGAGAATTTCTCCGCGATACGGTGATCAACAGGTTCGGGAAGTATATATAGATTTTTTATCTTGGGGGACTAGCAAACGGAAGAAAAATGGAGTCCGGAAGGTGTCACAGCTGGGCACAACCCACCTGGGTGCACCAGGCAACCTTGGCGTGCCGTGGTGTCTTGTGCCCACGAGGGGATGCTTCCTAGAAGTTTCTTTATTTCCAAATTTTCTAAATATTTCAAAACTGATAAAAAAATATTTTTACGAATTTTTCGGAGTCCGTTTACTTACCGTATCACGTACCTCCTTATTTTCACGATTCTGGAGTGTTCCAAAAGGACTCTTTTATGTGTTCTTCTAGTGTCAAAGTTTGGATAATATTACTTTCAACATTAATGGGCGTACCTGAGATATAATGCTTTATTCGTTGCCCATTGACAACCTTTAGGTTAGTACCTTCGGAATTATTTATTTTGATGGCTCCGGACCGGTAAACCTCCTCGATAACATAGGGGCCTCCCCATTTTGAGAGGAGTTTTCCTGCAAAGAATCTGAAACGAGAGTTGTACAAAAGAACATATTCTTTGACTTTAAACTCACGCTTTTGGATTCTTTTGTCATGCCATCTTTTAACTTTTTCTTTAAAGAATTTTTCATTTTCATAAGCTTGGGTTCTCCATTCATCTAATGAGCTAATATCAAATAACCTCTTTTCACCAGCAAGTTTGAAATCATAATTGAGCTCTTTGATGGCCCAATATGCTTTATGTTCTAACTCAAGAGGCAAATGACAAGCTTTTCCATAAACCATTTTATATGGAGACATACCCATAGGATTTTTATATGCTGTTCTATAAGCCCAAAGTGAATCATCTAATTTCTTTGACCAATTCTTCCTAGACCTATTGACAGTCTTTTGCAAAATTAATTTTATTTCTCTATTGCTAAGTTCAACTTGACCATTAGACTGAGGATGATAAGGTGATGCAATTCTATGGTTAACATCATACTTGGCAAGCATTTTACGGAAAGCTCCATGAATAAAGTGTGAACCACCATCAGTCATTAAATATCTAGGGACTCCAAACCTTGGGAAAATAACTTCCTTAAGCATTTTAATAGAGGTGTTGTGATCAGCACTACTGGTTGGAATAGCTTCTACCCATTTAGTAACATAATCAACAGCAACCAAAATATGTGTATACCCACTAGAGGAAGGAAAAGGTCCCATGTAATCAAGTCCCCAAACGTCAAATGGCTCAACAGCAAGTGAATAATTCATAGGCATTTCTTGACGCTTACCGATATTACCTATCCTTTGACATTCATCACAAGATAAGACGAACTTACGGGCATCCTTGAAGAGAGTAGACCAATAAAATCTAGATTGCAATACCTTGTGAGGAGTTCTATCTCCAGCATGATGCCCTCCATAAGCTTCGAAGTGACATTTACCTAGGATTTGTCCCTGTTCATGCTCAGGTACACAACATCTAATAATACAATTTACTCCTTCTTTATAAAGATGTGGGTCATGCCAAAAGTAATGTCTTAAATCATAGAAGATTTTTTTCTTTTGTTGGTATGTAAAGCTAGGTGGTAAATATTTAGCAACAATGTAATTAGCATAATCAGCATTCCAAGGAGTACTGTGAGCAACATTTATTCCAGCTAACTTCTCATCAGGAAACTATCATCAATAGGTAGTGGGTCATCAAGCACATTTTCAAGCCTAGATAAATTATCAGCTACTGGGTTCTCAGCTCCTTTTTTATCAATGATATGTAAATCAAATTCTTGTAACAAGAGAACCCATCGAATAAGTCTAGGTTTAGCATCTTTCTTTTCCATAAGATATTTAATAGCAGCATGGTCTGTGTGAACAATTACTTTGGAATCAACAATATAAGGTCTAAATTTATCACAAGCAAACACCATTGCTAAGAATTCTTTTTCGGTAGTAGCATAATTTCTTTGAGCACTTTCTAGAGTTTTACTAGCATAATGAATAATATTCAGTTTCTTATCAACTCTTTGTCCTAGAACAGCACCAACAGCATAATCACTAGCATCACACATAATTTCAAAAGGCAAGTTCCAATCAGGTGGTTGAACAATAGGTGCAGAAATTAAGGCTTTCTTGAGTGTTTCAAAGGCTTCTAGACAATCATCATAAAAAATGAAAGGAATATCATTTTGCAAAAGACTAGTAAGAGGCCTAGAAATTTTAGAAAAGTCTTTGATAAATCTCCTATAGAAACCAGCATGACCTAAGAAACTAAAAATACCTTTTATATCTTTAGGACATGGTATTTTCTCAAATGCATCAACCTTAGCTTTGTCTACTTCAATACCTCTTTCAGAAATTTTATGACCCAAGACAATGCCTTCATTAACCATAAAGTGTCACTTCTCCCAATTCAAGACAAGATTTGTTTGTTCACATCTCTGCAAAACTCGATCAAGATTGCTTAAACAATCATCAAAAGACTTCCCATAAACAGAAAAGTCATCCATGAAAACCTCAACAATCTTTTCACAAAAGTCAAAGAATATAGCGGTCATACATCTTTGAAAGGTAGCAGGTGCATTACATAAACCGAAAGGCATACGTCTATAAGCATAGGTTCCAAAGGGACAAGTAAAAGTGGTCTTTTCTTGATCACGTTGTGAAACAGGTATTTGTGAAAAACCAGAATATCCATCAAGGAAGCAAAAATTTGTGTGCTTAGATAATATTTCAAGCATTTTATCAATAAAAGGCAGAGGGTAATGATCTTTTCTAGTTGCATTGTTCAATTTTCTAAAATCAATTACCATTCTATAGCCTCTAACAACTCTTTGTGGAATAAATTCATTCTTAGCATTAGGAACAACAGTTATACCTCCTTTCTTAGGGACACAATGAACAGGACTTACCCATCTACTATCAGCTATGGGATAGATTATACCTGCTTCCAAAAGTTTTAATATTTTCGTTCTTACCACTTCTTTCATCTTCGGGTTTAACCGACGTTGGTGATCAACAGCGGGTTTAGCATCAGGTTCCATATTAATTTTGCGTTGACATAGAGTGGGACTAATGCCCTTTAAATCATCAAGAGTATATCCAATAGCAGCTTGGTGCTTCCTTAAATTTTAATGGTCTTTCTTCTTCATGTTCTAAAAGGTTAGCACTAATAATAATAGGATATATCTTCTTTTCATCAAAATAAGCATATTTCAAAGTGTTTGGCAATTGTTTTAATTCAAACACATGATCACCTTTAGGTGGAGGAGGACCTCCTAGATTTTCAATAGCCAAATTGTGTTTAAGCAGAGGACGTTGTTCAAAGAAAATTTTATCTATTTCATTTCTTTCATGCATATGTAAATCATTTTCATGGTCTAGCAAATATTGTTCCAAAGGATCAGTAGGTGGTACAACAATAGAAGCAAGACCAATTAATTCATCCTTACTAGGCAATTCTTTTTCATGAAGCTTTCTACTAAACTAGGAAAAGTTAAATTCATGAGACTCATCACCAAAACTAACACCGACAATTTGCTTCTGAGAATCTATTATAGCATTAACGGTGTTCAAGAAAGGTCTACCTAAGATAATGGGACAAAAGTCATCTTGTGCGGAACCAAGAACAAGAAAATCAGTAGGGTATTTAATTTTCCCACACAAGACTTCAACATCTCTAACAATCCCAATTGATGATATAGTGTCTCTATTAGCAGGTTTAATAGTAACATCTATGTCTTCTATTTCTGCGGGTGTTATGTCTTTCATAACTCTTGATATAAGGTGTAGGGAATAGCACTCACACTAGCACCTATTTCACATACACCATGATAACAGTGATCTCCTATATTAACTAAGATGACAGGCATGCCAACAACAGGTCTATGTTTATCCTTTTTATCAGGTTTGGCAATTCTAGCAGCTTCTTCACAGAAGTAAATAACATGACCATCCATATCTCCTTCCACGAGATCTTTAACCATAGCAATACTAGGTTCTACTTTAATTTGTTTGTCAGGTTTAGGTGTTCTAATATAGCTTTTGTTAACCATAGTTTAACTTTAGCATGTTCCTTTATCCTAACAGAGAAAGGTGGTTTCTCTATATAAGTAGAAGGAACAACTGGATCAACATTATAAAGTATAGTTTCTTCTTTAACCAGTACCGGTTCTTTAGTTTCTTCTTTAATAGGTGGGTGGTATTTAAACCACTTCTCTTTAGGGAGTTCAACATGAGTAGCAAATGATTCACAAAAGGAGGCTACTATCTCAGGGTCAAGTCCATATTTAGTGGCTAAACTTTTGAAAAGCATCGGTATCCATAAAAGATTTAACACAATCATACTTAAGTTTAATACCTGACTCTTTACCTTTGTGGAGTTCCCAGTCTTTAGAGTTGCGTTTAATTCTTTCCAAAAGATCCCACCAGAATTTAATAGTCTTCTTCATAAAAGAACCAGCACAAGAAGTATCAAGCATGGTTTGATCATTACGAGAAAGCCGAGCATAAAAATTCTGGATAATAATTTCTCTTGAGAGCTCATGATTGGGGCATGAATATAATAATGACTTAAGCCTCCCCCAAGATAGAGCGATACTTTCTCCTTCACGAGGCCAAAAATTATATATATAATTCCGAACACGATAAACTAGATGCATATGATAATTTTTTTGGTGGAACTCCAATTTCAAACGATTCCAATTCCAAGATCCAATATCATCGCATAGCCTATACCATGACAATGCTTTTATCTTCAAAGACAAAGGGAAAACCTTTTTCATAACTTCATCCCTAGGTAAACCTGCAAGCTTAAACAATCCACAAATTTGTTCTGCATATATCAAGTGCATATCAGGATGTTCGGTTCCATCTCCTACATAAGGATTAGCTAGCAGTTGTTCTATCATACCCGAAGGAATTTTATATTCAATATTTTCAGTAGGTGCAGTAGGTTGAGGGGTAACTAATTTTGGTTCTGGACGAGGTGAAGATACCCCGAACAAACCCCTTAAAGGATTGTTTTCCATAGTAACAAGTGATAATAAATTTCAGCACACTATATAAATGTTTCCTTACCAAAGGCGCTTCACTCCCCGGCAACGGCGCCATAAAATAGCCTTGATGACCCACAAGTATAGAGGATCAATTGTAGCTCTTTTCGATAAGTAAGAGTGTCGAACCCAACGAGGAGCAGAAGGGAATGACAAGTGGTTTTCAGCAAGGTAATGTCTACAAGTGCTGAAATTGTAAGTAGAAGAGTAGGTTGATAGCAAGGTAATTTGTAACAAGCAAGTAACGATAGTAGTAACAAAAGTGCAGCAAGGTGGCCCAATCCTTTTGAAGCAAAGGACGGGCAAAAATGGTCTCTTATGATAAGCAAAGCGTTCTTGAGGGTACACGGGAATTTCATCTAGTCACTTTCATCATGTTGGCTTAATTTGTGTCCGGTACTTTGATAATTTGATATGTGGGTGGACCGGTGCTTAGGTGTTGTTATTGCTTGAAAAAACCTCCTACTTATGATTAACCCTCCCACAAGCATCCGCAACTACAAGAAAAGTATTAAGAATAAATTCTAACCATAGCATTAAACTTTTGGATTCAATCAGTCCCTTACGGAATAGGGCATAAACTGGGGTTTAAGCTTCTGTCACTCTCGCAACCCATCATCTAATTGCTACTCCACAATGCATTCCCTTAGGCCCAAATATGGTGAAGTGTCATGTAGTCAACGTTCACATGACACCACTAAGGGAATCACAACATACATACTATCAAAATATCGAAACATATCAAGTTCACATGATTACTTGCAACATGATTTCTCCCGTGACCTCAATAACAAAAGTAACTACTCACAAACGATAATCATGCTCAAAATCAGAGGGGTATTAAATAGCATATTGGATCTAAACATATAATCTTCCACCAAATAAACCATATAGTAATCAACTACAAGATGTAATCAACACTACTAGTCACCCACATGCACCAATCTATAGTTCCGGTAACAAGACTGAACACAAGAGATGAACTAGGGTTTGAGAGGAGATGGTGTTGTTGAAGATGTTGATGGAGATTTCCCTCCCCAAGATGGGAGAGTTGTTGGTGATGATGATGACGATGATTTCCCCCTCCGGGAGGGAAGTTCCCCCGGCAGAATCGCTCCGCCGGAGGGCAAAAGTGCTCCTGCCCATGATCCACCTCGAGGCGGCGGCGCTCCGTCCCGAAAGTCCTCTCCTTATTTTTTCTAGGTCAAAATGACTTATATACAAGAAGATGGGCATCAGAGGTGGGCCTGGGAGAGCACAACCCACCAGGGCGCGCCTGGGCTCCCTGGCGCGCCCAGGTGGGTTGTGCCCACCTGGTGGGCCCCCTTTGGTACTTATTGGCTCCAATATTCCTCATATATTCCATAAAAATTCTCCATGAAGTTTCAGCTCATTTGGAGTTGTGTAGAATAGGTGGCCTGATGTAGCTTTCCCAGGTCCAGATTTCCAGCTGCCGAAATTCTCCCTCTTTGTGTATTCCTTGCATATTGTGAGAGAAAAGGCATCAGAATTACTCCAAAAAGCATTATATGGATAAAAGCATTATAAATATCAGTAAGAAAACATGATGCAAAATGGACGTATCACTCCACAATCACCGTCTATTCCACCTATAGTGTTATGTCCATGGCTCACGCTCATGTATTGCGTGAAAGTTGAAAAGGTTTGAGGACATCAAAAGTATGAAACAATTGCTTGGATTGTCATCGGGTTGTGCATGATTTGATTATTTTGTGTGATGAAGATGGAGCATAGCCAGACTATATGATTTTGTAGGGATAAGCTTTCTTTGGCCATGTTATTTTGAGAAGACATAATTGCCTTGTTAGTATGCTTGAAGTATTATTGTTTTTATGGCAATATTAAACTTTTCTCTTGAATCTTATGGATCTGAACATTCATGCCACAATAAAGAAAATTACATGGATAAATATGTTAGGTAGCATTCCACATCAAAAATTATGTTTTTATCATTTACCTACTCGAGGACGAGCAGGAATTAAGCTTGGGGATGCTTGACACGTCTCCAATGTATCTATAATATTTGATTGTTCCATGATATTATACTATCTATCTTGGATGTTTTATATGCATTTATATGCTATTTTATATGATTTTTGGAACTAACCTATTAACCTAGAGCCCAGTGCCAGTTTTTGTTTTTTCCTTGTTTTTGAGTTTCGCAGGAAAGGAATATCAAACAGAGTCCAATTGACCTGAAACTTTACGATGAATGTTTTTCGACCAAAAGAAGCCCACGGAGTACCAAAGATGCACCAGAGGAGTCTCGAGGCCTCCACAAGTGTGGAGGGCGCCCCCGCCCCTAGGGCACGCCCTCCGACCTTGTGGGCCCCTCGTGGACTCCCCTGACTTGTTCTCGACGCCAACACCTCTTATATATCCCCAAACCTCCAGAACAGAACCTAAATCGAGAATTCCGCCATCGCAAGCCTCTGTAGCCACCAAAAACCAATCGAGACCCTGTTGTGGCACCCTGCCGAAGGGGGGAATCATCATCGGTGGCCATCTTCATCATCCCGACGCTCTCCATGACGAGGAGGGAGTAGTTCAACCTCGGGGATGAGGGTATGTACCAATAGCTATGTGTTTGATCTCTCTCTCTCTCTCTCGTGTTCTTGATTTGGCACGATCTTGATGTACCACGAGCTTTGCTATTATAGTTGGATCTTATGATGTTTCTCCCCCTCTACCTTCTTGTAATGGATTGAGTTTTCCCTTTGAATTTATCTTATCGGATTGAGTCTTTAAGGATTTGAGAACACTTGATGTATGTCTTGCATGTGCTTATCTGTGGTGACAATGGGATATTCACGTGATCTACTTGATGTATGTTTTGGTGATCAACTTGCGGGTTATGTGACCTTGTGAACTTATGCATAGGGGTTGGCACACGTTTTTGTCTTGACCCTCTGGTAGAAACTTTGGGGCACTCTTTGAAGTTCTTTGTGTTGGTTTAAATAGATGAATCTGAGATTGTGTGATGCATATCGTATAATCAAACCCGCGGATACTTGTGGTGACATTGGAGTATCTAGGTGACATTGGGGTTTTGGTTGATGTGTGTCTTAAGGTGTTATTTTAGTACGAACTCTGGGGCTGTTTGTGACACTTATAGGAATAACCCAATAGATCGATCAGAAAGAATAACTTTGAGGTGGTTTCGTACCCTACAATAATCTCTTAATTTGTTCTCCGCTATTAGTGACTTTGGAGTGACTCTTTGTTGCACGTTGAGGGATTGTTATATGATCTAATTATGTTATCATTGTTGAGAGAACTTGCACTAGTGAAAGCACAAACCCTAGGCCTTGTTTCGAAGCATTCCAATACCGTTTTCGCTCACTTTTACTATTAGTTACCTTGCTATTTTTATATTTTCAGATTACAAAAACCTATATCTACTATCCATATTGCACTTGTATCACCATCTCTTCGCCGAACTAGTGCACCTACACAATTTACCATTGTATTGGGTGTGTTGGGGACACAAGAGACTCTTTGTTATTTGGTTGCAGGGTTGTTTGAGAGAGACCATCTTCATCCTACGCCTCCCACAGATTGATAAACCTTAGGTCATCAACTTGAGGGAAATTTGTTGTTGTTTGACAACCAACAAGTATAGGGGATCGCAACAGTTTTCGAGGGTAGAGTATTCAACCCAAATTTATTAATTAGACACAAAGGGAGCCAAAGAATATTCTCAAGTATTAGCAGTTGAGTTGTCAATTCAACCACACCTGAAAGACTTAATATCTGTAGCAAAGTATTTAGTAGCAAAGTAGTATGGAAGTAATGGTAACGGTGGCAAAAGTAACAGTAGTAGTTTTTGTAGCAATTGTAACAGTGGCAACGGAAAAGTAACTAAGCAAAGATCAATATGTGAAAAGCTCGTAGGCAATGGATCAATGATGGATAATTATGTCGGATGTGATTCCTCATGCAACAGTTACAACATAGGGTGACACAGAGCTAGCTCCAGTTCATCAATGTAATGTAGGCATGTATTCCGAATATAGTCATACGTGCTTATGGAAAACAACTTGCATGACATATTTTGTCCTACCCTCCCGTGGCAGCGGGGTCCTATTGGAAACTAAGGGATATTAAGGCCTCCTTTTAATAGAGTACCGGACCAAAGCATTAACACTTAGTGAATACATGAACTCCTCAAACTACGGTCATCACCGGGAGTGGTCCCAATTATTGTCACTTCGGGGTTGCCGGATCATAACACATAGTAGGTGACTATTGACTTGCAAGATAGGATCAAGAACTCACATATATTCATGAAAACGTAATAGGTTCATATATGAAATCATGGCACTCGGGCCCTAGTGACAGGCATTAAGCATAGCAAAGTCATACCAACATCAATCTTAGAACATAATGGATACTAGGGATCAAACCCTAACAAAACTAACTCGATTACATGGTAAATCTCATCCAACCCATCACCGTCCAGCAAAGCCTATGATGGGACTACTCACACATGGCGGAGAGCATCAAGAAATTGGTGATGGAGGATGGTTGATGATGAGATGGCGATGGATTCCCCTCTCCGGAGCCCCGAACGGACTCCAGATCAGCCCTCCCGAGGACGATTAGGGCTTGGCGGCAGCTCCGTATCGTAAAACATGATGAATCCTTCTCTTTGATTTTTTTCTCCCCGAAAGTGAATATATGGAGTTGGGGTTGAGGTCGATGGAGTCCCAGGGGGCCCACAAGGCAGGGCGCGCTCCCCATGGGGGGCACCCTGCACCCTCGTGGACAGGGTGTGGGCCCCCTGATGTTGATTCTTTCGCCAATATTTTTCATTAATTCCAAAACGTGTCTCCGTGGATTTTCAGGTCATTCTAAGAACTTTTATTTCTGGACAAAAATAACACCATGGCAATTCTGCTAAAAACAGCGTCAGTCCGGGTTAGTTCCATTCAAATCATGCAAGTTAGAGTCCAAAACAAGGGCAAAAGTGTTTGGAAAAGTAGATACGTTGGAAACGTATCAACTCCCCCAAGCTTAAACCTTTGCTTGTCCTCAAGCAATTCAGTTGACAAACTGAAAGTGATAAAGAAAAACTTTTACAAACTCTGTTTGATCTTGTTGTCGCAAATATGTAAAGCCAACATTCAAGTTTTCAGCAAAGATTATGAACTAACCATATTCACAATAAGATTTAGGTTCATGTTTACTCATATCAATGGCATAATCAACTAGCGAGCAATAATAATAAATCTCGGAAGACAACACTTTCTCAAAACAATCATAACATGATATAACAAGATGGTATCTCGCTAGCCCTTTCTGAGACCGCAAAACATAAATGTAGAGCACCCTTGAAGATCAAGGACTGACTAGACATTGTAATTCATGGTAAAAGAGATCCAGTCACCGTAAATAATAGCAATGCATGCGAATGACAGCGGTGCTCTCCAACTGGTGCTTTTTAATAAGAGGATGATGACTCAACATAAAAGTAAATAGATAGGCCCTTTGCAGAGGGTGCCAGAGCTCGAGTTTTGAAACAGAGATAAATAATATTTTGAGTGGCATACTTTAATTGTCAACATAACAACCAAGAGATCTTGATATCTTCCATGCTACACACATTATAGGCGGTTCCCAGACAGAATGGTAAAGTTTATACTCCCCCACCACCAACAAGCATCCATCCATGGCTTGTCTGAAATAACGATGCCTCCAACTAACAACAATCCTAGGGGAGTTCTGTTTGCAATTATTTTGGTTTGAGCATGGGACTAGGCATCCCAGTTACCGGCCATTTTCTCGTGAGTGATGAGCGGAGTCCACTCATCGTGAGCATAACCCACCTAGCATGGAAGATATAGACAACCCTAGTTGATACATGAGCTATTTGAGCATACAAAACAGAATTTCATTTGAAGGTTTAGAGTTTGGCACATACAAATTTACTTGGAACGGCAGGTAAATGCCACATATAGGAAGGTATGGTGGACTCATATGGAATAACTTTGGGGTTTATGGAAATGGATGCACAAGCAGTATTCCTGCTTAGTACAAGTGAAGGCTAGAAAGAGACTGGGAAATGACCAACTAGAGAGCGACAACAGTCATGAACATGCATTAAGATTAATCAAAAATGAGTGCAAGCATGAGTAGGATATAAATCACCATGAACATAAATATCATGGAGGCTATGTTGATTTTGTTTCAACTACATGCGTGAACATGTGCCAAGTCAAGCCACTCGAATCGTTTAAAGGAGGATACCACCCTATCATACCACATTACAACCATTTTAATAGCATGTTGGCACGCAAGGTAAACCATTATAAACTCCTAGCAAATTAAGAATGGCATTAGCAACTATAATCTCTAATTATCATTGCGAACATGTTTCATTCATAATAGGCTGAATCAGGAACGGTGAACTAATCATATTTACAAAAACAAAATAGGTCGAGTTCATGCCAGCTTCTCTCATCTCAATCAGTCCATCATATATCGTCATTATTGCCTTTCACTCACACAACCGAATGGTGTGGATAATAATAATAGTGCACGTGCGTTGGACTAAGCTGGAATGTGCAAGCATTTAATATAAGGGAGAAGACAAGGTAATATGGGCTCTTGGTTAAATCAACAATAATGCATATGAGAGCCACTCAACATTTTCATCATGGTCTTCTGTAACATCCCAAAATTCTAAATTTTGGAATGTTATAATAAATAGAAAGATTTGATTGATTGTTTGATTGATTGACTGAAAGTGAGAATTTGAAACATTTTGAAAGTTAAATGAGAGGGAATAAAAGGACTTTCCCAAACTTTCATTTTGCATTTATGATCTTCGTGAATTCAAATTATTTTCAAATACAAAACCCTTGAGCGAAGATGATATGACTTCTTTCATTTAAATTAAATGAAAGGGTATTTGAAAATAATTGAATTTTATTTGGAAATATTTCAATTCATAAACTTCATGCAACTCAATGATTTTCATGAGAGAAGATAAAATGACTTCTTCAAATTATATGAAATATGAGTTGGGAGTTTCAAAGAATTAAATTCAAAAAAAATTTGAATTTATTTCCAATTTGGAGTTCTTTGAGTTTTATTCAAATTATTTTTCTCCAAAAATAAAATATATGGAAATTAGGGAAACATGATTCCCTACAATAGAAAATTGGAGAAAAATTAATTTGAAATCATTTTGGTATTTTTAAAATGATTTTTGTTGGATTTTAATAGACCAGTAGCACTCTTTGAATTATTAGAATTTGTGTGTATTTTATTTAATGCTAGAAAAATGTTCATGTCGTAGAAAATCTTTTTCTAAAAATTTTGATATATAATATGCCGATATAAAGTTTTATTTTTATTTTTGTTTTTTTGTTTATCGTATTCTATAAAAAAACTGTACCGCGCGGCCGGAAAAAAAATGCAGCATGCGCGCGGCCGAAGGCCTTTAGGCCCATCGCCTCTTTTCTTCTCCGTTTCGTATATTTTCGTCTACGTTTAGTCCTATATTGCCTAGCCTTTGACCTCTAAGCCTCTTTTCCACCAATAAATATAGACACATAGAGCCTCCAAAAATTATCCGATTCGGGTTAAATCAATATTTTGATTTGACTAGATTTCATTTAAGAAAATAATATTTCTCCTCTCCGACGCGACTTCTGGAAATTATCTCTTCTCTCCAAAGTCGTCTTTTCTCTGCTTTATAAAGGTATCTTTCTTTGTTTTTTTCTTCTTATACCTCCGTAGTTTATTATTTTTAGACTAATATGATAAAATAATTAGATTATCAATTAGTCTACGTATTTATATATTAAACCCTAGCCCGTAGCTATTTTTTTTCTTCCGTAAAACAGCTTGGCCCTGATTTTTCAAATAGCCATAACTTTTTACTCGTTTGTCCAAATCCAACGAAACCAACGCCCACGTCTTCGTTATGATCTCCTCTATCCAGTAATCCAACTCAAACATGTTTTTTTTAAAATTGTAAAATTTAAATTAGATCAGATTTGAATTCAAACTTCTTTTGATCATATCTTTTTATCCGTAACTCCGTTTGAGTTGATTCTTTTTGCAAATCGAAGCTCTTGACCTAAATTTTCTGATAAGGCCAAATTCACATAATTTTGGTACTGTTAGAAATTGTTTTATGCTGCAAGAGCTATTTGCTTAGTTTTGATGTTTTCCGAATCGACTTCTTCGATCTTTCTGGTCTTTTGAGTGATTGCTTATGTCTGGTTACTATTGCTTGCTTACGATAGATTGACCGGAGTGTGACGAGTAGAGCTATCAAGATTTTGAGTGCGGATCATCATCATCAACATTGCAGGCAAGTTTATACTTTGATCATACCTTTTCTACAACCCAGTTTTATTGCATTAGATCAAGCTTCACACATTGCATGATTAGGATCTAATTAAATTGTGGGATGGGAAGTAGATGAGGTAGTACCTATTACCTGTTTATTATGAAACCTTTGGGAGTTACTTCTACGTTTGCTTATTATGCTATGCTATGCTAGTAGACGTGGATTGGGTGAGTGATATCCATGACAAATGTGAGTTTGATAAATTTTAATGGTTTAATTAAGGTGGCAACTTAAATACACATCTGGGTGGATTGAGGCACCTGGTTTCTATCAGGACTTGCCTGTTTTTCTTTTGGGCCGCCACCCAGGCTCAAAGGGATCATAAGATTATTCATGCTAGAAACTTCCGTGTGCAGCCACAAGCTATTATGGGCTCTAGCATAGTTGATTAAGTCGTGTGAACTCTTACAGTGGTAGACTAGCAGATGTAGGGGTTGTAGGTGGTACGGTCTACCCATCGTAAGGTGTAAACGCTTCTAAAAGACTATGTCTCGGTCATCCATTTCTCAACCACCATGTAGTGCAAGAAATCCAACGGAGGCGATCGAGTCTTGTGGGGAAAAGTGCGCAAACCTCTGCAGAGTGTATAAACTAATCATGATTAGCCGTGTCCCCGGTTATGGACATCTTGAGTATCTAGTTCTTGGATTATCCTGTCGATCTCATCATGTTACTTCTAAATTAATATTGTTGGGTTTAATGATGTTACTTAATTGGGATTGAGAATGATATCAACCATTCTCAATGTTTAACAACCACCATGATAGTTAAATAAAATTTATTCCTTTGTAGTAGGGAAAAATTGGCTTTTCGCAAAAACCTTATAACCATAGAGCTTTTCCACCAGCCAAATATGCATGTAGTGATAGCCTTTATTCATCATTCTCTATGGTGTGAATTTGCCAGTGCATTCAATGTACTGACCCTTTGTGGCTGCAACGTCTCATGTTGCAGGATTTCTTACGACGAGTAAGTGATACGTTAGGGTTACTATTTCTACACTCAACTTTGTCGTTGGTGTTGATGGGAATCCACAACCTTGTTGCTTCCGCTATATGGATTGAGGTAATGGTATTTACGTTACTTTTACATGTGATTTACCTCTGTTATAAATCCTCGAGTACTGTGTGTGTCAGCATACCGATCCAGGGATGACACTTAAGCATAGAGACTTGACCCATTCGGGTCGGGTCGCTACATCTTCTCCTCTCGACCCCCAAAGAATAACAAAAGAAATAAAACTATTTACACGGGAAAGCTCCCAACAAGCAAAAGAAGAACGAGGAATCTTTTCGGGTTTTCTTTTAATTACCGCTACTACAGGCACGGAAAGTAAACTAGCTAAAAGCTATAACTATTTTTTGGTTTTCTTAAGTTTTTTTTCAAACACACAAGAAGAAGGCTTCGAAAAGAAAATAAACTAGCATGGATAGTACAATGAAAAAGTATGAGCACCGACAACTGGCATGAGTGTGTGAACATGAATGCAATGTCGGTGAGAAATACGTACTCCCCCAAGCTTAGGCTTTTGGCCTAAGTTGGTCTATGGCCACTGCTGGCCTGGCGGATATCCAAAGTCATAGCTGGGGTTGTACTGAGATGCAGCAGCTACTGCCTGAAGAGCTACAGCTTGGAGGCGAGCTACCTCCGTCCCCCTCTCGTACTCGTTCGCCTCCTCCATGGTTATAACATATCTCCTTTTTCCTGAAAGTTAAAGAAAGTAGGAGCAGGGAGGGCAACATGGACAGTGTGCTGTCTGTCAAAGATTAGTCGGTTCTGGAGGAACTGTTCATTCATCTCAAGAAACTGATGGCGAACCATAGCACTATAATCTAGATAAGTAGGAGGTAACTCCATATCATTTCCATGTATGGGAACACCAAGATAATTAGCTACACAAGTTGCATAAATTCCACCAAACAAATCTCCACTTATGTCGTTAAGATGCAACCTTCGTGCCACAATGGTGGGCCCCTTTGGTGTGTTCTCAGTGCCAGAAATTCTTAAATATTCTACAAAAAATCATATTTCATTTTCAGGACGTTTGGAGAAATTTTATTTTCGGGGTATTTTTATTGCAAGGATAATTCAGAAAACAGACAGAAAATACTATTTTTGCTTTATTTAATCTAAATAACAGAAAGTAAAAGGAGGGTACAGAGAGTTGTGCTTTCTAACTTCATCCATCTCGTGCTCATCAAAAGGAATCTACTAACAAGGTTGATCAAGTCTTGTTAACAAACTCTTTTCGAATCGCATGAAACCGGAGAATTTTCGAATAACACTAGGTTACCTCAATGGGGATATGCATGTCCTCTATAATAAGAATATCATATTTCTTACTGACAGTAGGAAGAGGGAATTCAAAACCTCCAATAGTAATCGTTGAAATTTTTCCAATAGAATTGATACTGTGGACTTGAGGTTGTTTCCTCAAAAAGTGTACCATATGCTCATTACCATTAACATGAAAAGTGACATTGCCTTTGTTGCAATCAATAACAGCCCCTGCAGTATTCAAAAAGGGTCTACCAAGGATAATAGACATACTATCGTCCTCGGGAATATCAAGAATAACAAAGTCCGTTAAAATAGTAATGTTTGCAACCACAACAGGCACATCCTCACAAATACCGACAGGTATAGCAATTGATTTATCGGCCATTTGCAAAGATATTTCAGTAGGCGTCAACTTATTCAAATCAAGTCTACGATATAAAGAGAGAGGCATAACACTAACACCAGCTCCAAGATCACATAAAGCAGTTTTAACATAGTTTCTTTTAATGGAGCATGGTATAGTTGGTACTCATGGATCTCCTAGTTTCTTAGGTATTCCACCTTTAAAAGTATAATTGGAAAGCATGGTGAAAATTTCAGCTTCCGGTATCTTTCTTTTATTTGTAACAATATCTTTCATATACTTAGCATAAGGATTCATTTTAAGCATATCAATCAAACGCATATGCAAAAAGATAGGTCTAATCATTTCAGCAAAGCGCTCAAAATCCTCCTCATCCTTTTTCTTGGATGGTTTAGGAGGAAAAGGCATGGGTTTCTGAACCCATGGTTCTCTTTCTTTATCGTGCTTCCTAGCAACGAAGTCTCTCTTATCATAACGTTGATTCTTTGATTGTGGGTTATCAAGATCGACAACAGGTTCAATCTCTACATCATTGTTATTGCTAGGTTGAGCATTAACATGAACATCATCATTATCACTAGGTTCATGTTCATTACCAGATTGTGTTTCAGCATCAGAAATAGAAATATCATTGGGATTCTCAGGTGTGTCAACAACAGGTTCACTAGAAGCATGCAAATTCCTATCATTTTTCTTTTTCTTCTTCTTAGAAGGACTAGGTGCATCAACATTAGTTCTCTAAGAATCTTGCTCAACTCTCTTAGGGTGGCCCTCGGGATACAAAGGTTCCTGAGTCATTCTACCCCCTCTAGTCATAACTCTAACAGCATTATCATTTTTTCATTTAATTCATTGAGCAAATCATCTTGAGCCTTAATCACTTGTTCTACCTGAGTGGTAACCATAGAAGCATGTTTACTAATAAGTTTAAGATCACCTTTAACTCTAGACATATAATCACTCAAGTGTTCAACCATATAAGAATTACGTTTCAATTGTCTACCAACATAAGCATTGAAGTTTTCTTGTTTAACAATAAAATTATCAAACTCATCCAAGCATTGGCTAGCAGACTTATTAGGAGGAATATCACCTTCATCAGATCTATAGAGAGAATTTACCTTTACTACCTGTGTTGGGTTATTAAGACCATGTATTTCTTCAATAGGTGGTAAATTCTTAACATCTTCAACTTTAATACCCCTTTCTTTCATAGATTTATTTGCCTCTTGCATATCTTCAAGACTGAGAAAGAGAATACCCCTTTTCTTCGAAGTTGGTTCAGGAAGTGTCCAATCATTATCATTACTCAATATATAATTTAATAGCAATTCAGCTTGCTCAACAGTTCTTTCCCTGAAAACACAACCAGCACAACTATCCAGGTGGTCTCTGGAAGCATCGGTTAGTCCATTATAAAAGATATCAAGTATTTCATTTTTCTTGAGAGGATGATCAGGCAAAGCATTAAGTAATCGGAGAAGGCTCCCCCAAGCTTGTGGGAGACTCTCTTCTTCAATTTGCACAAAATTATATATTTCCCTTAAGGCAGCTTGTTTCTTATGAGCGGGGAAATATTTAGCAGAGAAGTAATAGGTCATATCCTGGGGACTACGCACACAACCAGGAGCAAGAGAATTAAACCATGTTTTAGCATCACCCTTTAATGAGAATGGAAATAACTTAAGGATATAGTAGTAATGAATTTTTTCCTCATGAGTGAATAGGGTGGCTTTATCATTCAATTTAGTAAGATGTGCCACAACAGTTTCAGATTCATAGCCATAAAAAGGATCAGATTCAACCAAAGTAATTAACTCGGGATCGACAGAGAAATCATAATCCTTATCAGAAATACAGATAGGTGAAGTAGCAAAAGCAGGGTCATATTTCATTCTAGCATCCAAAGATTTTTCTTTCAGCTTAGCTAACAGTTTCTTAAGATCATATCTATCTTTGCAAGCAAAAAGGTCTCCAGCAGTTTCTTCATCCATAACATAACCCTCAGGCACATCAGGCAATTCATATCTAGGGGGAGAATCTTCATCATCACTTTCATCAATATTATCTGTTTCAATAATTTCATTCTCTCTAACCCTAGCAACGTGTTCATCAAGAAATTCACCTAATGGCACAGTATTATCAAGCATAGAAGTAGTTTCATCATAAGCATCATGCATAGCAGAAGTGGCATCATCAATAACATGCAAAATATCAGAATCAATAACAGGTGTAGGTGTCGCAAATATACTCATAACAGAAGGTGAATCAAGTGCAGAGCTAGATGGCAGTTCCTTACCTCCCCTCATAGTTGAGGGAAAAATCTTGGTTCTTTCATCTTTCAAGTTCCTCATAGTGATCAACAGATATAAATCCCAAGTGACTCAAAGAATATAGCTATGCTCCCCAGCAACGGCGCCAGAAAATAGTCTTGATAACCCACAAGTATAGGGGATCGCATCAGTTTTCAAGGGTAGAGTATTCAACCCAAATTTATTGATTCGACACAGAGGGATCCAAAGAATATTCTCAAGTATTAGCAGTTGAGTTGTCAATTCAATCACACCTGAAAGACTTAATATCTATAGCAAAGTATTTAGTAGCAAAGTAGTATGGAAGTAACGGTAACGGTGGCAAAAGTAACAATAGCAGTTTTTGTAGCAATCGTAATAGTGGCAACGGAAAAGTAACTAAGCAAAGATCAATATGTGAAAAGCTCATAGGCAATGGATCAATGATGGATGATTATGTCGGATGCGATTCCTCATGCAACAGTGACAGCATAGTGTGACACAGAACTAGCTCCAGTTCATCAATGTAATGTAGGCATGTATTCCGAATATAGTCATATGTGCTTATGGAAAAGAACTTGCATGACATCTTTTGTCCTACCCTCCCGTGGCAGCGGGGTCCTATTGGAAACTAAGGGATATTAAGGCCTCCTTTTTAATAGAGTACCAGACCAAAGCATTAACACTTAGTGAATACATGAACTCCTCAAACTACGGTCATCACCGAGAGTGGTCTCGATTATTGTCACTTCGGGGTTGCCGGATCATAACCCATAGTAGGTGACTATTGACTTGCAAGATAGGATCAAGAACTCACATATATATTCATGAAAACATAATAGGTTCAGATCTGAAATCATGGCACTTGGGCCCTAGTGACAAGCATTAAGCATAGCAAAGTCATAGGAACATCAATCTTAGAACATAATGGATACTAGGGATCAAACCCTAACAAAACTAACTCGATTACATGGTAAATCTCATCCAACCCATCACCGTCTAGCAGGCTTATGATGGGATTACTCACGCACGGCAGAGAGCATCATGAAATTGGTGATGTAGGATGGTTGATGATGACGATGGTGACGGATTCCCCTCTTGGGAGCCCTGAACGGACTCTAGATCAGCCCTCCCAAGGAAGATTAGGGCTTGGTGGCGGATCTGTATCGTAAAACGCGATGAATCCTTCTCTTTGATTTTTTTCTCCCCGAAAGTGAATATATGGAGTTGGGGTTGAGGTCGGTGGAGTGCAAGGGGACCGCAAGGCAGGGGCGCGCCCCAGGGGTGTGCGCCCTCCACCCTCATGGACAGGGTGTGGGCCCCCTGATGCTAATTCTTTCGCCAATATTTTTCATTAATTACAAAATGTGTCTCCGTGGATTTTCAGGTCATTCCGAGAACTTTTATTTCTACATAAAAATAACACCATGGCAATTCTGTTGAAAACAACGTCAGTCCGAGTTAGTTCCATTCAAATCATGCAAGTTGGAGTCCAAAACAAGGTCAAAAGTGTTTGGAAAAGTAGATGCGTTGGAGACGTATCACTGTCCTACAAAACTCCGCACTTGGAGGCCCAACAATGTCTACAAGGATAAAGTTGCATAGTAGACATCAGTCATTATTGAGCTAACCTAGGTAACTAAGCATATTAGAGCTAACTTAGGTCATTTTGGAGCTAACTTAGGTAAAATGGATCATTTTGGAGCTAACTTAGGTAAAATGGTTCATTTTGGAGGTAACCTAGGTAATTACACCATTTTTGAGTTAACTAAGCATATTATGCCATTTTTGACATAAGTAAGGTAAGTATAGGTCATTATTGA
Organism: Triticum monococcum; assembly: GCA_034509565.1. Classification (NCBI taxonomy): domain Eukaryota; kingdom Viridiplantae; phylum Streptophyta; class Magnoliopsida; order Poales; family Poaceae; genus Triticum; species Triticum monococcum. Next base: position 377,490,525 of record CM067843.1, on the reverse strand, counting down.
GCTAACCTAGGTAACTAAGCATATTAGAGCTAACTTAGGTCATTTTGGAGCTAACTTAGGGAAAATGGATCATTTTGGAGCTAACTTAGATAAAATGGTTCATTTTGGAGGTAACCTCGGTAATTATGCCATTTTTGATTTAACTAAGCATATTATGCCACTTTTGACATAAGTAAGCTAAAGATAGGTCATTATTGAGCTAACCTAGGTAACTAAGCATATTAGAGCTAACTTAGGTCATTTTTAAGCTAACTTAGGTAAAATGGATCATTTTCGAGCTAACTTAGGTAAAATGGATCATTTGGAGCTAACTTAGGTAAAATGGATCATTTTGGAGCTAACCTAGGTAATTATGCCATTTTTAGTTAACTAAGCATATTATGCCATTTTTGACATAAGTAAGGTAAGTATAGGTCATTATTGAGCTAACCTGGGTAACTAAGCATATTAGAGCTAAACTAGGTCATTATGGTAAGCATATTGGAGGAAATAAAGCTTAGTATAGGTCATTATGCATTTGTTAAGAAAAACACTAGAGAAAACTTACCCTCATCACGGACGTGAAGCACTGGGGTTGCTCGTGCCGGTACCACCTAGAGAAGGATCGTGTGATGCTTGTCTGGAGTTACACTGCACCAAAGATCATTTGCAATGTCTCGTTAGTATGATGACACTCAAATGTTAAGACTAGTAACTAATGACCATTCAAATGAAACTCACCATGGTCCCCAGAGCAATGACTAGCATCGGCGGAGGGTTCTGGCCGGTCTTCTCGTACACAGATTGCATATTTGGTTTTGACGAGCCAGTTATACTAGTTAGTAATGAAACGAACATTAAGTGCATGACTTGGCTAATATGCAGAAGAAGTTTACCACGAGGAGCTCATACATGGCCCGTTTATGCATGTCATTCTGTGTCCTCTCCTCCTCAAACATCCTAGCCATCCTCTCCTCCAACTCCCGCTCCTCTCTCCGCCGCTTGTCGGTCCCTCTCCGCCAGAAGCGCCTGGGTTCTATCTCTCTCTCTCTCTCTCTCTCCCTCTCTCTCTGAAGAGCAGCCTGCAACACCACTCCTCGTTAGCATTGTAGTCATCGATGGCCGCACACACAATGTAATGGAGGAAAGATAGGTGAGTCTGTATAACTAACCTCGAAGGCGAGCTCGAATGGCCATTGAGAAGGGCTTATCTCAGGAGCGGAGCTCGACTGGTGCGCCTTGATCTCCGGGAGAGTGCAAGGACAACGTATAAGTCCATCTCCAATGGCTATCGAGCCATGGGACCTTCCGCCACCAGATATCATCACCAGCTCTAGATCAATGGGACCCTGGCTCGGGTTAAAGTCCTCCCCTTTCCTCGACTTCCCCTAATCTCTATACCTCATGAGCTTGTTGTGGGAGGAGATGTTAGTGAAGTTCTCGGGATGATCGAGGTCAAACACAAAGAATGCCTTGACCTTCTTGTACGAGGCAGTATGGGCCATGGCATAGAGGTCGTGCACCTCTGGCACCTCCGCTTATTTTGACATGCCTAAAAGAGAGGAACAGAGTAAATTAGTAATTAAAGGGCTCAAGCTAGCATGTAAAACTACATACCCAGTTCCGCCCGAACTGATATAAGTTGGCGCTGCCTTGATGGTGTGGCACACCTTCCATTTGGGAACGCCGGTCCTTGGCATTGTTGTGGAGGTCTAGCCATTGGTGTGAGCACCACTCATCCACCAACACCTCCCAACAATCCATCTAATTCGCACACCATCTCAGGGGCACCTAAGTTAGTAAAGAGAAACTTGAGAGCTACGCCTACGAATCAAATCAAGGAAACTAAGTACAAGGCCTTAAGAATAGGTAATTACCGTCATGTACTACTCCTTCTTTAGAAACTTCTTGCGGCACGCCAGCTTGGTCTTCTTAATACCACACGAGGCGTAGTAGTCCTGAACAGCTTGCACCCGAGCCTCGTGCTGTAAGTTTTGTAGTAGGCGCTTGCACTCGGCATCGATAACCTGTGCCGCGGCCTCCTCGTATCCCTCCTCACACCTATAGAAGGTCTGTAATTAAACGAGACAACATTGATTAGTACAATAACTAGCTATTTGAAGATTTTTAATTGTGTAAAGGAGAATTACCCAAAACTTTCTGATCACCATGTCTGCCCTCGTGTGGCACAAGACACCATCGATCATCTCCTCGGGCGGGGCCAGGGCAGCCAAGTAGTGCTCCCAGCTCAATCCTAGTTGTGGAAGCTGACCCTCACCGGGCAACGTGACAAACCCTGGGAAGTTTTGTCGGCAAAGCACACCAAGGATGGTGTTGGGCCTGTGGACATCCGGAGCGCGGTCCCAACCCCTGCAGTATGACAAGGCCAACGCATTAGATATATTTGAAGAAACGTGAAGGCAAAAGGTACAAAAAGAGTAAATGCACTTACCTCTCCCCATCATGGAAAATTAACCACCTCTGCTCCCAGGTCACCGGCACGGGCGGGAGTTGTGTACAACCTCGCTGGTAGATGGTGGCCCCCTCAACCACCTCGACCTCGCTATCAGCCAGATCCCTGCCACCATCGGCATGGCCACTCGGCCCCTCAGGCGGATCCGCCTAGGTACCCCATCCGGATGTCTCCTGGGACGTACCCTGGTCCGGAGTTTCATGGGTCGAAGTCTCGTGGGCCAAAGGCCCATCGACCCAGGCTCGTGGACCGGAGTCCGCGTAGCCTCCTCCTCAGACGTGTCCACCCTACCAGTCCTGTGCTCGGGTGAATCGGCTAGGGATGGCAGCAAGGAAGGCGTAGGAGCCTGCCTACATCTCCCACGACCACGTCCTTCTCGACCTCCTCTCGTCTTCACTCCCCGACCTCCTCTCCTGGTGGGCAACGATGCCGACGAAGAAGCGCCCACCAGTGTCTGCATACTGTCGAGCAACGCTCTCCAGAGAGACTATGGTGGAATGGAAGTACCCCTCCCACCATGCACTGATGAAGAAGGAGCCTGATGTAGGGTAGAACCCTAGGTGGCCGATCTTTATGATTGGAGCAAATCCCACGAAGAACACGAAGAACGCGAGGGGGAAACACGAGGGGAAAGAGAGGAATCACTCAAATCAACAAGAAACAATTAGACATGTGCTAGATCCTCGAAACACAAAGAGAGATACAAGATCCACGAGCAACAAAGGACGATACAAAGGTAACCGGTTCTTCTCCGTGAGGAGGTCTTGAGGGGTCTTCCCATGAAGGGGTCTTGAATCCAAGGTGCATCTTCTCTGTAGAGGCGTGCGGTCTCTCTCGTGGAGTAGATCTGTATGGATGAGCAAAGCTCTATCTCAAATGAGCTAAACCTATGCTAATCCTAACTAGGAGGAGGAGGGAGTCTATATATAGTGTTAAGCCACGAAGGGGTAAGTGAGGGGTGAAGGGGTACACGGGCCTCGGCCAAAGTCATACGCGCAGGCAAAGGCCGGATCATTCGGATGGGGGTCCGGATGATCCGGGCATCGTTAGGATGATCCGGGTCCTCGTCCGAATGATCCGGCTCCGCCGGGTGGATTCTGCAAGCTTCGGATGCCGTGGCTGTGGGATTACCCGGATGATCTGGGGGGGCATCCGGTTGAGTCCGGATGATCCAGATGGAGGTCCAAACGTCCGGGCTGACTCCAGCAGCTGCTCCGTCTTCTTCTCCTTTCTTTCGTCTTCTCTTCCATGCTTGGCCTTGGTCCTTTGAATCTCCATGGTCATCTCGTATGAGCCTGAGTATACACAACGTCCATGCATGAGGTAGTAACCATGTCTCATATGTGGAAAGTGACGGATCGAAGAGGAGTGAGTTCACCTTGTGTCCAATGGCGTATGGTCGAGGTCTCATCGTATGTGCTCTTGGGGCTTGGGGAGTAGTCAAAGTGTACATGGGGATGATTGTAGGATGCTCCGCATCATCCCCCCCCCTTGGGAAAGATCCGACCTCGGATCGTGATCCTCATCACCATGGAAACAGTTGTTGTGGACGGACTTGTACTTGGACGGAGTTGAAGACGTTGCGCAATCCAAGTACTTCAAGGTGTCGCCGGAGTGGTATACATGCAAAAAGAGCAAACACAAACGACACTCGGAAATACAAAGGTTAGCGCACACAAAGTGTCTATCATGTAAGAATGAGTCTGTGCGGCAAGATTGTTCATGACAAAGCGCATGAAGCTTATCAAGATGATATAGAATGATATGCAAAGCGTTCATGGGAGCAAAAGCATTCGTTGTGCACACAAATGTGTTGTGAATATGATCAATGCAACCACGGCTCAAAATGATGTCACAGTGAGACGGTTTATCAATAGCATGAATATGGCACTGGATGCTCAATATGAATAAGTTATCATGCAATTGATGGTATGCAATATGATCATGATGTATGAATATGTCATCAAGAAAGATCACAACAAATTTGCTAAGGAAGTGCACAAGCTCATATATCATGGATGACATGGGAATACAAGATGTAACAAGGCAATCATAATGTGAGTCAATCCATGCATAAGATGCAAAAAAATTATGTGTGGTGTTTTACCAAAGCTCGATGGTGTGGCACTCCTGAACTTGAAGGTCCATAGGGTCCATCTCCAATGTCGGTCCTCCCTCCAATATGTGTATCATGTAGACAAGAAGAAGAAACAACAATGAAATAATGACCCATACAATATGTGTATGTGAGGATGGCTCAAAGGGAAGGAGTTCACCTTAGGAATGTTCCCGAAGATGTTGGAGTTTCACATCATGTACGCCCTCACATAACCAATATGTCTCGTGATAGCGGTTCCTTGTGATTCCTTCAAAATGAAAGAACATGACAAACACTCAGAAAAACAAATGAGGTTAGCGTGAAAGCAAAACCTATCATTCGTGTGGTGAAATACCAAACAAGTGTTCTCATCATTCTTGACATAAGAAAGGACAAGGTGTGGCATGGTATGAAAGCATATGATGCGACTACAACCAAAGACATCAGGCTCTATGAAACAAGCAAGCTTCACAAGTAATATGCCCAAGTCTCCAAGATAGATAAGTATAGCAAGTTGGCACTAAATACAAGGGTATATGAGAGATGGCACTAATGGAGACAAGAGACAATGATCAAGATAAAGCATGTGAGAGGCAAGATCATATATGTCATTGTCGGATTTCGGGTTTCGGCAAAACCCTTGAGGTTCGAACACTGGGGTGCGCACGAAGATATCTCCTCCCCCTTGCACTCTCCCTCATCGTGATCTCAAGGCTCAACGCGTCGAACTCGCAGAACAAAGGGACACAAGATTTATACTGGTTTGGGCCACCGATGCGGTGTAATACCCTACTCCAATGTGGTGTGGTGGATTGCCTCTTGGGCTGAGGATGAACAGTTACAAGGGTAGAACAGCCTCCTGAGGAGAGGTGCTCTTGTGCTTGGTGAGTTTGTGTGGATGAGGATGATCTGAATGGCATCGGATCCCTCCCCTCCTACTGGGATGGCTAGCCCTATTTATAGAGGCCCTGGTCCTCTTCCCAAATGCTGGCGGGAAGGGATGCCACAACGGCCAAATTTGAAGGGAGACAACTAGTACAAGTTATCCTGACTAAAGGTGGTCTTCGCCTGCCAAAGGCTCTGGTGGTGACGCTATCGTGGGCTCCACGATGACCTCCGTCCTGCTGGTCTTGGTCTCGTTGCACTGATATGGAAACCTTTGCCTGATGCCTCGGGACTCCTCGCCTGCACCTGTCCCTTTAGCACCAAAGAGGAAACGAGGACATTGCGCGCGCTAGCGCCCGCCTGGCCTTGGTCGTCATGGCTTGCATCACAGGAACCTCGCGAGGTGCCCCTTGCCTTGATCTCTCCGCCCCTCGCGAGCCAGCCTGGTGAGACTGCCCCCGAGGAGGTCTTGCATTGTCCGCCTCGCGAGGCTCAGCCCGTCGCGAGGGTCTTTATTGTTTGATGGTGAAGATGGGCCGTACGGGGCCACTGGCGGAGCCAAGCCGTGGGCCGCAGGCAGGCAAGTCTGGGGACCCCCGTTCCCAGGACGCTGACAGTAGCCCACAGGCCCAAGGCGTGCTCGGACTTGGCTTCGAGGCGAAGCCAAGGGGCAAGTGCGGAGCGCCGTAGGCCCCAACAGCTTGCTGCCTCGATTGACGTATGGCGATTGATGGGATGTGGGCGTCTCTGCTTCCCCACGCTGCCTCGGCAACTGCCCGACTTGACGAGTCCCTGCTGCATGCAGAGAAAAATCATCATTACCTATGATCATGGGGATCGCTGGTTGGCCTTCTCCCGCTATAAATGAGGGGGCAGAGCCCCCGTCGCTCATCCCTTCCTGCTCCGCTCGCTTCTTCTCCCTTGCTTCATCGCAAGCAGCGACACTCATGGCGCCGATATGGAGGTTCTCGGCCGTAGAGAAGGGAAAAAAACCCTACGACGAGCCCGGGCCACTTCCCCCGAAGAATAGGCTAGCCCACCGCCGCGACGTAGTCGTGAGGCCGGAGGTGTCCAGGCCATGGTGCGAGCGGCCACCTCCCGGGTATCCGCTGCCTCTGTACACCAAAGCCAAGCGCTCCGGTGGGAGAGGCGGCGAGTGGCGCCACCCACGCCATGGCCGTGGTCGCCGCGCCATGGTAATGCACGCCGTCGCCCCAGGAGCCCACGCCGCGGACTCCTCGCGTGAACTCGTGATGTGGGCGGCGATGCCTCCGCACACTTGGATTCGCTTTCCGCAGTTCTTCTCCGCCGAGATGCCGCCGAGGGGCCCCCTCAAGCTTTGGCTGCAGCACGCCGACTGCGACGCCCCGGCGACTGGAGCGGAGGTTGAAGCCGTCTCCCCGGACAAGATCTTCATGGCCCGTGGCTGGGGCGAGGTTGCTCGAGTCTGCCGTGCGGAAGGCGCCCTCGCCATCCATTTTGAGTACGACGGCGCCTCCACGATGTTCTTCAAGGTCTTCGACGAGGAAGGCCGCCGCTTGGAGTGCTGTCCTCAAGGGGGTCATCGGGACGGCGCAGCAGCCAATGCCGAGCCTGCCGCTGGCTTCGCCAGCAGCTCCTCTAGCAGTAGCGGCGACGCTTGGGAGTCCAGCGACTCTCCTGAGCCCTATGAGACCCCGGAGACGAGCGACGACAGCTACGTGCCCCTGAGCTCTCCCCGTGCCCGGAGCAAGGCCGCAGAGTCCGGCCGCCGCCGTCGCTGATCTGGATGGGGCTGGCACCGGCCTCCCGTGGCCCACTGTTGATGATGGCGTTGGCCGCGCTGGCGCATGTAGATAGGGCCCCTAGAAACTCCCTTCTTTTGTTCCCTGCGAGGAATCAAGATGGACCCCGCGGGGGCGTGTAAAGGGTCTATAATGTCTTTTGTTGATATTATCCTTATTATGAAAATTTGCGAATGCATGTCCTGTTTCGGCTCGGTCTCCCCTTTACAACCCCACGGCAGCTTAGTGCTCTATGCCGACAGGTCCCAGTCCCTAGGCAGGCTGCAGTCGTCGCTGGTATGCCAGGTCATGATGCCGTGCTCAAGGCCAGGAGGTGAGCGGCCCGAGGTCCAGTAAGAGCTCCTGAGGCGCGATGCTCAAGAGGTCCCCTTTAGCACGCAAGCAGCCACCGAGAGGTAGGAAAGGGAGGCGACGTTGTCGTGATAATGCTACAACAAGTGAGAATCATATGCCATATCGCTTGGTCGACCGGGCGCGAAACTTATCTTCGTAGTCCAGAGTCGGTTCCTTGTGCTGCGACAGACTCGTGCGTCGACGGCCGTAGTGTAGCTAGGTTAGGCCTCTGCGAGCCTCCCCCTCTTCTCCATGCTCTTTTATGTGCTCTACATCCTCAGGTCCCGGCCCTCGAGCGAGCTCAGTCACCGCTGGTATGCCAGGTCGCGGTGCCGTGGTCAAGGCCAGGGGGTGAGGGCTGGAGAGCCTGTAAGAGCTCCTGAGTCGCGATGCTCAGGAGCCCCCCTTTTAACGCGCAAGCGAATTGCATGGGAGAAGAGGGAGCCCATGGTACCGCCTACTGTTGTCCTCAGAACGTTCCTACAGGTTAGCGTGAGGAGGGACACAAATTGCCACTACGATTGCCGGTCTGCCACTGGTCGCTTCGCAAGAAGATGAAGGCACTGAGGGTCTGGTGAGGTGATGTGCGCGGGCGTGCCGCGAGCCAGAGCTCGACCGCTCAGATTTGTTAGCGTTGCAGGGACGGACCTGAGCACAAGCATCATGCTAGTATGGGCATCCCTCGTTGCGGGATGAGCGAGGGGCCGATCAGCGACGCGGGCGGCCGCGGCGAGTGACAATCAAGCAAGGGATGACTATAATAACTCATGCATGGGAACCGGCTAGCTTAGATAGATGCGAGAACGATACATGCCACTGGGACGGACCCGAGCGGCCTAGGGATGATGCAGCCTGAGGGGCGCCCCAAGTGAGGTAAGCTATAGATGCAAGAGTATACACGCCGCAGGGACAGGCCCATGCGACCTGGGAATAATGCAGCTCGAGGGGCGCTCCCAGCTGAATGAACTTGGAAAATGTCACCTGGTTTTGTTGTCGAAGGAGCGTTGGGGTAGCTAAAGGCATGCACTGAAGAAGTCGCTCCTCATGACCCGCCAAGACCCTGAGCCTCGGGAGGCTCTGGGGGTCAGGTGGCTCTTGATATGTCTCCAACGTATCTATAATTTTTGATTCTTCCATGCTATTATATTATCTGTTTTGGATGTTTGATGGGCTTTAATATACCTTTTTATATTATTTTTGGGACTAACCTACTAACCAAAGGCCCAATACAAATTGCTATTTTTTGCCTATTTCAGTGTTTCGCAGAAAAGGAATATCAAACGGAATCCAAACGGATGAAACCTTCGGGAGAGTTATTTTTGGAACAAACATGATCCAGGAGACTTGGAGTGGACGTCAAGAAAGAAGCAAGGAGGCCACGAGGCAGGAGGGCGCGCCCCCCACCCTCGTGGGCCCCTTGCAGCTCCATCAACCTACTTCTTCCTCCTATATATACCCATATACCCCGAAAACATCTAGGAGCACCATGAAACCCTATTTCCACCACCGCAACCTTCTGTACCCGTGAGATCCCATCTTGGGGCCTTTTCTGGCCCTCCGCCGGAGGGGGAATCGATCACGGAGGGCTTCTACATCAACACCATAGCCTCTCCGATGATGTGTGAGTAGTTTACCGTAGACCTTCGGGTCCATAGTTATTAGCTAGATGGCTTCTTCTCTCTCTTTGGATCTCAATACAAAGTTCTCCTCGATTCTCTTGGAGATCTATTCGATGTAATTCTTTTTGCGGTGTGTTTGTCGAGATCCGATGAATTGTAGGTTTATGATCAAGATTATCTATGAACAATATTTGATTCTTCTCTGAATTCTTTTATGCATGATTTAATATCTTTGCAAGTCTCTTCGAATTATCAATTTGGTTTGGCCAACTAGATTGATCTTTCTTGCAATGGGAGAAGTGCTTAGCTTTGGGTTCAATCTTGAGGTGTCCTTTCCCAATGATGGCAGGGGCAGCAAGGCACATATTGTATTGTTGCCATCGAGGATAAAAAGATGGGGTCTATATCATATTGCTTGAGTTTATCCCTCTACATCATGTCATCTTGCCTAATGCATTACCCTGTTCTTATGAACTTAATACTCTAGATGCATGCTGGATAGCGGTCGATGTGTGGAATAATAGTAGTAGATGCAGAATTGTTTTGGTCTACTTGTCGCGCACGTGATGCCTATATACATGATCATGCCTAGATATTCTCATAACTATGCGCTTTTCTATCAATTGCTCGACGGTAATTTGTTCACCAACCGTAGAATTTGCTACCTTGAGAGAAGCCACTAGTGAAACCTATGGCCCCGGGGTCTATCTTCCATCATATTATTTTCCTATCAATTTGTTATTTCTATCATTGTTTATTTTGCAATCTTTATTTTCCAATCTATACAATAAAAATACCAAAAATATTTATCTTATTATATCTATCAGATCTCACTTCCGTAAGTGACCGTGAAGGGATTGACAACCCCTTTTATCGCGTTGGTTGCGAGGTTCTTGTTTGTTTGTGCAGGTACTAGCGACTTGCGTGTTACCTCCTACAGGATTGATACCTTGGTTCTCAAAAACTGAGGGAAATACTTATGCTACTTTGCTGTGTCACCCTTTCCTCTTCAAGGGAAAACCAATGCATGCTCAAGAGGTAGCAAGAAGGATTTCTGGCGCCATTGCCGGGGAGGTTACACCAAGTCAAGTCAAGATTTGATCTCCCGTCAACAAGCCATTTATGGCACCGTTGCCGGGGACATCTACGCACAAGTCAAGACATACCAAGTGCCCATCACAAACTCTTATCCCTCGCATTACATTATTTGCCATTTGCCTCTCGTTTTCCTCTCCCCCACTTCACCCTCGCCGTTTTATTCGCCCTCTTTTCCATTCGCCCTTTTCTCTGTTCGCCTTCTTTTCGCTTGCCTCTTGTTTGCTTGTCTGTTGGATTGATTGTTTGTCACGATGGCTCAAGACAATACTAAATTGTGTGACTTTTCCAATACCAACAATAATGATTTTATTAGCACTCCGATTGCTCCTCTTACCGATGCTGAATCTTGTGAAATTAATACTGCTTTGCTGAATCTTGTCATGAAAGATCAATTTGCTGGCCTTCCTAGTGAAGATGCCGCTACCCATCTAAATAGCTTTGTTGATTTGTGTGATATGAAAAAGAAGAAAGATGTGGATAATGATATTGTTAAATTGAAGCTATTTCCGTTTTCGCTTAGAGATCGTGCTAAAACTTGGTTTTCGTCTTTGCCTAAAAATAGTATTGATTCATGGAATAAGTGCAAAGATGCTTTTATCTCTAAGTATTTTCCTCCCGCTAAGATCATCTCTCTTAGAAACGATATTATGAATTTTAAGCAACTTGATCATGAGCATGTTGCACAATCTTGGGAGAGGATGAAATTAATGATACATAATTTCCCTACTCATGGATTAAACTTATGGATGATCATACAAAAAAATTATGCTGGATTGAATTTTGCTTCTAGAAATGTTTTAGATTCGGCCGTGGGAGGCACTTTTATGGAAATCACTTTAGGAGAATCTACTAAACTCCTAGATAATATTATGGTTAATTATTCTCAATGGCACACCGAAAGACCTACTAGTAAAAAGGTTCATGCGATAGAAGAGATTAATGTTTTGAGTGGAAAGATGGATGAACTTATGAAGTTGTTTGCTAATAAGAGTGTTTCTTCTGATCCTAATGATATGCCTTTGTCTACTTTGATTGATAATAATAATGAATCTATGGATGTGAATTTTGTTGGTAGGAACAATTTTGGTAACAACGCGTATAGAGGAAACTTTAATCCTAGGTTGTTTCCTAGTAACTCCTCTAATAATTATGGTAATTCCTACAACAACTCTTATGGAAATTTTAATAAGATGCCCTCTGATTTTGAGACTAGTGTTAAAGAATTTATGATTTCGCAAAAGAATTTCAATGCTTTGCTTGAAGAAATATTGCCTAAGATTGATGAGTTGGCTAGCAACGTGGATAAAATTTCTCTTGATGTTGATTCTTTGAAACTTAGATCTATTCCACCTAAGCATGATATCAATGAGTCTCTCAAAGCCATGAGAATTTCCATTGATGAGTGCAAAGAAAGAACCGCTAGGATGCGTGCTAAGAAAGATTGCTTTGTGAAAGCGTGTTCTTCTAGTTTTCATGATAATAATGATGAAGATCTAAAAGTGATTGATGTGTCTCCTATTAAATATTTGTTTTGCAATATGAATCTTGATAATGATGGGACTGGAGATGAGTCAACTTTAGCTAAAAGGTGTCCCAATGATTCGGAGTTTTTAGATCTTGATGCAAAAATTGGTAAAAGTGGGATTGAAGAGGTCAAAACTTTACATAGCAATGAACCCGCTATTTTGGATTTCAAGGAATTTAATTATGATAATTTCTCTTTGATAGATTGTATTTCCTTGTTGCAATCCGTGCTAAATTCTCCTCATGCTTATAGTCAAAATAAAGCTTCTACCAAACATATCGTTGATGCTTTAATGCAATCTTATGAAGAAAAGATTGAATTAGAAGTTTCTATCCCTAGAAAAAATTATGATGAGTGGGAACCTACTATTAAAATTAAAATTATAGATCATGAATGCTATGCTTTATGTGATTTGGGTGCTAGTGTTTCCACGATTCCAAAAACTTTGTGTGATGTGTTAGGTTTCCGTGAATTTGATGATTGTTCTTTAAATTTGCATCTTGCGGATTCCACCATTGAGAAACCTATGGGAAGGATTAATGATGTTATTATTGTTGCAAATAGGAGTTATGTGCACGTAGATTTCATTATTCTTGATATAGATTGTAATCCTACATGTCCTATTATTCTTGGTAGACCTTTCCTTAGAACGATCGGTGCAATTATCGATAAGAAAGAAGGAAATATTAGATTCCAATTTCCGTAAAGGAAAGGCATGGAACACTTTCCTAGAAAGAAAATTAAATTACCTTATGAATCTATTATGAGAGCCACTTATGGATTGCATACCAAAGATGACAATACCTAGATCTATTCTTGCTTTTATGCCTAGCTAGGGGCATTAAACGATAGCGCTTGTTGGGAGGCAACCCAATTTTATTTTTGTTTCTTGTTTTTTGTTCCTGTTTAGTAATAAATAAATCATCTATATTCTATTTAGATGTGGTTTTATGTTTTTAATTAGTGTTTGTGCCAAGTAGAACCTTTGGCAAGACTTGGGGGAAGTCTTTGCGATCTTGCTGTAAAAAACAGAAACTTTAGCCCTCACGAGATTTGCTGCCATTTTTTACTGGAGAGTGCGATTAGGTTCATTCTTTTTGAAGATAATTAATAGACAAATTTCTCACGTCCGCCAATTTATTTCAGAATTTTGGGGGTTTCAGAAGTATTCGAAACCTACAGATTACTACAGACCGTTTTGTTTTTGACAGATTCTGTTTTTCGTGTGTTGTTTGCTTATTTTGATGAATCTATGGCTAGTATCGGGGGGTATGAACCATAGAGAAGTTGGAATACAGTTGGTTTAAAATAAATATAAATAAATAATAAGTTCATTATAGTAACTTGAAGTGGTGGTTTGTTTTCTTATACTAACGGAGCTCATGAGATTTTCTGTTGAGTTTTGTGTTGTGAAGTTTTCAAGTTTTGGGTAAAGATTTGATGGATTTTGGAATAAGGAGTGGCAAGAGCCTAAGCTTGGGGATGCCCAAGACACCCCAAGGTAAAAGTCAAGGACAACCAAAAGCCTAAGCTTGGGGATGCCCCAGAAGGCATCCCCTCTTTCGTCTTCATACATCGGTAACTTTACTTGAGGCTATATTTTTATTCACCACATGATATGTGTTTTGCTTGGAGCATCTTTTATGATTTGAGTCTTTGCTATTTAGTTTACCACAATCATACTTTCTGTACACACCTTTTGGAGAGACACACATGAATCAGAATTTATTAGAATACTCTATGTGCTTCACTTATATCTTTTGAGCTATATAATTTTGCTCTAGTGCTTCACTTATATCTTTAAGAGCACGGTGGTGGTTTTATTTTATAGAAATTATTGATCTCTCATGCTTCACTTATATTATTTTGAGAGTCTTTTAGAACACTATGGTAATTTTCTTTGGCTATAAAATTATTCCTAATATGATAGGCATCCAAGATGGGTATAATAAAAACTTCCATATAGAGTGCATTGAATACTATGAGAAGTTTGATACTTGATGATTGTTTTGAGATATGAAGATGGTGATATTAGAGTCATGCTAGTTAATTAATTGTGAAAGTGAGAAATACTTGTGTTGAGGTTTGCAAGTCCCGTAGCATGGACGTATGGTAACCGTTGTGTGACAAATTTGAAGCATGAGGTGTTCTTTGATTGCCTTCCTTATGAGTGGCGGGCGGGGACGAGCAATGGTCTTTTCCTACCAATCTATCCCCCTAGGAGCATGCACGTAGTGCTTGGTTTTGATGACTTGTAGATTTTTGCAATAAGTATGTGAGTTCTTTATGACTAATATTGAGTCCATGGATTATACGCACTCTCACCCTTCCATCATTGCTAGCCTCTTCATTGACCTCCATCTCCAAAGCATCGTCATGATCTCCATCATCACTTGCTCGACACCTGGATATCCATCGTAGTGTCGGGGTCGTCTCACCAACAATTTCTTCCACAACTATTGCTAATGCATAGCGATAAAGTAAGCGATTACATGGCACTTGTATTTCATACAATAAAGAGAAAATCCTAAGGCTCCTGCCGGTTGTCGATATTACAAAACATGATCATCTCATACATCAACATACATCACATCATATCTTGACCATATCACATCACAACATGGAGCACTTTCCTAGAAAGAAAATTAAACTACCTTATGAATCTATTATGAGATCCACTTATGGATTGCATACCAAAGATGACAATACCTAGATCTATTCTTGCTTTTATGCCTAGCTAGGGGCGTTAAACGATAGTGCTTGTTGGGAGGCAACCCAATTTTATTTTTTGTTCCTGTTTATTAATAAACAATTCATCTATCCTCTACTATGATTGTGTTTTTTATGTTTTAATTAGTGTTTGTGCCAAGTAAAGCCTTTAGGATCTTCTTGGGTGATTGTTGTTTGATCTTGCTGAAAAAAACAGAAAGTATGCGCTCACGAGAATAATTTTCTTTTTTACCAGAGAGAGATAAAATACCAATTCCAACTGTAGTAGATCAATATACAAATTATTTAGGTCATCCTAATTTTTTCAGAATTTTTGGAGTTATGGAAGTATTTGAAACCTCCAGATTGCTACAGACTGTTCTGTTTTTGACAGATTCTATTTTTCGTGTGTTGTTTGCTTATTTTGATGAATCTATGGCTAGTATCGGGGGGGGGGGGGTATGAACCATAGAGAAGTTGGAATACAGTAGGTTTAACACCAATATAAATAAATAATGAGTTCATTACAGTACCTTAAAGTGGTGATTTATTTTCTTTACTAACGGAGCTCATGAGATTTCTGTTTAAGTTTTGTGTTGTGAAGTTTTCAAGTTTTTGGGTAAAGATTTGATGGATTTTGGAACAAGGAGTGGCAAGAGCCTAAGCTTGGGGATGACCAAGGCACCCCAAGGTAAAATTCAAGGACAACCAAAAGCCTAAGTTTGGGGATGCCCCGGAAGGCATCCCCTCTTTCGTCTTCGTCTATCGGTAACTTTACTTGAGACTATATTTTTATTCACCACATGGTATGTGTTTTGCTTGGAGGGTCTTGTATGATTTGAGTCTTTGCTTTTTAGTTTACCACAATAATCCTTGCAGTACACACCTTTTTGAAGAGACTCACATGAATCAAAATTTATTAGGATACTCTATGTGCTTCACTTATATCTTTTGAGCTAGATAATTTTTCTCTAGTGCTTCACTTATATCTTTTTAGAGCACAGTGGTAGTTTTATTTCATAGAAATTATTGATCTCTGATGCTTCACTTATATTATTTTGAGAGTCTTTTAGAACAGCATGGAAATTTGCTTTGGCTATAAAGTTAGTCCTAATATGGTAGGCATCCAAGATGGGTATAATAAAAACTTTCATAAAAAGTGCATTGAATACTATGAGAAGTTTGATACTTGATGATTGTTTTGAGATATGAAGATGGTGATATTAGAGTCATGCTAGTTGAGTAGTTGTGAATTTCAGAAATACTTGTTCTAAAGTTTGTGATTCCCATAGCATGCACGTATGGTGAACCGTTATGTGATGAAGTCGGAGCATGATTTATTTATTGATTGTCTTCCTTGTGAGTGGTGGTCGGGGACGAGCGATGGTATTTTCCTACCAATCTATCCCCCTAGGATCATGCGCATAGTACTTTGTTCGATAACTAATAGATTTTTGCAATAAGATGTGAGTTCTTTATGACTAATGTTGAGTCCATGGATTATACGCACTCTCACCCTTCCACCATTGCTAGCCTCTCAAGTACCGCGCAACTTTCGCCGGTACCATACACCCACCATATACCTTCCTCAAAACAGCCACCATACCTACCTATTATGGCATTTCCATAGCCATTCCGAGATATATTGCCATGCAACTTACCACCGTTCCGTTTGTTATGACACGTTACATCATTGTCATATTGCTTTGCATGATCATGTAGTTGACATCGTATTTGTGCAAAGCCACCTTTATAATTCTTTCATACATGTCACTCTTGATTCATTGCATATCCCGGTACACCACCGGAGGCATTCACATAGAGTCATATTTTGTTCTAGTATCGAGTTGTAATTTTTGAGTTGTAAGTAAATAAAAGTGTGATGATCATCATTATTAGAGCATTGTCCCAAGTGAGGAAAGGATGATGGAGACTATGATTCCCCCACAAGTCGGGATGAGACTCCGGACGAAAAAAAAGAGGCTATAAAAAAGGCCCAAATAAAAAAATGAGAGAAAATGAGAGAAGGGACAATGTTACTATCCTTTTACCACACTTATGCTTCAAAGTAGCACCATGATCTTCATGATAGAGAGTCTCCTATGTTGTCACTTTCATATACTAGTGGGAATTTTACATTATAGAACTTGGCTTGTATATTCCAATGATGGGCTTCCTCAAAATGCCCTAGGTCTTCGTGAGCAAGCGAGTTCGATGCACACCCACTTGGTTTCTTTTGTTGAGCTTTCATACACTTATAGCTCTAGTGCATCCGTTGCATGGCAATCCCTACTCACGCACATTGATATCTATTGATGGGCATCTCCATAGCCCGTTGATACGCCTAGTTGATGTGAGACTATCTTCTCCTTTTTGTCTT
The DNA here is from genome assembly GCA_034509565.1 of Triticum monococcum. Taxonomy (NCBI): domain Eukaryota; kingdom Viridiplantae; phylum Streptophyta; class Magnoliopsida; order Poales; family Poaceae; genus Triticum; species Triticum monococcum. Next base: position 377,473,642 of record CM067843.1, on the reverse strand, counting down.
CTCCACAACCACCATTCTATTCCACCTATAGTGCTATATCCATGGCTCACGCTCATGTATTGCGTGAAGATTGAAAAAGTTTGAGAATGGCAAATTATGAATCAATTGCTTGGCTTGTCATCGGGGTTGTGCATGATTTAATACTTTATGTGATGAAGATAGAGCATAGCCAGACTATATGATTTTGTAGGATAACTTTCTTTGGCCATGTTATTCTGAGAAGACATGATTGCTTTGTTAGTATGCTTGAAGTATTATTATTTTTATGTCAATATTAAACTTTTGTATTGAATCTTTTGGATCTGAACATTCATGCCACAATAAAGAAAATTACATTGAGAATGGTAGCATTCCACATCAAAAATTCTGTTTTTATCATTTACCTACACGAGGACGAGCAGGAATTAAGCTTGGGGATGCTTGATACGTCTCCAACGTATCTATAGTTTTTGATTCTTCCATGCTATTATATTATCTGTTTTGGATGTTTAATGGGCTTTAATATACCTTTTTATATTATTTTTGGGACTAACCTACTAACCAAAGGCCCAGTGCAAATTGCTATTTTTTTGCCTATTTCAGTGTTTCACAGAAAAGGAATATCAAACGGAATGAAACCTTCGGGAGAGTTATTTTTGGAACAAACGTGATCCAGGAGACTTGGAGTGGATGTCAAGAAAGAAGCGAGAAGGCCACGAGGCAGGAGGGCGCGCCCCCCACCCTCGTGGGCCCCTCGTAGCTCCACCGACCTACTTCTTCCTCCTATATATACCCATATACCCCGAAAACATCTAGGAGCACCACGAAACCCTATTTCCACCACCGCAACCTTCTGTACCCGTGAGATCCCATCTTGGGGCCTTTTCTGGCCCTCCGCCGGAGGGGGAATCGATCACGGAGGGCTTCTACATCAACACCATAGCCTCTCCGATGATGTGTGAGTAGTTTACCGTAGACCTTCGGGTCCATAGTTATTAGCTATATGGCTTCTTCTCTCTCTTTGGATCTCAATACAAAGTTCTCCTCGATTCTCTTGGGTATCTATTCGATGTAATTCTTTTTGCGGTGTGTTTGTCGAGATCCGATGAATTGTGGGTTTATGATCAAGATTATCTATGAACAATATTTGATTCTTCTTTGAATTCTTTTATGCATGATTTAATATCTTTGCAAGTCTCTTTGAATTACCAGTTTGGTTTGGCCTACTAGATTGATCTTTCTTGCAATGGGAGAAGTGCTTAGCTTTGGGTTCAATGTAACACCAACAATGCGGCTATATCTCCCATGTGTCGGGCACGACTTAGAGGCATAGTCGCATGGTAGGTTTGTCGCAAGAGGGGTAATCTTCACACAATCCCATGTACTGAATAAGAAAGGGATAAAGACTTGGCTTACAATCGCCACTTCACACAATACATAAATAATACATACATCATCCAAAGTACAATCAAAGGTCCGACTACGGAACCAAAATAAAAGAAGACAACCCCAAATGCTAGATCCCCGATCGCCCCAACTGGGCACCAGTACTGATCAACAGGAAACGAAACAAAACAACGATCAAGATCTTCATCGAGCTCCCACTTGAGTTGGGTTGCGTCGCCTGCACTCGTATCATCGGCACCTGCAACTGTTTGGAAGTATCTGTGAGTCACGAGGACTCAGCAATCTCACACCCGCGAGATCAAGACTATTTAAGCTTATGGGTAGGAAAAGGTAGTGAGGTGGAGCTGCAGCAAGAACTAAGCATATATGGTGGCTAACATACGCAAATGAGAACGAGAAGAGAAGCAACGCAATGATCGTGAAGCTAGAAGTGATCAAGAAGTGATCATGAAACTACTTACATTCAAACATAACACAAGAACCACGTTCTCTTCCCGGACTCCGCCGAAAAGAGACCATCATGGCTACACACGCAGTTGACGTATTTTACTTAAGTTAAGTGTCAAGTTCTCTACAACCGGATATTAACAAATTCCTATCTGCCACATAACCGCGGGCACGGCTCTCGAAAGTTTATACCCTGCAGGGGTGTCCCAACTTAGCCCATCACAAGCTCTCACGGTCAACGAAGGATATTCCTTCTCCCGGAAAGACCCGATCAGTCTCGGAATCCCGGTTACAAGACATTTCGACAATGGTAAACAAGACCAGCAAAGCCACCTGATGTGCCAACAAATCCCAATAGGAGTCGCACGTATCTCGTTCTCAGGGCAACACCGGATCCGACAGGCTGCGAGTAAAACCAACTGTCGAGTTTCCCCGAGGTGGCCCCGTGATGCCTACTACACAACCTTCTTCTTGTAGACGTTGTTGGGCCTCCAAGTGCAGAGGTTTGTAGGACAGTAGCAAATTTCCCTCAAGTGGATGACCTAAGGTTTATCAATCCGTAGGAGGCGTAGGATGAAGATGGTATCTCTCAACCAACCCTGCAACCAAATAACAAAGAGTCTCTTGTGTCCCCAACACACCCAATACAATGGTAAATTGTATAGGTGCACTAGTTCGGCGAAGAGATGGTGATACAAGTGGTATATGGATGGTAGATAAAGGTATTTGTAATCTGAAATTATAAAAACAGCAAGGTAACGAATGATAAAAGTGAGCGTAAACGGGCGTTGAAACAAGGCCTAGGGTTCATACTTTCGCTAGTGCAAGTTCCCTCAACAATACTAACATAATTGGATCACATAACTATCCCTCAACATGCAACAAAGAGTCACTCCAAAGTCACTAATAGCGGAGAACGAACAAAGAGATTATGGTAGGGTACGAAACCACCTCAAAGTTATTCTTTCCAATCAATCCGTTGGGCTGTTCCTATAGGTGTCACAAACAGCCCTAGAGTTCATACTAGAATAACACCTTAAGACACAAATCAACCAAAACCCTAATGTCACCTAGATACTCCAATGTCACCTCAAGTATCTGTGGGTATGATTATATGATATGCATCACACAATCTCAGATTCATCTATTCAACCAACACATAGAACCTCAAAGAGTGCCCCAAAGTTCCTACCGAAGAATCACGACGAAAACATGTGCCAACCCCTATGCATAGGTTCATGGGCGGAACCCGCAAGTTGATCACCAAAACATACATCAAGTGAATCATGTGGTATCCCATTGTCACCACAGATACGCACGGCAAGACATACATCAAGTGTTCTCAAATCTTTAAAGACTCAATCCGATAAGATAACTTCAAAGGGGAAACTCAATCCATTACAAGAGAGTAGAGGGGGGAAGAAACATCATAGGATCCAAATATAATAGCAAAGCTCGCGATACATCAAGATCGTGCCAAATCAAGAACACGAGAGAGAGAGAGAGATCAAACACATAGCTACTGGTACATACCCTCAGCCCCGAGGGAGAACTACTCCCTCCTCGTCATGGAGAGCACCGGGATGATGAAGATGGCCACCGGAGAGGGATTCCCCCTCCGGCAGGGTGCCGGAACGGGTCTAGATTGGCTTTCGGTGGCTACGGAGGCTTCTGGCGGCGGAACTCCCAATCTATTGTGTTCTCCGGAAGTTTTAGGGTATATGGAGATATATAGGTGGAAGAAGTACGTCAGGGGGGCCACGAGGGGCCCACGAGGGTGGAGGGCGCGCCCAGGGGGTGGGCGCGCCCCCCCTACCTCGTGGCCTCCTCGAAGGTCCCCTGACATTCACTCCTAGTCTTCTGGGCTTCTTTCCTTCCAAAAATGAGTTCCGTGAAGTTTCAGGTCAATTGGACTCCGTTTGATTTTCCTTTTCTTCGAAACCCTAAAACAGGGTAAAAATAGAAACTAGCACTGGGCTGTGGGTTAATAGGTTAGTACCAAAAAATAATATAAAAGTGGATAATAAAGCCCAATATTGCCCAAAACAGTAGATAACATAGCATGGAGCAATCAAAAATTATAGATACGTTGGAGACATATCAAGCATCCCCAAGCTTAATTCCTGCTCGTCCTCGAGTAGGTAAATGATAAAAACAGAATTTTTGATGCGGAGTGCTACTTGGCATAATTTTAATGTAATTCTTCTTAATTGTGGTATGAATATTCAGATCCGAAAGATTCAAGACAAAAGTTCATATTGACATAAAAATAATAATACTTCAAGCACACTAACTAAGCAATCATGTCTTCTCAAAATAACATGGCCAAAGAAAGTTCATCCCTACAAAATCATATAGTTTAGTCATGCTCCATTTTTGTCACACAAGAATGCTCTCATCATGCACAACCCCGATGACAAGCCAAGCAATTGTTTCATACTTTAGTAATCTCAAACCTATAAACTTTCACGCAATATATGAGCGCGAGCCATGGACATAGCACTATGGGTGGAATAGAATATAATGAGGGGGGTTATGTGGAGAAGACAAAAAAGGAGAAAGTCTCACATCAATGAGGCTAATCAATGGGCTATGGAGATACCCACCAATTGATGTTAATGCAAGGAGTAGGGATTGCCATGCAACGGATGCACCAGAGCTATAAATGTATGAAAGCTCAACAAAAGAAACTAAGTGGGTGTGCATCCGACTTGCTTGCTCACGAAGACCTAGGGCACTTAAGGAGGCCCATTGTCAGAATATACAAGCCAAGTTCTATAATGAAAAATTCCCACTAGTATATGAAAGTGACAAAACAATAGACTCTCTATCATGAAGATCATGGTGCTACTTTGAAGCACAAGTGTGGCAAAGGATAGCAGCATTGTCCCTTCTCTCTTTTTCTCTCGTTTTTTGGGCCTTTCCCTTCTTTTTATGGCCTTTCTCTTTTTTGGGGGCCTTCTCTTTTTTATGGCCTTTCTTTTTTTTATTCCTCACTTGGTACAATGCTCTAATAATGATGATCATCACACTTCTATTTATTTACAACTCAATGATTACAACTCGATACTAGAACAAAGATGACTCTATATGAATGCCTCTGTCGGTGTACCGGGATATGCAATGAACCAAGAGTGACATGTATGAAAGAATTATGAATGGTGGCTTTGCAACAAATACGATGTCAACTACATGATCATGCAAAGCAATATGACAATGATGATGCGTGTCATAATAAACGGAATGGTGGAAAGTTGCATGGCAATATATCTCGGAATGGCTATGGAAATGCCATAATAGGTAGGTATGGTGGCTGTTTTGAGAAAGATATAAGGAGGTTTATGTGTGAAAGAGCGTATCATATCACGGGGTTTGGATGCACCAGCGAAGTTTGCACCGACTCTCAATGTGAGAAAGGGCAATGCACGGTACCGAAGAGGCCAGCAAGGATGGAAGGGTGAGAGTGTGTATAATCCATGGACTCAACATTAGTCATAAAGAACTCACATACTTATTGCAAAAGTCTACAAGTCATCAAAAACCTCGGCACTACGTGCATGCTCCTAGGGGGATAGATTGGTAGGAAAAGACCATCGCTCGTCCCCGACCGCCACTCATAAGGAGGACAATCAAATAACACCTCATGTTTCAAATTTGTTACACAACGTTTACCATACGTGCATGCTATGGGAATTACAAACTTCAACACAAGAATTTCTCAAATTCACAACTACTCAACTAGCACGACTTTTATATTATTACCTCCATATCTCAAAACAATCATCAAGCATCAAACTTCTCTTAGTATTCAATACTCTATATGAAAGTTTTTACTAATCTTGTATACCTAGCATATTAGGATTTTAAGCAAATTACCATGCTATTTAAGACTCTCAAAATAATCTAAGTGAAGCATGAGAGTTCATCTATTTCTTCAAAATAAAACTACCATCGTGCTCTAAAAGATATAAGTGAAGTACTAGAGCAAACAACAAACTACTCCGAAAGATATAAGTGAAGATCAATGAGTAGTCGAATAATTATACAACTATGTGAAGACTCTATAGCATTTAATAATTTCAGATCTTGATACTTTATTCAAACAGCAAGCAAAGCAAAATAAAATGACATCCAAGAATAGCAAACATCATGTGAAGAAGCAAAAACTTAGGATCAACCGAAACTAACCGATAATTGTTGAAGAAGAAAGGTGGGATGCCAACCAGGGCATCCCCAAGGTTAGATGCTTGAGACTTCTTGAAATATTATCTTGGGGTGCCTTGGGCATCCCCAAGCTTGAGCTTTTGTGTCTCCTTAATTCCTCTCATATCAAGGTCTCCCTAAATCTCAAAAGCTTCATCCACACAAAACTCAACAAGGACTCGTGAGATAAGTTAGTATACACCATTGCCAAAACCTTATCATACTCTACTGTAGAAAATCACTAAAATTATTATTCACCATTGCATACTAAATGCCTCTGTATATTTAATAGTCCTATCCTCAAATAGAATCATTAAAGAAGCAAACATATGCAAACAATGCAAACATAACAGCAATCTGCCTAAACAGGATAGTCTGTAAAGAATGCAGCAACATCCATACTTCCCTAGCTACAAAAATTATGAAAGAAAATTCCCACTGTAGTAAATTTATCATAGCTTAATATGCAAAAGGTTTCAACATTTTATCACATTCTGAATTTTCTAGGGAATTATTGCAACAGCAGTAAACTTTCTGTTTTCAAACAGCAACATGTGGACTTCTAAAATAGGCATAGTAAAGACTATCAATGCCACTTTTATTGAAGTAAAAGATGCAAAACATTGTTCTAAATAACAGCAAGCAAATATTAACAAAATAAATTGACGCTCCAAGCAAAACACATATCATGTGGTGAATAAAAATATAGCTCCAAGTAAAGTTACCGATGAACGAAGACGAAAGAGGGGATGCCTTCCGGGGCATCCCCAAGCTTAGGCTCTTGGTTATCCTTGAATATTACCTTGGGGTGACTTGGGCATCCCCAATATTAGGCTCTTGCCACTCCTTATTCCATAGTCCATCGAATCCTTACCCAAAACTTGAAAACTTCACAACACAAAACTTAACAGAAAACTCGTAAGCTCCGTTAGTATAAGAAAATAAATCACCACTTAAAGGTACTGTAATGAAATCATTATTTATTTATATTGGTGTTAAACCTATTGTATTCCAACTTCTCTATGGTTTATAAACTCTTTTACTAGCCATAGATTCATCAAAATAAGTAAACAACACATGAAAAACAGAATCTGTCAAAAACAGAACAGTCTGTAGTAATATGAATCAAACGTATAATTATGGAACTCATAAATATCTAAAATAAATTGCTGGTCCTGAGGAATTTATCTATTAATCATATGCAAAAATAATTAACTAAATAGCACTTTCCAAATAAAAATGGCAGCAGTTCTCGTGAGCGCTAAAGTTTCTATTTTTTACAGCAAGATCGCAAAGACTTTCCCCCAAGTCTTCCCAAAGGTTCTACTTGGCACAAACACTAATTAAAAGCATAAAACCACATCTAAACAGAGGCTAGATGAATTATTTATTACAGAAAAGGAACAAAAATAAAGTTGGGTTGCCTCCCAACAAGCGCTATCGTTTAACGCCCCTAGCTAGGCATGATGATTTCAATGATGCTCACATAAAGGATAAGAATTGAAACATAAAGAGAGCATCATGAAGAATATGACTAGCACATTTAAGCCTAACCCACTTCCTATGCATAGGGATTTTGTGAGCAAACAACTTATGGGAACAATAATCAACTTGCATAGGAAGGTAAAACAAGCATAACTTCAAAATTTTAAGCACATAGAGAGGAAACTTGATATTATTGCAATTCCTACAAGCATATGTTCCTCCCTCATAATAATTTTCAGTATCATCATGAATGAATTCAACAATATAACTATCACACAAAGCATTCTTTTCATGATCTACAAGCATAGAATTTTTATTACTCTCCACATGAGCAAATTTCTTCTCATGAATAATAGTGGGAGCAAACTCAACAAAGTAACTATCATGGGATTGAAAATTGAAATCAAGATGACAAGTTTAATTGTTATCATTATTCTTTAAAGAATACGTGTCATCACAATAATCATCATAGATAGGAGGCATGCTTTCATCGTAACAAATTTTCTCATCAAAACTTGGGGGACAAAAAATACCGTCTTCATCAGACATAGCATCCCCAAGCTTGTGGCTTTGCATATCATTAGAATCATAGATATTCAAGGAATTCATACTAACAAAATTGCAATCATGCTCATCATTCAAAGATTTAGTGCCAAACATTTTATAGATTTCTTCTTCTAACACTTGAGCACAATTATCCTTTCCATGATACTCATGAAAGATATTAAAAAGGTGAAGCGTATGAGACAAACTCAATTCCATTTTTTATAGTTTTCTTTTATAAACTAAACTAGTGATAAAACAAGAAACTAAAAGACTCGATTGCAAGATCTAAATATATACCTTCAAGCGCTAACCTCCCCGGCAACGGCGCCAGAAAAGAGCTTGATGTCTACTACACAACCTTCTTCTTGTAGACGTTGTTGGGCCTCCAAGTGCAGAGGTTTGTAGGACAGTAGCAAATTTCCCTCAAGTGGATGACCTAAGGTTTATCAATCCGTAGGAGGCGTAGGACGAAGATGGTCTCTCTCAAGCAACCTAGCAACCAAATAACAAAGAGTCACTTGTGTCCCCAACACACCCAATACAATGGTAAATTGTGTAGGTGCACTAGTTCGGCGAAGAGATGGTGATACAAGTGGTATATGGATGGTAGATAAAGGTATTTGTAATATGAAATTATAAAAACAGCAAGGTAACGAATGATAAAAGTGAGCGTAAACGGGCGTTGAAACAAGGCCTAGTGTTCATACTTTCGCTAGTGCAAGTTCCCTCAACAATACTAACATAATTGGATCACATAACTATCCCTCAACATGCAACAAAGAGTCACTCCAAAGTCACTAATAGCGGAGAACGAACGAAGAGATTATGGTAGGGTACGAAATCACCGCAAAGTTATTCTTTCCAATCAATCCGTTGGGCTATTCCTATAGGTGTCACAAACAGCCCTAGAGTTCGTACTAGAATAACACCTTAAGACACAAATCAACCAAAACCCTAATGTCACCTAGATACTCCAATGTCACCTCAAGTATCCGTGGGAATGATTATACGATATGCATCACACAATCTTAGATTCATCTATTCAACCAACACATAGAACCTCAAAGAGTGCCCCAAAGTTCCTACCGGAGAATCACGACGAAAACATGTGCCAACCCCTATGCATAGGTTCATGGGCGGAACCCGCAAGTTGATCACCAAAACATACATCAAGTGAATCACGTGGTATCCCATTGTCACCACAGATACGCACGGCAAGACATACATCAAGTGCTCTCAAATCTTTAAAGACTCAATCCGATAAGATAACTTCAAAGGGGAAACTCAATCCATTACAAGAGAGTAGAGGGGGGAAGAAACATCATAGGATCCAAATATAATATCAAAGCTCGCGATACATCAAGATCGTGCCAAATCAAGAACACGAGAGAGAGAGAGAGAGATCAAACACATAGCTACTGGTACATACCCTCAGCCCCGAGGGAGAACTACTCCCTCCTCGTCATGGAGAGCACCGGGATGATGAAGATGGCCATCGGAGAGGGATTCCCCCTCCTGCAGGGTGCCGGAACGGGTCTAGATTGGCTTTCGGTGGCTATGGAGGCTTCTGGCGGCGGAACTCTCGATCTATTGTGTTCTCTGGAAGTTATAGGGTATATGGAGATATATAGGCGGAAGAAGTATGTCAAGGGGCACGAGGGGCCCACGAGGGTGGAGGGCACGCCCAGGGGGTGGGCACGCCCCCCTACCTCGTGGCCTCCTTAAAGGTCCCCTGACATGCACTCAAGTCTTCTGGGCTTCTTTCCTTCCAAAAATGAATTCCGTGAAGTTTCAGGTCAATTGGACACCGTTTGATTTTCCTTTTCTTCGAAACCCTAAAACAGGGTAAAAACAGAAACTGGCACTTGACTCTGGGTTAATATGTTAGTCCCAAAAAATAATATAAAAGTGGATAATAAAGCCCAATATTGCCCAAAACAGTAGAGAACATAGCGTGGAGCAATAAAAAATTATAGATACGTTGGAGACGTATCACCCTGCAGGCGGCTCGGTTCGGACCAACACTTAGAGGAGCACTGGGCCGGAGGGGGTTAAATAAAGATGACCCTCGGGCTCGCAAAAACCCAAGGGAAGGTTATAGGTTGTTAGGCAAATGTAAAACAAAGGTTGGGCCTTGCTGGAGATAATAATGATATCCCAACAATATCCATGCTCAACTTCATCTTCACCTGCAAATAGCAACGCTATAAGAGGGGCTGAGCAAAAGCGGTAACATAGCCAAACAACGGTTTGCTAGGAAAGGTGGGTTAGAGGCTTGACATGGCAATATGGGAGGCATGATATAGCAAGTGGTAGGTAGCGCGGCATAGCAATAGAGCGAACAACTAGCAAGCAAAGATAGAAGTGATTTCGAGGGTATGGTCATCTTGCCTGAGATCCCGCAAGGAAGAAGAACAAGTCCATGAAGAAGACAAACGGACGTAGTCGAACGAATCCTCACAACTTTGGAACTCAACCAAAGCTAACAAGAGAAGCAACCCGGAAAAGAGCAAACAACATAGTAAACAACCATCACATAAACATGGCATGATGCACAATAAGGTATGATGCATGTCCGGTTTAATGAGGCATGGCATGGCAAAGTGCACAAACAATACTACAAATTAAGTGGAGCTCAATATGCAACAAGTTGCATATTAACGAACACCACATCAATTATTTAGTTCTCTCTCGTTTATGTACCCAACAATATTAAATGTTATTAAACATGGCAAGGGGTGAAGCATATGAAAACTACCTATCTAGGCAAGTTTAAATGAGGCCGGAACAACAAACAACAATTCCAGTAAATCCCCATATGCATATTTCAAAGTTGGTACTGATCTTCCCTAAGCATAATTTTAGAGTTGTTAAACATGCTAGATGAGTGCACCATGTTAAACTAGGCATTTTTCTACCCCATATACATATCGAGTTTACTAAATTCGGAGCTATGGTTATTTAGTTATGAATTAAAGCATTTTAACATGGCATTTGAACAAATTTAAACAAACAGCAATTTAAACATTTCAAACATGCATGAAAGTTGGATATTATGAAACTAGACAAGATTCTGAGCATTTTTCATATATAATGTTTTTACAAAAGATGCACGGTTGGTGAGTTATGATATGCATGGAGCTTAGGGGTTTTTCTGCAAATCTAAAAAACCTGGGATAAAAGATTAAATGCGTCCAAAGGAAAAAAAACACTAATCGGGCCGAATCTGGCAGCCCAACAGTGCAGGGGGGCTCGGGTGCTGCCTCACCCGTGGGCCTTGGCCCATTCGGAGGAGCAGTGGGCCGGCTCGGTTGAGACGGAGGCCGCTAGGTTTTGGAGGCCAGCCACTCTGGCGCTGGACCAAGGCAACAAGGGGCGCGCCTCATTCGTGAAGCAGGGAATGCAGCGGCGATGACCGCAATCGGACTTGCGACAGGGGTGGCGTGGAGGCGAACCGGGGTCGGGCACGACGGACGGGTGGCGGAGGTTCTCACGGGACCTGGCGGATGCGGTCAACGGGCACGGCTCGAAGCGGCAAAGGTGACTTGGCGCTCGGCTCATCCTCGACCTCATGTTGGCTACCACATGTAGAAGCAGGGGAGACGGTGCCAGCGGGGACTTGGTGCACGGTGGGGACGCGGGGGCTCCAGCGAGCGGCAGGATGGAGCGGGCGGACGGATCCGGGGGCGACACGGCGGGGAGGTGGCCGAAGGAGGCGGAGCTCCAAGCGGCGGCGCCATGGATCCATGTGAGCGAAACAGGACAGGGGGTGGTCAGGGAGAGCTCCAGCAAAGAAGAGAAGGGGAAGGGAGCAGGGGTGATGAGGACGGCCTGCTAGTGCTCGTCGGCGTCGGCTCGCCAGCCGGCGCGGCGGTGCTTGGGCGCACGAGGTAGACGAGGCGGCGGGGCGGAGGCACAGGCACGGCGAGGCTGCGAGGACGGGCGCGCTCGGGCAGAGGAGGAAGAGGAAGGAGCTCCAGTGGCTTTGCTTCCTGCTGGTGGTAGACGGTGGACCTCCAGCGAGGTCCGCCGAGGCGGCTTGGTGGTGTTGGGATCGACAGAGGTGAATCGGGAGGGGAGGGAGATGGTTGCAGGTGGTTGGTTCGATCGGATCTGGGAGGATCCCGAGGTGGATACGGGAGTCTGGCGGCGGCGGGTGAGGGAATGATGGGACAGCTCGCCTAAAATTTAGGGTTGCTCTTTTATATACATTATTGGCTTAGGTTAGGGGGTATACGGTCTGTCCGATCATAATCAGGTGGTCGAGAAAAAAAGTGCTAGGGAGTCCAAAAAAAGAAAACGAAGATGTTTTGTAGATGTTTGGGGATGAACCAAATCCAATGGTGACGACTGCCCGGGTCGGGTCCGGGACAGCTTTCGAACGCGCGGGTGAGGAGGGCCGCGGGCTGACGAGAGAGGTTAGATTGGGCCTGGCGGTAAGTAGTGGATTGTGTAGATGGTCTAGGGAGGAAAGAGAGGGAATGCCCGGCAACAGTTTTCGAAGACCGAAAACGTCCGACGATTTGACCGACTATATTGTCGCTATAGTTAATCGTTGGGGCATCAAACGGACTCCGAATGTGATGAAACTTGGCACACGACCTACTAACAACATAACAACACCGCATGCCAATTTTCAACCCATTCTAAGAACATTTTCTAGCCACTTATAAAAATAATATTTCTGAGGTGCCGCGTGCGCGTGCGAGTGTGTCTGGGCTCAGAACGGGCAACGGAAGGAATTGGGAGACCCGGACGAATGCAAGTTTAAAAAACATGATGATGCAATGCACATGATGACATGATGAGATGCAATACGCAAGTAAATGGCATTGCAACATTGGCGAATAACTGGAAGACACCTGGCGCATCGGTCTTGGGGCGTCACAACACTCCACCACTACAAAAGGATCTCGTCCCGAGATCTAGGATGGCACCGGGGGAAATGGAAGGGGAAGGGGAAGGGGCAAAGTTAAAACTAAGTTGCTTCTTTGACAAATTAGTGAAACCAAAGAACCTTGTGAGGTTTAACAAATTGAAAGAAAGAATACAACGAAGATGAACAAAGTTGAAAACACTCCGTTAGAAAAGAGTAACAAGGAACATTACGGGAACCTTGTAGGTTGAAAGACATAAGAAAAGGGTTTAAATGGACAAGAAGTACATGCAAGCACTCCGGTTGAAACGAGATGTACAAGGAACGATAAATATCAATTACGACAACACTCCGATTGGAAATGCAAGGCATCAAATATGAACTTGGCAAAAATGAAAGCACCTGGATGAGACTCAGGTTAGAAGAGGAATGATAGACACAAAACTCTAGTTAAAACAAGATAGAGACGGAATAAGAATTATATAATTTGGGTAGCACTCCAACTGTAAATGGAAGGAATTAAACATGAACTTGACATGATGAGAGGATACTTGATGAAATCACAACACAATACCTCTGAAACTCTTGAAAGAATGGCACAATGGGTAAGAAAGATTTCAGACAGCACTCCGATTGAGTAGGGAGGCAAAACTTGATAAGATGAGAGAACTTGAACGAAGGACACGACACATCGGTTGAATGGACAAGCAAAAGGAAAGAACATGATCTTTGGCAAAAATGGTATGATGGATGAAGAGAGCAACATCACTATGCCTCTGGAACAAAAGAATAGAAGTTGAATCGTAGGCAAGGAAAGAATTGAGAAGAAAATGACAACTTCTACCACAAATGAGCTTGGAAAACACCCTTCCAAGAAAATTATAACGGAGTTGTTGGAAAACCAACAAAGAAATGGATAAGCTTGTAGTGGGCTTATGGAAAACTTCTCAAAATTGAGGCGAAATTCTGCCACTACGGAAACAAAAGATTGGATTGATATCAACAAGGAGACGAGAAACTTGTTTCACCGGGAGGATAAATGAAGAATTTGGGTCATTTATGAGCACCTTAAATAGCAACAATCCTTAGGGAAAGATTTAGGTGAAATATAACCCAATATAACTCCAATGAAGAGATTGACGGATTGAAAAGATGTCCTGAATGAACTAAAAATGATGGATTTAAGATATGTCACTCTTGAAAACTTGTGAATCATGAAACACGAAGGGCAATTATCAACAATGACATAACACCATCTCAAAAGATGAGATATGAAAGAATTGTGCTTCGAAATGCAATATGAAGAAAGCTTGAACTCCTCAAAACAAGTCATTTGTTGAACACCATGTTTATTTGAGAGTATAGCTTGGCGGATCTTAACTTCGAGAGAAATCTTGAGGACACTTGAAGAATGAAAGGAATCCTTGATGAACCACCATGTAGATCCTCCATGAAGAACTTTGGTAATAAAAGGATGATAAAAAGAAAAAGAAGTTGAAACACAAGGTGAAGCCTTGCAATGATTTAGATGGATCTTCGTGATGATGAGCGCTTGGAACTCCGGGAAAAGAAAAGATGAAACAATTGAAACCGAGAATTTATTCATCATGAACAAACTCCGGAAGAATGAATCCATCATTTGGATGAAGCAAGAATAAGAATTATGTTATGCGTATCCTTCACCACTTTAAATTGATGACAAGCAACGGATTTGGCATACTACTTATTCTCGTGGAAAGGATTAAGATAGATATAACACAAACTTGAGAAAAGACTTCAACGAACTATCGTTAGGATTTGAAAGAACGGATGAATTGATATGATAACCAAGGAAGAGAACTCTTGAACGAACCACCATAAGAATTGAAAATGAACGAAGAAAAGATAAGGAAACACCGGGAAGAATTAGAGAACGAATGAAGATACTTGAGGGAATTTAGATACATGAGAACGAAGAGATCACGATCTGATTAGAGAAAACTTAAACGATGCACCGGTAAGATTTGGAGAATGAGAGCTAAAAGCTGAGAATGAATAAACCTGCAATGATGGTCTTCGGAGAATCAAACTGAAAAGACTCTTGAATTGCTCCGGATGGGTGAAAAGAATGTTCACAATCGAAAACAATTATGAGAGGATGGCATAAAGCTAGCACCAAGAATCTTCAAGAGAACGGATATGATTGCAGAGAAACTCTTCTTCGGTCTTCAAATGTTGAGAATGATGACGAGAACCACCACTAAGAATTGTTTAGACACTCCGGGAGAATCAAAAGCGTAGAGGTTGAGCCAACGATGTAAAGAATTTGACAGATCTTGGAGAAATACAAATGACTGATGATAATTCATTCTTACATCAAACTTGGAGAAGAATTTGAGAGTAACTCCGGGAAAATAGAGGAGTCAGGTAAGATCCTGGGAAAAGACATGTGGGTTAGGGCCCACTCAAAAGATACACCGTTGAACGATTTTGAAGAGAGATTGCACCGGTTGATTTAAATGGCTTGAATGAGATAACATCCTCAAAAGAACTTGGGCGAATTTAGAATGGAAACTTGAATCTTCTAAGATATCTTCAGCACTCTGGAACAAATGAATAGCGAGAGGTGAGCGATTAAGAAGTGCACCAGCATGAGAAAACATTTAAACAAGGAAAGGATATGATCGACAAAGCTTGAATTTAATCCACCGGAGAAGAAAAGAGAACGAAGAATAATATACTTGAAGCTCCGTTAGTATCTTCTTGAGAATCACCGGATAAGGACATTGGCGAAAAAGAATGGAGAGACTTCACATCAATAAAAATGATACTTGATTAAGAAATCCGAGTCCTTGAAGAAAAGGGTGGGAGGGCGGGAAAAACAAAGGCAACTTGGGACGAATGAAAAAAATAACATTGAGAAGACTTTGAATTGATCCTGCGGATGTTGGACAAGATCAGATCCACTTGAAGAGAAGCACACTGGTTGGAAAGAATTGAAAAGACAACCTTGATGATCAATAAGGATTAGCATCCACATAGAAATATGAGAACACCGCTTGGAAAAGGTATGGAATCAACACTTGTCATTGAAGCAACTTGAATACCACAAACCAAAACAAAACAAAGGATTTGGCTCGCAGAATAAGCCGGAACAAACATATGATAGATCCCATATCGTATCATGTGTCTGTTGAAAAGATATTCTAGGAGCTACTTGAATTCCCACCTATAAACTCCCAAAACTTTCTGGTTATGCAATCAGGTGTTGGGGATATAGGGGAAGCATAATATCTCACCCAAACTAACAATCCCTACATCCAGCTGTATCCATCCTTCAA
Source organism: Triticum monococcum (assembly GCA_034509565.1). NCBI lineage: Eukaryota > Viridiplantae > Streptophyta > Magnoliopsida > Poales > Poaceae > Triticum > Triticum monococcum. The sequence goes on along the minus strand of CM067843.1, from coordinate 377,457,379 downwards.
CACCTAACCAAGAAACCTTTGGAAATCGTGTACCTCAACCTTCAAAAAGAATCTGTTATACGAGTTATGGCAATACTCCCGAGCTCCCACCCCAGTACTGGGTGGCGTCGAGGTTATCTCACCAACAACTGCATAAAAGAGATTTTCGATGTCGGCGAAACTCAGGTATTCCAGAACTGCAATGATAAAATTGTGATGACAACACCTTGGAGCTCAACTCCCCGGGACACTGCCACAACCCCTAAATGTCAGGAGGCACCAAGAACAATGTTCTCGTCACAAGACTATCGGAATGATTCCAAGATACCTGCGTGATCCTAATTTTTTTAGTGAAATTTGAGGAGAGGAGAGTCAAAACTTCTACGTCAGGAGGCCTCACCAGAGAGACGAAGGGACTGCTGAGTAAAAAGAATCCTACTCTCCAATATATATAATCCTAAGACTCAAAACATTTTGTTCTAGACTCAACAACGTCAGTGATTCGATCAAGCAGGGGGCTCCTAAGTCGGGGATGGCTCTGATTACCAACTTGTAACACCCACAATGCGGCTATATATCCCACGTGTCGGGGCACGACTTAGAGGCATAGCCGCATGGTAGGTTTGTCGCAAGAGGGGTAATCTTCACACAATCCCATGTACTGAATCAGAAAGGGATAAAGAGTTGGCTTATAATCTCCACTTCACACAATACATAAATAATACATACATCATCCAAAGTACAATCAAATGTCTGACTACGGAACCAAAATAAAACAAGACAACCCCAAATGCTAGATCCGCAATCGCCCCAACTGGGCACCAGTACTGATCAACAGGAAACGAAACAAAACAACGATCAAGATCTTCATCGAGCTCCCACTTGAGCTGGGTTGCGTCGCCTACACTGTTATCATCGGCACCTGCAACTGTTTGGAAGTGTCTGTGAGTCACGAGGACTCAGCAATCTCACACCCGCGAGATCAAGACTATTTAAGCTTATGGGTAGGAAAAGGTAGTGAGGTGGAGCTGCAGCAAGCACTAAGCATATATGGTGGCTAACATACGCAAATGTGAGTGAGAAGAGAAGCAACACAACGGTCGTGAAGCTAGAAGTGATCAAGAAGTGATCCTGAAACTACTTACGTTCATAACACAAGAACCGTGTTCTCTTCCCGGACTCCGCCGAAAAGAGACCATCACGGCTACACACGCAGTTGATGTATTTTACTTAAGTTAAGTGTAACGCCCTCGATGCGGCTATATCTCCCACGTGTTGAAGCACGACTTAGAGGCATAACCGCATTGAAAGCAATGTCGCAAGTGAGGTAACCTTCACACAACCCATGTAATACAATAGGGGAAAAGATACATAGTTGGCTTACAATCGCCACTTCACACAATTACATGAATAAAGCATTACATCATCCAAATACAGTCAAGGTCCGACTACGGAACCAAAATAAAAGAAGAACCCCAAATGCAACAAAGGTCCCCGATCGACCCCAACTGGGCTCCACTACGGATCAACTAGAACGAAGCAAGACAAAGGACAATATCTTCATCGAGCTCCTCCTGAGCTTGGTTGCGTCGTCTGCACGAACTCATCGGCACCTGCAAGCTGGTTTTGGAAGTATCTGTGAGCCACAGGGACTCAGCAATCTCGCACCCTCGCGATCAAGACTATTTAAGCTTATGGGTAAGGTAAAGGTATGAGGTGGAGCTGCAGCAAGCGACTAGCATATATGGTGGCTAACATACACAAATGAGAGCGAGAAGAGAAGGCAAATCACGGTCGATAAAAGTATGATCAAGAAGTGATCCTGGACTACCTACATCAAGCATAACTCCAACAACCGTGTTCACTTCCCGGACTCCGCCGGAAAGAGACCATCATGGTTACACACGCGGTTGATTCATTTTAATTAAGGTCAACTTCAGGTTTTCTACAACCGGACGTTAACAAATTCCCATCTGCCCATAACCGCGGGCACGGCTTTCGAAAGTTCAAATCCCTGCAGGGGTGTCCCAACTTAGCCCATCACAAGCTCTCACGGTCAACGAAGGAATAGACCTCCACCCGAGACATTCCGATCAGACTCGGTATCCCGGTACAACAAGACATTTCGACAGGGTAAAACTAAACCAGCAACACCGCCCGAATGTGCCGACAAATCCCGATAGGAGCTGCACATATCTCTTTCTCAGGGCACACTCAGATGAGCTCTCCATACAACTAAAACCAAACCTCGAGTTTCCCCGAGGGGGCGCTGCACATGACTCTAGTTTGGACCAACACTCAGAGGAGCACTGGCCTGGGGGGGGGGGTAAATAATGATGACCCTCAGGAGCGCGACTCCCAAGGGAAAAGAAAAAGGCTAGGTGGCAAATGGTAAAACCAATGTTGGGCATTGCTGGAAGAGCTTTACTTAAGGCGAACTGTCAAGGGGTTCCCATTATAGCCCAACTGCGTAAGGGACGCAAAATCCGGGAACATAACACCGATATGACGGAAACTAGGGCGGCAAGAGTGGAACAAAACACCAGGCATAAGGCCGAGCCTTCCACCCTTTACCAAGTATATAGGTGCATTAATTAAATAAGATATATTGTGATATCCCAACAAGTAAACATGTTCCAACAAGGAACAACATCTCCATGTTCCAACAAGGAACAAACTTCAATCTTCACCTGCAACTAACAACGCTATAAGAGGGGCTGAGCAAAGCGGTAACATAGCCAAACAACGGTTTGCTAGGACAAGGTGGGTTAGAGGCTTGGTTCAACAAATTAGGAGGCATGATAAGCAAGTGGTAGGTATCGCAGCATAGGCACAGCAAAAGAGCGAGCAACTAAGCAAGCAAAGATAGTAGTGATTTCGAGGGTATGATCATCTTGCCTGCAAAGTTGTCAGAGTTGACTGGATCCTCAAAAGCAAATTCAATGGGCTCCTCGTTAGAGAACTCGTCTCCCGGCTCTACCCAAACAAGACAAACAAGCAACAAGGATACAATCAACCACGTGCAAGCTCAAACAATAAGATGCAAAGATGATATGCTATGCGGGATGCATATGCAAGATATGATAGGAAATGCATGAACCTGGGCTCAACTTGGAAAACCAAGTGTACCACTGGAAAGATGGGATGAAATCGCTTGAAAACGATATAAAGAACGTCGGAATCGGAGTTACGGTTTGGAAATGGCAAGCGTTTCAATTATGACACCGGTCTGCGATTTACAGCAAGTAGGCATCTAAATGCAATGAGATGAACATGCTACAGCACCCAAACATGGCAACAAAATACATGGAAGGGATGCATTCAAGATGCTTAAAAAAAGACTAGCACTGAGCTACGGCCAATTCATCCATTATGAGGTTCAAACAAGCATGGCAAAAACGCAAATGGTAAACAGATCTCAGACTTAGTGAAATTAACACTTGTCTGAAATTTCAGATCATGAAGCCCTCTTCGGAGCAGCAAAACAACATGCTACAGGACCTGAACATGACAAAGAAAGACATGGCATGGAGCTACTCAACAATCTTAACAAAAGTCCCCAAGTGACCTGGGGCCAAAAGGGATCACAAAATATACTAACAAGCACACGAACATAGCTAAAACATAACCAGTTTTCAGACTTAGTGAAAATTGGGACATGCTGAAATATAACTCACGAAGGCATGTAAACAAGCTCGATGCACTCACTACGGTGCAAGTCATGGCAAGGCAAGCATACATGCATTAAGAAGGCACAAAATTCAAGCTAGACATGGCAAAAACAATGGCATAGCATGCACGGATCAACTACAATAACTCCGGCAAAATCGCAAACAAGTTGACGATCTGCCCAGATTCACCACGAAGCAAAAGTAGAGCTCGATTGACTCAAGCTAGGGTGCTCCATAATTGCAAATAAAGGCATGGATGGATGGAGCACTACAATATTAACAAAACTCCTTCACTGATCATCCTCAAAAGAGGCAGGGATCATTAGGAAACAGCAAGAACATATGGCATCATGAACTAAATAATCCCATACTTAGTGAAAACTACTAAGTCACTGAAAACAGATTTACCGGGTGCCTCACATTGCAAGCTTGCACAAGTCACCACACACATCACAAAAATGCATGGGTTGCACCGCTGGAAATATAACAAGATGCTTAACAAAACATATGAAGGACTCACAGGCATATCATGCACACAATAATCATGGCAAAAATGACAAAAGTCTAAGATGAACTAGCAGATCTGATAATTAACTCACGAAGCCTCCTTCTAGAAGCATTTCGGGCATTAAGATGAACTCAACTGAAAATGATGCAATGGAATGAAATGATGTACTCGTCGAGACGAACATTTTGATATACTATATGTCCAAAACGGAGCTACGGATGCGGAGATATGGCAGGTCAAACTTTGCTCGAACATTAGGGTTTGGAGGAGAAAAGTCAACCGAGGTGAGATTGGATCTCAGATCTGGATCGCACGGGAACCAAGGCATGCCGGAGAGGAACTTGAAGCTCGCCGGTGATGGGGACTTCGCCGGATCCGGCCGGTGCTCCGGTCGCCGGAGTCGAAGAAGGTGCGGGGAGGCGAGGCGCCGGCGGCCGGTGGGCGTTGGGGCGGCGCGGTGCCCGAGCGGCGCCGGCTGGGCAGCCGCGTGAGGCGGCAGCGCGCGTCGGAGGCAGGCGGCGGGCGGCGGACGGCGTCGGGGAAGGAGACAGGCGGCGGCGGTCGACGGAGTGGCCCGGGTAGGTGGCGGCGGGGGCCGGACTTGGGCTCCCGCGGGCCGGCGGCGGTGGCGAGTGGCGCGGCCATGTGGCGGGCAGTGGTTGGCTGGGCGCGGCGGGGCGGACACGTCCGGCCCGAATAGGACGTGTCTGTCGGCGGGAGGAGCGGCGGATCTGGAAAAATTATGGTTTCGAGAGGGAGAAGATCCGAAAACGGGGGGGTTCTATTTATAGGCATAAGTGGAGCTAGGAGAGTCCAAATGAGGTGCGGTTTTCGGCCACGCGATCGTGATCGAATGCTCTAGATGATGGAGCAGAGTTTGGTGGGTTTTGGGCCAAATTGGAGGGGTGTTGGGCTGCAACACACACGAGGCCTTTTCGGTCCCTCGGTTAACCGTAGGAGCATCAAACGAAGTCCAAATGGTACAAAACTTGACAGGCGGTCTACCCGTAGTAAACCAAGACCGCTTGGCAAGTCTCGGTCCAATCCGGAAATGTTTAATCCCCACACACGAAAGAAAGCTAGAAATGACCACCGGAGGAGAACGAAGCGCCGGAATGCAAAACGGGCAACGGGGAAAATGCTCGAATGCATGAGATGAACACGTATGCAAATGCAATGCACATGATGACATGATATGAGATGCATGACAACGAAAACAACACACGGAGACAAAGACCTGAACCCGAGAAATAAATATAACTTAACGCCGAAAACGGCAAGAGTTGGAGTACAAATTGGGAAAGTTATATCCGGGGTGTTACATTAAGTGTCAAGTTCTCTACAACCGGATATTAACAAATTCCCATCTGCCACATAACTCCAGGCATGGCTCTCAAAAGTTTATACCCTGCAGGGGTGTCCCAACTTAGCCCATCACAAGCTCTCACGGTCAACGAAGGATATTCCTTCTCCCGGAAAGACCCGGTCAGTCTCGGAATCCCGGTTACAAGACATTTCGTCAATGGTAAAACAAGACCAGCAAAGCCACCCAATGTGCCGACAAATCCCGATAGGAGTTGCACGTATCTCGTTCTCAGGGCAACACCGGATGATACAGGCTACGAGTAAAACCAACCCTCGAGTTTCCCCGAGGTGGCCCCGCAGGCGGCTCGGTTTGGACCAACACTCAGAGGAGCACTAGCCCGGGGGGGTTAAATAAAGATGACCCTCGGGCTCGCGAAAACCCAAGGGAAGGTTATAGGTTGTTAGGCAAATGTAAAACCAAGGTTGGGCCTTGCTGGAGGGGTTTTATTCAAAGCAAACTGTCAAGGGGTTCCCATAACACCCAACCACGTAAGGAATGCAAAATCAAGGAACATAACACCGGTATGACGGAAACTAGGGCGGCAAGAGTGGAACAAAACACCAGGCATAAGGCCGAGCCTTCCATCCTTTACCAAGTATATAGATGCATTAAAGTAAATAAGAGATAATAATGATATCCCAACAATATCCATGTTCCAACAAGGAACAAACTTCATCTTCACATGCAACTAGCAACGCTATAAGAGGGGCTGAGCAAAAGCGGTAACATAGCCAAACAACGGTTTGCTAGGAAAGGTGGGTTAGAGGCTTGACATGGCAATATGGGAGGCATGATATAGCAAGTGGTAGGTAGCGCGGCATAGCAATAGAGCGAACAACTAGCAAGCAAAGATAGAAGTGATTTCGAGGGTATGGTCATCTTGCCTGAGATCCCGCAAGGAAGAAGAACAAGTCCATGAAGAAGACAAACGGACGTAGTCGAACGAATCCTCACAACTTTGGAACAAAACCGAAGCTAACAAGAGAAGCAACCCGGAAAAGAGCAAACAACATAGTAAACAACCATCACATAAACATGGCATGATGCACAATAAGGTATGATGCATGTCCGGTTTAATGAGGCATGGCATGGCAAAGTGCACAAACAATACTACAAATTAAGTGGAGCTCAATACGCAACGAGTTGCATATTAACGAAACACCACATCAATTATTTAGTTCTCTCTCATTTATGTACCCAACAATATTAAATGTTATTAAACATGGCAAGGGGTGAAGCATATGAAAACTACCTATCTAGGCAAGTTTAAATGAGGCCGGAACAACAAACAACAATTCCGGTAAATCCCGATATGCATATTTCAAAGTTGGTACTGATCTGCCCTAAGCATAATTTTAGAGTTGTTAAACGTGCAAGATAAGTGCACCATGTTAAACTAGGCATTTTTTCTACCCCATATACATATAGAGTTTATTTAATTCGGAGCTACGGTTATTTAGTTATGAACTAAAGCATTTTAACATGGCATTTGAACAAATTTAAACAAACAACAATTTAAACATTTCAAACATGCATGAAAGTTGGATATTATGAAACTACATAAGATTCTAAGCATTTTTCATATATAATGTTTTTACAAAAGATGCACGGTTCGTGAGTTATGATATGCATGGAGCTTAGGGGTTTTTCTCCAAATTTGAAAAACCTGGGATAAAAGATTAAATGCGTCCAAAGGAAAAAAACAGTAATCGGGCCGAATCTGGTAGCCCAACAGTGCAGGGGGGCTCGGGTGTTGCCTCACCCACGGGCCTTGGGCCGTTCGGAGGAGCAGTGGACCGGCTCGGTTGAGATGGAGGCCGCTGGGTTTTGGAGGCCAGCCACTCTGGCGCTGGACCAAGTCAACGAGGGGCGCGCCTCGTTCATGAAGCAGGGACTGCAGCGGAGGCGATCGCGGCCAGACTTGTGACGGGGATGGCGTGGAGGTGAACCGGGGCCGGGCACGACGGACGGTTGGCAGAGGTCCTCACAGGACCTGGCGGATGCGGTCAACGGGCACGGCTCGAAGCGGCAAAGGTGACTTGGCGCTCGGGTCGTCCTCGATCTCGCGTGGGCTAACACACGCAGAAGCAGGGGAGACGGTGGCAGCGGGGACTTGGCGCACGGCAGGGACACAGGGGCTCCAGCGAGCGGCAGGATGGAACGGACGGACGGATCCGGCGGCGACGTGGCAGGGAGGTGGCCGAAGGAGGTGGAGCTCCAAGCGGCAGCGCCATGGATCCCTGTGAGCGAAACAGGACAGGGGGGTGGTCAGGGAGAGCTCCAGCGAAAAAGAGGAGGGGAAGGGAGCAGGGCGACGAGGACGGCCTGTTGGTGCTCGTCAGCGTCGGCTCGCCAACCGGCGCGGTGGTGCTCGGGCGCACGAGGTAGACGAGGTGGCGGGGTGGAGGCGCAGGCACGTCGGGGGTGCGAGGACGGGCGCGCTCGGGCAGAGGAGGAAGAGAAAGGAGCTCTAGTGGCTTTGCTTCTGCTGGTGGTGGTAGCCGGTGGAGCTCCAGTGAGGTCCGCTGAGGCGGCTTGGTGGTGTTGGGATCGATGGAGGTGAATCGGGAGGGGAGGGAGATGGTTGCAGGTGGTTGGTTCAATCGGATCTGGGAGGATCCCGAGGTGGATGCGGGAGTGTGGCGGCGGCGGGTGAGGGAATGATGGGACAGCTCGCCTAAAATTTAGGGTTGCTCTCTTATATACATTGTTGGCTTAGGTTAGGGGGTATACGGTCCGTCCGATCGTAATCGTGCAGTCGAGAAATTTTTTGCTAGGGAGTCCAAAAAAAGAAAACGGAGATGTTTTGTAGATGTTTGGGGATGAACCGAATCCAACGGTGACGACTGCCCGGGTCGGGTCCGGGACAGCTTTTGGACGCGCGCGCGAGGTGTGCCGCGGGCTGACGAGAGAGGTTAGATTGGGCCTGGCGGTAAGTAGTGGATTGTGTAGACGGTCTAGGGAGGAAAGAGAGGGAAAGCCCGGCAATAGTTTTCGAAGACCAAAAACGTCCGACGATTTGACCGACTATATTGTTGCTATAGTTAATCGTCGGGGCATCAAACGGAGTCCGAATGCGATGAAACTTGGCAGGTAACCTACTAACAACATAACAACACCACATGCCAACTTTCAACCCATTCCAAGAACATTTTCTGGCCACTTATAAAAATAATATTTCAGAGGTGCCGCGGGCGCGGGCGAGTGTGTTTGGGCTCAGAACGGGCAACGGAAGGAACTGGGAGACCCGAACGAATGCAAGTTTCAAAAACATGATGATGCAATGCACATGATGACATGATGAGATGCAACACGCAAGAAAATGACATGGCAACATCGGCGAATAATTGGAAGACACCTGGCGCATCGGACTCGGGGCTTCACATTCAATCTTGCGGTGTCCTTTCCCAGTGATAGTAGGGGCAGAAAGGCATGTATTGTATTGTTTCCATTGATGATAAAAAGATGGGGTTTATATCATATTGCTTGAGTTTTTCCCTCTACATCATGTCATCTTGCCTAATGTGTTACTCTGTTCTTATGAACTTAATACTCTAGATGCATGCTGGATAGCGGTCGATGTGTGGAGTAATAGTTGTAGATGCAGAATCGTTTCGGTCTACTTGTCGCGCATGTGATGCCTATATACATGATCATGCCTAGATATCCTCATAACTATGTGCTTTTCTATCAATTGCTTGACAGTAATTTGTTCACCCATCGTAGAATTTGCTATCTTGGGAGAAGCCACTAGTGAAACCTATGGGCCCTGGGTCTATCTTCCATCATATTATTTTCCTATCAATTTGCTATTTCTATCGTTGTTTATTTTGCAATCTTTATTCTATACAATAAAAATACCAAAAATATTTATCTTATTATCTCTATCAGATCCCACTTTCTTAAGTGACCGTGAAGGGATTGACAACCCCTTTATCGCATTGGTTGCGAGGTTCTTGTTTGTTTGTGCGGGTACTAGGGACTTGCGTGTTACCTCCTACAGGATTGATACCTTGGTTCTCAAAAACTGAGGGAAACACTTACGCTACTTTGCTGCATCACCCTTTCCTCTTCAAGGGAAAACCAACGCATGCTCAAGAGGTAGCAGCTCCCTGAGGACCGTCTCCATCTCCGCCAGGACCGCGTGATGCTTGGCCTCTTGGGTTGCCAGGATGCTTTGTAGGTTGCGCTGGAAGGCGGTTGCCACGCTCGGCAGGCCAAACGGCATGCGAACGTAGCTGTGAGGTGGACCCTCGCACCGGCCAGCGCACGAAGGCCAGAAGCACTCCTGAGATGCGGCCCTATTGAGCCCTGGGATGTCAATGCAGACGCGCAGCTCACCTGAGCCCTGCCTGAGGAGGGCACCGGTCGCGCCTTCCTATGCGAAGGAGGGAGGCGCCCCAGGGCAGGCGCCGATCCTGATGTGGCGCCGCTAGAGGCGCCACCCCCTGAGGCCCTGTGTGGAGTAGCTGCTTCTTCTTTTTGGGGATGGCTTCAGGAGGGTACTGTGTGCCCTCACTGTTAGGGTCTTCGATTGCTGCGGCTTGGAAGGCGCGCTCGAGGGAGCACACCGCATCTTTTTCTTCGCAGGGGACTGTGATGATTCCGCCATGGTGGGTCACTACCATGAATTTGGCTGATGCTGGGTACCCGAGGATGACATTGTATGGCAGACGGATGTGGGCGACTTCGAAGTCGATGAGCTCGGTGCGGTAGTTGTCGCGTTGTCTGAAGGTGACAAGGAGACGAACTTGCCCTATCGGGTGGTGGAGCCGTCAGTCACTCCTGAGAAGGGCTTGGTGGGCTGAAGCTGGTCGTATGGCACTTGGAGGCTGTCGAATGTCTCGACAGACAGGACGTTAAGCCCTGCGCCACCGTCGATGAGGGTCTTAGTGACTTGGACATTGCTGATGACGGGTGAACAGAGAATCAGGAGGACGCCGGTGGTCGCCATGCACTTGAGCTGGTCTGCCGAGCTGAAGGTGATGGCATACTTGGACCACGTGAGCGGGCGCGTGGCCTCGAGCCTAGGAAGGGTTGCGTTCACCTCGCGAGCAAACTTCTTGAAGATATGCTAAGATGCTGGGGCCTGAGCTCCGCCCAAGATGCAAGCGATAGCACGCGGTTCCTGGAAGCCCCCAACCCCCTCGTCCTGATGGTGGTCGTCATTCCTTCTTGGTGGTGGCGGCAGCGGAGGGAGACCAGGATTGTCCTGAGGACGGTCCTTGTGAGGCTGGTCGCGCCAGGTGCCCTCACGAGGCTACTCCTGCCAGTGGTCCTCATGAGGCCGGTCGCGCCACTCCTGGCGAGGACCGTGGTCATCCCAGCGTCCTCCACCTCGGTCGTAGCCCCGGTCGTTGTGCTCGGGGCATTGACTGAAGCGTCCATCTCGGATGGCCCTAAGCTCTTGACAATCATTGGTGTTGTGGCTGTGTACGTTGTGGAAGGCGCAGAACGGACGACTGCTCTTGGATGACTCGGGGTAGTCCCGGCCATGCTTCGTGTCCGGCTCCGCTGCGAGCACGGCCACTCCCTTGCGCTTCACGTCCTTGGCCTTGGCCTTCTTCTCCTCTGGGTCGGCAGCAGGGAGCTCGAGGAGGGAGAGACGCCCCTCCTCAGCTCTTGCACACTTGGTTGCTATGTTAAACAGCTCCAGAGTCGTGCATAGCTCCTCGTGGATGGTGAGCTCCTCCTTCATCTTGATGTCGCAGACGCCCTCGTAAAACGCTGAGATGATGGCCTCGTCCATCACCTTGGGGATCTTGAGACGAACGTTGTTGAAGCGCTGGATGTACTTCTGCAGGGTCTCTCCCGGCTATTGCTTGATGCGGCGCAGGTCACCCGCGGCCGAAGGGCGGTCGCGAGTGCCCTAGAAGTTGGCGATGAAGCGGTTGTGCATCTCACCCCAGGAGGAGATTGATCCTGCGGGCAGGTTCATGAGCCATGAGCGGGTGCCATCCTTGAGAGCCATGGGAAACCAGTTCTCCATGACCTTTTCGTTGCCGTGGACCGCCTCGATGCTCAGCTCGTAGAGCTGCAGGAACTCTGCGGGATCGGGGGTGCCGTCGTAGCGCGGAGGCAGATCCGGCTTGAACTTGCCTGGCCAAACGATGGTGCGTAGCTCGGGAGCGAAGGCGCGGCAGCCTGCGGTGCGCACCGGGGCCCTCTACAGGGGCGGAGCCTACCCTTGATGTTCGCGCACTGCCGTCGCAGGTGGCATGCGGTCTTGTCATGGTGGTGCCGGGAGCACTGGAGCGTTTTCTTGCGGTCGGGGAACCTCTTGGCAGCTTCCTTCTTCATGCGCAGGCACACGGCGTGGCGGATCACGCCGCGGGACCGTGCGTCTTGGGGCGAGGACACCGTCTTGACGTGGAGGGGGCGGTCGCACTCCGTGAGCCGTGCATCTTGGCGCAAGGGCGCCGTCTTGACGCGGAGGCGCTCCGTGAGCTACGTCGCCCGCGACCGGAGGTGGGCGAGGCAGCGAGAGGGATGGTGCAGGAGAGCCCCCAGCGGGGCTGACGAGCTTGGCGACGCGGTCTAACCAGTCCTCGTAGAGGTTGTTGACCGGGCACAGGAGCTTGTGTGCCATGAGCAGCGCAGCCTGCGCGTCCATGGGTGCACGGCAAGCGTGAGACGATGAGCCGGCCGGAGTCAGCGACGGGGTGGCAGTGTGGCCGTCCCGCCGCACGGAGGGGTGCAGTGATGATGCTTGCTGCTCGTTTGTTGTCGGGCCAGTATCGGCATTGGCAACAGGAGATGGAGAACAACGGGGAGGCCCGCCGACAGGGGCTGTCTGAGCGACACGGGCGGCGAGGGCGGCCCGGCGCTCGGCGCGGGCTCAATGCGCGTCTGACATGGATGCGGTGGAGCGGTGGAACGTGGATCAACGGAAGGAAAGCTTCAGCGCACCCCTACCTGGTGCGCCAAATGCCAGATTTAGGGTTCCGGCAAAACCCTTGAGGATTGAACACTCGGGTGCGCATGAAGATCTCTCCTCCCCCTTGCACTCTCCCTCACCGCAATCTCAAGGCTCGGCGCGTCGAACTCGCAGAACAAAGGGACACATGATTTATACTGGTTCGGGCCACCGATGCAGTGTAATACCCTACTCCAGTGTGGTGTGGTGGATTGCCTCTTGGGCTGAGGATGAACAATTACAAGAGAAGAACAGCCTCCTGAGGAGAGGTGCTCTTGTGCTTGGTGAGTTTGTGTGGATGAGGATGATTTGAATGGCCTCGAATCCCTCCCCTCCTACTGTGGTGGCTAGCCCTATTTATAGAGGCCCTGGTCCTCTTCCCAAATGCTGGCGGGAAGGGGTGCCACAACGGTCAAATTTGAAGGGAGACAACTAGTACAAGTTATCCTGACTAAAGGTGGTCTTCGACTACCAAAGGCTCTGGTGGTGACGCCGTCCTGGGCTCCACGGTGACCTCCATCATGCCGTCCTGCTGGTCTTGGTCTTGTTGCACTGATATAGAAACCTTTGCCTGATGCCTCGGGACTCCTCGCCTGTGCCTGTCCCTTTAGCACCAAAGAGGAAACGAGGACACTGCGCGCGCTGGCGCCCGCCTGGTGCCCGCCTGGCCTTGGTCGTCATGGCTTGCATCACAGGAACCTCACGCGGTGCCCCTTGCCTTGATCTCTCCACCCCCCCGCGAGCCAGCCTGGCGAGGCCGCCCTCGAGGAGGTCTTGCACCGTCCGCCTCGCGAGGCTCGGCCCCTTGCGAGGGTCTTGAGTGTTTGTTGGTGAAGATGGGCCATACAGGGCCGCTGGCGGAGCCAAGTCGTGGGCCGCAGGCAGGCAAGTCTAGGGACCCCCGTTCCCAGGATGCCAACAGTCATCAACCCAAGAAAGCAAGTAAGAATGGAACATGGGTCATGCGATAAAGCAAGCAATCATAGCGATCAAAGTGGTGCAAGCTAGTAGTGCAAAGATGCAACATACTATAGGTAATCATGGCAGTCATGTCATGTGTGCAAATAGTGGTCATGAATAATTCACATGACATAGCACAAGCATGAAAGGAAGATATGAGCAAAGTAGGTTCATGGTGTTGGCAAGAAGTCCTATGCAAATAGCAATGGGACAGCATGACTCTCCCAACACAAGAAGCAACAATAGCATGTGGCATAAGGAAAACATGGTAATAGTAACAAGGATCTTCATCAAGCATGCAAATACACATAGGAGTATCATAATTGTGAATCATGGGTAGATGCAAGCAAGGGTCACAATTGCATGGCAAAATCATGTAAAGATGCATAACATGCAAAGTGAACAAGATACAATGGGCATAAAGTAACAAGTGATATATAGCCCATAGCCGTGTGAGAGCCAAGTAGAAGAGATGCGCGTAGTCCTTGCGTGAAAGGAATGGTGGAATGATAATTCACGGGATCCCAAATCATCGTTGCTCTCAAGAGCTCATTATACCTAGAGCATTGTTATGCGTGGAATGCATATGGTGCAAGAAATTATGAGAATCATGCAAAGTATGGAATGCATCAAAATCTCCTAATATGTATAAGGAAACTATGGGGGTCTCCTCATGGGCATTAATGGAAACATCACACGGAGAATATTGACAACATCCAACACAATGCATATTTGGAACAATGTGATCATGGCATGGCATAGTAGATGAATTGCGCAAATCATGTAAAGGAAGCATGGTAATATCATCACATGAAAAACAAAAGCCAATGACCATCATCTCGTCATCTATGCCATAAGTGCAAATGGGATTTATTTTAATGGGGCATGCATAGCTACTATGTTGAGATTGAAATGATGCAATGTGGGAGATCTCACTCATAGCATATGACAAGTTCTTGATAACCCACAAGTATACGGGATCGCAACAGTTTTCGATAAGTAAGAGTGTCGAACCCAACGAGGAGCTAAAGGTAGAACAAATATTCCCTCAAGTTCTATCGACCACCGATACAACTCTACGCACGCTTGACGTTCGCTTTACCTAGAACAAGTATGAAACTAGAAGTACTTTGTAGGTCTTGTTGGATAGGTTTGCAAGGTAATAAAGATAATGTAAATAAAAATTAGGGGCTGTTTAGATAAAGACACAACTAAATTAGTTTTAGTAGAGAGCTTTTTGTTACGAGAAAGTTATTTGTCCCTAGGCAATCGATAACTAGACCGGTAATCATTATTGCAATTTTATATGAGGGAGAGGCATAAGCTAACATACTTTCTCTACTTGGATCATATGCACTCATGATTAGAACTCTAGCAAGCATCCACAAATACTAAAGATCATTAAGGTAAAACCCAACCATAGCATTGAAGCATCAAGTCCTCTTTATCCCATACGCAACAACCCCCTTACTCGGGTTTGTGTTTTAGTCACTCACGCAACCCACTATAAGCTAATCATGAACGTATTGCGACACCCTACAGTGGGGATCCCTCACGCTTGCGCGACACGGAGAGCACCACAGGACATCACCAATAATAAAACATGCAACTCAAACCAATCTTGATCATCAAATAGCCCATAGGACAAAACGGATCTACTCAAACATCATAGGATAGCCATACATCATTGGGAAATAATATATAGAATTGAGCACCATGTTTAAGTAGAGATTACAGAGGGTAAGAGAGAGTTTACACCACTGCATAGAGGGGGGGAGAGTTGGTGATGATGGCGGTGAAGTTGTTGGTGAAGATTGCGGTGATGATGATGGCCCCCGGTGGCACTCCAGTGCCACCGGAAGCGTGGGGGAGAGAGCCCCCCTCCTTCTTCTTCTTCCATGACCTCCTCCCTAGAGGGGAGAAGGGTTTCCCCTCTGGTCCATTGCCTCCATAGCATGGGAGGGCGAGAGCCCCTCCGAGATTGGATCTGTCTCTCTGTCTCTCTCTGTTTTTGCGTTCTCAGATTCTTCCCTTTCACCGTTTCTTATATTCCCGGAGATCCGTAACTCCGATTGGGCTGAAATTTTAACACGATCTCTATTCAGATATTAGCTTTCTTGCGGCGAAAGAAGGGCACCAACTGCCTTCTGGGGTGGCCACGAGGGTCAAGGGCGCGCCCCCTGCCTCGTGGCCCCCTCGGGCATCGTCTCACGTGGATTTTTCTTCCCAAAAATCATACATATTCCAAAAAAAATCTCCGTCAGTTTTTATCCTGTTTGGACTCCGTTTGATATGGATATTCTGCGAAACAAAAAACATGCAACAAACAGGAACTGGCACTGGGCACTGGATCAATATGTTAGTCCCAAAAATAGTATAAAAAGTTGCCAAAAGTATATGAAACTTGTAGAATATTGGCATGGAACAATCAAAAATTATAGATACGACGCAGACGTATCAGCATCCCCAAGCTTAGTTCCTGCTCGTCCTCGAGTAGGTAAATGATAAAAAAAGATAATTTTTGATGTGGAATGCTACCTAGCATAGTCTTGATCACATATCTAATCATGGTGAGCTGGTCCTGGATTAGGGGGTCTCCGGACAGCCGGACTATTGGACTATGAAGATACGAGATTGAAGACTTCGTCCCATGTCCGGATGGGACTCTACTTGGCGTGAAAGGCAAGCTAGGCAATACGGATATGCATATCTCCTCCTTTGTAACCGACCTTGTGTAACCCTAGCCTCCTCCGGTGTCTATATAAACCGGAGGGTTTTAGTCCGTAGGACAACATACAATCAGGCCATAGGATAGCTTTTAGGGTTTAGCATCTCCGATCTCGTGGTAGATTAACTCTTGTACTACTCATATTATCAAGAATAATCAAGCAGGACGTAGGGTTTTACCTCCATCAAGAGGGCCCGAACCTGGGTAAAACATCGTGTCCCCTGCCTCCTGTTACCATCCGCCTTAGACGCACAGTTCGGGACCCCCTACCCGAGATCCGCAGGTTTTGACACCGACATATGTGCTTTCATTGAGAGTTCCTCTGTGTCGTCACCGTTAGGCTTCATGGCTCCTTCGATCATCGATAGCGATGCGGTCCAGGGTGAGACTTTTCTCCTCGAACAGACCTTCATATTCGGCGGCTTCGCACTGCGGGCCAACTCGCTTGGCCATCTGGAGCAGATCGAGAGTTATGCCCCTGGCCACCAAGTCGGGTTTGGAAGCTTAAACTACACGACCGACATCTGCGGAGACTTGATCTTCGACGGATTCGAGCCCCTGCCGAGTGCGCCGCACGGTCACGATGAGCATGATTTAGCTCTACCATCGGATAGTGTTTAGGAGACCGCACTGGCAACCGCTCCGACCCTCAATTCGGAGCCAATTGCGACATCCATGGACGGGTGGATAGACCCCGCCACGGAGGCCGTATCCTCAGCGGTGATCGAGTCGAGTATCGACCTTACCCTTCACTAGAGCCATGATGCCAAACTACCGGATTCTTCCTCGGCCACGGACTCCGAACCGCCTGCGCCCGTGCCTATCGAATCCGACTGGGCGCCGATCATGGAGTTTACCACCGCGGATATCTTTCAGCACTCGCCCTTCGGCAACATACTGCACTCATTAAGGTCTCTCTCCTTGTCAGGAGAGTCCTGGCCGAACTATGTCCGGCAGGATTGGGATGCGGATGACGAAGAAATTCGCCGCCCACCCACCACCCACTTAGTAGCCACTGTCGACGATTTGACCGACATGCTCGACTTCGACTCCGAAGACATCGACGGTATGGACGACGATGCAGGAGACAAACAGGAACCACTACCCACAGGGCACTGGACGCCCACTTAATCATATGACGTATACATGGTGGACACACCCAAAGAAAACGACGACGAGGAACGGAAGGATGCAGCGAAGGGTTGTTCCCTCGAGAAGCAGTCAAAGCGGCGGCGTAAGTGCCGCTCCAAATCCTGCCTCGGCAGAAACAGCGATCATATAGACCCAGCGTTAGAGCAGGGTGAACCATCGCCCGACCACGGCAACACGGAGAATCAAACCGAACAACCCGACTCCGTCGAAGATAACAGTCTGGACGACATCACACCGGACAGGCGCCCGGAGCAACAGAATGCCCATCAAAGGCTTGTTGCCACTGCGAGGAGTTCGAAAAGGAAGAAGCAAAGTCTCAGGGCCGCACAAGACACACTCAGAATCAGATGGAGTGAAGTACTCAACACTACAGTGAAGTACGGCGGTAATCGCCACACCAAGAGCTACCCAAAGCAAAAGTTGCTACCTGAATTCGATGAGGAGGCCTTAGATCCCCCGCAATTGAAAAACAAAACGGCCATCCGGTCGGATAGACGACCTCGTGGCCAACATAGAGCGGCAAACGACGCCGCACATAAGCTAGTACATGATCCACGCGAGGGCTCACATCAAAAGGACGGCGCAACCAGATCCATATACGGGCCACACAAGCGCGCTCCAGCATGCAATGCAACACAACAAACATCCGAACACCACGGTACACCCAAATACAGGGGTGCCGCACACCCCCTATGTTTCACCGATGAGGTGCTGGACCATGAATTTCCAGAGGGATTCAAACCCATAAACATAGAGGCGTACGATGGAATGACAGACCCCGGGGTCTGGATTGAGGACTACATCCTCCATATCCACATGGCTCGAGGAGACGATCTCCACGCCATCAAGTACTTACACCTCAAGCTCAAAGGGCCAGCTCGACACTGGCTTAAAAGCCTCCCCGAAAACTCCATTGGAAGCTGGGAAGAGCTCGAAGATGCTTTTCGGGCAAATTTTCTAGGGACCTATGTCCGACCACCGGATGCAGATGATTTAAGTCATATAACTCAACAACCCGGAGAGTCAGCCCGAAAGCTTTGGAACAGGTTCCTCACTAAAAAGAACCAAATAGTCGATTGTCCGGACGTCGAAGCCTTAGCAGCTTTCAAGCACAGCGTTCGAGACGAATGGCTTGCCAGACACCTCGGCCAAGAAAAGCCGAGAACAATGGCAGCATTAACAAGCCTCATGACCCGCTTTTGCGCGGGCGAGGACAGCTGGTTAGCCCGATGCAGCACCAGCGACCCAAGTACATCCAAAGTCAGGGACGGAAACGGGAAATCATGACACAGCAAAAACAAGCGCTGGGATAAAGAAGAAAGCCCGAAGAGCACGGCGGTAAATGCCGGATTCAGAAGCTCTCGGCCAGGTCAGCAAAAGCCGCCCTCCAAAGGCAACAGAGACGAACTGTCCAGCCTAAACAAGATTCTGGACCAAATATGTCAGATCCATAGCACCCTCGATAAACCTGCAAATCATACCCATAGAGAATGTTGGGTCTTCAAGTAGTCCGGCAAGCTCAACGCCGAACATAAGGGGCAGGATACACCAAGCGAAGACAAGGACGAGCCTCGCAAGCAAAGCACTGGGGAACAGAAGAAATTCCCACCAGAAGTCAAAACAGTAAACGTGTTACACGTGACAAAGGGGAGAAACAAAGCGGCACTCCTAGAGACACATGCCCCAGGGCCTATCACCGCGGAGTTCTGCCACCGGTCGTCCCAACCGATCACCTTCGACCATCGGGATTACTCGGCAAGTATTCGGCGTGCAGGATGGGCTGCCTTGGTATTAGATCCAATAATTGACGAATACCACTCCACACGAGTCCTGATGGATGGCGGCAGCAGTTTGAACCTGATATATCAGGACACAGTCCGCAAAATGGTGATAGACCCAACAAAAATTAGCCGCATCAATACTACCTTTAAAGGAGTAACGCCAGGCCCAGAGGCCCATTGCACGGGCTCCCTACTACTAGAGGTTATATTCGGCTTTCCCGATAACTTCCACAGCAAAAATTTAACATTCCACATCGCTCCGTTCCAAAGTGGTTATCAAGCACTACTCGGACGCGAAGCTTTCGCTCGCTTTAACGCAATACCGCATTACGCTTCTCTCATGCTTAATATGCCCGGTCCACGTGGCATCATTACAGTAAATGGAAATATTGAGCGCTCCTTGCACGCAAGGCAGCCGCACACTAAACGGCCTCACCAACTAATGCATCTGCCAGGTCGTTAAGACCACGGACGCGGTTAGACGAGTCCGGCGCAGCTATATGTACTTGATACAGGTTTGATGGCTATACCCCTATTACAATACAAGGGGCTCAACACGCACAAACAAGTGGCAATTAGGCTCAACTCTACTGATCTTAAACTGTATATAGTTATTTAGTATAAACTACCTTTTTGCAGGACAACTTTTCAACTAAGTTCCTCTCTTTTACAGATGACCATCGTGCTACACCCGTCCAGGACACGGCACAACGGAGACACAGGCGCAGACGTGCAGCAGGGACCCATTCCAAGGATTCTTTTTAGATTAAGACCCTGCGTAAACCTTTTTTACTGTCTCTACACATCTGATACGTCTCCAATGTGTCTATAATTTTTGATTGCTCCATGATATATTATCTACTGTTTTGGACTATATTGGGCTTTATTTTCCACTTTTATATTATTTTTTGGGACTAACCTATTAACCGGAGGCCCAGCCCAGAATTGTTGTTTTTTTGCCTATTTCAGTGTTTCGAAGAAATGGAATATCAAACGGAGTCGAAACGGAATGAAACCTTCGAGAACGTGATTTTCTCACCGAATGTGATCCAGGAGACTTGGACCCTACGCCAAGGCATCAGAGAGGCAGTCACGAGGGTGGGGGGGCCACCCCCCCCTAGGGCGCGCCCCCTACCTTGTGGGCCCCTCGATGCTCCACCGATGTACTTCTTCCTCCTATATATACATACGTACCCCCAAACGACCAGATATGGAGCCAAAAACCTAATTCCACTCCCGCAACTTTCTGTATCCACGAGATCCCATCTTGGGGCCTGTTCCGGAGCTCCGCCGGAGAGGGCCGTCATCACGGAGGGCTTCTACATCATCATAGCCTCTCCGATGAAGTGTGAGTAGTTTACCTCAGACCTTCGGGTCCATAGTTAGTAGCTAGATGGCTTCTTCTCTCTTTTTGGATCTCAATACAAAGTTCTCCCCCTCTCTTGTGGAGATCTATTCGATGTAATCTTCTTTTTGCGGTGTGTTTGTTGAGACCGATGAATTGTGGGTTTATGATCAAGTCTATCTATGAATAATATTTGAATCTTCTCTGAATTCTTTTATGTATGATTGGTTATCTTTGCAAGTCTCTTCGAATTATCCATTTGGTTTGGCCAACTAGATTGGTAGTTCTTGCCATGGGAGAAGTGCTTAGCTTTGGGTTCGATCTTGCGGTGTCCTTTCCCAGTGATAGAAGGGGCAGCAAGGCATGTATTGCATCGTTGCCATCGAGGATAACAAGATGGGGTTTATTTCATATTGCATGAATTTATCTCTCTACATCATGTCATCTTGCTTAAGGCGTTACTCTTTTTTTAACTTAATACTCTAGATGCATGTTGGATAGCGGTCGATGAGTGGAGTAATAGTAGTAGATGCAGAATCGTTTCGGTCTACTTGTCACGGGTGTGATGCCTATATACATGATCATGCCTAGATATTCTCATAACTATGCTCAATTCTGTCAATTTCTCAACAATAATTTGTTCACCCACCGTAGAATACTTATGCTCTTGAGAGAAGCCACTAGTGAAACCTATGGCCCCCGGGTCTATTCTCATCATATCAATCTCCATCACTTTAATCATGCTTTGCTTTTTTACTTTGCCTTTACTTTTTACTTTGCATCTCTATACCAAAAATACCAAAAGATATTATATCTATCAGATCTCACTCTCGTAAGTGACCGTGAACGGACTGACAACCCCTAATCGCGTTGGTTGCGAGTAGCTATCGTTTTGTGCAGGTACGAGGGACTTGAGTGTGGCCTCCTACTGGATTGATACCTTGGTTCTCAAAAACTGAGGGAAATACTTATGCTACTTTGCTGCATCATCCCTTCCTCTTCGAGGAAAACCAATGCAAGCTCAAGAGGTAGCAAGAAGGATTTCTGGCGCCGTTGTCGGGGAGTCTATGCAAAAAGTCAACATACCAAGTACCCATCACAACCCCTATCTCTCGCATTACATTATTGGCCATTTGCCTCTCGTTTTCCTCTCCCCCACTTCACCCTTGCCGTTTTATTTGCCCTCTCTCTCTATCCTCCCTCTCTATTTGCCTCTTTTTCCTCGCCATGTCAGAACCAAAAAGAGTTGGGGGTTCTCTCCCAAGTTCTAGTGCTTTAGACAATCCTGCTATCTTATCTAAACTCATAAATCGGAATGCTATAGAACAACTTGCCGGAGTTATCAATGAGAACCTTAGTAATTTTGATGAAGATGATTCTGGAATTTTTCGTTATTTACTTGATGAATCTTTGAAAGATGCTTGCGACATGCTGTTAAGGATCCGGGCTAGCTATGTACCCCAATATCAAATTGAGGTTTACTTAAAAAGCTTTTATGTTGGGCTACCTGCTTCGTTCAAACAAGTTTTAGATTCTATTTTCGAAGGGGGTTTCCTTGAAGGGGACCCCATAGATTCCTCTGAGAGGATGAAAACTATATTTGGGCACCCCATTAATGAGAAATCTGAAATCACATCTCTCTTGCTTTCTTACCAAAACGAATCTATTAAAGAGATAAAAGCTAGCCTAGATGCCAATTTCCACAACATTCTTAATCTTTCTTCTACCATCAATGGACATGTACTTTGTAAAAATAGAAATATTAATTCCATAGATAACAAGTTTGCTCTATTTCTCTCTAAAACCAAAGATGGCAATACCTAGATCTATCCTCTCTTTTATGCCTAGCTAGGGGCGTTAAACGATAGCGCTTGTTGGGAGGCAACCCAATTTTATTTTTATTACTTGCTTTTTGCTCCTGTTTAGTAATAAATAAATTATCTAGCCTCTGTTTTGGTTGTGTTTTTTTGTGTTTAATTAGTGTTTGTGCCAAGTAGAACCGTTGGGAAGACTTGGGGAAAGTCTTGTTGAACTTGCTGTAAAAAACAGAAACTTTAGCGCTCACGAGAACTGCTGTAATTTTTATTTGAAGAGTTATATCTCGTTAATTCTTTTTGAAGATGATTAATAGATAAATTACACGCGTCCAGCAATTTATTTTAGAATTTTTGGGGTTCCAGATCTTGCGCTAGCTACAAATTACTGCAGACTGTTCTGTTTTTGACAGATTCTGTTTTTCGTGTGTTGTTTGCTTATTTTGATGAATCTATGGTTAGTAAAATAGTTTATAATCCATATAGAAGTTGGAATAAAGTAGTTTTAACACCAATATAAATAAATAATGAGTTCATTACAGTACCTTGAACTGGTCTTTTGTTTTCTTTCGCTAACGGAGCTCACGAGTTTTCTACTTTAAGTTTTGTGTTGTGAAGTTTTCAAGTTTTGGGTGAATTCTTTTGATGGATTATGGAACAAGGAGTGGAAAGAGCCTAAGATTGGGTATGCCCATGGTACCCCCAAGATAATCCAAGGACACCAAAAAGTCGAAGCTTGGGGATGCCCCGGAAGGCATCCCCTCTTTCGTCCACTTACATCGGTAATTTACTTGGAGCTATATTTTTATTCACCAACATGATATGTGTTTTGCTTGGAGCGTCTTGTATTATTTGTGTATTTGTGTCTTAGTATGCCACAATCATACTTGCTGTACACACCTTTTGAGAGAGCCATACATGAATTAAAATTTGATAGAATACTCTATATGCTTCACTTATATCTTTTGAGCTATGTAGTTTTGCTCTATGTGCTTCACTTATATCTTTTGAGCATTATAATTTTGCTCTGTGTGCTTCACTTAGATCTTTTAGAGCACGGTGGTGGATTTGTTTTAAATAAACTATTGATCTCTCATGCTTCACTTAAATTATTTTGAGAGTCTCTTAATAGCATGGCAATTTGCTTAATAATAATCTGCTTGGTATTCAAGATTTGTGAAAACTTTCTTTTGAGTGTGTTGAATACTAAGAAAAGATTGAAGCATGATAATTGTTTTGAGATATGGAGGTGATAATATTAAAGCCATGCTAGTTGAGTAGTTGTGAATTTAAAGAATACTTGTGTTAAAGTTTGTGATTCCCGTAGCATGCACATATGGTGAACCGTTATGTGATGAAGTCGGAGCATGATTTATTTATTGATTGTCTTCCTTATGAGTGGTGGTCGGGGATGAGCGATGGTCTTTTCCTACCAATCTATCCCCCTAGGAGCATGCGCGTAATACTTTTCTTTGATAACTTCTAGATTTTTTTCAATAAGTATATGAGTTCTTTATGACTAATGCTGAGTCCATGGATTATACGCACTCTCACCCTTCCACCTTTGCTAGCCTCTCTAATACCGCGCACTTTTCGCCGGTATCATACACCCACCATATACCTTCCTCAAAACAGCCACCATACCTACCTATTATGGCATTTCCATAGCCATTCTAAGATATATTGCCATGCAACTTTCCACCGTTCCGTTTATTATGACACACTCCATCATTGTCATATTGCATATCCCGGTACACCGCCGGAGGCATTCATATAGAGTCATATTTTGTTCTAAGTATTGAGTTGTAATTGTTGAGTTGTAAGAAAAATAAAAGTCTGATGATCATCATTATTAGAGCATTGTCCCAGTGAGGAAAGAATGATGGAGACTATGATTCCCCCATAAGTCGGGATGAGACTCCGGACGAAAAATAAAATAAATAAATAAAAAGAGGCCAAAGAAGCCCAAATAAAAAGAGTCCATAAAAAAGAGAAAAGGCCCAAATAAAAATAAAATAAAATAAAAAAATGAGAGAAAAAGAGAGAAGGGACAATGTTACTATCCTTTTACCACACTTGTGCTTCAAAGTAGCACCATGATCTTCATAGTAGAGAGTCTCTCATGTTACCACTTCCATATACTAGTGGGAATTTTACATTATAGAACTTGGCTTGTATATTCCAATGATGGGCTTCCTCAAATTGCCCTAGGTCTTCATGAGCAAGCAAGTTGGATGCACACCCACTTAGTTTCTTTTTGAGCTTTCATATACTTATAGCTCTAGTGCATCCGTTGCATGGAAATCCCTACTCACTCACATTGATATCTATTGATGGGCATCTCCATAGCCCGTTGATATGCCTAGTTGATGTGAGACTATCTTCTCCTTTTTGTCTTCTCCACAACCACCATTCTATTCCACCTATAGTGCTATATCCATGGCTCACGCTCATGTATTGCGTGAAGATTGAAAAAGTTAGAGTATGAAACAATTGCTTGGCTTGTCATCGGGGTTGTGCATGATTTAAATACTTTGTGTGGTGAAGATAGAGCATAGCCAGACTATATAATTTTGTAGGGATAACTTTCTTTGGCCATGTTATTTTGAGAAGGCATAATTGCTTTGTTAGTATGCTTGAAGTATTATTATTTTTATGTCAATCTAAACTTTTGTCTTGAATCTTTCGAATCTGAATATTCATATCACAATTAAGAAGATGTGCATTGAAATTATGCCAAGCGCATCAAAAATTCTCTTTTTTATCATTTACCTACTCGAGGACGAGCAGGAATTAAGCTTGGGGATGCCTGATACGTCTCCAACGTATCTATAATTTTTGATTGCCCCATGCTATATTATCTACTGTTTTGGACTATATTGGGCTTTAGTTTCCACTTTTATATTATTTTTGGGACTAACCTATTAACCGGAGGTCCAGCCCAGAATTGGTGTTTTTTGCCTATTTCAGTGTTTCGAAGAAACGGAATATCAAACGGAGTCCAAACGGAATGAAACCTTCGGGAACGTGATTTTCTCACCGAACGTGATCCAGGAGACTTGGACCCTACGCCTAGGCATCAGAGAGGCGTTCACGAGGGTGGGGGCGCCCCCCTAGGGCGCGCCCCCTGCCTCGTGGGCCCCTCGATGCTCCACCGACGTACTTCTTCCTCCTATATATACATACGTACCCCCAAACGACCAGATACGGATCCAAAAACCTAAATCCACCGCCGCAACTTTCTTTATCCACGAGATCCCATCTTTGGGCCTGTTCCAGAGCTCCGCCGGAGAGGGCCATCATCACGGAGGGCTTCTACATCATCATAGCCTCTCCGATGAAGTGTGAGTACTTTACCTGAGACCTTCGGGTCCATAGTTAGTAGCTAGATGGCGTCTTCTCTCTTTTTGGATCTCAATACAAAGTTCTCCCCCTCTCTTGTGGAGATCTATTCAATGTAATCTTATTTTTGTGGTGTGTTTGTTGAGACCGATGAATTGTGGGTTTATGATCAAGTCTATCTATGAATAATATTTGAATCTTATCTGTATTATTTTATGTATGATTGGTTATCTTTGCAAGTCTCTTCGAATTATCCGTTTGGTTGGGCCAACTAGATTGGTAGTGCTTGCCATGGGAGAAGTGCTTAGCTTTGGTTCGATCTTGCGGTGTCCTTTCCCAGTGACAGAAGGGGCAGCAAGGCACGTATTGCATCGTTGCCATCGAGGATAACAAGATGGTGTTTATTTCATATTGCATGAATTTATCTCTCTACATCATGTCATCTTGCTTAAGGCGTTACTCTGTTTTTAACTTAATACTCTAGATGCATGCTGGATAGCGGTCGATGAGTGGAGTAATAGTAGTAGATGCAGAATCGTTTCGGTCTACTTGTCACGGATGTGATGCCTATATACATGATCATGCCTAGATATTCTCATTACTATGCTCAATTCTGTCAATTTCTCAACAGTAATTTGTTCACCCACCGTAGAATACTTATGCTCTTGAGAGAAGCCACTAGTGAAACCTATGGCTCCCGGGTCTATTCTCATCATATCAATCTCCATCACTTTAATCTTGCTTTGCTTTTTTACTTTGCCTTTACTTTTTACTTTGCATCTCTATACCAAAAATACCAAAAATATTATATCTATCAGATCTCACTCTCATAAGTGACCGTGAAGGGATTGACAACCCCTAATCGCGTTGGTTGTGAGTAGCTATCTTTTGTGCAGGTACGAGGGATTTGAGCGTGGCCTCCTACTAGATTGATACCTTGGTTCTCAAAAACTTAGGGAAATACTTACGCTACTTTGCTGCATCATCCCTTCCTCTTCGGGGAAAACCAACGCAAGCTCAAGAGGTAGCAACATCCCTTGGATTCTCAGTACAATTGAGAAGGATGCTGACGTTTTGGCATGTGGCCACGTCAGAATATTGCACGTACCTGGACACCAGGGGCTTATTACGAAGGGCACTGTTTAGGCCCGGTTTACATCATAAAGACCGAATACCTTAGGGAGTGTTCGGCGTCGCGAGTTTGGCCTTATATGCATCAGCTCCGAATCATGTCTTTGGTCAAATGTTGGGTTTGCCCAGCTCCTGTGTTTTGCTGCCTTACGTTCCGCTCTATCGTCTAAGGCGGCACCAAGAGAACTACTGCGATTGTGCCCTGGTTCATCCAGACGAGCACCTCAGTAGAGAAAGTCGAAAACTGACTGTCATGATATAGGTGAGACTGGTCAACCACTCAATGACATAGCGGAATCTTCGGGATTCCTCTGCCTTAACGAAGGGCCATTTCCCGGCCAGGCATGTACGCACCCTGAATTCAGATGAGTGCGGAGCCACCAGGGGCTATATAGTAGCCCCACTGTCAAACTCCTCTGGCTAAGTGAAAGTGTTAAAGAATTATAGTCCGGTTGCCTAGTTCACTGCGCTATCACCTCGTTAATGGACCAAGACGTTGGATCAAGTGTGAACATGCGTCTTCTGCGAACACCCCTGCATTATATGTGTGGGGGCTGAAGCCGACGACTGTCATCTTATATATATATATATATATATATACATAAACGGCCGCACAGGAGGCATCATAGTACTTTCGGGCAAAAGTATAAATACAGCCTTGATAAATTCAATAAAACATTGTTTTTACAATGGGGATACATGTCACTCAAACATAATATTCTTCGAGCACTGAGCCTCTATCGAATGAGCGCCCTCAAGAACTTCTTCAAAGTAGTGCTCGGCAGCCACTCGGCCTATGGCCGAACCCTATGCCGCAACAGTGGTGGCATCCATCTCCGCCCAGTATGTTTTGACACGGGCAAGGGCCATCCACGAGCCTTCTATGCACGCCGACCTCTTTACAGCATCGATGTGCGGCACAGTGCCAAGAAATTGTTGCACTAAGCTAAAGTAGCTATTCGGCCTTGGCCCTCCTAGCCACAAATGATCCACAACGGACCTCATGGCTAGTCCGGATAATCTATGGAGCTCGGCCCAACCGGTCAATCGCTCATTCAGCAACAGCGGACGGACTGGAGCGTGAAACTGTGACCAGAACAACTTCTCCACTTCAGGACCATTCTGATCCTTGAAGTACTTCGTAGCATCCGCAGCACTTGCAGCCAAATCCATGTACTCATCCGCATAACTCCATAGTCGGTTGAGAGGAGCATATTTCGGATCTCCGAACTTCGTCCGCAACAAGAAGGGCTTCCCAGAAATGATATCTGTAGCTTGATTCAACTCCTCCTTCATCGCTCTAATTTTGGAGCGGGCTTCCTCAGCAGCCACCTGCGCCTTCTCCAGGCCCGTCATCTTCACCCGGTTTTCTTCTTCAAGAAGCCGGTAACGGTCACAACATCTTTTAACTCCATGGCCATCTTGGCAATTTTTCTTTGCTCCCGCAATGTGCGGCCTGTTCGGCCTTTAACTCTTTGGCCGCCTTTAAAGCGGCCGCATTGCTACTCCTTGCTTGCTCCTTGGCTCGGGCCAGCTCCGCTCGAAGGGTCTCCACGGTGGTAGCTCCATCTGCAGTCACAACATATTAAAGATACTGGCATCATGCTGCTCTTACTATGTGACATTCACCAGAAAAATCACCTACCCTGTGCCTCGTCAAGCTGCTTGTTAACAAGCACGATGTCGGCACCTGTCGCATCCAGTTGCCGCTTTAGTTCGGCAAACCCATCAGTCCGGCTAGCCACTGGAGCTTCAACCACCTGCGCATACAGGCGGTCTGGTTATTACCTGGGACTATGATCCTCTGTTTGCCACCATTTTTGACGACAACCAGAGTCTCAGGGGCTACTATCTACAGGGGGCACACCTAAAAATGTGCGGTACTGTCAAAAATGTACATCATTTCACGTACCTCAAAACCCGTCAATAGACTCATAAAGGCTTCATGCAACCCGCTTTCGGCGGACGAAATCCTTTCAATCACCGTACCCATCAACGTACGGTGTTCTATTGAGATAGTCGCTCGCTCTAGCAGATCCCTCAGTACGTCCGACCGCATACCAGACGGTGTCGGACTCTTTTGATTGCTCTCTTCAAGAGCCGGATACTGGGGACTTCGGGTGGCCATATGATTACCTTCTGGCCTTGCCGGATCAGGAGAAACCCTCCGCGACGACACATCGGGGTCGCCCGCTTCGTGAGGCGGTGTGGCAGGGGGAGGCGTTTCTCTCTCCATCATCTCTGGAAGAAGATCCCCTGAAGACGAGCTCTGCTGAGAAGGGCTAAGATCCGAACTGCAAGATAAATTCTTCGGTTATTTTCCTCAGAAGTAAGGTAGGATATCTTCACTATTAAGTACTTTTTGATTACTTACAGCTCGGTAGAGGACTGATCCCCGCGCGGACATTGTGCGGCAAGAATACCCTCTAAGGTAGGACCCTCTAGCGGAGATTTCTTTTGCTGTTTGGAAACCTTGGTTTCCGGATCTTCACAGGTAGTCATCTTCCTTCCTCAGGGAGAGAGAATGTCAGATTCTTCCCCTTGGTTATCCTCCCTCGCGGAGGCGCTCATTCCCTCGATTGGAATAAGTAGCGATGGAGGCCCTCTTTCGCCCTCTTTATTCCCCCCCTTCATCTTCCTTTGATGGCACCAGACAAGGTGCTGGCTCGAGCATCTTTTCCAGCACCGAATTGTCCAAGCCTTCGGGAAGGGGGGCCGAACACCGGATCATCTTCGCCTTTGTTATCCAGTCCTGGTTAAAGAGCGATTCTTCAGAATGATGTCATGATAAACAAAGGGACAGTGTGTTCGGCCATGGGATTACTTACTTGGGCAGCGGTGCAGTTGCAGCTCAGGCCCACGTCCTCGGTAGTGTCCGGACACTCTATTTGGGGTCCGAAGAACAATTTGTACATCTCCTCATGCGTCATGCTGAGGAAATTCTGAATAGTGCGCGGTCCTTCCGGGTTGAACCAGCATGACTGGACTCGACGAACCAGCATGACTTGCATTACCATAACCAGACTGAAATCTCCCTCGAAGAGATCTGGGATGCGGCTCTGCAGTATGGGCACATCCTTGGCTGGACCCCAGCTCAGCCCCCTACTGATCCATGACATCAGTTGTGGTGGAGGGCCCGAGCGAAAGGTGGGGGAGCTACCCACTTGGCACTTCGGGGAGCTGTGACCTAAAACCACTCCTGTTGCCACAATCCGGACACCTCTGGAAAGGAACCCTTTGGCCATGGAGCGTCAGCAATTTTGCTTATTAGAGCACCTCCGCATGCTGCGTACTGCCCCTCGACCGTCTTCGGCTTCACATCGAAGGTCTTGAGCCACAGGCCGAAGTGAGGGGTAATGCGGAGGAAGGCCTCACAAAAGACAATAAATGACGAGATGTGAAGAAGGGAATCCGGGGCCAGATCGTGAAAATCTAGCCCGAACAGAAGACCCCTAACGAAGGGATCCAGAGCGAGGCCAAGTCCTCGAAGGAAGTGGGAGACGAACACAACGCTCTCGTTGGGTTTGGGAGTAGGGACGACCTGCCCTCGGGCGGGCAGCCTATGCGAAATTTCGACGGTCAGGTATCTGGCCTCCCTCAACTTCTTGATGTCCTCCTCCGTGGCATCCACCGGCCTTGAAGGCTAGATCCGGACATGATTGAAGGTCCGAAGCGCCTGACCTGGGCTTTGGGTGTTAGAACTCGAGGCGGGGAAAGGATTCGATTGAGCACGGGAGGGAAAAAAGAAAAAACCATGTCCCTTTTATAAAGGGGATGAATATCAGGCATCCTCCTTGTGGCCGTTCGAGACTTACCTAAGATCTAGGAGTCATACCAACAGGCACGGTTGGGTTACCCATGTTTGTATTGATGAGAATCCCGTGATAAGGGGAACACGATCTCTGCTTTGACAAGACATGTCAAGAAACCGCCTCGCGTTATGTGCGGGGATGGTTAGAGAAAAATGGTTCAAATAATTACCGGGCTGTGGCGTGATGTCATGCTGCCAAAACGTGTCAGTAGATTAGATTTGTGGAAATATTATTCTCTCTACGATGGTATGTGGAACTTATTTTGCAGGGTCAGACACTATCCTTGTATTCAAACTCTTCCGTGGTGTATTCGGAGGAGGAACCCGCCTTGCAATGCCGAAGACAACACTGCACGCCGGACTCATCGTCATTGAAGCCAGGTTCAGGGGCTACTGAGGGAGTCCTGGATTAGGGGGTCTCCGGACAGCCGGACTATATCCTTTGGCCGGACTGTTGGACTATGAAGATACGAGATTGAAGACTTCGTCCCGTGTCCGGATGGGACTCTACTTGGCGTGGAAGGCAAGCTAGGCAATACAGATATGCATATCTCCTCCTTTGTAACCGACCTTGTGTAACCCTAGCCTCCTCCGGTGTCTATATAAACCGGAGGGTTTTAGTCCGTAGGACAACATACAATCAGACCATAGGCTAGCTTTTAGGGTTTAGCCTCTCCGATCTCGTGGTAGATCAACTCTTGTACTACTCATATTATCAAGAATAATCAAGCAGGACGTATGGTTTTACCTCCATCAAGAGGGCCCGAACTTGGGTAAAACATCGTGTCCCCTGCCTCCTGTTACCATCCTCCTTAGACGCACAGTTCGGGACCCCCTACCCGAGATCCGCCGGTTTTGACACCGACACATGACATGAATATTAAGATACGAGTTATTCAAAGCAATAGTCTATCATTTGACATAAAAACAATAATACTTCAAGCCTACTAATAAATCAATCATGTCTTTTCAAAATAACATGGCCAAAGAAAGTTATCCCTACAAAATCATATAGTCTGGCTATGCTCCATCTTCACCACACAAAATATTCACATCATGCACAACCCCGATGACAAGCCAAGCAATTGTTTCATACTTTTGACGTTCTCAAACCTTTTCAACTTTCACGCAATACATGAGGAGCCATGGACATAGCACTATAGGTGGAATAGAATGGTGGTTGTGGAGGAGACAAAAAGGAGAGGATAGTCTCACATCAACTAGGCGTATCAACGGGCTATGGAGATGCCCATCAATAGATATCAATGTGAGTGAGTAGGGATTGCCATGCAACGGATGCACTAGAGCTATAAGTGTATGAAAGCTCAAACTGAAACTAAGTGGGTGTGCATCCAACTTGCTTGCTCATGAAGACCTCGGGCGTTTGAGGAAGCCCATCATCAGAATATACAAGCCAAGTTCTATAATCCCACTAGTATATGAAAGTGATAACTCAAGAGACTCTCTATATGAAGAACATGGTGCTACTTTGAAGCACAAGTGTGGTAAAAGGATAGTAACATTGCCCCTTCTCTCTTTTTCTCTCATTTATTATTTATTATATATTATTTTTGGGCCTTCTCTTTTTTTTGGCCTTTCTCTTTTTTATTTATTTATTTTTATTTTTTTCGTCCGGAGTCTCATCCCGACTTGTGGGGGAATCATAGTCTCCATCATCCTTTACTCACTAGGGCAATGCTCTAATAATGATGATCATCACACTTTTATTTACTTACAACTCGATATTACAACTCCATACTAGAACAAAGATATGACTCTATATGAATGCCTCCGGCGGTGTACCGGGATGTGCAATGATCTAGCGTAGCAATGACATCAAAAAACGGACAAGCCATGAAAACATCATGCTAGCTATCTTACGATCATGCAAAGCAATATGACAATGAATGCTCAAGTCATGTATATGATGATGATGGAAGTCGCATGGCAATATATCTTGGAATGGCTATGGAAATGCCATGATAGGTAGGTATGGTGGCTGTTTTGAGGAAGGTATATGGTGGGTTATGGTATCAGCGGAAGTTGCGCGATACTAGAGAGGCTAGCAATGGTGGAAGGGTGAGAGTGCGTATAATCCATGGAATCAACATTAGTCATAAAGAACTCACATACTTATTGCAAAAATCTATCAGTCATCGAAACAAAGTACTACGTGCATGCTCCTAGGGGGATAGATTGGTAGGAAAAGACCATCGCTCGTCCCCGACCGCCACTCATAAGGAAGACAATCAATAAATAAATCATGCTCCGACTTCATTACATAACGGTTCACCATACGTGCATGCTACGGGAATCACAAACCCCAACACAAGTATTTCTACTAATCCACAACTACCCACTAGCATGACTCTAATATCACCATCTTTATATCGCAAAACTATTGCAAGGAATCAAACATATCATATTCAGTGATCTACAAGTTTTATGTAGAATTTTATGACTAACCATGTGAATGACCAAGTCTTGTCATCTTGAGTTTAATTATTTCTACAAAAGATATGCCCAAGCTCTAACAAATATAAGTGAAGCAAAATAGCATTCTACAAATGGCGGTTTTCTATGTAAATAGAAACAGGCAATCCAAACTTCAAATGATATAAGTGAAGTACATGAAGCATTCTATAAAGCCATACTCAAAAGATATAAGTGAAGTGCAGTGAGCATTCTATAAATCAACCAAGGACTATCTCATACCAGCATGGTGCATAAAATAAAAATGAAAACTAAATGCAAAAGACGCTCCAAGATTGCACATATCGCCTGAACGAAACGAATCCGAAAACATACCGATACTTGTTGAAGAAAGAGGGGATGCCTTCCAGGGCATCCCCAAGCTTAGATACTTGAGTCTCTTTGAATATTTACTTGGGGTGCCTCGGGCATCCCCAAGCTTGAGCTCTTGCCTCTCTTCCTTCTTCTCACATCGAGACCTTCTCGATCATCGAACACTTCATCCAAACAAAACTTCAACAGAAAACTCAGTAAGATCCGTTAGTATAATGAAGCAAATCACTACTATAAGTACTGTGGAAAACCAATTCATATTTTGTTTTTGCATCATTTCTACTGTAATATAACTTTTCCATGGCTTAATCCACTGATATTAATCGATAGTTTCATCAAAATAAGCAAACTATGCATCAAAAACAGAATCTGTCTAAAACAGAACAGTCTGTAACAATATGAACATCCACCATACTTCTGATACTTGAAAACTTCTACCAAAATTAGGAAAAATAAAAAATTTGTATAGGAATACAGTGCAAAAATAATCAGAACCTTTTGACGTTCCAACTAAAAATGTAAAATCGCGCACTACAGCCAAAGTTTCTGTCCTGCACCGTACAAACCATCAAGCAAATGTAAACATCCTAAAGGCAAACCTTGGCACATTATTTTTACAATACAATGGAATTGTACAAGGGGATAATTATTTTTGTTGAAAAGTTTTGGTAATCAAGATTCACAAAGTTGCCTTGAGCATGAACAAAGTTCAAGGAGCTCTCCCGCTTCAACAATGCTTGTCTTTCTCACTTTCACTTTCCTTTTTGAAAAAGTTTTGGGTTGCCCTCTTTATTTTTGTTGTTTTTAAACTATATAAAAGAACTCAACAGAAACAAATGACTCTCTAAAACTTCCGGGTTGTCTCCGTGGCAGCGCTTTCTTTAAAGCCATTAAGCTAGGCATATAGTGCTCAAGTAATGAATCTACCCGGATCCCAAGGTATATCAAAGCCAATTTTAATTAACAATGATTTGTAATTTAGTAGTGAGCACAAAGAAATATATATCATTTAACTACGAAGTCTAACTCTCTTCCTATGCATCGGCATGTCATAAAAGAACAATTCATGCACACAAAGTAAAGGCCAATGCATAGTATAAACAGTTTCTTGCAATTTTATCATGTGGGAAACATAGAGAGGTGGAGATATAGTTCCTCTCTCATAATAATTGCAAGTAGGAGCAGCAAGCACATGCATATTATATCTATCAAAATCATCATGTGTAATAGTGAAACACAACCCATCAATGTAATCCTTAATAAGTGCAAACTTCTCTGATATAGTGTAGTCGGGAGAATTCAAAAAGATAATAGGTCTGTCATGCATGGGTGCAATAGCAACAATTTCATGTTTAACATAAGGAACTATAGCAAGTTCATCTCCATAAGCATAATTCATATTGGCATCTTGGCCACAAGCATAGCAACCATCATCAAAAAGGGATATTTCAAAAGAATCAACGGGATCATAGCAATTATCATAGCATTCATCCTTCGGTAAGCACGGAGGGAAATTAAACAATGTATGAGTTGAAGAGTTACTCTCATTAGAAGGTGGGCATGGGTGATCAATCCGCTCTTCCTCCTTTTGTTCTTCGCTCTCCTCCTCATCTTTTTCATCCAATGAGCTCACAGTTTCATCAACTTCTTCTTCCATAGATTCCTGCAAAATATTAATCTCTTCTTGGACAGCGGAGACTTTCCCAATAAGTGCATTAATATCGGAATTGTATTCATAATTCTCATAGCAACATTTAAGGATAGCTAAATTTTTAGGTCTATAAACCGAATCATCAAAATCTTCAAACTCTTTAAACATAGATTCAATTTCATAAGCACCCATAAAAGCAAAAAATTCTTCTATTTGTTCCACATCATAGTAATCATGTATACCATTAGCATAAGAAGCTAAGGTTTTATTATCATTAAATTCGCATAAAAAGGGAAGGTGTGGAGCCTTCATCCTAGAGCAACAAGTATAATCATATCTCAAGCATAGTTGCCTAGCATACAAATTCAATATATGAATTTTATCCCATAATAGTTTCCCTTTTTGTGTTAAGCGATAATCCCTAAAGTATTCGTGTTGATCCAACGTTACTCCCATTACATAATTGAATGGGTTTTTCTTAGGATTATTAAAGTAGTACATAATATCTTTCACATAACTAGCATCGAGGGATTTAGGAGGTTCCTCATCTCCATGAGTAGCAAGTACACCTAATTTTTTTAGTATTTCGTGTTCCATATCCATAACTAAAGATAGAGAACAACTAAGAACAGCAAATAAAAATTACTTAGTGATAAAGCAAACAAGCACACACGAGAATATTCACCCCACGCTATTGCTCCCCGGGAATGGCGCCCGAAAAAGGTCTTGATAACCCACAAGTATACGGGATCGCAACAGTTTTCGATAAGTAAGAGTGTCGAACCCAACAAGGAGCTAAAGGTAGAACAAATATTCCCTCAAGTTCTATCGACCACCGATACAACTCTACGCATGCTTGACGTTCGCTTTACCTAGAACAAGTATGAAACTAGAAGTACTTTGTAGGTGTTATTGGATAGGTTTGCAAGGTAATAAAGAGCATGTAAATAAAAAGTAGGGGCTGTTTAGATAAAGAAACAACTAAATTAGTTTTAGTAGAGAGCTTTTTGTTACGAGAAAGTTATTTGTCCCTAGGCAATCGATAACTAGACCGGTAATCATTATTGCAATTTTATATGAGGGAGAGGCATAAGCTAACATACTTTCTCTACTTGGATCATATGCACTTATTATTGGAACTCTAGCAAGCATCCGCAACTACTAAAGATCATTAAGGTAAAACCCAACCATAGCATTAAAGTATCAAGTCCTCTTTATCCCATATGCAACAACCCCCTTACTCGGGTTTGTGTTTCAGTCACTCACGCAACCCACTATAAGCGAATCATGAACGTATTGCAACACCCTACAGCGGGGATCCCTCACGCTTGCACGACATGGAGAGCACCACAGGACAGCACCAATAATAAAACATGCAACTCAAACCAATCTTGATCATCAAATAGCCCATAGGACAAAATGGATCTACTCAAACATCATAGGATAGCCATACATCATTGGGAAATAATATATAGCGTTGAGCACCATGTTTAAGTAGAGATTACAGCGGGTAAGAGAGAGTTTACACCGCTGCATAGAGGGGGGAAGAGTTGGTGATGATGGCGGTGAAGTTGTTGGTGAAGATTGCCGTGATGATGATGGCCCCCGGTGGCACTCCGGTGCCATCGGAAGCGAGGGGCAGAGAGCCCCCCTCCTTCTTCTTCTTCCTTGACCTCCTCCCTAGAGGGGAGAAGGGTTTCCCCTCTGTTCCATGGCCTCCATGGCATGGGAGGGGCGAGAGCCCCTCCGAGATTGGATCTGTCTCTCTGTCTCTCTCTGTTTTTGCATTCTCAGATTCTTCCCTTTCACCGTTTCTTATATTCCCGGAGATCCGTAACTCCGATTGGGCTGAAACTTTAACACAATCTCTATCCGGATATTAGCTTTCTTGCAGCGAAAGAAGGGCACGAACCGCGTTACGGGGTGGCCACGAGGGTCAGGGGGCGCCCCCTGCCTCGTGCCCCCTCGGGCCTCGTCTCTCGTGGATTTTTCTTCCCAAAAATCATATATATTCCAAAAAAAATCTCCGTCAGTTTTTATTCTGTTTGGACTCCGTTTGATATGGATATTCTGCGAAACAAAAAACATGCAACAAATAGGAACTGGCACTGGGCACTGGATCAATATGTTAGTCCCAAAAATAGTATAAAAAGTTGCCAAAAGTATATGAAAGTTGTAGAATATTGGCATGGAACAATCAAAAATTATAGATATGACGGAGACGTATCACAAGTTTAAAGGGTTGTCGAACATGATGTGACCAAAAGAATTTTCACATGATATCCTATGGAGCGTAGCATCACAACTAGGCAATTCAACATGCTCATCATCATATTCGTCATAAATTGGTAAGTCATGACATGAGGAAGTCGCACTAGCATGAAGCATGGTAATAGGTGTGTCAACATCATGCAAGCAATCATTGGTAATATAGTCCACTAGTGGGACAAGAGAAGCACCATCACATATGTTACCTTTGGAGCATCGCTCATGTGTTGTAGGTGAGGTGTCGAAGAACAAGTCGTGATCATCTTTATCTTGATGGAACCATGTGGGGGGTGCATCATCGTCCACCATGACCATCGTCGTATTCATTGGAGGTATGGACTCGTCGAGGATAGGCATGTTGTCATGTAGGAGACCTAGCACCAAAGAAGAAAACACACTCAGAGTAGAGGTTAAGTCGTTAGAAATCATAGTGGCCTGACATGTCGTGTCAACTACCTCACTCACTAAGCGTTGTGGCTCACTCACTCACGGTATGATGCTCTCACTCATATGGTTGGTGGAGTCACTCAAATGGCTCTCAACCTCACATAGGATGTGTGGCATGCTCTCATGTGTGTGGCTAGTGGTGGTCACACTCATCCTCTCATAGGAAATGCTCTCAATGTCATGTATGGTGGAGTCACTCATGTCACTAATGTGGTAGCGGCTCTCCTCACATGGCAATTTGGGCATCTCGTCATATGTGGGTGTCGGAGAGATGTACGTGCAAATGTCTCCATGCTCAATCATGTTGTAGTTGTAGCCGTGGATGAAGGCTAAAGATGGCACATCATCACTCTCCTCTAAGACCAAAGATAAGTTCTCATGTGCGGTCTTGTAGCTTGACTCAAAGTATGAGTCCCGTTGGGGCGTCATGTTCATGCTGTTGAAGAGGTTCGCGCTCGTCGCCGTGGTCGAAGGGGATGGCCATTGGTCGACCTTCTTGTCACTGTCTTGTTGTTGGAGGCCCATATGATGTGGCACCTTGTAGTTCGTCTCCATGGCCGGCCATCTTCCTTGAGGGGCTTCCAAAGATGGAAGTGTCGCCCTCACTCGTAGGTGGTCGCCTTGTTGTTGAAGATGTCGATGTAGGCGAACTCATGGGAAGTAGGCGAAGATGTCGTACGTCCAAAGGCGAATATGCCTTGATAGCACTTGGCGAAGATGCTGAAGTGGTTGGTGTAGCCGTAGCTCCATCTTGGTGGAGCTCGTCTCGCGGTCTTCTCGTTTGCTCATGAAGCTTGTACTTGGCGTGAAGTAGTGCTTGTTGGGACTTGTGCATTTGCGCTTGTGGAGCATCTTCATGTTGATGATGTCATTGTCGTGCTTGAGCTCGATGGCGGTCGTCGTCGTGCACATGATGCTTGGAGGTGACTTGCTCTTCATGACGATGTGGATCACGAACGTGATGATGGTTGCCATGGAGATGTGGGCGTGGACAACTTGCGCTTGCATCATTTTTGCGCTCCGAAGACTTGTGACTTGAATGTCGCCGCCTTGAGGATGATGAAGGGGAAGAACGGTTGATCAACAAGGTCTGAATCTCCTCCATCCTTGCATCTTCCTCCTCCTTTTGCGCGGAAAGCTTGTTGTCGATGTAGTCCCTTTTCCTTGCTTCGGAGTGATGAATGTCGATGGAGATGTTCTCGATGTGCTCTCGCAATCTTGATTGTGCGCCTTGCATTTGTTGTTGTAGATCGAAGATGGACGCTTTGGTGATGTAGTTGTTCAGCCGTCGTTGTTGTCGAAGACCGGAGATGAAATGCCTTGCCTATCAATCACAAGACTCGAACAAATATGAGTGGGAGAAAGAGAAGAACTTATACCAAATGTACCTTGATCGAAGTTGAAGATGGATCAATGATCACTCAATGATGTAACAAGGAAATAGCACAATTGGTACTGTTTCTCGTCGATTTCTCACACCTACACAAATATGGCTTATGGAGGAGCTCGGTGAGGATAGTGGCACAAAAAATTTGATGTAAAATGTTAGCAAGAGTCGATAATGTTTAAAGAGATTCACAAATTCGCAAGTGAAACAAGTAGACCAATAGCAATATGTGGCACACGTAAACACACACACACACACACACACACGGATAGATAAATGGGGTCGTGCAACCAAGGAATGAGCTCAATATGTGGAATCCACGGAAAACACTCGTGTTGCACAACTCAAGAGAGACGCTAGCACGATTGCTCAATAGGCGGATACGACACTTGTGCACAACCTATAAAATGCAAAGATATATCAACTTTCTATCCCAAGTATGCTATGTATGTATGGTTCCCGGTGTTTCGCACACGATGATCCAAGATGATCAATATGGTAGTATGATATGTAATGTGGTATGATGCTATGGCTATTGCTTACAAGCTCTTTGCTCACTATTTTGCTTAAAAGCTTTATTTTTTTCTTTTTTGATATGGTCATGATGCGAAATGCACAAACCAAGATAGAAATTGTGTATATACGGGAACAATCTTATGACACAAGGGATGATATGATGATACCAAGATGATATGGTATATATGCAATGGGAGGTATGGATCGCTAATGTGCACAAGTAACATTGCCGGCAATACTCAAATGGCTAGTCTCGATAGGCAAGTGACGCAAAATGGGCTAGGGGTTAACAATGCAATTGCAAGGGGAATATACAATGATGTCATTGAGGTTACCGTCTGCGTCGATGATGAGAGGCGGTGTTGTCGATGTCGACCCATTCCTAATTAGCCGAAACACCTTAGGAAATGGAAAAACCATGAACTCAAAATCTCAAATGTCAAATGTCAAATGGTGGTAGCGGAATGCGGTGGTGGTTGCGGAAGTATCGGCGGGAACCCGGTCAAAATGGGTTATGGTGGCGGAAGGGTATGATGGGCTATACATGGTGTCAGAGTCGGAAAAACGGTCCCTAAGTAGCAGAAACACCTTAGGAGACACAACTCACAACACGAACAAAATTGTGTTAAGTTGGGGGTGGCGGAAGTGTATGGTGGGAAAGCCTATGCGGAAATGGTGGTGGTGGTTGATGAAGAAGCAACCGTCCCTAAGTAGCCAAAACACCTTAGGAAACTCAAGTCATAACTCAAACGACCACATATGCAAGGGGGGCCAAAATGGGTTAGGTTGTGGAAGGCTATGGTGGTTATGCGGATGATGTGGTGGAAGCCCTAGGCAAAGATGCCAAAGTTACAAAAATTTGATGGAGTCAAATGGTGATGGTAGTATTTTTGTGGGAAGGGGGATGTCAAGAGCTTCAAAACGAGCTAAAGAACGTCAAAAACGGACTGCCGAAACAAAATTTCAGCACAGTCAGTTTCAGGGTTACCCGGACATCCGGGAGTTGGTCCGGATGATCCGGGTTCGTCAACCGGATTTATGTCGCGTGGGGTGTCCGGACATCCGGGAGATGGTCCAGTTGATCCGGGTGGAAACGGATGATCTGGGAGCACTTCCGGATGATCCGGGCAGGTCGAACTGCTCAGAATTTCCTCTCGGGGACGAAATTTTGGGCGGAAATGGATGATTTTCGGGGAGAAATTGAGGAGATTTCATGGATGGAAGGTGGGGAAACTTGGGGAGATGCTAGATCCACTCAAAACCAAGCAAATCCATGGATCAAAATCAACAAAACTTCATCAAACCAACAAATCACAAAAAAAATTGGGGCTATTTTTGGTGGGGATTTTCGGATTTTAGGACAAAATCAAGCAAAAGAAGGCTAGAAAACGGTGGGGGACTCCAAATTCGTGATAAACATGGGTCATGATACCAAGATGATGTAGGGTAGAACCCTAGGTGGTCGATCTTTCATGATTGGAGCGAATCCCACGAAGAACACGAAGAACACGAGGGGGAAAACACAAGGGGAAAGAAAGGAACCACTCAAATCAACAAGAAACAATCGGACATGTGCTAGATCCTCGAAACACAAAGAGAGATACAAGATCCACGATCAACAAAGGACGATACAAAGGTAACCGGTTCTTCTCTGTGACGTGGTCTTGAGGGATCTTACCATGAAGGGGTCTTGAATCCAAGGTGTGTTGGGGAACGTAGTAATTTCAAAAAAAATCCTACGCACACGCAAGATCATGCTGATGCATAGCAACGAGAGGGGAGAGTATTGTCTACGTACCCTCGTAGACTGAAAGCGGAAGCGTTAGCACAACGCGGTTGATGTAATCGTACGTCTTCACGGCCCGACCGATCAAGCACCAAAACTACGGCACTCCGAGTTCTAGCAAACATACAGCTCGATGACGATCCCCGGACTCCGATCCAGCAGAATGTCGGGGAAGAGTTCCGTTAGCACGATGGCGTGGTGATGATCTTGATGTTCTACCGTCGCAGGGCTTCGCCTAAGCACTGCTACAATATTATCGAGGATTGTGGTGGAGGGGGGCACCGCACACGGCTAAGAGATCAATGATCAATTGTTGTATCTATGGGGTGCCCCCTGCCCCCGTATATAAAGGAGCAAGGGGGAGGAGGTGCGGCCAGGCAAGGGGCGCGCCAGGAGGAGTCCTACTCCCACCGGGAGTAGGACTCCCCCCCTTTTCCATGTTGGACTAGGACTTGGGGGGGAGGAGAGAAAGAGGGGAAAGGAAAGGGGGGGCGCCGCCCCCCTCCTTGTCCAATTCGGACTTGGGGGGAGGGGCGCGCAGCTGCCCCTTGGCTTCCTCTCTACTTCCTCCACTAGGCCCATTAAGGCCCATTATGTTACCGGGGGGTTCCGGTAACCTCCCGGTACTCCGGTAAAATGCCGATTTCACCCGGAACACTTCCGATGTCCAAACATAGGCTTCCAGTATATCAATCTTCATGTCTCGACCATTTTGAGACTCCTCGTCATGTCCGTGATCACATCCGGGACTCCAAACAACCTTCGGTACATCAAAACATATAAACTCATAATGAAACTGTCATTGTAGCGTTAAGTGTGCGGATCCTGCGAGTTCGAGAACAATGTAGACATGACCGAGACACGTCTCCGGTCAATAACCAATAGCGAAACCTGGATGCTCATATTGGCTCCTACATATTCTACGAAGATCTTTATCAGTCAGACCGCATAACAACATACGTTTATCCCTTTGTCATCGGTATGTTACTTGCCCGAGATTCGATCGTCGGTATCTTAATACCTAGTTCAATCTCGCTACCGGCAAGTCTCTTTACTCGTTCTGTAATACATCATCCCGCAACTAACTCATTAGCTGCAATGCTTGCAA
Source organism: Triticum monococcum (assembly GCA_034509565.1). Lineage (NCBI taxonomy): Eukaryota > Viridiplantae > Streptophyta > Magnoliopsida > Poales > Poaceae > Triticum > Triticum monococcum. The sequence continues at coordinate 377,414,907 of CM067843.1, read as the reverse complement.
GGCTTAAGTGATGTGCATTACCGAGAGGGCCCAGAGATACCTCTCCAACAATCGGAGTGACAAATCCTAATCTCGAAATACGCCAACCCGACATGTACCTTTGGAGACACCTATAGAGCACCTTTATAATCACCCAGTTACGTTGTGACGTTAGGTAGCACACAAAGTGTTCCTCCGGTAAACGGGAGTTGCATAATCTCATAGCCATATGAACATGTATAAGTCATGAAGAAAGCAAAAGCAACATACTAAACGATCAAGTGCTAAGCTAACGGAATGGATCAAGTCAATCACATCATTGTCCTAATGATGTGATCCCATTAATCAAATGACAACTCATGTCTATGGCTAGGAAACATAACCATCTTTGATCAACGAGCTAGTCAAGTAGAAGCATACTAGTGACACTCTGTTTGTCAATGTATTCACACAAGTATTATGTTTCCGGTTAATACAATTCTAGCATGAATAATAAACATTTATCATGATATAAGGAAATAAATAATAACTTTATTATTGCCTCTAGGGCATATTTCCTTCAGTCTCCCACTTGCACTAGAGTCAATAATCTAGATTACACAGTAATGATTCTAACACCCATGGAGCCTTGGTGTTGATCATGTTTTGGTCGTGGAAGAGGCTTAGTCAGCGGGTCTGCAACATTCAGATCCGTATGTATCTTGCAAATTTCTATGTCTCCCACTTGGACTAAATCCCGAATGGAATTGAAGCGTCTCTTGATGTGCTTGGTTCTCTTGTGAAATATGGATTCCTTTGCCAAGGCAATTGCACCAGTATTGTCACAAAAGATTTTCATTGGACCCAATGCACTAGGTATGACACCTAGATCGGATATGAACTCCTTCATCCAGACTCCTTCATTTGCTGCTTCCGAAGCAGCTATGTACTCCGCTTCACATGTAGATCCCGCCATGACGCTTTGTTTAGAACTGCACCAACTGACAGCTCCACCGTTTAATGTAAACACGTATCCAGTTTGCGATTTAGAATCGTCCGGATCAGTGTTAAAGCTTGCATCAACGTAACCATTTACGATGAGCTCTTTGTCACCTCCATATACGAGAAACATATCCTTAGTCCTTTTCAGTTACTTCAGGATGTTCTTGACCGCTGTCTAGTGATCCACTCCTGGATTACTTTGGTACCTCCCTGCTAGACTTATAGCAAGGCACACATCAGGTCTGGTACACAGCATTGCATACATGATAGAGCCTATGGCTGAAGCATAGGGAACATCTTTCATTTTCTCTCTATCTTCTGCGGTGGTCGGACATTGAGTCTTACTCAACTTCACACCTTGTAACACAGGCAAGAACCCTTTCTTTGCTTGATCCATTTTGAACTTCTTCAAAACTTTGTCAAGGTATGTGCTTTATGAAAGTCCTATTAAGCGTCTTGATATATCTCTATAGATCTTAATGCCCAATATGTAAGCAGCTTCACTGAGGTCTTTCATTGAAAAACTCTTATTCAAGTATCCCTTTATGCTATCCAGAAATTCTATATCATTTCCAATCAGTAATATGTCATCCACATATAATATCAGAAATGCTACAGAACTCCCACTCACTTTCTTGTAAATACAGGCTTCTCCAAAAGTCTGTATAAAACCAAATGCTTTGATCACACTATCAAAGTGTTTATTCCAATTCTGAGAGGCTTGCACCAGTCCATAAAATGGATCGTTGGAGCTTGCACACTTTGTTAGCTCCCTTTGGATTGACAAAACCTTCCGGTTGTATCATATACAACTCTTCTTCCAGAAATCCATTCAGGAATGCAGTTTTGACATCCATCTACCAAATTTCATAATCATAAAATGCGGCAAATTTCTAACATGATTCAGACAGACTTAAGCATCGCTACGGGTGAGAAGGTCCCATCGTAGTCAATCCCTTGAACTTGTCAAAAACCTTTCGCAACAAGTCGAGCTTTGTAGACAGTAACATTACCGTCAACGTCAGTCTTCTTCTTGAAGATCCATTTATTCTCAATTGCTTGCCGATCAATAGGCAAGTCAACCAAAGTCCACACTTTGTTCTCATACATGGATCCCATCTCAGATTTCATGGCTTCTAGCCATTTTGCGGAATCTGGGCTCACCATCGCTTCTTCATAGTTTGTAGGTTCATCATGATCTAGTAGCATGACTTCCAGAATAGGATTACCGTACCACTCTGGTGCGGATCTTACTCTGGTTGATCTACGAGGTTCGATAGTAACTTGATCTAAAGTTTCATGATCATTATCATTAGCTTCCTCACTAATTGGTGTAGGTGTCACAGAATCCGGTTTCTGTGATGTACTACTTTCCAATAAGGGAGCAGGTACAGTTACCTCATCAAGTTCTACTTTCCTCCCACTCACTTCTTTCGAGAGAAACTCCTTCTCTAGAAAGGATCCATTCTTAGCAACGAATGTCTTGCCTTCGGATCTGTGATAGAAGGTGTACCCAACAGTCTCCTTTGGGTATCCTATGAAGACACATTTCTCCAATTTGGGTTCGAGCTTATCAGGTTGAAGCTTTTTCACATAAGCATCGCAGCCCCAAACTTTCAGAAACGACAACTTTGGTTTCTTGCCAAACCACAGTTCATAAGGCGTCGTCTCAACGGATTTTGATGGTGCCCTATTTAACGTGAATGCGGCCGTCTCTAAAGCATAACCCCAAAATGATAGCGGTAAATCTGTAAGAGACATCATAGATCGCACCATATCTAGTAAAGTACGCTTACGACGTTCGGACACACTATTACGCTCTGGTGTTCCGGGTGGCGTGAGTTGCGAAACTATTCCGCATTGTTTCAAATGTAGACCAAACTCGTAACTCAAATATTCTCCTCCACGATCAGATCGTAGAAACTTTATTTTTCTTGTTATGATGATTTTCAACTTCACTCTGAAATTCTTTGAACTTTTCAAATGTTTCAGACTTATGCTTCATTAAGTGGATATACCCATATCTGCTTAAATCATTTGTGAAGGTGAGAAAATAACGATATCCGCCACGAGCCTCAACATTCATCGGACCACATACATCTGTATGTATGTTTTCCAACAAATCTGTTGCTCTCTCCATAGTACCGGAGAACGACGTTTTAGTCATCTTGCCCATGAGGCACGGTTCGCAAGTACCAAGTGATTCATAATCAAGTGGTTCCAAAAGTCCATCAGTATGGAGTTTCTTCATGCGCTTTACACCGATATGACCTAAACGACAGTGCCACAAATAAGTTGCACTATCATTATCAACTCTGCATTTTTTGGTTTCAACATTATGAATATGTGTATCACTACTATCGAGATTCATCAAAAATAGACCACTCTTCAAGGGTGCATGACCATAAAAGATATTACTCATATAAATAGAACAACCATTATTCTCTGATTTAAATGAATAACCGTCTCGCATCAAACAAGATCCAGATATAATGTTCATGCTTAACGCTGGCACCAAATAACAATTATTTAGGTCTAATACTAATCCCGAAGGTAGATGTAGAGGTAGCGTGCCGACCGCGATCACATCGACTTTGGAACCATTTCCCACGCGCATCGTCACCTCGTCCTTCGCCAGTGTTCGCTTAATCCGTAGTCCCTGTTTCGAGTTACAAATGTTAGCAACGGAACCAGTAACAAATACCCGGGTGCTACTGCAAGCTCTAGTAAGGTACACATCAATAACATGTATATCACATATACATTTGTTCACCTTGCCATCCTTCTTATCCGCCAAATACTTGGGGCAGTTCCGCTTCCAGTGACCAGTCTGCTTGCAGTAGAAGCACTCAGTTTCAGGGTTAGGTCTAGATTTGGGTTTCTTCTCCTGAGTAGCAACTTGCTTGCTGTTCTTCTTGAAGTTCCCCTTCTTCTTCCCTTTGCCTTTTTTCTTGAAACTAGTGGTCTTGTTAACCATCAACACTTGATGATCCTTCTTGATTTCTACCTCCGCAGCCTTTAGCATTGCGAAGAGCTCAAGAATTGTCTTGTTCATCCATTGCATATTATAGTTCATCATGAAGCGCTTGTAGCTTGGTGGCAGTGATTGGAGAATTCTGTCAATGATGCTATCATCTGGAAGATTAACTCCCAGTTGAATCAAGTGATTATGATACCCAAACATTTTGAGTATATGCTCACTGACAGAACTGTTCTCCTCCATCTTGCAGCTATAGAACTTATTGGAGACTTCATATCTCTCAAACCGGGCATTTGCTTGAAATATTAACTTCAACTCCTGGAACATTTCATATGCTCCATGACGTTCAAAACATCGTTGAAGACCCAGTTCTAAGCCATAAAGCATGGCACACTAAACTATCGAGTAGTCATCAGCTTTGCTCTGCCAGACGTTCATAACATCTAGTGTTGCTCCAGTAGCAGGCCTGGCACCCAGCGGTGCTTCCAGGACGTAATTCTTCTGTGCAGCAATGAGGATAATCCTCAAGTTACGGACCCAGTCCGTGTAATTGCTACCATCATCTTTCAACTTTGCTTTCTCAAGGAACGCATTAAAATTCAACGGAACAATAGCATGGGCCATCTATCTACAATCAAACATAAACAAGCAAGATACTATCAGGTACTAAGTTCATGATAAATTTAAGTTCAATTAATCATATTACTTAAGAACTCCCACTTAGAAAGACATCCGTCTAATCCTCTAAGTGATCACGTGATCCAAATCAACTAAACCATAATCGATCATCACGTGAAATGGAGTAGTTTTCAATGGTGAACATCACTATGTTGATCATATCTACTATATGATTCACGCTTGACCTTTCGGTCTCAGTGTTCCGAGGCCATATCTGCATATGCTAGGCTCGTCAAGTTTAACCTGAGTATTCTACGTGTGCAAAACTGGCTTGCACCCGTTGTAGATGGACGTAGAGCTTATCACACCCGATCATCACGTGGTGTCTGGCACGACGAACTTTGGCAACGGTGCATACTCAGGGAGAACACTTTTATCTTGAAATTTAGTGAGAGATCATATTATAATTCTATCGTCAATCAAAGCAAGATAAGATGCATAAAAGATAAACATCACATGCAATCAATATAAGTGATATGATATGGCCATCATCATCTTGTGCTTGTGATCTCCATCTCCGAAGCACCGTTATGATCACCATCGTCACCGGCGCGACACCTTGATCTCCATCGTAGCATCGTTGTCGTCGCGCCAATCTTATGCTTCTACGACTATCGCTACCGCTTAGTGATAAAGTAAAGCATTACAGGGCGATTGCATTGCATACAATAAAGCGACAACCATATGGCTCCTGCCAGTTGCCGATAACTTGGTTACAAAACATGATCATCTCATACAATAAAAATTAGCATCATGTCTTGACCATATCACATCACAACATGCCCTGCAAAAACAAGTTAGACGTCCTCTACTTTGTTGTAGCAAGTTTTACGTGGCTCCTACGGGCTTAGCAAGAACCGTTCTTACCTACGCATCAAAACCACAATGCTAGTTTGTCAAGTTGGTGCTGTTTTAACCTTCGCAAGGACCGGGCATAGCCACACTCGGTTCAACTAAAGTTGGAGAAACTGACACCCGCCGGCCACCTGTATGCAAAGCACGTCGGTAGAACCAGTCTCGCGTAAGCGTACGCGTAATGTCGGTCTGGGCCGCTTCATCCAACAATACCGCCGAACCAAAGTATGACATGCTGGTAAGCAGTATGACTTATATCGCCCACAACTCACTTGTGTTCTACTCATGCATATAACATCAACGCATAAAACCTGGCTCAGATGCCACTGTTGGGGAACATAGTAATTTCAAAAAAATTCCTACGCACACGCAAGATCATGGTGATGCATAGCAATGAGAGGGGAGAGTGTTGTCTACGTACCCTCGTAGACCGAAAGCGGAAGCGTTAGCACAACGCGGTTGATGTAGTCGTACGTCTTCACGGCCCGACCGATCAAGCACCGAAACTACGGCACCTCCGAGTTCTAGCACACGTTCAGCTCAATGACGATCCCCGGACTCCGATCCAGCAAAATGTCGGGGAAGAGTTCCGTCAGCACGATGGCGTGGTGATGATCTTGATGTTCTACCGTCGTAGGGCTTCGCCTAAGCACTGCTACAATATTATCGAGGATTGTGGTGGAGGGGGGCACCGCACACGGCTAAGAGATCAATGATCAATTGTTGTATCTATGGGGTGCCCCCCTGCCCCCGTATATAAAGGAGCAAGGGGGAGGAGGTGCGGCCAGGCAAGGGGCGCGCCAGGAGGAGTCCTACTCCCATCGGGAGTAGGACTCCCCCCTTCTCCATGTTGGACTAGGACTTGGGGGAAGGAGAGAAAGAGGGGAAAGGAAAGGGGGGCGCCGCCCCCCTCCTTGTCCAATTCGGACTTGGTGGGGAGGGGCGCGCGTCTGCCCCTTGGCTTCCTCTCTACTTCCTCCACTAGGCCCATTAAGGCCCATTAGGCTACCGGGGGGTTCTGGTAACCTCCCGGTACTCCAGTAAAATGCCGATTTCACCCGGAACACTTCCGATGTCCAAACATAGGCTTCCAATATATCAACCTTCATGTCTCGACCATTTCGAGACTCCTCGTCATGTCCGTGATCACATTCGGGACTCCGAACAACCTTCTGTACATCAAAACATATAAACTCATAATGAAACTGTCATCGTAACGTTAAGCGTGCGGACCCTACGGGTTCGAGAACAATGTAGACATGACCGAGACACGTCTCCGGTCAATAACCAATAGCGGAACCTGGATGCTCATATTGGCTCCTACATATTCTACGAAGATCTTTATCGGTCAGACCGCATAACAACATACGTTGTTCCCTTTGTCATCGGTATGTTACTTGCCCGAGATTCGATCGTCGGTATCTTAATACCTAGTTCAATCTCGTTACCAGCAAGTCTCTTTACTTGTTTTGTAATACATCATCCCGCAACTAACTCATTAGCTACAATGCTTGCAAGGCTTAAGTGATGTGCATTACCGAGAGGTCCCAAAGATACCTCTCCGACAATAGGAGTGACAAATCATAATCTCGAAATACGCCAACCCAACATGTACCTTTGGAGACACCTGTAGAGCACCTTTATAATCACCCAGTTACATTGTGACGTTTGGTAGCACACAAAGTGCTCCTCCGGTAAACGGGAGTTGCATAATCTCATAGTCATAGGAACATGTATAAGTCATGAAGAAAGCAATAGCAACATACTAAACGATCAAGTGCTAAGCTAACGGAATGGGTCAAGTCAATCACATCATTCACCTAATGATGTGATCCCGTTAATCAAATGACAACTCATGTCTATGGCTAGGAAACATAACCATCTTTGATCAACGAGCTAGTCAAGTAGAGGCATACTAGTGACACTCTGTTTGTCTATGTATTCACACAAGTATTATGTTTCCGGTTAATACAATTCTAGCATGAATAATAAACATTTATCATGATATAAGGAAATAAATAATAACTTTATTATTGCCTCTAGGGCATATTTCCTTCAAGGTGGATCTTCTCCATATAGGCATGTGGTCTCTCTCATGGAGTAGGTCCTTATGGATGAGCAAAGCTCTATCTCAAATGAGCTAAACCTATGCTAACCCTGGCTAGGAGGAGGATGGGGTTTATATATAGTGTTAAGCCACGAAGGGGTAAGTGAGGGGTGAAGGGGTACACGGGCCTCGGCCCAAGTCATGCGCGCAGGCAAAGGCCGGATGATCCGGATGGGGGTCCGGATGATCTGGCTCCGCCGGGTGGATTCTGCAAGCTTCGGGTGACATGGCTGTGGGATTACCCGGATGATCCAGGGGGCATCCGGATGATTCGGTTGAGTCCGGATGATCCGAACATCCGGGCTGACTCCAGCAGCTGCTCCGTCTTCTTCTCCTTTCTTCCGTCTTCTCTTCCATGCTTGGCCTTCGTACTTTGAACCTCCATGGTCATCTCGTATGGGCCCGAGTATACACAAGGTCCATGCATGAGGTAGTAACCATGTCTCATATGTGGAAAGTGGCGGATCGAAGAGGAGTGAGTTCACCTTGTGTCCAATGGCGTATGGTCGAGGTCTCATCGTATGTGCTCTTGGGGCTTGTGGAGTAGTCAAAGTATACACGGGGATGATCGTAGGATGCTCCGCATCAGAGCCTTTGAGCGGTCCGGACCTGCACCCACCATCTTTCAACACCTGCCATGACAAAGAGTAAACGAAATTAGTACAATATAAAAAAATACCGACATGAATAATAATATGTATACAACTTAAGTGTATCATCATCAAGTACAACATAAAAATGAATAACTAACATGAACTAACAATATATATGTATATAATACAAAATGAATACCTGAAATGAACTAATAATAATCTTGATCATCTATATATGCTCCGGGATCAATAAATGCATCATCATATCATCACTATCATGAATGACGTGCTCATCGGGTTCAGCGGCATCAACATGTAGAAGGCCACCTTTATGTAATTGGTCAAGCATTGATAGGTCATCCGCAGCGGTAACCTCTTCTTGTTCCGGCTCAGGGGTGAAGTCGGATTCACTGTCGTTGTCTACTTCAATGGTCTGGGGTGAAGTAGAGCGATTCTTGAAATGTTTTTTGGAAAGACGTGTTTTCTGGAAGAATTCTCCTTCATATGTGGCTGGGTTAATGTGAGGTTCATAATCCTCTTCATTGGGGGGAGGTGGTCTAACATGTGGCGGCACTTCATAAACGACATCCCAACCATTCAGATTTGGATCAGTTTTTGGCAGGCCCACGGTAGATAGAAAACTTGGGTCGCCTATTGAGCCGTAATATAGACATCGAGAACATATAAATGGGTGCTTTTTTGATTTCGACTAGCCCTATATGTTCATGAGTCCTTCTAGTCTCCTTCGTCTAGAACCAATAACATTTGAAGACTACGATGTTCGGTGGGTTTTCACCATAGAATAAAAGTTCATAAATTGCTTCAACTCTCCCATAATACTCGATACCTCCTTTGCCGATAGCAGAGACACAACAATTTGTAGACTTTCGGTCAACCATAGATAGCTCTTTGCCGAAGGTACAAAAGCGATACCCGTTGATGTTGATGTTGTATTTGTCAAATGAACGGACCTTATAGTCAAAACCATTAGCGACTTGTCTCAATTCAGCGTCCATAGACTCTGAATTAGCCTAAAAGTTTAATACGAAAGGATTATTACATTAGCCGCAAATTAGGAGAAGAAATGAGAATGGTCTAATGGAAATTGCCGTTTGTTTGAACCAAGAGATGAAACCAGGAAAGCTGCCTCCATGCTTTGCTAAAAGCTCATACTCTTCGATGGATTCCTTTTGGATCATCGCTCCATCCAAGAATTTGGCGATGTATCGATTGTATCAAATATCCAGGAATAAGAGCAGTTCAAAGGAATTGGAAGTTGTGAAACAATGTACCGAGAACTTACTCGATGTACAGTCACACTTCTGTTAGGTTGTTGAAGATATACAACGAAATGGTCCGCCATTCTTTGACATCAAACGATATTGGTTTTGAAGCATTGGCTGGTGCGAGATTCCCTTTGAATAGGTTGAGGTTGGATCCACCATTTTTAGGGTCACCAGCATTGTGACAAGGCTTCGAATTATGCAAATGACGATTTTTGGCTTTGTAGTGTGCTATCACGAAGTTTGCCGCCTCCTCAGTAATGAATGCCTCGGCCATCGATGCTTCAATTCTATGTTTATTTTTACATTTTGCTCAAAGCGTCTTCTGCATCCTCTCAGTTGTGTAGCACCAACAATTTTGCACAGGCCCCCCAATCTTGCCTCAGTAGGGAGATGCAATATCAAATGATGCATTGGATTAAAGAAGCTCGGTGGAAAGATCTTCTCTAACTTGCAGATCAACTCCGACGCCAACTCTTCCATTTCTTCTAGCACGCCAGGCGATAGTTCTTTTGCACAAAGAACACGGAAGAAATAGCTGATCTCTGCCGGTACTAGCCATTCATCCTCAGGGATAAAGTCATGCAACATCACCGACATTACCCGCTCAAGCCATATGTGTCAATCATGACTCTTGAGACCAAATATTTTCAATTTTTCAAGACTCACTCCCCTCTTTAGATTCGATGTGTACCATTCGGGGAACATCAACTGCATTTTCACCCACAAGATAATTTACCTCATAGCTGGCCTTCCAATATTGAACCATGCCTTTGGCTTCCTCGAGTTCTGCTTTCCTTTCGGTTCTTGCATGTTTTGTAACGGTCTATCACATAGCGCCTCCTGATCGACTCTAGCCTTAGTATTATCCTTTGACTTCCCCTCTATGCCGAACAATGTACCAAAAAGGGCCTCGGAGATATTCTTTTCAGTGTGCATCACGTTGATGGTGTGTGGGCAAAGGAGGTCTTTGAAGTAAGGCAAATCCCACAAGCATGTCTTGTGAGTCCAGGCGTGTTCCAAACTATACCCATTGAAATACCCTGGACGCTCTGGATCTGGCTCAAGAGTGTTTAACTGATCTAGGGTCTCTTGGCCTATCAACACAGGTGGTGCAGAGTTTTTGACAACTCTACCTTTGATGAAGTTCTTCTTGTCTTTCCTGAACTTATGGCGAGGATCCAGGAACTGTCTATGCAAGTCGAAGCAAGACAACTTGCGACCCGCCTGCAACCAACGGAACTGAAGAGTTGCCTTGCATGTGGGGCACGGGAACCTTCCATGCACACACCGGCCAACAAATAGCGCATACACCAGCAAGTCATGCATCAAGTACATGTACCAGCCACGCATTATGAAGTTCTGTTTGCTAGCGGCATCGTATGTCTTGAACCCATTATCCCAATCTTCTTGCAATTCATCCTTAAGCAGCTGCATGTACACATTCATATTCTTCCTCGGATAGCTGGGCCCTGGAATTATCAACGCCGGGAAAATGTTCTTTCTTTGCGTAATCTGTCCGGGGGGAGATTGAGTGGAATGACAAATATGGGCCAACAATTGTATTAGGTTGCCGTTAGACTAAACACATTGAACCCATCCGTGCTGATGGTGACTCGAGGACGCCTTGGATCTGCCGCTTCTTGCTCATATAATGCATCGAAGTGCTTCCACGTAGAACCATCCGATGTGTGTACCATCATCAGATCCCCATCTGCATCTAGTTCGATTCTTTTGCCCATTTTGTGCCATGTCATTTGTCTGGTTGTCTTTTCGACCATGAAAATACGTTGAAGTCTTGGTACGATTGTCATATACTGAAGGACATTAACGGGGATTTTGGTCTGTGTCTTCTCATCCATACCGTTGTCTACCACAACATACCTGGAAGACTTGCAAATGGGACAATAGTTCAAGTCCACATGCTCAAGCCTAAATAAGGCACATCCTTTCTCACAGGCATGTATCTTCTCATAGGGCATCTTAAGTGCACGGAGGATTTTGTCCGACTGGTATAGGTTTGCAGGCATTACATGGCCTTTGGGTAGAAAGCGTCCAAATACTATCATCATCGCGTCGTAGCATTCTCTGCCCAAGTTGAATTGAGCCTTCAGAGCCATTACTTGTGAGATGGCATCCAACTAACAAAGCTCAGTGTGCTCGTGGAGAGGACGTTTTGAAGACTCCAACAATTCATTGAAGGCCTTTGCAGATTCCTCCATCCAATCGTCCGGATCCCGAGCATCATCAAAGTCTTGCACCATGTCTTCCATCCCAGTATCATGCTCGTCGGTGCGGCGACGAACCACCTGTAACGCCCTCGATGCGGCTATATCTCCCACGTGTCGAAGCACGACTTAGAGGCATAACCGCATTGAAAGCAATATCGCAAGTGACGTAATCTTCACACAACCCATGTAATACATAAGGGAAAGAGATACATAGTTGGCTTACAATCGCCACTTCACACAATACACGAATAAAGCATTACAACATCCAAATACAATCAAGGTCCGACTACGAAACCAAAATAAAGGAAGAACCCCAAATGCGACAAAGGTCCCCGATCCACCCCAACTGGGCTCCACTACTGATCAACTAGAACAAAACAACATAAAGGACAAGATCTTCATCGAGCTCCTCCTGAGCTTGGTTGCGTCATCTGCAAGGACTCATCGACACCTGCAAACTGGTTTGGAAGTATCTGTGAGCCACGAGGACTCAGCAATCTCGCACCCTCGCGATCAAGACTATTTAAGCTCATAGGAAGGGTAAAAGGTATGAGGTGGAGCTGCAGCAAGCGACTAGCATATATGGTGGCTAACATACGCAAATGAGAGCGAGAAGAGAAGGCAAAGCACGATCGATAAAGTATGATCAAGAAGTGATCCTATAGCAACCTACGTCAAGCATAACTCCAACACCGTGTTCACTTCACGGACTCCGCCGGAAAGAGACCATCACGGTTACACACGCGGTTGATGTATTTTAATTAAGGTCAACTTTAGGTTTTCTACAACCGGACATTAACAAATTCCCATCTGCCCATAACCGCGGGCACGGCTTTCGAAAGTTCAAATCCCTGCAGGGGTGTCCCAACTTAGCCCATCACAAGCTCTCACGGTCAACGAAGGAATAGACCTCCTCCCGAGACATTCCGATCAGCCTCGATATCCCGGTTCTACAAGACATTTCGACAGGGTAAAACTAAACCAGCAACACCGCCCGAATGTGCCGACAAATCCCGATAGGAGCTGCACATATCTCTTTCTCAGGGCACACCGGATTGTCTAAACTTCCGGTAGGCCAGCCCAGAGTTGCCCCTGGTGGCCACTGGCGGCTGACAGTTTGGACCAACACTCAGAGGAGCACTGGCCCGAGGGTTTAAAATAATGATGACCCTTGGGCGTGCGACCCCCTAGGGAAAAGAAAAGGCTAGGTGGGGAATGGTAAAACCAATGTTGGGCATTGCTGGAGGAGTTTTACTCAAAGCGAACTGTCAAGGGGTTCCCATAATAGCCCAACCGCGTAAGGAACGCAAAATCCGGGAAGATAACACCGATATGACGGAAACTAGGGCGGCAAGAGTGGAACAAAACACCAAGCATAAGGCCGAGCCTTCCACCCTTTACCAAGTATATAGATGCATTAATTAAATAAGATATATTGTGATATCCGAACAAGTAAACATGTTCCAACAAGGAACAACATCTCCATGTTCCAACAAGGAACAAACTTCAATCTTCACCTGCAACTAACAACGCTATAAGAGGGGCTGAGCAAAGCAGTAACATAGCCAAACAACGGTTTGCTAGGACAAGGTGGGTTAGAGGCTTGGTTCAACAATATAGGAGGCATGGTAAGGAAGTGGTAGGTATCGCAGCATAGGCATAGCAAAAGAGCGAGCAACTAGCAAGCAAAGATAGAAGTGATTTCGAGGGTATGGTCATCTTGCCTGAAATCCCGCAAGGAAGAAGAACGAGTCCATGAAGAAGACAAACGGACATAGACGAACGGGTCCTCACAAATGCGACGTTATCGGAACCAACCCGAAGAAGCAACACCGGAAAGAAGCAAACAACATAGTAAACAACCAACATATGAACATGGTATGATATGCGGGATACGGTATGCGATGCATATGCATGATTTGCAAAGGAATGATGGAACCTGGCCTCAACTTGGAAATCCAAGAGTGCCACTGGAAAGGTGAGATGATTTTAGTTGAAATCGATATAAAGATCACCGGAATCAGAGGCACGGTTTGGAAATGGCAAGCAATTCAAATATGACCACGGTCTGCGATTTACAGCAAGTAGCCATCTAAGTGCAACAAGATGGACATGCTACAGCACTCAAACATGGCATCAAAATACATGGCAGGGATCCGTTCAAGATGCTTAACAAAAGAGGAACACTGAGCTATGGCCAATTCATCCATTAACAGGTTCAAGCAAGCATGGCAAAAATGCAAACGGTAAACAGATCTCAGACTTAGTGAAATTAACACTTGTCTGGAATTTCAGATCAGATAGCACTCTTCGGAGCATGAAAACTATATGCTATAGGACCTGAACATGGCAAAGTAAAGCATGGCATGGAGCTACTCAAAGAGCTTAACAAAAGTCCCTTAGTGACCTTGAGCCAAAAGGGATCAGAAAATACAATTGCAAGCATGTGAACATGGCAAAAACATAATCAGTTCTCAAACTTAGTGAAAATTGGAGCATGCTGAAATAGATATTAAGTAGGCATGTTTACGAGCTCGATGCACTCACTACAGAGCAAGTCATGACAATCTAAGCATACACCCATCAAGAATACACAAAATGCAAGCTAGACATGGCAAGAACAATAACATAGAATGCACGGATCAACTACAACATCATCGGCCAAATCGCTAACAAGTAGACAATCTGCCCAGATTCACGAAATAGCAAAAGTAGAGCTCGATTGACTCAAGCTAGGGTGCTCTATAGTTGCAAACAAAGACATGGATGGATAGAGCACTACAAGATTAACAAAACATCCTTACTGATCATCCTCAAAAGAGGCACGGATCACTAGGAAACAACATGAACATGTGGCATAATGAGATAAACAGTCCAAGGACTTAGTGGAAATGCCAAGTCCCTGAAATCAGCATTACCAAGTGCCTCACTTTGCAAGCTTGTGCTAATCACCACACATATCACAAAAATACATGGGTTGCACCTCTGGAAAGATGGCAAAAGCCTTAACAAAACACATGTAGAGCTCATGGGCATATTATGCACACAATAATCATAGCAAAAATGACAAATATCTAAATGGAGCAGCAGATCTGACAATTATCTCAAGTAGCACTCTTCTAACAGCATTTCGGGCATCAAGATGAACTCAAATGAAAATGATGCAATGAGATGAAATGATGTACTCTCTGAGACGAACATTTTGATATGCTATATGCTCAAATCGGAGTTACGGATGATGAGTTATGGCATGATGAACATGGGCATTTCAATCAGGAAAAACGAGGACTTAGAAGAAATTTACTACCTCCAGATCTTGGGTTTCGCACGGTTTTTGATGCAGCAGCAGATCTAGCCGGAGTTAGCGCCGGAGACGAAGAAGGAGGAGGGCGTGGAGACGCCTGGCGAGGACGGGGCCGGCCGGATCTAGAGCCGGCACGACGTGGAGGCTGGACATGTCCGACGCGGTGGAGAAGTGTCCGGCAGCACAGTGGAGAAGAGGCTAGGGTTCATCCGTGAATTTCGGGAGGGGAGCACATATTTATAGGTAAAGGGAGCTAGGAGAGTCCAAATGAGGTGCGGTTTTCGGCCACGCGATCGTGATCGAATGACCGAGATGATGGAGAGGGTTTTGGTGGGTTTTGGGCCAAAATGGAGAGGTGTTGGGCTGCAACACACACGAGGCCTTCTCGGTCCCTCGGTTAATCGTTGGAGCATCAAACGAAGTCCAAATGGTACGAAACTTGACAGGTGGTCTACCGGTAGTAAACCACAGCCGCTTGAAAAGTCTCGTTCCAATCCGGAAATGTTTAATACCCTCACACGAAAGAAAGATAGAAATGACCACCGGAGGAGAACGGAACGCCGGAATGCAAAACGGACAACGGGGAAAATGCTCGGATGCATGAAACGAACATGTATGCAAATGAAATGCACATGATAACATGATATTCAATGCATGAAACGCAAGCAATGACATGGCAAAAACAGCGAATAACTAGACAACACCTTGCACATCGGTCTCGGGGCGTTACACCACCTCAGCTCTGGCACGTTGGGCAGACTAACCATGAAATGTCCACACCATATAACAGGGCGTAAAACCACTCTTCTGCAGGTGTTTGCCCATTTCATCCCATGTCCTCTTGTGCCAATTGTCGCACTAGACACAGGGGCACCAAGTTTTTCTCTGGCATTTGCAAATGCGGCTCTCACAAATCCCTTGGTTTTTGTTAACCATTCATTGGCCATGCATTTCTGACTAGTGTGATCGCTGTACATTCATGCACGATCACTCATCTTGCCTAGCTACTGGACACACAAGAAATATATATGTATATATATATAATTCAGCATGTATATTCATCAGTTAATCTAGTTGTCAGTTTTATTACCTCCATGCAACCTACACTCTAATAGGTAAAGATAGGTCCTAATCCCGCCCGAGTATGTGTAGATTGGGTTCGTTTTCCCATGCTCTACTTCGGATCCGACGCAAAATTTCGGTAGCACCTCCCCGCTGTTCTCCTGATACACATCTCTGCAATAAGCAGAGAGGATGTGTACCCGGAGAACAATAGGGAGGCACTAAGGAAATTTATGCGTCGGATCCGGAGCAAAGCATGGGAAAATGAACCCAATCTACACATACTCGGGCTGTCCATGGATAAAGTTGGACAATTCAAAAGAATCACGGTTATAAATATGCAAATGCATGCATATTTATAACTATAACCCTTCGAACGGGAGACACACGCTGGTCACGCATAGTGATGATTGAAGACACCTATAGCTAGCAAGTTCCATTGGCACAAAGACCGGAATAGAGCAAATAATGAAGGGGGGAGGAGGATATGTCATTTGTGCTCACCCACGAATGCAGGGGTGGAGCTCGTCGAACACCAGACCCTCGCAGCGACAAAACAACTGCATGTTTAAATCCAAAGATGAGTAACATAGCATTATTGTTTTTCCCGTCAACCTAACTAAATATTTACAATAGGATGCCATAGAAATATATGCCATTCAGGGTTCCGGCGACGTCGAGTCACCCCTAACCTCGTCATTTAGGGTTCCATCAACGCCGAGGAAGCCCCTAACCCGCTCGTCCCCGGGCGCCCTCAGGTATGGCGGCGCATGGGCAACGGGTCAGCACTCGGATCGGGGTATTCTTGGCCTGGGCGACGGCGCCGGGACCGGCGGGACCCACTGGCTCCACCATCTATCCCCTCGGCGACCAGCGATCCTCGAGCCTCTGCCCCGATCCTCGACCCTGTTTTGGCGACCGGCGATCCTCGACCCGGTTCCGTCGGCACCGACGCACCCCTAACCTTGACCCGGTTCTTCTTCTTATTATTATTATTATTATTTTCATCTTTCTTCTTAACCTAAACTAAATCTAAACCTAAACTTAAAAAAAGGAAAAAAAAACCTAAACTAAACTAAACCTAAACTAAGTCTAAAAACAGAAAAAGAGGAGAGCTCAACTTCAGAAGGGGGGAGACCGGTGGAGGAGGTGGGCGGGGCGGCCCGGGGCAGGGCGGTGGGGCGGCTGCGGTAGGGGCAGCGGTGGCGACGGGGCCGCAGGGCTCCGGGGCAGCGGGGTGGTGGGGCAGCGGCAATGTTCGGGCGGCGGTGGTGCGGCTGCGGGTGAGATGCGGGCGTGGGTGGGCGTAGAGAGAGGGGAGAGAGAGGGGTGGGGCCGGGACGGCAAAGAGGTGGGGGTGGTGGGCCGTTACAGCAGTGGCCTAAAATGGACCCCACCCATCTCTTTGCTGTTTGCTAGCGGATGGCAAAGATTCTTTGTCGTCTGCTAGCAGACGACAAAGAACTGGCTGATGGAAAATTGTATCTTTGCCATCAGCCAGTTCTTTGTGTCTATTTTTTGTAAGTAGACGGCAAAGACCTTCTTTGCCGTCAGCTAGCAGACGGCAAAGAACTGGCTAATGGCAAATTCTCTGATTCCAGTAGTGATTGAAAATAATTAACATTGAATAATGCACCACAAGTAGGATATAATTTCATTGCATAACTATTGACTTTACATGCATGCATAGAGAATCACAAACCTCAACACCAATATTCTTACTAAAGCATAATTACTCATCAACATGACTCACATATCACCATCTTCATATTGCAAAACTATTGCAAGGAATCAAGTTCATAATTTCCAATGATCTTCATGATTTTTTTTATTATATCCCCTTTGATTATCTATCACTTTGGGACCAAATTCATATCTCGTTCAAATTACTATTCTTTAACTCTCAAAAAGATATAAGTGAAGCATAAGAGCATAAATATTTCTTCAAAATTTTCATCTCTCAAAATAATATAAGTGAAGCATGAGAGCATATTTCTTTAAAATTTACTAACTCTTAGAATAATATAAGTGAAGCATGAGAGTTTATTTCTTCAAAATATAACCATTGCCGCGTTCAAAAAGATATAAGTGAAGCACTAGAGCAACTTTCTAGCTCAAAAGATTTAAGTGAAGCACATAGAGTATTCTAGCAAATCATGATATGCCTGTGGCTCTCTCAAACAAGCAGTGTATTCAGCAAGGATGATTGTGACAAACTAAATAATCAACAAAGCAAAGACTCATATAATACAATATGCTCCAAGCAAAACTCATGATATGTGAGGAATAAAAATATAGCTCCAAGTAAGATTACCGATGATCGTTAGAAGAAAGAGGGGATGCCTTCCAGGGCATCCCCAAGCTTAGTTGCTTGGGAGTCCTTGAATATTACCTTGGGGTGCCTTGGGCATCTCCAAGCTTAGGCTCTTGTCACTCCTTATTCCTTCATCCATCATGATCTCACCCAAAACTTGAAAACTTCAATCACACAGAACTTAACAAAACCTTCGTGAGACCCGTTAGTATAATAAAGCAAATCACTGCTTTAATTACTATTGCAAACCCATTCATATTTTGTTATTGCATTATACCTACTGTATTCTAACTTTACCATGTCTTATACCCCCCGATAAATCCATAGATTCATCAAAATAAGCACACAATGCAACGAAAACAGAATCTGTCAAAAACAGAACAGTCTGTAGTAATCTTAACTTTGACCATACTTCTGTAACTCCACAAATCCTGAAAAATTAGGACAACACGGGAAATTTGTATATTAGTCATGTTTAAAATTTTTAGAATTTTATCATGCTATGGAAATTTTTAACAATTCTACTACTAGACGTAAAAGTTTCTGTTAATGCACAGAATCAAATCAACTATCACCCAAATCATCCCAAAGGCTTTACTTAGTACAAACACTAATTAAAACACTAAAACACAATCATAAAAATAGCATAATTGTATATTTATTGAAAACATAAAATAAAAAAATAAAAGATAACTATTGGGTTGCCTCGCAACTAGCGCTATCATTTGACGTCCCTAGCTAGGCATAATGCAAAGTTTCAAGTATTGTAATCTTTGGTTTCGGTTCCATAGGTGGCCCTCATGATTGACTCATATGGTGGATTAATTATAGTTCTAGGGAAGTGTTCCACACCCTTCTTTAACGGAAACTGAAATCTAATATTCCCTTCTTTCATGTCAATAACGACACCTATAGTTCGTAAAAATGCTCTACCAAGTATGATGGGGCAACACGGATTGCAGTAAATGTCAAGTACAATAAAATCAACGGGCACATAGTTCCTATTTGCAAGAATAAGAACATCATTAATTCTACCCAAAGGCTTTTTAATAATAGAATCCGACAAGTGCAAATTAAGAGAACATTCATCCATATTGGTACTAGCACATCACATAGAGATTTTGGAATTATGGAAACACTAGCACCCAAATCACATAAAACATTGCATTCATAATTTTTAATCTTGACTTTAATGGTGGGTTCCCATTCATCATATAATTTTCTAGAAATTGAAATCTCTAATTCTAGCTTTTCTTCTAAAGCTTTCATCATTACTTCTACAATATGTTTAGTAAAAGCTTTATTTTGTTCATACGCATTGGGTGAATTTAACATGGATTGCAACAAATAAATACGCTAAATCAAAGAGCAATTGTCATAATTAAAATATTTGAATCCAAGAGAGTGGGCGCATCACTAGTTAAAGTTTTTACTTCACCAAACCCACTTTTAGTAATTTTGTCACCAAGTTTTTTGCCCTCCGAATCATGAGGACGCCTTCTAACTAAAGTTGACTCTTATTCGGTCCTCTTATCATAAATTTTAACATTACTAAAAAAGCAATCAATATAAAAAAGTCCAATCATTTTAATCTCCTCATCATTAGGAATCATTTTTCCTAAAAATTCTCTTTTAGCTCTAAGCACAATGGTTATTTTCTTACTTTCATACATAGAGACATATAAAGCTTTAATTAATTCATTAATATCAAACTTGGGTGGCAAGATTTTATTCTTAAGATTTTCCACATCATAAATAATTCTATCAATGCTTCTAGAAATATCATAAATTTTACTCAACTTTTCTTCTATTGTAGCGTTGAAAACTTTTTGAGCATCGATAAATTCTTTAATATTACTTTCAAGATCAGAGGGCATCCTATTATTATTATTATTATTATTATTATTATTATTATTATTATTATTATTATAAGAATTACCATGGGAATTATCATAATTATTAGAGGAATTTCTAGGAAACGACCTAGGAGTAAAATTACATCTATAAGCATTATTATTAGAATTGTTTCGCGAGACAAAATTCATATCTACGGGATCATTATTTTGCTCAATCAAAGTGAAAAAAGGCACATCATTAGGATTAATAGGGGCATTTTTACTAGCAACCAATTTCATAAGAGCATCAACTTTATCGCTCAAAGTACTAAGTTCTTCAGTATAATTCACTTCTTACTAGTAGGAGCTATTTCAGTATGCCATTGTGAATAATTTGCCATAATATTATCAAGCAATTTAGTAGCTTCACCCAAGGTAATCTCCATAAAAGTACCACCCGTGGCGGAATCTAAAACATTTCGAGAAACAAAATTCAATCCCGTGAAATGGCTTGAGGCCATGAAATCTGAGATGAGATCCATGTACGAGAACAAAGTATGGACTTTGATTGACTTGCCCAATGATTGGCGAGCCATTGAGATTAAATGGATCTTCAAGAGGAAGACGGACGCTGATAGTAGTGTTACTATCCACAAAGCTAGAATTGTCGCAAAAAGGTTTTCGACAAGTTCAAGGTGTTGACTACGATGAGAGTTTCTCACTCGTATCTATGCTTAAGCCTGTCCGAATCATGTTAGCAATTGTCGCATTTTATGAAATCTGGCAAATGGATAAACAAAACTGCATTCTTTAATGGATTTATTAAAGAAGAGTTGTATATGATGCAACCAGAAGGTTTTGTCAATCCTAAAGGTACTAACAAAATATGCAAGCTCCAGCGATCCATCTATGGACTGATGCAAGCATCTCGGAGTTGGAATATACGCTTTGATAAGTTGATCAAAGCATATAGTTTTATACAGACTTGCGGTGAAGCCTGTATTTACAAGAAAGTGACTGAGAGCACTACAACATTTCTGATAAGTATATGTATGACATATTGTTGATCGGAGATGATGTAGAATTATTCTGCAAAGCATATAGTAATGTTTGAAAGGAGTTTTTTTTTCAAAGAAAGACCTCGGTGAAGCTGCTTACATATTGAGCATCAAGATCTATAGAGATAGATCAAGACTCTTGATAAGTTTTTCAATGAGTACATACCTTGACAAAATTTTGAAGTAGTTCAAAATGGAACAGTAAAAGAAGGAGTTCTTGCCTGTGTTACAAGGTGTGAAGTTGAGTAAGACTCAAAACCCGACCACGGCAGAAGATAGAGAGAGAATGAAAGTCATTCCCTATGCCTCAGCCATAGGTTCTATAAAGTATGACATGCTGTGTACCAGACCTATTGTATACCCTGCCCTGAGTTTGGCAAAGGAGTACAATAGTGATCTAGGAGTAGATCACTGGGCATTGGTCAAAATTATCCTTAGTGGAATAAGGATATGTTTCTCGATTATGGAAGTGACAAAAGGTTCGTCGTAAAGGGTTACGTCGATGCAAATTTTGACACTGATCTAGATGACTCTAAATCTCAATCTGGATACATATTGAAAGTGGGAGCAATTAGCTAGAGTAGCTCTGTGCAGAGCATTGTTGACATAGAAATTTGCAAAATACTTACGGATCTGAATGTGGTAGACCCGTTGACTAAACTTCTCTCACAAGCAAAACATGATCACACCTCAGTACTCTTTGGGTGTTAATCACATAGCGATGTGAACTAGATTATTGACTCTAGTAAACCCTTTGGGTGTTGGTCACATGTCGATGTGAACTATGGGTGTTAATCACATGGTGATGTGAACTATTGGTATTAAATCACATGACGATGTGATCTAGATTATTGACTCTAGTGCAAGTGGGAGACTGAAGGAAATATGCCTAGAGGCAATAATAAAGTTATTATTTATTTCCTTATATCATGATAAATGTTTATTATTCATGCTAGAATTGTATTAACCGGAAACATAATACATGTGTGAATACATAGATAAACAGAGTGTCACTAGTATGCCTCTACTTGACTAGCTCATTAATCGAAGATGGTTATGTTTCCTAGCCATAGACATGAGTTGTCATTTGATTAACGGGATCACATCATTAGGAGAATTATGTGATTGACTTGACCCATTCCATTAGCTTAGCACTTGATCGTTTAGTTTGTTGCTATTGCTTTCTTCATAACTTATACATGTTCCTATGACTATGAGATTATGCAACTCCCGTTTACCGGAGGAACACTTTGTGTGCTACCAAACGTCACAACGTAACTGGGTGATTATAAAGGTGCTCTACAGGTGTCTCCGAAGGTACTTGTTAGGTTGGCGTATTTCGATATTAGGATTTGTCACTCCGATTGTCGGAGAGGTATCTCTGGGCCCACTCAGTAATGCACATCACTATAAGCCTTGCAAGCATTGCAACTAATGAGTTAGTTGCGGGATGATGTGTTACGGAACGAGTAAAGAGACTTGCCGGTAACGAGATTGAACTAGGTATTGAGATACCGACGATCGAATCTCGGGCAAGTAACATACCAATGACAAAGGGAACAACGTATGTTGTTATGCGGTTTGACAGATAAAGATCTTCGTAGAATATGTAGGAGCCAATATGAGCATCCAGGTTCCGCTATTGGTTATTGACCGGAGACGTGTCTCGGTCATGTCTACATAGTTCTCGAACCCGTAGGGTCCGCACGCTAAAAGTTCGATGATGGTTATATTATGAGTTTATGTGTTTTGATGTATCGAAGGAGTTCGGAGTCCCGCATGAGATCGGGGACATGACGAGGAGTCTCGAAATGATTGAGATGTAAAGATCGATATATTGGACTAGGGAGGGGGGCGCCCCCTTCCTTCCTTCTCCTTTTCCCTTCCCTTTCCTTCCCTCCTACTCCTACTACTTGGAAGGGATCCTAGTTCTACTAGGAAAGGGAGAATCCTACTCCAAGTGGGAGTAGGACTCCCCTAGGGCGCGCCATAGAGAGGGCCGGCCCTCCCCCTCCTCCAATCCTTTATATACGGGGGCAGGGGGCACCCCAAAGACACAACAATTGATCTCTTGATCTCTTAGCCGTGTGCGGTGCCCCCCTCCACCATAATCCACCTCGATCATATCATAGCGGTGCTCAGGCGAAGCCCTGCGTCGGTAGAACATCATCATCGTCACCATGCCGTCATGCTGACGAAACTCTCCCTCAACACTCGGCTGGATCGGAGTTCGAGGGACGTCATCGAGTTGAACGTGTGCAAAACTCGGAGGTGCCGTGCGTTCGGTACTTGATCGGTCGGATCGTGAAGACGTACGACTGCATCAACCGCGTTGTGCTAACGCTTCCGCTTTCGGTCTACGAGGGTACGTGGACAACACTCTCCCCTCTCGTTGCTATACATCACCATGATCTTGCGTGTGCGTAGGATTTTTTTGAAATTACTACGTTCCCCAACAGTGCCATCCGAGCCAGGTTTTATGCGTTGATGTAATATGCACGAGTAGAACACAAGTGAGTTGTGGGCGATATAAGTCATACTGCTTACGAGCATGTCACACTTTGGTTCAGCGGTATTGTTGGATGAAGCGGCCTTCTCATCTATCTATCAGGATGACGAGTTACTATGATAGAGACTTATAGGATTGATGGATTTAAGCCACAGTTCAGTTCCTACTACTTCCATATGTTCATAGCTGGCCTCAGAACCTTGATATTGTGATGTTGAGTGGTTATGCCACCATTTTTGCAGGATGTCTCAAATCATTTTGAGCATTTACAGCCGTTATGCTGTCCGAGTCATCCCAGGTTTCTAAACTATCTGATGCATTTGCAAATCCCTTCTTTCCGTTATCGATGTTTCCTTGGGCCAGATTAAGGACACTAATCAGTGTGTTGAGGTACTCCATTGCCTCGGCATATATGTTGGAGCTATTATTATGACCCTATGTGCCTTAGTGAATCATTTAGTAATCTAGCCATGTTTTTTGTTCCCAGTGTGATGAATCTGGCCGTCATTCCCGAAAGCATCCCGTGATGCTACTTAACAGTAGGTATTCCATTCTTGGGTTCTTGACCCAAGATTCACTCTACTTACCTAGTGTTGATAGTGTTGCTAGTACCTTTAGGATATTAGTAACCTTTGCAATAGTCCTCGAGGTCCGTGGTATTTCTTTCTTCCAGATACCATGAACTGCTTATGGCAGAAGTTCTTTTGAACCAAAAGATCACAAGCAGAGTGCTCTTGATGAGTTCTCCATTCTATATTGTGATTCTGCCAGTTCTACCATTCTGCATGGGTTATCCGGAAGAAATATGTTGAACTCGTTCGACATACTAATCTATGCATCCACAACTCAGAAAGATATATGTTCCTTTGAGTTGTCTCTCTTTAGTTGATTTCCGACCTTCGTCTATCAATTGATAGTCAAGAGTATGCGTGCATTCGTTCGTCGCTGCCCATTATTCTTGGGGTCTGTCAAGCCATTCTATTCCAGAATGACTAGGAGAAACAAGCTCTAGTACCTCATCCATTTCCAGGATTGGGTCAAAGCAATTGTATTCTTCAGATCAAATGCAATCAAGCTTTTGGTTTGTTCTACCCTAAAGTATTACCCACTTTATGTCAGGAACGTCATGAGAATTGCACCTTCTCTTATGAATTCTTGGTGCAGTGATACTTCTCGCCATCATTATTCATTCCTTGGTCTCTGTGTTGTGGTGACCGGAATGCCGACAAGTGAACCGTGATGTGTGAAATCAATATTCCTAGCAACTCCGTTGCTTGGTAGTTAATGGACAATACTCTCATTCTTAGCGTGCTGGTTATTAAATCATCATCCTAAGATTGATCGTGCTACCTAGTCCATATTTCCGGGTGCACTCATCGACCAATGAGTTAGGATTGTGACAATCCCTCGCTCCTTGATCATATCGTCTTGCCCTGAAAAGCAAGATTGTTCTCGAGCTTAATAACATATCGATGGTTCGTGATTTTCCGAATATCTTCTCGGAAGTATTTACCAGGTGTTCCCTGATCGCTATGTTGAGTTCGTGATCGTGACAGTTTTTCTCTAAACCATCCATTGTCCAAGAATCTGTGTTGGATACCCCGAGCTAGTTGGTTAAGCTAAACAACAACTTGGAGAGTTGGAAGATGGAAGCTTGTATGACTTAGTTCAACACTAAGGGATATCCTTGTGTGTGTGGGCGTTGAAGAAAGATGATATCTTCCTCGATTGATCCTCGTGATCAGTTGTCGGTGCTATTATCTTATCCAATCCTTGATTTGAGTGTGGGCTATCGTCAAATCAAATCAGAACCAACGATATTCGTGATGTTGTCTACTCGTGGTTGACTCCTCGAGCATACACCATTACATCTTTTAGTCTGACCAATACTATCACATTGTTCACATAATGCTGGAAGTCCAGTAATA
This sequence comes from Triticum monococcum, assembly GCA_034509565.1. NCBI lineage: Eukaryota > Viridiplantae > Streptophyta > Magnoliopsida > Poales > Poaceae > Triticum > Triticum monococcum. Next base: position 377,389,210 of record CM067843.1, on the reverse strand, counting down.
TGGAAATTCTGATGAGTTGCTGTTGAGCCCATTGACAACATTTCATCTTGCCCATGATTTGTGTTGAACATCCAGCTAGTATTGGAATCTTCTATAAGCATTATCTTCGTGCCCTGTTCATGAAGCATATGCTTGGATGAAAGAAGTGACTTTCTCTAATTCTTGTGCAATTGATGCAAGTTGCCGCCATGAAGTTGAGAAGACTTGTTTTACCTCCTCTGGAATCATTCCGAGTCAGCCATGCATGTGCAAAGTATTCCGTGGTCTGTTAGACTGATCATCTTCATTCCATATGAATTCTGTAGCACACTAAGCCACTGATTGATTTTTTCAAGGATAATAAGTTCTAAGTGCTAGTCCTAAAGGTACCAGACGGATTTGTACAAGATTTCGTTATCCTCGATGATGGTTCCCAACTAGAACTCAGTAGTGTTTTATTATAAGACTACCATGTGGTCATGCTTGTCTAGGACAGTGTGTTCACAGGTGTGTAGCAGAACCAACTCATGTTTTGGAGCTTTCTATCAAAGTTCATTTCCCGAGAATCTTGCAACGTCATCTCTTGATTTCTGTTGCTACCTTCTTTTTCCAGATACGATGTCTGGAATATTCCGTTACCAACCATATCTGAATCTCAGGCAGATATGATGGTTGGAACATTCCCAACATTTGCATTTTGTTCCCAGCTTGCACCTTAGTAGTTGTTGCTCAGGATCATCTTCAAAAGTGGACTTACCATGGGTCCCATCCATTTTCGATGATAAGCTAAAGATCATCCATTGCGTTGTCTTCAACAAGGTAGTCCACATCATCCATCCTAGTCGGAGTATGCCATTCTTTCGAACCCCTTCCAACGATCGATTGTGATTACCTCGGGCTGGTATAAAGAGTTTCAATGATCTTTGTATCAAAAGTCATTCTTTTTGCCACTTCAGGGAAATTCTCTACGAGTCACCTTTCCCTAAGGTGTCCTGTTATGGAATCATGGCAATTACCTCCTCACTACTTTGAAACCATGCACCATCCTACTCCAGCGTGGAATTGTTGCCTACCAATTTGAACCCTTGTCATCTTTTACCTCCCATCTCTCTCGATGTGTGTTTTGTGTCTCAGCCCAAGAGATGTTTCAATGTATCACTCCATGAGTTGATCTTGAGTTGCTCAATCTTTGAGAAGATCGTTTTCCGTAGAGTTTCCTTCCGTCGTCATCGTGTTGGATGAAGATCTCGAAGACAAAGACGTCAAGAGCAATGTGATGCAATATATCGGTATCTTCGAGAAGGGCAGTTGGATCGAGAAGACTGTGATAGTTTTGTGACCCCTCTGTCTTCTTACTTCGCGTCTTGAATCTCGGGACGAGATTCTTGTTTAGTGGGGGTGAGTTGTTGCGGCCCTAGATTTGCTTGTAACTAGTTGCATGAAAGCATTCATGTCATCATGTTTAAATTGATGAAATTTGAATTGGGGATTGATAAACCCTAGCACAAATGCAATTCAAATAGGTTCAACCAAAATATTTTCAATGACCTCAAAATATCCTTTTAAAATGTTCATGATTTGTGGAAAAAGGTGAAAGCCTCTACCAGAGATGATGCATGTTTTTCCAGGACATTTTGGTCATTGAATTAAATCATTATGGTATTTGAGTTGGAGTTTAAAATTTACCATTAAATATTGGTTGCTCCAAATATTCTGAAATTTGTTGTGTGGTTTGAAAATAATTCAAATATTCCTCACAAAAATTTACAGAATTAACCAAAGTGTTTTGGTTAGTATTTTATTTGCAAAACAGTAGCAGAAATTAGAAAAACTGAAACAAATAAGAGAGAGAGGAAGGAACAGACTCACCTGGCGCTCACCTGGCAGCCCACCTGGCCCAACTACTACTGGCCCAGCCCACCGCAGCCGCCACCGTCTTCAACCTCCTGCCAGTAGGCAGGAGGGCGTGTGCCCGCAGCACGCACACGCAGCACAGCGCCACCTCCACCCTGCCTGCTTCTCCCCTCGATGGTCTAGACGCTCTGGAGGCGCCACGCTACCCCCCGAACCCCCTCGTCCTCTCCACGCTCACTTTTCCCTCCTCTGCTCTCTCCCCGCAGCGCGCCCGAGCGCCTCGCAGCGCGCTGCCCCTCGCCGACGTACCCACCGTGCTCCTCACGATCACCCGAAGTGCCCAGGAGCTCCGCCTCGACCACCTCTTCCTCATCGCCGAGACACACGAGTCGGGAAGCCCTGTTTCGTCCTGAACGCCGCCGTCTTCTTCCGCGGGATCCGGCGATCGCCGTCGCTGCTCCGTCGTCTGCAGGCCTTCCCCGAGCCCGCCGAGCACTTCAATCGACGCGCTGTGAGCCTCCGGTCATTTTCCCCCTAACGCCGCGTCCTTTTGCACACCGTAGCCGCCGTGTTCATCGAGGCCGAAGCTCACCTCCGTCCGAGCTCGTCGCCGGCGTCGCTCCGGTGACCCTTTGGTCATGCTAGCATGCCCAACAGTCTTGTTAGCATGTGCAGCCGCCGTAGATGCCAAGCAACGCACGCCTTATGCACCGTAGCATCGTTTCCGCCAACGCCCGAGGTCTGGCAGCCGCTGAGCTCGACACCGGCGAGGATTACGGCCACCCCAGCTCGCCATGTTTGCTCCGTTGGATGCGCACGGACCCGGGCTTCGCATAGGTAGTCTCCGCCGCTGTTTTGGTCGTCGGAGGAGTGATCCCGGGCTTGTCCGCCGTCTCGGCTCGTCGCCGGCGACGTAACTCTGGCTAACCACCGGATTAACACTAACCTAGCCGACCATTGGGTCAATGACTTGTGGGCCCGGCCCTGCTAACTAACCTAGATTAGTGTTAACTCAATCTAGTTAGTTTAGTTTAGTTACTGACACATGGGGCCCACTGGTCAGTTCGACCTGGACCGCCCCATTGACCGCTGACGTCAGCGTGATGCCATGCTGACGCAGTAAATCATTTACTGTATTTTGTTTAATTCTAAATAACCAGAAAATCTAGAAAATGATTTGAACTTCTAAAAATCATAGAAATTAAACCGTAACTCCAAATAAAATAATTTATATATGAAAAATTATCAAAAAAATCCAATCTTTCCATCTGTACTAGTTTCATGCATGCTAGAACACTTTCACCTTGCTGTTTAGGTGAAACAAGTTAATGCACTAATATGACTTCATAAAATGGGTTTACATTTGAATCTTTGGTTCAAATGGACTCATTTCAATATGTTCTAGCTTGCATTAGCCCAAAACACATTCATATTGCCATGTCATAGCATGCATCATATTGTTGCATATCGTCATGTGTTGATTGAGTTCTTTCTCAGTTGCCGGTGTTGTCCCTCCTCAGTAGATGTTGATCCAGCAATGAATTCGATGACACCGATGAAGAACTATACTATCTTCAGAAGTGCCAGGCAAGCAAACCCCCTTGTTCATTCTGATACAATCCCACTCTCTCACTTCTGCTCTCTTTTACTGCATTAGGACAACAACGTTTCATCTGTTACATGCTGCGGTAGCTGAACCCCTTTCCTCTGCATGACCTGTCATTGCCACAGTAAATAGATGAAACCCACTAGCATGAGTAGGAGTTGTTTGAGACCTGATGTGCCTACTCATTCATGTTTGCCTGTCATGCCTGCTACTGCTTAGAGTTGTTACAGGTCTGATTCATCGGGGATGAATTGGAATGTGGTGAACATGTCCTGCTGTTGAGAGCTAAGTGTGTGAACACGATTTGGTAAGGGTAGCGGTGAGAGGCCATGTAGGAGTACATGGTGGGTTGTCTCATTGCAGTCGTCCTTAGGAACCGAGTTCTGTGTTTGTGATCCATGAACAGTTACTACCACACATTGGGTTCCAATAACTCGACCCCTCTCGACTTATTAATCAACTCGGTCTCTGTCCAGGAGTTGCAACTAGTTTCTGGTGTTTGTAGGTAGTGTTAGTGGTCTACCAAGTGGCACCCGGTACAGGTGGGCTTGGGACAGACTAGGCACAGTGGCACGGTGTACCAAGTGGCACCCGGATGGTGGGCTTGGGAACCCTGCACGCATCGTTTGGGGCCATGAGCGACACCCCGGCCGGATCTCCTTGCGGATGGAACCCGAATAGGCGATAAACCTGGACTAGAGACTTGTTGGTTAGTCAGGTCGTGGCCGACTCCCTCGCCCGACTTCCGCTTGAAGGTTGCCGAGGTACATGACGTGTACAGGGCGATAAGTGGCGAGAGCATGTGTGAAGAAGTACACCCCTGCAGGGTTATCATTATCTATTCGAATAGCCGGATACCTCGGATATGGAAACTTGGACCCCTTGCATAGTTCATAGACAAGTGAAAGTGGATACTGTAAAATGCGCAAGATAAGCGTGAGTGCTATGGATGGCGTTCTCGTAGGGAGACGGGAGCGGATCCATAGTGGAGTATTGATATGGTGAATATGTGGACTCGTGTGCGCCACCTCAAAAGAGTTACTGGCAGTTGTAGTTCAGGATAGCCACTGAGTCAAAGCTGGCTTGCTGCAGTTAAACTCCACCACCCCCTTTATTGATACCGATGCATATGTAGCTAGTTCTGATGTAAGTCTTGCTGGGTACATTTGTACTCATGTTTGCTTATTTTATGTTTTGTAGAGAGACTTCAGTCTCGCTAGTAGTTCCGTGTGGACTTCGACGTTTAGCTTGATACCTCAGCTACAATCTTGAGCCCTCGGCAGGGTCTTGTAGATAGTCGGGCTTCTCAGCCTTCTTCATTTGTAGTTGTCTGTACTCAGACAAGTTAAGCTTCCGCATGTGCTTGTTGCTTGTATGCTCTGTATGTTGGGGTCATGAGACCCATGTTTGTAATGCTTGGCTCCTCAGAGCCTAATGAATAAATACTCTGAGTCGTAGAGTCTTGTTGTGATGCCATGTTGTATTGCACATATTGAGCATATTGTGTGTATGATTGAAATGCTTGGTATGTGTGGGATCCGACAACCTAGTTGTTTATCCTTGGTAGCCTCTCTTATGGGGAAATGTAGTCTTGTGCTTCCATGAGCCATAGTAGTCTGCTACAGCCCGGTTCACCGGAGTCCTGCTAGCCCAGCACTACTGCTCCGGAACACTTGACTGGCTGGCATGTGATTCACTTCGTTCCTGTGTCTGTCCCTTCGGGGAAATGTCACGCGGTGACATCCGGAGTCCTCCCTAGCCTGCTACAGCCCGGTTCACCGGTGTCCTGTTAGCCCAGTGCTACACCCCGGATTCGCACGCTGCTGACCGACATGCTCGATGTTGATTCATGTATGCATGTCCCCGTAAGTTAGTGCCACTTTGGGTTCATGACTAGTCATGTCGGCCCGGGTTCTCTGTCATATGGATGCTGGCGACACTATCATATACGTGAGCCAAAAGGCGCAAACGGTCCCGGGCCATGGTAAGGCGACATCGTGGGAATACCGTGCGTGAGGTCGCAAAGTGATATGAGGTGTTACCGGCTAGATCGATGTGACTTGGAATCGGGGTCCTGACAGACAAATATTTGAGTTACGAGTTTGGTCTTCAATTAAAACAATGTGGAATAGTTTCACAAAATCGTGCCACCTGGAACACCACAACATAATGGTGTGTCCGAACGTCATAACCGTATTATTATTGGATATAGTGCAATCTATGATGTTTCTTACCGATTAACCACTATAGTTTTGAGGTTATGCATTAGAGACAGCTACATTCACGTTAAATAGGGCACCATCTAAATCCGTTGAGATGACACCGTATGAACTATGGTTTGGCAAGAAACCTAAGTTGTCATTTCTTAAAGTTTGAGGTTGCGATGCTTATATGAAAAAGTTTCATCCTGATAAGCTCAAACCCAAATCGGAGAAATGTGTCTTCATGGGATACCCAAAGGAGACTGTTGGGTACACCTTCTATCACAGATCCGAACGCAAGACTTTTGTTGCTAAATCCGGAGTCTTTCTAGAGAAGGAGTTTCTCTCGAAAGAAGTGAGTGGGAGAAAAGTAGAACTTGATGAGGTAAATGTACCTGCTCCCTTATTGGAAAGTAGTTCATCACAGAAATCTGTTCCTGTGACTACTACACCAATTCGTGAGGAAGCTAATGATGAAGATCATGTAACTTCAGATCAAGTTACTACCGAACCTCGTAGGTAAACCAGAGTGAGATCCGCACCAGAGTGGTACGGTAATCCTGTTCTGGAGGTCATGTTACTTGACCATGATGAGCCTACGAACTATGAGGAAGCGATGATGAGCCCAGATTCCGTGAAATGGCTTGAGGCCATGAAATCTGAGAAGAGATCCATGTATGAGAACAAAGTATGGACTTTGATTGACTTGCACAATGATCGGCGAGCCATTGAGATTAAATGGATCTTCAAGAGGAAGACGGACGCTGATAGTAGTGTTACTATCCACAAAGCTAGAATTGTCGCAAAAAGGTTTTCGACAAGTTCAAGGTGTTGACTACAATGAGAGTTTCTCACTCGTATCTATGCTTAAGTCTGTTCGAATCATGTTAGCAATTGCCGCATTTTATGAAATCTGGCAAATGGATAAACAAAACTGCATTCTTTAATGGATTTATTAAAGAAGAGTTGTATATGATGCAACTAGAAGGTTTTGTCAATCCTAAAGGTACTAACAAAATATGCAAGCTCCAGCGATCCATCTATGGACTGGTGCAAGCATCTCGGAGTTGGAATATACGCTTTGATAAGTTGATCAAAGCATATGGTTTTATACAGACTTGCGGTGAAGCCTGTATTTACAAGAAAGTGACTGAGAGCACTACAGCATTTTTGATAAGTATATGTATGACATATTGTTGATCGGAGATGATGTAGAATTATTCTGCAAAGCATATAGTAATGTTTGAAAGGAGTTTTTTTTTTCAAAGAAAGACCTCGGTGAAGCTGCTTACATATTGAGCATCAAGATCTATAGAGATAGATCAAGACGCTTGATAAGTTTTTCAATGAGTACATACCTTGACAAGATTTTGAAGTAGTTCAAAATGGAACAGTCAAAGAAGGAGTTCTTGCCTGTGTTACAAGGTGTGAAGTTGAGTAAGACTCAAAACCCGACCATGGCAGAAGATAGAGAGAGAATGAAAGTCATTCCCTATGCCTCAGTCATAGGTTCTATAAAGTATGACATGTTGTGTACCAGACCTATTATATACCCTGCCCTGAGTTTGGCAAAGGAGTACAATAGTGATCTAGGAGTAGATCACTGGGCATTGGTCAAAATTATCCTTAGTGGAATAAGGATATGTTTCTCGATTATGGAAGTGACAAAAGGTTCGTCGTAAAGGCTTACGTCGATGCAAATTTTGACACTGATCCAGATGACTCTAAATCTCAATCTGGATACATATTGAAAGTGGGAGCAATTAGCTAGAGTAGCTCTGTGCAGAGCATTGTTGACATAGAAATTTGCAAAATACTTACGGATCTGAATGTGGCAGACCCGTTGACAAAACTTCTCTCACAAGCAAAATATGATCACACCTCAATACTCTTTGGGTGTTAATCACATAGCAATGTGAACTAGATTATTAACTCTAGTAAACCCTTTGGGTGTTGGTCACATGTCGATATGAACTATGGGTGTTAATCACATGGTGATGTGAACTATTGGTAGTAAATCACATGGCGATGTGATCTAGATTATTGACTCTAGTGCAAGTGGGAGACCGAAGGAAATATGCCCTAGAGGCAATAATAAAGTTATTATTTATTTCCTTATATCATGATAAATGTTTATTATTCATGCTAGAATTATATTAACTGAAAACATAATACATGTGTGAATACATAGACAAACATAGTGTCACTAGTATGCCTCTACTTGACTAGCTCATTAATCGAAGATGGTTATGTTTCCTAGCCATAGACATGAGTTGTCATTTGATTAACGGGATCACATCATTAGGAGAATTATGTGATTGACTTGACCCATTCCATTAGTTTAGCACTTGATCGTTTAGTTTGTTGCTATTGCTTTCTTCATAACTTATACATGTTCCTATGACTATGAGATTATGCAACTCTCGTTTACCGGAGGAACACTTTGTGTGCTACCAAACGTCACAATGTAACTGGGTGATTATAAAGGTGCTCTACAGGTGTCTCCGAAGGTACTTGTTGGGTTGGCGTATTTCGAGATTAGGATTTGTCACTCCGATTGTCGGAGAGGTATCTCTGGGCCCACTCGGTAATGCACATCACTATAAGCCTTGCAAGCATTGCAACTAATGAGTTAGTTGCGGGATGATGTGTTACGGAATGAGTAAAGAGACTTGCCGGTAACGAGATTCAACTAGGTATTGAGATACCGACGATCAAATCTCGGGCAAGTAACATACCGATGACAAAGGGAACAACGTATGTTGTTATGCGGTTTGACAGATAAAGATCTTCGTAGAATATGTAGGAGCCAATATGAGCATCCAGGTTCCGCTATTGGTTATTGACCGAAGACGTGTCTCAGTCATGTCTACATAGTTCTCGAACCCGTAGGGTCCGCATGCTTAAAGTTCGATGACGGTTATATTATGAGTTTATGCGTTTTGATGTACCGAAGGAGTTTGGAGTCCCGGATGAGATCGGGGACATGACGAGGAGTCTCGAAATGATCGAGACATAAAGATCGATATATTGGACTAGGGAGGGGGGCGCCCCCTTCCTTCCTTCTCCTTTTCCCTTCCCTTTCCTTCCCTCCTACTCCTACTACTTGGAAGGGCTCCTAGTTCTACTAGGAAAGGGGGAATCCTACTTCCGGTGGGAGTAGGACTCCCCTAGGGCACGCCATAGAGAGGGCCGGCCCTCCTCCTCCTCCACTCCTTTATATACGGGGGCAGGGGCACCCCAGAGACACAACAATTGATCTCTTGATCTCTTAGCCGTGTGCGGTGCCCCCCTCCACCATAATCCACCTCGATCATATTGTAGCGGTGCTTAGGCGAAGCCCTGCGTCGGTAGAACATCATCATCGTCACCACGCCGTCGTGCTGACGAAACTCTCTCTCAACACTCGGCTGGATCGGAGTTCGAGGGACGTCATCAAGTTGAACGTGTGCAGAACTCGGAGGTGCGTGCGTTCGATACTTGATCGGTCGGATCATGAAGACGTACGACTATATCAACCGTGTTGTGTTAACGCTTCCGCTTTCGGTCTACGAGGGTACGTGGACAACACTCTCCCCTCTCATTGCTATACATCACCATGATCTTGCGTGTGCGTAGGAATTTTTTTAAAATTACTACGTTCCCCAACAAGAGGGGGGCCATTAGGGTTTGACAGCTAGTGGGCCAAACCCCCTCTTTGCCGCCTGCTAGCAGACGGCAAAGAGTTGGCTCATGGCAAAGCCAGCCTTTGCCGTCTGCTGCCTCTTTGCCATCCGCTTTCTGTTGGCTTATGGCAAAGCCTACTTTTGTCGTCCGCTAGCGGACGACAAAGAGTGGGCAGACGACAAATCTGCTGATTCCAGTAGTGAGAGGGGTTGTCAATCCCACAACAGTTATGAGCAAGATTAAATTGTATTGGTTTTGATAGATAGATCTAACTAACATACAAAATAAAATAAATAAAATAAAATTGCAGCAAGGTAATTTTGTTTTTAATATAGGATAGAAAATATACCCGGTGATCATAGTTTTCACTAGAGGCTTCTCTCGAGAAAATAGCATACGTTGGGTAAACAAATTACTGTTGGGCAATTGACATAAAAACAAATAATTATGACGATATCCAAGGCAATGATCATGTATATATGCATCATGTCTAACATTAGTAGACCGACTCCTGCCTGTATTCTACTACTATTACTCCACACATCGACCGTTATCCATCATGCATCTAGTGTATTAAGTTCATGAAAAAACAGAGTAATGCTTTAAGCAAGATGACATGATGTAGACAAGATAAACTCACGTATGAATAAACCTCATCTTTTTACCCTTAATAGAAACGCATACATGTCATGTCCTTTTCTGTCACTGGGATCGAGCACCGCAAGATTGAACCCATTACAAAGCACATCTTTCCATGGCAAGATAAAATCAATCTAGTTGGCCATTGGCCAAACTAAACCAATAAACCAGAGAAGAAATACGAAGTTATAATAATCATGCATAAAAGAGTTCAGATAAAATCAAAATAATATTCATGGATAGATTTGATCATAAACTCACAATTCATCGGATCTCAACAAACACACCGCAAAAAGTCATTACATCAAATAGATCTCCAAGAACACTGAGGAGACCATTGTATTGAAGATTAAAAAGAGAGAAGAAGAAGCCATCTAACTACTAACTACAGATCCGTAGGTCTGTGGTAAACTACTCAGGCATCATCGGAGGGGCATCAAGGATGATGAAGAACCCCTCCGTGATCGTTTCCCCTCCAGCAGAGTGCCGAAAAAGGCCTCTAGATTGGATCTCGTGGTTCTAGAACCCGCGGCGGTGGAAAAACTATTTCATGGACTCCCCTAAGGGTTTTGGGATTTTAGAGTATTTATAGAGGCAGAGGTAGGTTAAACGAAGGGCTATGGGCCCCACTACCCAGCAAGGCGTGCTAGAGGCCCCTGGCGCGCCCTGGTGTCTAGTGGGCCACTCCACCATCTTCTCGTGGCCTCCAGAAGCTTCCAAGGTCTCTTATAACTAGAAAAAAACCTCTAAAAAGTTTCGTGGCATTTGGACTTCGTTTGGTACTGATATTCTGCAAAGTAAAAAAACAAGCAAAAAAACAACAAACTGACATTGGACACTAAGTTAGTAGGTTAGTCCCAAAAAATGATATAAAGTTGCTACTAAATGTATATAAAACATCCAATATTGGTAATATAATAGCATGGAACAATAAACAAATTATAGATTCGTTGTAGACATATCATACATCGCTATAACATGGGCTCAAATATTAGATCTAGCATTCAAATTTAGATTTCGAGTTCACCACCTATGAGCGAAGATGGAGGGCATGTCTATCTCTGCCAATTTAGATATTTTAAAGTTTTTAACAAACAACTTCCCAGTTGAATATTGAATTATGCAATCAAATCTCACCTTTGTTCCCGTGCCGCAACACCCAACCCTCGCACCGCCGTGGTGGTGCCCACCCCACGAGGTAGTAGAGTGTTGAGCTCGATGACAGGGTGGGCGGCGGAATCCATGCTGGTCATGGGGTTGAAGTATAGTATCCAACATGTCTCCTCCCAAGCACAACCTTCCTAGAGAGATTAGGATCAACAGGGCTACAACTAGAGAGAATATAATAAAAATAAGCAATGAATTGCTGAAGAATGAGAGAAAGTATAGTAAAAAGAAGCAAATTGAATTACTAAAGGATGGGAGAAAAATCGACGGTGTAAAATCAAGATGAAGAAAGCTCTTCCTTTTCAACTTTTAACCACCGCATACTTTGTCCTTGTCCCATCTAGGATTTTCTCTTCTTTTCTAGCCTTTAACCACCGCGTATCATCTCATTCTCTCTCTAATCAACTTGCTCCCTTCCATATCATTCCAATCTAGAACTAGACAAGGAAAATAAATTAGCATAGCTACGGCAACAACGGTTTGGGAGGGTGGTAATCTAACAGATCTTTACTCGGCAATGAGTACGGCCGCCGGACTGGCTGATGTGGCAAGTCAGCCATGGGAGACGACAGAATTTTGGCTATGCTGTAGTGGGGGCATGTGAGGGGAGAGGCAGAACGGGGCAATGGCGCACAGAGATGCTGGATCCTAGCGCTCAAGGATGCGTCTTCCGTCGGCCCTGTGGCATGCGAGATCCTACAGTAGGAGTCACTCCACGTCACCCTCGTCGAAGGATCTCAAATTCTAGCGTCTCATCGCGGTATAGATTTGCTGAGTTGTTGTCGTTTGGTGCCGGAGTACAGACGTGGCCGTCTGACGCCGGCGTGCCAGGCCGATTTTTTTCCTTGCTCCTGCATGTTTTGTATCCAACTAAGAAAGCCTCCTCCTTCTTTATCTTTTACTTCTTTGAAGCTCGGTCTATTCTGATTCCCAAGGCCGTGTTCTAAGCATTTTTTTACTGCTGATGCTAATCTCTCTAAAGTTCTCCAACGAAGTCTCCTTTGTCTTTGCTTCCTTATATGTTTCAACCTCTGTTTATTGATCCCAAGGCAGTTTATTTGATACCAAGAAAACTTAAAAACGTATATAAACTATATGATACCCCGCATGTTGTTGCGGGAATATTTTGTAACATATCTCAATGTGATTCATTCATTGTATGAAACATATATGAAAGGATAAAACTGGAACTACATATACTTTATTATGTTTGATCACTATATAGTTGTAAAATGTTTATTAAATATAAATAGAATAATAGAATAGAAATTCACATGTTGAGACCAGTCTTTTTTCATGCAGGTTTCATGATGAAGTGGCATGCTTGCATGTTGCGAGACATATGATAATGAGTGTGGGATTTTTCTCGTGCATGTTGTGTGATGATGTGGCATGCTTGCATGTTGAGAGAAATAGTTAGTGGGGGCTAGCTATTTAGATATAAAAGATAAAAGATACCCCCCACGTTGTTGCCGGAATATTTTGTAACATATCTCAATGTGATTCATTTTATGAAACATATATAAAAGAATAAAACTGGAACTACATATAATTTATTATGTTTGATCACTATATAGTTGTAAATTTTTTATTAAATATAAATAGAATAATAGAATAGAAATTCGCATGTTGAGATATGTCTTTTTTCATGCATGTTTCATGATGAAGTGGCGTGTTTGCATGTTGCGAGACATATGGTAGTGAGTGTGTGCCTTTTCTCATGCATGTTGTGCGATAATGTGGCATGCTTGCATGTTGAAAGAAATAATTAATAAGGCTAGCTATTTAAATATAGAAGATTAATGAGACTACCTGTAGGGGACCGAAATGAGACTATTTAATAAACTAACCAATCCACTTTTGTCATTGCAAACTGAAACAAATTAGTTGGCTATCATCTTTATTTTTCTAGGAAATCACCTTTGTTTGTAAGACATAAGATCGTGAGTTTAACCTCTCACTAGGACAATTATTTTTGCCTCCTTCGATGAGCCAGGATTTCCCATTATTTTTGCCTCAGCCAGATGGGTCAGGATAGGTGAGCCGACTTCATGAGCCTAAACTCAGTCGCGCGACAATTCGTTTCATCGGACGTGCAAAGAAACGAGAGCGAGCGGATGGACGAAAATATGACGTACGAAAATTACGATGGTAAGAAATGCTTCTCCTTCTATTAATATGTATAAATTTTAAACCGTGGCGACACACAAAATAGTTAACTGATATTTTTATTAACAGAGAGAATCCACACGATGACCGATTTGGCCGTGTCGATTTTTTTATCGATTTGGCGGCATTCCGTGCTAAAACAAATGCAACATCCATTTATTTGTTTTAAATCATACATACTACCTCTGATTTATAATTAGTGTTGCAATTTTGAATTAACCCAGTTAAAAAATGTGACACCTATTTTGTATCGGAGGGAGTACTATTTTTCATGACAACGCTAATTTTTTATAGATGAATGATTATATTAAATAAATGAGGAAAAAAAGAGCGATGCGCGAATTACAACCCCAACGAGTCCGATCGCGCGAAGGCCAGCCCAATCCCGTGCCGATCGGGTCAGACCGCACCAGTTCGCCCGCACCCGCACGCACGGAGGCAACCCTTTCTCCCTCCTTCCTCCTGTGGCCTTGCCTGCATACGACGTACCACCCCCACCGCCCCGCGAGCATTCCACCGGTCCCTGATCTCCGGCGACGCCACTGCCTCCGGCAACCCAATACCGCAATATAGATCTTCGGTGGCCTCCTCCGGAGCCCCTCCTATTGCCAGGACCCACCACCTGTCTCTTCCAGGCTCATCCGTTGCAAACCCTAACCCTAGCTCCCGGTGCGGGCTGCGTAGGTGCGTCCCCTGCTACATCGAATGCCCGTCTCGGTACCCTTCTGTCTTGCGCCGTCGCCTAGGGTCGCAATTGAGGTGTTGAGTAGGCACCGTGCTGCGGGGGGAGACATGTTCGAGTGGCGTTACTGTGCTGTTGCTCTTGAATTGCGCTTCATTTGTGTTACGCATGGAGGAATGCCCGTGCTAGTCTTCCCTATGTATTCGGCAGTGTGTATGCAGTAGTCGTTGGCATGGGTGGGCTTGAACTGCGCCGTGGTTTGGGATGTTGGCACGGTGTGTCCCTCCAAGTGTGTGAGATGACGTGGAATATAGATGAAAATGTGATATTTGTTTTGCCCAGTTATCCAGGGCATGCACTGTGTATGAACGGATACTGGTCAGGATAGCCATCTGTTGTTATGTGTGCTTTGTTCGAATGCAAAAGGTTGTAATGTCGTTGCGCATGCTCGTTCCATTGGGCAGAGGATGACGCATGTCATATTTGGCTGGGCAATTATTGTGCTTATAAAAACCCTTAATTTGATTTTTAGTATGGATTGATTTTATTCTGGTTTACATGATCAATTATTTGTTCGCAGCTCTGTTTATTATTGTTTTCTGTAGTTATCTTGTTGTTTATGACGGTCTATCAGTTTACAGGTCAGGTTTTTATTGTGTCTTGCGAATTTGTGAGGAGGTCATGCTCGTTTGATGGCTTGGAGTTCTGAGAAAATGCGCTTGTAGTGATGTATGGGCAAAGCCTGCTTCTGTGGTCAAGTGGATACTGAGCCGTGCTCTATGGGAGGAATTGTTGAATGTGGTCTGAGCACTGACACAAAAACTTCCCCTCGCCGTGTGGCCATAGAGAAAGCTCAGGAGGAGCTGAGGTACATCTACCACCATGTTATTCTTCACTTTACGTTTTTGATGGATACCTGATACCTTTCTGTACACAAACTTCAGGCAGGAATATGATGTCCGTGAAGAACGGAGGAGGGAGCTTGAGTTTTTAGTTAAGGTACGTGCGAACTACATCATCATATGGTGTTGTCCATTTTCATTTTCCCCTGGTTTATTCACCTATCATGCAGGGAGGCAATCCCTTGGATTTCAAACTTGGACATGTAGTGTCGCTGAGTGTACAGTCCACTTCTGTCACAGATCAGATAGCCGAACAAAATGTGATGAGGTGATAATTAGTTCCTGATCTGTCATGTGATAACACTTACATTGTTATTGGTTGATTTAAGTCTTTAGTTCTTTCTTGTACTGCAGTGAAGCAAAAGGTAGTTTCACATTTGCTGCATCACCTCATGGAGATTCGTTTGGTAGTAGTGGCAGACCAGGAAGTTCATGTCGTGAAGCCAACACAGCTGATAATCTTATGCTTTTAGATGGAGATACCAGCAAAATAGGTAGGGAGAAACTTGTGAAACGTGGCACTAAAAGAAGTAACACACCTCAACCTGAGATGTCCTTTTGCAATGATGGCCAGAATAACACAAAAGAAGCTGAAGATTCTGGTCTGTTCCGCCATGGGGCAAAGAGCCAAGCGTATGCTCGACGCAGGTCAAAGTCAAGCAGGGAGAATGTAAATACTGTGCCTATTAGGTCTCCACCAGTTCCTCCTTTAAGTTCTCACCGGGAAGATACAAAAGGTGTAGTACAAGAAGCAAAAAATGATGATCATGGCGCCTCATCCAGTGCGGCTCCAATACCGAGAAGTTCAAATGGTAACGATATGTTGAATAATGCGCCAAATAATCAAATGGCAGTGAAGATGTGCAGTGTTCAAGCAATTCATGAAGGCAAGCAAGAAGAAAAACAGGAAATAACGAACAACCAACATGTTACTCTAGCTCCCGAGATCTCATCAAACAGCGTGTTTGATAATTCACAGCATGCTGGAGGTGGCCAGATGCCTAGTGCAGCTGCTTCTGCCGAATCTCCTCATGCTATTACAAAAGAAGCTTCTTCAAGGACAGCTTCTTTGCCATCTACACACAACGAAATCTTTAGAGAAGCACACACTCCTGAAAAGGCAGATAGCAGTTGCTCTGCCAAAAGAATGGTTTATGCTCATGCAGTTGATATCGAAAATGAGGCTTCTGTTCTGCAGCCAGCCATAGAAACTGCTAGATCTAATGAAAATGAAGTGGATCTAACTTGTACAGATGCCACCAAGACTACTGATGAGCATTCAGGTAAAAATGCTAATTTTGTATCAGTGAAGGTTGGTGAAAATTCTGATGAAGGCTTGAGTAACACAGTACCTGGTGATAACGACAACAAAAGAGATGACCAACTGGAAGGCCGTAGCAGCCCCACTGCTGTGGTTGACGGATGTGCTGTTGTACATCCAGAAGTCTGCACTGCTGTGAAAGATGAAATTGAAGTTTGTAATGACGTGGCTGACATGCAAAAGGATACAGGACGTCGTGCTACTTCTGACCACAACAAAGTGACTAAGGAGGCAGGTTCTGATTTGGATAGAAACAACAACTGTTCCAGTGCTTTGAGTGGCTCCGATAAGTTGGCTTCTGTTGATGTGCCCCCTGCTTCGCTCACAGAGGATATGCCTAATCCTGTGCTATCAACTAAATATTCTACATGTAATTTTGACAACGATGTTACAAAATGTAGCCGAAATGATGCAAGAGTTACGAAAAAGGAATGTGAAGATCCTATTATGATAAAGAAGGAATATGAAGATTCTATCCTTAGAAGGGCTCGGTTTATAGAGGTATGGCCATATAATGCTCTCCTTTTATGCCAGTATTCTTGTTACTGAAAACGAAGTCATTACTTGACAGCTGAACGTTAAGAGAGCTGGTGAACAAGCTATTTGCAATATTTCTTTGGAGAAGAAGCGGAAAAGTCACTGGGAATTTGTTCTGGAGGAGATGGCTTGGATGGCAAATGATTTCATGCAGGTACTTCTTCAACTGATCTTATTTTCTTCATTGCACTCATATGAGCTGTAAGATTTCTTATGTTGTTGTTTAACGTTGTTGTTACATACATGTAACCTAACTATATCCTATATAATAGGAGCGTCTGTGGAGAAGTACAGCTGCAGCCCAGATGTGCAACTGGATTGCTTCCAGTGGCCGAGCAGCATTTGAAGAAGCTATTGTTCACAGAAAGCAGAAATCTGCTGCTAGAATTCTGGCCAAGGGCATAATCAATTTTTGGCGTTCAGCTGAGACTTTACGAGCTACTAGTGGTGAGATTCCTAAAGCGTCACAAATAGAGAAATCAAAGGGGATTGAAGAAATGAAGCTTGCTGGCACCAAAGCAGAAAAAGAACTGGTATTAAAAATCAATAAAACATTAATCATTTATTTATATTTTCCATATTCGTTGATTCTGATGAGTATTACATGTAACGGCTAGGGTGGTTTTGGCTTTCTTGTAGCCTCAGAATGAAATAGCTACAAATGTTGCTTCATGTCATTTTTTTGAAGTGCATAAACTTTGTTGTAGACTTATTAGGCTTGATATGTTTGCAAGTTGCAACTGCAAGGTTGATGTGATTTATGGAATTTGAACAGGGTGATGAATCCTTTGAACAAGAGAAGCCTAGGTGGTCTCACCACTCTTATATTCAGAGTTACGCTCTTCGGTTTCTGGAGTTCAACTGTAATGTGTCTGAGTGTCTTTCATTAGCTGAAGCACCATCAACTCCAGACAGGCTAAATGATTTTGGCATTCTAAAAGTGCCAGATGAACTTTCAGAAGTAATCTATCTGGCTCTATGGTTTTGACAATTTCCTTCTTTCTTTACGTCCTTTTGCATTCCATCTCATTCTATATGATTTACTTAATAAAGCCTGGTACCATTTTTGTTAGTATGAGAAGAACATGCACAAATAACTTGCCTAAATATTGGTTAATGATACATTTCCTATCTTTCAGACAAATCTCTTTTATGAGGTAGCCCCTGGTGCAATGCACACATACAGAGAGTCTGTGGGGTGTATATCTGTTTATAATAAGGTAAGATGATACTTTCGGTACACCAAAGCAGCAATTATGCCCTTTTTCCATCTTGTGGGAGTTCTGTTAAAATGTGATTGGGGCTTTAACTATTTAGTGTTTTGTTGCTCAAACAAAATCTACTTAGTGTTTGTCCTGGCAAATATTTCAGTTGCTTCAGTCGTGGAGTGTACAAAATTCTTGCACATCTAAATTTAGTGTTCTGTTGCTTTCAAGAGATTAATTGGTGTTATGGGCTCAATGGACATTTGATATTACCAGTTGTCATTTCAATGTTAAATTACTAACAAGAACATTTATGCTATAAATTGAGGAATTACACATATAAGTCTCCATGTTTACTACTTGCATCATTCTATTTATTACTATATTCCAAAGTTAACTTCTTTTGTATCCATGTAAATTAACTATTTCTGTATTACAGAAATTTGTTAACACTGAACACAAGGAGGATTATGAGCCATCTACATGCGATTATGTTCCAGGTTTATATACCACTCCTTCTCAATACCTGTAACGTGATGCAATCTTCTTATCAACCTTTCATTTTTTTGTTTAGATTTACATAGGGAAAATGCATATGAAGATGATGAAGCCGAGGCATACACTTATTTATTGCCTGAAACATATGATGGTGGCTTGGCATCGAAATCGAGTCACAAGAAGAAACAACAGCAGAGGATGAATGGCAGAAGGCCGTATGATAATGGTGTTGATCTGCCTTATGATCCATGCTCGGAGAGCAAGCCAGGAAACCATCCATTTTTATCGAATAGTAAAAGACCTCCAGATTTCCTTTCCATTCCTACAAAACGCATACGGACAGCTGCTAGACAGCGAGTTGCAAGCCCATTCTCTGCTGGTGTTGCCGGAACCCCTCAGTTCACAAGTAAAACAGATGCCTCTAGTGGAGACACAAACTCCTGCCAAGATGATCAAAGTTCATTACAAGGCGGTTTTGTCCCCAGGAAGAATGCAGATATTGAATCCACTGTTGACTTTGACAGACAATTTATATATGATGGCAGTGAGGTGTCTACTAAGTCTAAAAAGAAGAAAAAGCCTAAGCACCCCGGGTACAAGGCACCACAAAGTGTGACCGAGTCCTATACCTTGATGTCTGGAAAGGTCAGATTCTCAATGCAATTCTCTTCATTGTTCTGTGAACTGTGGTTGGTAGAGAAAGTTTATTCTGCTTATGTTTCAGGCCATTGCCCATGATCCTAGGCCTCAGGTTGATTTGATTGCTCAATATGAGCAGGTATTATGTTTAGCTGTATGTGATTAAGCAGCCAACATTCTTACGGTCAATCCATTAGGTTGTGCTTGGTCAAACTGAATAATGATACTCCAGCAAGGAATACAATTCTTCCAAATAGCCCCGTAGTCATTTTGAAGCGGCTACACATACATGTTCTAGCAACAAACTAGTGAACATCATGCTAAAATGGTGTTTGAAGGCACGCAAGTGAACTATAGCATAACATAATTGATTGATTTCAGTCATCCTTTATGAGTTATGGAGTGTATTCTAGTTTGAGATTAAGAGAGTACTGTAGGGTGTAGTGAACCCTATGCAGCACTGTGAGCCTCCAAAGTTCAGTACCACCAAACATTTCTGAATAGAACTACAGTAAGCATGTAGTTTCTCTAATTTCTGGATACTGTCTCTTTCCTGTACCAGAAGGATTATTTGAAGAAAAGACAGGAGGCTAATCAGTTTGATTCAAATGGGAATACTGGTAACTTTTTTGTCTCTGCTTCAGACATCATATTTTTATCGGCATATAACATGAGAATTATTGGTTCTTATTTGAGGGGGCACGAGAATAACTTCTGACATGTTAGATGCTGATCTATTAACAGTGGTAAATGGTCAGCATGCTTCTAAGAAGACTAAACTGTTACATCAAGCGCCAGATATTTCATTAGAGGCTCTTACACCAGTTGGCCCACTGGCTTCTCTGGCAGCATCACAAATGAGTAACATGGTAAACCCGACGAAGATTATAAAGATCATCACTAATCGGGATCGTGGAAGAAAAAGTAAAGCACTGAAGGTATTCATATGTTTTGACATTTTGGTCGTATATATGTTTTGCACCTTTATCTGCATATAGCCATAGACACTGTTTTACTGTGCTGCGCCTTTTCCTTTACAAATGAAAACCATTTTTCTTTGCACATGCATTACTTTTCTTTGTTAGCAATTAAAACTATTTGAGTTTGAATTCATTATTTGCTGAAACCAAATTGATGTTAATAGTTTATGTACTTCTGGAAGGGGAGCCTTGGCGTAGTGGTAAAGCTGCTTACAGAAATGTAGGGAAAGGCTGCGTACAATAGACCCAAAGTGGTCGGACCCTTCCCCGGACCCTGCGCAAGCGGGAGCTACATGCACCGGGCTGCCCCCTTTTTTTTAGTTATGTACTTCTGATTGTAGTACTATCAATTAGATAACTAAGTTCTCTTGTGTAACTGAATGGACTGCTCAATTACCCAGGAAGCTTTTCCTTCTCATTGGTTGCTGAACTGCAGTATGCGCTTCCTTATGTCACAACTAGGGCTGGGAACTAACTGAGTTCAAGAAAAGACAGACATCCCAGGAAGCTTTTCCTTCTCATTGGTTGCTGAACTGTAATGCGCTTCCTTATGTCACAACTAGAGCTGGGAACTAACTGAGTTCAAGAAAAGACAGCCAGGCTTATTATGAGCTTGCCTCATTTTACATTCTGGGCTTCTGGCTTGATGAAGTTCTCCAGCGTGAATAGAGGGATGATTGTTAACCTTTTGTGCTGCTTGAATTGGCTCAGTAGTATGTTTAGGATTTTCACCTTTAAATTTAGCATATTCATCATTTGTGCTCCCAGCCTGAGCAAAGGTCAGTTGAGATCAAAATTAGCACAAATTTGATTTCATGCTCAATTAAACTAGAAATGAGCTCAGTCTGACCTGACCCTTGTTTCTAATGTTTACCAACTACTTTCTGTTTCAGCCAAGAAATGAGCTCAGCCTGTGCCAATTTTTTTATTTCTAATGTTTTCTGTTTCAGCCAAGATTATTGTCTAGTATGCAAGCACAGCCGTCTATGGCATTTTTGCTTACCAACTACTTTCTGAAATATTGATCTGTTGGTCAGATCGCTGCTGTCGACTCCACATTGAGCCAAAACTTAGCTGATCCTTAGCCTCATGTTTTTCCAGCCTAACTGTTTTAGTTGAGCCAAGATATTTATTTATCATGCCAACACCTCAGCTCTGTCATTTTGCTCATCAACTACTTACTGAAATGTTGATCTCTTTTTCAGATGACTACTGGCCACTCCAGTCCTGGAAGTCCATGGTCAAATTTCGAGGATCAGGTTATTCTATGTTTGAAATTACTTGATCTTGCAACATTTTGCGGAAAACTGCTAACATCTTAAAAAAAAACCAGGCTCTTGTGGTGCTTGTACATGATATGGGTCAAAACTGGGAACTAGTGAGCGACGCACTGAATAGCATTGTCCAACTGAAGGTAATTATGTTATTTAGGCAATATCTAACTCATGTTGTTTCCATTTTCCTTTTCTAGCATTTACTTATGATTGATTGACGTTAATTCTTTTTAGAAATGCTGAACATTACTACTTTCTTCCTTGTATGTGGATGAAATTTTTCACCATATTCTGGTGGCTTTAAAACATTGGTCATCAATTTCTTACTTAATGCCTTAATGGTGGACTCTTCCATCCCGACATTTGCAGTGTATATATAGAAGGCCTGATGAATGTAAGGACCGTCACAAGCTTCTGACGGATAGAAGTTCTGGTGATGGCGCTGACAGCGCAGATGACTCAGGCTCATCTCAACACTATCAATCCACATTACCTGGCATTCCGAAGGTATGCTCTCTCATTTATGTTATACCTATCCTCCGTTCCAAATTAGTGTCGCTGGTTTAGTACAGAAGTTGTACTAAATCAGCGACACTTAATTTGGAACGGAGGGAGTAGCTTTTTTACGGAAATGATATTAACTGCTAGATCCTTGATCTAGTGGCTATAGGATTTCTGTAAATCTGCTCAGCTTTTATTGATCGCTATAAATTTCACGAATAAGGCCACCTTTTCTTGTCCAATAAGCTGCACGGAGATGCACACAAAATGTCATTTCTTCAACAATTAACACTATGAATCCCTCGTGTGAATATCAGGGCAGCGCCAGACAGCTGTTTCAGCGCCTTCAAGGACCGTTTGAGGAAGAGACTCTTAAGACACATTTTGAGAAAATAATATTCCTTGGGCAGAAATTGCATCCATGTCGCAGAAAGGTTAGTATTATCTTCCTTTGAAAACCTCACACTGACTTGATTTTGCGTGATGCATAGCTGCCATTTTCCTTCCTCGTAGTAGCCATGTTTCCTTTTCCTGGTAATTTTGCTATGCTGTTTTATGCCTTCCTTACTGTCTATAAGGACAATAATCTGCTGCTGTTGGATATGCAGAGAATGCTGATCCTCATTTTAGGTTTGTGAAGATTGGCTATCCTCTCCCCATTTACTTTTGATATATACCCCTAGACGCTCTGTGGAGTTGAGTCAAAATGGCCCCATACTTTCACGAGTCTGGGGCTTTGCCACGCAGGCTCACACGAGCCAGGTTTTTCTCTTTCCAAAATGGGCATCACTCACGTAGACGCTCGAGACTTTGAGTATTATGCACATTTATAAGATCCCTTGCCTGTGTAAAATGAACAAAATTTTGGGGAAAAAGTTGCCATTACAGAACTTATTCTTTTTCCGGTTCAGCCACAAGTGCAATAGTTGCTTAATAATTTTCCTCTGTGATTTGTTTTCTGATTCTGACTGATATAAGGATTATTTCTGGGCAGGACTAGGTTTGCCGAGTCTCACTTTATAGTTTTCTGTACCTAAACTGGCCACCAAATTTGTGCGGAATCTGGTGACCACTGGATCCTGATCTTAAGTAAACTACATAGTTTACTCACCTTTTTCCCTGATCATTTTTGGAAGAACATCAAGTATAAATATAAATTGACGATATTGAGCCGTTTCTTGATTAGGTTTCGCTAGGTTGAAGCAATGTATTTTCACTTGAAACCACATAACAGTTGTTTGCATGTCACACCCTGATACGCCATAGGGGTATGGCAATTTGGGGGTACAGTGATCACGATATGATATTTCCTCCAAACAGGAAACGTATGCATGCTTTTCAATGTAAATGTAATTCCTGATTAAACCTTGCTACTTGGGTTGGTCTGATAATCTTTCTGATGTTTCCTTCCAATTTGCTGTAATTTTTGTGTTATTTTGTTTATCGTGCTCATTGAGTATTATCAATATTTGCTAGCTGACATGATTCTCTTCTCTGTCTGTCCTTTATGTGTGTATTCATTTTTGGTCATTAAGGGGGAAATGCAGGAGCTTAAGCCAATAAATCCACTTCATACTTCTCATGTTCTTGCACTTTCTCAAGTGTGCACAAGCAACTTCTCTGGTGGCATTTTGACGTATGTGCATACAAACCTTTTTAGATGTTTAATTGGCGCCCCCCCCCCCCCCCCCCCCCCCTATATTATTCAGTGTATTCTTATCTATCCAGCTACTGCTGGTCATTTTGTGTTCTATGCTTCTTTCTAATTCAAAACATTTATAGGCCACTTGATCTTTGTGACACAATAACTTCAATTCCGGATGCACTTCCCGTTGGTTACCCGGGATCACATACAAATGTGTTAACGCTTCCGAACCATCACGGTTCAATTAGTCCTGCTCTTCCAACTTCAAATGTGAACCCAAGGTTATCAGGTTCTCCTGGTATGGTACTAGGAAGCAGTTTGCCGTCACCTTCAACATTGAATGCCCCGTCTAGGTAAATGACCCTGTTGTCCTCTCTAGCTGATATTGAATAAATTTGTCTTTTAATGTTTGTTTCTGCATGTATGCTCAAAGGTATGGTGTGCCTAGACCTACCTCTTTACAGGGCGACGAACAACAAAGAATTCAGTATACTCATATGGTTAATGGCAGAAATATTCAGCAGCCTGGAGTTTCTGTTCCTGGTGTGTTGCCCGCTGGAGTTGATCGTGGTGTTCGAATGATGCCTGGTGCTAATGGTATGGGAATGATGACTGGACTTGCTCGATGTGCACCTGTTGCAAGGCCGGGTTTCCCAAGGATTGGTTCCCCAGGAATGCGAAATATGGTTTCATCTGGAAACATGCTATCCAGTGGTCAAGGCATGCAAAACTCGGTAAATCTTCACCCTGGTTCTGTACCTGGCCCTGGAAATACGATGTTGAGGCCACGTGATCCGATGCAGATGCTTCGGGTACGCATCCCCTTTCATATTGTATTATGAGATGTAAATTTCAGTGTATCTCCTTTTTGCACTGACCGGTTTAGTAGAAGCACTTTAGTAGAAAGTACTATGCATGCCATCTGTCTTTCCTTCTTGCTAAAATGATGTACTGGTTAACTGATGATCCTTAACAACTGTCTGGTCATACACGTCATCTCTGACAGTGCCAATATAAACAAAACAGTGTTTTTCCAACATTTACTGCCAAGACTGGTTGGTTACCATATAGGCCAATACTTGTCCCAGACAACCCGCAGCAAATGTTTGCTGGTTGTTTTCTGAGCAGGCCGTATTACCTTTCCATCTGGAGAGAAGCCCACAGACTTTATGGGTATTGACACTTGCTCTTTTAAGTGATGCTAAAACCACTTTCACCCTGCTCCCGCCTTGCCCTACTATATATCTAAGAATGACAAACCAGCTTTTAAGTTATGCTAAAACCACTTTCACCCTGCTCCTTCCTTGGCCTCCTATATGTCTAAGAATGACAAACCAGCTACTGTTGTGATTGCTGGTCAACAATGAGATAACTACCATGCTGCCGATATCCAGACAGCATGGCAGCGAGGGATTGGGTAGACATAGATTGAGACTAGAGAATAATTTTGGGTGAGATCATATTGGTTATTCTTGCTTGATTTCCAAACCTTACATGACCTGCACATTTATAATACCTCCCAACTTGACACCTAGGGTGTTGTACTCTAACTAGGAACCCACTAATATGAGTCTCTGAATCCATACTTACCTAATCCTTGCTGTTCAGAATTAAGCATTCCTAATTCTGTCTCTAACTCATCTTTCCCAGTTCAAGTCGGATCCTTCCTGAACTCTTCCCTAGCCGACTCCTTGAATCTCATTGGGCGTATCTTTCTGTACGTAACTCACATACAAGTTGCACACCTTGCCGGCCGACCGGTTGGCCACAATACATCTGATGCTGCTTTGAGGCCAACGTACTAATGTCCACAATGCACCCCTCCTGGACAAGCAGCTTGTCCCCAAGCTGCAGGCTAGCGACCATGGTTTCGTTTCTCCCAGAAGTCCATGTCTTGGCACCATTGCTGCTACTGCTGCAGAATCACACGTCACATCTGTACACAATGCTGTTGCTGCTGCCGGAGCTACTGCTGTAGGCCTTGCTCCGTAGCAACATCGTGGTCACTCCTGGTTCTTTTGGGCATGTTGCTGCTGCTCCTATTGTGTCGATCTCTATCATTGTTGTGCCTGGCTGCACTGCCGCAGCTCCTCCGACAGTGCTTCTAGCTTCTTCTCGCGCTTGCTCTTTGTGTATCGAGCTTTGCTGCTACGTCCGCCAGAGTTGCTATAGTTGTCTGCTCTGCTGTCGTTTGTATCATAGTTTTTTAAAACCAGACTGGACTGCTGGTCTGACCGGAAAAAAACAGAACCGGTGACCCTGTCGGTTTTTTAAGCTCCATGGACCGTCCCCGCCTACCATGGTGGAGATAGCTAGACAGCCTGGCTCTGAGGGATTGGGTACACATAGGTTGACACCCAGGGTGTTGTACTCTTAACTAGGAACCCACTAATACGAGTATCTGAATCCATACTTGCCCAATCCTTGCTGTTCTGAATTAAACATTCCCAATCCTGTCTCCAGCTCATCTTTCCAAGTTCAAGTCGGTCCCTTCCTGCACATATCAATTGTACACCTTGCCAGCTGTCTGTCTGTAATACATCTGATGCTGCTTTAAGGCAATGTACTAATGTCCACAACAGCTACATATTATTGTTCAATTTTCATCGACTACTATGAATGAACCAAAAGATTGTATTCTGGTATACAAAAAGTGATTCCTGGATGTGCGTTTCAAGATGGTGCGTTAGAAGTTTGTGAAGGATATCACA
Source organism: Triticum monococcum (assembly GCA_034509565.1). Lineage (NCBI taxonomy): Eukaryota > Viridiplantae > Streptophyta > Magnoliopsida > Poales > Poaceae > Triticum > Triticum monococcum. The sequence continues at coordinate 377,363,034 of CM067843.1, read as the reverse complement.
GCTAGAGAGTAAGATACTATTGGTTCATTACAATGTGATTCATTTAGCAACTTGCATCTCTTGCATCTCTTATTCTTTTGGTATGACCCAGTTAGTGATGTTTGCTTGACCTGGTGTACTTGTGGTATCAAATTTAACTTAATAAAAAAAGCTAAGATTAAATATAGGAGTAACTCCTTTTCTTTTGAGGTACGGCATTGCTGATGCTACACCTCTGTTTCTTGTAGCCTGGCCAGAATTCGGAAGAGCACAGACAAATGATGGTGCAGGAGTTTCAGATGCAAGTTCCACAGGGGAATAGCCAGGCTATCCATTTCAGTGGCACACCATTTCCCCATGCCGGAACATCTTCACCTGTTCAGTCATTTCCTGTTCAGCAGTCCCAACCACATCAGATGCCACAACAGGCACACATGTTTGGAAATACGCAGCACTCTCATATTCGAGGGGCAAACCAGTCAAGCCCACAGCATCAGGCTTATGCACGGTTAGCTAAAGAGAGACACATTCAACAATCCATGATGTCCCAACAACAGCACCCACTTTCTGCAGCTAGTGCAGTGCCAACTGTGCAGAATGGTTCACAAACGCAGCCACAATCTGCTGTCAATGCTGTCCCATCTTCACAATCGCAGCATAAGAAGCAGCACCCGACGCAACATCCACAAGATAGCTCAGTTCCTCCCAATCAGCCTGCCAATAGTACATCACATAAGCAGAAGAAGCAACAGGCTCAGCAGCAGTCAAGACAAAACCAACAGCAACGGCATCAAGGTAGCCAGCAAGCTAAGCTAGTGAAGAGCTTAGGCCGAGGGAATATGACGCAGCAGAATCCTTCAGTTGATGGTACTCAACTCAGCGGCATTCCTGCAACCTCAAAAAACCAAGTCTCTGATACAAATATGATGCAGCAGGCCCCAGCGTATTTTACTGGTAATAAGGGATTGATTCCATCAGTGCCTCAGCCTGGGAATCAACCAAAAATGTATGCTTCTCATACGCCACAGTCACCAATACAATCATCAGATATTGGTAATCAAGGTTCAATACAGGGTTCTCCCAACCAGACCTTGTTAGCTTCCCAACAAGCTCCAGTTCATTCATCATCGCAATTGGCTACACAACAGCAGCAACAACAGCGGCACATGAATCCATCACATAATAATATCCAAAGATTGATAATGCAACAAAACCGCCATATGAACAGCGATGTTAGGATCGAGTTGCCTGTTGATCAAGTCAATCAGGTAATTCCGTCTACATCAGTTGCAAGGAGTACAGACTCAGGTAGCCCAGGTGTTTCATCTATACAACATCGGAAACAGGATTCATCTCAAGATCCAACTGCTGTTGCCTCTACCTCGCAGCTAGCTAGCTCGCCTCAAGATAGCTTTGTTGGAAATGAAGCTTTCTTGTCAGCACCTAACCAAGGCATGCTGCAAAGGCAAATGTCAGGGGGTGTTCCTATACATGGAAATGTTATTGGCACCCAGCGGCAGCAACAGCAGGCTCGGCTGCAACTTCAAACTCAGCAGCAGCAGCAGCAGCAGAGACCTGATGTTCAAGGCTTATATGCTCATCCTTCAAATTCGGGAGCAGGATGATGATATAATCACTCCAGGTTGATATCTTCTGCAGAACATTGCTTTCTGTTGTAAAGTTACTGTACAGGTATCCCCTCCTACCTTAAGTTATTCCTTGGTGTTTGTGTGAGTGCGATGCAAGATATTTTTGTCAAATCCTTAGCATGTTTGATTCCTTCAATGCATGCACATGTCATCAAGATGCTTTTTTGTGAACTGCACAATAAGTTTTATCAACCATTATGGAACTGATAACACTCGCACTTTATTTCTCTTCTAGCTATTATTTTTCTGCTATTGGAATTTGGGGAATTGACATGTAATAGGTCTAGGCAAGTACACAAATCCAGCTTAAGGCCCAGTTCTTTTGGGTGATTCTCCCAGAATCTTGAGAATCGGACCTCTCCCAACTTCTCTCAGAATTTTGAACCCATATTCTTTTGACAATCCTAGCTAGTTAGGATGAAAACAGCTAGGATTGTCAAAAAAAATATAGGTTCATGATTCTGGGAGAAGGTGAGTGAAGGTTCGATTCTCAAGATTCTGGGAGAATCGGCCAAAAGAACTGGACCTAAACAGTTACGTTTGGTGCTGCATTACGTCAATTATTATGCAGTTTGCCTAATATAGCTAGTTAGTTAAGTTGTGCTTTTGGCCGACACCTTTGAAAAATAATCCAGTGACAGAATTTGTTCATAAATTTGAAGGAATATGCACATATAACTTGACTGTTTTTTTTAATCTGGATAGCAAGGGCCAAGTTAATTATGTTAGTGGACTTGAATCTTGAATATAAAACATGCTAATGCTGTTGCAGTGACATCTTCAAGTTGACTGAGTATTTTCATCGCAAGCTTATCTCAGTAAGCGATTGTCAGTATTTACTTCAATTTTCCAATTTTGTGCCTTGTTGCTAGGTCTTACGTACCGTGGAAGCCGCTCAGATGATAGCGCACCGCATCCCCTAACTCTGAAGCTAATTGTAGTTACCTCAATGTCAGGTAGATAATTGTTTCTGTTCCATTTTGGCACCACCTTACAAGCAGCTTGGTTCTAGATTGCTGGAGATAGCTCTTGTAACAGCGAATTCCTTTTGTTGTTGAATTCTAACTCTAATTTGGGCCCAGCTGTATATTTGTCTACGGGGTCCATGTTGGTAGAAACAGTCTTCTTTTGTATAAGCCTGTGCATTTAGCTCACAAGTTAGTGAATGCAAAAGTCTTCCTTCGGCGTGGACGTCTTCATCCCCATATCCAGAAGTTCTAACTCGCAAGCCCTTCTTGCAACATGGTCAGCTGTGGATGACTTGGTTCTCTTTGAGAATCCATCCATTGGGAAGCCTTGCAAGTTTGATGTGGCAGGCTTGGTTTCTTTTGTGCCGGTGAAGTATGTTCTACTTTCCTTGCGAGTAGTTGGGATGGCCTTTTGTAGCAAAGTTAAGATGATTAGTTAATAAGAAGAAAGGTGTGCACACGAAAGGTGTACACGTATTATTGGGTTTGAAACAAACAGCTGTTTACGTATTGGTGACCGGCGGTGTTGATTTATCTTTTCTAACACTAGATGCCCGTTGCACCGATGACACAAGAAGCCAATTAGAACAATGTATTATGTGGGTATTCTAGGGCAAGTGAGAGAAAGCAAGATAAGATTATCGGTGTTTATTGTATTTTCCCAACTTTCTGTTTTATAGAGTTCATCTAAAAAAAGGGCCCTGATTCGTGTCACATGTGTGACACGAAGCAATTCCACCCATATGTGTAGGCTGAAGTAGGTCGGCGGGCAAAATGCTTTTCTAACCACCTGTTGTGACATGTCAGCCTTTTCGTTCTTTTCATATTTGAATGTAAATTGAGACAAAAACAGATGATGCTAGCAGAATTTTTTTGGGGTTTCCAAACTTTAAAATGTTTTATCTCTTAAATGAAAAATCTGATTAAAAATCTGTTTTCATCACTAAATTTGTCATGATGAGGACTTTGAAACTAGATCCCATATCGATATGTTTTGATGATATTTTTTAGCGGTCAAAATTTGCCATGTCTATTGCACATAAATTACTATGGTGTCTACACAGAAGTTGGCATGGTATGTATTCAACTACTTTTTCTTCTATGCTTAAAGTAATTTTTGACATGTTATAATAAAGGGAATTAAAAAACTAAACTTGTCATGTAGAGTTACTAAAATTTGCCATTGTCCATGAAATATTTTTGGCATGGTTCATAATTAGAAAGAAATCCGTCATCAATTATATTTTAAAAATGCATAGGCAATAACTCAAATTTGCCATGAACCAGAAACTAAAATTGCCATGGTGAATTACTTAAATTTGCCATTATACATGCATTAAAATTTGCCATCAAAATACTAGAATCGCCATGGTCAAAATACTAAAATTGCCATGATCTATAAACTAAAATTGTCATGATGAATTACTAAAAATTGTCATGATCCATGAATTAAATTTATTGTGGTTAATTACTAAAAATTGCCATGGTCAACTAATAAAATTTGTCGTGCAAGGTAGTTGAAATACATGATAGCTTTAAATCTAGAAAAAAAATGAAACACATCACGGCAACTTTAGTGTAACATCATGGCAATTTTTGGCCTAAAAAAATATCAAAATATATCAATATGGGATCTAGTTTTTAATGATGAAAGCGGGTTTTTAATTTAAAAGCACGTTTGGACCATGTTGCTTCGTGTCACACGTATGACACTTGCCATTTAGGAAAATATTTTTTTTCCTATTTTTACTAACGAGGTGAAGGTCCATACTACTCCCAAATTTCCGTTTTACAGGGTTCATCTCTATTTATTTTTCTGTTTGGTTAGTCTCAATTTTACTACTCCCTCTGTTTTTATTTACTCTGCATATTAGAGTTGACTGAAGTCAAACTTTGTAAAATTTGACCAAGTTTATAGAAAACAATATAAACATTTATCATAATAAGTATATACAATGTGAGAGTACATTCAATAATAAATCTAATGTTGTTGATTTGTTATTGTATATCTTAATATTTTTGTTTATAAGCTTGGTCAAAATTTATAAAGCTTGACTTTGACCAAAGCTAATATGCGAACTAAATAAAAACGGAGGGAGTACTTACCATTGCATGTTCAGTGAGCGCACAATTTACTTTTGCTAACTATGAAATTTATTCCGTCACTTATTATCTATCTTGGTTGAAAAGATTTTTAAACTAAGTCTTATAAACAGAAAATAAGGGAGTATTTACAGTAACTAGATGACCCAGAGACCAACTACAATCTCCTTCGCTATATGAAATATAAAAGGGAAGTCAAGTGAACTATTTTAAGAGACCAACTGATCAACTATAATTTAGAAGTTAAATGAACTATTTGAAACATAAAATAAAAATTAAATGAACAAACCGCCTTAGTCTCTTTGGAAACTGGGGCAAAAGAGATCAAATCGTAATCGCAAAGCCTCGTGCTTTTTCAAAGACAATTCTGCGACCCTGCATTAGGTACCAACTACAACTTAGAATTTAAATGAACTATTTGAAACATAAAATAGAAGTTAAACAAATTGTTTAGCCTACAAAAATGGTTTAGAGTGAATAATTATGTTCATACCTCGTTTTTATTTGTCCATGAGGTCTGACCTTTATCCGCTTTAGGCTAGTCATAGTGGGAGTAACTTAGATAGTAACATAGCATATTTTAAAATTTTTTTGCTTACGTGGCAAGTAGTTAATGAGAGGTGGTAACATAATATGTTATTGTAACATAGCATTTCCCGAGATAAGATGAGTTTATAAGTTAATAAATGAAGCCATCTATGATACTACTATTATATTATTTTGCATTATGAAGATAGTAATTTAGACTAGTGTCATATGCATGACACTAGTTTAAGTTACTCCCCACTATGACCAGCCTTACACCCTAGTGATCGTTCCTATTTACGTGTACATGTCGTGCCTCGAAAAGTTACCTGTTATAGAAGACCCTACATTTGGGAGAACAATAATTACTTGATATTTTCAATGAAAGATCACCATAATAAAAAAACTACCACACAATCAAAAAGGTGCATAAAAAGGGATAAACATTTGTGTGAGCGACTCTTTAGACAGCTGGCTAGGAGACTCATCGGCCGAACGGGCGCCCGCACGGCAAGCTGGAGCCCGACGGGCTGAATAGGACCGCATGACCAACTGAACGGGCCTCCACACAAGCGGCTCAACTGCCCTTCAAACAACCAAGTGGCCGCATAGCCCGTGAACGGTGCACGCATGTAGCCACATGTGGCCAATGAAATAACCCGCAACAAGCCCCACGCGCGGATGCCGACAGACGGGCCATTATCATCAACTTAACAACGATAAGTTTAGAACGGAGCTAACGCACTTGTGTAATCGAGCCAAGAAACCGACATTCTATAGGCCTGACCAATGGTAATGAGCAGGACTTCCCAGTGTTTACTTTTATGCCAATATTCTTCTTGTAGTTTACTTCCAATGTCTCTCCTACTTACAGCAGAAACACACTATCGGATCTCGGATTCTGGTAAAACCCTCAAGGTTCGAACCCTAGGGTGCGCACATATCTCCCCTATGTAACGCCTCGAGACTGTTGCGCTAGGTGTTTTCCAGTTATTCGCTGTTGTTGCCTTATCATTCGCTTGCGTGTTGCATCTTGCCATGTCATCATGTGCATTGCATCATCATGTTTTCAAAATTTGCATCCGTCCGAGTTCCCCAGTTCTCTTCGTTGTCCGTTTTGAGCCCAGGCACACTCGCACGCGCCCGCGGCACGTCCGAAATAGTATTTTACAAGTGGCCGAAGAATGTTCTCGAAATGGGTTGAAAGTCGGCGTGCGGTCTTATTTTAGTGTAGGTAGACCGTCTGTCAAGTTTCGTCGCATTCGGAGCTCATTTGATAGCCCAACCGTTAAACATATAGCGGCACTTTAGCCGTCTTTTCGTCGGACGTTTTCGGTCTCCGGAAACCTTGCTGGGCTGCATTTCCGTCTCTCTTCTCAGCCTGAGACCTCTCCCACACAACCCACAAACCCCACCTAGTTCCCTCTCTGTCTGGAACCGCACGATCATGATCGAAGGCTCCGAAACGCTCCAGAAACCCCCTAGACCCAAACCCTAGCAAAACCTTATAGACCCCCTAGTCAATTTTCGGACTAATCCTAGTCTAAAAAAACCTACCCCTAGCCTCCCCTAACCCTCAGCCGCCGCCACCTGCCATCTCTGCCTCGTTTCCGGCCAAGTCCTCCGCCACCACTTGTCGTGCATCCATTAGCCCCGCCGCCACCTGACCGTGCCCTTCTCCAACCCACGCGTGCCACATCGCCCTGCCTCCCCGTCCCACCGCCGAGGGCCCGCCAAAGCCCAGTTCGGGCCCTAAAAGCCCATGGGCGCCCGAACCGTGCCATCGCCCCGCTCGCCTGAGTGATCCAGATCGGGAGAGGAGTTCCCGATCCAGATCGAACCCCGCCGTCGCCGCCTCTGCGCTGCTGCCTCGCCGGACCCCAGCACCCTCGCCACCGACGACATCCACCATCAGGCGAGCCCCGCCGCCGCGTTGGCTCTCTCTCCCGCTCATCTTGCTGTTCCTCTACAGGATGTCATGGCCGGCCTCTTCCTTCGATCCGGCGCGGCCATGGAGCTCGCTGCTCCATCCTCCATCGTCCTTGCCCGGATCCGACCCTCGGCAACTGGATCCATGCATTCCCTGTACGGATCTCGCCGTCTCGGCCTCCTCCCCCGACACCTGGGCCTTGTCGTCCCCTGCCATGGCCGCCCCCTTCCCCTGCTCGTGCGGGAGGGCGAGGGGCACGGCGAGTGGCCTCCCCGCTCGCTCGCGTGGCCCGGCCCATCTCCAGCGCGTGGACGGCCCAGCAACCGGCCTGCCCGGCCTCCTCCACCGACCGGCCTGCCCGGCCTCCTCCACCGACCGGCCCATAAGGCCTGGTGAGCAGCTCCCTTGAGCTTCCCTGTGCACTTCCGGGCCCGTCAGTTTCAGCCCAGTCCTTGTTTTTTCTGCCAAACGAATTTGTCTATTTTCTAGAGAACTGCAGTTTTACAGTTTAGCCCTTGCACTTCATGCATATAGTAACTCACAAACCGTGCATCACATGTAAACAATTTATATATGTAAAATGACTAGAATTTCATCTAGTTTCATAATATCCAACTTTCATGCATGTTTAAAATGTTTAAACTTGATGTTTGTTTAATTTGCTTAAATGCCATGCTAAAATGCTTTATTTCATAACTAATTAACCGTAACTCGGTTTGTAATAAAATTTATATGAAAATGAGGTAGAAAAATGCCTAGTTTAACTTGGTGCACTAATCTTGCATGTTTAACAACTCTGAAATATGGTTTAGGGCAGAACAGTACCAAATCCATAATTTGCACATGAGGATTTTTACGGACTTATTACTTGTTGTTCCGGCCTCATTTAAACTTGTCTAGATAGGTAGTTTTCATATGCTTCACCCCTTGCCATGTTTAATAACATTTAATATTGTTGGGTACATAAACGGGAGAGAACTAAATGTTTGAATGTGGTGTTTTGTCAATATGCAACTCGTTGCATATTGAGCTCCACTTAATTTGTAGTATTGTTTGTTGCACTTTGCCATGCCATGCCTCATTAAACCGGGCATGCATCATACTTGGTTGCGCATCATGCCATGTTTATACGATGGTTGTTTACTATGTTGCTTGTTTCTTTCCAGGTTGCTTCCCTCGTTAGCTTCGGTTTCGTTTCGGAGTTGTGAGGATCCATTCGACTACGTCCGTTTGTCTTCTTCATGGACTCGTTCTTCTTCCTTGCGGGATTTCAGGCAAGATGACCATACCTTCGAAATCACTTCTATCTTTGCTTGTTAGTTGTTCGTTCTATCGCTATGTCGCGCTACCTATCACTTGTTATATCATGCCTCCCATATTGCCATGTCAAGCCTCTAACCCACCTTCCCAGCAAACCGTTGTTTGGCTATGTTACCGCTTTTGCTCAGCCCCTCTTATAGCGTTGCTAGTTGCAGGTGAAGTTGAAGTTTGTTCCATGTTGGAACATGGATATGTTGGGATATCACAATATCTCTTACTTAATTAATGCATCTATATACTTGGTAAAGGGTGGAAGGCTCGGCCTTATGCCTGGTGTTTTGTTCCACTCTTGCCGCCCTAGTTTCCGTCATACCGGTATTATGTTCCTTGATTTTGCGTTCCTTACACGGTTGGGTGTTATGGGAACCCCTTGACAGTTCGCTTCGAATAAAACTCCTCCAGCAAGGCCCAACCTTGGTTTTACATTTGCCTAACAACCTATACCTTTCCCTTGGGTCGGCCAACCCGAGGGTCATCTTTATTTTAACCCCCCCGGGCCAGTGCTTCTCTAAGTGTTAGTCCGAACCGAGTAGACTGCGGGGCCACCTCGGGGAAACTTGAGGTTTGGTTTTACTCGTAGGATGTCTCATCCGGTGTTGCCCTGAGAACGAGATATGTGCAGCTCCTATCGGGATTGTCGGCAAATCGAGCGGCTTTGCTGGTCTTGTGTTACCATTGTCGAAATGTCTTGTAACTTGGAATTCCGAGACGGATCGGCCGGGAGAAGGAATATCCTTTGTTAACCGTGAGAGCTTGTGATGGGCTAAGTTGGGACACCCCTGCAGGGTATAAACTTCGAGAGCCGTCCCCGCGGTTTTGTGGCATATGGGAATTTGTTAATGTCCGGTTGTAGAGAACTTGACACTTGACTTAATTAAAATGCATCAACCGCGTGTATAGCCATGATGGTCTCTTTTCGGCGGAGTCCGAGAAGTGAACACGGTTCTTGTGTTATGATTGTGCGTAAGTAGTTTCAGGATCACTTCTTGATCACTTCTAGCTTCACGACCGTTGCGTTGCTTATCATCTCGCTCTTATTTGCGTATGTTAGCCACCATATTTGCTTAGTGCTTGCTGCAGCTCCACCTCATTACCTTTCCCTACCCATAAGCTTAAATAGTCTTGATCTCGCGGGTGTGAGATTGCTGAGTCCACGTGGCTCACAGATACTTCCAAACAGTTGCAGGTGCCGATGATACCCGTGCAGGTGACGCAACTGAGCTCAAGTGGGAGGTCGATGAAGATCTTGACCGTTGTTTCGTGTCCTTTCCGGTTGATCAGTAGTGGTGCCCAGTTGGCACGATCGGGGATCTGGCATTTGGGGTTGTCTTCTTTTATTTTGGTTCCGTAGTCGGACCTTGACTGTACTCTGGATGATGTATGTTTAACTTGTTATTTGTGTGAAGTGGCGATTGTAAGCCAACTCTTTATCCCTTTCTTATTCAGTACATGGGATTGTGTGAAGATTACCTCACTTGCGACTAAACCACCATGCGGTTATGCCTCTAAGTCGTGCCTTGACACGTGGGAGATATAGCCGCATCGTGGGTGTTACACCCTACCAACTGACGCCCTCAACCTCGCCATGATCTCAAAGGCAAGATCGGCGAACTCGCAACACAAGAGACACAAGATTTATACTGGTTTGGGCCACCGTTGTGGTGTAATACCCTACTCCAGTGTGGTGTGGTGGATTGCCTCTCGAGCTGAGGATGAACGGTACAAGGGGAAGAACAGCCTCCTAAGGTGAGGTGTTCTTTTGCTTGGTGGGTGTGAGCATGGGTTGGATCTAGTCCAAGATGAGATGGCTGAGGCTCCGTTGCCTCCTACTGTGGTGGCTAATCCTATTTATAGAGGCTCTGGTCCTCTCCCCAAATATTGAGCGGGAAGGGATGCCACAACGGCCAATTTGAAAGGGGACAGCTAGTACAACTTATCCTGACAAAAGAAGTCTTCGCCTGCCAAAGGCTCTGGTGGTGACGCCGCCTTGGGATCCATGGTGACCTCCGTCTTGCCGTCCTGCTGGTCTTGGTCTCGTTGCACCGATATGGAAACCTTTGCTTGACGCCTCGGTACTCCTCGCCTGCGCTTGCCTCCTTAGCACCAAAGAGGAAACAAGGACACTGTGCGTGTTGGTGCCCGCCTGGTCTCGATCATCATGGCTCACGTCATTGGAACCTCGCGAGGTTTACCTTGCCTTGATCTCTCCGCCCCTCACGAGCCAGCCTGGTGAGGCCGCTCCCGAGGAGGTCTTGTGTCGTCCGCCTCGCGAGGCTTGGCCCCTCGCGAGGGTCTTGAATGCTTGTTGGTGAAGATGGGCCATACGGGCCCACTTGCAGCGCCATGCCATGGGCCGCAGGCAAGCAAGTCTGGGGACCCCCCTTCCTAGAACGCTAATAGTAGCCCCCGTGCCCAAGGTGCGCTCGGGCCTGGCTTCGAGGCGAAGCCAAAGGGCAAGTGCGGAGCACCGTGGGCCCCAATAACCTACGGCCTTGGTCGACACGTGGCGATTGATTGGACGTGGGCGTCTCTGCTTCCCCATGTTGCCTCGGCAGCTGCCCGACTTGACGAGTCCCTGCTGCATGCAAGGAAAAACCATCATCACCTGTGATCGTGGGGGGCGCTGGTTGGCCTTCTTCTGCTATAAATGGGGAGGGGGGGGGGCAGAGCCCCCGTCGCCCATCTCTTCCCACTCCGCTAGCTTCTCCCACTTTGCTCCATTGCCAATAGTAACACCAATGGCGCCCATCCAAAGGTTTTCCGATGCGGAGAAAGGAAAGACTCCCCGCGACGAGCCAGGGCCGCTCCCGCCGAAGAAGAGGCCGGTCCACCGTCGTGACGTGGTGGTGGTGCAGGAGGTGACAAGGCCTTGGTACGAGTGGCCTCCTCCTGGGTATCAGTTGCCCCTGTACGCCCAAGCCGAGGGCTCAGGAGGAAGAGGCGGCGAGCGACGCCGTGTGCGTCGCGGCCATGGTTGCCGTACCGCGGTGGCGCGCGTCGCTGCCCCTGGAGTCCACGCCACGGACTCCTCGCGCGAACTTGTGCTGTGGGCGGCGATGCCTCCGAGCACTTGGATCCGCTTCCCTTCCTTCTTCTCTTCTGAGATGCCGCCGAGGGGGCCTCTCGAGCTTTGGCTGCAGCACGCCAACTGCGACGCGCCGGCGACTAGGGCAGAAGTTGAGGCCGTCTCCTCGGGCAAGATATTCATGACCCAAGGCTGGGGTGAGGTCGCTCGAGTGTGCCGTGCGGAGGGCGCCCTCGCGATCCACTTCGAGTACGACGACGCCTCCACGCCGTCCTTCAAGGTCTTCGATGCAAAAGGCCGCCGCCTGGAGTGCTGCTCCGGAAGGGGTCGTCAGGACGGCGTAGCAGCAGGGGCAGGGCCTACCCTCCACGTCGCCAGCAGCTCCTCTGGAAGTAGCAGCGATGCCTGGGAGTCCAGCGATTCTCCCGAGCTCTGCGAGACTCCGGAGACGAGCGATGACAGCTACATGCCCCCAAGCTCTCGCCGAGCCCGGAGCAGGGTTGCAGCGTCCGGCCGCCGCCGCCGCTGATCTAGGTGAGGTTGGCGCCAGCTTCCCATGGCCCACTGTTGATGATGGCATCGGCCACTGGGGCACATGTAGATAGGGCTCCTAGAAGTTCTTTCCTTCTGTTCCCATGCGAGGAATCGAGAAGTACCCCGTGGGGGCATGTAAAGGGTCCGCAATGTCCTTTGTTGATATTATCCTTATTATGAAGTTGTGCGTGTGCGTGCTCCGTTTCGGCTCGGTTTCCCCTTTCCAACCTCAAGACGGCTTGGTGCTCTACGCCAACAGGTCCTGGTCCCCAGGCAGGTTTCAGCCGTCGTTGGTATGCCAGGTCACGATGCCGTGGTCAAGGCCAGGAGGTGAGCGGCTTGAGGTCCAGTAAGAGCCCCTGAGGCACGATGCTCAGGAGGTCCCCTTTGGCGTGCAAGCAACCGCCGAGAGGTAGGAAAGGGAGACTACGTGGCCGCAGCGGGGCAACGCAAATGAGAACTCTATGCCATAGCGATTGGTTGACCCGAGCGTGAAACTTATCTTGGCAGTCCAGGGTCGGTCCTTCGCGAGATGCCATGCTCGTGCGTAGGCAGTCGTAGCTTAGCCAGGTCAGGCCCGTACGAGCCCCTCCTCTTCCCACGCTCTCCTTCGCGCTCTACGTCCTCAGGTCCCGGCCCTCGAGCGAGCTCAGCCGCCGCTAGTATGCCAGGTCGCGATGCTGTGGTCAAGGCCAGGGGGTGAGGGCTGGAGAGCTTGTAAGAGCTCCTGAGTCGCGATGCTCAGGAGCCCCCTTTTAACATGCAAGCGGATTACCTGGGAGAAGAGGGAGCCCGCGGTGCTGCCTGTCGTGGTCCTTAGGAGGTTCCTGCAAGTTAGCACGAGGTAGGGCACATGTTGCTATTATGATAGCCGGGCGACCACTGATTGCTCCGCTAGAGAATGGAGGCACTGAGGGCCTGGTGAGGTGGCACGCATGGCCAGAGCTCGGCCGCTCAGATTTGTCGACGTTGCAGGGACGGACCCAAGCACAAGCGCCGTGCCAACGTGTGCAGCCCCCGTGGTAGGTGACAATCAAGCAGGTGATAGTCATAGATAGATTAAGCATGGAAAGCAAACATGCCACTGGGTCTGGCCCGGGCGGCTTGGGGATGATGCTGCCCGAGGGGCGCCCCCAGCAAGGTAAGCTAAAGACATAAAAAGGGATACACGCCACAGGGACGGACCCACGCGCCTGCAGCCCCGAGGGCGCTCCCAGCTAAATAAACTTGGAAAATGTCACCTGATTCTGTTGATGAAGGAATGTTGGGGCAGCTCCAGGTATGCGGCGAAGGGGTTTCTCCTCACGAGCCACCGGGGCCCCGAACCTCGGGAGGCTCTGGGGGTCCAGGCGGTTCCTTAAGGACCATCTCCATCTCTGCCAGGACTGCGCGGTGCCTGGCCTCCTGAGCCACCAGGACGCGCCGCAAGTTGCGTTGGTAGGCGGATGCCACGCTCGGCAGGCCGAATGGCATACGAACGTAGCTGTGCGGTGGGCCCTCGCAGCGTCCCACATGCGAAGGCTAGAAGAGCTCCTGAGACGCGGCCCTGTTGAGCCCTAGGATGTTGATGCAGACGCACAGCCCGGCATCCTCGCCTGGATGGGGGGCTGCGCCAGGTGAGCGGCGATCGCCCCGCATGGCCCTCGCATCCTGCAGTTCCTGAGTGGTCTTGGTAATGAACTCCTGAGCGCTGGGCGCTCCTCGCCCTGTGTCCTCCTGAGGGAAACGTGCCATGAAGCACACCTCCAAATGATGCCCGAGCGCCTCCCTCGTAATGCTGGCAAGGTCTGAGTCCCTCTAGAAGAGAGCCCCCGAGCCCTGCCCGAGGAGGGCGTCGGGCACGCCTTCCTATGCGACAAAGGGAGGTGCCCCAGGCGCGGGCGCTGATCCTGACGTGGCGCCACTTGCGGCGCCATTCTCCTGAGGCCCAGTACGGAGTAGCTTCTTCTTCTTGGGGATGGCCTCAGGAGGGTACTCGCCCTTGCTGTCGGGGTCGTCGATTGCTGCAGCTTGGAAGGCATGCTTAAGGGAGCACACCGTGTCTCTTTCTTCGCAGGGGACTGTGATGATTCCGCCGCTTCCTGGCATCTTGAGGACGTTGTAGCCGTGGTGGGTCACCACCATGAACTTAGCCAGAGCTGGATACTCGAGGATGACATTGTACGGCAGGCGGATGTGGGCAATGTCGAAGTCGATGAGCTCAGTGCGGTAGTTGTCGCGCTGTCCGAAGGTGACTGGGAGGCGGACCCGACCTATCGGGGTGGTGGAGCTGTCGGTCACTCCTAAGAAAGGCTTGGTAGGCTGAAGCTGATCATAGGGCACTTGAAGGTTGTCGAACATCTCGACGGACAGGACCTTAAGCCCTGCGCCGCTGTCGATGAGAGTCTTGGTGACTTGCACGTTGCTGATGACGGGTGAATAGAGCATCGGGAGAGCACCAGGGGTGGACGCGCACTTGAGCTGGTCTGCCGAGCTGAAGGTAATAGCACACTTGGACCACCTGAGCGGGCGTGTAGCCTCGAGCTTGGGAAGGGCTGCGTTCATCTCGTGAGCAAACTGCTTGAAGATACGCTGTGAGGCTGGGGCTTGAGCTCCGCCCAAGATGCAGGCGATAGCACGCGGCTCCTGGAAGCCCCCAGCCCCTCGTCTTGGTGGTGGTCGTCGTTCCTTCTTGGTGGTGGCGGCAGTGGAGGAAGCCCAACATTGCCCTAAGGACGGTCCTCGCAAGGCTGATCCCTCCAGGCACCTTCGCGAGGCTAATCCTGCCAGTGGTCCTCACGAGGCCGGTCGCGCCACTCCTGGCGTTGGCCTCGGTCGTCCCAGCATCCTCCACCACGTCCTCCTCCTCGGTCGTAGCCTCGGTCGTTGCGCTCGGGGCGTCGACCGAAGCGTCCGTCACGAATGGCCCTGTGCTCTTGACAATCGTTGGTGTTGTGGCTGTGCACGTTGTGGAAGGCGCAGAACGGTCAGCTACTCTTGCATGAATCAGGCTGGTCCCTGCCGCGCTTCGTGTCCGGCTCTGCCGCGAGTACGGCCGCTCCCTTGCACTTCACGTCCTTGGCCTTGGCTTTCTTCTCCTGCAGGTCGGTAGCTGGGAGCTCGAGAAGGGAAATGCGCCCTTCCTCAGCCCCTACGCACTTGGTCGCCAGGTTGAACAACTCCAGGGATGTGCATAGCTCCTCGTGGATGGCGAGCTCCTCCTTCATCTTGGCGTCGCAGACGCCATCAGAGAACACAAAGATGATGGCCTCGTCCGTCACCTTGGGGATCTTGAGACGAACGTTGTTGAAGCGTTGGATGTACTTCTGGAGGGTTTCCCCTGGTTGTTGCTTGACATGGCGCAGGTCACCCGCGGCCGGAGGGCGGTCGCGAGTGCCCAGGAAGTTGGCGATGAAACGGTCGCGCATCTCATTCCAGGAAGAGATGGAGCCTGGAGGCAGGTTCAAGAGCCACGAGCATGCGCCATCCTTGAGAGCCATGGGGAACCAGTTTGCCATGACTTTCTTGTCGCCGTTGGCCGCCTCGATACTCAACTCGTAGAGCTGCAGGAACTCCGCGGGGTCGGGGGTGCCGTCGTAGCGCGGAGGCAGGTCTGGCTTGAACTTGCCTTGCCAGGCGATGCTACGCAGCTCAGGGGTGAAAGCGCGACAGCCCGCGGTGGCCACCGGGACCCTTTGCTGATGCGGAGCCTGGCCTTGATGCCCTCGCACCGCCATCACAGGCGGCGCACGGTCTTGTCGCAGTGACGCCGTGAGCGCAGGAGCGTTTTCTTACGGACGAGGGACTTCTTGGTAGCTTCCTCTTCGCGTACAGGCAGCCGACGCGGTGGATCACGCCGGGGGGCCGCACGCCTTGGCGCTAGGGCACCGTCTTGGGGCAGAGGTGGTGGAGGCACTCCATGAGCCACGTCGCCCGTAGCTAGCGGAGGGCGAGGCAGCGAGAGGGATGGCACAGGGGAGCTCCCTGCGGCACTGACAAGCTCGGCGATGCGGTTGAGCCAGTCCTCATAGAGGTCGTCGATGTGGCGGTAGTGCAGGAGTTCGCGCGCCACGCACAACGCGGCCTGCACGTCCGTGGGAGTGCGACGGGTGTGATACGACGAGCCGGCCGGGTTTAGCGATGGAGTGGCGGTGCGGCCGTCCCGCCGCACCAAAGGGTGCAGTGAGGAGCCTTGCTGCTCGTTCCCCGCCGGACCGGTGACGGCGTTGGCAGAAGGCGACGGAGAACGACGGGGTGGCCCACCGACGGGAGCCGTCTGAATGGCGCGGGCGGCGAGGGTGGCCCGGCGCTTAGCGCGAGCTCGGCGAACGTCCGCCATGGAGACGACGAGGAGACGGGATGCGGATCGATGAAAGGAAAGCTCCGGCGCACCCCTACCTGGCGCGCCAAATGTCGGATCCTGGGTTCCGGCAAAACCCTCAAGGTTCAAACACCGGGGTGCGCATGAAGATCTCCCCCTACCAACTCACGCCCTCAACCTCGCCACGATCTCAAAGGCAAGCTCGACGAACTCGCAACACAAGAGACACAAGATTTATACTGGTTCAGGCCACCGTTGTGGTGTAATACCCTACTCCAGTGTGGTGTGGTGGATTGCCTCTCGAGCTGAGGTTGAACGGTACAAGGGGAAGAATAGCCTCCTGAGGTGAGGTGTTCTTGTGCTTGGTGGGTGTGAGGATGGGTTAGATCTAGTCCAAGATGAGATGGCTGAGGCTCCGTTGTGTCCTACTATGGTGGCTAATCCTATTTATTGAGGCCTTGGTCCTCTCCTCAAATATTGAGCGGGAAGGGATGCCACAATGGCCAATTTGAAAGGCGACAACTAGTACAAGTTATCCTGACAAAAGCAGTCTTCGCCTGCCAAAGGCTCTGGTGGTGACACCGCCTTGGGCTCCATGGTGACCTCCGTCTTGCCGTCCTGCTGGTCTTGGTCTTGTTGCACCTATATGGAAACCTTTTCTTGATGCCTCGGTACTCCTCGCTTGCGCTTGCCTCCTTAGCACCAAAAAGGAAACAAGGACACTGTGCGC